>CM057351.1:294166415-295416415 GCA_030015575.1 Agapanthus africanus
TGTTTTGCCATCCTTTCAGATACATGTCGTGCGTAAGGGCCTGGTGGCATGGGGATCCGAGACTCTAATGGGGTCAGGGTTGGTAAAGCTGTGAAGATTTATGTACGGTCAGTTGTATTTCTAAACATAGAGTAAACAGAACAATGCCAAAGATAAAGCATCACTTACCCACAGTTATGCCAGGTGGGTTTGAGAGATCCCCAGGCCCATCAAGAATCTCGACTTCGTCGTCGGCTTCTAGAACTGTGGTTTAAAATGAAGGGCATATTAGTATCATTATAAAAATATAAAACAAAAAGGGTAAAAGAATAACGACCTTGGCCAGAAGAGAGTACTATGCTTTGTGGAGGTATTGCTTGTGGGGCCGCCATGTCAAGCAGTCGCTGGAAGGTTTCCCTTGGGGAAAAATCCACGATGGAAGCCGCCAGCTCCCGCAATTCTGAGGGAAGGGAAAGTTCAGATAAAGGATAGGTCGTTAAACAAAATGTGTATGTGTGGAAGAATACTTTTGATGCTTCGCCCACCCTGAACTGGAGGGATAGCAGCTTCGGCAACTTCTTCTACACCTTCCGGTGAGTCTCTAGAAATATCCATGGAACCTATGGCCGGCAAGACCACCTCTGCCGGCGGAGTAGACACTAAAGGGAAAAAATCCACCACCGGGAACTCCACAGCAAGGGTAGCAGCTTCAGCAATCTCCTTTACACCCGCCGGTGCGTCACGGAAGATATTCGTAGAGTCCGCAACCATGGCTCGATCTGGACTCGAATCCACTTCCGCTGCAGATGTCCCTGCAAAGTTTTCGCAAAAATAAAAAGACATAAAAGTAATACAAATTACTCGCTATAAGAAGGACGCGAAAAATTCGCATACCAATATGCCAGGAAGCTTGAAGTATGGCTTTTTCGAGTCGTTGTTCTTTTCTCATTAAATACGCTCGCCGAGCTTCAAGCGCAAATGAATGACTAACCATCTTTAGTGCAGGCTCGTCTTTGGAAGCAACCAAGATGGGCTGTTTGAGAGCCCGTTCTTCTTCCATTAACAAAGGACCCATATGTACCCGCCGTACTGATGGGTCAACATCATAGAATACAACGGGGCGGGTAAGGCTTCTTCAGGGCGAACACGTTTTCAGTCTCATCTCATGAGCGCCTTAAAGCCTCGGCCAACTGCGCGGCCTCCTCGGCAGACGAACCAGGAAAGAGAAGACCATCGTCCGGCTCCTGCATAGATATCGGCTCGTCCTGAATAAAAGGCTCGGATTCAAGTAAAATGTCGAGTAGGCCGGCGACCGATTTCTTTCTCCTCTTAGAGCCTGTGCTAATGCTAGCGGAGGAGCGCTTCCTCCCCCTTAGTGCTTTGGCGCGGCATTGCCCAACTTCGCCTTCGGTATCACCCTTTTGTGACACCACTGCGGGTGCTTTATCAGGAACCTCTGCCTGGGCTCTAGTGCGCACCGGCATACCAGCAGTGCGAGGGGTTGATTTTATTTCTGTGACTTTAGGGATAAGCACCGAACCGCTATCCCTCAAAGGAGGGAGAACCAACGACCGCGGCCACAATGGAGAGCTGGTGACCTGAGCCGGAATGGGAGCTCTACAATCGAAAAGCACTCTTCTCTCCTCTGCAATGACAGGGCCGACCCGATGGCGATACCAACCCTTAAAGGACCCTACAGGCCTCGGAAGATAATTGGGCTCCGGGATCATGAAGTGGGAGCCAGTCTTAACCACATGAAATGGTTAATGAAATCACGAGTAACCTCCAGGAAGAGGGCAGGCTCGACTAAAAATGCCTCTAGAGGAACGCCCTGGTTGTAGCCTAACTGTAGGGAGAAGCGATGCGGATTATACCGCATGAAAAGAGCAGTTTCATTCTGGCGGAACACCAAATAACCCAGCCTGATCGAGTATAGATGCATAATCTCCTTAGGCTTTAAAGCCGGTACCCCACCCTTCAACAAATCAAAAAATTGCTGAAAGGGCCCCGCTGGAGCGGAAAGGACTCGATCACTAAACACCATTCCGCCTTCATTTGAGTACGGGTTCAGCAGTACACGTAGAGCCCCTAACTGGGTCGGATTGGGAGCAGAGGCGTCAACCAACATCATAAGCCACGGGAAAGTGTATGATTCATAAAAATCGGGTCGCTGGTACGCAGCAAATGCTCCCAACACATGCATCTTGATCCACGATATGAAGTAGTGGAGGGAGAAATTCACGATATTCGCACCCGGGTTCGAAGTATTAGCGGTAACGCTTAACCCGTGATATAGATGCGACAAACCCACGACGCCAACAGCTAATCGTGCTCCTCCAGCTATGCGATGAGCAGGATAAAAAACAGAGGCTCTCATAAAGCGGCGATGCATTGACATGGCGAACCAGCTGAGCCAAAGACTGATAAAACCGACGAAGAAAGTTTCTTTCTCCATGCCAGGGGCTGCGATCGCATCGAAAGATATGGTCGACGAGTTTGGAATATAAAACTGTGGCAGGTCCTCCTCTTTGGCCGTCAGTTTCCTCAGCTCGAATCCAAAAAGCTCTTCGATTTTCGTGAATTTTGGAGCCTTTTTGCATAAAACATCCTCGCGAAGGTAACAAGCAATAAAAGCGTCAATGGTGACGCCTTGCCCTTCTGATGTCACGAACAGCTTTTCAAAGATACCCAAGGCCTTGATTAAACTCATGTACATGTGACGAACGGCGTTCTCAGTCGACAGGCCTTCAAGCATAGCGGGCACCGTATCAAACACATACTCATCGAGAGGCAGTAACTCTTCATAGTGCTCTCCCCTGATCGGCAACCCGGAGATCTCGCGAAACTCTTCCAGTGAAATTGAGACCTCTCGATCCCCTAGCAGGAACATGTTGGTGGGAAGATTCCATTGATTCAAGAAAGCCTTAAACCACCAGACGTGATGGGCGTGATAATAGAATAAAGAAGCGTACGCGGCTTGGTACAACCCGACCTTCTGCAGACGTGCGCGTTGGGTAGAGAGGATTTACCAATGCTAGGGAAGGTAGCCCACTGAGTGGCGGGGGGGGGGGTTAACGCCTACCTTATAAACCTGCCCCTAGGGTCGAGCTTCACCCTAAAATATTCGGCGCCCCAGAATATCAATGGCCACCATTGGTTGGTTGGGTATCCCGGTCGTTGACGGCTCGAGTAGGCCCGCGGGAGTCCAGTTAGTCGCCTCCACTGCATATGCAGTCCATGGTGTAGGGTTGTCTAGCATGGCAGCAAGTTTTTGGGAGGCATCGTCCATGCCATTTTTTAAAAAATTGCTGTATTATCTAACTCTATCCCTAGAATCGTTACTAGAAAATCGGACTATACATAATGTAAACACTTTACATCTAAGTGAATGAGGGAATACAACCTTTGTAGACCGGTCCTTCACTTCTAAGGCTCCATGTCGTAGTCTCTTCGATGCAAGTTGTGAATACCCGGACTCTAGTAAGGGTTCACATGAAGAAACGAACAAGCTTGCTCAATGTGTTCGAGGCCGAAAATGATCTACGTCGAGGAGACTCGAGCTCATGCTACCTCTTCACGAATGGTGAAATTAGTGAAGTAAACACCCTAAACTAAATGGCTAATAGTAGAGGATGATGAAGTAGGAAGTGGGATTACTTTAGTTTTATTTTTCTCACAAGGTTTCATCACTTTAGAAAAAACTAGCAAGCTTTTTCTCTTGAGGAAGAAGAAGAAGTGATGAAGAGATGAATGAGAGAGTGAGGTTAGAATTGCAACCATGGGTGAGTTAGTGTCATGCCTAACTCATGTATAGAATAAACCATGGCTTGTGGTTAAGGTTAGGTTAACAAATATCTTAAGCAAGACAAACAAGTGGACTTGGTCAATGTTCTACAAGTTTCATCCAAGCTTGAAACATTATCCACTAATTTGTAATAACTTAATGATAAATATTAACCATAACATAAACCCTAGCATGGTATAAGTCTCATACACCCTTGTTGCATATGTAACCTAGCATGACACATGAATATATATCACATATATATTTATGTGTAAAAAGAAAAAAATACATATATCACATATATGTAAAGTGTATCAAATGTGAGAAAAAGAATTACTTAAGTGAGCTAATTTTAGTTAATGTAATGTAATATATCAAATACATAATTATACATTAAATTATTAAATCAACTCTTGATTTAATAATCCGCCTATATCACATATAACCGACTAATATCAAATGTAACATTTTATCGAATCAACACTTGATCCGATAACCTGGCTATATCTCATATAATCGACCGATATCACATAACGCGAGAATAGAATGCGGTATCACATACACGCATTAATCTCGGTCCCGCACATATCACATATGTGCTCCTACTCCGTTTCGCATGAACCAGGAAACCTCTGTGTAGGACTCTAAAGACTCGTCAATACGCCGGCAGTAGGTGATGATCATATCAAACACCCACAAGCCGCAAGCGGTCTGCTAAACGTAACGACCGCCCGGGTATTGAGCGATCAGAAGATCAACAAGCAAGCCTGCTTATACTCCTGCGAATCCAATCAGTAACACTACCGTACAGTCCGGTCTCTTCGTCTGATATGTCGCATATCACCGCCTGGGGGTGGTATAACGTCAGACCCCAATAGCCTGATAAGTCAAGCCGATTCAAGATCTATAACGGTTCGAGAAACTACTGATAACACTTACCAGTAGATCTCAGCAACCTTGGCCAGGGATTTCATGTTATGGCCAATCGAGCATAGCGCAACATCAACTCCCAATACCGGGAGAGACGAATCCCCTCCTATCGCTCATTGCCTCCATGTGACTCGGGATTGTACCCAAAAACCACCTTTTTGCACGATCTCTTGACCGTGGTATGGTGGAAATCAAAGCACAGTGGGAATCACACAAGACTCTATGACGATCTCGGGTCTACAGACTAATCTGTACCAGTGTCACCAGAAAACTGCTATCCGACGATAGGTATAGTACCATCTATGTGTTCTCAGCGAGTCCGTCTAGTGTACCCAGTCTCCACTGAGCACCCGTATACCTTCTCTGATGTCAAACACCAATGGATATAGGATCATCCATCGCCCATCATATGGGTTGAGAAGCGTATACGCTAGTATACTCTGGAGTACCGATGCCCTGTCTCGATACTCCCACGACTAGGAACGTTTGAAAGATGTACTTACCGACTACCCTGTCCCCACTAGTATGATCATCCATCGCCCGTCATAAGGGTTGTATCTTCATGTAATAGAGAGACAATAAGTGTACATGTTAACATAAAGAGCAACCAGATAGCATACTATCATGTCGAGCAAGAAAGTCCTCTATATATATGTCCAAGCATCCACTGCAATAAACATCACATGTACAGTAATGGACTCTAGGGTATACATATAACTAACACATGGGCATTCCATCAATGATATAGGGCGGATGGGTTCTGTCGGCGCTTCGCGGGTAAAACTACGGCGGCCCCTGATGATATGACCGTACCACGTCCCCTACAAGAGAAGACCAGTATGGTCCCTGTCATGTGCCCTGATCATCGCCATAACCTCCTCGTCCGATGGCGATTGCGGAAAAGCGACTTCTGAGCGAGTGTAAGGGAAGTTGGGAAGTGAGGCCATCATTCCTGAAATAAGAGGAAAGGAAAAAACCCATTAAAAAAAATATAATAACAATAAATAATAAGGTAAAATAAAATAAAAGAAAAGAAAACTGTGATGTGTGTTTCACGGGACCACTGCCTGCAAAACCAATGGACCCCACAAAATCTAAATAGCGGCTTACCAATGATGAGGCAAATTAATCATTATGAGAATCAAAAAGGATTCTCATCAAGTAAACAGTGAAGTTTAAACGACTCTTAAAACGAGTTTTGTTGAAATGCGCGACAGATTCAAATCTGTATTAGGGGCATTAAAACCCTAAAGTACTCGAGAACAATAGGGAATAAAATTCCCAAAAGTGTCTAAGTCTTTCAGGGCTAAGCTCTGTAAATTTGGAATTAAATTCCTTTAATAATGGGATTAAATCCCATAAAACCCCCATGGAAAGGATGCGAAGAAAATGGAATTAAATTCCAAGGATCCTTAAAGATCGGTGCCAGGGTAAAACCCTAAGAGGAGGATTAACAATCCCCATTGATTCAGGACCTCAGAGTATAAAAAAAATGTGTTTGATTTGGATCTTTAAGAAATCAATTCAAGAAAAGGTAAACACTATGTTGATGGATTTAAAATCCAGGGCAAAAACAAAAAAGGGTTCCGTTCATAGTCCTTACCAAAGAAAAAGTTTTGACATAGTTTAACTTTGAAATTTCAGTGGGCAGAGAACCAAGCTCTGAAGAAGAGAATTAAATTCTCAAGGAAAATAAGCAAGGAAGAAGATGAAAGAACAGTGGTAATCCCAGAGGCCAAAACCCCCGCATTTATAAGACATGACAGGAAGCGGTTCATCTTCCCATTTCCTTAGGCAATCCAACGGCTGTAAGGGCTGACAACGTTGCACTTACGTGCAAGCCACGAGAGAGCAACGCTGGGGGGCATTTTTTCCCTTATAAAAAAGGGGTAATGAAATGTTCCCCACTATTCAAAGCCTCGCGTGTTTAAAACGTGAGCACCTATATGCAACGTATATAGGCACTGCAATTAAAACAATTACTAGGCTAATGAAGCCTCACGTGTTTAACACGTGAGTTCCTATATGCAACGCATATAGGAACTACAATGCAAACAAACTATAGGCTAATAATCCTCACGTGTTAAACACGTGAGCGCCTATATGCAAAGCATATAGGCGCTGCAATCAAACAGCTGACAAAATAAGTAAGCCTCATGTGTTGAACACGTGGGAGCACCTCCCTACGTAGAATTAAATTCTACTCAACAAGGAACCGTTGGATCAAAAATCCAATGGTGATTAAATATATAATTAAATTCTATTATGTGGGGAGTGATATTTTCTGTTTAACAAAAAGTTGGCGGATCAAAAATCCCATGAGATAAAAAATATTTTCTATATCTTTCTAAATAAAGAGAGATTGTACTATGTTAAGCCGAGCACTCTTAGATTAAAAATCCAATGATGGTTTAATAAGATTCTGCATATGGGAAAATATTTCCCCAATCTTGTTTAAAAAACAAGAAAAATATGTTCTGTAAAATAGAAACCCTTGGATCAGAGATCCAATGGTGGGCAAAATTCCCCAAATAAATTCTGGAACCAATTAAATCAATTGGGATCTTTCAATTAGAGATTTTCTCAAAATTAAACAAACTTCTCTCCATTATATAAGGGACCAGATACTTCAAGTCTCGAGAGATAAGAAGGGTAGTGAAGAAAGATAGAGAGAGAAAAACAAAGGAATTCCCTCAGAAGCTTAGAAAAAAGAGAGAAGCTTAAGAGAAGAAAAAAAAAGAAAAGTTCTAAAAGAAACAGAGAATTTAATTCTCACAAAGGAAGATTCGTTGAAAGCCTAGGTAAAAAGAAAATAAAACTCAGAGATCATCTTGTCTCTCTTTTGCCTCTCTAAGAGTTTAACACTTCATGCAGGAACTTAGTTCTTCCTCTGGTTGAGATCTGCTGAAGAAGATCTCCCCACAAGTTGAGAATTTAATTCTCATTGGAGATATTCTGTCATGCAGATTCAAAACCTAGGGGAAAGAATTGAGTTCAAAGAATTTAATTCTAACAAGAAGATATGGGAATTTAATTCTTCTAAAAAAACTAGGGTTTAACCCTATAAAAAGAAAAGAATTTAATTCTTACAAAACAGGAGACATGAGATCCTACAAATCCTAGTGTCATTAACATGAGATCAAAATCTTTAAACACTAAAAAAGAAAGACTGGTGATTCAACACTATAATAAGGACCCCACGTGTGCCTCCTAAGGCAGTCACGTGTTTTGCACGCGATCTCCAATCAAGTGCTTAGCACTTATAAAAAAAGAGAGGAGGGGATAAAACCCAAAAGGCAGAACTCAACTTTAGGGTGTCTCACGTGTGTCACGTGAGTGCCACAGAATCCTAGTGTTTAACACTAATCCGGTGTCTCACGTGCGTCACGTGAGCACCACAAAACTCTAGTGTTTAACACTAATCCGGTGCCTCACACGAAATGCACGTGAGCATTGTTTGCCACAACACTTAGCTCTGTTGGGTAATTATGGAGACCCAGATCTAGTCCAAATTGACTAAATACTTCCAATCAACTGAGCCCCTCTGCATCATCATTCTCCAAAATTGATCTTAGTCCCCAAACATGACAAATGCTCTTTCAACTGATGATATTCGAAATAATGTTCATCCCACATCTCCTAAGTTAATCTTAGTATCCAAAAATGTCTAACGATCCTTAGATTTTCCACCATGATCTTTTCCCTCAAACACGGGAATTGGTTCAAGGGTACATCTCTCTACACCTCTGATACATGTCGTTGCAATTCCTCAACGTTTTCAGAGAGGTGGCAGGTTTCGACAACCAACCGCTTTTTGGTGCACTTCCCAAACTGACGTGCACATCCTAGATCAAACCATATCTCAAACTGGATGTATCCCATATCATCGTTGCTCATCCGACACGTAACAAATACACGTGCGTGCAAGATGATCTACAGATCGAAACGTCCTTAAACTATAATGGACCGAAACGTTCTTAAACTACAACGGACCGAAATGTCCTCAAACTAAACGTTGCCTCCAAAATGGCGACAACAGACCGTATCGTCCTTAAAATAAAACCCCACCTCAAAAAATGGTGATTTAGAGACCGAAATGTCCTCAAACTACAACGTTGCCTCCAAAATAGAGACAACGGACCGTAATGCCCTTAAACTAAAATCTCACCTCAAAAATGGTGTTCTACAGATCGAAACGTCCTCAAACTAAACGTTGTCTCCAAAATGGCGACAACGGACCATAACGTCCTTAAACTAAAATCTCACCTCAAAAATGCTGATCTACAGACCGAAATGTCCTCAAACTACAACGTTGCCTCCAAAATGGCAACAACGGGCCGTTACGTTCTTAAACTAAAATCTCACCTCAAAAAATGGTGATCTACAGAACGAAATGTTCTCAAACTACAATTTCGCCTCCAAAACGGCGATAAGGGATTGAAACTTCTTTAAAACTAAATCAACATAGCCCAAATGCTCTCTTGTTGGATCTGAAACAAAAATGATCATAACACCCTGTTAAGTAGATCTTAGTCTCAAATTGGACTAACGTATCCTTAACAAAAAACCAACCGAGCTCCCCAACTGCTTGTATACATTTAAGTCGATCTTGATCTCAAAACGGATCAACGATCCTTAAATAAATCCAAACCCAAATCTAAAATTATACGGATTTAGACTAATCCACGTCTTACGGGCGACAAAATAAATTAGTCTCCGTATACAATCCACGGGCAACCAAAAATAAAACGAACACACATGACACGAGGTGAACTTCTGGAGCAGGAGAAAGTGGTTATCGTGATGCGGTAACGTAATTAACTGTAGGGGCTTGCGCCTGCAAGGAATAGCGTCCCCACAATCAAAAACTCCTCGCAAACGAGGGGGAATCTGACGAAGTCTACTACAACGGCTGCATCCGTCCAAACCCCCGATATACGGTGCCATAAATCAACTTGGTATCTTCGGAGAGGTGGACGGATAAATCTAAATAGCATATGCCCCAAAATTCAGGCAAGATGATCCATCCCGGTTCGTCTCTGTTTTCTGCAGTAAACAAAAGTTTTTAGTGTCATAAAAAGGGACATCGGAAGAAAGATTGCCGGGCTTTAAAAGCCAAGAATCAGGATACAAAGCAAGTTGTGGTTTCAGTTTTAGGTATGTTCGTGATTGAAGACATTTTCTCTATTAACTCTACTTTCTAAGTATTACATACCAGATCAGGATCTCACATCTGCAATTATTTGTAGGCACTGAGAAGCTGTATAGTTTTAAGGAAATGTTATATGACCCTCAGGGTTAGCAATGGAGCAAGTATAGATGCTGTTGCAGCAGAAGATTATCACCGCGGGTTGTTGAGTGGACAAATTTTGGTTTTGAATAACTGCTTTTGTGTACCTAGTATGATGTGTAATATTATATCTATATCTTTGTTATCTAATAAAGTGTATAATTTTGCACTTGAAAGCAATGCCAATATGCATTCACCTCAATCATGAAATGATTGGGTCGGGCACACTAAATAATGGAATATACATACTCAATCAACATCAAGTTTTCAACGTCCAAACACACTAAAAAGAAAGACTGTAGAATTAAATCAAGTTTTCTTATGGTATTGTAGACTTGGTCATATCAATGAAACACGATTAACCAAGTTACATAAAAATGGATATTTAGATCCGTTTATATATCTATCTTATGCAACATGTCAATCATGTATCAAAGGAAAGATGACCAAAACTCCGTTAACCGGACACGGAGAAAGAGCCACTGAGCTCCTAGATTCATACACAGCGACATGTGTGGTCTGATGCCTACACATGCAAGAAGTGGTTATTCTTTCTTCATTACTTTTACCGATGATTTCTCAAGGTATGGACATGTATTCTTGATGAAACAAAAATCTGAGGTCTTTGAGAAATTCAAGGAGTATAAAAATGAAGTGACTTGGCCAGTGGCTTCAGCTTCTTCCACAGTCATTGTGAAAGCATGTCGCCTATGTACATTCCTCCTTGCTGGAGGCACATTCCTCTGTCCGTGGAGGCACATTGTGAAAGCATGTCGCCTAGGTACATTCCTCCTTGCTGGAGGCACATTCCTCTGGAGGCATATTCCTCTATCCTTAAGGCATATTCCTCTGTGCCTGAGGCATATTCCTCTGTTCCTAATGGAACTGACGAGGAGGCTGTGCAGAAGGTCCACGTGGAGGTGGAAGAGAAAGACGAGGTGCAGGAGCCTGTATAGCTGGCCACTACAGATAGGTGATCGCTGGTCGAGGTGCGGGAGCTGGGGTGAGACGATGTGGGCAATCTCCAATAGCGTGAGTAGATGCGCCACAAACTAAGCATAAGCGGTTAGCACGCCTGCAGTTCTTCGCCAGGTGTCCATTCCTCTTGAAGTAGAAGCAAAAGTCTGGACTGGGCCAGTTAAATGGTACTCCCGGTCTCCTGGGTACAAAAAGTGGCCTGGAAGAGGCTCCTCCTTCTATCTGAGTAGTAGGGCGCTTCACACCGGCAGACTGAGGTCTACCCTTCTTCTTTACAACTGCTTCACATCTTCGGGAAGCTTCAGAGCATGATCATTGGTTGGGAAATCCCCTGTAGCTAATTTAGCTTGGATCTCCGGGTCTAACCCTTGCTGAAATCGTCTTGCTCTGATCTCAGCAGTCGGTATGAGATGTACCGCAAACCTGTTACGATCTTGTGTTAGCATTGTAATATGTGATATTAGGAAATTGAATATTGAGACATATCTTACCTGTTAAGCATGGTGAACTCAGCATTGTATTCATCCACTGATTTGTTCCATATTGAACCTTGTTGCAGGTGGATGAATTGCTGCTCCATGTCAAAACGGGCAGTCTCATGGAAATATTTCGCGTCGAATATATCGCGAAAAGTCCTCCATTCAATCGGCTGGGCAAGACGGTTTTCTTTAGCCTTCCTCCATACTCTGGCGTTGTCGATGAGTTGCAGCTACGCAACTCTCACCCAAGCAATCTCTGGCACTTGTGCTGCTGCCAGGCCATCTTCAATGGACTGAGCCCATTCCTCTGCCTCTAATGGGCTCTCTTTTCCAGAAAAGTTCTTAGGGTGCAATACCCGGAATTGTTTAACTCCGGGTGCCTCAGTTTCAGGGTGGTGCAATAGGATAGCAGTCTGCTGCTGCTGACCCTTCAAGAGGCTCTTGATTGCCTCAAGCAATACCGTCTGCTCATTGATAAGAGATGCTACGGTAAGTGGTGGTGGTAGAGTAGGAGGTAGAGTGTTTCCATTCACATTGATGCTCGTGTTGTTCGGGGAATCCATAACCTTGAGAGAAAAGGTAGGGTTAGGATAGATTTAAGGAATTGAAATGTAAAGAATATATAGTTGTTGATTCTTATAATTCTTATGATATATTGCTTAGGTTTCCATGCAGAACTAAACTGCATGGTAAGACTTCATGCAGGACTGACCTGCATGGGCCGCCAACAAAACATGTCACGCCCCACTTCCGAGTGTACGGGGAAGGAGACATGGCGAGCCGCGACATATTTACTCAGAAGTAAACACGCTAAGCGTAAATAAGTAATATAAATGAATAACACAAGAATAACAAGAGATGTAATAAAACAACAACTTTTTTTTGATAATCATTCTTTACATACAACTGAAAAGTAAAGTACAATGATAGAAAGCGATGCCTAAACAATGGCATATGAACTGAAAAGAAAATAGTAAAGGTAAGGTCTAAAAGGCCGCCTCCTCTGTAAACTGCTCCAAGTAGTCCTGGCCGGGCTTGATCTCCTGAGAGTTGTGTCCTCCTGACAACATTCCAAAGAAAGAAGAGACAGGAATGTTGTCAGCGAACTAGCGCTCGGTAAGTCCCAAAATATAGAATGGAATAGACAAGTAAAGAGAATATAACTGGTAAATTATATGTTTGTTAAGTTAACGTAGTTGTTTGTAGCTTGGTAAAGAATGTATCAGTGTATACGAGAGGAGTCCAACAATCCCGTGGACTATGGTAACATGTAAGTACAAGGCCCCGTCAAAACCCACGGGACAACGGCACATGAAGTTCACGTAGGTGTCTTTTAGTGTCCATCATCGTGCCACTTTTAACACATTTTGTACAAGTCTACCCCGTTAAAACCCCGTAGTGTATATTGTATTGAATCAGGGTTATCAGAATTGCCGAGACCATGGTATAAGTTGTTTATGTAAACTGATTCAAGATGTAAACGGTAGTCATGTAGTCAAGTTCAAGATATAGCCATGGTTTGGTCAAGTCAAGTCATGTTACTATTGTTCTGGTATTCATGTTCAAGTGTTCATATTTGGTATATTGGATTCATGTTGAATTGGAGTTGTGATTGGATTCATTTTTGGATTGTATTCAAATTAGACTGAGAATCAGATTCAGTCAGATACTTTAAACAGAATTGGATCCTAAATTAGGTTTGGGAATTATCGGTAACTTCTGCACATGGACGGCATGATTTATGTCTTTTTCCAAGAAAATTACCATTGATAACCCCGTTTTAGTTTTCTACCTTAAATAGGCAAGCACCCACTTTCTCCGGCTCCCAGAAGCTCAAGAGAATTGGTCCCGTTTAAACCTATATTTACTAGGGTCCTTAATATAATTTTATATATCTAGAGGGGGGTTTATGAAAAATATTTTATATACTTTCAAAATAAACCTCGATTAATTATTTATCGTATTTAGGGTTTTCATGGATGCAACTTTTAAAGAGTGAGGTAAATTAGTGAATAGTAACTTAGCTTGAATAGTTCAAGGTATTTTAGTGTAAAGTTTGACTTGTATTGATACTTGATGGTATTTTCATGAAAATTGTAATTCTTTTATTTTGTTTAGAAAACATGAAATTTAATAATATCTTTAAAATATGTGGTTTGATAATATTTATATAATTATTAAAAAGAAATTTTTATTATTAAATAGAAATCCTCGTTTTTCTTAAAAATTGTGTTAAAATTCCATCGAGATCGTATGCTCCGTGAGGAGGTTTACATCTCGCTCTACTAGTCCCGAGGATATACGATAATCCGCACCATCCAATAGCGGGTTCCCCAAAATGGGTTGTAGAGAAACAATCGCAAAGAATTAAGTAACACGATTTAAAGATTCGGGTTTTTAATAGTTTAAGGTATTTTGATGAAAAGTCGTATTTTACCACAAAGATATGTTTCAAGAGAATCGTGCTATGTCAAGATGTGTGTATGTGAGAGGTAGGTCATTACTTCGTGAGATTTTCTAAATGTATGCTAAGCAAAATAATTAAAAGATGTCGTATGTAACTTCATGGTATTTAAACGTAAAAGCTTAATTAAAGTTATTTAATATGGAGTTTTAGAGCGAAATTGGTTTTTAAACATTAGTTAAATGATTACAAGTAAGGTATATACATGAGTAGAAGTGATTTTTAAGAAGAATTATTGTTTTCGAAGGTTTTAGAAACAAATGTCGGTATAACTCCACTTACCGACGTGTTTTGAAAAGAAGAATTTTTATGGTAGAAAGAGAAGAGGGGAGGTGGGAATTACAAATTTAAAGGAGAGAAGGAAGGTAGAGGATGAGAAAGGTACCCTTCGTGTAGTCGCGGGGTCGCCAGAATCGTCACGAATCCTCGCCGGAATTTGACCTATGGCTAACTCCACTTGTACTCTTCTTGGACTTAAGAATTTTTGAGAATTTTGGCAATAGATTTCAGAATGAAGAGGGCTAGGGTATAGGGTTGTATTTATAGGATAAAATTAGGGTTTTGAAATTGAAGAAAGAATTAAAAAGCATTAAAAATTGGATTTAAAGCTAAATTTTAATTCTCTAGATAATTGCAGGGAAAATAAACAGAACAGGGGTAGTGGGGTAGGCCAAGGGGTTTAGTGGGCACAACACGGGGACTTTTCCCAACTGGGGGACCGTTCGCGTCGGTCTGGGGGCCGATCTCGCCAGTCGATTTTGAGAGGTGAGCCGTTGGATGAATGCCACGTGTCCCTCTCGCTGTTAACTCTAATTTGCACATGTTTGATTTTCTGTCTTTTTATTTATTATGTGTATTGCACGTGTAAACTTTTGGGATTCCAAAAAGTTTAAACTAAAAATTCAGAAAAATAATATGTGGCTGATGAGATTCGAACACAAAGGCTATGTCACAGCAGTGCAAGGCTTTACTAATGAGCTACAAGTGCTTTCTTGCTGTTCTTAAACAAATTTAATTTATAACTTGTACTCAGGCTTGTAAACTCCATTCTGTACATTAACTTTTTAATAAAAAATTGTACACTAAAATTAGAGTCGATACATTCTATAGTACATATATATCCACCTCTCCGAAGATAACAAGTTGATTTATAGAATCGTATATCGGAGGTTTGGATCGATGCGGTTGATTTAGCCGATTTTTTAGATTCCCCCTCACGGATGAGGGGTTTATTGATTATGGAGACGCTTTTTCCTAAAGGCGCAAGCCCCTGCGGTTAATTACGTTCTTGCCAAGTGACAAAATCTTTCTTCACTCCAGGTTTATTCCTTTATATGTCGTGTTATAGGTTGTTTATTTTGGGTTGCCCTTGGATTGTATACGGAGACTAATGTTGTCGCCCGTAGGGCACGGATTAGTCCAAATACGTATATATTAGATTTGGGATGAACTTAGGTAGCATTTCTCATATTAATGAGGTCCATCAATTCAAGGGATACTTTTTTTCTTAATCTAAGGACCGTTAATCTTGTTTTGGACTAAGATCAACTTAGAAATTTGATTAAGGATCGTTAGTCGAATATAAGACTAAGATTGACTTAAATATTTTGAGCATATGAGCTCAGTTGATTTAAGATTCAAAAAAGTTTAGAACTTCAGGGTCTCAATTCATTTAAGATTAAGTATATTAGCACTCAATCATGTGAGTGTCACGTGCAGCGCTGATGAAGCTTTGGCGCTCACGTGTTCATCACATGGGCCGATGAGGCTTGGGTTCTAACATGTTCATCACATGGGCCACTGAGGCTCTGGTGCTCACGTGTTTACCATGTAGGCCGCTGAGACTTAGCGCTCACATGGGCCTCTCACATGTTTAACATGTGTGGCACAGCCATATATTTATTTACTTTTTTGCAGAGATTAAGCATTGCTTCGAAAGATTAAATCTTTGAAGAGATATAATATCTCCTTGGTCCATCAAATCTTTAAGATCTGATTCATGTATCGTAGTTCTTGATATGTTTCATGGGAACTAAGTTCCAGGAGGTAAAAGTTCTATCTTCTCTTTTCTTTCTCCTCCTTTCTCTTTTCACTCTTCTCTTTTTATGATGGTAGGAAAAACACCAGTATTTTCTCTGGATCTCAAGTTTAAGATCAAGATCTCTCTATGAGAATATAATTCTCTCTTTTCTTATGAGAGGCTTGTCTTATGAATCTCAGATGCAGAGAAAGAAAAAATTTATTACGAAGGGGCTAAGACCTTTTTTTATATAGAAGATAGGTAAAAGGAGATGTTTTTCTTCATTGTTTTACCTAGGGTTTTTGGGAGGAGGAAGATGATCTTCTTCCTTGCAGAGAATTAAATTCTCAATTCTTGCCGAGCTTATGAGGGGTCTGTGTGTGTGAAATTCAATCTCTTAGGCTCCTATTTATAGGAGTAAAAGAACTATCAATTAGTTGAGAACATCTCTTATTTTAGGGATCTCGTTTGATTTCATAATCAAGTGGTGATATTTAATAACCGTTGGATCTTTGATCCAAGATTCTCTGTTTAACAAAGAATATCTTTCTTGTTCTATAACAAGATTGGGGGAATATTTTCCCACATATAGAATTTAATTCTATCTCATGATTAAGCGGTGATCCAACGGTTCTCTATTTAACAAAGCAAACCTTTCTTATTTTAAAAAGATTAGAGAGATATTTTCCCACATGGAATTTAATACTGCCTGAAGCAAGTGCTTCAAATCTAGATGGTGGCACTCACGTGCTTTGCACGTGAGCGCTGCCAAGGGGTTAGAATTGGCGCTCATGTGATTTGCATGTGGGCGTTGCCATATATATATGGCTTTGGTGCTCACATTCTTTTCACGTGGGCGCTGCCATTTTATGTGGGAGTGAACTGACCTCGCAAGTGCATTTTTTTTATCTCTTTACACGAGTTTGCGCCCTTTCAGATTTTCGCAAGCTCGCAGATGGTTCTGCTGTTTTTACTTACTGAGCCATTTCGGGTTTTCATCCGTGCTAATTTTTCTTGTGGACGTACATCTTTTTTATTTTTTTACACAGCTGGTGGGAATTTCAGATGTAACTTCGCTGCGGACGTCCCGACATCCCTCGCCGGAGGGACTTTAGGGTGACATAGATCATTTGTGCCCGTGGATTGTATACAGTAGCCAATTTGGAGATTGACCATATGGCAATATATATCTGGGAATATAGTTTCCCAGTAGGACTCGAGTTGCAATCTTTTCTGCAGGTAGAAATCATTTATGCTCGTGGATTGTATGTAGTGGTCAATTTGGTGACAGGTCGCTGGGCGATTTTCCAGTTTAGGGACGTAGTGGTCCAAGGGGGAATTTAGGGAATATATTTCCCCGTGGGCTTTTAGAGTCTTGACTTAGGATGACAGAGAGCGGACATAGCCATCGTCGTCTATCATTGACCCAAGTCAGGACTCTTCAAGCATAGTATTTCTTGAGAAAACGACCGTTTATTGGCCGAAAGGATCTTTCTCCATGCATGTCTATCAGCAAGTATGTCCCACCTTAGTAGACCTTTTCTACAATATATGGGCCTTCATAATTTGGCTCAAACTTTCCACGTTCTGTGCGGTTGGGGATCATCGATCTTTTGACAACCAGTACGAGTTCGTCTTGGCTGAATGTTCGTTGTCTGATTAGTCTTTCATATTCATAAGTCATCCTTTCCCGATGAGCTTCCATGCTTTGCTGTGCTATGAAACGGGTTTCATCAAGAGCATCAAGTTCTTCAAGCCGGAGATGGGTATTTTCTTCATCTGTAAGTGTAAGTCGATGTCGCACACCCCACGTGTTCGTGGGGAGGCAAAATTTGCAAAAAATAATTCTTACGGGCTTCGCAACACCGACCAGAACCAAGGATCGTCCATAAACCCTAGCTAGCAAACTACATGAGATTTAACTACTCGGAAAGAATGTTATACCTCATGATACATGTCCTTCGGGTCTTCTCCGTTGTCCTCCTCGTCATCATAGGCTCCAAGGATCGATCCGGATCATAGCAATCTCGATGGCCTCCTCGAGTCAAAGACGATCCACCCAAGAGTTTATAGTCCGATCTCCACCTCAAAACCGAGGTAACTAGGGAAACAAGCTTGCTAAACTTGATGGCCTAAGTGATGTAGAGTATGAAGATGGATTTATTTGTCTCTTGAAACCCTAGTTTACTCAACTCATGAGACCTTAAGGGTTATAGTTGTGAGGAAGAAGAAGAGAGCTAACATGAGGAAAAAGAAATGATTTTTGATAATGATAAAGATAAAATAAGATGGCTACCTTGACTTGACTACAAGCATGGCATGAAAAATACCTTATCCAAAATATATAGTGCCACAAAATATCTCACAAGAAATATCTATTCAAAGAGTCAAACCAAGTCAAGTGGTCAAACCAAGTCAAATGGTCATACCAAGTCAAATGGTCAAACAAAGTCAAGTAGTCAAAACAAGTAGCCATACCTCAATTATCATTTACAAAAATAACAAATACTTTCTTCCACCTTATAATTGTTTTAATCAAGTAAATGGTCAAAACCCTAATGAGGTGTCTCCTTCTATGCCCCTCTCATCCGTATATACATACCGGCATTCGTGTTCCGAGAAACACGAATACAAAGAGACGAAACTGATCCATCAATATAATAATAGGATCCGGCTTAAATCAAAGCCCACTAGTATTATCCGCCCGAACATCATACGCGCACAAGTGCACGTAAGTGATTGAAGCCCTACCGTAAAACCATACGGCCTCTACACCTTTTGCCCGGTGCAGGGAAACTCTCTATGTGGGACTCTAAAGACTCGACACTACGCTGGCAGTGGGTTTAACCACAAGCCGCACACAGTACTAGATGCACGTAACGGTCCCCGGGTAGATGTCGATAAGAAGGCCGATGAGGAAAACCCATCCGAACTCCTTTTGAGCCTGAATTTGACAATCTTTGTACAGTCCGGTCGTTTCGTCTAAGAGTGTCGCATATCGGGCCTAGGGGGCGGTAATCGTCAGACCCCTAATAGCGCAATAGGTCATGCCAAAGTGTATCCCAAAACACGCTGAGAAACTACTGGAATACCTACCAGTAAATCTCGCTTGCCCTGGCCAGGGACTTTGTGTATGGTTTTCCAAACGCAGCACGATATCAACCCCCAATACCGGGAGAGACAAATCCTATCTAACCGCTACTGCCTCCAAGTGCTTCAGGACTGCACCCAACTACTACCTGTTTGCATGACTCCTTTGAGCCGTGGTAGGGTAGTAATCAAAGTACAGTGGGAACACACTTGTTTACCCCAATCGGAGCAAAGCTCCGATCAAATTCCGAGGTGGAAGATGAAACAACTCCCCAATCGGAAACAAAGCTTTGCTTTGAAAATTTAAACTTCAATAAAGGAAGCAACACTTCAGTTGCTCAGGCACTGCGCTGCGCGACATGTGTCAGAGCAGATGCGCTAGCGCAGTCGCGCTGCGCTATGCACTGTGCGACACGTGTCAGCGCAGTCGCGCTGCGCTGTGCGCTGTGCGACACGTGTCAGCGCAGTCGCGCTGCGCTGTGCGACACGTGTCAGCGCAGATGCGCTAGCGCAGCCGCGCTGCGCTGTGCGCTGCGCGACACGTGTCAGCGCAGATGCGCTAGCGCAGAAGAAGGGGTTTAACACCAAAAGCAATTTATTCATGCAAAGTTACGTACACTTGATAATAACGAATTAAAATCATATGATGCACGAACACAACAAAGAACTAAAATAAAAGAACCCTTAACAGGCAATGAAATACTTGATTAAAAAGATAAATGCTTATTCATTATTATTGATATTACATTTAAAAAAGATCACCGAATACGGGATCAGAAAGACAAGGATTCGCAAAAAGAAGAAGAAGATTCCCCAGCTCCCTCTCTGTCTTCTCCACCACATCGAAGCGGCGATCCTCCCGAGGGGTGGCCATCCAACGGTCGACGCCACACTCCTGGGAAAAAGTGGCGATGACAACCCGACGAGCCCATATCTGGTTCAGCAAATGGAAGGAGCAGTCCTTCAGGACTTTGGTGATCAAATGCGCTTCGAGAAGGCCCTCGATCTTGTCCTCGGCGGCATCCAGCATTGCCGGGGACATCTCTGCTGGAGGAGGGGGAATGTCGGAGAGCACCGAGGCAAGGGCCATCCGAAGCCAAATGGAATTCGGAGGAAGAGGAGACCCCACACGAGTCAAAAGCTCATGCATTGCAGCGTCGCATTGCTCGTCCGAGAGAGAAGGGTCCACCAGGCGCGCAGCAAAACGGGGAACGATGTCCCGAATCGGAACCTCCCATGGTTGTCGGCGGGCATGAGGGCGGTTGCAAGCCATGATCGAAAAAGTTCTCTGAAGATGAGAGAATAAAAAGCTCGGCCCTGAACTATATATAGACCCAAACACAAAAGATTTTGTGCACAATGGAATTATTTCCAAGACCCGGGAAATCAAAATCTTGGAAATACAAGTTCGACTTGGAAAAGGGGAGATGAAAAGATATCTCAGGTGAAGCAACGCTTCAGATCCTTTGCGCTGGGCGCAACTTGCCACGTGTCTGGCGCAACGCGCCGAGCGCAGCGCCCAGAAAGCGCACCCAATCAGAGCAAGGCTCTGTTTAAACGAAGCAACGCTTCAACTGCACTGCACACTGCGCTGCGTGACACATGTCAACGCAGATGCGCTAGCGCAGTTGCGCTGCGCTCTGAGCTGCGCGACACGTGTCAGCGCAGATGCGCTAGCGCACTTGCGCTGCGCTCTGCGCTGCGCGACACGTGTCATGCGCTGGGGCATCTGCGCCAAACTAAATTAAGATTTTTATGAAATCTTTTCTGTTCTTTCTAGAACTAGAAGATTTTCTTCTGTCTTTGGATCAAAGATCCAGCGGTGGGAAAATTCTCAAAATCACTCAGGAAAGATCTTGTTAACAAATTCAACAGATTTGTGGTCACTATAAATAGGACCCTAAGCCTCAATCCAGAAGGAGGAACAATTTTCTAAAAAAATCAAGAACTCTAAGCAGAGAAAACTCTGAGAAGATCTCAAGAAAAAGGTAAAGAACCTTCATGAAGTAGAAGAAAGGCCTTCTAATAGATCATTCATCTAAAAATAAAATGGATGATCTTTATATAAAAAGAAAACAGTGCTTTGCACTTCTGGTGAACCTTCGGTTCTCTAAAAAACAATAAAAAATAATAAAAGAATAGTGCTTTGCACTTTTAAGAACCTCTGGTTCTTCGAATAAAGAAAAATTTATTTTTCTTTGATCTAATTTAGACGAAGAAATTAAACAGTGCTTTGCACTTCCCTTCTTGAATCTAAAAGATTCTTAGTGCTTTGCACTTCCAAGTTGCGCCGTTACGCTCTTAAGAGAGCGCCACGTGTCGGCTATAAAATCACTTGCGCTAAGCGCCCTTAAGATAGAGCTTTGCTCTCTGGAATTGGCGCAACTCGCTGAGAGCGCGCCACGTGTCAGCAGCGCAATAGCGCAGCGCAACAGCGCAGCGCACTGCGCTAGTGCGGTTGCGCTCATCAGAGCACGACACGTGTCATCACCATATGGACTTGCGCTCATTACTTAGCGCAAAGCGCAGATGCATTAAAAAGGGCCAAGCCCAATTAAGAGAAGGCCTAACAGGCTCAATAAAGCGCAAATGCATTGTTTTAAGAAACAGAGCCCAAACAAGAACAGATGCTTCGCATCATTTATAAATGGGCAGAGCCCCAACAAAACATTCAGAATGCTATGCATTTTAAAAGGGGCAAAGCCTAAACAAGATAGATACTTTGTGCCATCTACAAAGGGGCAGAGCCCAAAATAAATTGATACTCTGTATCTTTTGTGGGTAGAGCCTAAATAAAAAAATGCAATGCAAAAGCAAATAAAATGTTGAACTGGACTTAGCCCAATCATGGTCATAAGTCCTTAAATTAAATTGACTGAGCAAAATGGCTCCCCTAAGTCAATCTACGTCCGGTTCGAGGGTACATCTCCGAACTCCTTTGACATCCATCGTTGTAATTCCTCAACGACGTCAAAGAGGTGACGGGTCCCAACGACCACACATCTATATGGACTGCGGGGTCCTTAAACTCGTGGACCGAGACGTCCTTAAAACTAATATCGGACCGGAACGTCCTTAAACTAATATCGGACCGAAACGTCCCTAAACTAATAATGGACCACCACGTCCCTAAAACTGGCGATGGACCACTACGTCCTTAAACTGGCGAAGGACCGAAACGTCCTTAAACTAATAATGGACCACTACGTCCTTAAACTGGCGACGGACCGAAACGTCCTTAAACTAATAATGGACCACTACGTCCTTAAACTGGCGACGGACCGAAACGTCCCTAAACTAATAATGGACCACCACGTCCCTAAAACTGGCGATGGACCGCCACATCCTTAAATTAGCGCAATCGAGCCCGAACGCTCTTTTGCCGGATCTAAACGGTCCCGTCTAAGTTGACCTTAGCCCCAAATACGGTTAATGTGTCCTTAGATCTTTAAATAAACAATAAAACTCCGAATCGACTTTGGTGCAAGGGTACATCTCTGAACTCCTCTGACGCCTGTCGTTGTAATCCCTCAACGACGTCAGAGAGGTGACGAGTCCCGACGGCCAGATAATTAAATCAACCACTACGTCAGGTCGATCTTAGTCTAAAACAGGACTAACATATCCTTGACGAACGTTTAAGTTGATCTTAGCCGCAACGTGACTAATGTATCCTTAAACCAAAAAACACCAAACCCAAATCTAAGTAAATACGGATTTGGACTAATCCACGTCCTACGGGTGACGACATCACTCAGTCTCCGTATACAATCCACTGGCAACCACGAACAAAACAAACACGCACGACACGAAGTGAAATTCTGGAGAAGGAGAAAGTTGTTACCGCGACGCGGTAGCGTAATTAACTGCAGGGGCTTGCGCCTGCAGGGAAGAGCGTCCCCACAATCGAAAACCCCTCACCCTGAGGGGGAATCTGACGAAGTCTGCTACATCGGCCGCATCCGTCTAAACCTCCGATACAAGATGCCATAAATCAACTTGGTATCTTCGGAGAGATAGACGGATAAAACCAAATAGAATCTGCCCCGAACCTCAGGCAACGGACGCGAAGTCCGGGCCGTCGTTCGGAGGGGAACAGATTCTGGCACGCCCGGTGGGACCTCTTCCTCTTTCCACTCCACACTTCGTGTGTCGTCTTCGCGAACCAATCGCGGTTTGTTAAATGGTTGCCTTCGGATTTCAAGTTGCTAAGATTTGGTCTTTTACCTGGCGCAGAGTTCAAGATTCAATGGCCACCAACTGCACCAACTGCTCGAAATGCCGCTGCAACGAACACTCCACCTCACCGAGAGGTGTAACTTATGGGCCCCAAGCGGCTTCCTTCCTGACTCTGCCGGTAGACCAGGTGACTCAAGCCACCACCGGCTTGTTCTTCGGGACCATGGTCCCACCTGTAAGCTTCTCTATGCCGACACCTGTACCGGAAGTGAACAAGAAGTCAGTGTTCGACCGGCTCACTGCTGCCACGATCCCTATCAACGGGTCGCCTTCTACTGAACCAACAGCCTCCGTTTTCATCAGGCTAGGTCAGAATTACAAAATGGCTGTCCCAAAGAGGGCAACGGCCGCTGCTTTGGAAGTCGTTAAAGCGGCTTCTCCCATCAGAGAGTCGGTCTTCACAGGATTGACGGTTCCCACTCCTCCCCCAGCTGGTCAAAAGGCATCAGTCTTTGATAGGCTGACATCAGCAGTTACCCCACACTCAAACAGGGGGCAGCAAGAAACCATCTCGATTTCCGAGCCCGTCCCAACGGCTCGTCGTGCGCGACGTCGCCATTGGCAGCGAGTAAGGAAAGCAGGGGGCAACTCCCCCTCAGGGCTAACCCCACCTGCTCCAGTGGTGGAGGTCAACGCTGCTGTTCCAACCGGGAACAGCTTTGAATTTCTGAGGAAGGTGAGAAAGAACTCTCCGATTGCTACATTGAAAAGATCTCCTCCGCCTATAGAAAAAACTCCGGAGACAAAGCAAGAACAGCCCCCTCAGCGGCTGTCGTCAAAGATTTATAAAGTTTGGCGGAAGGTTCAAAACTCCGTGGTTGACCCAGACCACTTTCGGCACCAGAAAAAGGCAAAGGTGGAAAAGGACAAGAACCGCCCCATTAAACAGCAGGGGGCAACAAATGCTAGAATGCCCGCTTCAACAGCTCCTTCAACCTCAAAGGTCCATAAAAGGAAGAAGCCAGAAAAAGCTCCCGTGACACTGGCAAAGTTTAAAAGCAGTGAACCTAAATGCCCCAAGTCAGGGGGCATAACGGTTCATACGGTCTATATGGCTTCTGGAAAGGAAGAAAGTCGTACTTCTACGGGACACCGACCGCTTACCCGGTCAGTGACCAAGTCTCAGGAGCAGCAACAAAAGCTCCAGGAAATGATGACTACAATGGCTGCACTCACGGGGCCAAAAGAGAATCCTGAGACGTCCCTAGACGAACGCCAAGAGGAAGAGACTGACGCTGAGTTCCTCCGCCGAGTATTGGAAAAGAGAGACAAAGAGGCTGCTGAACAAGCAGCCAATATACAGCATATGGGCCTCCTCTTCCAGGACATGATAGGGATGATGATACAACCAGAGCCCCCGACTGAAGAACCCCCGATCGTCCTTGGGGATGATAGGGGAGAAACATCAAACCCTCAGCCCGTTCTATCGACGGCTAAAGAAGACACAATCTCTAAAACTGATCTGGACGAATATATAGCCCAGCAAATAAAGGTTCATCACGCGGCCGAAGCAGCCGGCCACGTGGTAAAAACGGGGCGACCGTATCCGGGATGGTATGACCAAATAAAGTACCCGCCGGGTTATACAATTCCCAAATTTCATGTCTACAAAGGGACCGGCAATCCCCATCAACATGTCGCCCAGTTCAGGGCGCTTTGCGGTAACACCGGCGGCGATGACAAGCTTCTGCTTCGCCAGTTCGTTGGAAGCCTATCAGATACGGCGTTCGAGTGGTATTTCGAGCTCCCCAACGACTCTATTAAAACCTTTATAGAGATGGAGCTGCTCTTCACCCAACGCTTTGCAAGTGCCAGTGAGCGTACTCCGATGACGGCGCTGATTAACGCCAGGGTAAAGCCCGGCGAGACGTGGGTCCAGTACGCTATACGGTGGCGTAATCTATGGTCTAAGTGTGAACAGCGCATAGAAGAAGCCCCTGCGGTGGGAATGTTTGTTGGAACCCTTGATCCACAAGCAACCATTTCACAGTTTATGATGTTCTTCAAGCCGACTTCCTTTCAGGCTTTGATCGACAAATTGGCGCAGATGGACCAGATGGGCTATAAACCCCCTCTCTCGAAGCCGGACTCCCGAAACGATAAAGGAAAGGGAAAAGCGATCATAGTCGCTAATGCCCAACAACAACCGAACGACTCGAAGCCGGTCGCTCGTCCAAACAATACACGCCCATACGTACCCCTGGAAGACAGGATGGGACGTGCTTACTCCTTTCCCCGTGATAAAACGAGGAGACTATTTGAGCTGGCATTGCGCAACAGGCTCATAAATCTGCCAGACCCAAAACGTCCGTTGCAACCGAGTGACGTCAACGAGCCTAATTACTGCCCTTATCATCGAGTGCTGGGACATCCGATCGAAGACTGTTACGTTTTCAAAAATTGGCTTGAAAACCAGTACCGCCAGGGCAAATTTGCGCTATCCGACAAATGGAAGGTAAATCCCCCGCAGCCTCACACCTCTAAGGAGACGAATACGCCGGGGGCAACATGCTCCGTCGTTGAAGAAACTCCCTGGGAAGTATTATCGGCCAAAACGAGGAGAATGCTAAATGATCTTCAGACCTGTCCAGCGGTCAAGTGGAAAAACCCCTTGGAGCCGCAGGTTATTGAGGGGATGTTGAAGCCGCGTCCGACTCCGAAGGCCGATGGTGATAGTTCAAGCGTTCATGACCAGCCGTCAAAGTCTTCGAAAAAGAAGAAGAAGAAATCTAAGAAGCCCGTGAAGCATGGCGACAAGCGCACGGACTTACAAAAGCAAATCGACGCGCTGGATGAATACAACCAAAAGGCGCGGATTCCCATTACGCTCCAAGATTTCCTTAAGCACGTCTTTCAAAAAGAACATGAGGGAGAAACTTCATTGGATGAATCCGACGAATATGTGGCAAGCTGTCATATGATCTCCCATGTGACCACGAACGATGAAGGGACTTCTGGCACTGAAACGCCGGGGGCAAATACTGAGTCAAGGGTTCCGGAGTTATCAGTTGAAATGATTGGCGCGTTTCTTAATGAAGCTCGATTGAAAAGCAAAGCTGATCAAGAACGCGAGACGGCTATATTCGAAAGGGCCAAGCGCCAGCGACTTGAGGAAAGAGCTGAGATGATCCCTCTGAAGCAAAATGCCTCCACCGCTGACAAAAGCCAATTCAAGATAAAAAAGAAGTTTGCTAAGGCCATATCGATGGGCATGAAGCTACCACCCTTTGAAGGAAAAGTTACTGGCGTGGTAGAAATGCACCCCTCTTATTGCTTATATCATCAGAAGGTCTCGCATTCCACCCAGGATTGCAAAGCTTTCGATGGATGGTGGCGAGGATACGTCGCTAATCAACAACGCTTTAAACGAGAAAAGCGTAAGATTCGTCGGGAGCAAAGAAACACGACCAAAGAGCTTGAAAGAACTGCCGGCCATTGTTGCATGGTTAACACTGGCGGGTCGCAAGTGCCTACATTTGGGAGCGACTCTGATGAGGGACTAGAACTTGGCCCCCTCTTCAAAGAATCCACTTCGGGAAAAGAAGAAGAACCGAAGTCTTGCGAAAATATACAGCTGCGGAATCGAACACTGCCTGAAAAGAATCTCGGACCTTCGAATAGAAAAGATAAAGGGAAAGAAAAGGTCTCTGAAGACATCGTTTTAGATGACCAAGTTCTGGAAGAGCTAAACGCCAAAAATCCGCTGAAGAGAAATAAGGTGGATTACAATGTCTTGGCGCATCTGAGGAAGCTGCCCTCACAACTCAGCATTCTTGATGCCTTGCTACTGTCAAAGGAGGCCAGAGACTCTTTGATTAAGGCGCTACAAGATCCGGACCAGTTCCAAGCCTTCTTAGCCGAAGAAAAGATGAAAGACGAATTAGAAGAAGTGCACACAGCCGACGTTGCTTTTGGTGATGAAGACCTTCTCCTCGGGACGTGTGAACACAATCGCCCCCTTTATGTCTCAGGATACTGCCATGACATAAAGATAGGTAAAATCCTGGTCGATAACGGATCGTCTGTTAATTTACTCAATGTGCGGGTTTTAAAAGAAATTTGCATGAGCATACAACACCTCGCCCGAGACAAGATCACTATCTCCGGTTTCGATTCCCAATCCTCGAAGACTCTGGGATCTGTGATATTGACGCTGCGCTTCGGGTTGCTCGTCACGGATATCAAATTCCATGTTATAGACGCCAAGACATGCTACAATGCTCTACTCGGCCGACCATGGCTACACGAGTACAATATCATCCCTTCCACACAGCATCAGTGCATGAAGTATTGTAGGGATGACCTCGAGTACACTGTGGCGGGAGAATTGAATCCGTTTTCCATGAATGAAGTTCGCAAGTATGAAGATGCCAAATACTTCTTACCGGATTTCGAAGACACGGAGAAGTGTCATGAGCCGGAGAACAAGACTAGCGCCACCATCCCTATCTTCGGCAGTGACACCGAGGACGAAGAGGATATAATTTATGCGGGTCCATCCCAGTCCACCAGGCCAGGACCATCCATTCCTTCATTGATCTTTGGCAGTGATTCCGAAGATGAAGTTCACGCTGTATTCCCTGCTCGGCCTTCAATACGGGTTTCCACTGATGAAGAGCGAAGTCTGCAGGTAACCATGGTGCCGCTTGAACATTACAAAGAACTGGATGCACTCGACACCAACAGCGTAGAAGAACTGCAGACATTCTATATCCTTCCCGGACGAAAAGGCGAGAAGGCAATCCTATTCTACCGTTCTGAAGAAAACAAGGTGGAAAAAGAAACTTGGCATGGCGCGGATCCCACGCTCGACAGGCTTCAGCCTATCCGTCTTCCCAGATATTATACCGAAGGTTTGAAGAAACTGTTGAAACGCCAAGGGATGTCCTTCACACAGACCGCTAGAAAAGTCAAATTCTATGACAAAGTCTGGAATATTCCAGGGACTCAATGCAAACTGCCTAACGGGAGAGTAGAAACAAAAGGGCTTGGGTACATCCGGTCAAAGAAACGGGAGCTAGTAAATAGCTGTTATGTTATGTATGACTTCGACGAAGAGGCGGACGCTCAATGGGAGGACGCTAATCCTGAGCCAGCAAAAGTTCCTGATACAAAACCGCCCAGTCCATCATTTGAAGACCAGATGAGCAAACTTATAAGGGATGCGAGTCAAAAAGCCCGAGACGATCACAATCGTGAAATGGCAATTTATGAGAAAGCCAAGACACAGCGCCTCCTTCAACAGGCGGTGAAGGAAGAAAATGCCGCTCCTTGTCAACCTGCTACAAAAAAGGTTCGACGCGAAAACAAAAACAAGTCGAAAGGTAAGAGAAGCGCTCGACAGCCACAAAGCAGAGCTAAGAAGCCACGTATCCGAGAGTCGAGCGTTGTTGACCTAGCCCTCAGGAAGAAAATGGGTCGAGCATACTCATTTCCTCGGAACAAAACGAGGAAGATATTCGATCTCGCTCTAAAACATCAAATGCTTACATTGCCAGAGTCTAATCATCCTGAGCACGCAGGCGAGGTGTTCAAGCCAAATTATTGCTTTTACCATCGAGTAATGGGACACCCTCTTGAAGATTGCTTCACCTTTAAGAATTGGGTTGAGGACCAATATCAGCTCGGCAAATTCGCATTGTCCGATAACTGGAAGGTAGCGCCGCCACAGAAGCACGAGCCCGAAGCCGCGAAAGGAAAACCAGTTCCACATTGGGATTGGCAGAAAATTTACACCTGTCGTATGATAACGACATTGAAAGAAGAGTCCGAGAACCTGGACAGCGTTCCTTGGTGCTTCGAAAACAGCAGCGACGAAATAATCTCAGAATTTCCACCAGCACCAAAAGAGCTGGAAGATGGAATCCATACCACTGCAGACAACCTCAAGAAAATTGAGTTGGGGACGGCAAACGATCCACGACCGACATTCATCAGCGAGTTACTATCTGAAGAAAGGGTAGCTGCGTTAAAAGACGTGCTTCTACAGCACAAAGACTGCTTCGCGTGGAACTATTCCGAAATGCCGGGACTAGATCCAGAAATTGCTGTACACAAATTGGCAATATCCCCGGACATCAAGCCAGTCAAACAAGCGCCGAGAAGAATGCGACTCGAGCTTGAGATGAGCATCAACGCCGAAGTCAAAAAGCTGATAGACTCTGGCTTCATCTAGGAAGTCCAATACCCTGAATGGATCGCCAACATCGTCCCGGTGATGAAGAAAAATGGGACGGTGCGTATATGCGTGGATTTTCGGGATCTCAATAAAGCCTGCCCAAAAGATGACTTCCCAGTGCCAGTCACTGAACTGATGATAGACAATACATCCACTCACGAGGTTTTCTCCTTCATGGACGGCTCGTCAGGGTATAATCAAATAAAAATGCATCCAGAAGACCAGAAGCATACAGCCTTCAGGACTCCTCTTGGTATATTTTGTTATAAAGTAATGCCCTTCGGTCTGAAGAACGCCGGTGCTACTTATCAGAGGGCCATGACAAAGATCTTCGACGACCTTATACACGAAATCGTTGAATGCTATATCGACGATCTCGTGGTTAAAAGCAAATCATACGAGGAACATCTCGAGCATCTGAAGACTGTATTTCAACGCCTTCGGCAATACAACTTGAAGATGAATCCTCTTAAATGTGCGTTTGGGGTCTCCTCGGGCAAATTCCTGGGATTCGTTGTTCGACACCGAGGTATTGAAATAGATCCGTCAAAGATTAAAGCGATCATGGAAATGCCTCCGCCGAGGACTCTCAAACAGCTGCGGTCTCTCCAAGGGAAACTCGCATACATACGGCGATTTATAGCCAACCTTTCAGGAAAGTGCCGTCCTTATAGTCACTTGATGAAGAAGGGAACCCCATTCCTGTGGGATCAAAAATGTCAAGGCGCACTAGATGAGATCAAGCAATACCTGCAGAACCCGCCGGTGTTGGCTGCTCCGGTTAAAGGGAAGCCTCTTATTCTTTATACAACCGCCCTCGAAGGTTCCTTAGGCGCATTATGGGCACAAGAGAACGATCAAGGGAAAGAAAGAGCGCTCTACTACTTAAGTCGAGTTCTGCTGGGGGCAGAAAGCAACTACTCTCCCATTGAAAAACACTGCCTGGCGTTGATCTTCGCAATAACAAAGCTTAGACACTATGCGTTGGCGCACGAGGTCCGTCTTATTTCAAAAGTGGACCCCCTTAAATATCTAATGTCAAAAGCCATATTGACAGGGCGACTCGCTAAATGGGCCCTGCTCCTGATGGAATTTTCGATAACATATCAACCTCTCAGGGCAGCAAAAGGCCAGGCCATTGCCGACTTCCTTGCTGAGCATCCCATACCTGCCGATTCTCCTTTAAATTGCGATTTGCCAGACAGACATGGGTTTGACGCAATCGACAATGGTGATGCCCGTTGGGAGCTTTATTTCGATGGAGCGTCTTCTATGAAAAAGCACAAACAAAGTATGCCAACGATCAAATCGGGGGTGGGACTCATCTTTGTAACTCCACAAGGAGGGATAATGCGCTACGCGTTCTCCCTGACGGAGCCGAGAACAAACAATGAAGCCGAATACGAAGCTCTGATAGCAGGCCTCGAGATCGCCATTGACATGGGAATTGAAGATCTCCTCATATACGGGGACTCCCAACTGGTCGTCAGTCAAGTGAACGGCGATTACCAAACATGCAAACCGGAATTGGTAAAATACGGTGAAAAAGTGCAGCAACTGCTAGCCCAAATTCCATCCTACACATTGGAAAGCATACCGCGCGCGGAAAACAGCAAAGCAGACGCACTAGCCAAACTTGCTAAAGAATTGGCTGACGAGAACCTCGATGACGTTAGAATCGTGATACAAAGCCGTCGAGTGCTTGCCCCAGCAGAAATACATCCCAAATCATCCGAAGAAAAAGGAGCGAACGAGGAGGCGACCCTGCAAATAAAAGACTGGGAGAGCGCCGAAGACTGGAGAGAAGTCTTCATAGATTACTTCAAGTTCCACCGAATGCCTGAAGAAGCATCCATAAGACATCAGCTCGTGAAACGAGCTCTATCTTTCGCATTCGTCAATGATACCCTGTACAAGAGGTCATTTGATTCTTTGTGGCTGAGATGCTTAGGACCTGACGAAGCGAAGAGGGTCGTCCAAGAGGTTCACGACGGACTCTGCGGTTCCCACCAAGTAGGCCCTAAGATGAAGTTAAAGATAAAACGGATGGGCTACTATTGGCCCACAATGATGCAGGATTGTCTGGAATACGCAAGGCAATGTCATTCATGTCAAATTCATGGAGACTTCATCCATCAGCATCCCAATCCACTGCATCCAACGGTGGCTAGTTGGCCATTCGAAATGTGGGGAACTGACATAGTCGGCCCCATCGAACCAGCATCGTCAAAGGGACATCGTTTCATCTTGGCGACAACTGATTATTTCTCCAAATGGGCAGAGGCGGTGCTGTTGAGGGAAGTAAAGACGGAGAATATTCTCCATTTCTTCAAAACGCATGTCATATACCGGTTCGGAAATCCGCGACGGATCATCTCCGATAATGGGCTAGCCTACCGAAGTCATAAAATTAGCCGCTTCGCACAGCAGCACAATATAGACTGGAGATATTCCTCAGTTTATAATCCGCGAGCCAACGGTCTAGCTGAAGCCTTCAATAAAACATTGACGAAAATCATAAAGAAAACAGTGTCCCGAAATAAGAAAGACTGGCATGAGAGACTGCAAGAAGCTCTTTGGGCGTATCGGACTACATTTAAAACTGCCACAAACACAACGCCGTACGCGTTGGTATTTGGGACAGAAGCAGTACTCCCTCTTGAAATAGAATTACCCTCTTTGCGAGTAGCAATTCACTTCGAGCTGACGGATGAAGAAAATGCTCACCTCCGGCTTGAGGAGCTTGATGCCCTTGAAGAAACACGGCTCATAGCGCAACAAAATCTGGAAGCTTATAAAGCAAAGATGACACGCTCATACGAAAGATTGACCAGACCGAGGACATTCCGCCAAGGCGAACTCGTGTTAGTGGTCAAAAGGCCTATGATCCCCAATCGCGCCAAGCGAGGAAAATTCGAGCCAAACTATGAAGCCCCGTACATCATAGATAAAGTTTACCAGGGTGGGGCCTATCTACTCATCGACATGCACGGTGAAAGGCCTTTCAGGCCAATAAACGGTCGCTTCCTAAAAAGATACTACACTTGATAAGCCACGGCCTAGGTCAATGATAGATGACGACGACTATGTCCGCTCGCTATCTGCCTACGCTCAAGCTTTATAAGCAGTAGCCAGTCTCCCAACAACGGACCGAAATGTCCTTAAACTAACAACAGACCGAAATGTCCTTAAACTAACAACAGACCGAAATGTCCTTAAACTAACAACGGACCGAAATGTCCTTAAACTAACGATGGACCGAAATGTCCTTAAACTAATAGCAGACCGAAACGTCTTTAAACTACTACCACAACATCCTTAGGCTGACGAGATAAAAAAAAATGGTAAATCCATAAGCAAAATGGGCACGGATGAAAACCCGAAAGGGTTTCGTGAGTAAAAACAGCAGGACTACCGGCGAATGTTTGTGAAAACCCGAAAGGGCGCAACTTCATTAAAGAACCCTTATGGAGTCCTCTCGACCCTGGAAGGAGAAACCACCCGCGTGAGATCCTTACGACTTACAAGGGAACAACACACTTAGGAATCCCCACGATTCCTAAGGAGAAAATACGCTTGCGAGATCCTTACAACTCGTAAGGAGAACTCTCTTATGAGACCCTCACGGCTCATAGGATTTGAAAGTCTTAAGTCACAGAGACCTAAACCTGTGCTTAAGCCAATCCCCACAAACTTCCAATATTGCCCTACAAGTGGCTCAATACTGACCCTTGTATACAATCCACGGGCGCGAATAAGCATTTCCCTAGCCGAATTTCATCCATGACTGGGAATACGTTCGCATGGTAAGCAACCCTTATAAATCCCCTCGATTTATGAGGAGAAAACCTTCTTGTAGGATCCTTACGACTTACAGAAGAACAAGATGCTTAGGAACCCTCACGGTTCCTAAGGAGAAAATACACCTACAAGATCCTCACGACTTGTAGGGAGAAATACCTTCACAAGACCCTTACGGCTCATGAAGCCAAAAGTCTTAGGCGACAGGACCCTAACCCTGATCGCTAAGCCTCCTTTGTTCAACAATGACAGAGGCAAATGATGATTCGCTCCTGGTAATATCCCAGTTGCAGCGGTGCTGATGCCAAAATCGATGTCCAATTTCAGGTTTACGGAGAAAGCCGGTAGGCCGTACATGCATACGAAATAGCCGAAATGATAGGGCAACTTGCAATAAAAAGCAGCAAGTAAAATGTATGCATGCAAAATAGCCGAAATGATTGGGCAACTCGCAATAAAAAGCAGTGAGTGAAAATAAAATAAATAGCCGAAATGATTGGGCACCGCGAAAAATAGCCGAAATGATTGGGCAGTCGCGACCTTCGCGATATAAAAGCTGAAATGATAGAGCATCGCGGAGATAAAATAAAAAAAAATGATGATAAAACTTTGGCCCTACAGTTAAGATCACATCGATCCCCGTATACAATCCAAGGGCGTAAACAAAGAGGGAACCATACTTTCCCAACAGGCTCCGCCGGAAGATGAAGCCAAATCTCGACGGTTCAGTCCAACTCCGAAGAAACCAGTATCTTCAGCAGATTCCTCGACTCACGGATACAAACACTCCTTGACGAGAGCCTTCTGATCCGCGTCGACTCGCAGGGCCACCATCGCCTCCGTGGGAACCATCGACTCGTTTCAAACCCCAAGGACACAAATAATCCTTGGCGCTTGGGAAACAAATAATCCCTCGCAAAACTTCTCAACTCACGGATACAAACACTCCTTGACGAGAGCCTTCTGATTCGCGTCGACTCGCAGGGCCACTACCGCCTCCGTGGGAACCATCGACTCGTTTCAAACCCCAAGGACACAAATAATCCTTGGCGCTTGGGAAACAAATAATCCCTCGCAAAACTTCTCAACTCACGGATACAAACACTCCTTGACGAGAGCCTTCTGATCCGCGTCGACCCGCAGAGCCACTAGTGCCTCCGTAGGAACCCTCGACTCATTTCAAACCCCAAGGACACAAATAATCCTTGGCGCTTGGGAAACAAATAATCCCGGCAAACTCCTCGACTCACGGATACAAACACTCCTTGACGAGAGCCTCCTGATCCGCGTCGACCCGCAGAGCCACCAGTGCCTCCGTAGGAACCCTCGACTCGCTTCGAACCCCAAGGACACAAATAATCCTTGGCGCTTGGGAAACAAATAATCCCTCGCAAAACTTCTCAACTCACGGATACAAACACTCCTTGACGAGAGCCTTCTGATTCGCGTCGACTCGCAGGGCCACCATCGCCTCCGTGGGAACCATCGACTCGTTTCAAACCCCAAGGACATAAATAATCCTTGGCGCTTGGGAAACAAATAATCCCTCACAAAACTTCTCAACTCACGGATACAAACACTCCTTGACGAGAGCCTTCTGATCCGCGTCGACCCGCAGAGCCACCAGTGCCTCCGTAGGAACCCTCGACTCGTTTCAAACCCCAAGGACACAAATAACCCTTGGCGCTCGGGAAACAAATAATCCCAGCAAACTCCTCAACTCACGGATACAAACACTCCTTGACGAGAGCCTCCTGATCCGCGTCGACCCGCAGAGCCACCAGTGCCTCCGTAGGAACCCTCGACTCGTTTCAAACCCCAAGGACACAAATAATCCTTGGCGCTTGGGAAACAAATAATCCCTCGCAAAACTTCTCAACTCACGGATACAAACACTCCTTGACGAGAGCCTTCTGATCCGCGTCGACCCGCAGAGCCACCAGTGCCTCCGTAGGAACCCTCGACTCGTTTCAAACCCCAAGGACACAAATAACCCTTGGCGCTCAGGAAACAAATAATCCCAGCAAACTCCTCGACTCACGGATACAAACACTCCTTGACGAGAGCCTCCTGATCCGCGTCGACTCGCAGAGCCACCAGTGCCTCCGCGGGAACCATCGATTCGTTTCAAACCCCAAGGACACAAATAATCCTTGGCGCTTGGGAAACAAATAATCCCTAGCAAAATACTCAACTCACGGATACAAACACTCCGTGACGAGAGCTTCTTTGACTCACATCTCGGGCAGTAAGGATTCAAAAACTTGCTTCCTGAACTATGGGATCCTGCAAGTCAATCCTAAATGGTCTCTTGCATACTATTCACGGGTCTCACTCTCTGAAGTCAATTCTCGACAAAGAGGGAAACAACCACTTACGAATCCCCTCGACTCGTAAGAGGGAAAATTCTCTTATAGGATCCTTACGACTTATAAAGAGAAAACCACACTTAGGAATCCTCACGATTCGTAAGGAGAAAACCCACCTACGAGATCCTCTCGATCCGTAGGGAGAAAAGTCTCCATGAGACCCTCACGGCTCATGGAGTTGAAAAGTCCTAGGCGGCAGACCTGAAACTGCGGCCTAAGCCATCGCTATATCTCGAAGAAATCAAGAAGCTTACTCTACTACCTGCTAATTGTGACGAGATGCTGAAAAAGAGGAAAAGCAACAAAAAAAAGCATATGATTTACACTTGATCGAGCATATGAGACGCATTCAGTCAGGTGAAAGATTCAGAGCAGAAGATAAGACAGGATAAGAAAGACAAAATTTTCATTAATATCGCCCAAAGTTCTTACAATCATAAAAGCGATAAATTAAAAATGTTATTACAACGGAATAACCTCGAACCCAGGGCATGGATTGAGGAACTCGAAAGCTACCCTATCTATGACTTTCCAGGCCGCGCGGACCATCCTGGTATGCTTCCTTTCACGAGCACAAGCGTCAGGGTCCCCCCTGATGTCTTCCACCCTTCGATAAGCGACGAGTATGGCGGACTGTTGAAAGACCTCATGCAGGAGATCGATAAGGCTGTCTCGTCGCCTCTTTGAGATAAAATTCAACAGGTACACCGAGTGCACCTTGTCCTCAGCAGCATCCAACGCCCTAAGCGGTACGCCGGAACAGAAGAGGGGAAGCGCCTCCCAGATGGCTCCCACTATAAGCTTGAGAAGAGAGGAACGCCGGGGAAGCAGTGGACCATTGTATGCGTCAAAGCGGCTCATGATTTCAGCACACTCCGCGTTTGTGAACTCTCGATTTTGAGAGCGGCCAAGTCGGCGGATGTCCCCGTAAGAGATGATCTCGTTAAGAGCATACATATGGGCGTCCATTGTTCCTGTAGAAGAAGATTGACAACAATCAGTAACCCTTGAAAGCTATGTTATATAATCTAAAAGGAGCAAAGCTCCATTAATGAATCAAGAAATTACAAATCTTTTAGAGGGCAAAGCTCTATTCAAGGATTAAAACCCGCGAACAAAAGCTTAATGAAACCCCAATGGGGATCTCTTTAGATCAAAAGATCTGTGAGAGCAAAGCTCTTTGACTGAGATTAATTTGGATTAATTTGATTTACATTAAAATTTACCTAAAGTTTCCAATTTTGGAGTTGAGCAAAGCTCTGCTAGTGAAACCCCAATGGGGATCTCTTTAGATCAAAAGATCAGTGAGAGCAGGGCTCTCTGATTAAGACTAATTTAAGTTAATTTGATTTATATTAATTTTACTTAAAGTTTCTAACTTTGAAATTGAGCAAAGCTCTGCTGTTTAAGATTAATTAAAGTTAATTTAATCTAAGATTCAATTTTACCTAAAGTTTTCTCCAAAAAACTTTGGAAAGAGTTCTTGAAGGCAAGAGCAAAGCTCTGAAGCTTTTGAAAATAAAAAACGGAAAGATGATAAGCATCTGTGGGGGACCAGAGGTCCTATTTATAGGCACCAAGTGCCTCTTCGACTTCCAAAAGTCGTCACGGCGGTTGGAATTTCGCCACCATTGCGCTCACGTTTGGGGCCACGTAAGCGCAATGGTGCGGGGGGCATTTGTTTACCCCAATCGGAGCAAAGCTCCGATCAAATTCCGAGGTGGAAGATGAAACAACTCCCCAATCAGAAACAAAGCTTTGCTTTGAAAATTTAAACTTCAATAAAGGAAGCAACGCTTCAGTTGCTCAGGCACTGCGCTGCGCAACATGTGTCAGAGCAGATGCGCTAGCGCAGCCGCGCTGCGCTGTGCGCTGTGCGACACGTGTCAGCGCAGATGCGCTAGCGCAGCCGCGCTGCGCTGTGCGCTGCGCGACACGTGTCAGCGCAGATGCGCTAGCGCAGAAGAAGGGGTTTAACACCAAAAGCAATTTATTCATGCAAAGTTACGTACACTTGATAATAACGAATTAAAATCATATGATGCACGAACACAACAAAGAACTAAAATAAAAGAACCCTTAACAGGCAATGAAATACTTGATTAAAAAGAAAAATGCTTATTCATTATTATTGATATTACATTTAAAAAAGATCACCGAATACGGGATCAGAAAGACAAGGATTCGCAAAAAGAAGAAGAAGATTCCCCAGCTCCCTCTCTGTCTTCTCCACCACATCGAAGCGGCGATCCTCCCGAGGGGTGGCCATCCAACGGTCGACGCCACACTCCTGAGAAAAAGTGGCGATGACAACCCGACGAGCCCATATCTGGTTCAGCAAATGGAAGGAGCCGTCCTTCAGGGCTTTGGTGATCAAATGCGCTTCGAGAAGGCCCTCGATCTTGTCCTCGGCGGCATCCAGCATTGCCGGGGACATCTCTGCTGGAGGAGGGGGAATGTCGGAGAGCACCGAGGCAAGGGCCATCCGAAGCCAAATGGAATTCGGAGGAAGAGGAGACCCCACACGAGTCAAAAGCTCATGCATTGCAGTGTCGCATTGCTCGTCCGAGAGAGAAGGGTCCACCAGGCGCGCAGCAAAACGGGGAACGATGTCCCGAATCGGAACCTCCCATGGTTGTAGGCGGGCATGAGGGAGGTTGCAAGCCATGATCGAAAAAGTTCTCTGAAGATGAGAGAATAAAAAGCTCGGCCCTGAACTATATATAGACCCAAACACAAAAGATTTTGTGCACAATGGAATTATTTCCAAGACCCGGGAAATCAAAATCTTGGAAATACAAGTTCGACTTGGAAAAGGGGAGATGAAAAGATATCTCAGGTGAAGCAACGCTTCAGATCCTTTGCGCTGGGCGCAACTTGCCACGTGTCTGGCGCAACGCGCCGAGCGCAGCGCCCAGAAAGCGCATCCAATCAGAGCAAAGCTCTGTTTAAACGAAGCAACGCTTCGACTGCACTGCACACTGCGCTGCGTGACACGTGTCAGCGCAGATGCGCTAGCGCAGTTGCGCTGCGCTCTGCGCTGCGCGACACGTGTCAGCGCAGATGCGCTAGCGCAGTTGCGCTGCGCTCTGCGCTGCGCGACACGTGTCAGCGCAGATGCGCTAGCGCACTTGCGCTGCGCGACACGTGTCATGCGCTGGGGCATCTGCGCCAAACTAAATTAAGAATTTTACGAAATCTTTTCTGTTCTTTCCAGAACTAGAAGATTTTCTTCTGTCTTTAGATCAAAGATCCAGCGGTGGGAATATTCTCAAAATCACTCAGGAAAGATCTTGTTAACAAATTCAACAGATTTGTGGTCACTATAAATAGGACCCTAAGCCTCAATCCAGAAGGAGGAACAATTTTCTCAAAAAATCAAGAACTCTAAGCAGAGAAAACTCTGAGAAGATCTCAAGAAAAAGGTACAGAACCTTCATGAAGTAGAAGGAAGGCCTTCTAATAGATCATTCATCTAAAAATAAAATGGATGATCTTTATATAAAAAGAAAACAGTGCTTTGCACTTCTGGTGAACCTTCGGTTCTCTAAAAAACAATAAAAAATAATAAAATAATAAAAGAATAGTGCTTTGCACTTTTAAGAACCTCTGGTTCTTCGAATAAAGAAAAATTTATTTTTCTTTGATCTAATTTAGACGAAGAAATTAAACAGTGCTTTGCACTTCCCTTCTTGAATCTAAAAGATTCTTAGTGCTTTGCACTTCCAAGTTGCGTCGTTGCGCTCTTAAGAGAGCGCCACGTGTCGGCTATAAAACCACTTGCGCTAAGCGCCCTTAAGATAGAGCTTTGCTCTCTGGAATTGGCGCAACTCGCTGAGAGCGCGCCACGTGTCAGCAGCGCAACAGCGCAGCGCAACAGCGCAGCGCAACAGCGCAGCGCACTGCGCTAGTGCGCTTGCGCTCATCAGAGCACGACATGTGTCATCACCATATGGACTTGCGCTCATTACTTAGCGCAAAGCGCAGATGCATTAAAAAGGGCCAAGCCCAATTAAGAGAAGGCCTAACAGGCTCAATAAAGCGCAAATGCATTGTTTTAAGAAACAGAGCCCAAACAAGAACAGATGCTTCGCATCATTTATAAATGGGCAGAGCCCAAACAAAACATTCAGAATGCTATGCATTTTAAAAGGGGCAAAGCCCAAACAAGGTAGATACTTTGTGCCATCTACAAAGGGGCAGAGCCCAAAATAAATTGATACTCTGTATCTTTTGTGGGTAGAGCCTAAATAAAAAAATGCAATGCAAAAGCAAATAAAATGTTGAACTGGACTTAGCCCAATCGTGGCCATAAGTCCTTAAATTAAATTGACTGAGCAAAATGGCTCCCCTAAGTCAATCTACGTCCGGTTCGAGGGTACATCTCCGAACTCCTTTGACATCCATCGTTGTAATTCCTCAACGACGTCAAAGAGGTGACGGGTCCCAACGACCACACATCCATATGGACTGCGGGGTCCTTAAACTCATGGACCGAGACGTCCTTAAAACTAATATCGGACCGGAACGTCCTTAAACTAATATCGGACCGGAACGTCCTTAAACTAATATCGGACCGAAACGTCCCTAAACTAATAATGGACCACCACGTCCCTAAAACTGGCGATGGACCACTACGTCCTTAAACTGGCGACGGACCGAAACGTCCTTAAACTAATAATGGACCACTACATCCTTATACTGGCGACGGACCGAAACGTCCTTAAACTAATAATGGACCACTACGTCCTTAAACTGGCGACGGACCGAAACGTCCCTAAACTAATAATGGACCACCACGTCCCTAAAACTGGCGATGGACCGCCACGTCCTTAAATTAGCGCAATCGAGCCCGAACGCTCTTTTGCCGGATCTAAACGGTCCCGTCTAAGTTGACCTTAGCCCCAAATACGGTTAATGTGTCCTTAGATCTTTAAATAAACAATAAAACTCCGAATCGACTTTGGTGCAAGGGTACATCTCTGAACTCCTCTGACGCCTGTCGTTGTAATCCCTCAACGACGTCAGAGAGGTGACGAGTCCCGACGGCCAGATAATTAAATCAACCACTACGTCAGGTCGATCTTAGTCTAAAACAGGACTAACATATCCTTGACGAACGTTTAAGTTGATCTTAGCCGCAACGTGACTAATGTATCCTTAAACCAAAAAACACCAAACCCAAATCTAAGTAAATACGGATTTGGACTAATCCACGTCCTACGGGTGACGACATCACTCAGTCTCCGTATACAATCCACGGGCAACCACGAACAAAACAAACACGCACGACACGAAGTGAAATTCTGGAGAAGGAGAAAGTTGTTACCGCGACGCGGTAGCGTAATTAACTGCAGGGGCTTGCGCCTGCAGGGAAGAGCGTCCCCACAATCAAAAACCCCTCACCCTGAGGGGGAATCTGACGAAGTCTGCTACATCGGCCGCATCCGTCTAAACCTCCGATACAAGGTGCCATAAATCAACTTGGTATCTTCGGAGAGATAGACGGATAAAACCAAATAGCATCTGCCCCGAACCTCAGGCAACGGACGCGAAGTCCGGGCCGCCGTTCGGAGGGGAACAACACTCAAGGCGAAGTAGCAGTGTCAAGTCGACGGACTAAGCTGTACTCATGTCACCTGTGAACTGCTGCCCGACGATAGGTATAATACTAACCAACAGTTCCCGACAAGTCCTGTCCAGTGTACTCGTAACCTAATGAGCACCTGCATACTATCTCTAGTACGACGTACTAATGGTTGTGGGACAGACCATTTCCCCTGCTGGATGAGAAGCGTATACACTAGTCTACTCCGGAGTATCGATGCCCCGTCTCGATAATCCTACGACTAGGGACATGTATAAGGATATGCTTGTAGATTACCCAGCCCCCACTAGTGTGACTGCAATCACAATGCTAGTAATCAAGCAAAGATCCTAAGGGCTCTACTAATATGTATAAGCGATTTGCTAAAAGAAACACATGCACATATTGAAGTAGAAACAAACCAAGTAGCATACTACCATTTTGAGCAAGATTGTCAATACAACTGTGAATATTCCAAGCTTCCATTAAGTAATATGCAAACCAGTATGATACAATAATGGCCTCTAGGGCATATACACTAACAGTAAGCTCATATTGAATCACCATTCGCAGTGATGGGAGATCGATCTCCAACGTGAGTATTGCTTCGGTTCCAAACACCAATATATAAGGTGTAATATTTGTGGCTGTCATGAACGTCGTTCAGTAAACCCAAAGAGCTTCATGTAGCTTTTCATGCCAATCCTTCTTATTCTTGGACACCATTTTCTTTATGATCTTGGTTAGCATTTTGTTGAAAGCTTCAGCTAGACCGTTAACTCGAGAATTATAGACGGAGGAGTATCTCCAGTCTATCTTGTGTTGTTGTGAGAAGCAGCTTGTCTTGTAGCTTCTATATGCGGGTCCGTTATCTGAGACTATCTATCGTAGGACTCCGAACCGATATATCACATGAGTCTTAAAAAAGTGGAGAATATTCTCAGTTTTCACTCCCCTTAATGATACCACCTCTTCCTATTTGGAGAAGTAGTCGGTTGTCGCCAAGATGAACTGATATCCATTAGATGATGATGCTTCAATAGGGCCAATTATATCTATTCCCTACATCTTAAAAGTCCAGCTGGCCATGATGGGTTGTAGTGGGTCAGGATGTTGATGAATGAAATCCCCGTGTATTTGGCATGAGTGGCATCGTTTTGCATATTCGATACAGTCTCGAATCATCATGGGCCAGTAATAACCCATTCTCTTGATCTTCAACTTCATCTTCAGACCGGCTTGATAGGATCCGCAAAGTCCATCGTGAATTTCTTGGACGGCCTTTTTGGCTTCCTTCGGTCCTAAGCATCTAAGCCATATATGGTTGAAGGATCTCTTATATAAAGTTACATCGATTGGGGAAAATGACAAAGCTATTTTCATGAGCTGATGTCTCTGTGATTCATCTTCAGGCACTTGCTAGGATTTGAAGTATGCTATGAAGACTTCCCGCATGTCTTCCTTTTTCTTCTTCTTGTTCCAATTGGAGGGCATTTCTTTCAGATTCTTCGGCTGGAGATTCCGAAGGTATTTCTGCCAGCGCTGGGATCTTACGACTTTGGACAATAATCCTTACTTCATCAAGACTTTCATCTTCCAGTTCTTTGGCCAACCTGGCTAACGCATCCGCTTTGATATTTTCCGCTCGCGGCACGTTCTCCAGTGTGTACGATGGAATCTGTGTTAGTAGTTATTGTACCCTTTCACCGTACCTTACAAGCTCCGGCTTGCATGTCTTGTAGTCGTCGTTGACTTGGCTAACGATTAATTGAGAATCCCCGTATATGTGGAGATCCTTAATTTCCATATCGATTGTGATTTCGAGACCAGCTATGAGAGCTTCATATTCCTCTTCTTTGTTGGTCCTAACTCCATCAACGAGATAGCGTAGCGGGTTATTCCACCTTGAGGAGTAACGAAAATAAGGCCTATCCCGGCCCTGATTATTGGAACGTTCTTCTTTCGTACTTTTATTAAGGATGGCTCATCAAAATATAACTCCCGTTGAAGCATCTCTTCTTCTTCTTCCTTCTCAACTACGTTGAACGCGTATTCATCTGACAGTTCTCAATTTAATGGAGAGTCGGTTGAGATTGGATGCTCGGTGAGGAAATCAATGATTGCCTGTCGTTTTACTGCTTTAAGAGGGCGATGAGTTTTCGAAAACTCCATCAGCAGAATGACGCATTTGGCGGGCCATTCTGTCAGTATAGCTCTCATCATCAAGTACTTGAGGGGATCCACCTTTGATATAAGGTGGACTTCATGCACCAAGGAGTAATGTCTGAGCTTTGTAATTCCGAAGATCGACGCCAGGCAGTGCTTCTCGATAGGGGAGTGGTTACTTTCTACTCCCAGCAAGACTCGACTTAGGTAGCACAAAGCCTTTTTTCCTTGGCCATTCTCCTACACCCATAATATGCCAAGAGAACTATCAAGTGTGGTTTTATACATGATAAGAGGCTTTCCCTTAACCGGAGTAGCAAATACTGGCAGATTTTGCAAGTACTGCTTTATTTCCTCCAATTCTTTTTGACATTTTCTGGTCCTATATGAAGGGAGTTCCTTTCTTCATCAAATAACTAAACGGACTGCAATTACCAGAGAGATTGGCGATAAACCTAATTTTTTACAAACTTTAAATAAAGTAATTTAAAATACAACAACAAATGATACAATCCTAATTGGTCACTATGAAATCTTAACATATGGATTGAGAGTAATGAAAAAGACTTTACAAACTATATATGTGTGTATATTTGTGTGTATTCATTATTTATATATGTATCCATTTAATTAATTATTTAGAAACTATGATATGATAAGGGAAGTTTTTCATGGCAATATGACAAGAGAAAGATAGAGAGAAGGAGATGGAGGGAGGGAAAGTGAGAAGAGACTTACATACACAAGCCGGGCTTGTCTATCCGCCGATAGCCTCGCGTTTCTAGCGAGACTTTCTTGAAAACTTCTTTGTATTCTTCTTCTAGGATTCTAGGTGAAGAGGGAGAAGGGAGAGAAAGAAAAATATGAGGAAGAAAAAGACAGAGGAGGACAAATAAAGATGGTGTGATGGTGAATTATCTATAATAATATATGCATTCAACATGAGAATTAAAAGAGAAATGAAAGGTCACCATTCATTTTGGAAATGAAATGTCTCATTTGTAAGTTATGAGAAGAATAAAAAATTGATAAAAAAAATAATTGCAAGAATGGGGATTTGAACATGTGATCTATGGAATAACAATGCAAAGACTTAACCAATGAGCTACAAGGTTGTTTATACACATATTTAATAAGAATTAAATATATGATGTTGCTTAAAAAGAAAGTGGGCTTTTGGGCTCATAGTTTTATTAAAGAAAATGAAAATGAAATTGGATTTGAGTTATGGGCTGGATTAGGTCTTATGTTTAATTTGAAAAAAAAGTTAAAATTTAGTCTTAAAGAAATGTGTTTGGGAAAAATAGATGGAATGATAAAATAATATATTTATAAAAAACAAAATATTCAGAAAATACTAAGAATAAATAAATACAATATTTTACTAAAAAAAGAAAATACGGAGGTATATTAGTATTGGGGTCGTTACATTCTACCCTCCTTAAAAATAATTTCGTCCTCGAAATTACTTAAGAAGGATATTGCAATAAGGTACTGGAAAGTTGAGAATGGCGTCATTTTCGAGCTCCGTCAATCGATATTCTAACCAATTGAGCTAATAGGCCAACGAGGTACAAATAGAAAGGGTGAATAAGAGTTAAGAATTCAAAAGTCAAGAGATGGACTTCAAGAAGGCCGAAGGTGGAGTTCAAGATGGACTCAAGGAATATAGTAGCATTCAAAAGAAAAGTAGAATGTAATAATTGGATTTCATAATTCTTGTATTATATTGCTTACGGTGTTCATGCAGAACTGACCTGCATGGCCACCAACAAAACATGTCACTCCCCGCTTCCCGGTATATGGGGAGAGGGACGCGACTGTCCCGCTACGTACTTACTCAGAAGTAAATACGCTAAGCGTAAATAAGCAATATAAAGAAATACACAAGAAAAGACAAGAGATGTAAATGAATATCAATTTTTATTGATTAAACATTCTTTACAATACAACTGGAAATGTACATACATGAATAGAAAGCGATGCCTAAACAATGGCATAACAGAATGAAAATATGTACAAGTGAAGCCTAGTCATCGTGCTGCTCAGTGGTCTGCTCCAAATGCTCCTGGCTGGTCTCGTACTCCTCGGGGTCGGATCCTCCTGACAACATTCCAAAGAAAGAATAGAAATAGGAATGTCGTTAGCGAAAAAATCGCTCGGTAAGTCCCAAAGAAAGAGGGAGAAGAATAGGCAGAGAAGTGAATATATCTATTATAATGTTTGATTGCTATGTTAAAGTAGTTGTTTGTAGCTTGGTACAGAAAATTCCAGTGTATACGTGGGGAGTCCATCTTACACCGTGGACTTTGGTAACCCGTAGTACAAGGCTCCGTCGAAAATACCACGGAACAACGGCATGGATGTAATTACGTCTTAAGTGTCCACCTCGTACCACCTTTAACATGTTCCGTACCAATCCATCCCTTATAAACTCCGTAATGTCTTAAAGTCTTGTATTGATTGTAATATGTTGTTTGTACTGTTTTGTAAATGGAGGATTTGTATTGTAAATGGAAGACTTGCCGAAACCATGATATCAGTAAACGGAAATGGATATACTGGATAGTCAGGTAAATGGAATATATCAATGGTTCGGTTCAGTCAAGTTATATAGATTGTTATAGTTGAATAGATAGATTCAGGTTGAATATTGTATTGTAATTATACTTGAATCGAATTCAAGTCAGATTATAATCAGATTTGACCATGACTCGAAGTGAGTCGGACACTTAAACAAATTTGAAGTCCTGATTAATATTTAGGAGTTATCGGTAACTGCTGCACATAGACGGCAGGATTTGTGTCTTTTACCAAGATAATTACCGTATGATAACACCGTTATTAGATTGTCTACCTTAGATAGGCAAGCACCCATATTCTCCAGCTCCCTGAGGCTCAAGAGAACTGGTCCCGCTTTAACCTATGTTTACTAGGGTCCTTATTGTAATTTAGTATAACATGATAGAGTTTTATGTAAAAATAATTTTGATGTATTTTCAAAATACATCTCAAGTATTTAATTATCGTATTGATGTACATACAACAATTTAAAAATCAAGATAACGAATAGCATGAAATGAGTCAAGTATATTATTCAAGTAACGACCATAAATAATGCCGTTAAGAAGTGTTGTGTACGACTAATCAATCAAATTAATCAATTTCGGAATATAAACAAAAATATAGATCTAAGTGTTTTGCACGCGTGAGCTCCAGTCACGCCTAAATAAGACTACCGGTTTGGGAGATATACTCATTTTCGTTTTATCGCGCAGAACGGATCAGAATCTGTCCAGCACCGTCGCATATTTTAAAAACGCAATTTGAGTTAATTTCCATCAGGTTTCAGGTTACGACGATTGTTAGAAAATTGTAGGTCTTTCGATGTAATTATCTAAAACACTAAGATTCGTGCGATTTTAATTTCTTAAGCTCTAGTTATAATCATTTTAACATCAGCATTTAAAACAGAAATTCAGATTTCTAGACAGCAACTATATATTGTATTGCAAATCCTATATCGGGTTGTTTCACGCATTTATAAGTAATCTAGTATATAGAAAATTATATTTCTAACAATTGTGCATCTACACATCTAAACTTTGTCACAAACAAATATCGGGTGTTCGAGTTATATCAAATTTAAAAACAGTGTGCGAATCAGGACAGATTCTGTCTGGATTCGTTGTTTAATATTGTAACGCGGTTTTCTATATTTTACGTTGGTTTTCAGTAAAAACATAAAACTAAGAAAATATATATTATTCGATGTAGATATCAAAAACACCTGATTTTTCTCAATTTGGATACCGGTAGACAAAGTTATGTGTATTAGAAGTTGACCGATAAATGCAATTTTCTATTTTACAAACAGTGAATAAAAATGATATAATTCCTAAACCGTTATGCGGTTCGATCTAAAATTTTTACAACGTGTATAGAAAAATATATTCTATCCTATGCAAATTTTCTGAAATTTTCAGAAGTAAAAATTAATTTCTAAAAATTATTTTAAAAGTAAAGGTATTGATATGTCATATGTGAGAAATGAGAAAACCATGGTATTTATTCGTAACTTTATTTTTTTCAAACTTTAAATAAAGTAATTTAAAATATATCAACAAATGATGCAATCCTAATTGGTCACTATGAAATCTTAACATATGGATTGAGAGTAATGAAAAAAACTTTACAAACTATATATGTGTGTATGCTTGTGTGTGTTCATTATTTATATATGTATCCATTTAATTAATTATTTAGGGACTATGATATGATAAGAGAAGTTTTTCATGGCAATATGACAAGAGAAAGATAGAGAGAAGGAGATGGAGGGAGAGAAAGTGAGAAGAGATTTACATACACAAGCCGGTATTGTCACTGGGCCTGTCTATCCGCCGATAGTCTCGCGTTTCTAGCGAGATTTTCTTGAAAACTTCTTTGTGTTCTTCTTCTAGAACTCTAGGTGAATAGAGAGAAGAGAGAGATAGAAAAATGTGATGAAGAAAAAGAAAGAGGATGACAAATAAAGATGGTGTAATGGTGAATTATCTATAATAATATATGCATTCAACATGAGAATTAAAAGAGAAATGAAAGGTCACCATTCATTTTGGAAATGAAAGGTCTCATTTGTAAGTTATGAGAAGAATAAAAAATTGATAAAAAAAATAATTGCAAGAATGGGGATTTGAACATGTGATCTATGGAATAACAATGCAAAGACTTAACTAATGAGCTACAAGGTTGTTTATACACATATTTAATAAGAATTAAATATATGATGTTGCTTAAAAAGGAAGTGGGCTTTTGGGCTCATGGTTTTTTTTAAAGAAAATGAAAATGAAATTGGATTTGAGTTATGGGCTGGGTTAGGTCTTATGTTTAATTTGAAAAAAAGTTAAAATTTAGTTTTAAAGAAATGTGTTTGGGAAAAATAGATGGAATAATAAAATAATATATTTATAAAAAACAAAATATACAGAAAATACTAAGAATAAATAAATACAATATTTTACCAAAGAAAGAAAATACGGAGGTATATTAATATTGGGGTCGTTACAGCTAAATATTACCACAAGCTTTTGTCACTTCTTCTGCCGGGTCAGCGCTTGTGAAGAAAGGATCAAAGAGGACTTTGTCTTCAGAATCGCTTCTGAAGGTGGGAACTTTGGAACTCCCTTTTTCTGAAGACTGGCCATTGGTCATGTGACAGCTTTCCACCACCAACGTTGTTTTGTTGCCTGCTTCTGAGTTATCATCCTTAAGCAAAGAGCTTTGGACTTTCATTTCTCTTTCTTCATATGTCTTTGATGCGAGGCATATCCCTGCCACAACTTCTTAAAAGCGTTACAATCATCAATTGGGTGAGAGACCCTCTGATGATATAAGCAGTATTTTGGGTGTTCTTCTCCACCGTTAAAATATGGTACTCCTGGGGTGTACATCATGAGTGGCGGTAGCTTCATGCCTATTGACAGGGCTTTGGCGAACCGATTCTCGGCTCTCATCTTACTTTTCTTCTTTGCCGATGGGGTATGCTTTGGTTGGGAGGTTACATAACTCTCCCTTTCCCAGCTTGCTTTCTTAGACGCAGTTACTTGGCCTTTTCATATAGAGCCATTTCGCGCCTCTGGTTGCCTTTACTCGCTTGAAAGGGTTCTCTCATCAGCCTATCAGTCGGATCTTCTTATGCTGGACTTGGAGCATTCGGCGCTGATTCTTCCCCCTGCTCACTTACGTCGCTTTTTTATGCTGGCGGAGTATCTTCATCATATATGAAGGAGTGAGAGACCATGTGGCAGCTTTCCACATGCTCCTCCGCTTCTTCCACTGCGTCTTCTTCTTCTTCAGCGTCGCTATTTTCGAAGAGATGCTGAAAAATTCTTCGAGTGTAATTGGCGAGCGCGCCTTCTGGTTATATTCCTCCAACGCGTTGATATACATTTGTAAATCTGTATGGCTGTCCACATATTTAGTAAACTGCACGGGTTTCTTAGTCTTCTTGTTCTTTTTCTTAGAAGACTTAACTTGGGATCTTTTCCCTTTATTGGCAGTTTTTGGTGTAGGATGCAGCTTAAACAACCCTTCAATAATTTGAAGTTCAAGTGGGCTTTTCCACTTGATCGCTGAACACACTTGCAGTTTTTTTAGCATCTTCTTTGTCTTTCTGAAAGGACTATCTCCCATGAAGCTTCTTCCACCTGGGAGTAAGATGCCTCCTGCGTATCGGCTTTCATGAGGGTGTGTTTCTGTGGCGGATCCAGCTATCCGACAACATAAACTTTCCCTGCTTATATTGGTGCTCAACCCAATTCTTAAAGACATAGCAACCCTCGATTGATGGTATGGAAAGTAGTTTGGATCATTAACCATGCCGGCATATGCTGGACGTCGTGGCTCAGGCAATGACAGCATACGGTTATTCGTGGCAAGCTCGAACGGCTTCTTCATCTTGTCACGAGGAAAAGAATATTCGTGTCCCAATCTTTCTTATTATGTACGACCCGTCCAGTTGTTATTCTGGCGACCGGATGCATTAGAGCCGCCTTGTTGTTACTGAGTATTCGAGACAAATGCCGCTTTACCCTTGCCTTTATTATTACGGGATTTTATTTCCGCGGGATAAGACACTCGATCAATTTGTTCCAGTTGTACCAATATGTCAAAGAGTTCTTGATAGGTGGTAAGCTTTGCGAAAACTAAGAACGGGTACACCTTCGATCGCGTGTCGAGAGTGTCTATGAACAACTCGATAGCAGATTGAAGCAAGATTCCTCCACTAGGTGGCATACTGCACAAAGGTTTCATTCGGCTTCACCTTCTCATTAATTAGCGCAGAGATAGTGGTACGTTCACTTGCGCTAACAAACCTTCGAGTGAAAAGCTATTCTATCTCAGCAAATGTTTCTACGGGGTCGTTTGGAAGCTCCGAATACTATTCGAGGGAAGTCTCCTTCAGCCTACTGACGAATTGCCGAAGGAGTAACCGATCTTTGCTTCCCGTATTACCGCACTGTGCTCTGAACTGTACGATATGCTGTTGTGGATTTCCATTTCACTTGAACTGGTTGAATCTCAGGAGTACATATCCCGGAGGGTATTGTTTTTTGTCGTACCATACTGGATATGGCCGACCAGTCTTGACCAGCTTATTCGCCGCTTCGCTAGCCTGATGCGCTTTAATTTACTGGGAGATATATTCGTCCAGCTTTGCTTGCGATATCGTTTCCTCCTTCGCCGTTGAAAGGGCTTGCAGAGGGTTTGAAGTGTCTCCTTTATCATCCACTATGACCACTGGCAGCTCAACATCCAATGGTTCTGATTGGACCATCATCCCGGCTATGCTTTGGATTAGGAGAACCATCTTATTCATATTAGCGGGCATATCCGCCACTTCTTTGTCCTTCTTTTTAAGGACATGCTTTAGGAAGTCAACATCAGACTCTTGTCGCGTGCGTTCTTCGAGTCCGTCCTCCAAGCTTTCTTTGGGCGGAAGACACATGAGCGTTACTGCTTGGGCAAGTATCTCAAGTGGATTTTCTTATTATTGCTGAGCCTTCTTTAGAGACCGAGTATGCGGTCTGTGACTAACGTAAGAGTGGCTTTCATCATTAGAGTTCATCATATTAATTGTGTGAACTACCATGCCCCCATACTTGGGGTGCTTGAAATTTCGGCCCTTGGGATTTGCCTTGGGCACGTGAGACATATCTGACTTCTGTCTTTTATGAGAAGCCACAACAAGAGGAACCATCATAGTAAGAACCGCCTTGGGATGAGTCTCCTTGCATTTGGAAAGGCAGTTGTTGGCTTTAAGTTGACCTTTCATTTTCTTGGGTTTGGGAGAGAAGTTGTGGTCGATGATAGAATCCCTTACCTCTTTCCAGTCTTTATGTACAGTCAAGGAAAGTCTTCTAGGAGAGCGTACTAACTTCGGCCCACTTGGTATCTCCACAGGAGGTGGATACTTCTTCAGCACCGCGGTAGGCGAATTACGTCTGACCTTCCGCAGTGGTTCAAAACTGTTCCCGGTTGGAACAGCAACATGGACAGTAGAAGTTGTAGCTGGTGGAGTCAGCCCGGACAGAGAGCTGCCACCAGCTTGCCTTATCAGAAGCCAGTGGCAACGTCGAGCGCCATTTGAGGCAGGAGCTTCTTTAAGCTTGGGAGATGTCTGGATTTGCCCCCTATTTTATTTGGGAACTTCATCAGGCGTGAACCGGTGAAAGACCGACGTTTTTGGCTGAGGATGAACAAAAGAGGCCAGTCTATTGAAGACAGACTAGCATGGGGGCGAAGCATTCTTCTGTGCCTCTGGAGCAGCAAGAATTGCAGGCATCAGCCTTTTAAATGCTGACTTCTTGATAGAAGCCGGGGCGGCTGGAGCATCTGGAGCAGCAAAGGCCAGCCTCTTAAAGACTGACTTCTTCGGTATAATGGGCTTTGTGGAGGGGACCATGGAGCCGGCGTTCATCCTGTTAAAGACTGAACCTTGAGGCCTGACAGGCTGTTTAAAGGGGCCTGCACTGGCGGTCGTCATCCTGTCGAAGACTGAGCAAAAATGGGAGACCATCGGACTTCTCCTAGCGAGTTCTCATTGCTAAGAGTTAGGCTTAGAAGAGATTTGCGCTTTGCCTCAGACATAAAGGCAGTAATTCCTCACGGCTGACAAATAAATGGAGGAGTTTAGGCCACAGTTTTTTCCTTCAGCGTTGAGACACCGAAGGTAAAAGGTGTGGGAACTGTCCCAATGAAGATCGCGTTCATGTCTTGAGGAGCTAGGATACAGAAGATTGGGGCTACGAGTGGCCCGTACTTAACTCCAGCAGACAAGGTAGATCTTGAGTTGCAGTGAGTGCAGGTGAAAGGCATTAATCTGCAGAGAGACAAAATACCAGCTTCAGTATCCCAGAAACCAAGAGCAACCATAAACATAGTATACCGTGATCTTTTTGATGAAACACGACACACAAAGTGTGGAGTGGAAAGAAAAAAGGGTCACACAGGGAATTCCAGAATCTGTTTACCTCTGGAGACCGAACTGAGGCGCGGGGAGCGCGTCAACCTGAATCTGGGGGCAGATGCTATTTGGAACATATCCATCCACCTCTCCGAAAATACCAAGTTGATTTATGGCACTATATATCAGATGTTTAGATGGATGCGATCGATGTAGCTGACTTTTCAGATTCCCTATCATACCCCGCTTACTAAAAGAGCGGTAACGGCACACGACGTATTTATTCCGAGAAGGTCCTTTCTCGAAACAAATATGCTAAGCGTAAATGAGCAATATAAAAATGACAAGAAATTAACATGAGATTGAAATTTTCAACAACTTTATTTACATTCGATTTCAACAAGTTTAATACATGGACATGATGTCTGTAACAAAAGTGTGATAATAGGAAAAGTTCCTAAACAGCAGTATACTGAAAAAAATAAAGCTGGAAAGAAAACTAAGAATCGGCTTCAGAAGCTAGCCGGTCGTAATCCTTTGCAGTCGGTTCCACCTTCTCGGTCTCTAGATCATCTGACGAACATCCCAAAGAAACAAAGATGGGAGGAATGCCCATTAATGAATATTTCGTTCGGTAAGCCCCAAAAAGTGTTATATATATATATATATATATATATATATATATATATATATAATTCAAGGTAACATGTGATATAGATGAAGCATGAACAGGTATAACATGACAATATTAATAGCAACTATGTAAGCATGATAATGTGACATGAGTATAGCAAATAAGTATAGCATGGTCGTGGAGTGTAGATATAGGGTACATGAAGTGCATATAAGTGTCCTAAAAAAGTCACGACAAAGGTAAACTAACTAACGTAAGTTGATCAGTCAAATTTATTGCACATTTGTATGAACATTTTCTCTATTATTTTTAATTACTAAAAGGTGTTAATTATAAATTAAGAACATATGTGGGTTTATTTGTAAAAAAAAATATTGTCGTATTTTTCTTAATTTATAATTAATATAATTAGGGAAATATATGCATACCATATTTAAATAAAATATCCATGAGATTATTAATTAATAAAATATGCAAATCATATCAAATAATCTAAACCAATATTATCAAGATATCATATCAATTTAATTGGTTGGAATAATATCTCAAATAAAACAAATGCTACTAACAATGTGATTTGAGATATTATGCAGGTATTATAATAAATCAGCTCAGGTCTGAAATACAAGTAAGAGATCCATAGCAAATCGATTCACCAAACCAAATCTGCTAAATGTTAGGAGCAAAGTGAAGAATCTCGCAACGGCAGAGACTAAGAGCAATATTTTTAGAATATTTTTATCAAAAATATCTCCAAATATCGAGAAAGGAAGGCACGAGAAATCTGGAGACACAACCCTACAACAAGACGGCGGATCCGCGGTCAAAGAGGGTAATAGGCGGCAGAAGCACGGTCGTCTTAGGGCCCATTGGATGTAAAAAAATCAGGAGCTTGATCGTAATTTCACACACTTCAATACGACGTCTAGAGTTTCAAGTTCCAATGCCTATAAAAGGACCGAGAGCATCTATCATCAAAATTATCAACCAATCGAAGAATCAACTGATCTACCGATCAAGAAATCTAGAGAAAACTAGGGTTTTGAAATTTGGTTTTTCAGCGAGCAACCTTTTTAATGCAATTTTGATTCAATAAAAGGCAGTTCTTTCTTTTAATTTTGTTGCATTTACTTTTCCGCATTTACTTTCTGCATTTACTTTCCGCATTTACATTCTGTATTTACTTTCTGCAATTTTAATTTTAATTATGGGTTCTGTTTTCTTCCATCTTTCTTCTAATTCGTTGATCTCCATGAGCGAGTAAATTCTCGCTTGTTAAGGTTTGTAGAATAGGGTAGAATAATGGATGAACAATATCTTTTCAATTCTTTTTAAAGTTTTAATTTTTATAAAGTTTAGCAAAATAAATATTAACTCTCTTATCGGGCATGCTATCCATTCATGATAGTCATGACCATGATTTGAGATTCGTTATAATCGTTTTGTTAAAGGCTTGAGACAAATAGGGATCAATGGAAGGACAAGGGTCAGTAGAGGGAAACCCTAATTCCCTCCAAAAACCCTAATCCATATTCATCGCTATTTCTCTAGTATTAAATAATTAAAAGATAAAAAGAATTATTTTTAAAAATTCCAACCATTAACTACTAAATCCTATAAACCCTACAAGCCCTTCTCTTATAAACTTTTCAAACCTTCCTAGTATAAAACGATAACTATCCTACCTTCCTTTTGTCAACTCGTCTAAAACAAGATAAGTAGTTCACCATTTCTCTATGGACAACCCGTACTCACTATCGGCTAGCTATTGTGACACCGTTATTGATTGCGGTATTTACAATACAACATAGACAAAAGTTTTTGAACCAATCATAAGTTCAAGTGTGAATGTCAACTAATCTCAAGAGTATTAGGAATGTCAGGACCCTGAGCTATGGAGGAGTCGACCCAAATCAAGGATGTAGCATCAGAACCCCAAATGGTGGAGAAGTTGACCTAATCAAGAGTGTGGCATCGAGACCCTAAGCTATGGAGGAGTTGACTCGATCCAAGAGTTCATGTAATAGGGGACTCCTAAGATTTCGTTGGATTCATACTCGAACTATCCCAACACCCCACGTATATTATTCTATGATTATAGTTATAAGCTTTTATCGAATTCATGAATACAAAAGATGATGTATAAAGTCAAGTATTCAAAATTGAGTTCACGTCAAGATCATGTATCCATGTCAATTGCAAGTCATGTAAATTGTTTTCATGGTTCGAGTCAAGTTATATCAAGCATGATGGTTTAGTACGAGTCATGTCAAGTGTTCATGTCAAGTTCAAGTATTCCAGTTCAGGTTCGATTCAAATTCAAGTTCAAGTCTAAATTTTAGTTTAAGTTCGGGTTTAAGTTCAAGTTCAAGTTCGGGTTTAAGTTCAAGTTCAAGTCCTGTGTGATTTGATTTTTGGGAAATATCAACAACCGCTGCACATGGACTGCAGGATTTATGTCTTCGTCAAAAACGATTGCCATTGATAATTCCACCATAAAGTTACGATCTATATTTAGGGAGAGACGAGTGGTGCATCATTATCTCCGGCAACCCTGAGGTAACTAATAAGAGAAGATACCACTCAAACCATTCTGCAGCCTAAATCCGTAAGCTGGACAAGTCTTTTGATTTCTAAGGTATTTTTATAAAAGTCATTTAAAAATACTCGAGAGTTTTTAATTCTTCCTAAAGCCTCGAACATATTTTTAATAAAAATATGTTGGTTAAAATATCAAGATTTTTGTATAAAAATATATTTTATATTTTGTGGTATTTTAGTGTCAAAATCTAACTTTTAAAGTTGAAGGTATTTTAATGAAAATACCACTTTTGGAAACTTGATGGAATTTTTGTGTGATTTTAATCTTTCATTTAAAAATATAATCGCTCTACTATCCCAAGAATGTGTAATAATCTGCACCATCCACAAACGGGTCCCCTAACGAGGGTTCTAAAGGCGTAATTGGAAAGGTGATAACATAGTGATTCATAAAAAGTAGTTTTAGAAAGCGAGGGTATTTTCTTGAAAATTGTTTTTCTTTAGAATAAAACATGTAATCAAGATATCGTGCTATGAAACCATTATGTATGTGAATGGAGTAGGTCGTTACCCCGTGAGTTTTGTATAGGTTTATGTCATGATAATGATAAGGGGTGCATGTAAAGTTCATGGTATTAAAACGTTAATTGATTTTCTTTCCAAACTAATATTCTAATTGCGGGATCAACTGATAATTTTTCACGATGTCACAAGAAATCGTGTTAAGGGTATTTAAGATTAATGAGAGTTTAGTTAGGCATAATAACAAGAATAATAGGATGATATATTCACTTGGAATTTTCTTTTCAATTTGTCAAGTATGATTTTTAGTGAACGATAAGATAACATGAAAGAGTTTCCTTTTAAAATGTAGAATTTACATGGTTTGAGTTGAAGACATGGCAAGAGTTGGATTCAAGATGAGAAGAAAAAGAGTGATATGTGACTTACACGATACCACCCGTACTCGTATGAGCAAAATTAAGAAGAATAGTTGCCTCATTTTGAAGAACTAAGACCGACGATGAAAGAAGAATGGCTAGCTTGAGTTTCCAGCTTCCCTTCAACGACTTGTAGAATCCAAATATCTAGAGGGATGATAAGAACAACACCGAGCTTGACGAAGGATTAGGGAGACGAGATTGAGTTTTTGGAGAGATGTTGGAGTTGAGAGATGAACTTGAGATAGAGTTTTGACAGGGTATGTCTAGGAGAAGAAAGTTAGGTCTGGTTAGGTATTTATAGGAGAGGTAAGGGGTATGGCGGATAAAAGAGAGTAAGGAATTGTGATAAATTTGTATTAAAAAGAGGTTTAATGGAGAAATGAAAAGACTGTAGTTCTATGGATAAACTCAGAGATTTTAAAGTATTAAAAAGAGTAGTGGAGAGTCAAAGAGTCGCATGGACCCGAGGCGGACCCAAACGAACACACATGTTTACCGCCGAAAATGAGGACGAACCAGGATGGTCGTCTAGCCTGAATTTAGGGGTAGATTCTATTTGGATTTATCCGTCCACCTCTCCGAAGATGCCAAGTTGATTAATGGCACCGTATATCGGAGGTTTGGACGGATGCGACCGTTGTAGCAGACTTCGTCAGATTCCCCCTCGTTTGTGAGGGTTTTTTTATTATGGGGATGCTCTTCCCTGCATGCGCAAGCCCCTGCAGTTAATTACGTTACCGCATTGCGATAACCACTTTCTCCTGCTCCAGAAGTTCACTTCGTGTCGTGTGTGTTTTTCTTTGTTTGGGTTGCCCGTGGATTGTATACGGAGACTAATTTATGTTGTCGCCCGTAGGGCGTGGATTCGTCCAAATTCGTCTATGTTAGATTTGGGTTTGGATTGATTTAAAGATCATTAATCTCGTTTAAGATTAAGATCAGCTTAAATTTTTGTTAAGGATATATTAGTCAAATTTGAGACTAAGATCTACTTAACAGGGTTTTAGGATCATTCAGATCCAACAAAAGAGCATTTGGGCTCTATTTTTTAGTTTAAGGACATTATGGTCCATTGTTAGTTTAAGGACGTTTCGGTCCGTAGGTCACCATTTTTGAGGTGAGGGTTTAGCTTAAGGACGTTTCGGTTCGTAGTAGTTTGAGGACGTTACGTTCCGTAAATCTCCATTTTTGAGGTGAGGGTTTAGTTTAAGGACGTTTCGATCCATAGATCACCATTTTTGAGGAGAGGGTTTAGTTTAAGGATGTTTCGATCCATAGATCATCATTTTATGCCCATGTAATTGTTACATGACGAGATGTACGGCGATGATGTGGGATACACCCATTTGGGGTGTGGTTTGGTCTAAGATGTGTACGTCAGCTTGGGAAGTATTTTCAAAAAAAAAAATTATTCTGTAGATCGGTGATTCTTTAATCACCATTGGATTTTTATTCCAAAGGTATTTTTTTTTACAGAGAGTAATCTTTCTTGTTTAGAAAGATTTGAGGAATATTTCCTCAAAAGAATTTAATTTTGCATTCTGATGATTTATTATTTCCGTTGGTTCTTCGATCCAACGGCTCTGTTTAACAGAGACTAGTATTTAATTGTACCAGGCGCCGGCGCTCACGTGCTGTGCACGTGCGGCGCCAATAAGAGTTTTTAAATCTGGCGCTGGCGCCCTCGTGGCAAACACGTGAGGCGTTGCATCCTGAGTTTTGAATAGAGCTTTGCTCTTTTAAGAGTTTTTTAACTCTGGCGCTGGCGCCCTCGTGGAAAACACATGAGGCGCTGCCTCTTGAGTTTTGAACAGAGCTTTGCTCTTTTAAGAGTTTTTAACTCTGGCGCTGGCGCCCTCCTGGCAAACACATGAGGCGCTGCCTCTTGAGTTTTTGAACAAAGCTTTATTCTTTTAAGAGTTTTTAACTCTGGCGCTGACGCCCTCGTGGCAAACACGTGAGGCGCTGCCTTTTGAGTTTTGAACAGAGCTTTGTTCTTTTATTGGGGAAACAAATGCCCCCCACCGCCGCGCTCACGTGGCTCACACGTGGGTGCAGCGGTGGTATCTTTTCCACCGTTGGATCTTCTCGGAAGTGGAACCGTCTCCTTGTGGTTATAAGTAAGGCCTTTGGCCCTTGAGATGACTGTTCATCTTCCCTAAACTTCTTCTTTCTGAGAATATAATTCTCTTTCCAGAGCTTAGATCTCTGCCCAAGGAAACTCTTTTAGAGTCAGAATTTTGTCAAAAATTTGGTAAGGATGATGATCGAACCGATTAACAGAGTTTTGCTCTTCTAAGATCGTAGATCTTAAAATGTTTTTTAGGGTTTCATAACCCGTTAATGAAGAACTTTTAGAGTTTCTAAGATTTTTCTTTCAAATCTTAAAGATCTTGGGGTTTTACCCTGTTAAAAAGCTTTGCTTTTGAGGGTTCTGGTAGATTACCCCATTGTTTTACAGAGCATGGCTCTAAGAAATTCTTGGGGAATTTTATTCCCTTCTTCATTTTCTAACAGATATGAAATCTGTTTGCAGAGCACAACTATCGAGGGAGTTTAACTCCTTAGTCCAATGATATTTCTCATTAAATGAGAATTCTTTTAGGATTCTATTCTTAATGAGTGACTGCCCCATCAATGATGGGGCGTCACCTTAAATTTGTGGGCCCCTCTTTGTCCCACTGCAACGCAATACAAAAATTTTAAGTCTTAAAGAACGTTAAAGTTCTAATTCCTGAATCATAACGCCAATAGCTGAACCTTCTCCTTTTGTGCAGGTGTAATGGCCTTCGACTCTTCATTACCTTTTGTACGTTCGGAGAGCGCCTTTCCCGACGCGCCCGTGGATCGAGAAGTCTTTGCACTTATTAAATATCATGACCCGGAGCAGGAGTCTCTTCACTTGTGCGGGGGCGTTGTATAATCAGATCATTAGGGGTCGGCACAGGTTTTCATGTGCAGCGCCCTCGGTGCCAATTTCAGCGATTCATTACGCCGATTCGCCTCAAGTGAATTATGCCGTAGAAGTGGTCAACTGGATTTCGGAGGGTCGCCTTCAGCCCTCTATGGCATCAATACCCGTACAGCCGCCGATGGCTTTGGATATTTTAGAGCGGCGCATATGTCAAGGCGAGTCGCGCCCTTGGGAGCAAGTCTATATGATAGGGTTGACTCCTCGCCAATCATCCGGCTACCTGCAGTAGGCCCGGTATATCTTGTCGACCAAGAAGTCGCTGCTGTTGAAGCTTGGGCTATATCCTACCAAATATGTGTCCCTTTTCCAATATCCCACGCCTCATGTATGGCGGGTTAAGGATTTTCTGGAACAGTGGAACATCCCAACCCACACATTTCTTCTATCGGACCTAGAGGTCTCAATTTCCTTGGAGGAGTTCACGGAAATCTCCGGCTTACCCGTCAGAGGAGAACATTACGAGGAGATACTTCCCCCTGTTGAGTACATCTTTGCCACCAAATCAGTGGTTGATGGGCCTGACTCCAGAGAATGCTGTTCAACACCGGTTCCCAAGCCTAATCAAGGTGTTGAACATTTATGAGAGTTTGTTCTTAGAGTCTGGAGGGCACAGAGTTTGCTTTGAAGATTTCATCGCCCGCTTTCTTCGCCCAGATGTCTTGTCAAAACAAGCCGCGAAATTCTCTAAGCTTGATGACCCGTTCGGTTTTGGTTTGGATAACTTGCCGATGGCAGAGGCGGATTTGAAGAATTTCTTTATTCCAGACATTCCGATCATCCCTTTCGCAGAGCTCGCTGCTCCAGACGTCGACGAAGAGACGTTCTTTCTGAGGTTCATCGGCCTATGGTTGAATTGGTTTATGCTTCTGACGCATCCTCGCTATATGAGGCCGTTTGTTTTTTATCCGTCCCTCCGCATGATTGCAGGGACGCGTGTGGCCGTTGGGATCGCAGGGCTGGCTCATTTATATCATGGCCTAAGCTTAGCGGCAGACACTACTCAGCCGGGGGTAAAGCCCGTACATCTCCCGTTGCACTATTTCATGTCATGGATCGAGATGCACGTACTGGGTTCTTTCGGTGTCCACAAACGACCTCGCTTCTACGACAGCTACAACTTTCCCCGAGACATGTATCTGGTTGACGTTTCTGCGTCAGACCCGTCGCAGCGAGAGGCTCGGCGACTGGTCCTCCACCCGTGCATGGTTGAGGATGGCATGGCCTTTGTCTATAGAGTCTTGACTATCAGAAAGGAATTTACTAAGGTGGTGCAACCGCTGAATGACACTTTCAAAGATGGGGCTTCCACGTTGAAGGCTCGGGAAATCTTACACTTGTATTCTATTGGGCCGGCTTTTTAGTATTCAGGCAAAACGCCTCGGCACTGTTCATGAGGTACAACCCGCACAGCTTCGCACAACAGTCAGGTTATAATCAGGGTGTTCCTCTCGAGGCATTCTTAGCCGAGCCGGCAGCTTTGGAAGAGGGTATTCGCAGCATGCTGCACCACTTTATGCGATTAAATACGGGGTCCAATTTTCTCATTAGCGAGCCGAGCTATGTGCCGAAAGCTTCGAACACTTACATGGCATGGTACCAGCATGTGACGGGTGCTGTTGTCAGGGAAGAAAGGCGGTTATTGCTCGATCACAAGGATGCGGTCCCCGTTGGTAATCTATCTGTCCCCTTAAAGCGACGGACTGCCATTCGTCCTTCCTTGAGGGAAATTACTGCAGCCGTGGTCCCTCGAGTTTTTCCTGAGAGGCTTCAATCTGATGTTCCCGTAACTGTGGTAGCCGTAGCATCCCCGGAATCTGGCATTGGTTCGAAAACGGGACCCGCCGCCCGAAGATGCCTGTCAAGCGCAAGCTCTTATCATCGGCCGTTGGTGTCCGTTCGTAGAAACAGAAGAAGTCTCCATTCTCTGCCGATGTCGTATTCGGCCAGGAACCCCATGATCCCTACAATGAGGGCTTGTGCGAATACGGAACCAATGAGGGTTTGTTCGACACACCTGTGACCGATACTGATCTACAGGCTGCCTTCGTAGCTTCCGAGCGACTGGCTCGCGAGGAAGCAGCATTGATCTCTATCGTGGAGTCAAGTATACTGCAGTTATATTCTTCTGTGTCTATCCCTTCTCTCTTTATTATGCTTCTATTAATGCTCTCTTCTTCAACAGGTATTTCTGCCGAAGAGGATCTCACGGCTTCCCTTAGGACATTCGAGGAGGAAGGGAGGCTCCGCGCTTCTTTAGGCCTCGGTATAATTCGTTTTATTACGCCTTTATTCTTTTTTTATTCGTGATGTGACCCTTCTCTTCGCCCTGTTGTAGGAACTACTGTAACTCAGATCATTCCAAATGCAGTGCCAATCCCAAGTGGCGATTGAGCAAAGCTTCTAGAGCCAGATACTATGGCCACGGCCATCCCAAAGTCACCGTAGGATGCGTTGCTGAAGCAGCCGGTGATGGACGTCGTAAAGGCTCCGGAGGCAGAGCTCGGTTCGGATGACGACGTCCCCCTGTTGGAAGTCTTGAGGAGGTCAGTTCACACTCCTCGGACTGAGAGGAAGCGCGGGAAGCACGCGGCGAGGGAACGCGATTCTGTTTTGTCCGCAGGTGCAGGCTCAAGCAGTATTCCGCCTGCTGACACTCCTTCGGCGGATGTTCCCTCTGCCCTGTCTACGGCCCATAGACAGGTTGTACGTGCAGCTCGGGAATAAACTGAAAAGCTACTTCAAGGTAACTTAACGCCCAGTCTTTTATTAGAACTCGGCCCTCGAATTCAGACATACGTATTTTCTTTTACGCAGGGCCGAGTCCTGGCGATGGTATGGCAGGTGAAACGCTGACAATTACAGAGCCCGAAGTGGCATTCATTCTCGGGAATCTGGGACTTTCCAGACTGCTTCTCTTTCTCCTTGTGGCTCCTTGGTATCGGCGGGTGTCGTAAGCGTTACGACAGACCTCTTCGAGTCAGGGGATGAAGCTATGGGTGCAGAATCTATTCCCCCGAGAAAGAGTGAAGAAGCCGTTACACTTGGTGACGCTTTCGGCGTGGTTTTGGTCTCTGATCTATCAAGTAGTCCTTGGGTTATTGTTTTTGAGTTTTTCAATCATGTTTAGCCCTTCTAATGATATTCTGTTTGTCTTGAGCATCGGCGCAGTAAACCCTGAGGCTTTGCCGTCTGAAGAGGTGTCGTCGGCTGCCACTTTGACGGTCGATGTCCCTTCGCTTTCTTCTGCGCCTCCACAAATCTTGGAAGGTATGGGTTTCTCACTTATTTCTTTCACTGTGGATACAATCACTCTGCAGGAGTACTTTTCGACCATTTGTACCGGGTGTTAAACCCGCACTTTTCCTTTCAGTTGGAAATCGTTCCACCTTCTGGTATTGGTCAGTATATTCTTCATCTAATGTTTCTTCCCCCTTTTTTTATGAGTAGACTTATGGTTGCTGAGACTTCCTTCTATTGACCACAGTATCACTTGTCGGAGGAGGAAGCAAAAGAATAGACGCGCCTCCGATACTCCCCTTTCTGCCGCCTGCCACCACCGGTACGATAGATTTCATCCCTTAGGTGTTTTCTTTGTCCCCCGAGTCGAAATTTGACCATAATTTATTTTACAGTGATTACACCTGCTCCAGCTCCTTTTGAGTCTCGCATTCTAATGCCCGTGGGGCCCTTCGCTAAACGTATATCCTCTAGGGGCATCGCGAATAGCCGACGAACGTTAAGCGAGTTTATCGAAGATTTCAATGCTGAGGCCCTCACTTCTGCTACGGATTTTGCCGTCGAAGTCAATCCAATGCCGGCGACGCTCATGGACTTCCATAATGAAGATCTCGTCGGCTCTTAGGTTGATTATTGTAGGAAGATCGAGGCTTGCCTGCATGAGATTGAGCATAAGTGTCTCCCTCCTGAGGTTTTGGCCTCGAACTCTCAGCGGGTTGCATGGGTCGAGCAGAGTGTTCCATTCATTCGCCATTTTGAACAAGAGGAGGCCCTGAGACGAAAGGAACATGAGATGGCTTTTAGCGAATCCGTCCAATTGCGCGCCCAGGTCAAAGCGAATACTGCACAGCTAAAAGCTATTTTCGACAACCTCCAGCGATGTATTTTTGATGGGTTGACGCTAAGGTGGAAGCTTGACTTCAACTAGTGGGTCACACAGGAATGCGAACCTGCTAAGCTAGAAATCGATGAAAAGCTTTCATCTTATTTGCCGTAATGGACTCAAATTGAAGCAGAGTTGGCCGTTGTAGCTGACCACGAGAAATAATTGAGAGGAGCGCGCGGGTGGCTGGTCAATTTGTTGAAGATGTCTCCTCCTTAATAACTGTCGTTGTACCCTCTTCATTGTACTGACTATAAACTTTTAATTTATGAATAACATGTATTCATTTCGATTCCTGTATGAAATGTATCTTGCATTCACTTTAATTCATGAATAAAAGACATATTTTATTTCATACTTGCATTTCTCTTTTCTTCGATGTCTTGATCTGGTGTGAAGTAGTTTATATACTCATTTCAGAGTTTGTAGTTTACCTTCCTTGGGCTTGTAGGCAAACCTGTCCTAACATCACAGTTAACCCTTGCTCTTTACGACAGAGGTCCGTTTGGATCTGTGGTACTAGGGTTTTTGTCCGTCGTACCGTCGAGTTGGCTGATGCATTCCCCGATATGCAGACTTTACGCTGCTGTTCGAGTAGCGCCGCGACTGTCGTGTCCCTGATCCCTTCGGGGGCTGGACAAGATGTCTTCAAGTAATCTCCTTAGGTCATATTAGCGTCGGAAGAGCAAACGTTAGGAATTTTCCAAAACGCTTTTTACTTGAGGTTTGGCTCAGTTTGGGAGCCCCAATGAGTCATAACCACTCCGTGCTGGTGTGAGATGATCTCTGATAGTCTTTAAGGTTTTATTTAAGTTGCTGTCAAGACCCTGAAGCTAGGAATTTGGCCTCCGCTTCCTTTGTTAACACCGCGCCTGCTGTAATGAGGCGAATGTCGAGGTGATCTCTAGGTCGTCTGTGAACCGTCGAGATTTGGAACTAGGGACTTTGCCATGGCTCCGTTTTATTGACGTCGCGTCTGCATCCTGTTGGAGTGAGAAGAAACGCCGTTGTTGATCTCTAGGCTGTCTGTGAACCGTCAAGATTTGGAACTAGGGATTTTTTCCATGGCTCCGTTTTGTTGACGTCACATCTGCATCCTGTTGGAGTGAGAAGAAACGCCATTGTTGACACTGCGTCTGCTGTAACGAGATGAGTGTCGAGGTCGTCTCTAGGTTGTTTGTGAACCGTCGAGACTTGGAACTAGGGACTTTGTCATGGCTCTGTTTTGTTGATGTCGCGTCTGCATCCTGTTGGAGTGAGAAGAAACGTCGTTGTTGATCTCTAGGCTATCTGTGAAACGTCGAGATTTGGAACTAGGGATTTTTCCATGGCTTCATTTGGTTGACGTCGCGTCTGCATCCAGTTGGAGTGAGAAGAAAAGCCGTTGTTGATCTCTAGGCTATCTGTGAACCGTCGAGATTTGGAGCTAGGGAATTTGACATGGCTCCGTTTTGTTGGCGTCGCGTATGCATCCTGTTAGAGTGAGAAGAAACGTCGTTGTTGACACTGCATCTGCTGTAACGAGATGAGTGTCGAGGTGGTCTCTAAGTTGTTCGTGAACCATCGAAACTTGTCTCTCCCTTTGACGGAGCCTGGTAGGAAAATGTGGTTCCCTTCTTGTTTGTGCCCATGGATTGTATTTAGGGGTTGATGTGGACTCACCTGTAGGGCAAAAGTTTCATTTTTTCCGCGATGCTCTATCATTTTAGCTTTTTATATCACGAAAGTCGCGATTGCCCAATCATTTAGGCTTTTTATCGCGGTGCCCAATCATTTCGTCTATTCTTTTCTTTTTACTCGCTGCTTTTTATTACGAGTTGCCCAAACATTTCGGCTGTTTTCATATGCATATATTTTGCTCGCTGATTTTTATTGTGAATTGCCACATCATTTCGGCTATTTCATATGCATTTATTTTTGCTCGCTGATTTTCGTTGAGAGTATGGAACTTGAGATTTGATCCCAATCTTTGCATCAGCACCGCTGCGACTGGAATGTTGCCAGGAGCGAATCATCATTTGCCGTGAAAGGACTTGGAATTTAATACCGATTGTGGCGTCAGCATCCCTACAACTGGGATATTGCCATGAGGGAATCATCATTTGCCTTTGTCGATTTGAACAAAGGTGGCTTTGCAAACAGGGTTAGGATCCCGTTAACTAAGGCTTTTTGACTTTACGAGCCGTAAGGGTCTCATAAAGGTATTTCTCCCTATGAGTCGTGAGGATCTCATAGGTGTATGTTCTCCTTAGAAGTCGTGAGGACTTCTAAGTGGTGTTCTTTCTTATAAGTCGTAAGGATCTCACAAGAGTATTTTCTCCTTATAAGACGAGAGGACTTACAAGTGTCGTTCACCATATGAGGACATTCCTCGTGGTTGGTGGAACTTACTGGGGGAAACGTTTATTTGTGCCCGTGGATTGTATACAAGGGCCAATATCGGACCGCCTGTAGGGCAATTTTGGGAGTATGACGGCTTAGGACATGTTTGGATCCCTGTAACTTAAGACTTTGAATCCTATGAGTGATTTGTCCAAAAACTTGTATTTACCGTAATCAGAAACGGCGTCGCTTTGCAGCTAGCCGGTGAATACGGGTCGATCCACAGAGATGGGTAATTTCCTTTAATGTGTTTTAACGAGTTGATTCAAAATGATGTTTTGGTTGGTTTCTAAAATCTATAAAAACTGGATCTATCACTAAACTAAATTAATCTAAATTAAACTCTTGCTAGGGTTAGGTTTAGGGAAAGTTTGGAGATTAAAGGTTTCCTTACCGCTTTCATTGCCCTATTTTAGATCTATTAGATGTTGGTGTAATTATCAATAAAGTGGATTAGAATCTTTTGGGAAGATGTTTCTTCCTCTAGATTCTTTATCCTTCCTTTATCGGTAATTACCCTAACCCCCATGGAAAACACGCACAACCGGCCCTTTATACTACGGTTCATCGTTACCTCGTGGGGTAGGATGCCGTAGGGAGCGGTTGTGCGTGCATGCATGGAGTTCTAATTCTAATGAAGGGGCATGAAAGGGGTGAGAGATCTCATCTCTCAAACCTTTCCCTAAGGCTAACCCTAACAAGCGAGGAGACTACTCGCTCATTAGGGGATGATAAAACATACTAATTAAAAGAATAAAAACAAAGACATAAAATAACTTACTAGGTTGACGGCTCTTTCCAAGCAATATAGAACAGATCTGAATAATACTCCCAGCAATTCTGAATTTTATTGATTGAAAAGAGGCATAGGGTTTTACAATTTTCGATTACAATTTATAACTAAACAGGAGAATTTTGGGTTACGGGATTCGCACATGTGCAATTACAGATTTGCCGACGAAAAATCCCAACCCCTGCACCGACGCACCGACACGGGAAAAATGCACCGACACGGGCACTGAATGGCCGCGGAACCGCGGCATTGGTTGGCTTGGGCCGCGGTTCCGCGGCCCTTTGGTGGGCTTGGCTCACCAAATTTCTTGAGCTGCATTCTGGGTATTTGGGCTTCTTTATTCTTCACTATTTTTCTCTGTTTGGCTTCTTTGTCTTTTCCAGATCTTCAGTGAAAACTTGTAAAGATCTTTTGACCATTTCACTTTCATCTTTTTGGACCTTGCACTGTTCTTCGTCTCGGCTTGAGTAAGATCCGTCTGCTTGTTGGTCAAAAGTCCCTTTTCTGTATCAACTTTCGTCTTTTTCACTGTATTTGCTCCAAGAGCCTGTATCCTGTAATATGCAACAAACGTGCGTCAAGAGTACCTGTTTATCTATAAAACGGATAAGAATAGGGGGATGAAAAATGCAATATTATGGTCTGAACAAATACCCCCAAACTTATCTTTTGCTCGTCCTCGAGCAAACTTATTTTTTTATTCACTAAAAGTCCTAACCGCACTTTCGCAGGGAAACGCGATTGCACTGAGCACGTGCAACAAGCCGTTAAACCTCTAGGTGTCCCTAGTAGGAGGAGTGTTGTCTCCTGAGGGTTTTCAGCGGATTACACCCACAAAATCCTATCAACTAGGCCCATTGACTATTGTTCTCCAATTAGGTTTTCTAACTAAGAATTCTATTATCATCGACCCGCAAATTATCCACCCATATTCTTCACACTTCCTTATTATTTAACTTAAGATTATATATGTTATGTAGACCTACTTAGCTTTCGGCATCTTTTAAGTCTTCCTTCTAGGGTTTCATCTCCACTTAGGAATTTCTATCAACTCTACTAAAGATGCAAGTTCTATTCTTCATTCCTTTTTCTCATCTAAACTCCAATCACATACCCCTACGTGTGTGTATAAGTCACCCCTACACTTGGAAATTCAAATCAAGCAATCAACCCCTTGTCCGTTGTCCAAAGTACTAATTAGTTGGTGAATTTAAATGAAATTTGCTTACACATCCTTCATGCGACCGTTAATACTTCTTGAGGTACCAACGACCGATTACAAAATGCGTTTGCATTTTAAAGCGTACTTCCTAGTCTTTGCAACACCCAAGGCTTTAGCAGTGACTTCCAAACCAGTTGGTCTAAGGCACTAGGTGATGAAGCACCCTCGCTAAATATTTTTCTATTTTTGCAGCCTTAAGTAATCACAAAAACCAGTGTTCATTTTTTTTATTCTTCATTCACACTTTTTTTTTCCATTGTACTAAGGACTTTAGACAAGAGCAATTCAAGGTCTCCTCTACTATTCCAAGTTTCAAGGTGCGTGATTGTGCAATTTGTAGGGTATACGTTTTCAGAATCTAGACTTAAGCTAGGAACTATTTTTCAAACTTATACTTTAATAAGAACATCAATACTCTTCCCTTGTTTCGACTTAGCCTAAGAAGTGAACCCAAAATTTGCCTATTTCTAAATAAACTACAAGGCATATACTTTCTACCGTTAAACTTTAAGGAATGTTATTTTTAGGGTTTTTAATTCACTAAGTCTAAGATCTAGTTGTTCCTAGCCAGTTGACCTATTTGTCAAACTCAAGTCAATTAGCCAAAATTGAATACATTAATTTTTATAATTTTGAATTTTTTCAATTTTTTTATGGGTTTTCAAATAAGTATGCAAATGCAAAAATATGTATAAATGAAATGAATGCGAAGGAAGAAGACGTACCGAGCATACCCCCAAACTTGAACTTGACAGTGTCCTCACTGTCATGCTAAACCAAGAGGGTCAAAATGCCGATACTCCCCTGTTTATTTATTTATAATTTTTTTATTGTTAAGAAAAACAAAAATATATACAAAAAGGCCCTCCCTCAAACTTCATTTAAACTATGTTAGACATTACTGCCAAACCTTGCATAGACCAAAAGTCAACACCAACCAGTTGAAAAATTTATCAGTACAGAGTATTGGTTGGTGGAAGAATAAGTTGTGGCGGTCCACAAAGAATTGGGGAAGATAGAAGTGGTAGTATGGATGGTGTGGAAGCGAATATACATGAGGTGGTGATGCATCAAAACGAGAATGGGAATGATCAGCAATCAGTGGAATGTTGGCATTCTCGTAGCTTATTAAAAGAAATGGGGGTGGTTCAACTTCTAAAGGAGGAGGTTGACTAACCACAATACCCCCAAACTGTTCCTGTGGGTCCTCTATTGACTTGGCATCATCCATCAATTTCATATGATATTCAATTATAAGGGAACTGATCTCCTCGATGTCCGCCATAGTCCAACCGAAAACTTGCCGCCTATCTTGTAAGACTTTTAAAATAGCGTTCTCTTGCTCGAAGGCTAGAGAGGCTGATATTATAATGGGAAAAGTCTCATTCTCACCTATGTAAGCATATTTAAGGTGAGGTGGCAAGGACATGAGTTCGAGTTTCGGAGGCGAAAAAATCATTGCGGAATCTACCTCGAACTCAAAGGACTCCAACACAGGTTCGAAATCACTGCAAACAACCGATTCGGATGGTTCGACTAACTCATCCAAAAATTCAAAAGACTCATATTCGGGCTGTGAGTCGTCATCATCCGAAAAAGTGAAACATTCATAATCAATGTCGGTTGTGTCAACGGTGGTAGGCTCAAGGAGGGACGCACTAGTGGCGTCAAAACTATTTTCATCAAATAGAAATCTTTCAAGCTCACATTCCTCCTGCGTGATTTCGTGAATAGAGCAAACTTCTCGTGTACTAGTTTTAGGCATGGGGGGCAGACTTCCCATCTTATAAATATTGAACTCACTAGACATCTTCCCAAAGGATAGAGTCATGGAGCCATTGCGACAGTTTATTACAGCATTGGAAGTGGCCAAAAATGGTCGACCGAGGATCACCGGAATTTGGATTCTTGGGTTAGCAACAGGTTGTATATCCATAACAATAAAATCAACGGGGAATATGAACTCCTCAACTTTGATCAACACATCCTCTAGCTGACCCCTTGGAAGGGTGATTGATCGATCAGCCATTTGGAGAGTACAACGAGTGGGTTTCAACTCTCCAACCCCTAATTGTTCGTACACGGAGTAGGGAATCAGGTTAACACTAGACCCAAGATCTAAAAGTGCTCGATTAATTTTCTTATCCCCAATTGTGATTGAAATCGTAGGACAGCCGGGGTCCTTTCGTTTTTGGGGTAAGGTTTGATGGTGGTTAATAGCATTGCTCACTGCACTAGCCACTAGCACTTTCTTGGGTACTTGAGATGCCTTTCTCTTCGAGGTGCATAAGCCCTTTAAGATTTTCGCGTATGAAGGGACTTGTTGGATTGCATCCAAGAGAGGTATATTTATGCTAACCTGCTTAAAAATCTCCACAATCTTCTCTACTTGTGCATTTGGTTTATTAGGACTCAACCTGTTTGGGAATGGAGCATTTTGAAAATTCGTTGAGTCAAATGTCTGTGGAGTAGAATGTGGAGTAGGAACGGATCCCGGTGTAGATGTGTTCATGTTGTGAGAAATGGGTCCGTTCGAGCTAGAAGAAGTAGAGCCATGTGAAGGGTGGAGAATTGGCTCTAAAGAAAAAGGTGCAGAAGAAAGTGAAGAAAATGAAGAAGGGGAAGATGACGATGGAGAAAAAGAAGAAGAAGAAGAAAAAGAAGAAGAAGAACCACCGGCAGGGATGTCATCACTAGTTCCCACATCATTTTGCAACACTCTTCCGGATCTCAACGTGGTCACCGCATTTACATTGTGATTGGGATATGCGTTTTGTGTGTGACCAGGATTTGGCAATGGTTGAAATGGAAGCTTTCCCTTTTCTCTCTCGCTCAACACAGCAGTTAATTGTGCAATTTGTGCCTCAATAGATTTGATACTTTGATCGTGTGAGGCATTGTTATGCATCAAAGACTGAACATAATTTTCAAATCTTGCTGCGGATTCTGTAGATTGCTTGAGAAATGCATCTAGACTTTTTTCGAGCGAGATAACCTTATCATCATTTGGTTGAACCAAATTGTTCGTTTGATTTGTATAAGGTTGTTGTTGGAAAGGTTGCTAGTTTTGAGTTTGTGAAGGTGCTTGTTGTTGTTGTGGAGGAGGTCTTTGAAAATTGTTATTCCCTTGGAACTGTTGATTTGGGTGACTCCTCCACCCCGAATTGTATGTCGAAGAGTACGGATCGTTTCTTTGTCGTTGCTGAAATGCAGCATTGACTTGATCTTGTCCTTGAATAGGTGCATTATAAGGACACTCTTCGGTTAGATGCGATGGATTCGAACAACAAGCACAAACAGTTCGTGTGGGTAAAGCAGGGGCAGGAGAAGACGATGAGATTTTGGTCTCAATGGCTTCTAGCTTTTTCATAAGTGAGGCCATCTCGGCCTTCATAGAAATCGACATATCTACTTGATGTATGCCTGCCCTAGATTGACCACTAGAAGATGATGTGGTCTTGGTACTCTCCCACTGAATTGTTTGCTCACTAAGATCCTCAAGAAACTGCCATGCTTCGTCGCTAGACTTGGAGAGAAAATGGCCTTGACATATGGTTTCTAGCAACTGCTTCGTTGCCGAGTTCAATCCCTCGTATAATGTTTGGCAAAGTTGCCAACTTTCGATCCCATGATGAGGGCATTGAACAAGTAGGTCTTTAAATCTCTCGAAGCACTTCCAAAATGGTTCGGAAGGAAGCTGTGAAAATTGTATAATCTCGTTACGGATTCTAGCAGTTTTGTGATGAGGATAGAACTTTTTCAGAAAAGCTCTCACAAACCCGTCCCAATTTCTAATGGAATGTGACGCGGTGCTGTATAGCCACTTCTCGGCTAGGTCACATAAGGTAAAAGGAATGATCCTTAGCCTTATAGCGTCATCACTTAATTGGGTCGTCTTCATCATAGCGCACACATTTTGGAATTTATTGATAAAGATATATGCATCTTCAGATTCCAAACCATGAAATTTTGGCAGCATATTGATGAAATGTGGTTTTATTTTAAAGTTGTCCCCATTTGCCGGTGGGGGTGAAAGACAGTAGGTAAAGAAGTGCGGACGGGGTAGAAGAGATCCTGGAGCGCAACTCGTGCGGGCGCTACAACAGGAGGAAGATTCGGGTTATTCGCACCTGGCGGAGGTGGAATCATTCCCGTCGGTAAGGTATCGTTGGGGTTGAATCCCAACATACCTTCGAAAGAAGAATTTGAAGATGGAGGTAAGGAAATGGAGGGAATTTCGACTTCGGTGTTGAAGGGTTCGTCGGTCGGTACCAACGAAACACGGACTAATCGGGCGTTAGTATCCCTAGTCCAAAGTGACATACACTAAAAGGGATAGTGTAGTCAGAAAAATAGAAAAACAGAATGTGGGGGTAAGATAACGTCAATGGATGGAAGTGGTGGAAGTGAGTTGCAAGTTTTCTTAGCGACAAGTTGCAAGTTTGAAAAGATTTTTCTTTTTTTTTATGTGAGAGTTTTGCAAAAGAGGTTTTTGAAAAGGGACTCGTGACACAAATGTATCAACCACACATGCACAATCAGGCCTAGATCTAAGGTCACCTAGGTCTGCTAGACAGCTCCTAACTAGGGCTAGAAATAGAACCTCAAACCGCCTCTTCACCGACAAGTACGGCCAGGTAAGTGGGAAGGAACCACAATAGTGGGCCTAATTAATAACCACTAGCCTAGACACCACAAAGTCAGTTAGGATAAACGGTCGATGCCTATACTAGTCCTTTTCTTATTGAGCTCGATGTCCTTAGGTCTGAGTCTAGTATTTTTTTAATTAATTGTGGTCGATGCACATGCTTTAGGTGTTTTCTGGGGTCCTGGGAAGAGTGATGAAATCCCCACCCAATCTGAGTTTGGTCAATTAGCCCCTTAAAGTCCAATTAAATTATGCAAAACAAAAATTCACTTGCAATAAAATTTTTAGCGCGGCGCAAAGAAACCTGCAGCAAATCTGTTATTTAGAAGGGGAGAAGATTTTTTAGCGCAAAGAATTCCTGCAGAAAGGTTTCACAGAGAGATATATGGGAGGTTGCAGAGGGGAGAAGGAGAAAGCAAACCTTGCAAAATTGATGTGCTGACGTGGCAGGAAGAGCGCGGAACCGCGGCGGTAAGCCTATTTGTGCGACGGAAGCGCGGCGGAAAGATGAGATCAGTGTCTGGAAAAATTTGTGTGGCTCCTGTTCTCCAATTCTCCTCTGTTCTGATATGATTTTTCCTGATTTGGTCTCTGTAAATCTCCAGATCTGCGATTCTTCGCTGTTCCTGCAAGATTTAAAAGATAACCCTTCAAACAGATCAAAATTGATAATTTTTTTTTTTATTTTTTTTATTTTCAGATTTTTATAATTTTTAAAATTTATATCAACCCGAAATTACACAGAAAGAAAATTTACGCCATCCCCGGCAACGGCGCCATTTGATTTGTCCAAAAACTTGTATTTACCGTAATCAGAAACGGCGTCGCATTGCAGCTAGCCGGTGAATACGGGTCGATCCACAGAGATGGGTAATTTCCTTTAATGTGTTTTAACGAGTTGATTCAAAATGATGTTTTGGTTGGTTTCTAAAATCTATAAAAACTGGATCTATCACTAAACTAAATTAATCTAAATTAAACTCTTGCTAGGGTTAGGTTTAGGGGAAGTTTGGAGATTAAAGGTTTCCTTACCGCTTTCATTGCCCTATTTTAGATCTATTAGATGTTGGTGTAATTATCAATAAAGTGGATTAGAATCTTTTGGGAAGATGTTTCTTCCTCTAGATTCTTTATCCTTCCTTTATCAATAATTACCCTAACCCCCATGGAAAACACGCGCAACCGGCCCTTTATACTACGGTTCATCGTTACCTCGTGGGGTAGGATGCCGTAGGGAGCGGTTGTGCGTGCATGCATGGAGTTCTAATTCTAGTGAAGGGGCATGAAAGCGGTGAGAGATCTCATCTCTCAAACCTTTCCCTAAGGCTAACCCTAATTAAGTAACCACTAGCCTTCGACACACTTGCCTTAGACACCACAAGAGAAACGCGGATAAGCAATGAATTACCCACGGCCTTTTTCTGTCCTAAGTGAGCTCGACGGTCCTTAGAGTCATCTCTAGATATTTTTTAGTTAATTAGGGTAAATGCGGATGCAAATTTTGCGATTTTCGGGGCTTAGGAAGGGTAATGAACTCCCCACCTAATCTGGATTTGGTCTTTGCCCCTTAATGTCCGTATTAATTATGCAAACAACCACAAAATCAAAAACATGCACAATTTAATTTGCTTTTTGCGGCGCTGCGAATTTTTGCAAAGAAACCTGCACAAAATGTTAATGGAGCAGATTTAGGAGGAGATAAGAAAGTTAGGGATTACCTGAGAGAAAAATTATACAGAGAGGCTTTCACCTAGCCGCGGAACCGCCGCAAATGATTGCTAGGACCGCGGAATCGCGCCCGTAGGTACTGTTCCAGAGAAAAAATTTTGCACAGAGATGCTTCTTCCCAGGCACGGAACCGCCGCAGATGTCGCTTAATGCCGCTCTTCCGCGGTCGTAGGTAATGATCAATGCACAAAAATTTTCCAGAGAGGCTCTGTATACTCCCTCAGCTCTCTGGTATATTCTGAAAAATTTTCCTCCAGCTCCAATGATTCCAGATTTCCTCGCACAAATCACAACAACTCGTATTAGTGTTTGCGCGAATTTTGATCACAAAATTGTAATGGAATAAATCTTTCAATTCAAATTTCAAATAAAGAACAAATTAGCGCGCGATCCCCGGCAACGGCGCCATTTGATTGAATGAATTCTCGGTTCGTGTAGTTGGAAAATGTATAGAAATCACAACCAAAAATATTTTGACCGCAATCAATAACGGTGTCGGATGTAGCGCGTTAGTAAGTGCGGATCGTCCACAGGGATTGCGCGATTCGTTCGTATTTTGTTTTGTTTGAATCGAAAATTTAATGAAAAGAAAACAAACAATTCATGATTTATAGTTGAAGTTCAAGAATTAGAAAATCTAGATCTAATAACAAGAAAACGATAGAATCAAGAATTGAGAGTTTGTTGATTTTTCCAACCAAATATCAAGAATCTAAATGAGGCTCGTAGGAATCGATCGGATCTATAGATGTGATGTAATCTTACGATGACGTATTCTTATCCATCGATGAATTGATACTAGATCGATGATGATCGACGAGAATTAGGGATTTCTAGTGAAACTAGGGTTTCATCATTTATCCCTTGTTCCTTCTTTGATATCATTCACATTCTAGCCTCTAGTAAATTCAAGAAACGATCGTAGATCCCTAATTTCGAGCGATCACAATCAAGAAAGTATCGCTACGAAACTAGGTCATCGATTCATCAACTTGCTAGGGTTTACAAAACTCGTAGGACTTAAGAATCGTTTTAAGATTTGTTACATCATCATTCTATTGATCGTCTCGACTCCTTTACGAGCGGAGTTTTACTCAAACTTCACAACAAGAACTACAATTACAAATTGAGATCGAATCATGATGCAAGAATTTAAAGAAAGCGAGATTAACGAATTTCACCTTTTATTGATATCAACAATTCCGTTACAATCACTCAAGAACTACAAGAGGAAGAACTCGATCATCAATTTGGCTTCGCTCGGCTTCTTGAGTCGCGGATCGGCTTGGTTCACTTGCTCGATTGAAGATTGGCTTCGCTCCTAAAAGGTTGAAGGCTTCTCGCTTGATTTGGTACTCGGGATCTTGAATTTGGATTGGAATTAGGGTTAGGGTTTCGAACAAGTCGTGTCACTCAACTTGTGGAAGAAGATGGAGATTAATGATTGAGGAGAAGGAAAGATTAAGGAAGTAGTTTAACCATAGGTATAGGATTTTATTTATAGACTTCCCAAAACCCTAGATCTAGGATTTGAATTTTGAATTTCCCTCCAAAAGTTAGTTAGAGGGAGAAGCTTCTAGATGAAGTTTGTTAAGCCGAGCCTTCTAGATGTGCCACGTGGGGAATCTACAATGTTCTGGAAGCTTGGGCCGTTAGCTGAGACACGTGGAGGAAATTTGAGCGTCTGAAGCCATCATAGCGCCACGGAACCGCGGCTTAAGCCAGCTCCTGCCGCGGAACCACGGCGGTTTGGAAGCCTTTGGGCTTGAATCTTCTACTGTGGCCTTGGGCTGATATGTGGGCCTTTGTCTGATATTTTAAATTCTCTTTGGCCTTCTGTATTACTACCAGATCTTATATTTTGGAGTTGGCGTATCTTGTATCAGCTCTTTTCCCAATTTTGGGCTTTGCTTCTGGAATTTCCTGCATAGACTCCAAGACAAGAGTTGCGCTATACAAGAATGATGCGATGCGATCATAAACACACAATTTCCCTAAAAGTGCCGGTTTTAAAGTCTAACACATGCAATCTGATATTTAACGACTGTTTTGCTAATATGTGCTATATGAATGCCGAACACTTCTAGATGAGTGCAAATGATAGGGAAATTGCCGTGTTAAAAATGCAGTATTTTCGACTGATCAGACCTCATGTGCCAGGGCATAGTGCCTGAGCTTTTTTATCGCGAAGATCAGTGCTAGGCAATGCTTTTCAATGGGGGGGTAGTTGTTTTCTGCCCCCAGGAGAACTCGACTCAAATAGTATAGAGCTCTCTCCTTTCCCTGATCGTTCTCCTGTGCCCATAGCGCCTAGAGAACCTTCAAGGGCTGTTGTGTACAGGATGATGGGCTTTCCTTTGACCGGAGCGGTTAGTACCGGCGGGTTTCGCAGATATTTCTTGATTTCTTCTAGTGCATTTTGGCATCTACGATCACAAACGAACGGGGTCCCCTTCTTCATTAGATGGCTGTAGGGGCGGCATTTTACGGAGAGATTAGCTATGAACCGTCGGATATACACGAGCTTTCCTTGGAGATACCGCAGTTGTTTGAGAGTTCTTGGCGCGGGCATTTCCATAATCGCCTTGATCTTTGATGGGTCTATTTCAATGCCTCGGTGTCGTATGATGAATCCTAGGAATTTTCCTGAGGAGACTCCACACGCACATTTCAGAGGGTTCATCTTCAGATTATATTTCCGAAGACGCTGGAACACTATTTTCAAATGCTCTCAGTGCTCCTCGTACGATTTGCTTTTCACCACGAGGTCATCGATATAACATTCGACAATCTCGTGTATAAGGTCATCGAAGATCTTCGTCATGGCCCTCTGGTAGGCAGCACCAGCGTTCTTCAGACCGAAGGGCATCACTTTATAGCAAAATATGCCCAGCGGAGTCTGGAAAGCGGTATACTTTTGGTCTTCGAGATGCATCTTTATTTTATTGTAGCCTGAAGAATCATCCATGAAGGAGAAGACCTCATGAGTGGGCGTGTTATCGATAATCAGCTCAGTAACAGGCACTGGGAATTCATCCTTCGGGCAAGCCTTGTTGAGGTCCCAAAAGTCCACGCAAATGCGCACCGCCCAATTTTTCTTCATCATTGGAACAATGTTGGCAATCCAATCGGGGTACTGAACTTCTTGGATGAAGTCGGAGTCAATTAGTTTCTTGACTTTGGCGTTGATACTCATCTCGAGCTCAAGCCGCATTCTTCTTGGCTCATGTTTGATTGGCTTAACATCCGTTGATATAGCCAGTTTATGCTCCGCTATTTCTGGATCTAGTCCCGGCATCTCAGAATAATTCCTTGTGAAGCAGTCTTTATATTGCATAAGCACGTCTTTTAGTGTGGCACCTGTTTTTTAGACAATAGCTCACTGAGGAACGTTGGCCTTGGGTCATTTTCTGTGCCCAAGTTAATTTTCCTTAGATTGTCCGCCGTAGTGTGTATCCCATATTCTAGCTCTTTTGGTGCCGGTGGAAACTCTGAGATCACCTCCTCCTCGTCCTCATTTACGAAGCACTTGACAAAGTCATCCATATTCTCATGCTCTCCGTCCTTCGAGAGTGTTATCATGTGGCAGGTACGAATTCGTTTCCAAGCTCGATATGTATCTGGACTTACCCTCGCAATATAGGTTGCTTTTGACTCAAGCTTTAGTGGTGGGGTTACCCTCCAACTGTCGGATAGAGCAAACATGCCTTACTAATACTAGTCTTTGACCCAGACTTTGAAGGTGAAGCAGTCTTCAAGAGGATGTCCTACTGCTCGGTGGTAGGAGCAATAAGTCGAGTGGTGGACCTCATTTATTTGTTCGGGGCGCCGAGACTCCGGGAGAGTCATCATTTGATGTTTGATGACAAGGTTAAATATTTTCCTTGTCTTGTCTTGAGGGAAAGAATATTCCCGACCCATCTTCTTCATCAGCGATGGATTCCAGCTAACTTTTCCTCGGTCGTGCAGCTTCTTAGATCTGCTTCTCCATTTTCAAATGTCATTCTCGTTCTTCACCTTGTTGTTGCGTTTGAGTCGGGCTTTTTCCTTGACAAAAGAGCGCACAGCGGGCTGAGGTTGAAGGGCATCATAGTCTTCTCTTTCCGCGGACTACTGAGTGAGACGCTGCGTCCTAGCTTTCTCGTAAATGGCCATTTCGCGGCTGTGGTCATCCCGGACCTTTTGACCGGCTTCTCTTATTAGCTTGTCAATTTTTCCTTCAAATGACGGACTTCACATTCTTACGGCGGGATCTCGCTCTGGTTCAATATCACCGTTATCTGGAAAAACATTTCGCTTCTCCACTGGAGTTATTTAGGACATGGCAGCCATAGAATCGCTCCCGTTTCTTAGACCGAACATATCCAAGACCAGTCGTCTCCATCCTCCCGTTGGGCATCTTTCACTAAGTCCCGAGAACGTCCCAGATCTTGTTGTAGAACTGGGCTTGTCGAGCGGTTTGCTTGAAGGGTACACCTTGACATCTTAATAGCCTTTTCAATCCCTCTATGTAACATCTGGGAAGATGGATTGGTTGAAGCCTGTCAAGCGCAAGTTCGACACCATGCCAGACTTCTTTTTCCACTTTAGTCTCCATAGATTGGTAAAATAGGATTGCCTTTTAACCTCTTCACCTAGGAGGGACGTAGAAGGTCTGCAGCTCTTGCACGCCGTACGTATCGAGTCCATCAAGTTCCCTGTAACGCCGCTGCGGGACCATGGTAATTTTGTAAACTCTGATCAGCTCCAGGTAAGGTCTGCATTGATGGGCGGACGGAGAACACTGCGTTGGACTAGTCCTCAGAGTTACTGCCGCAGACCAAAATATGGGTAGATGGTCCGGGCTTGTTGCCTTGGGGTTGCCCCCAGTAGACTATCTCTTCATCCTCCTCGGTATCGCTCCCGAAAATCTGGATAGTGGCGACGACTTTATGTCGGTTCTCGGGTTTACGACATCTTTCCGTGTGTTCGAAGTCTGGTAGGAAGTACTTAGCGTCTTCATATTTGCAGACTTCATTTACGGAGAATGTGTTTAGCTCCCCTGTAACTGTGTACTCGAGGCCGTCTTTGAAGTACTTCATACACTGATGTTGTATAGAAGGGATGACGTTGTACTCGTCTAACCAAGGTCAGCCGAGAAGAGCATTGTAGCAAGTCTTGGCGTCGATGACATGAAATTTGATGTCGGTGACGAGCATCCCAAAGCGTAATGTCAATATTACGGACCCAGCGTTCGTGATGACTGCGAGCTAGGTGCTGAACGTTCATGCAAATCTCCTTCAGCACCTTTACGTTGAGAAGGTTGATGGAGGACCCATTGTTGACCAGGATCTTCCCTATCTTGATGTCGTGACAATACCTGGTGACATATAGAGGATGGTTGTGCTCGTACGTTTCGAGGAGGAGATCTTCATCGCCGAATGTAATGTCAGCTGTATGAACCTCTGCCGGCTCGTCTTTCATCTTTTCTTCTGCAAGGAAAGCTTGGAACTGATCGGGCTCTTATAGTACCTTGATTAGATAATCTCGTGCCTCTTTAGACAGGAGGAGAGAATCCAGTACGCTCAGTTGCGAGGGTATCTTTCTCAGATGTGCCAGGACATTATAATTCACCTTGTTTTTCTTAGGCGGGTCCTTGGTTGCGAGCTCTTTGACGACTCTCTCATCGAGGGAAATTTCCTCAGGGACTTTTTCTTTCCTCTTGTCTCTTTTATTCGAATCCTTGTTTGTAGGCCCGAGGTTCTTGTCAGGCAACGTACAGTTACGCAGCTGAATGGTCTCGCAATTCTTTCCCCTTCTTCTTTTCCAGAGGTGGATTCTTTGAAGAGTGGGCCGAGGGTTATTTCTTCGTCAGAATCGCTCCCAAAGGTAAGAACTTGAGATTTTGCTCTCGTCGAACTGGTATCAACCATATGACAGTTGCCAGCTGTTCCTTCATGCTCATCTGTCGTGCTTCTCTGCGGCCGGCGGTCTTTGCGCTTCATCCGCTTGAACTGTTGTCGGTGGGCAATGTATCCTTGCCACCACTTCTTGAAAGCATTGCACTCTTCGGTGGGGTTTGTAACCCTCCGATAGTATAAGCAGTAGTTCGGATGTACATCTGTTTCGTCGAGGCGCGTATTCCTGGGAGTGTTTTCTATGAGAGGAGGCAGCTTCATTCCCATTGACAGAGCTTTGGCGAACCGCTTCTCTGCTTTGATCCTGCCCTTGTTTGTAGTAGGTGTGCTTTGGCTTGGGTGGAGTATTTTACGACTCATCCTTACCGCAGCTTCTTCATCCTGACGCCGACACTTGGCCTTTTCGTTTATGCCATTCTCGGTCATCTTTGCTCTTTTGAAGGGCTTCGTTTAGTAGCCTGTCAATTGGGTCTTCTGATAGTCCCAAGGATTCTGACGCCGGTCCTGCCCTCCGTCCCTCCACATTGCTTTCTGACGCCGAGGGAGTTTCTTCATTATTTAACGACGAATAAGAAACCATCTGGCAACTTGCTACATAATCTTTGGCTTCTCTCGACGAGTCGTTTTCCTCATCAATGTCACCATCTCCGTTCTCCACGATATTGTTGAGAAACTCTTGGAAAGTGACTGGGGTCCGCACCTTCTAGTTGTACTCCTACAGCGCATCGATTTATTTTTGTAGGTCCGTGCGCTTGTCGTCGTACTCGGCAAGCTGCACAGGCTTCTCAGTCTTCTTCATTTTCTTCGAAGACTTCGAAGGCTTGTCCTGGAGGTATTGCCAATCATTACTAGTTTTCAGTGCTGGGCGTGGTTTAAGCATCCCATCAATGATCTCGGACTCCAGCGGGCTTTTCCATTTGACTGCCGTACATGCTTGAAGATCCTTCAGCATTATTTTAGTTTTAGTTGAAAGGAACACTTCCTAAGGAGCTTCTTCCACAAATGAGCTTGATGCCCCCGGCGTGTCCACCTTTTTAAGAGCGTGCTTCTGCGGTGGGTTCACCCTCCAGTTTTCGGACAGCGCAAACTTCCCTTGTTGGTATTGGTCCTCGACCTAGTTTTTTAAGACGTAGCAATCCTCAATTGGGTGGCCCACTACTCTGTAGTAGGAGCAGTAGTTGGGACTGTTGGCGTCACCAGGCTGTAGTGGACGTCTCGGGTCTGGCAAAGTGATGAGCCTGTTGCGAATCGCCAGTTCGAACAGTCTCCTCATTTTATCACAAGGAAATGAGTAAGGACATCCTAGCTTCTTCTCTAGGGATTGGCTCGGGCGCACGTTGCTCTGGCGAGCAACCGGTTTCAAGTTGCTTGGCTATTGTTGAGTGTTGGAAATGAAGGCCGCTTTCCCTTTACCCTTTTCATTCCGAGGATCCGTTTTTGAAGAGGACGGACTATGGCCCATCTGGTCCATTTAGGCCAGCTTGTCGATCAGGGCCTGGAAGGTGGTCGGCTTGAAGAATATCATAAACTGGGATACAGTCGCCTGAGGATCGAGGGTCCCTACGAACATGCCCACGGTAGGAGCTTTTTCTATGCGTTTGCATTTTGACCATAGGTTCCGCCACCGGATTACGTATTTAACCCAGGTCTCTCCTGGCTTCACCCTGGCATTGATTAATGCCGTGATAGGGGTGCGCTTGCTTGCGCTTGCGAACCGCTGTGTGAATAGAAGCTCCATTTATGTGAATGTTTTGACAGAGTCATTTGGGAGCTCTGAGTACTATTCAAATGCTATCTCTGACAAGTTGCCGACGAACAGGCGAAGCAGCAATTTGTCGTTGCCTCCAGTATTACCGCATAAAGCTCTGAACTGAGCGACATGCTAGTGCGGGTTGCCTGTCCCCTTGTAAACATGGAACTTGGGGATGGTGTATCCCGGCAGGTATTTGATCTGATCATACTAGCCTGGGTAAGGTCGCCCAGTTCTGACGACTTGGCCAGCCGCTTCGTTTGCCTAATGAACTCGTATTTTCTGAGCTATGTAGTCATCGAGGGCACCTTTGGAGATCGTTTCCTCCCTGGCTGCTGATAAAGCCGGAAGAGGGTTTGATGTTTCCCCTCTGTCATCCTCAATGATTATCGGTGGATCTTCGGCAGGAGATTTTGGTTGGATCATCATTCCAATCATGTCTTAGAACAGGAGCGCCATCTGTTTTATATTAGTCGCTTGTTCTGCGGCCTCCTTATCCTTTCTCTCCAGCACCCTTCGCAAGAACTCCGTATCTGTCTCCTGCCCTTGGCGATGTTTTGCTTCCGGGCTTTCTTTCTGCCCGGTGAGTGCTGCCATTTTTTTCAGCATCTCCTGGAGCTTTTGTTGCTGCTCCTGAGCTTTTGTCAACGACCAAGTTTGCGGCCGATGAGCCACGGAAGCATGGCTCTCCACTTTTCCGGAAGCCATGTACACCGTGTACATGATCATGCCCCCAGACTTGGGGCGTTTGGATCCATCACCCTTGGGATTTGCCGCCGGCGGTGGGAGATTCTCCGGCCTTCTCTTTTTGTTAGAAGTCGAAGTCGAAGAAGCTATTGTAACAAGCGCCTGAGAAGTCCCTCGCTGTATGCTACAAGGATGATTGTCCTCTTGTCGAACCTTCATTTTCTACGGTCGACGAGGGTAGTCTTTATTGATCACAGAATCTTGGACCTTCCGCCCGATCCTGTGGACTTGGGAGGACAGCCGCTGAGGGGGCTGCTCCAGCTTTGCCTGTATCATATTTTCAACAGGTGGGGGAGATTTCATCAGCACCGCGGTCGGAGAGTTATTTCGCACCCTCCTTAGCGGTTCAAAGCTGTTCCCAGTTGGAATAGCAGCGTCAACTTCCACCATTAGAGCTGATGGAGTAAGTCCAGAGGGAGAGTTGTCCCTTGCTTTCCTTACTCGGCGCCAGTGGTGACGTCGAGCATGCCTTGCAGATGGGATCGCCTCAGTTGTAGGAGTGGCTTCGTCATGCCCCCTGCTCTGATGAAGGGCTACTGCTGGTGCCAGCCTGTTGAAGACTGACGCCCGTTGAGAGGAGATGGTCAATCTTTCGAAGTCCGACCTTTTGGTAGGGGAAGTAGTCTTGATGACTTCTCTCGCCAGAGCTGGAACGGCTATCCATTTCGGGATAACCCCCTCAGGTATCGCGAGCCTCTTTGCGAGCCCACTTGAGCTGTGGCTCAGCCTGTTGAAGACTGAAGTGTTAGAATTGGACGACCCATTGAGAGGGGCCGTGGAGATTGCAAAACGATCGAAGACCGACTTCTTTGGAGCTTCCTGTGGTGGCACTGGGGTGCTGAAACTCACTGGTGGGAGCATGGTCCTGAAAAACAATCCAGTGGTAGCCTGAGTCACCTGCCCCACCAGCATTGAAAAGATGGAAGCCGTATTAGGCCCGTAAGTCACTCCTCCAGTCAGGGCGGAGAGGGAATTGCTGTTGCAGTTGGTGCAGCTGGAAGTCATTGATATTCTTTTCTCTGCATAGTAGCAAGACAGCAAATCTTAGTACCTCGAATCAAGGGGCAACCATAGTAAACCGCAATTTGTTCGCGAACACGACACACGAAGTGTGGAGTGGAAAGAGGAAAAGGTCCCACCGGGCGTGCCAGAATCTGTTTATCGCCGAAAACGGGGACAAACCGGGATGGTCGTCTAGCCTGAATTTAGGGGTAGATGCTATTTGGATTTATCCATCCACATCTCCGAAAATGCCAAGTTATTTTATGGCACCGTATATTGGAGGTTTGGACGGATGCGGCCGTTGTAACAGACTTCGTCAGATTCCCCATCGTTTGTGAGGGTTTTTTTTATTGTGGGGACACTCTTCCCTGCAAGCGCAAGCTTCTGCAGTTAATTACGTTACCGCATAGCGATAACTACTTTTTCCTGCTCCAGAAGTTCACTTCGTGTCGTGTGTGTTTTTATTTGTTTGGGTTGCCCGTGGATTGTATACGGAGACTAATTTATGTTGTCGCCCGTAGGGCGTGGATTAGTCCAAATCCGTATATCTTAGATTTGGGTTTGGGTTGATTTAAGGATCATTAATCTTGTTTAAGATTAAGATCAGCTTAAAATTTTTTTAAGGATACATAGTCCAATTTGAGACTAAGATCTACTTAACAGGGTTTAAGGATCATTCAGATCCAACAAAAGAGCATTTGGGCTCTATTGTTTTAGTTTAAGGACATTATGGTTCGTTATTAGTTTAAGGACGTTTCGGTCCGTAGGTCACTATTTTTGAGGTGAGGGTTTAGTTTAAGGACGTTTCGGTCTGTAGTAGTTTGAGGACGTTACGGTCCGTAGATCACCATTTTTGAGGTGAGGGTTTAGTTTAAGGACGTTTCGGTTCGTAGATCACCATTTTATACTCGTGTATTTGTTACGTGACGGGATGTACGGCGATGATGTGGGATATACCCATTTGAGGTGTGGTTTGGTCTAAGGTGTGCACGTCAGCTTGGGAAGTGCACCCAAAAGCAGTTAGTTGTCGGGACCCGCCACCTCTCTGAAGACGTTGAGGAATTACAATGACATGCATCAGAGGTATGGAGAGATGTACCCTTGAACCAATTCCCGTGTCAAAGGGAAGAGATTATGGTGGACCATCTAAGAATCATTAGCCATTTTTGGGGAACTAAGATTAACTTAGGAAATGTGGGATGAATATCATTTTGGATATCATAAGTCATGTTTGGGAAGCAATGAACCCATGGGCTCAGTTGATCTGAATTAGAGACCTAGCCAACTTAGGTTTAGCCCACTTTTATTTCAAAAAGTGCTAAGCACTGGTTTGGGCTCAGTCCCTTTTTCTTGCAAAAAGTGCTGAGCACTTGTATGAGTCCTGACGCTCACACTTTACTCTCTCTTTTCTTTTGTCTCTATATGGAGTGCTGGGCACTCTTTATAGCGCCCACGTGCGAAGCACGTGAGGCGCTGGGCGCTGAGCGCCAGCCATTGAGTGCTAAGCACTCCTTATGTTGTAGCGCCCACGTGCGGGGCACATAAGGCGTTGGGCGCTGAACGCCAGCCACTGAGTGCGAAGCACTCTTTAGGTTGTAGCGCCCACGTGAGGGGCACGTAAGGCGCTGGGCGCTGAGCGCCTGCCACTGAGTGCGAAGCACCCTTTATTTCTCACTTTTTTTTGAATGATCCACAAGATCTTTATCTACTTTTATTTACCTTATTTTTCCAAGAAGAGAGTTCTTCTTCCTCGAGAATTTAATTCTCTGTTCTTTCGAAACTTTCTCTGCCTTTTTTTTCAAAACTTATGGGGAGATTCTTCTTTTTTAGACTTGATGTCTTAGGTCCTTTATATAGTAGAGGCAAATCTGTTGATTAGTTGAAGAAATCTCTCATTGAGAGATCCTAATTGATTTGGGGATTTTACCCACCGTTAGATCTTTTTATCCAAGGACTTCTATTTTACAGAAGATATTTTTCTTCGTTTTAACAAGATTAGGGAAATATTTTCCCACACATAATTTATTCTGTAGATCGGTGATTCTTTAATTACCATTGGATTTTTAATCCAACAGTACTCTATTTTACAGAGAGTAATCTTTCTTGTTTAGAAAGATTTGAGGAATATTTCCTCAACAGAATTTAATTCTGCATTCTGATGATTTATCATCTCCGTTGGATTTTTGATCCAACGGCTCTATTTAACAGAGAGTAGAATTTAATTCTACCAGGCGCCGGCGCTCACGTGCTGTGCACATGCGGCGCCAATAAGAGTTTTTAACTCTGGCACCGGCGCCCTCATAGCAAACACGTGAGGTGCTGCATCTTGAGTTTTGAATAGAGCTTTGCCCTTTTAAGAGTTTTTTAACTCTGGCGATGGCGCCCACATGGAAAACACGTGAGGCGCTACCTCTTGAGTTTTGAACAGAGCTTTGCTCTTTTAAGAGTTTTTAACTCTGGCGCTGGCGCCCTCGTGGCAAACACGTGAGGCGCTGCCTCTTGAGTTTTTGAACAGAGCTTTGCTCTTTTAAGAGTTTTTAACTCTAGATCGAATCTCTGAGATTGGAATGAGATATCGAGAAATTCATTCCACTTAAAATGGACAAAAAGAGAAGTGACTTGGACAAAAAGAGAAATGACTTGGACAAAAAGAGAAGTGGCTTGGACAAATCTTGTTTGTCGATAGCCTCGGACCAATCAATCGAATATTGATTAATACGCCCATACTACCTCCCAAAAACTGCAAATCCATAACCCCAATTGCTATAGGAATACCATTTAGTTTACCTAAGCCCATTTGAACAGCATCAGTTAAACCTGTCCTTCTTTGATAAGAATCGATACGATCTCTATAAGGTTCCTCCTCTGAATGAAATTCAATGGGGTCCGTGAAGACCATATCTTCATCCATAGGATCCCAAGTGCCCGGATCAATCAAAAGTTCGATTCTATCTGAACCACTCATTGTAAAATACAGGATTTCCAATCCTAGCAGGAAAAGGAGGGAAACGGATACTCAATTTAAAGTGAGTAAACAGAATTTCATACTCGATCTCATAGATACATATAGAATTCTGTGGAAAGCCGTATTCGATGAAAGTCGTATGTACGAAGCAACGGAGTGAGCGCCTAGCGCGAAAGCCTATAGCGGTAGACCAAGCAATGGAGTGAGCGCCTAGCGCGAAAGCCGTTGCGCGGTAGCTCATCCGTCATAATCCGTTTTCTTGCTCAAGTATTCACTACCTTTTGAGGTCTTAAAACAAACCTTTTACATTTTTTTTTACTCCTTGCGAGTTCGCTACACAGCAAGTCCTTGCATTTCGGAACAGCTAGGTGGACAATTCCTAACTTAAGCTTTTCTGGGCTTGACTTTGTATTTATTTGAATGTGAAATCGAAACAACCTAACCACGAGCAACCAATCATGCCCATTCGACTGATCCATATTTCGACTAATCAAGGGTTCATAAAGGTAAATTAGTTGACTTGCGCCCTCGTGGAAAACACGTAAGGCGCTGCCTCTTGCGTTTTGAACAGAGCTTTGTTCTTTTATTGGGGAAACAACACCTAGGCTGCTATTTGCGGCCAAAGCACGGCCCAACCTCGAGCTTCATGCTCAAGACTCTGGGTTTGTGTTTGAGTCAGGTTCAGGGTCCTATTTCAATGCATCTTTTAGTTGTGGCTTTTCGTAAACTCGTGTGAAGCTCGTGCAAACTTTTGAGCTTCCAAAACGTTAAAAGGAAAAATATTAAAATAATTGGGGCTGATGGGATTCGAACATACAGGCTAAAGAATATCAGTGGAGAGTCTTAACCAGTAAACTACAAGTTGTTTCTTATTTTTATTTAACAAAATTATCTTATAACTCAATATCAGAACAGAATACATTCTCTTTTATGAACTAAAGCAAAAGGGATGGTACACGAATTTTAGGGTCATTACATTCTCCCTCACGAGTTAGGGGTTTATTGATTGCGGGAACGCTTTTTCCTACAAGCGCAAACCCCTGCAATTAATTATGTTATCGAACGATAACAACTTTCTGCTTCTCCAATCTTTTTTCGTGTGTCGTGTTTTAAGTTTTGTTTATTTTGGGTTGCCCTTTGATTGTATACGGAGACTAATTTATGTCGTTGCTCGTAGAATATGGATTAGTCCAAATCCGTACATATTGGATTTGGGGGTGAACCTAGGTCACATTTCTCATATTGATGAGGTCCATCAGTTTAGGAGATAACCGTTTTTATCTAAAAATCATTAGTCTTGTTTTAGGCTAAGATCAACTTAGAAATTTTGACTATGGATCGTTAGTCGTAGTTGAGACTAAGATCAATTTAAATGAGCATATATGGGTCCATATGATCTTAAGATCAAAACACTTAGCCAATTTGGGGCTTAGATTGATCTGTATATCATAGTCTGGCGCATGCATTTCTAGAGCATGCCCACGTAGTGCATGCATATTGACGCACGTATATTAGCGCATGGAGAATTGGTGCTTGTCACGTGGTGCATGTCATGTAGCGCATGTCCTATTGGCGCATGGGTTTATAGCGCATATCATGGGTCTAGCGCATGGGTATATGAGCGCATGGTCATATCGGCACATGCCCTATCGATGCATGCCCAACTTAGGGTTTTTCCAGAGATTAATCTCTATGCTTTAAAACATAAGTTTCATGAGGCTTAAACATCTGTTGATGGACTTTTCACCATTAATGATCACCAAGATCAATATTTGTTGATCTGGGATTTCTTATTTTGCCCAAGACATGAACTTTTGGTCTTTTCATCATTTTCATGTCTATCTTTAAGATCTTGATGCTCACGCCATCGTTTTGGTGAAGGGTTTTCTTAAGTCTTTTCCCAAAAACTTGATCTTAAGATCAAAAAAACCTTCTGTAAAAACTTAAGTTTTCAGTAAGGATGAATTTGACTTAATGATTTTAAGATCCAAGAAAAGAATTTAAATTCTTGTGAAGCTTAACCATCTTATGGACGAAACTTAAGCTTCTTTTTAATGGAGATCGTTCTCTTATACCTCGGTTGTTGAAGGAGAAAGATGACAGAGAAAAACTTAAGCTTTTAGATTGATCTGAAGTTCATGGGAGGTCTGTCTATTCTAAGATTAATCTCAAAGAGTCTTTATATAGGGTATGAGAATTGTTGGGCAAGTAAAGAAAATCTATCTTTGAAATTTCTCTAATTAATCTTAATATCAAGGCCGAGTGCTTAAGCACCGTTGGGGGTCTTTATTAACAAAGTTGATATTTTCTGATTTTTTTTGAAAAATATTCAAACGATTCCTTCTTAATAAGATATATTCTTACTGTTTGAGAAAAAATATGAAGATATCTTCCCAAATATAGCTTAAGATATACAGAAACAAGAGCTTCAAAGTTTTGGCGCATACGCCTGGGGTGCATTGGCGCATGCCTACGTGCTTTGCAAATGGGCTGTAACGACTCTAATTTCATTGTACAAAAATTTTCAAGTTAAAGTACTGAATAGAGTTGTAAGCCTGAACACAAGTTATAAATTTAATTTGTTTAAGAACAGCAAGAAACCACTTGAAGCTCATTGGTAAACCCTTGCACTGCTGTGACATAGCCCATGAGTTCGAATCCCATCAGCCGCATATTATTTTTAATGATTATTCTTTTAAACATTTTGGAAGCCCAAGAGTTTACACGTGCAATACACGTAAAATGAAAAGTCTAAGAAAATCAAACATGTGCTGAATATTATATGAAACGACCTAGACACATGGCAAAGATCTAGATACTCACATCACCCCTACGGCCGGCGAGATTTTCATTTGGGCCGGAGGCACGCGAGTTTTTCGTTACCCCATTAAGATGGGAATGCGCGCACACTTGTCAGGCGCATTACAGATTCCCCCTGCCTTGGGTAGGCTGGGGTTTATTGATTGTGGGGATCCAAATCTCCAGCAGCCACAGACTAAGCTGCCGTTAATTACCCCTCGCATTTGGAACGGGAGAACCTCCGATTGACGGGTTAAACTGGCCATGTGAACTCAATGTGCAGTGTTGTGTTTTGAAGGGGTTTTGGATATATCGGGAGGCCCACAGAGTTTTTACGGGGGTCCCGCTATCGTATGGTGAAGTGTGTGTGTGTGTGTGTGTGTGTGTGTGTGTGTATACATATATATATATAAAGGAAAAGGGCATCCAAAGGATGCATGAGAAAAAGCGCCAGCGCTTTGGGTGCTAAGGCGCTAACGCTTTGGGCGGTAGCGCCTCACGTGTCAGGCATGTGGGCGCTCGGGCGCTAGCGCTTTGAGCGCAAGGGCGCTAGCGCTTTGGGCGCAAGGCACGTGGACGTTCGGACTCTAGCGCTTTGAGTGCTAGCGCTTTGAGCGCAAGGGCGCTAGCGTTTTGGGCGCTAGCGCCTCACGTGCCAGGCACATGGGCGTCGGGCGCTAGCGCTTTGGGTGCTAGCGCTCGGGCGCTAGCGCTTTGGACGCTTGGGCGCAAAAAGGGAGTTGGTCCCTGCGCTGGGAGTTATACTCCCAAAAAAGAAATACTTATTATTTTGTGTATATATTTTGAGGGGTTAAACTCCTAAGGTATTTTTGGAGCAGATGAAGGGGATTCTCCCTTGAGCCCTGGATCTTCCCCAAAGTGGGGTCTTTAGAAATGGGTCTCCTTCTTCCTCCTCCGTTGGCCGGATCTTGAAGAACAAGAGGGGTGAGATTTTAAAAATCCCACATTTTTAAGATCTGATGGAAGATCCAAGCTCCCCTTTATGGGTTTTGTGGTGAAAAACTATTTAGTTTTGCAAAAGGAAGAGTAAAACTTTTGATTTAATTCAAAAGAAAGAAGAAGGTTTTAGAACCTTGAGGAAGGAGAAGATCACATATCTTGATTCTTTTTGGGAGAGAGAAAAATTTGTTGAGATATTTTCATTATCTTTGCCTTTATAGGCTATACACTTTACATATAGCCCTTTGGGCTTTACTAAAAATGGCATTTTGCCCATCCCATGCCTCATGTGCTATTTCTTTTTGCACATAAACCATGGGCTTTACAAAAATTTAGCTTTATGCCCATTTTTCTTACATTTATTCAAAGAAATAGAAAAAGGAAATACACCAAAATTATTTATTACAAAAATTTTCTTTTGGCATGGCGGAATGGTTTGGGGTTGACTTTGATTTTGACTTGGTCAACCGGGGTGTAAATTTTTACCCCAACAAATTGCCCCTATCAATAAATGCACACAGCATATGTGGGTCGTGTGCATGAAATTGATGGATCTTCTTTCATGTGGAGGCGACTTGATTCGGTTCCCGCTTTTTTGGGAAACTGGCACTGCCATTTTTACGACATGGACGGTCGATGCTTGACGTGTCTCCGAGATGAAGTGTCTGGTTGACTTGATTCCGAGGCGGAGCATAATTCCGACGAGGAGGTCGTTGCTGCCCTTTTCGCGATGTGGCGACATGGACGGTCGATACTGCCCTTTTAGCAACATGGACGGTCGGTGATGCCCTTTTAGCGACTTGGACGGTCGGTTCTGCCCTTTTTGCGACTTGGACGGTCGATGTTGCCCTTTTAGCGACTTGGGCGGTCAATGCTGCCCTTTTTGCGACGTGGACGATCGGTGCTGCCATTTTAGCGACGTGGACGGTCGGTTCTGCCCTTTTGCGACTTGGACGGTCGATACTGCCCTTTTAGCGACGTGGACGGTCGGTGCTGCCCTTTTAGCGACTTGGATGGTCGATGCTGCCCTTTTAGCGACTTGGACGGTCGATGCTGCCCTTTTAGCGACGTGGACGATCGGTGCTTCCCTTTTTGCGACTTGGACGGTCGGTGCTTCCCTTTTTGCGACTTGGATGGTCGGTTCTGCCCTTTTTGTGACTTAGACGGTTGATGCTGCCATTTTTGCGACTTGGACGGTCAGTGCTGCCCTTTTAGCGACTTAGGAAGTCGTTGCTGCCCTTTTAGCGACGTGGACGGTCAGTGCTGCCCTTTTAGCGACTTGGATGGTCGAATGTTCTGACTTGCTCCGCTTTCTGCGGTATCGGGATTTGACTTATTTCTGAGGTGGAACATGATTCCGCCAGGGAGGTTGTTGGTTGTCTTGCTGACTTGATATCATTTGGGTCGACATCAGCATCGCTATACTGGAATATGGTACCAGGAGCGAATCATCGTCTGCCATGACAGGGTTTGGGGATTTTGGTTTTGGTTTAGCATCAGCATCGCTTCACTGGAATATGGAACCAGGAGCGAATCATCATTTGCCATGAGGAGATTTCCCTCGTTCCCAGTTTAACGACTTTAGGGGTCATCTATTCCCAGTTTAACGACTTAGAGGGTCATTTGTTCCCAGATTAACGACTTAGAGGTCTATTGGATTGGAGTTTGGAATTTTGGTATTAGGGTAGGCATCAGCGTTGCTAACACTGAAGCACATGTGCAAGGAGCAATTCATCATTTGCCTTTTCCTGTTGGGGAGCGATGGCTTAGGAGACAGGTTTAGGTCTCTATCGCCTAAGGCTTTTCAATTTTATGAGCCGTGAGGGTCCCATAAAAGCATTTTCTCCCTACAAGTCGAAAGGATCTCGTAAGTGTACTTTCTCCATAGGAGTCGTGAGGACTCCCAAGTGTGTTTTTCCTTTGTGAGTCGTACGGATCCTACGAAGGTTTGTTCTCCTCATGCATCGTGAGGACACATGAGTGGGTCTTCCCAATGGACCATAATTCCAAGGGCGGAGACCGGCCACTGGACTGGTGGTTGCGGTGGGGCATAGGTATGATGAGAATTATTTGAGCCCATGGATTGTATACGGTAGCCAGTTTGGGGACCAACCGTAGGGCTGGGAGAATTTTGAGAAAATGGATTTTGGTTGGCATCTGCATCGCTGTACTGGAATATGGTACCAGGAGCGACTCATCATTCGCCGTCGGGGCATTCAGAGTTTGGTTGGCGTCAGCATCACTGCAGTGGAATATGGTACCAGGAGCGGCTCATCATTCGCCGTTTGGAGACTTGGAATTTGGATCTTGTTTGGCATCAGTATTGCTGCACTGGAATAATTCCAGGAGCAACTTATCATTTTCCCCGAGAAGACTTGGGATTTGGTTTTTGGGTCGGCATCAGCACCGCTAACACTGAAGCGTAATGCCAAGAGCGACTCATCATTTGCCATTTCCCGTTGGGGAGTGATGGCTTAGGAGACAGGTTTAGGTCCCTGTCACCTAAGACTTTTCAATTTTATGAGCCGTAAGGGTCACATAAAAGCAGTTTCTCCCTACGAGTTGAGAGGATCTCGCAGGTGTATGTTCTCCTTAGGAATCGTGAGGATTCTTAAGTGTGTTACTCCTTTGTGAGTCGTAAGGATCTCACGCAGGGATTTTCTCCTCACAAGGTCGAGAGGACGATGCGGGTGTATTTTATCTCTTTTCACAAGTTTGCGCCCTTTCGGGTTTTCACAAACTCGCCAGCAGTCCTGCTGTTTTTACTCACGGAGCCCTTTCGGGTTTTCATTTGTGCCCGTTTTGCTTGTGGACATACCCCTTTTTTTGGCCGCTGGTGGGACTTTAAAAGTAGTCTCACCGGCAGGACTTAGGAGAGATAGGGGTCGTTTACGCTCGTGGATTGTATACGGTTTTACAGGATGTATGATCTAGACCATAGGGCATGTGTGCTCGATTCGCCTACGACTTGAAGTATTCACGCGTAGTATTTCTTGAGATATCGGCCATTGGTGGGTGGCATGGGCCTTTCTCCCTCAGCACTTATTAGTTGGTAGAATCCTCCGTCGAACACTTTCTTGATGACGTATGGTCCTTCCCTGTTTGGCTCGAATTTTCCCTTGGCATGTCGATTGGGGATGATCGGTCTTTTGAGGACCAACACCAATTCGCCTTTCTTGAAAGCACGGAGACGAGTCATCTTGTCATAGGCCCGTGACATTTGGGCTCGGTACAGCTCCAGATTTTGCTGTACTGCAAGCCTCTTTCTTCGAGGGCGTCAAGCTCTTCCAGCCGAAGGAGCACGTTTTCCTCCTCCGTCAATTCGTGCTGAAAGACCATTCTTAAGCTTGTTACTTCGACTTCGAGAGGGAGGACCGCCTCCACTCCGAAGAGCAATGAGTATGGAGTGGACTGAGTTGGAGTATGGTGCGTGGTACGATATACCCACAACACCTCGTGAAGCTTGAGATTCCAGTCTCTCTTGTTGGCTGAAGCATGTTTCCTCAGGAGCTTGCATAGAGTCTTATTGAAGGCTTCGGCTAGCCCATTGGCTCTTGGATTATAGATGGAGGAATATCTCCAGTCTATCTTGTGTTGAGTAGCGAATCTTGAGACTTTGAAGCTCTTGAAAGATGGTCCATTATCAGAAATGATTCTTCTTGGTGTACCGAAGCGGTATAAAATATTATGCTGGAAGAACATAAGAATATTTTCTGTCTTGACTTTTCTTAGTGGGACAGCTTCAGCCCATCTGGAGAAATAGTCAGTTGCAGCCAATATGAACCGGTGGCCTCTAGATGACGGAGGATCAATTGGGCCAACTATGTCGGAGCCCCAAACTTCGAAGGGCCACTACGCCACCGTAGGATGCAACGAATTGGGATGCTTGTGAATGAAATCATCGTTAATTTGGCAGATATGACATTTCTTTGCATGCTCTCCGCAATCCCATATCACGGTGGGCCAGTAATACCCAAGCCGTTTAATTTGAAGTCACATCTTGGGGCCAGATTGGTGAGCACCGCAAACGCCCACGTGAACTTCTTTCATGACTTTCTGGGCTTCGGCCGATGACGGACATCTGAGCCAGAGTTGGTCATATGACCTGCGGTATAGCGTGTCATTTACAAACACGTATCGGAGAGCTCTCTTCTTCAGCTGAATTCTTGCAGATTTTCCTTCGGGCGGCTTGTCGTATCGGAGGTACGCTATGAAGGGTTCTCTCCAATCGGGCTCATCTTGGATGATCGAAGCTTCTTCGACAGGACTGCTCTTCTGTTCCGCGCTTTCCTCTTCTCGTAGAGAGACTGGGGGTAGAATTTGTCGGTTCCTGACTGTGATCAGAATTTCATCCATGTCAAGATCAGCCAGCTCTTTGGCAAAGCGAGCGAGTACATCAGCCTTTCCATTCAACGCTCTAGGGACTCTCATTAGTTCAATGTGAGTGAACCGTTTCATGAGTTCCACCACTCGGCCTCTGTACCGAGCTAACTCGGGTTTGTATATCTTATAGTCGCCGCTTACTTGGTTGACGACAAGCGGAGAGTCACCGTAAACCCGTAGCCGAAGGACTTCCATTTCTATGGCGAGCTCCAGACCAGCTATCAGAGCCTCGTACTCAGCCTCGTTATTTGTGCGAGGCTCGGTGAGAGCAAAAGAATGCCGTAGGGTTCCTATCGATGGCATGATGAACACCAATCCTATCCCTGCTTTTATCTCCGGGATGCTTGATCTGCTGGAGGTCCTTATTAATGAGGCTCCATCGAAGTAGAGCTCCCAACATGTCTCATCTTCCTTGAGGTGCAATATTTGTTCATCGGGTAATTCACAATTTAGCGGCGACCCTTTTGGTATAGGATGAGCAGCAAGGAAATCGGCGAGGGATTGCCCCTTTATTGCTTTCTGAGGAGTATAAACTATGTCAAACTCAAGCAGCATGACAGCCCATCTTGCCATTCTGCCGGCTAGGCTTGCCTTGGTCATTAAGTGTTTAAGCGGGTCAACCTTGGAGATCAGCATAACCCGATGAGCAAGCAAATGGTGCCTCAGCTTCTTCACAGCGAATAGCAGACCCAAGCATTGCTTTTCGATCGGGGAATAGTTGTGTTCCGCCCCGACAAGTTCGACAGAGGTAGTAGAGGGCATTCTCCTTTCCCTCCTCGTTGTTCTGGGCAAGGAGTGCACCGAGTGACTCATCTAGCGCGGTAGTATAGAGAATCAATGATTTATTTGGAATGGGAGCAGCCGGCACTGGAGGGTGCAACAAGCACTGCTTAATGTTTTCGAACGCTTCTTGACATTCAGCATCCTAGACAAAAGGAGCTCCTTTCTTCATGAGTTTTAAGAAGGGCCTACATCTCCCCGATAAATTTGAGATAAACCTTCGTATATAAGCAAGCTTTCCTTGAAAAGATCTTAGCTGTGTCAGATTCTTCGGAGGGGGCATCTCCATGATGGCATTTATCTTGGATGGGTCAACTTCAATCCCTCGATGTCGGATTATGAAGCCCAGGAATTTTCCCGATGACACGCCAAAAGCGCACTTCAGAGGATTCATTTTCAGATTGTATTCCCTCAGTCTCGTGAGAACGGTCCTAAGATCTTGGATGTGATCGGCCTTGGCTTTAGTCTTGACGACCAGATCATCAACATAACATTCGACGACTTTATGGATCAGGTCATCGAAGATATTGGTCATTGCCCTTTGATATGTAGCACCTGCGTTCTTCAGTCCGAACGGCATCACTTTGTAGCAGTATATTCCGATCGGGGTTCGAATGCTGTGTGCTTCTCATCCTCAGAAGACATCTTGATCTGATTATACCAAGACGAGCCATCCATAAAGCTGAACAACTAACAATTTGAGGTGTCATCGACCATCATTTCCATGACCGGTAGCGGAAAGTCATCTTTAGGACATGCCTTGTTGAGGTCCTTGAAATTGGCACAAACTCGGATCTGCCCATTTTTCTTCTTTACTAGGACTATGCATGCGATCCAGTCCGCATATTTCTCTTCCCTGATGAAGCCCGCATCGGTGAGCTTCTTGGTTTTCTCGATGACCTTTTCTTCTAGTTCCCTTCTCATTCTTCGAGGAGCTTGTTTGATTGGCTTAGCTTCAGGAGATATAGCCAGTTTGTGCACGACCACTTCAGGGGAAAGTCCAGGCATTTCTTTATACGTCCACGTGAAGCAGTCGATGAACTCGTGCAGCAGGGAGATTATCTGCGCCTTCATTTCCTATGACAAGAGTGAGCTGATGTAGGTCGGCCTTAGATTATCGGGCGTTCCTAAGTCAATCTCGTCTAGCTCGTCGAAGGTTGCTTTTCCGCCATCTTCGATCTCTTGAGGAGCTTCTTCTGGCTCGGCTATCTCGCCATCATCATTTGATCTTTCGCTGGCTTCATCAACATGGATCATGTAGCACGCTTTGGAATCAGGTTGAATGAAGCCTATGCCCGGTCTGTTTGGAATTCGCCCATTGATGAGTGCTCGGACCTGGGGCAGATGCCATAGCCCTTCATAAAACTTTGATTCGGACTCCGTTTGATATAACCGGCATCCACACTTTTTGAAATATTCCCGCATCTCAGGTGCATAGTATCTGGGATTGAGGACGGCTCTTATGCCTCTCTCATAGGGAAGGTACGCGACAGAAAAATCGTTCGGGTGCACAACAGGATTTGACCCATAAAACAGGATGCCCTTCTATCCATTTTTCCTCCCGGGAACGTAGAAAGTTTTTAGCTGGTCCACGGTAGAGACTGACAATGCATCGAGCACTTTGCACATTTGCTCCGGCACCCTTGGGATAGCTAGGGGCCCTTCTGCAATTTCGAAGGTCTCTCGTAAATTTGTTTATTGCATAGGGGTCCAATCTGTACAGCTGTTGCACGGCTGGTCCTCTTCCTTCGACTCTTCAGTGTCGCTGCCAAGATGAGGGCGGACTTTGCTTCTAGATGGGGTTTCAGTAATAGATTCGTCTGTATCGCTACCGAAACGTGGGCGAGTTTTACAGAAGGACGGACTTCCAGCGTCGGATTCATCAATGTCACTACCGAAACGCGGGCACACTTGGGCGTTTTTGCTTTTTAAAGTGACAGCCGGCTCAGATTTGCTTTTAAGTCTTGGGGCCGTTCTATCCTCGGTCAGTTGTGGCTTAGCATTTTGGTGGTTCGTGAAGTACCGAGAATCTTCATATCGGACTTCATGCACACCGAACGGCTGGATGTCTCCGTCAATGCGTCTTTCTTCGCCATTTTTAGTATACTTCATGCATTGATGGAGAGTTGACGGAACGATGCCGTAATCGTGGAGCTACGGCCATCCCAAGAGAATTTTATAAGACGTGTCATCGTCGATCACGTATATCTTAGCTTCAGTTTGCAGATCCCCGAATTTGATTGGCAAAGCTATAGACCCCAGAACTTGCTGGCAATTTTGATTGAAGCCTTGAATGACAATCTTTTCCCTTGACAGGTGTCGGACGTCCATTGACAAACTCTTCAGAGTCCGCAAGTTCATGATGTTCACTGAAGACCCCGGATCAATCAATATGCGATTAATCCGATCTCCGTCGCTCTACCCGGTCACGTATAGCGGCCGATTATGCTCAGCTGTTCCCAGTAGAAAGTCTTCGTCCTTAAACGTGACTGCGGTGGCATGCAAAGCGTACTGGGCTTCTTTCATATTAATTTCTGCAAAGCGAGTCTGATACCGTTCGGGGTTTTGTAGAGCGTGAATGAGACCATCTCTAAGGTCTTTAGATAGAACCAAGGCATCATAGATGCTAAGGAGAGACGGAAGCTTTCGGAGATGAGCCAAGACATTGTAGTCCACTGAGGAAGGACTTGTGTTTTCATTAGCCGGCTCTCTGCCATCTTCGTCATTAGCCACATGTTTTTCCTTTCCTTTTGTGGCATTTTCCTGATTTGGCGGTAGAGCCCTGCCGCTTCTAAATTGGATTTGGTTGGCCTTTGCAGTGAGCTCCTCGTCCTCCTCGGGAAAACAGAGCTCCTCCTCAGAGTCGCTGCCCAGGTGGATGGCGTAGCAGGTTACTATAGGGATCTCTTCATTGGAGTCTTCTTCTGACTCCTCTAGAATCTCAGCCGCTTCTACAGGGAAGAACCCTTTCAATTGAATTAGAGTTCTTTCCTTCTGTTCATAGTCTTCGAGGGAATCAATATATTTTTGAACGGTCGATCTCCCTGCAGACTCTTTTTCGCATCGAGCTGCACTTCTCTTCTTCTTGAGCTTTTTGGATTTTGAGCCTGATGGAGCCGAATTGGCAGCTGGTACGGTAGGCTTCTTCTGCCCTTCCCATTCCATTATGGGCTCTTTCCGAAGTAGCTTTAGCATATTCTTCGTCTTGTTAGATACGTGCTTGCTCCAAGGAGGCTGCGGTGAGTCGGTTTCATTTCTCATGGCAGCGGGTTCGGCTGTCTGCTCCAAGAAGGCTTCAGCTTCTGTCTGTATAAAGTTAGTGGTTGCAACTTGATTTTTCACCAACACACTTTTGGACAGCTCGATCTCTCCAGCCTTGTACTGCTTCTCGACCCAGTCTATGAAGATATAGCAATCTTTGATCGCATGTCTCATTACTCGGTGGTACGGGAAATACAGAGGATTGTCGGTCATTTTTGCTTCTTGAGGTCTTTTCGACTCTGGCAATTGTAGACCGTTGTTCAAGGCATCTTTAAATATCTTCCGGACGTTGTCCCTTCTGAAAGAGTAAACCTTATTCTTTTTCTCCTCTAAGGAAGGCCTTTTCTCCTCCCAGCTCTGTCTTTTGAGACCGGTTGGTTTTGGATTCGCCCGTCCTTCGCTTGTCTTCATTGTCGGACGTATTAAAGACATTGGTACTGCTGGAACTCCCGCTTCTACGGTTGTCACCCCGCTTGCTTTTCCAAGTCTTGTCTCTTTGAGAGTCCGGGGTGGACTCTTACTTCGAGCGTTCCAACATTTGAACTTTCTTGGTTAGCTCTTGAAACGTCTTGAGGCCTGCTATACACAAGAATGAGACCATCCAATTGCTGAGGTTCCCAATGAGAAGGCTGACGGACTGGTCCTGCTCCAGCGGCGTTTCACACTTGACTGTGAGATTACGCCATCAGGCGATAAAGTCGGTGTTGCTTTCATTCTTCCCCGGCTTGGTCTTCACAAGGTCGGCAATGGAGATTTTATCACTGACACTCATGAACCTTTGCCGAAACAGAGACTCCATATGGGCAAAGGTAATGACGGACCCGTCTGGTATACTCGCGTACCAGTCAAAAGCGACACCGGTCAAGCTGTTGACAAACTGACGAAGAAGGAGCGCATCATTGCCCCATGTATTTCCGCACGATGCTTTGAAGTGGGCGACGTGCTGATTTACATTTCTAGTTCCGTCAAATCTTCCGAACTTAGGAATGACGTAGCCGCACGGGAACTCGATCAGATCGTACTGTGTGGGATATGGCCGCCCACTACTGCCAATTTCTTTCTGAGCTTCAGCTTCGGCCACCAATGTTTTAACCTTGCCGGTGACCAAGTCTATTATCTAATCTTGTGTTAGCGGGATGGTGTTATCTGGGGCCAAGGCGTCCCCAGAAGCGGAATGTGGTTGGCTTTCGTGCGGCTCGACAAATCTTGGACGCAAAGGGACAGGCATCGGCCGCTTCGGATTGTCATCATCCGGCTTATGAGTAGCGACTTGTGCTTGATTGGGAGGCGCTCGAGCAATTTGAGCCGTAAGATGCATCACAACGTTCATTAGGTCATCAATTTTCGAATAGAGCTTGGCCATATCTTTATCTTTGCTCTTGAGCTGTTTTCGAAGCTCTTCAAGCAGCTCTTGCTCTGCAGTCCTGGGGCGGAAAGTCGGCGCTTCCTCGTTGTCCGATCTTGACTCTGCATGGACTGGGGGATCTTTCTGCCTATCATCCTCATCGAGAGGGTTTTCATCATCCAGCAGAGGCGGCTGTTCTTAGGAAGCGGCAACCACATTCAATCCAGATTGGGCTTGGGATGTGGTGGCTCCATCCTTGCTTTTGCTGCGAAGGTTGTCACCGGGGCGCCCACCCGCCATATAGACCGTATGGATAACATATCCAGCCGTATTTTTATTATCGGTGGCCGATTTCATGGATCGCTGTCGTGACTCTCCTGTTTCGATAACGGGCAGTCGACTGAAGGCGGCTAGCCTGGCCGGATTCTTGAATGGTGCTGACGCTTCCTTTTCGGTTTTGCCCCGCTGTTTTTGCGCAGCACAGAGCGCCTGATAGACTCTTGAAGAGACAGTGTCATACTTTTTCTTTTAGGGCCGGGACACGTCTCTTTGTAGCGACGTTCGGACTGTTGTCTTCTTGATTCTGGTGGTCGTAGCATTTTTCTGAACCCACTTCAGAGGCTCGAAGGAATTGCTGATATTTACGAACGACTGAACTGTCGTCGCGGAGTACCTCTGCTCTTGGAACCTCACACGATTCCACCCGGCCGGAGCTCTGGCCCTTTTGTTGGCTCGATACCTGAGCCGCTTCTGCCTTAACTTTTCTGTTTTAAGCCCTCGGCTGACTTCGGCTCTTCGGGAAGACGTCGTAGACCAATTGATAGAGAGGCCAGAGGAGACGCCCGATCGGCCATTTGTTGGAGTCATCGCCTGAGCCCGCTCGCAACGTTTGATGTTGCCCTTTGTACCGGAAGTCTTGCCCCCAGCTGGAGCACCAGAGAGTCGTTCAGACACCGTCTTAAGTTTCGGTTGTGGTGCCTTGGCGATCACAACATTTGGCATCTTTCCCCTTGAGACCGGCTTGGCCACCTGTTTTGCCGGGATTTCTGCCAGATGAGCGCTTCCGGCAGGGTAAATGATGACGGAGCCAAACTGGCGGGGCAGTTCCTCCCACTGTCGACTAAGGCTTGCGGGGAGAACCACACGAGCATTGACCTTGACCACGTACGGGATCGGGGTCGCGTCGGAAGCTGAATTCATCTTGGGAGACATTGTCGTTGAAAGTTGATTGCTGCAAGGAAAAAAATCATCATTTCAGTACAGACAATCGATACGTATATTGATTGAGTTCGCATGAACATTTAACCCGAAATATGGGAGGAGAGAAAGGTCCCACCGGGCATGCCAGAGTCTGTAGGGTGTTTTTCGTCACCCCATTGAGATGGGAATGCGCGCGCGCTTGTCAGGCGCATTACAGACTCCCCTGGCCTAGGGTAGGCTGGGTTTTATTGATTGTGGGGATCCGAATCTCCGGCAGCCGTGGACTAAGCTGCCGTTAATTACTCCTCGCATTTGGAATGGGAGAACCTCCGATTGACGGGTTAAACTGGTCATGCGAACTCAATGTGCAGTGTTGTGTTTTGAAGGTGTTTTGGATATATCGGGGGCCGTGCAGAGTTTTTCTAACGGGAACAATGTGGTGAAGTGTGTGTGTGTGTGTGTGTATAAAGGGAATGGACATCCAAAGGATTCATGAGAAAAAGCACCAGCGCTTTGGGCGCTCGGGCGCTAGCGCTTTGAGCGCAAGGGCGCTAGCACTTTGGGCGCTAGTGCCTCACGTGCCAGGAACGTGGGCTCTTGGGTGCTAGCTCTTTGAGCGCAAGGGCACTAGCGCTTTGGGCGCTCGGACGCTAGCGCTTTGGGTGCTAGCGCTTTGAGCGTAAGAACGCTAACGCTTTGGGCGCTTGGGCGCAAAAAGGGAGTTGGTCCCCACACTGGGAGTTGTACTCCCAAAAGGAAATACTTATTATTTTGTGTATATATTTTGAGGAGTTAAACTCCTAAGGTATTTTTGGAGCAGATAAAGGGGCTTCTCCCTTGAGCCCTGGATCTTCCCCAAAGTGGGGTCTTTAGAGATGGGTCTCCTTCTTCCTCCTCCGTTGGCCGGATCTTGAAGAACAAGAGGGGTGAGATTTTAAAAATCCCTCCTTTTTAAGATCTGATGGAAGATCCAAGCTCCCCTTTATGGCTTTTGTGGTGAAAAACTATTTAGTTTTGGAAAAGGAAGAGTAAAACTCCTTATTTAATTCAAAAGAATGAAGAAGGTTTTAGAATCTTGAGGAAGGAGAAGATCACAGATATTGATTCTTTTTTTGAGAGAGAAAAAGTTGTTGAGATATTTTCATTATCTTTGCCTTTATAGGCTATACACTTTACTTATAGCCCCTTGGGCTTTACAAAAAATGGCATTTTGCCCATCCCATACCTCATGTGCCATTTCTTTTTGCACATAAGCCATGGACTTTACAAAAATTTGGCTTTATGCCCATTTTTCTTACATTTATTCAAAACAATAGAAAAAGGAAATACACCAAAATTATTTATTACAAAATTTTTCTTTTGGCATGGTGGAAGGCCGGACACTTCGTGCTCGACCCGGACATTGGTCCACTTGACCTGGGCTTGGGCCCACTTGGTTTGAGGTTGACTTTGATTTTGACTTGGTCAACCGGGGTGTAAATTTTTACCCCAACAATTATATGAAACAACCTAGACACATGACAAAGATCTAGAGACCCACATCACCCTTACGGCCGGCGAGATTTTCATTTGGGCTGGGGGCTCTGGGCTTCCCGGTCGGTAATGCCCTCATTCTCTGCATCCCTGTCTTTTAGCCTACCCACACTACTCCAGTGCTGTTTGATTTCTCTGTAAATTAACAGAGAACTTAAATTAACTCATAAATTATATTTTTAATACATTTTAATTCTCTCTTCAACTCTCAAAACCCTAATTTTACCCTATAAATACAACATCATGTCCTACCCCCCCCTCCCCCCCGCCTCCCCAATCTGAAATCTATTGTCAAAAACCCTCAAAATTTTCCAAGTCAAAGAAAAGTACAAGTGGAGTTAGCCCAAGTTCCTTTTCGGACAAGGATTCGAAGCACTTCCGGCGACCCCGCGACTCCAAGAAGGCCATCATTCCTCTCCTCAACTTCCTTTCTATCTTTTTAACTTTTAAGTCCCACTTCTCTTCCCCTCTTCTTAACTTAAAATGATCTCTTTAGAAACTACGTCGGTAAGTGGAGTTACACCGGCCTTTAATTCTATTCTCTTTTAAATTTCAATTTTTCTTAAGAACCAATCAACCAAATCATCAAACCTTGTTTGTTAAACATTAACAAATTTTTATAAACAAGTTTCATTTTAAAATTCCATGTAAAACAACTTTTATTAAGCTTTTACGCTTAAATACCATAAAGTTACATATGACATCGTTTAATCATTCTTCCTTATATTACCTTTAGAAAACCTCACGAGATAATGACATATCTCTCACAAACACGCATATTGACATAACACGATTCCCTTGAACAACAACTTTGTGGCAAATACGACTTTTACATCAAAATATCATAAATTATCAAAACACGTATTCTTTAAATTGTGTTATTTACATTCCTTGCAATTATGTCTCTACAACCCATTTTGGGGAACCCGATCGGGATAGTACGGTTTATCGGACATCCTTAGAATTAGTAGAGCGATATGCAGACCTCCTCACGGAGCATACGATCTCGATGGAATTTTTAATGCAATTTTTAAGAAAACGTGATTTTCTATATAATAAATAAATTTTATTTTTAGTAATTATATATAAATATTATCAAACCATATATTTTAAATATATAATAAATTCCATTTTTTTCTAAACAAAAGAAAAGATTTACATTTCCATGAAAATACCATCAAGAATCCATACAAGTTAAATTTACACAATAATACCATGAACTATTCAAACTAGGTATTTATTCACTAGAATACCACACTTTTAAAAATTATATCTATGGAAACCCTAAATACGATAAATAAATACTTGAGGATTATTTTGAAAGTATACTGAAAATATTTTTCATAAAACCCTCTCAAGTTATACAAAATAACAATAATGACCCTAGTAAACATAGGTTTAAACGGGACCAATTCTCTTGAGCCTCAGAGAGCCGAAAAAAGTGGGTGCTTGCCTATTTAAGGTAGAAAACTAAAACGGGGTTATCAATGGTAATTGGCTCGGAAAAAGTCACAAATCCTGTCGTCCATGTGCAGCAGTTACCGATAACTCTTAAAACTAATTCAGGACTCAAATCGGTTTAAAGTGTCTGACTCAATCTGAGTCTTAGTCTAATCTGAATACAACCCAAACATGAATTCAACTATAACTCCATTTCAACATAAATCCAACATATCAAGCATGAACACTTGAACTTGAAAATGAATACCGAACAATACAAATATGCAACATGACTCGACTGGACCGAACCATGGATATAATTTGAACTTGACTACATAACTATCCGTTTAAATCCGATCCGTTTACAAGAACAACTTGTTAGTGTATATGCCCTAGAGGCCATTACTGTATCATACTAGTTTGTATATTACTTAATGGATGCTTGGGATATTCACCTTGTATATACAATCTTGCTCAAAATAGTAGTATGCTACTTGGTTTGTTTCTACTTCAATGTGTACATGTGTTTATTTTTGTATATCGCCTATACACATTAGTGGAGCCCTTAGGATCTTTGCTTGATTACCAGCGATGTGATGGCCGTCACACTAGTGGGGCTGGGTAATCTATAAGCACATCCTTATGCAGGTCCCTGGTCGCAGGACTATCGAGACAGGGCATCGATACTCCGGAGTAGACCAGCGCATGCGCTTCTCATCCCAGTGTGGGAGACGGTCTGTCCCACAGCCGTCAGTACGTCGTACTTGAGATAGTATGCGGGTGCCCGTTAGGTTACGGGTACACTGGACAGGACTCGTCGGGAACTGACTAGTTGGTATTATACCTATCGTCAGTTATCAGTTCCCAGGTGACATGAGTACAGCTTAGTCCGCTGACTTGACACTGTCACTTCGCCTCGGGTGTGTTCCCACTGTACTTTGATCACTACCCTACCACGGCTCAAAGGAGTCGTGCAAACAGGTGGTGGTTGGGTGCAGTCCCGAAGCACTTGGAGGCAGTGACGGTTAGACAGGATTCGTCTCTTCCGGTAATGGGGGTTGACATCGCGCTGTGTCTAGGAGAGCCATTACACGAGTAGTCCCTGGCCAGGGCAAACGAGATATACTGGTAGGTTTCCAGTGTTATCTCAGGGTGTTTTGGGCTTCGCTCCGGCACGACTTGTACCGCTATTGGGGGACTGACGTTTACCGCCCCCTAGGCCCGCCATGCGATGTATCAGACGAACAGACCGGACTGTACGGAGAATGTCACACTCAGGCTCAGTAGGAGTTTAGATGGGTTTCGCCTCGTCGGTCTTCTTATCGGCATTACCTGGGGACCGTTACGCACAGCTAGTGCCGCTTGCGGTCTGTGGTTAAACCCACTTTCAGCGTAGTGCCGAGTATTTAGAGTCCCACACAGAAAGCTTTTCGCCTTTAGGCAAAAGAGTAGAGGTCGCATGGTATTGCGACAGGTCGCATGGTTTTGCGACAGGGTGCGGTCACATCCGTACACTTGTGCACGTACAGTGTCCGGACAGTTTACACTAGCGGGCTTTGGTTTAAGCCAGATCCTAGTGTACCTTATGGGATTGGATTTATCCAGTTTGCATTCGTGTTCCTCGGAACGCGGATGCGGGTGTGTATGCACAGTTGACAGGGAGGCACAGACAGCGGATTCTCATTAGGATTGTTGACAGTTGACCGTTGACTTTTTGACTTTTTGCTCAACCCTAATGAGAATATGATATGTGATTAACTATTATATTAATTAAGTATTATGGTGACTTGGTTGTTGACTTTTGTTGACTTTGTTGACTTGTTGACTTTTGTTGACTTGTTGACTTTGTGGACCGGTTGACTAGGCTTGACTAGTTGACCATCATGATAACCATGGCTATCATTTCATGCCAAAGACTTTTACTTGCTTGCTCATTTGAGTAAAATGAGTGCATGACATGATAAGGTTATGGTTGCTTCAACCATCACATAAGACTTTTATTGATATGATGAGTTATGATTACTTTGGATTATGAGAGGGTGAGAGACAAAAGAGAGCCTCATTTCTTTCTTGCTCATTCTCTCTCTTGTTCTTGAGCTCTCCATTTTTCTCTCACCCTCTTGCTCTTCCTCCCTCTCTTTAATCTATGGTTCTCTTGTCTCATGAGTTGAGAATCAAGAACCATAGATAAAATCCCATTCTATTTTCTTCTCTACTCATTCTAGTTCACTAGGTTTAGCAAACCAAGTGAACTAGTTTTCTTCAAAGAACGAAGAAGGAGCTAAAGGTTGGAGCTTTCAGGTGGATCTATCTTCGGCGTACGGAGACGACGAGAAGAAGCCATCGGACCACCATCGGAGCTTGAAGAAGAAGGAGTTCAAGACAAGCTAGGTATAACCCCCTAACCGAGTAGCTAGAAACTCATAGTTAGGATGTTAGATAGATGTTTAACCAAGATCCGGGTTATAGGTCCATGTTACCACCTCCGTAAAAATTGTTTTTTACCTAATTCCGCATTCCCGAAAGTACCGGGAGAGGTATCATGGACTTACAGTGGTATCAGAGCCTAGTTAAACTCTATCTAACTTGTTAGCAAGTAACTAGAAGATCGATCAACGAAAAAGTCCCGAAACAAACCCTAAAAATTTGGAGTTTCTGTCGATTTTTCCACTGTTCAAAAATTGATTATTTTAACACCTAAAATCGGCTCAGGCTTTTCTGTGGGCACTCACCAAAAATGGTCCAACGTTCGAGTCAACTAGCCGTGGAAACGCGGCGGGAGCACGCTCCCGCCGCGGATCCGCGGCCGAGTCGACTCGGCCGAGGTCAATTTTTGGTGCAGTGTTTTTATGGGGGTATTTTGGGATTTTTGGAATATATATTTTCTGCCCAGATTTTCCAGAACGAAAATTTCCTTTTTGGGGTCCCGAAAATCCGTATTTTTGATCGAACTTCTAAAAGACTTAAGCTAACGGGTTTTCTGTAATGTGATATTTGTATTGAACGTCTACTAATCGCTATATGTCGATTAGTGGGGGTTATACAAATCTGTGATCTGTAATGTGCTGGAATGTGTATATAAATATGTTGGATTGTCGCGGGTGAATAGCCGGGGGTTGTGAGACAAGAGTTTTCTTTTCTTTCAATTCATGTAAATTTATAAATTGATGTAATAATTATTTGTATGGCCGCACAACCGGGTCGGGGTTGTAGCCGTCATTGTATAATTTCTTTTTACTGTTTTTGCTCCTAGGATAGACCCATGGAGGGGTGCACAAACTACCGGGTATGCCGAAGTGTCGAGTGGCCTACTCATGGAGATGAGGGAGGTTGCTACGCTTCGGGTACTTGGCGGGTAGTTTGCCGCACCCGTAGGGGTCTTGGGTGGGGTATTGGCTATTCACCGCGACCGTGTAATCTGTTTTTGTTACAGGCTCGTACAAATTACAGATTCCTAGTATATCCAATGTATTTATCTGTGATCTGAAATGTTTATCATTGCAGTATATCTATATATGATATTATTTAGGCGTTGCTTATGTTTTACAGACGCGCTAGCCCAGCCCCCGCTCTGTCGTTAGTTAAGTAACCTAACGGGTAATGACGGGGCCCAGTGGCGAATGCGAATGGCATAAGCGTACGTCATATTTTGGTTGTTTTCTGCAATGGTAGGATTAAATGATGGGACGCATTAAAAGAACTAATGCAAGAATATCACGCATTAAAAGAACTAATGCAAGATAATAAACCAAGTTAAAGTCGTTGGAACACTTTCGAAAAACCACTCGGTTCTTTTCAAAACAAACTTTTAAAATACGGAGTTTGAGCCACTCCTTTTAAAAGCTATCTCGTTCCATCGACCAAATCAAGTTCACTACGTTCACGGTTTTACCAAAACCATTCGTAGCCCTCCGTCGTTTCACATGAATAGTCAATAGTATTCAAGCTGTGTATGTTGGCCAAAGTCAAGGCACAGTGATTGGTAGCTATTGGGTGTTCATGTGTAGCATAGATAGATGCATTGGTTTGGGACAGTCGTACTGCCATTTTGGCCAAAGTCAAAGGTAGGTACGGATGGATCCAAATTAACCTGGATAATGACGGGTAGAACTTGACATGTGACTTATGATATTTTGGCCAAAGTCAAGGTCATAAGAGCATGGGGCAAAAATCCACATCGGGAGTTTCATAAGTACTGAAACTTGCTAGATTTGCATACCATTTGGAGTGTGATGATTCTGGTAGGATTCCTTCAGTTTCGTCACGCAATGATATTTGGATCCCGATCCTACTGTGAGTATATGCTACTCCTCGGGAAATTTCTCGCTAAACGATCAATGCTATAAACCTAGTAGGTGCCTAGAAAGGTGTTAGCGGGGCTACGCCCCCAGGGAAAAGAGGTTCTCTAATTAAGGAACTTCGCGAAAGCGTTGGAAAACCTCCCTCGAAGTACCGACACCAGCCTGGCCGAACGGTTAAGCAAGTATTGTACGGTGAGATTGATCCTGACTAATTCTTCCTTTATGGTTTGAGGAGGGATTCGAGAAACAGTGGGAGCCATCCTGTTTAGACAAACTAAAAACCACTCTAAACTTGCAAGAGCATCATGCTGAGTGTTTCTTCTTCTCTCCAAATTGCAGCGACCAATCAACATGACTGGACTTAAGTTACTCCTAGATAAAAACAAACTGACAGGGCCAAACTACAAAGATTGGCTCAGGAATGTCAAGATAGCAATCACTTATGACAAGCTGGGGTATCTTCTTACCACCAAAGCTCCCCCTGTCCCTGGTCCAACTTCCAGCGTCGCGGATAAGGAAATCCGCAAGACTTGGGAGATTGATAGCGCGAAGGCCAAGTGCCTCCTGCTTGCCTCGATGGACAACGAACATCAGAGGAGGCATGAGAATATGGACATGGAATCCATATTGCTCCATACAAAAGAACTGTATGGAGAGCAATCTCATATCGCAAGATACGAAGCGTCGAAAAAGTTATTCTCGACAAGAATGGCCGTCGGATCATCAGTAGCCGAGCACGTGCTAAAGATGATCGGCTACATTGAGGAGCTCGCTGACCTAGGGATCACATTGGAGAGTGAGCTATATACGGATATAGTTCTCCAGTCCCTTCCTTCCACTTACGCCCAGTTTATACTGAACTTCAACCCAAGAAAAAGAGGTTGAACTTTCAGAGCTCCTCAACATGCTGAGGAGCGCAGAGGGCACCCTACAGAAAGGTAGGGATACATCCACTTTGTTTGTAGGAGGATCATCTTCTTCTAGGTCCAAGGTGAAAGCCAAGGGAAAGAAGAAGAAGGCCCCCGCCAAACCAAGGGGCGGTGTAAGTAAAGTGGATACGAAGGGAAAAGCAAAAGCAACAAAGATAGCGGGAAAGCTTGTGGATAAGGAAGAATGCTTCTATTGTCATAAGAAAGGACACTGGAAGAATGATTGCAGGGCCTGGAAGGCCAGAACACAGGAATTGAAGCAGGTTGCAGCTTCAGCTTCAGGTGTGTATGTTATTGAAAACTGTCTTTCAATAAACTCTACTTCCTGGGTATTGGATACCGGATCAGGATCTCATATCTGTAATTCTTTGCAGGCGTTGAGAAACCGTAGTGTTTTGAAAGCAGGTGACATGACCCTCAGAGTTGCGAACGGAGCTAGCATGGATGCTAAAGCCGTGGGGGACTATCACCTGGGAATGTCAGATGGACATGTTTTGGTTTTGCGTAATTGCTTTTTTGTACCCAACGCAACTTGTAATATCATTTATGTATCTTTAGTTTCTAAAGAAGGTTATGAATTTGCGTTTGTAAGTAATGTTGTAAACATTCACCTTAATCAAGTTTTGATTGGGTCAGGTACTTTGAGTAATGGTATATACGTATTAAACCAACCACAGATTTTTAATGTCCAGAATACACACAAAAGAAAGTCTCCAGAAATAAATCAGACTTTCTTATGGCATTGTAGATTGGGTCACATCAATGAGAGAAGGTTGACGAAGTTACATACAGAAGGGTATTTGAATGCGTTCGAATATCGGTCGTATGCCACTTGTCAATCCTGTCTCAAAGGAAAGATGACAAAGACTCTGTTTACTGGACATGGAGTAAGAGCGAGCGAGCTCTTGGGACTCGTACACAGTGACGTGTGCGGTCCAATGTCTACACATGCCCGAAGCGGACATTCTTACTTCATTACTTTTACGGATGACTTCTCAAGGTACGGTTATGTCTTCTTAATGAAACATAAGTCCGAGGCCTTTGGAAAATTCCAGGAGTATAAGAATGAAGTAGAGAAACAGACCGGCAAAAGTATTAAGATTCTAAGATCGGATCGAGGTGGAGAATACTTAAGTGCCGAATTCCTGAATTACTTAAAAGAGAATGGTATTCTCTCTCAGCTTACTCCTCCATACACTCCGCAACATAACGGTGTATCGGAGAGACGGAACCGAACCCTATTGGATATGGTTCGGTCCATGATGAGTAACGCTGAGTTGCCGCGATCATTCTGGGGATATGCGCTAGAATCAGCCGCATACCTTTTGAACCGAGTTCCCACTAAGACTGTGCCTACTACGCCATTTGAGATGTGGTGTGGGAAGAGACCCCATCTTAATCACATTAAGATATGGGGAAGTCCAGCTTTTGTCAAAAAGCAGCATGCAGACAAGCTCGAGGCACGCTCAGTACTGTGCAAGTTTGTGGGATATCCAAAGAATTCCAAGGGATATTTCTTCTACTGCGAAGAGGAACAAAAAGTTCTTGTTTCTCGTCATGCCCACTTTCTAGAACACCAGTTCATAGAAAAGGAAATAAGTGGGAGCGCAGTAGAACTGGAAGAGATTCCAGAACCACGGACTATTACTGAAAGTTTAGTGGAACCAGAGGGTTCGGAAGAACAGGACATTCCTACGCCGCTCCGCAGAAGTAGTAGGCAGTCTCATCCGCCCGAGAGATACTACGGTTTTCTCATAGACGGGGATAGAGAGGATTGCATCATAGATTATGATGAGCCTACTAGCTTCCAGCAGGCCGTTCAGAGCGTTGACTCAGTGAAATGGCTGGATGCAATGCGGACCGAAATGGAGTCCATGCACACCAACAAGGTTTGGACGTTGGACATTGCTCCAGACGGGGTAAAACCCGTAGGATGCAAGTGGATCTTCAAAAGGAAGATTGGTGTAGATGGACAGGTTGAGACCTATAAAGCTAGGCTGGTAGCAAAGGGTTTTCGTCAAAGACCTGGCTTGGACTATGACGAAACCTTTTCTCCAGTAGCCATGCTGAAATCCATTCGGATCCTTCTTGCCATTGCTGCCTTCCACGATTATGAGATTTGGCAAATGGACGTAAAGACAGCTTTTCTAAATGGAAATTTAGAGGAGTGTGTCTATATGGACCAGCCAGAGGGTTTCATTCAGAGTGGGAGCAGCGGAAAGGTGTGCAAGTTGCTTAAGTCCATCTATGGACTAAAGCAGGCATCGCAGAGTTGGAACATCTGCTTTGATGAGACGGTCAAAGAATTTGGCTTTATCAAAAATCCAGATGAACCATGCATCTATAGTAGATTTGTAGCGAGAACTGTAGTATTCCTCGTTTTATACGTGGATGACATTCTCTTAATAGGAAATGACATTCCTATGCTACAATCTGTCAAGGGGTTCTTGTCACATAGGTTCTCCATGAAAGACCTGGGTGATGCCTCGTACATTCTGGGTATCCGGATCTACCGTGACAGATCCAAGAGGATATTAGGACTTTCACAGTCCAGGTACATCAACACCATACTGAAGAGATTCAGTATGGAAGATTCCAAGCGCGGTAACCTACCGGCTTGTCACGGGATCACCCTCTCTAAAGAGATGTCTCCCAAGACTGATTTGGAAAGGGATCGCATGTCTATTATACCCTACGCTTCTGCGGTAGGCTCTATAATGTATGCGATGTTGTGTACCAGACCGGATGTAGCTTATGCACTGAGTGTGGTAAGCCGGTATCAGTCAAACCCTGGGGAGAAACACTGGATAGCGGTAAAGAACATTCTCAAGTATCTGAGAAGGACTAAGGAGATGTTCTTGGTGTATGGCGGAAAAGACCTCCAGATCGAGGCCTTTGCTGACTCCAGCTTCCAGAGTGACAAGGATGATTCCAAGTCCATGTCGGGTTTTGTTTTTACCCTCAATGGAGGGGCGGTGTGTTGGAAGAGCTCCAAACAGGAAACCGTTGCAGACTCGACGATGGAAGAGGAATACATCGCTGCATCTGATGCCGCAAAAGAAGCTGTCTGGATGAGGAAGTTCTTGAAAGAACTTCAGGTGGTTCCGTCCATTGTTGATCCAATACCTCTGTATTGCGACAACAACGGGGCTATAGCTTTAGCGAAGGAACCCAGGTCCCATCAGAGATCCAGGCACATCTTGAGGCGGTATCACCTGATCAGAGAGATCGTGGATCGCCAGGAGATCGAGGTTCGGAGAGTCGCTTCAGAAGATAACACTGCAGATCCATTCACCAAGGCCCTGCCCCAGACTCAGTTCGAGCGGCTGATCGAGATGATAGGTCTTCGATACGCCAGTACATGGCCTTAGTGCAAGTGGGAGATTGTTAGTGTATATGCCCTAGAGGCCATTACTGTATCATACTAGTTTGTATATTACTTAATGGATGCTTGGGATATTCACCTTGTATATACAATCTTGCTCAAAATAGTAGTATGCTACTTGGTTTGTTTCTACTTCAATGTGTACATGTGTTTATTTTTGTATATCGCCTATACACATTAGTGGAGCCCTTAGGATCTTTGCTTGATTACCAGCGATGTGATGGCCGTCACACTAGTGGGGCTGGGTAATCTATAAGCACATCCTTATGCAGGTCCCTGGTCGCAGGACTATCGAGACAGGGAATCGATACTCCGGAGTAGACCAGCGCATGCGCTTCTCATCCCAGTGTGGGAGACGGTCTGTCCCACAGCCGTCAGTACGTCGTACTTGAGATAATATGCGGGTGCCCGTTAGGTTACGGGTACACTGGACAGGACTCGTCGGGAACTGACTAGTTGGTATTATACCTATCGTCAGTTATCAGTTCCCAGGTGACATGAGTACAGCTTAGTCCGCTGACTTGACACTGTCACTTCGCCTCGGGTGTGTTCCCACTGTACTTTGATCACTACCCTACCACGGCTCAAAGGAGTCGTGCAAACAGGTGGTGGTTGGGTGCAGTCCTGAAGCACTTGGAGGCAGTGACGGTTAGACAGGATTCGTCTCTCCCGGTATTGGGGGTTGACATCGCGCTGTGTCTAAGAGAGCCATTACACGAGTAGTCCCTGGCCAGGGCAAACGAGATATACTGGTAGGTTTCCAGTGTTATCTCAGGGTGTTTTGGGCTTCGCTCCGGCACGACTTGTACCGCTATTGGGGGACTGACGTTTACCATCCCCTAGGCCCGCCATGCGATGTATCAGACGAACAGACCGGACTGTACGGAGAATGTCACACTCAGGCTCAGTAGGAGTTCAGATGGGTTTCGCCTCGTCGGTCTTCTTATCGGCATTACCTGGGGACCGTTACGCACAGCTAATGCCGCTTGCGGTCTGTGGTTAAACCCACTGCCAGCGTAGTGTCGAGTCTTTAGAGTCCCACACAGAAAGATTTTCGCCTTTAGGCAAAAGAGTAGAGGTCGCATGGTATTGCGACAGGTCGCATGGTTTTGCGACAGGGTGCGGTCACATCCGTGCACTTGTGCACGTACAGTGTCCGGACAGTTTACACTAGCGGGCTTTGGTTTAAGCCAGATCCTAGTGTACCTTATGGGATTGGATTTATCCAGTTTGCATTCGTGTTCCTCGGAACGCGGATGCGGGTGTGTATGCACAGTTGACAGGGAGGCACAGACAGCGGATTCTCATTAGGGTTGTTGACAGTTGACCGTTGACTTTTTGACTTTTTGCTCAACCCTAATGAGAATATGATATGTGATTAACTATTATATTAATTAAGTATTATGGTGACTTGGTTGTTGACTTTTGTTGACTTTGTTGACTTGTTGACTTGTTGACTTTGTTGACCGGTTGACTAGGCTTGACTAGTTGACCATCATGATAACCATGGCTATCATTTCATGCCAAAGACTTTTACTTGCTTGCTCATTTGAGTAAAATGAGTGCATGACATGATAAGGTTATGGTTGCTTCAACCATCACATAAGACTTTTATTGATATGATGAGTTATGATTACTTTGGATTATGAGAGGGTGAGAGACAAAAGAGAGCCTCATTTCTTTCTTGCTCATTCTCTCTCTTGTTCTTGAGATCTCCATTTTTCTCTCACCCTCTTGCTCTTCCTCCCTCTCTTTAATCTATGGTTCTCTTGTCTCATGAGTTGAGAATCAAGAACCATAGATAAAATCCCATTCTATTTTCTTCTCTACTCATTCTAGTTCACTAGGTTTAGCAAACCAAGTGAACTAGTTTTCTTCAAAGAACGAAGAAGGAGCTAAAGGTTGGAGCTTTCAGGTGGATCTATCTTCGGCGTACGGAGACGACGAGAAGAAGCCATCGGACCACCATCGGAGCTTGAAGAAGAAGGAGTTCAAGACAAGCTAGGTATAACCCCCTAACCGAGTAGCTAGAAACTCATAGTTAGGATGTTAGATAGATGTTTAACCAAGATCCGGGTTATAGGTCCATGTTACCACCTCCGTAAAAATTGTTTTTTACCTAATTCCGCATTCCCGAAAGTACCGGGAGAGGTAGCATGGACTTACACAACTTATACCATGGTTTTGGAAAGTCTTATACAGCAAATCATCACAATCAATACAGTATGCATTACGGGGTTTTTACGGGGTAGATTGGTACGGAATATATTAGAAGTGGAACGAGACAGTCACCATAATACACCTAACCTGAATATCTGTGCCGTTGTCCTGTGGCTTTAGGGGTCCTTATGCTACGTATACCTTATTCCACGGATAGTTGGACTCCTCTCGTATACACTGATGCATTCTGTACCAAGCTACAGACAACTACGTTAGTATAAAAAAACCAGATAAATTACCAGATATATTTCTTTTACTTGATCTATTCATATCTCTCTCTTGGGACTTACCGAGCGATTGTTCACTGACGACATTCCTATTTCTCCATTCTTTGGAATATTGTCAGGAGAACCCGACTCTTAGGAGATTGAGCCCAGCCAGGAAGATTTGGAGCAGTTCACTGAAGATACAGAGTTCTAGATCTACTTGTACTTACTTTACTTTCAGTTCATATGCCATTGTTTAGGCATCGCTCTCAATTATTGTATTTTACTTTCCAGTTGTATGTAAAGAATGAATATAAGTAAAAAAGTTGTTGTTTCATTACATCTCTTGTTATTCTTGTGCTTTACCTTTATATTACTTATTTACGCTTAACGTATTTACTTCTGAGTAAATACGTCGCGTCTCTGCCACATCCACTTCCCCGTACATTAGAAAACGGGGCGTGACAGGTTTTGTTGGCGGCCCCTGCAGGTCAGTTCTGCGTGGAAACCTACATAACCATTCAGGGTCAGTTTTGCATGGAAACCTAAGTAATATATCATAATAATTATAAGAATCAGCAACTAAACATTCTTTACATTTCATATTCCTTGACTCTATCCTAACCCTACTTTTCTTTCAAGGTTATGGATTCTCTAAACAATACGAGCATGAACGTCAACGGCAACACTACACCACCACCTCTACCACTTTCACCTACCGTAGTTGCTCCGATCAACGAGCAGACGGTTTTTCTTGAGGCAATTAAAAGCCTCTTGGAGGGACAGTAGCAACAGACTGCCATCCTTCTACATCGCCCAGAAGCTGAAGCACCCGATGTGAAACAATTCCGGGCACTGCATCCTAAAAAATTCTCTGGGAAAGGGAGCCCTTTGGAAGCAGAGGAATGGGCTCAGTAGATCGAAGACGACCTGGTAGCAGCATAAGTGCCAGAGATAGCTTGGGTAAGAGTTGCAAAGCTGCAACTAACTAACAATGCCAGGGTATGGTGGAAGGCGAAAGAAAGCCATCTTACCCAGCCGATTGAATAGAGGATTTTTCGCGAGATGTTCGACGCGAAATATTTTCCCGAGACTGCCCGTTTTGACATGGAGCAGCAATTCATCCACATGCAAAAAGGTTCTATGTGGACCAAATCTGTGGATGAGTATGACGCTGAATTCACCATGCTGAGCAGGTAAAATATGTCTCAAATATTCGATTTTCTAATAACACATACTACACAGCTAACACAAGACCGTAACAGGTTTGCGGCCCATCTCATACCGACTGCTGAAATCGATTTCAGCAGGGGTTGGACCAGGAAATCCAATCTGCTCTAGCTACAGGGGATTTCCCAACCCATGATTTAGCTTTGAAGGCTGCCCGAAGATATGAGGCAGTGGTGAAGAAGAAGGGCAGACCTCAATTTGCCGGTATGAAGCGCCCTACTACTCAGATAGCAGAAGGAGCCTCTTACAGGCCACCGTTTGTACTAAGGAGACCAGGAGTAACTTTTAACCAGCTCAGTCCAGATTTTTGCATCTACTGCAAGAGGAATGGACACTTGGTGCAAGACTGCAGGCGTGCAAACGACCTGTGTTTAGTCTGCGGCTCATCCACTCACGACATTAGTGCATGTCCCCGTAGACTCAATCCGAATGTAGCCTCCAGACCTGCCATCACTTATCCGCAGCGGCCAGCTATTCAGGCACCTGCTCCTCGACTTGCTCTCCCAGCTCCACCTCCTCATGGATTTACTGCACTGCCTCCTCGTCAGTTCCATCATGCACAAAGGAGCTTACCTGAAGGATAGAGGAACGGACAGAGGAATGCTCCCCCAGCAAGGAGAAACGTACCTAGGCGTCATGCTTTCACAATGACTGTGGAAGAAGCTGAAGCCACTGGCCTAGTCATCATTGGTAACTTCCCATCTTTCAATACTTGTTTGCATCCATATATCTTTTTCTTGACCTAAACATATCCCACATAACTTAGGTACAATCTTAGTAGCCTCACTTCCTGCACTAGCACTCTTCGATACTGGAGCATCTCATTACTTTATGTCGCAACGGTTCGTCCGAACTCATGCGATTTCAGTCAAACCGCTCGTATCCAGTTGGAATGTCAGTTCAGGGAATGGCATTCTAAAGGAAACTTTGGGATACGACCTGTGTCCAGTGGTCGTCTGCAGCAGAGAATTTTATGTTGACTTCAAGATGCTGGACATACCGAACTTCGACGTAGTCTTGGGTATGGATTAGCTAGGAACTTTCTACGCTACCATCGACTGTCGTCAAAGAAGGGTAGTGTTCGAGATACCAGATCATCCGGTCTTTTATTTCAAAAGTGGAGACCGAACCCTGGAACCTGACACCTATGAGGATAAACCAAGGAAGGCAATGATTGTAACAATACAAGCTGAAGAAGACAAACCAGAAGTAGTCCGAGAGTTCGAAGATGTATTTCTTGAAGACATCTCAGGTTTGCTTTCCGATCAAGCTCTTGAATTCTATATTGACTTAGTACCTGGTGCACAACCGGTGATCAAAGCACCATATCGCTTAAGTCCTGAAGGATTGAAGGAGATCCGTACTCAATTGGATGAACTTCTGAAGAAAGGATGGATTCGTCCAAGTACTTCAAGTTGGGGATCTCCAGTTTTGCTTGTGAAGAAGAAGGAAGGTTCATACATAATGTGCATTGACTACCGAGCTCTGAATGAAGTCACGATAAAGAACAAGTATTAACTACCGCGAATCAACGATCTGTTCGATCAGCTAAGTGGATCTTGCGTTTTCTCAAAGTTAGATCTTTGTTCAGGTTATCATCAGGTGAAGGTCAAAGCATCTGATATTCTGAAGACGGCATTCAGGACTCACTATGGTCATTATGAATTTCTCAAAATGCCATTTGGATTGACCAATGCACCAGCCATATTCTTGAATCTAATGAACCAGGTTTTCTGAGAGTACCTAGACAGGTTTGTTGTTATTTTCATCGACGACATCCTGGTGTATTCAAAGAGTCAAAAAGAGAACGCTGAACATTTACGAATTGTCCTGGAGACTTTGCGATGACATCAACTCTATGCCAAGTACAGCAAGTGCGAATTCTGGCTAGATCAAGTCGGATTTCTCGGACATATCATTTCAAGCAAAGGAATCTCATTAGATCCAGCTAAAGTATTAGCAGTAAGCGAATGGCCGACACCAAAGACAGTGATAGACATTCGAAGTTTCTTAGGTTTAGCAAGATATTACCGAAGATTTATAAAAGGCTTTTCGAAGATTGCAACACCCCTGACCAAGCTCACACGTAAAGATGAAGCATTCATGTGGTCATAAGCATGTGAACAGGCTTTTGTAGAACTCAAGTCAAGATTGACATCAGCGCCAATTCTCGTAATACCGGACCAATCCGAAGGTTCTGTTGTGCATTGCGATGCATCCGGTAAGAGATTAGGATGTGTTCTATACCAGCATGGTAAAGTTGTAGCTTATGCATCAAGACAGTTGAAGATTCATGAGCGCAATTATCCAACGCATGATCTGGAGTTGGCGGCCGTTATATTTGCACTAAAGATTTGGCGTCATTATCTGCTTGGCAAACGAGTAGATATATACACAGACTATAAAAGTCTGAAATATGTGTTTACTCAGAAAGAGTTGAATATGCGGCAGAGAAGATGGTTAGAACTTATGGCGGACTTCGACATCAACCTACAATATCATCCAGGGAAGGTGAATATAGTTCCTGATGCACTTAGTCGCCAGCCGTTATCTATGAATCTCACCGCACAGTGGAAGCTTCAACAAGAATTACACAAGATGGAGATAGAAGTGATTATGCCAGGTAATACTTCGAAGTTGATGAACTTACAAGTTCAGTCTACTATTGTCAATCAGATCAAAGCAGCTTAAGTAAGTAATACCAAGTTGCAAAAGATCAGAGAACAAGTAGAAAGTGGACTTAGAACAGACTTCATCATCCATGAAGATGGATCTTTGAAATATGGAAATAGATTGTGTGTACCGCAAGGTCCTGTTCGAGAAGAGTTGATGAAAGATGCTCACGGCTCTCCGTACTCAGTACACCCTGGTGGTATAAAGATGTACAAAGATCTACGACAACATTACTGGTGGCATGGCATGAATCGTGAAGTAGCCAGAAGCGTAGCCAAATGCTTGGTGTGTCAGCAAGTAAAAGCTGAACATCACAGGACTGTTGGTTTACTTCAACCGTTGCCTATTCCAGAATGAAAGTGGCAACACGTCACCATGGACTTCGTGACTGCACTTCTTCGTAGCACAAAAGGTAACGATGCAGTATGGGTTATTGTGGATCGACTCATAAAGTCGGCTCACTTCATCCCATTTCGAGTTGGCCAATCTACTGAAACACTAGCAAAGAAGTACATGGAAGTAAGTCTGAATCTAAGTAAGATTTAACTCTTCATAGTGTACTATTTCTGATACCCATGAACTCATGCAGGAGATCGTGAGATTACATGGAGTACCGGTTTGCATTGTCGATCGTGACACCAGATTCCGATCGCAGTTTTGGCAGAGTCTGCAAGCTAGCCTGGGAACGAGTCTGAACTTCAGTATAGCTATCATCCACAAACAGATGGTCAATCTAAGCGAACGATTCAGATCCTTGAAGATATAGTAAGAGCGTGTATGTTAGACTTCGGAGGATCGTGAGAAGATCACCTAAATCTTGTGGAGTTTTCATACAACAGCAGCTACTATGCGAGTATTGGTATGGCACCCTTTGCAGCTCTCTATGGAAAGAAGTGTCGATCACCATTAAGTTGGGACGACATCGGAGATAGGAAACTCCTTGGACCAGAGATGATCGTAGCAACTGTGGATGTACTTCGCACGATCAGGGAAAGAATGAGCATAGCCCAAGACAGACAGAAGCACTGGGCTGATGCAAAGCACCGACATCTAGAGTTCCAACAAGGAGATCATGTGTTCTTAAATATCTCTCCAAATCATGGAGTAATTCTCTTTGGCAAGAGGGGTAAGCTCAGTCTGAGATTTATTAGACCGTTCGACATACTCGAACGAGTCAGAGAAGTGGCATATCCTTTGGCACTTCCACCCTCATTGGAAGGAGTGCACAACGTATTCCACATATCCCAACTTCGAAGATATGTGAGCGACCCCAGCCACATCCTTGATCACTCTGAGCTCACTGTACAAACAGATCTATCTTGTGAGAAGCAACCCGTTGAAATCCTGGACAGAAAAGTAAAGTCACTTAGGAACAAGGAAGCAAACTTGATCCGAGTGATGTGGAGAAAAGATTCACCAGGAGAATCAACGTGGGAACAAGATACCCTTTCCTATTTGTAAATTAATCCTTATATAATTGTAAATTTCGAGGATGAAATATTTATAAGGAGGGTAGAATGTAACCACTCTAATTTCATTGTACAAAAATTTTCAAGTAATGTACAGAATAAAGTTATAAGGCTGAGCACAAGTTATAAATTTAATTTGTTTAGAACAGCAAGAAAGCACTTGTAGCTCAGTGGTAAAGGCTTACACTGCTGTGACATAGCCCCTGTGTTCGAATCCCATCAGCCACATATTATTTTTAATGATTTTACTTTTAAACTTTTTGGAAGCCCAAAAGTTTACACGTGTAATATACGTAAAATGAAAAGTCTGAGAAAATCAAACATGTGTTGAATATTATATGAAACGACCTAGACACATGGCAAAAATCCAGAGACCCACCTCACCCCTATAGTCGGTGAGATCTTCATTTGGGCTGACGGCGACGGGCTCCCCCGACGTTAATGCCCTCATTCTCTGCACCCCAGTATTTTGGCCTACTCCCACTACTCCAGTGTTGTTTGATTTCTTTGTAAATAAACAGAGAACTTAAATTCACTCATAAATTATATTTTTAATAAATTTTAATTCTCTCTTCAACTCTCAAAACCTTCATTTTACCCTATAGATACAACATCATATCCAAGCCCCCCCCCCATTCCGAAATCTATTGTCAAAAATCCTCAAAATTTTCCAAGTCAAAAAAGAGTGCAAGTGGAGTTAGCCCAAGTTCATTTTCCGGCAAGGATTCGAAGCACTTTCGACGACCACGCGACTCCAAGAAGGCCATCATTCCTCTCCTCAACTTCCATTCTATCTTTTTAACTTGTAAGTCCGACTTCTCTTCCCCTCTTCTTAACTTAAAATGATCTCTTTAGAAACCACGTTGGTAAGTGGAGTTACACCGACCTTTAATTCTATTCTCTTTTAAATTTCAATTTTTCTTAAGAACCAATCAACCAAATCATTAAACCTTGCTTGTTAAACATTAATAAATTTTTAGAAACAAGTTTCATTTTAAAATTCCATGTAAAACAACTTTTATTAAGCTTTTATGCTTAAATACCATGAAGTTACATATGACATCGTTTAATCATTTTTGCTTATATTACCTTTAGAAAATCTCACGATGTAATGACCAACCTCTCACAAACACGCATCTTGACATGGCACGATTCTCTTGAACAACAACTTTGTGGCAAATACGACTTTTACATCAAAATACCAAAAACTATCAAAACCCGTATTCTTTAAATTATGTTATTTACATTCCTTACAATTATGCTTCTACAACCCATTTTGGGAAACTCGATCGGGATGGTGCGGGTTATCGCACATTCTTGGGATTAGTAGAGCGAGATGCAGACCTTCTCAGGGAGCATACGATCTCCATAGAATTTTTAATACAATTTTTAAGAAAAACTTGATTTTCTATTTAATAAAAAAAATTATTTTTAATAATTATATATAAATATTATCAAACCATCTATTTTAAATATATAATAAATTCCATGTTTTTTTCTAAAAAAAAGAAAAGAATTAAATTTCCATGAAAATACCATCAAGAATCCCATACAAGTTAAATTTACACAATAATATCATGAACTATTCAAACTAGGTATTTATTCACTAGAATACCTTACTTTTAAAAATTACATCCATGGAAACTCTAAATACGATAAATAAATACTTGAGAATTATTTTGAAAGTATACTGAAAATATTTTTCATAAAACCCCCTAAAGTTATATTAAATTATAATAAGGACTCTAGTAAACATAGGTTTAAGCGGGACCAATTATCTTGAGCCTCAGGGAGCCGGAGAAAGTGGGTGCTTTCCTATTAAAGGTAGAAAACTAAAACGGGGTTATCAATGGTTATTGGCTTGAAAAAAGTCACAAATCCTGCCGTCCATGTGCAGCAGTTACCGATAACTCCTAAACCTAATTCAGGACTCAAATCGGTTTAAAGTGTCTGACTCAATCTGAGTCTTAGCCTAATCTGAATACAACCCAAACATGAATCCAACTATAACTCCATTTCAACATGAATCTAATATATCAAGTATGAACACTTGAACTTGAACATGAATACCGAATAATACAAACATGCAACATGACTCAACTGGACCGAACCATGGATATATTTTGAACTTGACTGCATGAATATCCGTTTACATCCGATCCATTTACCTGAACAACTTATACCATGGTTTCAGCAAGTCTAATACAACAAATCATCACAATCAATACAGTATGCATTACGTGGTTTTAACGGGGTAGATTGGTGCGGAATGTATTAGAAATGGCACGAGACGATCACCATAATACCCCTAACCTGAATATCTGTGCCGTTGTCCCGTGGTTTGAAGGGTCCTTGTGCTCCGAATACCATAGTCCACGGATAGTTGAACTCCTCTCGTATACACTGATGCATTCTGTACCAAGCTACAAACAACTACGTTAGTATAACAAAAACAGATAAATTACCAGATATATTTCTTTTACTTGATCTATTCATATCTCTCTCTTGGGACTTACCGAGCGATTATTCACTGACGACATTTCTATTTCTCCTTTCTTTGGAATGTTGTCAGGAGGACCCGACTCTCAGGAGATCGAGCCCAACCAGGAAGATTTGGAGCAGTTCACTGAAGATACAGATTTCTAGATCTACTTGTACTTACTTTACTTTCAGTTCATATGCCATTGTTTAGGCATCGCTTTCCATTATTGTATTTTACTTTCCAGTTGTATGTAAAGAATGAATATAAATAAAAAGTTGTTGTTTCATTACATCTCTTGTTATTCTTGTGCTTTACCTTTATATTGTTTATTTACGCTTAACATGTTTACTTCTGAGTAAATACGTCACGTCCCTGCCGTGTCCACTTCCCCGTACATTAGGAAGCAGGGCGTGACATAGGCAATGCCCAGAAAGTTTTGGCGCTCTTGTGCCAGCGCCAGAAACAAAACTTAAGTTCTTAGCCAATATTTTTGGCGGGAACAAGGAGATGGTCACATTAAAGTCCACTGTCGAGGAGTTGAAGGAGATGTTGAGACGTATGTTACTTCTATTTGTGTATACGTATATCTTAATAATTCTAATCTACACAGCACGGATTCGAATACGGATACGAGTATGATTCGGAGATTCGCAAGAATCCAATATTGATATGAATCCGACACGAATCCTATAGATCAATAACACATCATTTCAATTCGCAAGACTTGATTTCTAAACTTTAGATTTCACAAGACATATAGACTAAATCCGGTACACCGTTCCTTATTCTGTTATTACACAAACTTAAAAATTTTACAGTTTCGGCAGACCAATCCTTTGGCTGCGGCAACTGTAACGACTCTGAATTTACTGTGCGAAATTTTTAAAGTTAATGTACAAAATGGAGTTGTAAGTCTGAGAACAATTTAAAAGTTAATTTTTGTTAAGAACAACAAGAAGCCACTTGTAGTTCAATGGTAAAGCCTTGCACTGCTGTGACATACCCCCTGTATTCGAATCCCCTCAGGCACATATTATTTTTCTGAATTTTTCTTTTAAATTTTTTGGAAGCCTAAAACTTTACACGTGCACTACACATAAAAATGAAAAGACAGAAAAACAAACATGTGTTAAATGTTGTGTACACAGATAGGGACACGTGTACACAATCCACTGGCTTCCCTCCACCATCCGACCGGAGAGATCCCCTCTGGGGCCGACGCCGAAGGTCCAATGGTGCCCGTGCTTTGCACACATGACCTTTCCCCTACCCTCATTACCCCTGCACTGTTTGATTTCTCTGAATTTAAACAGAGACTTCAATATTCAACTTTAAATCCAATTTTAATGCATTTTAATTCAATCTTTCAATTCCAAAACCCTAATTCCACACTATAAATACAACCCCATACCCTAGCCTTTCCTCATTCTGAAATGCCTAGCCAAAATTATAAAAAATTTCTAAGTACAAGAAGAGTACAAGTGGAGTTAGCCAAAGACCACCTTCCGGCGAGAATCTAAGCAAGTTCCGGCGACTCCACGACGCCACAAAGGATAGCACATATCTTCCTACCTCTTTTCTACCCTTCTAGTCAGTAATTCCCACCTCATTCTTCTCTTTCTACATAAAAAGTTCTCTTTTTCAAAACATGTCTGTAAGTGGAGTTAACACCGACTTTTGATTCTATAACCTTGAAATCACACTTTTTCTTAATCATTGCTCATCAATATTCTTAACATGTGTTTATAACCATAAAACTAATAATTAGAAACAACTTTTACTCTAAATCATCATATTAAATAACTTTAAATTGAGTTTTACATTTAAATATCATGAACTTTGTATCTACCATATTTAATTGTTTTGCTTACTATTACCTTTAGAAAACTTCACCGAGTAACGACCTACCCCTCACATACACACATGTTTACATAGCACGATACTCTTTGAAACATATTTTTGTGGCGAATACAACATTTCATTAAAATACCATGAACTATAAAAATCCGGTTTTCTTTGAATTGTTTTATCAAAATTCTTTGCGATTATGCCTCTACAACCCATTTTGGGGACCCGCCATTGGATAGTGCGTATTATCACACGTCCTTGGACTAGTAGAGAGAGATGCAGGCCTCCTCACGGAGCATTCGGTCTCGAAAGATTTTTAATACGATTTTTTAAGAAAAACGAGATTTTCTATTTAATAATAAAATTATTTTTTATAAATATATAAATATTATCAAACCACATAATTTCAAGATATAATAAAATTCCATGTTTTCTAAAAAATAAAAGAATGACAAGTTTCACCAAAATACCTTCATGTTATCCAAAAAATAAGTTTTACACTGAAATACCTTGAACAATTCAAGCCAACTGTTATCACTAAAATACTTCACATTCTTAAAAATTCACAATTATGGAAATCCTAAATAATATAAATAAATACTCAAGATTTATTTTGAAAGTATATAAAATATTTTTCATAAAACCCCCTAAAGTTATTTAAAATTACATTTATGGATTTTAGTAAATATAGGTTTAAGCGGGATCAATTCTCTTGAACCTCAGGGAGCCGGAGAAAGTGAATGCTTGCCTATTTAAGATAGAAAAACTTAACGGTTTTATCAATGGTAATTGTCTTGAAAAAAAACAAAAATCCTACCGTCCATGTACAGCAGTTACCGATAACACCCAAATCTAACTCAGGATCCAAATCAGTTCTAAGTGTCTAACTCAATCTGGGTCTAAGTCTAATCTGAATCCAATCCAAATATGAATCCAATTCAACATGAATCCAATATACCGACATGTATACTTGAACTTGAACCTGAATACCAGAACAAAATCAACATGCAAACTTGACTTGACCGAACCATGGCTATAACTTGACTTGATTACATGCCTACTTGTTACATCCTGAACCTGATTACATGAACAACTTGTATCCATGATCTCGGCAAGTCTGATAACTATAATTCAACACAATACATAATGTGTTAAAAGTGGCACGGTGATGGACACTAAAAGACACCTACATGAACTCTTGTGTCGTTGTCTCGTGGGTTTTGATGGGGCCTTGTACTTACATGTTACCATAGTCCACGGGATAGTTGGACTCCTCTCGTATACATTGATACACTATGTACCACGGTACAAACTACGTTAGAATAATAAACTAATACCTGTATTACTTAGAAGTTATATTTCTCTTTACTTGTTGTATTCCTTCCTCTTTTGGTACTTACCGAGCGTTAGTTCGCTGACGACGTTCATGTCTCTTCTTTCTTTGGAATGTTCGTCCGGAGGACCCAACTCTCAGGAGACCGAGCCCAGTCAGGAAGACTTGGATCAGTTCACAGAAGAGCCAGACTTCTAGTCTTTACTTGTTGTAACAACTCCAATTTTTGTATACATAAAATTGATTTAAATTTGAAGTATACTTGGGGTATTTAATGTTGCTGTTACCACTTTAAGTATTTATTTTCCCACAATAATTACAAGAAGGAGCTTGTAGCTCATTGGTAATACCTTGCACTGCTGAACCAAGCCACCAGAGTTCAAATCCCCTGCCCCACATTATGTTTAGATTATTTTTGTTTTAAATCCTTTGGAAGCCCAACAGTCCACAGACCATAACTCCCAAAAGTTGAACTGTACTTAAAAAACTAAATATACCAGAGTCTTAACCTGGAGACCCCCCACCTACCCACGCCCCGACTCGGTCGAGTCAGCCGGCGGACCGGCTGACTCGGGCCGGCGCCGCCGGCCGGACGGCCGAGTCCCCAAAACGATAAATGTGTCGTTTTGCCTTCTCATACCCCTTGTATACTTTAAATGTCTTGATCGGTTCCAGAAACTCAATTATACCTCATTCACTCCATTTTTATTACTTTTTCTTATATTTTTACATTTTTTTAAATTAAAAACCTTTCACCTACCCTATCCTAGCCTACCCTATAAATACACCGCCTACCCTCTACCCTCTCATTCCAAAACCCTAAGCTTACTCTCTCAAAATTTTCCAAGAAGTGTGTACTTTGAAAACAAGTTCGCGGCGAAGCTCCGACAAAATTCCGGCGGGAATTCCGGCGACGTTTTTAGAAACAACCGGCGACGAAGCAACGCCTCGGCAACCCTTTAGTTCCCCCTACACTCCTTTGCCTAATAGAAACCCGTAAGTCCCATTCTATCCCTCTTTCTATTTCTCTAAAATACGAAATTACGAAACCCGACGGAATCGGAACAAATCCGATTTCCGACTCGTCCTTCCATAAAATTTCACTTCTAATCAATTCAATCATGCTTAAACATCTTATTGTTGACTATTAAACATTCAACGAATAATTTGAACAAGTTTTCTCACATGAAATGATCACCTGTCCAATCTATCGTATTTTTCACTTTAATACCATCATGTTTCGATTTCACATTTAACCCCTAAAACTTTGTTATACATTTAAAGTAGAGCACGAGGTAATGACCTACCTCCACACACACGCAAATAAAAACCTAAACGAAATTATCAAAAACATAGAATACGATAAAAACAATACTTTCATTTAAATACCATTTTCTTAATAAAATCAATCCTAAAAGTTTAGCTTTGATACACTTTTAAATAAATACCTCTTATTAGGAAACGCGATAAGTTATGGATATCGATCGTTTATATAAACCTGACTTTGTGGTGTCTAGGCTAGGCAAGTGAGCAAAGGTAACTTTAAAAGGCCCGTCTCACGATTCGTGAGCGGATCCCTCCTTCCTCACTTGTACTTACCTGGCCACAATTGGCGGTGAAGAGGCGATTTGAGGCTTCTAACGACTTGTCGTTTAGACCATTTAGAAATAGGCTAGTTGGCTTAGGAAACCCTAGAATCTAAAATACGGAAACTTACACTTTGCAAATAAATACCTTTTACTTATAAAACTGTTTTCTAAAGGATTAGTATTTTACAATTTTTGCAACGCGCCGCTACAACCCATCTTTGGGGAACCCGTTTGGGATCGTGCGGTTTATCGCGCACCCTCGGGCTAGTAGTGCGAGATTCAGACCTCCGCAAGGAGCATTCGGTCTCGAAAGGTTTAAAATACGACATCTTAAGAAAATGAGATTTTTGGAATATAAATATTTATTAAAATTATTTTTGTATAAACATATGTATATTTATCATTTAAATATCTATTTTATTATAATATAAATATTCCACCTTTTTTCTAAAAATCACAAGAATAAAGTTTACACTAAAATACCATGAACTTCAAATAATCAATATTACAGATAAATACCCTTATTTATAAAACTAGGATATTTTCACTAGAAATGTCACCACATAAAATCCACCCTCATTACAACTCTAAAGACGAACAATAAATACTTGAGGTGTATTTTGAAAAGTGTATAAAAGTATTTTTACATAAAAAAAACCCTCAAGTTTTATAAATTACCCTAAGGACCCTAGCAATTATAAGATTTCGATTCACATTCCTGATTGTCTGACTCGGGTTTGAGTCTGATTAATCTGACTTGAATATGATGCAAGTCAATCTATAATCTACAAGTTTCCAATTAAATATGAACACATGAATCCATGAATACAATTATCAATTTATACACTTGACTGAACCGAACCATGGATATATATTCCTTTTACATGATTCTCAGTATTCCATTTACATGACTCTACGGTTATAACCGTTTCCTGATATCATGGTTTCGGTCAGTCAGTCAATCACTCATACAATCAATACAATTTGACAAGATAACAATACAAACAAGACATCGCGGGGTTTAAGGGGTAGATTGGTATGGAAGGTGTTAAAGGTCGCACTAGGTGGTCAGATTTAATACACCTAACATGAATCCAGTTGCTATTGTACCGTGGCATAAACGGTCCCTTGTACTATACGTGCCTCTAGTCTCTGGCATATAGAGACTCTCCTCGTATACACTGGTATCCTTCTGTACCAAGCTACAAACAACAGCGTTAATACGACACTACTATAGGACAATACAACTTTAAAATATATCTTCTTATTATGTCTTATTCTACTTTCCTCTTACCTTTGGGACTTACCGAGCGACCTGTTCGCTGACGACATTCTGTTTCTTTCTTCTTTGAATGTCGTCAGGTGATTTGGACCCGGCGGAGATCGAGCAATCTTAAGAAGACTTGGAGCAGTTTGCCGAAGACCCTGCACTTTAGTTTCATTGTACACTTTTCCTTTCTGTACTTTTTCATTTCATGTTATGCCACTATTTAGGTATCTTTTTATTTCAGTTGTATTTCCTTTCATGCATTGTACAAAGAATGTTAATAAATAAAAGTTGTTGTTCTTTTTATTTCTTGTCTCTTGTGTATTATTTTATATTGCTTAGATATGCTTAGCGTATGTACTTCTGAGTATATACGTAGCGGACCAGTCCCGTCCCCTTCACCGTACACTGGGAAGCGGGGCGTGACAGGTTTTGTTTGTGGCCCATGCAGGTCAGAGCTGTATGAATCCCTATCATGCAGTTCTGTTCTGCGTGAACAACCTAAGCAATATAACACAAGAACCAGCAACTAAAACATTCTTTACAATTCATGTTCCTTGAATCTTGCAATTTCATATTCCTTGAATCTTATCATTTCATGTACTTGATTCTGTCCTAACCCAAATTTTTCTTCAGGGTTATGGATTCCCCGAACAACACCGGCACCAACGTCAACAACACACCTCCAGCACTACCTCGCACACCAGCTGTTCCTGCGCCACCTACCGAGCAAACAGTGATGCTTGAGGCGATCCACAGCCTTCTCGAGGGACAGCAACAACTCCTGAACCGTCCCGAGACTGACGCATCGGGGGTAAAACAATTCAGGGATTTACATCCGAAACAGTTCTCTGGAAAAGGAAGCCCTCTTGAAGCTGAAGAATGGGCACAAAGCATAGAAGACAATCTGGCAGCAGCACAAGTGCCAGACATAGCTTGGGTCCGTGTGGCGAAACTACAGCTCACGGACAATGCTCGCAACTGGTGGAAGGCGGAAGAAAGCCATCTTGTACAGCCTATTGAATGGAAGACTTTTCGTGAGAAGTTCGACGCGAAATACTTCCCTGTGACTGCCAGGTTTTCCATGGAGCAGCAGTTCATTCATCTACAACAAGGATCGATGTGGGACAAATCAGTAGATGAATACGATGCTGAATTCACCATGTTAAGCCGGTAAGATATGTCGCAATAGTTCAATTTCTAAAAATCACATAATACACTGCTAACACAATCCTTAAACAGATTCGCGGCACATTTGATACCGACGGACGAGATCAGAGCCCATCGGTTTCAACAAGTACTGGACAAGGAGATTCAGGCTGCTCTAGCCACAGGAAAATTTTTGACTCATGAGGATGCTCTGGAAGCTGCCTGCAGTTATGAGGCAGTGATAAAAGTAAGGGGCAGACCTCAGTCTGCAGGAGTCAAGCGCCCTGCCAACCAGATGGCAGGTGGAGCCTCATCCAGACCACCATTTGTGCCAAGACGTCCTGGAGCACCAATCAACAGGCCCAGCCCGGCCTTTTGTAACTACTGCAAGAGAAATGGGCATCTGGTGAGAGATTGTCGGCGTGCGAACAACCTTTGCTTGATCTGCGGCTCAGCTGCTCATGGTATTGGGGCTTGTCCTCATAAACAAAATCCAATTGCTGCACCCAGGCCAGCAAACAATTATCCACAGCGTCCAGCCATCCAAGCCCCTGCTCCAAGACTTGCACTACCTGCACCACCCAGAGGACCACAAGCTGCACCACCTCCTCGTCAGTTCCATCAAGCTCAAAGGAACGTTCCGAGGAATGCTCCTCAGGCCAGGAGGAATGTACCAAAGCGCCAGGCTTTCACGATGTCTGTGGAAGAAGCTGAGGCCACTGGCCAAGTCATTACTGGTAAACTTTACTTCTCAAACTTATCTTGTAGTCTTGGTTATCTACACACTTTCCCTATACCTAAAACATATCCCATATACCTTAGGTACAATCCCAGTAGCCTCACTACCTGCACTTGCATTGTTTGATACTCGAGCATCCCATTGCTTTATGACGCAACGGTTTGTCCGAACCCATGCGATTCCAGTCTCACCGCTTGTATCTAGCTGGAATGTCAGTTCCGGAAATAGCGTTCTAAAGGAAACTATGGGATACAGCTTGTGTCCAGTCGTCGTCTGCAGCTGAGAGTTTTATGCTGACTTCAAAGTACTGGACATACCGAACTTCGACGTGGTTCTAGGAATGGATTGGCTTGGAACTTTTTATGCTACCATCGACTGTCGTCAAAGGAGGGTAGTATTCGAGATTCCAGACCATCTGGTCTTCTATTTCAAGGGAGGAGACCGTACCCTGGAGCCATGTACCTACAAAGCGAAGCCAAGGGAAGCAGTAGTTGCAACAGCTCAAGCAGAAGAGGAATTAAGACCAGAGGTAGTTCGAGAGTTCGACGATGTATTTCCTAACGATATATCAGGTTTGCCTCCCGATCGAGCTCTTGAATTCAATATTGATTTAGTACCAAGAGCTCAACCGGTGATCAAAGCACCTTATAGATTAAGTCCGGAAGGTTTGAAGGAAGTCCGAACACAGTTGGACGAATTATTGGCGAAAGGAGGGATTCGTCCCAGCACTTCAAGTTGGGGAGCACCTGTACTACTGGTGAAGAAGAAGGAAGGTTCATACAGAATGTGCATCGATTATAGAGACATGAACGAAATCACTATAAAGAACAAGTATCCACTCCCACGCATCGATGATTTATTCGATCAGCTAAGTGGATCTTGTGTGTTCTCTAAATTGGATCTTCGTTCAGGTTATCATCAAGTGAAGGTCAAGGAAGCTGATATTCACAAAACAGCTTTCAGAACTCGCTGTAGACATTACGAATTTCTAGTGATGCCATTTGGAGTGACCAATGCACCAGCAATATTCATGAACCTAATGAATCAAGTTTTTCCGGGAGTACTTAGACAGGTTTGTTGTCATCTTCATCGACGACATCCTAGTGTATTCTAAGAGTCGGAAAGAGCATGCAGAGCACCTACGAATTGTCCTGCAAACTCTTCGACAACATAAGCTTTATGCCAAGTACAGCAAGTGCGAGTTTTGGCTAAATCAAGTGGGTTTTCTTGGACATATCGTACCAAGAGAAGGAATTTCTGTGGATCCAGCCAAAGTTTCAGCAGTTAGCGAATGGCCAACACTAAAGTCAGGGAAGGACATTCGGAGTTTCTTGGGTTTAGCTGGATATTACAGAAGGTTCATTGAAGGATTCTCAAAGATAGCAACACCCCTGACCAAACTCACACGTAAAGATGAAGAATTTGTGTGGTCAGAAGCATGCGAACAAGCTTTCGTAGAACTCATGTCAAGGTTGACATCTGCACCTATTCTCGTAATACCGGATCAATCTGGAGGATTCGAAGTGCATTGTGATGCATCCGGTAAGGGATTAGGATGTGTTCTACATCAGCACGATAAGGTTGTGTCTTATGCTTCAAGACAACTGAAGACTCATGAGCGCAATTATCCGATACATGATCTGGAGTTGGCAGCCGTCATCTTTGCTCTCAAGATTTGGCGCCATTATTTACTTGGTGAACGAGTGAACATCTACACAGATCATAAAAGTCTGAAGTACGTGTTTACTCAGAAGGAGTTGAATATGCGGCAGAGAAGATGGTTAGAACTCATGGCGGACTTTGACATCAACTTACAATATCACCCAGGGAAGGTGAACGTAGTATCTGATGCTCTTAGTCGCCAACAATTATCGATGAATCTCACCGCTCAATGGAAGCTTCGGCAAGACTTGCATCAGATGGAGATTGAAGTAGTCATGCCAGGTAATGTTTCAAGTTTGATGAATCTACAAGTTCAATCAACCATTGTCAATCAGATCAAAGCAGCTCAAGCAAGTGATGCTAAGTTGCAAAGGATCAGAGAACAAGTGGAGAATGGACTCAGAACAGACTTCATCATCCATGAAGACGGATCTTTGAGATACGGCAGCAGATTGTGTGTAACAAAAGGTCCTGTTCGGGAAGAGTTAATGAAAGAAGCTCACAACTCTCCCTACTCAGTACATCCTGGAGGTACCAAAATGTACAAAGATCTACGTCAGAATTATTGGTGGCATGGAATGAAGCGTGAAGTAGCCAGAAGTGTCGTAAAATACTTGGTGTGTCAGCAAGTAAAGGCTGAACATCACAGGACAGCTGGACTACTTTGTTCCCTGATTAAAAATCAGGAAAAGATTCAGAAGAGGCATCACGTGCTCACACGTGACCAGTGGTCACGTGTTGGCACGTGATAGTCAAGCGGCGGCATAGAGCATATTTGTTCTCTAATTAAAAGTCAAGAGGAAGCTTCAGAACAGGCATCACGTGCTCACACGTGACCGGTGGTCACGTGTTGGCACGTGATGGTTAAGCAGCGGCCAGAGAACAGAGCGCAGAAGAAGAGAAGCCCATTCCAGGGGTCACGTGCCTACACGTGACCAGGGGTCACGTGGCCACACGTGACCGGCTTTAAGAGCGTTATTCTTTAACAGAATTAAATTCTGAGGATAAATCTTTCAAATCTTTCCAAAATGAAGAAGGATTATCTAAAACCGTTGGATTAAAAATCTAAAGGTGATTAAATATCACCAATTTATGGAAAAATCTTGGACTTGGAAAGATTTCCCCCTAAATCTAACCGAAATAACAAAGAGATATCTTTGGATTTAAAATCCAATGGTGAATAAAATTCACCCAACAATCTAAAGGCCCAGATTAATGATAAATATAAATCAAATCTCTCAATATACAAATCAAATCTCTCAATGAGAGATTTACTAAACAGATTGATTCTTTTCCTACTCCTATAAATAGGAGCCAAGAAAAGAAGAGGAGGGACCTTTGGACCTTTTCTTTTGATACACACAGAGAGAGAGAGATATAGAACCTTTGATTCTCTGCAAAAGGAAAACCTTAGGTAAGAAAAGAAAAGGGAGGCTTCAAAAGAGAATTTAATTCTCAAAAGAGTTTAACTCTCATATAAAGAAAAGAACTTAGTTCTTTCTCTGGTGGAGGATCTGCAAAGTGCACATCTCCCCATGAAATGAGAATTTAATTCTCATTGGATTGAGATCCTGCCATGCAGATCTAAAACACAGAGGAGGAACTGAGTTTTGAGAATTTAATTCTCACTAAATGATAGGAATTCAATTCCTTCCAAGATAAAATTAGGGTTTAACCCTATGTTATGGGAATTTAATTCCTTCAAAATGAACAGAACTAGGGTTTAACCCTAATTGAGAAAATAATTCTCTCAAACTCACAGGAATTTAATTCCCTTACGAAAAGAAATTAGGGTTTAACCATATTTAAGAATATAATTCTTCAGAAGAAAACAGGAATTTAATTCCTCTGAAGTTTGTTGTTAGGGTTTAATCCTATGAAGAATTTAATTCTTAAAAGATGAACAGATCTTTAAAACATGCAAAGAACCAGAGTCACGTGCTACAACGTGACCCCTGCAAAGATCCACAGAAAAGAACTTTGAAGCAACACCTCACGTGTTACCACGTGACTCCTGCAAAAATCTATAAAAGAGAACTTTGAGGCAATACCTCACATGCCCCACGTGATCTCTAAAGCACACAGAGAAAAAGGCAAAAAAAACAGAAAAGAGCCCTAGGGCGCCCTCACGTGTCGACACGTGACCCCTAATGAACATTCTAACAGATCAAAGCGTGAGCCTCCATCACGTGCCCACACGTGATGGCTTTCAGAATTAAAAGTATTAAACACTTATCTGTAGAACAAAATAAAGGGAAGCAGGACGCTCTCACGTGCTACCACGTGACCCCTTGGCTGAAGCTCTAACAGATAAATGCTTAAATTCCCATCACGTGATAACACGTGATACTTCAAAGTATTCAAGACTTTTTTCTGAATAAAATAAGGGGAATCAGGGCGCTCTCACGTGTCCGCACGTGACCCCTCTCTCCTTAGTGTTTAACGCTAGTCTGGAGATTTTGTCCCCAGTGTTTAACACTGATTTGCTTAGTGTTTAACACTAATTTGAAAAATCTTATTCCCAGTGTTAACACTGATTATCTTTTAGTGTTTAACACTAACTTGTTAATCTTATTCCCAGTGTTCAACACTGTTGGTCTCTAGTGTTTAACACTAGCTTTAGCCCAATTGGCTAAGTTTCCAGAGGCAAAGCCTCCCCTTCAATGAACCAACAGAGGGCCAATATCCCAAACATGATTGGACTTAGCCCAAGCTGGCCATAAGTCCTCAATTCAAACTTAACTGGGCCAATGGGCTCATAATATAATAATTGATCTTAGTATCCAAATTGGACTACAGATCACTTAATCTACTTCGGTTTAAGGGTACATCTCTTCACTCCTTTGATACTTGCGTTGTAATTCCTCAACGTCTTCAAAGAGGTGGCGGGTCCCGATGACCACACATTGATACGGACTGTGGGGTCCTTAAACTCATGGACTATGACGTCCTTGTAAGTGCACGGCGGCGCCCCGGCCGTCAATCCAACGCCGGAATGCGGAAACGAAACTTTTTACGAACTTGTAAACCGGCACCACCGTGCACAAAAATCCTGGATCGTCCTATTAATCTAGTCCTAGCTAACAAGAGAAGGGATAGAGAGATATACCGAGCGATCCGTGTCCTTCGGTCTTCTCGTCGTCGTCCCGATCTCCCCGTGGAATCTCCGGTCTCCACCAAGTCGCCGGAAGGGCCCCACGTCGCCGGCTTCTTTTACGGGCTCCCACCTCTGGACCGAGGCAACTCGGGCACGAAGTTGGCGAGCCGACGTGCCCAAGGTTTGCTGTAGAATACGTGTAGTGCTCTATGTCTCATTTTGGGGTTTGAGGAAGTTGCCTTTGGTTGAGGAAATGAACTATGGAATTTTGTGATGAACTTGGGGATTTTTGCAAGCATGAGAGAACCAAAAATCCCCACCCAAAAATCATGGGCAGCCCCACCAAAGAATTGGCCAGCCCCCTCTCTTGAGGAATGAGGATGGAGTGAAAAATCAAGAAGAGAAGGTCAAAGTCCAAGGGGGGTTTATCTCAATAATGCAAGAGAGAGTGTGGAGTTATCATGAAGCATGATCACAAGACAAGGTCCAACACTCCACCAACTAATCATCACAAACAAAAGTCAAGCAATCATGAGGATAGAAGTTAAGCAATGATGAAGTGAACAAGTCAAATGATGGTGCAACCATCATGACACATCAATATGCAAAGACAACCCTCCAAAATGCTTATTTGCACAAATGCAAATAAGCCCTCCTCCACCAATCTTCAGCCAATGAAAGATACAAAGGAAAATGGCCGAAACAGGAAAACAAACTGGCAACTCCAAAAACTGATCCCGTAATAAATTACAGGAAAACCCCGCTACTGTATATACATACCCGTATTTGTATTCCGACCGAATACAAATGCAATGAGACAAATCTACACTGTACAATACTAGGATCTGGCTTAAACCAAACCCCGCTAGTATTTTCCGTCCGATCATGATCCGTGCAATACCGCTCCTATCTGATCGAACTCTGCCATATCTCCATACGGCCTATACAGCGTTTCGCCTGAAACTTGAGAAAAGGGTCTGTGGGGGACTCTAAAGACTCGTCAATACTTTGGTTGTGGATAACCACTAGCACGTAAGAGATATTACCCTATACGTAACGGGCTACCAGGTATTGACCAAAAGGGACGTCGATGAGCGAACTCATCCTGACACCCTACTGAGCCTGTCAGTGGCAATATCCGTACAGTCCGGTCCGTTCGTCTATGAGCACGCATGCGGGCCTAGGGGGTTGGTAAAAGTCAGACCCCCAAAAGCGGTACAAGTCGTGTCGGAGTGTAGCCCATAACACCCTGAGATACTACTGGAATACCTACCGGTAAATATCCTGCCTCGGCCGAGGGCTTTGTGTAATGGCTCTCCTAGACACAGAGCGACCTCACCCCCAATACCGGGAAAGACGAACCCCTGAAGATCCGCTCACTGCCTCCATGTGGCTCGGGACTGTACCCAACTAAAACCTGTTTGCACGTCTCCTTTGAGCGTGGTAGGGTAGTAATCAAAGTACAGTGGGAACTCAGACAAATGACGATCCTCAGGTCGATGAACTAACCTGTATACATGTCACCAGGGAACTGCTATCTGACGTCAGGTATAAGACCAACTAGCATGTTACCCGGCGAGTCTTGTCCGGTGTATTCATAACCCAATGAGCACATGTATACATCTTAGGTGAACCAACTGACACCAGTGGCTTGTGAGACCGGCCACCGCCCCTCGTCGGGGTCTCGACTGTATACACTAGTCTACTCTGGAGTATCGATGCCCTGTCTCGAAACTCCCACGACTAGGGACCTTTTAAGGATATGCTTGTAGACTCCAGCTCCCACGTATATGATCGCCCTCATACTGCTGGCAGTCAAGCAAGAATCCTAGGGGCTCTATCAACGTGCAATAGTGACCTGTAAGGTCACCTAAAGCAGTACACGATGATAAAGACAAACCAGATAGCATACTATCATCTCGAGTAAGACTGTCCTACCGGAATAGGTCCTCCTTCAATCATTGCAATCACGTGCCTGTGATCCAATAATTGACTATGAGGGCACTATCTCCAACAATCTCCCACTTGCACTCAAGGCTAATTATTGCGATGTCCCATACGCCCGTGTGATACCGAACACCCAACTCCTCTACTAGTCAGTCTCACAAATCTCGTTTGCGAAACTATTGCGTTCGAGGAATAGCCTCAGTGAGTGGATCCGCCTTGATGTTTCTTTCTATATCTCTCTATATCTCAAATTCGCGGAGAAAGCCATCTCCCGAAATGAGCAATACCAGTCTTAGAATATGTCTGGATATCTGATGGGATCTAGCTCACAAATGAACTCCAAATCCAAACTTCTTAGACTGTATCGTCAACTGAACTTAATCAGTATCCTGCGCCATGCCTCCCTCAGTATCGCCTTGGACCACCTGTCCAAAATACTGCCCCTCGTCAGAAGGAAAACTACAACTCTGACAACCTCTCTGTCATCCAGGTCACCTTGGAAGCCTGGAATGATAACTGTCTCCCGAACGAGGCTGTCATTATCATATCCCTAGAACATCCACTTATGTTCTAAAACTGCTTCCGATCGTTTCTCCAAGATTGGATTAATATCAATTTATTGCATCTACCGCAAAAACAACATCTGGTGTGGTACTTGACATCTCATGATTGACTCAATTGCCTAAGCAAGTGATCTGTCAATCATGCACATCTCTCTCCCCTTTAGTCTGTAAGACACCTTTAGAGAGGGTGACTCCATCACCTGCAGGTACACTACCGTGCCAGGAGTCGTCCATTCTAAAGTACCTGTAGAATGCTGTCTAAGTACCCTGATTGGGAAACCACCCAAATCTAGATCTAAAACCATAGATCTAGTAACCAGAATGTCTGATATAATATCCAAGTCCTAGGTGGAGAAACTACTGTGTGACAACCAAAGTATAACCGACCGTAGTATAGGAATTTCACTTCCTACTCTGTGTATGTCATCCAAGTACCAGGACATCACACCCTACTACCTTCTTAACAGATCCATCCCCTATTCTGATGAAGTCAAACCTATGACTGTCACATCAGAAATACATGATCTATCTCCGCTACATCTGCTTTAGTCTATAAATAGACATAAGCCACCAATGCTTCCGCTGCTCCCACTGACTACGACAACCCTCCGGCAGAGCCATATACACGTACACTTCTAAAGCTAGTTTAGAACGACGCTATACTCATCCTCCTGCCGGGTCTCGCAGCCTGGAACAACAGCAATTGTAAGTCTGGGTAAACAAGAACCTCCCTGTCACCGTCCTTGAGGCTACCGGAGTACCTCTCGGGTGCCTAAGGTTACCCATCTTATCTGCGGAGTGGCCAATAGAATGACAAGCCAGATTGAATCTTTAGGTTCCTATCAAACTTTCAGTAATCGTTTGCAGTTCTGGAATTAATTCCAGTTCTACCATACTCCCACTACTGTTTTCTGAAAAAAAAATCCATTTTTATTAAAACTGTGGCGAGTCTAGAACAATATCTCTATTGATCTTCCAGATGGTAGAATGTCAACCATCGTCATAGCCTGGGTCAACCCACAAACAGCCATTACAGAAACGTGCCTTGAGTTATCCAGAGTCTGGTTTTAAGCATAAGCCGGACAACTCCCCATACCTTAACATCGTTAAGATATGAACTGTTCTATATCCAATATAGAACCATAGGCACTGATTTAATTGAACCAGATTCAAATCATGCAACTGTCTCCAGTGCATGTCAACTAAATGGAAAGAGGCCGATCAGCGTTACTCAACTTAGGAATGCTTCCAATTATGAGTAACCTGAAAAAGATGCAAGTTCTCTTAATCATTACTATCAACTGAACACCATACACAAGTATCTACATCTTCGATCACTTTGAAGAATCCCGATACTTGCAATACCTGGTTCTCTACTTTATTCAAATACCTATAACTTCTCAGACTTCGGACCCTGTGTTTCCACGAAACACCTGTCTAAAAACTAGAGAAGTCATAAGTAAACCGAATATAGTACGAGGACCAATCCCTCTGTCCTAATGGACACTGGACAACATACAATACCCTGTATAAGTCCCTTGAGTCTAATAACTCACTCTCTGTGTATCGCAGGTTGAAAACTGTACTTATGGTTAAGAAGAATTACACCGCTGTTTAATGCTCCTTACCTAACCATCCACTGATATAGGTAAATGTCACGGACATAATTTCAAAAAGGTATATCTCACTCTATAAAAATAGACGTACAGATATATCAATTTGAAATTGGTGCATAACAACGGATATTCAAAACCAAATATTTGTCGTCCGGCAAACCGCCCAGGTGACTTCCTCAAATATCACCGATTACAACGAATCCCGATATAATGAGGATGATCACCTAATTCCCAATAACTTACTCCCACTCATCATCTGTAAAACCATACAGATGTGAGAATCATACTTGGTAAATACATACCCTGGAGTGAGTATCTAATCGGGAAATCAGTTTTCCTTTAACAGTACACAGTAAAACTGAAACATTGAAATGTTTCGATGGGGTATTCCGGTATTCCTAGTAATGCCTCTTCCATTATCCAGATTCACAACTGCAACCATGTAATTCTTTGCCATCTTTCCAAATCCCTTTATATATCTTTAGTCATTACCTTCTGTACACCCTCTTAGGCTAAATGGTTTTCTTCCTTCCCTACCGTTCGGCACCAGCCTATGGTTTGAAAGAAGACTATCCAATAAGCATAATGGGTGTACTGTCCTAATCCCAAGAGCACTCGCAATGCGAGAGAAGATGAAGATAAAAGACAACCGAATAAACCTTATTCCTATTTCTCCTGAACCAGAATCCATCCCCGAACTGGAACAAGTTCCTTTCGAGTTCGTATATAACCATACGATGGAGTATCCAATAAACTGTGGATCTTCGTAGTGATACGGAGTGTCCTGGAGAAATACAAAGGTGATTTAGGATTGGCGAAGAAAATACTTGGTCTGGTCGTGAATAACAGTCGCAATTTACTTTGCCCTCTCACTAATCCCTTGATATGTCTTTACTTAATACCTTCTGTACACCATCGTTATGCTAATTGGTTTTCTTCATTCCCCACCGTTCGGCACCAGCCTAAGGTTTGGAAGAACACTATCCAATTTGCGTAATATGTGTACTATCTCCTAAACCAAGGAGTACTCGCAACCTGAGAGAAGGTAAAAGGAAAAGACAACTGAATAGTCCTATTCGTTTTCTCCAGAACCGGAAACCATCCTCGAATAAATTACTTTGAGTTCGTATATAACCATGCGATGGTTTTTGTCCAATGGAAGTGGACGTTCGTAGTAATACGGGGTGTCCTGGAGAAAAGGGTAAAAGTAGGAGTGGCAATGAGGTTTGCAACTCTGACAATCCAAAAGCCAGTGTTTAAGAAGGTTCGGTCAACTTGGTCACTGAGTCATAGTCTTAGGGTCGGGTCAATGGTCGCTGCCAAAGAGAGAGAGAAAAGAAACACTCAGCGTGCACTCTAACCTAGATCAGAATGGTTACCAATTTATCTAATCTGGAAACCTCCCACTGTAACCTCAAATTCCTCCAAACCTGAAAGAAGAATTTGTCGGGATCACCCGAGGAGTAAACCAACTCATCAGTAGGAATCGGGATCCAACTATCATCGCATGATAACGTGACGTAATCCGCTCACGTCATCACACTCCAGAAGGTATGCGCATATCTGGCAAGTTTCAGTTTCTTTAGAAACTCCCGATGTGATTTTTACCCCATGCTCTTATGACCTTGACTTTGGCAAACAAATCATAAGTCACATGTCAAGTTCTACCCGTCATTCTCCAGGTTAATTTAAGCCCACCCGCACAAGACCTTGACTTTGGCCAACAAGGCTATACGACTGCCCCAAACCAACGCATCTATCTATGCTCATATGAATACCCAATAGCTACCAATCACTGTGCCTTGACTTTGGCCAACAAACACAACTTGAATACTATTGACTATCCATATGAAACGACGGAGGGCTACGAATGGTTTCTGGCGAAAACCTTTAACGTAATGAACTTGATATCGTTGAAGGAACCGGATAGCTTTTATAAAAATATAATAACGAAAACCTTTGCTAAAGTGGTCACTCCCGGTGAAGGGATCTCGGCTCTTTCCCCGTAGAATGAGGTGCAGGATATTCCAACTGAATACCACGATGCAAAGCAAAAGTAATCGTCTATAGTGAAGTTATTGCCCTGACGCAAACTTCTGTCCAAGGGGTCACTCCCGTTGAAGGGATCTCGGCCCTTGCCTCGTCGACTGAGGAGCTGGATATTCCAACTGAATACCACTGTGCAAAACAAAAGTGAACGTCCTTGCAATAACAGCTTTTTGAAAAGTGTTCCAACAACATCATAAAAGGTTTGTTTAGCTTGCATTGATCTGAATCAACACAGTACCATCAATTGATCACACCAATAAAGAACGAAAATAATGATGTACGTATATGCCATCCGCATTCTCCACTGGGTCCCGTCATTACCCGTTAGGTTACTTAACTAACGATAGAGCGGGGACTGGACTAGCGCGGATGCAAAACATATACAACATCTACTAGTATATATATATCAATATATAATATTTTCGCTCAAGACGTGATAAAATGCAACATCACAGAAATGTACAGCATCACAGAACAATACAGATATCTGGGATCCCCGGGTTTCACAGAGCCGCTGCTGAAACCCGACGTTCCCCTGGTCGTGTGGATAGCCTGTGCAATGAAATCCTAGACCCCTACGGGCGTGGCAAGTTACCCACCAAAACCTGAAGCGAGGCAGCCCCCTTCAGCAACGTGAATGGACCACCCAGCACTTCACGGAATCCGGTAACTTGGGCACCCCTCCTGGGTCAACCTGTACCCCCTACGAGTGCGGCGAATAGCCCGCCAATTCTAGAGTGAAGCCCCCTCCGTCTCAATGCCATGAGATGCGGGCCCGTTGCCCTCTAGAACCCGGCTATCCGTATACCCCACCTTGGGGTAATCCTAGTACAGAAAGTAAAATATACATACAACGGGTACATCGACCTCGACCCGGTCGTGCCCCAAAAAAAATAATATACAAACAGACAGTGACGGCAGTCCACATGTCGGACGCTCACCCCGCAATATCAAATGTACATAATACAACCAAATCTGTACTACCATTGCATCCAGGCTATCCCCCACGACCAATCCGCAACATCACAGCACAATCACAGAACATCAACGTGAATGTCACGTTCGCAAATCCGTCTAACCGGGCTATAGCAGTTAGACAGGATTTACCGATCAAGTGACATTCACGGTCGCAGATATAATGTAAATACTGTGAACTAATGTGTTTAAAATTTTTGATCGATCAAATTTACCTAAGTGGGCCCCCAAGCACTACTGTAGCACTTAAAGAAATTATGGGCCCAAAAAGAATATTCCAAAACCCCTATTTTCAAGTCCAAGAGCCTCTGTAAAATTTTGATACGCTGAACAGTGAAAATGGCGGCGGAACCGCTGCCCAAGCATGGGTTTGGCCGCGGTTCCGCGGTGGGATGATGGGTTCAAGCGACCAAATTTTACCAGAGTTCTATACTTCCCTGCACATCATTCTGCAACTACCTGAAAAACCGCTATTGTATTTACATACCCGCATTTGTATTCCGACCGAATACAAATGCAATGAGACAAATCTACACTGTACAATACTAGGATCTGGCTTAAACCAAAGCCCGCTAGTATTTTCCATCCGATCATGATCCGTGCAATACCGCACCTATCTGATCGAACCCTGCCATATCTCCATACGGCCTCTACAGCGTTTCGCCCGAAACTTGAGAAAAGGGTCTGTGGGGGACTCTAAAGACTCGTCAATACTATGGTTGTGGATTTAACCACTAGCACGTCAGAGGTATTAGCCTATACATAACGGGCAACCAGGTATTGACCAAAAAGGACGTCGATGAGCGAACTCATCCTGACACCCTACTGAGCCTGTCAGTGACAATATCCGTGCAGTCTGGTCCGTTCGTCTATGAGCATCGCATGGCGGGCCTAGGGGGTTGGTAAAAGTCAGACCCCCAAAAGCGGTACAAGTTGTGTCGGAGTGTAGCCCAGAACACCCTGAGATACTACTGGAATACCTACCAGTAAATATCCTGCCTCGGCCGAGGGCTTTGTGTAATGGCTCTCCTAGACTAAGTGCGACCTCACCCCCAATACCGGGAGAGACGAACCCCTGAAGATCCTCTCACTGCCTCCATGTGGCTCGGGACTGTACCCAACTAAAACCTGTTTGCACGTCTCCTTTGAGCGTGGTAGGGTAGTAATCAAAGTACAGTGGGAACTCACACGAGACAAATGACGATCCTCAGGTCGATGAACTAACCAGTACACATGTCACCAGGGAACTGCTATCTGACGTCAGGTATAAGACCAACTAGCATGTTCCCCGGCGAGTCCTGTCCGGTGTACTCATAACCCAATGAGCACCTGTATACATCTTAGGTGAACCAACTGACACCAGTGGCTTGTGAGACCGGCCACCGCCCCTCGTCGGGGTCTCGACTGTATACACTAGTCTACTCTGGAGTATCGATGCCCTGTCTCGAAACTCCCACGAGTAGGGACCTTTTAAGGATATGCTTATAGACTCCAGCTCCCACGTATATGATCGCCCTCATACTGCTGGCAGTCAAGCAAGAATCCTAGGGGCTCTATCAACATGCAATAGTGACCTGTAAGGTCACCTAAAGTAGTACACGATGATAAAGATAAACCAGATAGCATACTATCATCTCGAGTAAGACTGTCCTACCGGAATAGGTCCTCCCTCAATCATTGCAATCACGTGCCTGTGATCCAATAATTGACTCTGAGGGCACTATCTCCAACAGTCCTTAACCTTGACCGTAATGTCTTAAAACTAAACGCCGGACTGTGGGGTCCTTAAACCCACGGACTACGAGGTCCTTAACCCTGACCGGAATGTCTTAAAACTAACAACAGACTATGACGTCCTTAACCTTGACCGTGATGTCTTAAAACTAACATCGGACTGTGGAGTCCTTAAATCCACGGACTACGACGTCCTTAACCTTGACCGCAACGTCTTAAAACTAGCAATGGACCGAGATGTCCTTAAACTACCAATGGACCGCAATGTCCTTAAACTACCTATTGAACACAATGTCACTAAACTAAACAAAAGGGATCCCCTAATCGCTCTCTTGTCGAATCTAAACGATCCCGTTAAGTTGATCTTAGTCTACAACTAGACTAACGTATCCTTAACAAATGTTTAAGTCGATCTTAGTCTCAAACGAGGCTAACGTATCCTTAAACACAACCCCCAAACCTAAATAATACGGATTTGGACTAGTCCACGCCCTACGGGCGACGACATAACTCAGTCTCCGTATACAATCCACGGGCAACTGAACACCAATCAAACACACACGACACGAAGTGATCATCTAGAGAAGGAGAAAGTTGTTACCGCAATGCGGTAGCGTAATTAACTGCAGGGGCTTGCGCCTGCTGGGAAGAGTGTCCCCACAATCAAAAACCCCTCAAGCGAGGGGGAATCTGACGAAGTCTGCTACATCTGATGCATCCGTTTAAACCTTCGATAAACGGTGTCATAAATCAACTTGGCATCTTCGGAGAGGTAGACGGATAGCACCAATTAGCATCTTCCCCGAATCTCAGGCAAGACCGTCCACGTCTTGGCCGCCATTCGGAGGGGAACAGATTCTGGCACGCCCGGTGGGACCTTTTCCTCTTTCCACTCCACACTTCGTGTGTCGTGATTCGCGAACCAATCGCGGTTTGCTAATGGTTGCCCTTGGGTTTCGAAGTACTAAGACTTGGTGTTTCGTTTGCTGCAGAAAGCAAAAGGAACAATGGCTGGCAACTGCTCGAACTGCTCCAACTGCAAATGCAACCGACACTCCGCCTCACCTGGAGGTGTAGCATATGGACCTCAGGCTGCTTCCCTATTCACTATGCCTATGGAGCAAGTGACTCAAGCCACCACCGGTCTATTCTTTGGGACCATGCTCCCGCCGGTGAACATTAACATCCTAATGCCCGTACCGGAAGCGTCAAAGAAGTCGGTCTTTGATCGACTTGCTACTCCTACGGCCCCTCTCATCGGGTCGTCCAACTCCTCGGTCTTCACCAGATTGAGCCTGAACTCCAAAGGGTTCGCCAAAAAGCCCATGATACCTGAGAAGGCCATCCCAAAGAAGACAGCTGCTCCCGAAGTCATCAAGGAGGCTTCTACTGCCAAAGAGTCGGTCTTTGCAAGACTGGATGTCCCAGCTCCCGCTCCGGTTCGAAGGTCTGTCTTTGACAGATTGGATACCGCCACTCAAAAGACGTCAGTCTTCAAGAGGCTGACACCGGCAGCAGCCCCTCCCCAGAACAGGGGGCGAGACGAAGCCGTCGCTGAACCAATCCCAACAACCCGTCATGCCCGACGTCGCCACTGGCGCCGGATAAGGAAGACTGGGGGCAACTCCCCCTCCGGACTAACTCCACCAGCTCCAACAGTGGAAATTGAGGCTGCTGTTCCAACCGGGAACAGCTTCGAGCTATTAAACAGGGTACGCAGAAATTCGCCAACTGCGGTTCTCAAAAGATCCCCTCCACCTGCGGAGAATGTTATAGAGACAAAGCCGGAGCAGCCTCCTCAACGGCTGTCCTCCAAAATTTATAAACTTTGGCGGAAGGTTCAAGACTCGGTAATTGACCAAGATCACTCTCGTCAACAGAAAAGGGCGAAAGTGCAGGAAGAAAAGAACCGTCATGTCAAACAACAAAGGACGACAACCGCTTGGGTGCCCGCTGCAATGGCTCCCTCCACGTCGACTACTCAAAAGAGAAGAAGGCCGGATAGAGTCCCCACTCCTGCAGCAAATGTTAAGGACAATAAGCCTAAACGCCCTAAGTCTGGGGGCATGATGGTGCATACGGTATACTTGGCTTTAGGAAAGGAGGACAGCCGTACATCCACGGGTCATAGACCGCTTACACGGTCAGTGACCAAAGCTCAGGAGCAACAGCAAAAGCTCCAGGAAATGATGAACGCGATGGCCGCATTCACTAGGCCGAAAGAAAGCCCCGAAGCATCACCTGATCAATGCCAGGAGCAAGAAACTGACGTTGAATTGCTTCGTAGGATATTGGAGAAGAAGGATAAAGAGGCTGCCGAACAAGCAGCCAATATACAACGAATGGCCCTCCTGTTCCAGGACATGGTGGGAATGATGATCCAACAAGAGTCTCCTGCTGAAGATCCTCCAATCGTTCTTGAAGACGACAGGGGAGAAACGTCAAATCCTCCACCCGCTCTGTCAACAGCCAAGGAGGAAACAATCTCCAAAGCTGACTTAGACGAATATATAGCTCAGTAGATACAGGTTCTCCAGGCGACTGAGGCAGCTGGTCAAATTGTCAGAACAAGGAGACCATATCCGAGCTGGTATGATCAGATCAAGTACCCGCCGGGCTATACAATACCGAAATTTCATGTCTATAAGGGGACGGGCAATCCCCACCAGCATGTGGCCCAGTTCAGGGCGCTTTGTGGCAACACTGGCGGCGATGATAAGCTCTTGCTTCGCCAATTCGTCGGCAGCTTGTCAGAAACAGCTTTCGAATGGTATTCTGAACTCCCGAACGATTCTGTCAAGACGTTCGCTGAAATGGAGTTGCTATTCACTCAGCGATTCGCGAGCGCCAGCGAACGCACCCCGATAACGGCATTAATTAATGCCAGGGTGAAACCAGGTGAGACGTGGGTCCAGTACGCTATACGCTGGCAAAACTTATGGTCGAAATGCGAACAACGCATTGAGGAGGCGCCCGCGGTGGGCATGTTCGTGGGTACCCTAGATCCTCATGCAACTATCTCACAGTTCATGATGTTCTTTAAGCCAACCACGTTCCAGGCTTTGATCGACAAGTTGGCCCAGATGGTTCACAGACCGTCTCCCCCGAAGCCAGAACCTCGGAATGACAAGGGTAAAGGGAAGGCAACCTTCATTGCGAACGCTCAGCTGCAACCCAGTGCCCCAAAGCTGGCGGATCGGCTGGAAGAAAGACGGCGGTATTACAATGAGAAAATGAAGCGCCCCTACTCATTCCCGCGGGATAAGACGAAGAGGCTATTCGAGCTGGCAATACGCAACAGGCTTATCAACTTGCCAAACCCAAGGCGACCGCCGCAACCCAGTGAGATGAATAACCCCAACTACTGCCTTTACCATCAAACGGTAAGCCATCCGATTGAGGATTGCTTCATCTTCAAAGGATGAATTGAAGATCAATACCTACAGAGCAAGTTTGCGCTGTCCAAGAAGTGGAAGGTAAACCCGCCACAACCTCACACCGCTAAGAAGACGGACACACCGGGGGCAACTTGTTCTTTCATTGAAGAAGCTCCATGGGAAATCATGCTTTCAGTAAAAACCAAGAGGATGCTGAACGATATTAAAACATGCCCGGTGATCAGGTGGAAGAACCCGCTGGAACCCCAGATCATCGAAGGGATGCTGAAGCCGCGCCCAACTCCGAAGATCAATGGTGATGGCCCGAGGACTCACAACCAGCCGTCGAAATCTTCAAAGAAAAATAAGAAAAAATCTAAGAAGCCCGTGAAGCCTGGAAACAAGCGCACGGACTTACAAAAGCAAATTGACGTGCTGTAGGAATATAACCAGAAGGCGCGGACTCCCATCACACTCCAAGAGTTCCTCAACCATGTCTTCCAGGAGGAAGATAATGGAGAAAGCTCGTCGGATGAATCCGAGGGATATGTGGCGAGTTGTCATGTGATCTCCCACTCGTTTATGGACGATGAAAAAACTCCTGGCACTAAGAAACTGGGGGCAGAGCCTGAACCGGAGCTTGTGTGGCCAACAAACGAAATGATCGACGCCTTTCTAGACGAGATTCGTTTGAAAAGTAAAGCCGACGAGGAGCGTGAGATGGCCGCATCAGAAGAAGCCAAACGCAGGCGATTAAACGAAAGAGTCGAAGCACTCCCGCCAGATCAAAAGGCACCCGACACGGATAAAAATATATTCAAGACGAGGAAAAGGTTTGCCAAAGCCATGTCAATGGGAATGAAACTACCACCCTCGGAAGAAAACACGCTCAATAGGGTGGAGGGGCACCCTAATTACTGCTCATATCATCGGAAGATTTCACACCCCACTGAGGAGTGCGACGCTTTTAAGACATGGTGGCAGGGATATGTTGCTCATCGGCAACATTTTAATCGAATGAAACGCAGAACTCGTCGGGAGCAGAGAAGTACGACCGAAGGACACAAAAGAACTACCGGTAACTGTTACACGATCAACGCCGGGGGATCGCAAGTGCTAACATTCGGGAGCGATTCTGACGAGGAAATGGCTCTTAGCCTCCTCTTTAAAGAGTTCACCTCGGGAAAAGAGGAAGAACCAGAAGCCTGCGAAAACATTCAACTGCGCAATCGCACGCTTCCGGAAAAGAATCTCAGACCCGCAACTAGAAAAGATAAGGGAAAGGAAAAGGTCGCTGAGGATATCACCTTAGATGACCAAGTTATGAAAGAGCTGACTGCCAAGGACCCGCCTAAGAAGAGTAGGGTGGACTACAACATCCTAGCGCACCTGAGGAAGCTACCCTCGCAGCTCAGCATTCTCGACGCCCTCCTGTTATCAAAGGAAGCAAGAGATTCATTAATCAAGGCGCTACAAGAGCCCGAACAATTCCAAGCCTTCCTCTCCGAAGAAAGGATGAAGGATGAACTGGAAGAAGTGCACACGGCCGATATCATTTTCGGTGACGAAGACCTGCTCCTTGGGACGTGCGACCACAACCGTCCCCTATACGTCTCTGGATATTGCCACGATATAAAGATAGGCAAAATCTTGGTTGACAATGGGTCTTCCGTTAATCTCCTCAACGTGCGGGTGTTAAAGGAAATTTGCATGAACGTCCAGCACCTTGCTCGGGACAAGATCACCATCTCCAGGTTCGACTCCCAATCATCGAGAACTCTTGGGTCTGTGATATTAACGCTACGCTTTGGGCTACTCGTCACGGACATTAAGTTTCACGTCATAGATGCCAAGACATGTTACAATGCTCTGCTCAGCCGACCTTGGTTACACGAGTACAACATCATCCCTTCTACGCAACATCAGTGTATAAAGTATTTCAAGGATGGTCTCGAGTATACCGTAACAGGTGAGCTAAACCCATTCTCCGTGAACGAAGTCCGCAAATACGAAGATGCAAAGTACTTTTTGCCAGATTTCGAGGATACAGAGAGATGTCGCAAACCGGAGGACAAAGCCGCTGCCACCATTCCTGTTTTCGGGAGTGATACCGAAGAAGAAGAAGAGATAGTTTACTCTGGGCCGTCTTGACGCAACGACCCGGGACCGTCCGCCCTCCATATTGATCTTCGGAAGTGACTCGGAAGATGAGGTTAATGTTGTGTTCTCCAGTCGGCCGCCAATACAAGAATTCCTTGGTGATGATCAGAGTCTGCAAATCACCATGATTCCACGGGAGCACTACAAAGATCTTGACACACTTGAAGCTCACAACGTACAAGACCTGCAAACGTTTTACGTCCCTCCCAAGCGAAAAGGCGAAAAGGCGATCCTATTCTATCGATCCTCGGAAACAAGAGTGGAGAAAGAGATCTGGCATGGCGCGGATTCTACACTTGACAAGCTTCAACCCATCCGTTTGCCAAGATATTTCACAAACGGATTGAAAAGGCTATTGAAGCGCCAAGGGGTACCCTTACAACAGACTACTCGACAAGCTCGATTCTATAACAGGATTTGGGATGTCCCTGGGACTCAGCGCAAATTGCCCAACGGGAGAATGGAAACGCTTGGGCTTGGATACGTGAGAGCCGGGAAACGGGAACGAGTCCACGGTATCTACGCCATATATAACTTCGATGAAGAAGAGGATGCCCTGTCAGGAAATGCCAACCCCTCATCAAAACTAGATCCCGCGGTCGAAGTGCCGAGTCCGTTGTTTGAAGAACGAATGGACAAGCTTATCAGGAAAGCGAGTCAAAAAGCTCGGGATGACCATAATCGCGAGATGGCCATTTACAAGAAAGCCAGGATGCAACGTCTTCTTCAACAGGCTGCCAAAGACGAAAATACTCCTCCCTGTCAACCTCTTGTGCAAAAGGCCCGACGCAGAGGTAGAAGTAAGTCAAAAAGCAGAAAAGGCGTTCGACAGCGACAAAGCGGGACCGAGAAGTCACGCGATCGGAAATTGAGCGGTCTGGATTTTTCCCTTATGAAAAAGATGAGTCAGGCATACTCTTTTCCTCAGAATAAAACACGGAAGATACTTGACCTCGCTTTAAAACATCGAATGATTACACTTCCGGAGTCTAAACACCCTGAGCAAGCTAACGAGGTCTCTCATCCGGGCTATTGCTCTTATCACCGAGCCATAGGACACCCTATCGAAGACTGCTTTACCTTCAAGAACTGGGTTGAAGACCAATACCAGCAAGGCAGATTTGCTCTATCCGACAGCTGGAGGGTAACGCCTCCACAAAAGCACGAACCCAAAGCCACAAGAGCAGAACCAGACCCACATCGGTCTTGGAAGCGAGCTCGTACCTGTCGTATGATAACGATATCAAAAAGGGAGCCCGAGGATATGGATGACCTTCCTTGGTGTTTCGAAAACAATGACGACGGGGTAATCTTAGAATTTCCACCAGCGCCGAAAGAGCTGGAAGATGGCATACATACTACTGCAGATAACCTCAAGAAAATTGAGCTGGGAACGACGAACTACCCGCGACCGACATTCGTCAGCGAGCTGCTATCTGAAGAAAGGGTGGCCGCGTTAAAAGACGTGCTTATGCAGCATAAAGATTGATTCACATGGAACTATTCTGAAATGCCAGGACTAGATCCAGAAATTGCTGTGCATAAATTGGCAATATCCCCGGACGTCAAGCCAGTCAAACAGGCGCCGAGAAGTATGCGGCTCGAGCTTGAGATGAGCATCAACGCCGAAGTCAAGAAGCTGATCGATTCTGGGTTTATCCAAGAAGTTCAATATCCTGACTGGATCGCCAACATCGTCCCGGTAATGAAGAAAAATGGGACAGTGCGCATATGCGTGGACTTCCGGGATCTCAATAAAGCTTGCCCGAAGGACGATTTCCCAGTACCAGTCATCGAACTGATGATAGATAACACGTCCACTCACGAGGTTTTCTCTTTCATGGACGGCTCATCAGGGTATAATCAGATAAAGATGCATCCCGAAGACCAGAAGCATACCGCTTTTCGGACCCCTCTGGGAATATTCTGCTACAAGGTAATGCCCTTCGGTCTAAAGAACGCCGGTGCCACCTATCAAAGGGCCATGACAAAGATCTTTGATGACCTTATACATAAAATCGTCGAATGCTATATCGACGACCTCGTGGTGAAAAGAAAATCGTACGAGGAGCATTTAGAGCACCTGAAGACCGTATTTCAACGCCTTCGGCAATACAACTTGGAGATGAACCCTCTCAAATACGCGTTCGGGGTGTCCTCAGGCAAATTCCTAGGATTCATTGTCCGGCACCGAGGCATTGAGATAGATCCGTCGAAGATCAAGGCAATCATGGAAATGCCACCGCCAAGGACTCTCAAACAATTGCGGTCTCTCCAGGGGAAGCTCGCGTACATCCGACGATTTATAACCAACCTTTCAGGCAAATGCCGCCCCTACAGTCACCAGATGAAGAAGGGAACCCCGTTCGTCTGGGACCAAAAATGCCAAAGCGCGCTAGACGAGATCAAGCAATACCTGCAGAACCCGCCAGTGCTGGCTGCTCCGGTCAAGGGAAAGCCCCTCATTCTTTATACAACCGCCCTCGAAGGTGCCTTAGGCCCATTATGGGCGCAAGAGAACGATCAAGGGAAAGAAAGAGCACTCTACTAGTTAAGTCGAGTTCTACTGGGGGAAGAAGGCAACTACTCCCCCATTGAAAAACACTGCCTAGCGTTGATCTTTGCGATAACCAAGCTCAGGCACTATGCGTTGGCGCATGAAGTCCGTCACATATCAAAGGTGGACCCCCTTAAGTATTTAATGTCGAAGGCAATACTGACTGGTCGACTCGCTAAATGGGCCCTGCTCTTGATGGAGTTCTCGATAACATATCAGCCTCTCAAGGCAGTGAAAGGCCAGGCCATCGCCGACTTCCTCGCTGAGCATCCAATACCGGCCGATTCCCCTCTGAATTGCAAACTACCAGATGAACACGCGTTCGATGCGATCAATGGTGGTAATATCCGATGGGAGCTTTATTTCGATGGAGCATCTTCTGTGAAGAAGCGCAAACAAAGCACCCCTATAATCAAATCAGGGGTGGGTCTCATCTTCGTAACTCCACAGGGAGGGATAATGCGCTTTGCTTTCTCCTTAACAGAGCCGAAGACGAACAACGAGGATGAATACGAAGCTTTGATAGCAGGCCTCGAGATCGCCATCGACATGGGAATTGAAAACCTCCTCATATACGGAGATTCCCAACTGGTCGTTAGTCAAGTAAACGGCGACTACCAGACATGCAAGCCAGAGCTGGTGAAGTATGGAGAGAGAGTACAACAACTGCTGACTCAAATCCCTTCCTACACTTTGGAAAGCATACCGCGTGCCGAAAATAGCAAAGCGGATGCATTAGCCAAGCTTGCTAAAGAACTAGCTGACGAGAACCTCGATGACGTCAGGGTCGTGGTACAAAGCCGCCGAGTACTTGCCCCTACAGAAATATCTCCGAAGTCACCCGAAGAAAGGGGAGCAACTGAGCAGACGGCCCTGCAAACAAATGACCAAGAGAAGGTTGAAGATTGGAGAGAAGTCTTCATAGACTACTTCAAATCCCGTCGAACGCCTAAAGATGCGTCCTCAAGACATCAGCTTGTGAAACGAGCTCTGTCCTTCGCCTTCGTCAATAATACTCTGTACAAGAGGTCATTTGACTCTCTGTGGTTGTGATTCCTGGGACCTGACGAAGCGAAAAGAGTCGTTCAGGAAGTTCACGACGGACTCTGCGGTTCTCACCAAGCCGGCCCGAAGATGAAGCTGAAGATCAAACGAATGGGTTATTATTGGCCCACAATGATCCAGGACTGCCTTGAGTACGCGAAGAAATGCCACTCGTGCCAGATCCATGGGGACTTTATCCATCAGCATCCAAATCCTCTACATCCAACGGTGGCTAGCTGGCCGTTCGAAATGTGGGGGACTGACATAATCGGCCCCATCGAACCGGCATCGTCCAGGGGACATCGTTTCATCCTAGAGACCACCGATTACTTCTCCAAGTGGGCAGAAGCAATACCGTTAAGGGAAGTGAAGACGGAGAATATTCTCCATTTCTTCAAGACGCACGTTATTTATCGGTTCGGAACTCTGCGACGGATCATCTCCGATAACGGTCCAGCCTACAGAAGCCACAAGATTAGTCGCTTCGCGCAGCAACACAACATAGACTGGAGATATATTCCTCAGTTTATAATCCCCGAGCTAATGGTCTAGCTGAGGCTTTCAACAAGACCTTGACGAAGATCGTAAAGAAGACGGTGTCCCAAAATAAGGACTGGCACGAGAGACTGCAAGAAGCTCTCTGGCATATCGAACTACGTTCAAAACGTCCACGAACACAACGCCATATGCGTTGGTATTCGATACAGAAGCAGTACTCCCCCTTGAAATAGAGTTACCCTCTCTGCGAGTGGCGGTCCACTACGAGCTAACGGACAAAGAAAACGCTCACATTCGGCTTGAGGAGCTTGATGCCCTTGATGAGACCCGGCTCATAGCGCAACAAAATCTGGAGGCTTATAAAGCAAAGATGACGCGCTCCTACGAAAGATTGACCAGGCCAAGGACATTCCGCCAGGGCGAACTCGTACTAGTGGTCAAAAGACCTATGATCCCCAATCGGGCCAAGCGGGAAAAATTCGAGCCGAACTATGAAGACCCGTACATCATAGACAAGGTCTACCAGGGTGGAGCGTATCTACTCATGGATATGCACGGTGAAAGACCTTTCAGGCCAGTAAACGGTCGCTTCCTGAAGAAATACTACGCTTAACGGTTCAAGGCTTAGGTCAATTATAGATGACGACGACTATGTCCGCTCGCTATCTTCCTAATCTCGAACTCTAAGTAGTAACCGGCCTTCTTCAACGACGGACCGAAATGTCCTTAAACTAACAACGGACCGAAATGTCCTTAAACTAACAACGGACCGAAACGTTCTTAAACTAACAATGGACCACTATGTCCTAAAACTGGCTGTTGACCGAGATGTCGATAAACTATGGTGGATTGCAGTATCTCAAAGCCGATAAAAAAAATAATAAAAAATAATAATAAAAACGGTATGTCCATAAGCAAAATGAGCACGGATGAAAACCCAAAAGGGATCCGTGAGTAAAAACAGCAGGGCTACCGGCGAGTGTTTGTGAAAACCCGAAAGGGCGCAACCTCGTTAAAGGGCACTTGAAGGGTCCTCACGACCTTGTAAGGAGAAATCACCCGCGTGAGATCCTTACGACTCACATGGGAGCAACACACTTAGGAGTCCTCACGATTCATAGGGAGAAATTACACTTGCGAGATCCTCACGACTCGTAAGGAGAACTCTCTTATGGGACCCTCACGGCTCATAAGATTTGAAAGTCTTAAGTCACAGAGACCTAAACCTGTGCTTAAGCAATCCCCACAACCTTCAATTTATGCCCTACAAGTGGCTCAATACTGACCCTTGATACAATCCACGGGCGCGAATAAACATTTCCCTAACCAAGTCCCATCCGTGACTAGGGATATGTTCGTATGGCGAACAACCCTTGTAGGTCCTCTCAACTTATAAGGAGAAAACCCTTTTGTAAGATCCTTACGACTTGCAAGAGGACATGCACTTAGGAATCCTCACGATTCTTAAGGAGAAATTACACCAACGAGATCCTCACGACTCGCAGGGAGAAATACCTTTATGAGACCCTTACGGCTCATGAAGTCAAAAGACTTAGTCGACAGAACCCTTAACCCTGTTTACTAAGCCACCTTTGTTCAACATCGACAGAGGCAAATGATGATTCGCTCCTGGCAACATCCCAGTTGTAGCGGTGCTGATGCCGAAATCGGTGTCTAAAATCCAAGCTTGCAGCGAAAAGGCTAGCGAGCCACACATGCATACGAAATAGCCGAAATGATGGGGCAACTTGCAATAAAAAGCAGCAAGTAAAAGTGTATCCATGAAAAATAGCCGAAATGATTGGGCAACTCGCAATAAAAAGCAGCGAGTAAAAATAAAATAAATAGCCTAAATGATTGGGCACCGCGAAAAATAGCCGAAATGATTGGGCAATCGAGACCATCGTGATATAAAGATGAAATGATAGAGCATCGCGGAAAAAGAAATAAAATAAAAATGAAATTTACGCCCTACAAGTGATGTTACATCTATCCCTGTATACAATCCAAGGGCGCAAACAAAGAAGGGATTATACTTCTCCTCCTCCCCCAGGTTTCATCATAAGAAGAAGCCAAATCTCGACGGGCAGCAAGTGACCTAGAGATCGTCTCAGCACTCGTCTCGTCACAACGGACACAACTTCAAGCGAAGCGGAACAGCGGCAACTCCCAGTTCCATGGCTCGGTGATATACAAATCACCAAGAGTCAAACCCCCACTCCATGAAATGCGGATACAATCAGCAAAATTCCTGGTCACGTAGAACGCGGATAACGTCACTCTTTGACCCCGTAGAAAACGTCCAGAGTGGAGCCTAGTCCTCGCAGAACACGGCAGTGAACCCGTGGGAAGCATCTAGTGCAAAATTCCTGGTCACGTGGAACGCGGATAACGTCACTCTTTGACCCTGTGGAAAACGTCCAGAGCGGAGCCTGGTCCTCGCAGAACACGGCAGTGAACCCGTGTGAAACATCCAGAGCGGAGCCTGGTCCTCGCAAAACACGGCAGTGAACCCGTGGGAAGCATCCAGAGCAAAATTCCTGGTTACGTGGAACGCGGATAACGTCACTCTTTGACCCCGTGGAAAACATCCAGAGCGGATCCTGGTCCTCGCAGAACACGGCAGTGAACCCGTGGAAAGCATCCAGAGCAAAATTCCTGGTCACGTAGAACGCGGATAACGTCACTCTTTGACCCCGTGGGAAATGTCCAGAGCGGAGCCTAGTCCTCGCAGAACACGGCAGTGAACCCGTGGGAAGCATCTAGTGCAAAATTCCTGGTCACGTGGAACGCGGATAACGTCACTCTTTGACCCTGTAGAAAACGTCCAGAGCGGAGCCTGGTCCTCGCAGAACACGGCAGTGAACCCGTGGGAAGCATCCAGAGCAAAATTCCTGGTTACGTGGAACGCGGATAACGTCACTCTTTGACCCCGTGGAAAATGGCCAGAGCGGATCCTGGTCCTCGCAGAGCACGGCAGTGAACCCGTGTGAAGCATCCAGAGCGGAGCCTACTCCTCGCCGAACACGGCAGTGAACCCATGTGAAGCATCTAGTGCAAAATTCCTGGTCACGTGGAACGCGGATAACGTCAATCTTTGACCCCGCGGAAAATGCCCAGAGCGGAGCCTGGTCCTCGCCAAGCACGGCAGTGAACCTGTGTGAAGCATCCAGAGCAAAAACCGGACTGTGGAGTCCTTAAAATCCACGGACTATGATGTCCTTAACCTCGACCGTAATGTCTTAAAACTAACGATCAACCATGATGATTCTAGACTGATTTTACCTTGGTTAAAGGGTACATCTCTTCACTCCTTTGATATTTGGCGTTGTAATTCCTCAACGTCTTCAAAGAGGTGACGGGTCCCAGTAACCACACATTTCGTGGACTGTGGAGTCCTTAAATCCACGGACTATGAGGTCCTTAATCTTGACCGTGATGTCTTAAAACTAACATCGGACTGTGGAGTCTTTAAATCCACGGACTATGAGGTCTTTAACCTTGACCGTGATGTCTTAAAACTAATATCGGACTGTGGAGTCCTTAAATCCACGGACTATGAGGTCCTTAACCTTGACCGCGATGTCTTAAAACTAACATCGGACTGTAGAGTCCTTAAATCCACGGACTATGAGGTCCTTAACCTTGACCGTGATGTCTTAAAACTAACATCGGACTGTGGAGTCCTTAAATCCACGGACTATGAGGTCCTTAACCTTGACCGTGATGTCTTAAAACTAACATCGGACTGTGGAGTCCTTAAATCCTCGGACTATGACGTCCTTAACCTTGACCGTGATGTCTTAAAACTAACATCGGACTGTGGAGTCCTTAAATCCACGGACTATGAGGTCCTTAACCTTGACCGGGATATCTTAAAACTAACGCCGGACTGTGGAGTCCTTAAATCCTCGGACTATGAGGTCCTTAACCTTGAGCGTGATGTCTTAAAACTAACATCGGACAGTGGAGTCCTTAAATCCACGGACTATGACGTCCTTAACCTTGACCGTGATGTCTTAAAACTAACATTGGACTGTGGAGTCCTTAAATCCACGGACTATGAGGTCCTTAACCTTGATCGTGATGTCTTTAAACTACGGTACCCTGGAGATCATCCCAAAGAAACCCCTGACCCCGTGAAATACGGATAAGGGTGACCGCACTCAGCACTTGCGGGTCCTCACAATCTGCAAGGAAGAAAACTCTCTTGTGAGATCCTTACGACTCCCAAGGGAAAACCCGCTTAAGAATCCTCACAATTCTTAAGAAGAACTTACGCCTACGGGATCCTCTCGACCTGTAGGGAGAAAAACTCTTTATGAGAGCCTCACGGCTCATAAAGCTCAAAAGTCTTAGGAGGCAGATCTTAACCCTGAATCCTAAGCCATCGCTACCCTGCAAGTAGGCCAAGATAAATTGTCCGCGGAACACATTCAATAAAAAGGGGACACACCACTGAGAAGAAAAATATGTCTTTATTCATAAACCAAAATGGGTGCAAAGTACAATTCATGAAAGAACAAAAAGAAAATACTCTCGTTCAGGAGTATGTACAAAAAGAAAGGAAAAGATACAAGTTTTTCGAGCCGGCGGATGATTTAGCAATTTCGCTAGCTCATCCTGCTTTTGCTGGGCCACGGCTTCATGATTCAGGATCGCCAGAAGACGGGCCTCCACCTGAGCCTGCTGGGCCTGATACGAGGCGAGCCGGCCTTCAAGCTCTTTCTCAGTGGCCTTGTGAGCCTCTACCCTTTCACGAGTGAACACGGCAGCTTTATCAAGAGCCACCACCTCTTTGATAGACTCTTGAAGCACCCGCCAGAGTTCATACGCTTTGTTGGCCTTGGCGGTAAGATTAGCTTGAAGCTCGCTCAGCGCCTTAGAAGCCAGCTCCCGAGAATTTACGGCCGAGCCTCTTCTCGCATGATGCCATGTTTGCCGCGCACCGTGCTATCAGCCCCCGCAACTCCGCCTTTGCAGCCACGGCCTCCGAGGAAAGGCGGGAACATTCAAGGGCGTGCAAGCAAGCCTCCACCTGCCGACAGAACTCCACCCAGACTCGCACCACCTCTTCGCTATGGTAGGTGGCAAGAAAAGGAAGAGAACCGTTAGCTTCAGCGGCAAATGCTTCAGCTGTGGTTGCGCTGCCAGCACGAAGCTCCTCGATCAAAGATGACAAGGAGACAAGGCTTAATTGGGCCAAGCGCTCTGAGGCTCGCAAAGCATAGGGGCCGGGCGGCATAGCGATACGCGATTCCAGCGCTATGGAGGCTGGCAGGGCTGTTCGGATTTGAAAAATGTCAGTAAAACTCTTAAGCAAAAGAATAAATTGGACTATATTGAAATGTCACTTACCTACGGTCATGCAAGTAGGAGCTGAAGGTTCCCCTGGCCCTTCAACGACCTCCACCTCGTCATCGGCCTCCAAAACTGTAAGAGACATCAATGTTATTTCGCAGAATAGAAACAATGCTATAATAAAAAATGGCGAACGACGCTAACCTTGCCCAGAGGAAAGGACGATGCGCTGAGGAGAAATCGCCTGCGGAGCTGCCATCTCCAGCAGACGATGAAACGATTGCTGAGGAGACAAATCAGCGATAGAGGCCGCCAGCCCGCGCAATTCTAAGAAAACAAAAGAGTTCAGACAACAGAAAGATTACAAATTTAAAATGTAGAAGGTTACCTTCAACACTCCTCCCGTTCTGAGTCGGGGGGATGGCGGCTTCAACGGCCTCCGCCACGATTTCCGGCTCCAGCAAAGGGAGGGTGGTCCCGACCACCTCTCCTCCGGCCTCTGGGCCGCCCGCAGGAAGAGTCATTGGGGCGGCAATCCCCAAAGGAGCCTCTACCAAAGGACCAAGCGCTCCATGATCAGGGACCGCCACTGGAGGCTATAAGGCAAGAGGAACAGCCTCGTCAACCCCCTCACCATCGAGCAAGGCTGCATCGGGAATGTCAACAGGCTCTGGCTGCAACAAGCCCGTAGGGACCTCCCCTATCGCCGAGGACTCTGCACAATCCACACAAGAATAAGAATACATATATACGGGCATAAGCAATCTGAAAAATTGCAAAGAAGTATAAAAACATACCAATGCGCAGGGAAGCCCTCAATATGGCTTCTTCAAGCCGATGCTCCTTCTCAAGGAGGCGGGCTCGCCGGGGTTCGAGGATGGACTCATGGCCGCCAGTTCATAAGGAGAGCGCGTCCGCAGCATTCTCCGAAGCGGCCTGCTTCAGCTCCCTTTCACCCCACTCCTCCAAGGGGCCGATGAACCGCCGCCGGATCCATGAGGGGTCTTCATAGAAGATCACGGCAGGATAGGGTTTCTTCGGAACCCTTGCGTTCTGAGACTCATCTTTAGAACGTCTTATGGCCTCAGCCAATTGTGCGGCCTCCTCGGCAGCCGAGCCCGGGAAAAGAAGACCAGCGTCTGACTCTTGCACGACCAACGACTCATCTGGTAGTATGGGCTCAGACACCGTTAAAGAATCAAGTAAGTTGGTGGCAACCCTCCTCCGCCTCTTAGATCCAGAACCGGCCGCCGAAGACGACCGTTTATTTCCCCGTGGAGCCTTAGTGCGGCGGCCGCCCACGTCGCCTTCAACACCCTCATCCCTATTACCCTCGCTTGGTGCCACAACCGAGGATGACACCGCCATTATCGATGCCAAGGGGGACGAGGCTGCCTCGGGTGGTGGCGCTGTTACCGGAGCCCGTCTACCCCGTGACCGAGTACCCAGGGGCATACCAGCTGTTGGAGTAAGATCCACCCCTAACTCCTACGGAATGAGCGTGGTGCCAATATCCCTCAAGGGAAAGCGGACCGGGGCGCGCGGTCGCAGCGTAGCTCCCATGGCCGGAACCTGAGTAGGGGCACCATGACCAAGAAGCACCCTTCTTTCCTCAAGAATAATTGGGTTGACTCGATAGAGATACCAACCCGTGAACGATCCCACGCATAGGGGCATGTACTCACCATCGGGGATCATGAACTGAGAACCCGTGTTCAGCCTCATGAAATGATGGGCGGCATCTCGAACGGCCTCGAGCGAAGGAACCGGCGCGACTATGAAAGCCTCAAACGGGACACCCTGATCATAACCAAACTGCCGGGCAAAGCGGTGTGGATTGTACCGCATGAAGAGGGCCGCACTATCCTGACGGAATACCAGGTAACCCGGTCTGATTGCGTATAAGCGCGCGGCCTCCCGGTGCTTCAAAGAGGGCGCGTTATCTATCGACCGGTCCCAAAGCGGCTGGGCTGAACCCGCGAAAGAAGATAAGACCCGATCATTAAAAACCAACCCGCCAGCAGTAGCGTAAGGAGAAATCAACGCCCGAATAGCCCCGAATTGAGTCAGGTCAGCGGCAGAAGCATCCACCAATCACATAAGCCTCGGGAAGGTATAAGCGTCGTAGAACGCGGGCCTTTGATGCATAGCAAAAGCACCCAAGATGTGCATTTCGATCCAAGACGTAAAGTAGTGAAGCGAGAAATTTACCACATCTACGCCAGGGCTTGAAGTATTAGCTGCAGCGCCCAAACCGTGATAAAGATGCGCCAGTGCCGGGATGCCAATGGCCAGCTGCGTTCCCTCAGCTATGCGGTAAGCCGGATAGATGACCGAAGCTCTCATAAAGCGGCGATGCATAGGGATGACAAACCAGCTGAGCCAAACACTAATAAACCCAACGAAGAACGTCTCCTCGTCCATGCCGGGAGCTGCGATGGATTCGAAGGACATCGGCGACATTATGGGGATGTAGTACTGCGGTAGATCTGATTCATTGGTCGGCAGCTTCTTCGGACCAAACCCAAAGGGGTCTTTAATATTTGCAAACTTCGGAGCTGTCTTCGATAAGACGTCCTCGCGAAGGAAGCAGGCGATGAAGCTCTTAAAAGTAACGCCCTGCTCCTCAGATTCGGTGAACAATCGATCAAAGATACCTAGCACATTGATTAAGCTGGGACGCTTGTGGCGGACGGCGTTCTCGGCAGACAAGCCGTCAAGCGGTGCGGGCTCGGGTTCAAAAACGTATTCATCAGAGGGCAGCAACTCCTCATAAAGTGTCCCTCGAATTGGCAGCCCCGAGATCTCATAAAACTCCCCCAAAGAGATCGAAACCTCTCTGTCCCCCAGAAGAAAAGTGTTGGTGGGGAGATTCCATTGATTTAACAACGCTTTAACCCACCAGACATGCGGGGATTGATAATGGAAGAGTGACGCATATATTGCCTGGTAAAGAACAACCTTCTGCAGACGCGCACGATGGGTAGCAAGGATGTAGCGAGCCCAGAGGAGGTAGCCCGTGGGGTGTCGAGGAGTGAGCCCTATCTTATAAATCTGTCCCCATTGGTGGGCCTCACCCTGACAAATGCGTCGTCCCAGGATATCTACAGCGGGGATCGGATGGTTTGGGATACCGGTTGTTGAAGGTTCGAGTCGTCCCGTTGGAGTCCAATTTGGCATCTCCACAGCGAAAACCGTCCTCGGAGGGTCCATCGGCAAGAACGGGAAAGTAGGCTCTGTTGGCACTTCGCAGAGGAAGCATCGACGTCCCTGGATAATATGACCGTACCAGGTCCCCCACAAAAGCAAGTTGGTGTAGGTCGGGTCATGGTCCTTGATCATCGCCATCACTTCTTCATCATATGGTGATTGGGGATAGGCGGCCTCCGAACGAGTGAAGGGAAAGCACGGAACAAAAGCCATCGCACCTGAAATCAAATAAAGGAAACTGTCAAAAGCAAAGCCAGAAATATATATATATATATATATGAGCATAACTATATATAGAAGACATTTGAAGAAAGCGACATCAGACTCTTTTTTTGGGGCCATTGGCTACAAAACACATGGGCCCCACAGAATCAGGTTGACGGCTCGTTAATAATGAGGCCAAGAAATTACAATGAGACAAAGCGAATATTCTCATTAAATAAACAGGGGACTTCAAGTAACCCTACACACTCCCCTAAAAGACAAATCCATCTCGGGCTCTGTGATGAATCAAACAGAATCAAGGGAATTAAATTCCCAAAGACCAACAGTGCAAACTGTTTTTGGATTGTGAAGAGGATGACTCAAGGAAAGAAAACCCATGAAGTTCTCTAGGAAGAACTTAGTTCTTCAGAGGAATTAAATTCCTTTTTGAAAAATGGAATTAAATTCCCAGAAATTTTGTTTCAGAGCCAGAGCTCCTTGGGATGGAATTAAATTCCATGGAAAACAACTGACATTATCATCTTCCTTAAAAATTAGAAAAGCACTAAGAGATCTACAGTTTGAAAATTAGGTGGGTCTCTGTTCTTGTTGATGAACTTGAAGAAAAAATAGGTTCATGTTAAAAGGGGTGAAACCCTTGATGTGGATTTAAAATCCAGAAAGTTATTTTAATGAAGGTTCTTCGATCGTTCAACATCATTACCTGAAAGGAAAAGTCCTTCTTGAACAGAGTTAAACTCTGAAAAAATTTCAAGACAGAGAACTAAGCTCTGGAAAAAGAGAATTAAATTCTCAAGAGAAGGAAGTTCTCAAAGGAGGAAGATGAGCAAAGTGGAGGCTCTTCTGAAAAGACATGGGCATTTATAGAATGGGATGGAAAACGTTTCATCTACCCTACTCCCAAAGCAGATCCGACGGTCACAAAAGTGACAGCGTTGCACTCACGTGCAGACACGTGAGAACAACGCTGTGGGGGCATTTGTTCCCTGATTAAAAATCAGGAAAATATTCAGAAGAGGCATCACGTGCTCACACGTGACCAGTGGTCACGTGTTGGCACGTGATAGTCAAGCGGCGGCACAGAGCATATTTGTTCTCTAATTAAAAGTCAAGAGGAAGCTTCAGAATAGGAATCACGTGCTCACACGTGACCAGTGGTCACGTGTTGGCACGTGATGGTTAAGCAGCGGCCAGAGAACAGAGCGCAGAAGAAGAGAAGCCCATTCCAGGGGTCACGTGGCCACACCTGACCGGCTTTAAGAGCCTTATTTTTTAACAGAATTAAATTCTGAGGATAAATCTTTCAAATCTTTCCAAAATGAAGAAGGATTATCTAAAACCGTTGGATTAAAAATCTAAAGATGATTAAATATCACCAATTTATGGAAAAATCTTGCACTTGGAAAGATTTCCCCCTAAATCTAACCGAAATAACAAAGAGATATCTTTGGATTTAAAATCCAATGGTGAATAAAATTCACCCAACAATCTAAAGGCCCAGATTAATGATAAATATAAATCAAATCTCTCAATATACAAATCAAATCTCTCTATGAGAGATTTACTAAACAGATTGATTCTTTTCCTACTCCTATAAATAGGAGCCAAGAAAAGAAGAGGAGGGACCTTTGGACCTTTTCTTTTGATACACAGAGAGAGAGATATAGAGCCTTTGATTCTCTACAAAAGGAAAACCTTAGGTAAGAAAAGAAAAGAGAGGCTTCAAAAGAGAATTTAATTCTCAAAAGAGTTTAACTCTCATATAAAGAAAAGAACTTAGTTCTTTCTCTGGTGGAGGATCTGCAAAGTGCACATCCTCCCATGAATTGAGAATTTAATTCTCATTGGGTTGAGATCCTGCCATGCATATCTAAAACACAGAGGAGGAACTGAGTTTTGAGAATTTAATTCTCACTAAATGATAGAAATTCAATTCCTTCCAAGATAAAATTAGGGTTTAACCCTATGTTATGGGAATTTAATTCCTTCAAAATGAACAGAACTAGGGTTTAACCCAAATTGAGAACATAATTCTCTCAAACTCACAGGAATTTAATTCCCTTAAGAAAAGAAATTAGGGTTTAACCCTATTTAAGAATATAATTCTTCAGAAGAAAACAGGAATTTAATTCCTCTGAAGTTTGTTGTTAGGGTTTAACCCTATGAAGAATTTAATTCTTAAAAGATGAACATATTTTTTAAAACATGCAAAGAACCAGAGTCACGTGCTACCACGTGACCCCTGCAAAGATCCACAGAAAAGAACTTTGAAGCAACACCTCACGTGTTACCACGTGACTCCTGCAAAGATCTATAAAAGAGAACTTTGAGGCAATGCCTCACGTGCCCCACGTGATCTCTAAAGCACACAGAGAAAAAGGCAAAAGAAACAGAAAAGAGCCCTAGGGCGCCCTCACGTGTCGACACGTAACCCCTAATGAACATTCTAACAGATCAAAGCGTGCGCCTCCATCACGTGCCCACACGTGATGGCTTTCAGAATTAAAAGTATTAAACACTTATCTGTAGAACAAAATAAAGGGAAGCAGGGCGCTCTCACGTGCTACCACGTGACCCCTTGGCTGAAGCTCTAACAGATAAATGCTTAAATTCCCATCACGTGATACTTCAAAGTATGCAAGACTTTTTTCTGAATAAAATAAGGGGAATCAGGGCGCTCTCACGTGTCCGCACGTGACCCCTCTCTCCTTAGTGTTTAACGCTAGTCTGGAGATTTTTTCCCCAGTGTTTAACACTGATTTGCTTAGTGTTTAACACTAATTTGAAAAATCTTATTCCCAGTGTTCAACACTGATTATCTTTTAGTGTTTAACACTAACTTGTTAATCTTATTCCCAGTGTTCAACACTGTTGGTCTCTAGTGTTTAACACTAGCTTTAGCCCAATTGGCTAAGTTTCCAGAGGCAAAGCCTCCCCTTCAATGAACCAACAGATGGCCAATATCCCAAACATGATTGGACTTAGCCCAAGCTGGCCATAAGTCCTCAATTCAAACTTAACTGGGCCAATGGGCTCATAATATAATAATTGATCTTAGTATCCAAATTGGACTACAGATCACTTAATCTACTTCGGTTTAAGGGTACATCTCTTCACTCCTTTGATACTTGCGTTGTAATTCCTCAACGTCTTCAAAGAGGTGGCGGGTCCCGATGACCACACATTGATACGGACTGTGGGGTCCTTAAACTCATGGACTATGACGCCCTTAACCTTGACCGTAATGTCTTAAAACTAAACGCCGGACTGTGGGGTCCTTAAACCCACGGACTACGAGGTCCTTAACCCTGACCGGAATGTCTTAAAACTAACAACGGACTATGACGTCCTTAACCTTGACCGTGATGTCTTAAAACTAACATCGGACTGTGGAGTCCTTAAATCCACGGACTACGACGTCCTTAACCTTGACCGCAACGTCTTAAAACTAACAATGGACCGAGATGTCCTTAAACTACCAATGGACCGAGATGTCCTTAAACTACCAATGGACCGCAATGTCCTTAAACTACCTATTGACCACAATGTCACTAAACTAAACAACAGGGCTCCCCTAATCGCTCTCTTGTCGGATCTAAACGATCCCGTTAAGTTGATCTTAGTCTAAAACTAGACTAACGTATCCTTAACAAACGTTTAAGTTGATCTTAGTCTCAAACGAGGCTAACGTATCCTTAAACACAACAACCAAACCCAAATAATACGGATTTGGACTAGTCCACGCCCTACGGGCGACGACATAACTCAGTCTCCGTATACAATCCACGGGCAACCGAACACGAATCAAACACACACGACACGAAGTGATCATCTGGAGAAGGAGAAAGTTGTTACTGCAATGCGGTAGCGTAATTAACTGCAGGGGCTTGCGCCTGCAGGGAAGAGCGTCCCCACAATCAAAAACCCCTCAAGCGAGGGGGAATCTGACGAAGTCTGCTACATCGGACGCATCCGTTTAAACCTTCGATACACGGTGTCATAAATCAACTTGGCATCTTCGGAGAGGTAGACGGATAGCACCAATTAGCATCTGCCCCGAATCTCAGGCAAGACCGTCCACGTCTTGGCCGCCATTCGGAGGGGAACATACTTCAACCGTTACCAATCCCAGAATGGAAGTGGCAACACATCACGATGGACTTTGTGACTGCTCTTCCTCGCAGCACAAAGGGTAACGATGATATATGGGTCATTATGGATCGACTCACAAAGTCGGCTCACTTCATCCCATTCCGAGTTGGCCAATCAACTAAGACTCTGGCAAAGAAGTACATGGAGGTAATAATCTATTTAAGATTTAAACTCTTCATAATGTACTATCTCTGATACCCATGAACTCATACAGGAAATTGTGAGACTTCATGGAGTACCGGTCTGCATTGTCTCCGATCGTGACAGCAGGTTCCGATCGCAATTTTGGCAGAGTCTGCAAGCTAGCTTGGGAACAAGTCTGAACTTCAGCACGTCTTATCATCCATAAACAGATGGTCAGTCGGAATGAACTATTCAGATCTTAGAGGATATGCTCAGAGCGTGTATGCTAGACTTCAAAGGATCGTGGGAAGATTACCTGCATCTTGTGGAGTTCGCGTACAATAACAGCTACCAAGAAAGCATAGGAATGGCACCTTTTACAGCATTGTATGGAAGGAAGTGTCGATCACCATTAAGTTGGGATGACATCGGAGATATGGAACTTCTTAGACCAGAGATGATAGTAGCGACCGTTGATGTGGTTCGTACTATCAGGGAAAGAATGCGCATAGACCAAGATCGACAGAAACACTGGGCTGATGCGAAGAGACGACACTTGGAGTTCCAGCCAGGAGACCATGTATTCTTGAAGATATCTCCGAACCGCGGAGTGATCCGATTTGGAAGACGGGGTAAATTGAGTCTGAGATATATTGGACCGTTCGACATACTCGAACGAGTCGGTGAAGTGGCATACCGCTTAGCGCTTCCACCCTCATTGGAAGGAGTGCATAACGTGTTCCACATATCCCAACTCAGAAAATATGTGAGTGACCCCATCCATGTACTTGATCATTCTGAGCTCACTATACAGCCCGATTTGTCTTGTGAGCAACAGCCTGTGGAGATCCTGGACAGGAAAGTGAAGACACTTCGGAACAAGGAAGTTAACTTAGTCCGGGTAATGTGGAGGAAAGACACTCTAGGAGAATCCACTGGGGAAAGGGAAGATGAAATACGTGCAAGATATCCTCACCTCTTTGTAAATTGGTCCTCAAATAAAAGTTGTAAATTTCGAGGACGAAATTTTTTAAGGAGGGTAGATTGTAACAACTCCAATTTTTGTATACATAAAATTGATTTAAATTTGAAGTATACTTGGGATATTTAATGTTGTTGTTACCACTTTAAGTATTTATTTTCCCACAATAATTACAAGAAGGAGCTTGTAGCTCATTGGTAATACCTTGCACTGCTGAACCAAGCCACCAGAGTTCAAATCCCCTGCCCCACATTATTATTAGATTGTTTTTGTTTTAAATCCTTTGGAACCCCAACAGTCCACAGACCATAACTCCCAAAAGTTGAACTGTACTTAAAAAACTAAATATACCAGAGTCTTAACCCGGAGACCCCCCACCTACCCACGTCCAGAGTCGGCCGAGTCGGCCGGAGGACCGGCCGACTCGGGCCGGCGCCGCCGGCCGGACGGCCGAGTCCCCAAAACGAAAAATGTGTCGTTTTTCCTTCTCATACCCCCTGTATACTTAAATGTCTGGATCGGTTCCAAAAACGCAATTATACCTCATTCACTCCATTTTTATTACTTTTTCCTATATTTTTACATATTTTTTTAAATTAAAAACCTTTCACCTATCCTACCCTAGCCTACCCTATAAATACACCCCCTACCCTCTATCCTCTCATCCCAAAACCCTAAGCTTACTCTCTCAAAATTTTCCAAATAGTGTGTACTTTGAAAACAAGTTCGCGGCGAAGCTCCGACGAAATTCAGGCGGGAATTCCGGCGACGTTTTTAGAAACAACCGGCGACGAAGCAACGCCTCGGCAACCCTTTAGTTCCCCCTACACTCCTTTGCCTAATAGAAACTCGTAAGTCCCATTCTATCCCCCTTTCTATTTCTCTAAAATACGAAATTACGAAACCCGACGGAATCGGAACAAATCCAATTTCCGACTCGGCCTTCGATAAAATTTCACTTCTAATCAATTCAATCATGCTTAAACATCTTATTGTTGACTATTAAACATTCAACGAATAATTTGAACAAGTTTTCTCACATGAAATGATAACCTGTCCAATCTATCGTATTTTTCACTTTAATACCATCATGTTTCGATTTCACATTTAACCCCTAAAACTTTGCTATACATTTAAAGTAGAGCACGAGGTAATGACCTACCTCCACACATACGCAAATACAAACCTAAACGAAATCATCAAAAACTTAGAATACGATAAAAACAATACTTTCATTTAAATACCATTTTCTTTATAAAATCAATCCTAAAAGTTTAGCTTTGATACACTTTTAAATAAATACCTCTTATTAGGAAACACGATAAGTTGTGGACATCGATCGTTTATCTAAACCTGACTTTGTGGTGTCTAGGCTAGGGAAGTGAGCAAAGGTAACTTTAAAAGGCCCGTCTCACGATTCGTGAGCGGATCCCTCCTTCCTCACTTGTACTTACCTGGCCACAATTGGCGGTGAAGAGGAGATTTGAGGCTTCTAACGACTTGTCATTTAGACCATTTAGAAATAGGCTAGTTAGCTTAGGAAACCCTAGAATCTAAAATATGGAAACTTACACTTTGCAAATAAATACATTTTACTTATAAAACCGTTTTTTAAACGATTAGTATTTTACAATCTTTGCAAAGCGCCGCTACAACCCATCTTTGGGGAACCCGTTCGGGATCGTGCGGTTTATCGTGCACCCTCGGGCTAGTAGTGCGAGATTCAGACCTCCGCAAGGAGCATTCGGTCTCGAAAGGTTTAAAATACGACATCTTAAGAAAATGAGATTTTGGAATATAAATATTTATTAAAATTATTTTTGTATAAACATATGTATATTTATCATTTAAATATCTATTTTATTATAATATAAATATTCCACCTTTTTTCTAAAAATCACAAGAATAAAGTTTACACTAAAATACCATGAACTTCAAATAATCAATATTACAGATAAATACCCTTATTTATAAAACTATGATATTTTCACTAGAAATGTCACCACATAAAATCCACCCTCATTACAACTCTAAAGACGAACAATAAATACTTGAGGTGTATTTTGAAAAGTATATAAAAGTATTTTTACATTAAAAAACCTTCAAGTTTTATAAATTACCCTAAGGACCCTAGCAATTATAAGATTTCGATTCACATTCCTGATTGTCTAACTAGGGTTTGAGTCTGATTAATCTGACTTGAATATGATGCAAGTCAATCTATAATCTACAAGTTTCCAATTCAATATGAACACATGAATCCATGAATACAATTATCAATTTATACACTTGACTGAACCGAACCATGGATATATATTCCTTTTACATGATTCTCAGTATTCCATTTACATGACTCTACGGTTATAACCGTTTCCTGATATCATGGTTTCGGTCAGTCAGTCAATCACTCATACAATCAATACAATTTTACAAGATAATAATACAAACAAGACATCGCGGGGTTTAAGGGGTAGATTGGTACGGAAGGTGTTAAAGGTGGCACGAGGTGGTCAGATTTAATACACCTAACATGAATCCAGTTGTTGTTGTACTGTGGCATAAACGGTTCCTTGTACTATACGTGCCTCTAGTCTCTGGCATATAGAGACTCCCCTCGTATACACTGGCATCCTTCTGTACCAAGCTACAAACAACAGCGTTAATACGACACTACTACAGGATAATACAACTTTAAAATATATCTTATTATTCTGTCTTATTCTACTTTCCTCTTACCTTTGGGACTTACCGAGTGACCTATTCGCTGACGACATTCTGTTTCTTTCTTCTTTGAATGTCGTCAGGTGATTTGGACCCGGCGGAGATCGAGCCATCTCAAGAAGACTTGGAGCAGTTTGCCGAAAACCCTGCACTTTAGTTTCATTGTACACTTTTCCTTTCTGTACTTTTCATTTCATGTTATGCCACTGTTTAGGCATCTTTTTATTTCAGTTGTATTTCCTTTCATGCATTGTACAAAGAATGTTAATAAATAAAAGTTGCTGTTCTTTTTAATTCTTGTCTCTTGTGTATTTATTTTATATTGCTTAGATACGCTTAGCGTATGTACTTCTGAGTATATACGTAGCGGACCAGTCCCGTCCCCTTCGCCGTACACTGGGAAGCGGGGCGTGACACTTGTACTTATCTTTTCATTTGTATGCCACTGTTTAGGCATAGCTTTTATCATTGTACATTTCCTTTTCAAATCAGTTGTAATGTTAATAAAAGTTGATGTTTATATTACATCTCTTGTTATTCTTTTGCATTTATTTATATTGCTTATTTACGCTTAACGTGTTTACTTCTGAATAAATACGTCGCGTGCCTCGCCACGTCACCGCCTCCATACACTAGGAAACGGGGCGTGACAGGTTTTGTTGGCGGCCCGTGCAGTTCAGTTCTGCATGGAATCCTAAGCAATATATCACAACAAGTATAAGAATCAGCAACTATACATTCTTTACATTTCAAATTCCTTGAATCTATCCTAACCTTTCTTTTCCTATCAAGGTAATGGATTCACCGAACAACACAAGTACCAACGTCAATGGCAACACCCCACCTCCTACTCTACCACCACCACCTACCGTTGCAGCTCCCATCAACGAGCAGACGGTATTGGTTGAGGCGATAAAGAGCCTCTTGGAGGGTCAGCAGCAACAGACTGCAATCCTCTTGCACCGCTCTGAAGCTGAAGCATCCGGAGTCAAGCAATTCCGGGCATTACTGTTGGAGATAGTGCCCTCAGAGTCAATTATTGGATCACAGGCACGTGATTGCAATGATTGAGGAAGGACCTATTCCGGTAGGACAGTCTTACTCAAGATGATAGTATGCTATCTGGTTTACCTTTATCATCGTGTACTGCTTTAGGTGACCTTACAGGTCACTATTGCACGTTGATAGAGCCCCTAGGATTCTTGCTTGACTACCAGCAGTATGAGGGCGATCATATACGTGGAAGCTGGTAGTCTATAAGCACATCCTTAAAAGGTCCCTAGTCATGGGAGTTTCGAGACAGGGCATCGATACTCCAGAGTAAACTAGTGTATACAGTCGAGACCCCGACAAGGGGCGGTGGCCGGTCTCACAAGCCACTGGTGTCAGTTGGTTCACCTAAGATGTATACAGGTGCTCATTGGGTTATGAGTACACCGGACAGGACTCGCCGGGAACATGCTAGTTGGTCTTATACCTGACGTCAGATAGCAGTTCCCTAGTGACATGTGTACAGGTTAGTTCATCGACCTGGGGATTGTCATTTGTCTCGTATGAGTTCCCACTGTACTTTGATTACTACCCTACCACGCTCAAAGGAGACGTGCAAACAGGTTTTAGTTGGGTACAGTCCCGAGCCACATGGAGGCAGTGAGCGGATCTTCAGGGGTTCGTCTCTCCCGGTATTGGGGGTGAGGTCGCGCTGTGTCTAGGAGAGCCATTACACGAAGTCCTTGGCCAAGGCAGGAGATTTACTGGTAGGTATTCCAGTAGTATCTCAGGGTGTTCTGGGCTACACTCCGACACGACTTGTACCACTTTTGGGGGTCTGACTTTTACCAACCTCCTAAGCCCGCCATGCGATGCTCATAGACGAACGGACCGGACTGTACGGATATTGTCACTAACAGGCTCAGTAGGGTGTCAGGATGTGTTCGCTCATCGACGTCCCTTTTGGTCAATAGCTGGTGGCCCGTCACGTATGGCTAATACCTCTGATGTGCTAGTAGTTAAATCCACAGCCATAGTATTGACGAGTCTTTAGAGTCCCCCACATTCAGTTACTCAAGTTTCGGGCGAAACGCTGTAGAGGCCGTATGGAGATATGGTAGGGTTCGATCAGATACGTGCGGTATTGCACGGATCATGATCGGACGGTTAGTACTAGAAGCCGTATGGATATATGGCAGGGTTCGATCAGATACGTGCGGTATTGCACGGATCGTGATCGGACGGATAATACTAGCCGGCTTTGGTTTAAGCCGGATCCTAGTATAGTACTGTGTAGATTTTGTCTCTTTGCATTTGTATTCAGTGGGAATACAGATGCGGGTATGTATATGCAGTATCGGGGTTTTCCTGTAATTTATTACAGGATCAGTTTTCTGAAGTTGCCGGTTTGCATTCCGTTCCGGCCAGTTTTCCTTTGTTCCTTCACGGCCGGACTTTTATGATGGAGGGGGTTATTTGCAAGTTTGCAAATAACTTATTGTGGAGGGGGTTTCTTGCATTTTGTGGCTTCATGATAGTTCTCTCATCATGAGATGCTTTATCCATCTTTTCCTTTGCATTAATTGAGATTAGAGTTGGATTTGATTTGGTGTGACTTTGTTATCATTGCCTTTTGGATGTGGTCACCATTCTACTTTTCCTACACTCACCTCCCTTCATGGTTGATGTTTTATTCCCTCCACCATTTTAGATGAGAGGGAGCCGGCCACTTTTGAGAGGAGAGAATGAGAGAGGTTTCATTTTTGTATGAGGGAAAATTTGATTATCTCATTTTGGCTTGCTCTCAAAATCCTTCTCACCTCTCCAAAGTTCATATTGATTCCTCCATCAATGGCAACTACATAAACCCCAAGAGACATGGTTTCTACACTTGCCTACAGCAAATCTTGGACGCGTCGGCTAGCCAACTTCACGCCCGAGTTGCCTCGGTCCAGAGGTGGGAGCCCGTAAAAGAATCCGGCTACGTGGTGCCCTTTTCCGACGAGGACGTGACGGACGGAGATTCCGCGGGAGATCGGAGTGGAGACGAAGACCGAAGGACACGGATCGCTCGGTATATCTCTCTACCTTTTCTCTAGATAGCTAGGACTAGTTTAATGGCACGATCCGGGTTTATAGTGTGCGGTGGTGCCGGTTTCTAAGTTCGAAAAGTTAAAGTAAATCATCGCTTCCGCATTCCGGCGTCGGATTGACGGCCGGGGCACCGCCGTGCACTTACAGTGGTATCAGAGCCTCGCCTTTAACCTAGTCTAGCTTTGTCTAATGTGTTTACATTTCCGATCGATCAAAAATTCCAAAAACCCGCGTTTTCTTCACATCAGTTTCTGTCGAAATTTTTTGAAGTCCAAAAATTTTTCAGGTTATTTCAGAATGATATGTAGGACATTCTAAGAGTTCTGGGAAAATTTGGTCTCGTGAACAGTCTAAACAACCGCGGAACCGCGGCCAAACCCATGCTTGGGCCGCGGTTCCGCCGCGACTTGAACTGTTCAGTGTACCAAAATTTTGCAGAAAGCTCCTGACTTGGAAATAGGGGTTTTGGAATATTATTTTTGGGCCCAGAATTTCTTTATCTGCTACAGTAATGCTTGGGGCCCACTTGGTAAAATTTGATCGATCGGATATTTTAAAACACATTAGTTCACAGTATTTACATTATATCTGCGACCGTGAATGTCACTCGATCGGTAAATCCTGTCTAACTGCTATAGCCCGGTTAGACGGATTTGCGAACGTGACTTTCACGTTGATGTTCTGTGTATTGCTGTGATGTTGCGGATCGGTCGTGGGGATAGCCTGGATGCAATGGTAGTACAGATTTGGTTGTATTATGTACATTTGATATTGCGGGGCGAGCGTCCGACATGTGGACTGCCGTCACAGCCTGTTTGTATTATTATTTTGGGGCACGACCAAGTTACGGTCGATGTACCCATTGTATGTATATTTTACTTTCTGTACTAGGATTACCCCAAGGTGGGGTGCACGGATAGCCGGGTTCTAGAGGGCAACGGGCCCGCATCTCATGGCATTGAGACGGAGGGGGCTTCACTCTAGGATTGGCGGGCTATTCGCCGCACTCGTAGGGGGTACAGGTTGACCCAGGAAGGGTGCCCAAGTTACCGGATTCCGTGAAGTGCTGGGTGGTCCATTCACGTTGCTGAAGGGGGCTGCCTCGCTTCAGGTTTTGGCGGGTAACTTGCCGCGCCCGTAGGGGTCTAGGATTTCATTGCACAGGCTATCCACACGACCAGGGGAACGTCGGGTTTCAGTAGTGGCTCTGTGAAACCCGGGGATCCCAGATATCTGTATTGTTCTGTGATGCTGTATATTTCTGTGATGTTGCATTTTATCACGCCTTGAGCGAAATATAATATATTGGTATATATATTAGTAGATGTTGTATATGTTTTGCATCCGCGCTAGTCCAGTCCCCGCTCTGTCGTTAGTTAGCTAACCTAACGGGTAATGACGGGACCCAGTGGTGAATGCGGATGGCATATACGTACATCAATATATTTTCGTTCTTTATGGTGTGATCAATTGATGGGACTGCGTTGATTCGGATCAATGCAAGTTAAAAACAAACCTATTCTGATGTTGTTGGAACACTTTTCAAAAAGCTGTTATTGCAAGGACGTTCTTTTTGTTTTGCATCGTGGTATTCAGTTGGAATATCCTGCTCCTCAGTCGACGAGGCAAGGGCCGAGATCCCTTCACCGGGAGTAACCCCTTGGACAGAATTTTGCGTCAAGGCAATAACTTCACTATAGCCGATTACTTTTGCTTTGCATCGTAGTATTCAGTTGGAATATCCTGCACCTCATTCTACGGGGAAAGAGCCGAGATCCCTTCACCGGGAGTGACCTCTTTAGCAATGGTTTTCGTCGCTATATTTTTTAAAAAGCTATCCGGTTCCTTCAACGATATCAAGTTCATTACGTTAAAGGTTTTCGCCAGAAACCATTCGTAGCCCTCCGTCGTTTCATATGGATAGTCAATAGTATTCAAGCTGTGTTTGTTGGCCAAAGTCAAGGCACAGTGATTGGTAGCTGTTGAGTATTCATATGCAGTATAGATAGATGCGTTGGTTTGGGACAGTCGTACTGCCTTGTTGGCCAAAGTCAAGGGTAGGTATGGGTGGATTCAAATTAACCTGAAGAATGACGGGCAGAACTTGACATGTGATTTATGATTTGTTGGCCAAAGTCAAGGTCATAAGAGCATGGGGTAAAAATCCACATCGGGAGTTTCTAAAGAAACTGAAACTTGCCAGATATGCGCATACCTTCTGGAGTGTGATGACGTGAGCGGATTCCGTCACGTTATCATGCGATGATAGTTGGATCCCGATTCCCACTGATGAGTTGGTTTACTCCTCGGGTGATCCCGACTAATTCTTCTTTCAGGTTTGGAGGAGAATTTGACGGTACAGTGGGAGGTTTCCAGATTAGATAAATTGGTAACCATTCTGATCTAGGATAGAGTGCACACTGAGTGTTTCTTTTCTCTCTCTCTTTGGCAGCGACCATTGACCCGACCCTAAGACTATGACTCAGTGACCAAAATTAACCGAACCTTCTTTAACACTGGCTTTTGGATTGTCAGAGTTGCAAACCTCATTGCCACTCCTACTTTTACCCTTTTCTCCAGGACACCCCGTATTACTACGAACATCCACTTCCATTGGACAAAACCATCGTATGGTTATATACGAACTCGAAAGAATTTATTCGGGGATGGTTTCCGGTTTTGGATAAAACGGATAGGACTATTCAGTTGTCTTTTCCTTTTACCTTCTCTCAGGTAGAGAGTACTCCTTGGTTTAGGAGATAGTACACCTATTACGCAAATTGGATAGTCTTCTTCCAAACCTTAGGCTGGTGCCGACCGGTAGGGAATGAAGAAAACCAATTAGCCTAACAATGGTGTACAGAAGGTATTAAGTAAAGACATATCAAGGGATTAGTAAGAGGGCAAAGTAAATTGCGACTGCTATTCATGACCAAACCAAGTATTTCTTCGCCAATCGTAAATCACCTTTAATTGAACCAGAACACTCCGTATCACTACGAAGATCCACAGTTTATTGGATACTCCATCGTATGGTAATATACGAACTCGAAAGGAACTTGTTCCAGTTCGGGGATGGATTCTGGTTCAGGAGAAATAGGAATAAGGTTTATTCGGTTGTCTTTTATCTTCACCTTCTCTCGCATTGCGAGTGCTCCTAGGATTAGGACAGTACACCCATTATGCTTATTGGATAGTCTTCTTCCAAACCATAGGCTGGTGCCGAACGATAAGGAAGGAAGAAAACCATTTAGCCGAAGAGGGTGTACAGAAGGTAATGACTAAAAACATATAAAGGGATTTGGAGAGATGGCAAAGAGATATACGGTTATAGTTGTGAATCTGGATAATGGAAGAGGCATTACTAGGAATACCCGGATACCCCTACGAAACATTTCAATGTTTCAGTTTCACTGTGTACTGTTAAAAGAAAACTGATTTCCCAATCAGTCCTTACTCCAGGGTATGTATTTACCAGGTATGATTCTCACATCTGTATGGTTTTACAGATGATGAATGGGAGTAAGTTATTGGGAATTAGGTGATTATCCTCATTGTATCGGAATTCGTTGAAATTGGTGATATTTGAGGTAATCACCTGGGTTGTTTGCCGGACGGCAAATATTTGGTTTTGAATATCCGCTGTTATGCACCAATTTCAAATTGATACATCTGTACGTCTATTTTTATAGATTGAGATATACCTTTTTGAAATTATGTCTATGACATTTACCTATATCAGTGGATGGTTAGGTAAGGAGCATTAAATAGCGGTGTAATCCTTCATAACCATAGTACAGTTTTCAACCTACGACACACAAAGATTGAGTTATCAGACTCAAGGGACTTATACAGAGTATTGTATGTTGTCCAGTGTCCATTAGGACAGAGGGGTTGGTCCTTGTACTATATTCGATTTACTTTTGACTTCTCTAGTTTTTAGACAAGTGTTTCGTAGAAACACAGGGTCCGAATTTTGAGAAGTTATAGGTATATGAATAAAGTAGAGAACCAGGTATTGCAAGTATCGGGATTCTTCAAAGTGATCGAAGATGTAGATACTTGTGTATGGTGTTCAGTTGATAGTAATGTTTAAGAGAACTTGCTTCTCTTTCAGGTTACTCATAATTGGAAGCATTCCTAAGTTGAGTAACGCTGATCGGCCTCTCTCCATTTAGTTGACATGCACTAGAAACAGCTGCATGATTTGAATCTGGTTCAATTAAATCAGTGCCTCTGGTTCTATATTGGATACAGAACAGTTTATATCTTAACGATGTTAAGGTACGGGGAGTTGTCTGGCTTATGCTTAAAACCAGACTCTGGATAACTCAAGGCATGTTTCTGTAATGGTTGTTTGTGGGTTGACCCAGGCTATGACGAGGGTTGACTTTCTACCATCTGGAAGATCAATAGTGATATTGTTCTAGACTCACCACAGTTTTATTAAAAATGGATTTTTTTCAGAAAACGGTAGTGGGAGAATGGTAGAACTGGAAGTGATTCCAGAACCGCAAACGATTACTGAAGATTTGATAAGGAACCTAAAGATTCAATCTGGTTTGACATTCCATTGGCCACTCCGCAGATAAGATGGGTAACCTCAGGCACCCGAGAGGTACTCCGGTAGCCTCAAGGACGGTGACAGGGAGGTTCTTGTTTACCCAGACTTGCCATTGCTGTTGTTCCAGACTGTGAGACCCGGCAGGAGGATGAGTATAGCGTCGTTCTAAACTGGCTTTACAAGTGTACGTCTATATGACTCTGCCAGAGGGTTGTCGTGGTCAGTGGGAGCAGCGGAAGCATGGTGGACAAGTGGCTTATGTCTATTTATAGACTAAAGCAGATATAGCGGAGATAGATCATCAATTTCTGATGTGACAGTCATAGGTTTGACTTCATCAGAATAGGGGATGGATCAGTTGAGAAGGTAGTAGGGTGTGATGTCATGGTATTTGGATGACATACACAGAGTAGGAAGTGATATTCCTATACTACGATCGGTTATACTTTGGTCGTCACACAGTGGTTTCTCCACATGGGACTTGGATATTATATCAGACATTCTGGTTACAGGATCTATAGTTTTAGATCTAGATTTGGGTGGTTTCCCAATCAGGGTACTCAGACAGCATTCTAAGAGTATTTAGAATGGACGACTCCTGGCATGGTAGTGTACCTGCAAGTGATGGAGTCACCCTCTCTAAAGGTATCTTACAGACTAAAGGAGAGAGGGATGTGCATGATTGGCAGATTTCTTACTTAGGCAATTGAGTCAATCATGAGATGTCAAGTACCACACCAGATGTTGTTCTTGCACTAGATGCAATAAGTTGATATTGACCCAATCCTGGAGAAACAGTCGGCAGCAGTTTTAGAACATAAGTGGATGTTGTAGGGATATGATAACGACAGCCTCATTCGGGAGACAGTTATCATTCCAGGCTTCCAAGGTGACCTGGACGACAAGGAGGTTGTCAAAGTTATAGTTTTTTCTTCTGATGAGGGGCAGTATTTTGGACAGGTGGTCCAAGGCAATACTGAGGGAGGCATGGCGCAGGATACTGATTAAGTTCAGTTGACGATACAGTCTAAGAAGTTTGGATTTGGAGTTCATTTATGAGTTAGGTCCCATCAGACATCCAGACATATTCTGAGACAGGTATTGCACATTTCGGGAGATGGCTTTCTCCGCATGAGATATAGAGAGACATAGAAAGAAACATCAAAGCGGATCCACTAGCTGAGGCTATTCCTCGAACGCAATAGTTTCGCATACGGGATTTGTGAGACTGACTAGTAGAGAAGTTGGGTATTCGGTATCACACAGGCTGTGAGTATGCGACATCGCAATAATTAGCCTTGAGTGTAAGTAGGAGATTGTTGGAGATAGTGCCCTCAGAGTCAATTATTGGATCACAGGCACGTGATTGCAATGATTGAGGAAGGACCTATTCCGGTAGGACAGTCTTACTCAAGATGATAGTATGCTATCTGGTTTACCTTTATCATCGTGTACTGCTTTAGGTGACCTTACAGGTCACTATTGCACGTTGATAGAGCCCCTACGATTCTTGCTTGACTACCAGTAGTATGAGGGAGATCATATACGTGGGAGCTGGTAGTCTATAAGCACATCCTTAAAAGGTCCTTAGTCGTGGGAGTTTCGAGACAGGGCATCGATACTCCAGAGTAGACTAGTGTATACAGTCGAGACCCCGACGAGGGGCGGTGGCCGGTCTCACAAGCCACTGGTGTCAGTTGGTTCACCAAAGATGTATACAGGTGCTCGTTGGGTTATGAGTACACCGGACAGGACTCGCCGGGAACATTCTTATACCTGACGTCAGATAGCAGTTCCCTGGTGACATGTGTACAGGTTAGTTCATCGACCTGGGGATCGTCATTTGTCTCGTGTGAGTTCCCACTGTACTTTGATTACTACCCAACCACGCTCAAAGGAGACGTGCAAACAGGTTTTAGTTGGGTACAGTCCCGAGCCACATGGAGGCAGTGAGCGGATCTTCAGGGGTTCGTCTCTCCCGGTATTGGGGGTGAGGTCGCGCTATGTCTAGGAGAGCCATTATACGAAGTCCTTGGCCAAGGTAGGAGATTTACTAGTAGGTATTCCAGTAGTATCTCAGGGTGTTCTGGGCTACACTCCGACACGACTTGTACCGCTTTTGGGGATCTGACTTTTACCAACCCCCTAGGCCCACCATACGATGCTCATAGACGAACGGACCGGACTGTACGGATATTGTCACTAACAGGCTCAGTAGGGTGTCAGGATGAGTTCGCTCATCGACGTCCCTTTTGGTCAATAGCTGGTGGCCCGTCACGTATGGCTAATACCTCTGACGTGCTAGTGGTTAAATCCACAGCCATAGTATTGACGAGTCTTTAGAGTCCCCCACATTCAGTTATTCAAGTTTCGGGCGAAACGCTGTAGAGGCCGTATGGAGATATGGCAGGGTTCGATCAGATACGTGCGGTATTGCACGGATCAGGATCGGACGGTTAGTACTAGAAGCCGTATGGATATATGGCAGGGTTCGATCAGATACGTGCGGTATTGCACGGATCGTGATCGGACGGATAATACTAGCCGGCTTTGGTTTAAGCCGGATCCTAGTACAGTACTGTGTAGATTTTGTCTCTTTGCATTTGTATTCAGTGGGAATACAGATGCGGGCATGTATATGCAGTATCGGGGTTTTCCTGTAATTTATTACAGGATCAGTTTTCTGAAGTTGCCGGTTTGCATTCCGTTCCGGCCAGTTTTCCTTTGTTCCTTCACGGCCGGACTTTTGTGATGGAGGGGGTTATTTGCAAGTTTGCAAATAACTTATTGTGGAGGGGGTTTCTTGCATTTTGTGGCTTCATGATAGTTCTCTCATCATGAGATGCTTTATCCATCTTTTCCTTTGCATTAATTGAGATTAGAGTTGGATTTGATTTGGTGTGACTTTGTTATCATTGCCTTTTGGATGTGGTCACCATTCTATTTTTCCTACACTCACCTCCCTTCATGGTTGATGTTTTATTCCCTCCACCATTTTAGATGAGAGGGAGCCGGCCACTTTTGAGAGGAGAGAATGAGAGAGGTTTCATTTTTGTATGAGGGAAAATTTGATTATCTCATTTTGGCTTGCTCTCAAAATCCTTCTCACCTCTCCAAAGTTCATATTGATTCCTCCATCAATGGCAACTACATAAACCCCAAGAGACATGGTTTCTACACTTGCCTACAGCAAATCTTGGACGCGTCGGCTAGCCAACTTCGCGCCCGAGTTGCCTCGGTCCAGAGGTGGGAGCCCGTAAAAGAATCCGGCTACGTGGTGCCCTTTTCCGACGAGGACGTGACGGACGAAGCTTCCGCGGGAGATCGGAGTGGAGACGAAGACCGAAGGACACGGATCGCTCGGTATATCTCTCTACCTTTTCTCTAGATAGCTAGGACTAGTTTAATGGCACGATCCGGGTTTATAGTGCGCGGTGGTGCCGGTTTCTAAGTTCGAAAAGTTAAAGTAAATCATCTCTTCCGCATTCCGGCGTCGGATTGACGGCCGGGGCGCCGCCGTGCACTTAAAATTACATCCGAAGCATTTTTCAGGAAAAGAGAGCCCACTAGAGGTGTAACAACTCCAAATTCTGTGTACATAAAATTGTTTAAAAGTTAATGTACAATTGGGGTATTTACAATTCCTGTGAATGCTATAAGTATTTGTTTTGATTTAGAACAACAAGAAACATCTTGTAGCTCATTGGTAAAGCCTTGCACTGCTGTTACAAAGCATCAGAGTTCAAATCTCATCAGCCACATTATCTTTTTATTAAAATTTCTTTTAATCTTTTTAGAAACCCAAGATTCTACACATGCACAACACGTAAAACCAAGAGTCGCAGATAATTTAAACATGTGCACTGAAGAAGCCAAAGCGTCAAGGACATGTGGCCCAAACCCTACCCACACCCGTCGGTGTTGGCCCGGCGACATGGGCAAAAAGCCCAGCGCCGCCGGTCTCCCCCATACCAAATGCCCTCATATTTTACCCCCTGCAACGTTTGGCCTACCCCACTAACCCCACGTTTCTTGTTTACTCTGAATAATTCCACAGAGCAATAAAATTCATATTTAATCCTATTTTATTACAAATTTTAATACACCCATTCACTACACTAAACCCTAGCTTTTCCTATAAATACCACCCCTCATATCACTCCTCCTCACTCACAAACCCCTGCCAAAACTCTCAAGAATTCCCAAGTCTTTATATTGTGCAAGTGGAGTTAGCAAAGGACGAAGATCCGACGAAGTTCCGGTGACCATACGAGCAGTTTCCGGCAACGAAACGAAGCACCGACGAATCCTAGACCTTCTTTTACCTTCCCCCTCTCATCAAAGCCAGTAAGTCCCATCTGCCCTCTCATCTTTTTCTTTAAAAAGTTCTATTTTTAAAACCCGACGGAAGCGGAGTTAGTCCGACTTCCGATTCGGTTTTCTTTAAAAAACTACACTTTTCTTTAACAAGATAAAACCATATTCTCATATGTTGATTAATAAACATTAACAAACTCAATAAAATAAGTTTCACATCAAAATAATCATTTTTGTGACATTTATCGCATTTTTACGTAAAAATACCACAAACTATTTATTTCGACATTATAACCTTATTCCTTTCTATACCTTTAGATAGTTCACGAGGTAATGACCTACCTCATCACAACACATATCTCCATCATAGCACGATTGATTTTGGGACAATAGAATACGGGAAATACGACTTTATAAATAAATACCCTAAACTTAAAAAACCGTTTTCTATAAAAATATGTATTAAAAATTTCCATGCAATTGCGCCTCTACAACCCATTTTGGGGATCCCGTTCGGGATAGTGCGGATTATCGCACGTCCTCGGGCTTAGTAGAGCGAGATACAGACCTCCGCAAGGAGCATTCGATCTCGATGGAATTTTTATACATTTTTCTTCAGAAAAATGAGATTTCTACAAGAAAATAAATAAATTATTTTAATTAAATATCTATATATTTATTATCAAAATATATATTTTAATTATATAAATATTCCAAGTTTTCTAAAACCAAAGGAATCGCTATTACATGAAAATACCATCCAAGTACAACACAAGTACAATATTTCAAGAAAAAAACCGCATACTATGAAAACTAGGTTCTATTTACTAGAAATTGCACAATTGTAAAATACACATCTATGAAAACTCTAAAGACGATAATTAAATGCTTGAGGAGAATTTTGAAACTATGACAAAACTATTTTTACATAAAACCCCCTTAAGTTATACGAAATTACAATAAGGACCCTAGTAAACATAGGTTTAAGCGGGACCATTCTCTTGAGCCTCAGGGAGCCGGAGATATGGGTGCTTGCCTATCTAAGGTAGACAACCTAACAAACGGTGTTATCAATACGGTAATTGTCTTGGAAAAAGACACAAATCATGTCGTTCATGTGCAGCAGTTAGCGATAACATCAAAACCTAATTCAGGACTTCAATTTCTTTTCTAATAGTCTGACTCAGACTGAGTCTAAATATAATCAATCTGACTTGAATGTGATTCAAGTATAAAACCACAATTCATTATGAATCCATATATTCAATCTATTCAATCTATCTTGACTGAGCCGGACCATGGATATACTCCATTTACATGTTCATCTATTATATCTGTTCCATTACTGATATCATGGTTTCGGTAAGTCATCCATCTATACAATTCATAATACAAAACAATACAATCAAGACATCACGGGGTTTATAAGGGGTAGATTGGTACGGAAGGTGTTAGAAGTGGCACGAGACTACAACTATAAGACACCTAACCTGAATATCCATTGTCGTTGTACCGTGGCTGAACGGTTCCTTGTACTCCGTATACCTTAGTCTCCGGGATAGTGAGACTCCTCTCGTATGCACTGGCATTTTCTGTACCAAGCTACAAACAACAGCGTTAACAATATAATACAACTCTAAAAAGTTACATTCTTCTTCTGTCTATTCTGTCTCTTCTTACTTTTGGGACTTACCGAACGATTGTTCGCTGACGACATTCCTTTTCTTCTTTCTTTGGAACGTTGTCAGGTGGATCGGACCTTCTGGAGATAGATCCCACCAGCGAGGACTTGGATCAGCTAGCCTTTGACCCGGAGCTCTATTTTACTTGTACATTTCATTTTCATTTCTGTTATGCCATTGTTTAGTCATTGCTTTCAGAACATGTATTTTCATTTTAGTTGTATTGTAAAAAGAATGTTAATAAATAAAGTTGTTGTTCCTTTACATCTTGTCTCTTGTGTAGATTTTATTTTATATTGCTTAAATACGCTTAGCATGTTTACTTCTGAGTAAATACGTCGCGTGACCCGTCGCGTCCTATGCCCGTACACTGGGAAGCGGGGCGTGAAAAGAGGCAGAGGAATGGGCTCAGTCTATTGAGGATGACTTGGCAGCAGCACAAGTGCCAGAGATTGCTTGGGTGAGAGTTGCGAAGCTGCAACTGACGGATAACGCAAGAGTCTGGTAGAAGGCTGAAGAAAGCCGACTTGCCCAACCGATTGAATGGAGGACATTTCGCGATATGCTTGACGCGAAATATTTCCCCGAAACTGTCCGTTTTGACATGGAACAGCAGTTCATCCACTTACATCAAGGTTCAATATGGAACAAATCTATGGATGAATACGATGCTGAGTTTACCATGCTTAGCAGGTAAGATATGTCTCAATATTCAATTTTCTGATATCACATACTACACTGCTAACACAAGGTCGTAACAGGTTCATGGCACACCTCATTCCGACTGCTGAGATCAGGACACGAAGATTTCAGCAAGGGTTGGACCTGGAGATCCAAGCTGCACTAACTACAGGGGATTTCCCAACCCATGATCTTGCTCTGAAGGCTGCCCGACGCTATGAGGCAGTAATGAAGAAGAAGGGCATACCTTAGACTGCCGGTGTAAAGCGCCCAGCCGCTCAGATGGCAGGAGGAGCCTCTTCCGGGCCACTTTTTGTACCCGGGATACCAGGAGTAACTTTTAACCGACTCAGTCCAAACTTTTGCTTTTACTGCAAGAAGAATGGACACCTGGTGAAGGACTGCAGGCGTGCGAATGGCCTGTGTTTGATTTGTGGCGCATCCACTCACGCCATTGGAGCTTGCCCACATCGTCTCAACCCAGCTCTTGCACCCCGACCAGCAATCACTTTTCCGCAACGGCCAGCTATATAGGCTCCTGCACCTCGTCTTGCTTTACCTACTACACCTCCACGTGGACCTCCTGCACAGCCTCCTCGTCAGTTCTATCAGGCCCAGAGAAATATGCCTCAAGGGCATAGGAACATGCCCCAGGGATAGAGGAATGTGCCTCCAGCAAGGAGGAATGTACCCCGGCCTCAGGCTTTCACAATGACTGTTAAGGAAGATGAGGCCACTGGCCAAGTCATCACTGGTAACTCCCAATCTTTCAAACATTTTCAATACTTGTATATATCAATATTTTTGTTCCTATACCTAAACATATCCCACACAACTTAGGTACAATCTTGGTAGCCTCCCTGCCTGCCTTAGCATTGTTCGATACTTGAGCATCAAATTGCTTTATGTCGCTACGGTTCGTCCGAACTCATGCGATTCCAGTTAAACCGCCCGTATCCAGCTGGAATGTCAGTTTATGGAACAGCGTTCTAAAGGCAACTATGGGATACGATCTGTGTCCAGTGGTCGTCTGCGGTAGAGAATTTTATGCGGACTTCAAGGTGCTGGACATACCGAACTTCGATGTAGTCTCGGGAATGGACTGGCTGGGAACTTTCTTCGCTACCATTGACTGTCGTCAAAGGAAGGTAGTGTTTGAGATACCAGATCATCCGGTCTTTTATTTCAAGAGTGGAGACTGTACCCTGGAACCTAGCACCTACAAGGGTAAACCAAAGAAGGCAATGATTGCAACATTACAGGCGGAAGAAAACAAGCCAGAAGTAGTTCGAGCGTTCGAGGACGTATTTCCTGAAGATATAACAGGTTTGCCTCCCGATCAAGCTCTTGAATTCAGCATTGATTTAGTACCTGGTGCGCAACCGGTGATCAAAGCTCCGTACCGGTTAAGCCCGTGTTCCCGCCAAAAATTTCTGCGCAAAAGAGTCCAAACTATTAAATGGCAGCGATACGCTTAAGAAAATGTGAACCAGTATCTTCCGGCCTGGATTTTAATAAACTCCCGAAGGAGAAACAGCTAAATTTTGATGATATTGGAAGCATCTCGAAAAACCCTTCGATTTGATATATTATGGGCTTCATAATTCATCCGGGATCAAAAGTTATGAGCGAATGTGCTATGCGTTGTTCCCTGATTAAAAATCAGGAATTATCTCAATGAGGTATCACGTGCTCACACGTGACCAATGGTCACGTGTTGACACGTGATGGTTAAAGCAGCGGCAAAGGACAGAGCGCAGAAGAAGAGCACATTCAGGGGGTCACGTACTTGCATATGACCGGGGGTCACGTGCTCACACGTGACCAAAGGTCACGTGCTCACGTGACTGGCTGTAAAAGCCTTGCTGTTCAACAGAATTAAATTCTGAAAAAGATCATTTAAATCTTTCCAAATAGAATTAAAATTCTAAATTTCTATAAATCTTTCCAAATGGAAAAAGATTATGGGGACCGTTGGATTAAAGATCCAAGGGTGATTAAATATCACCAATTTATGGAAAGATCTTAGACAAGGAAAGATTTCCCCTAAAATCTCACCGGAAATAACAAACAGAATATCTTTGGATTTAAAATCCAACGGTGAATAAAATTCACTGAATGATCTAAAGGATCATATTAATGATGAAAACAAATCAAATCTTTCAATGAGAGATTTGCTAAACAAATTGATTATTTTCCTTCTCCTATAAATAGGAGCCAAGAAAAGAAGAGAAGGGACCTTTTTTGGGGAGAAAAAGAGAGAGAGGAGAATTTAATTCTCAAGAGGGAAGAAAAGAAAGGAGAATTTAATTCTCAACAAAGAAAACCCTAGGTGAGAAAAGGGAAAAAGATCAACTTCAAAAAGAGAATTTAATTCTCAAAATTTAAGAGTTTAACTCTTCTGCAAAAAAGAACTTAGTTCTTCTTCTGGTTGAAGATCTGCACAGAGCACATCTCCCCATAAGTTGAGAATTTAATTCTCATCGGGTCGAGATCCTGCCATGCAGATCCTAAACTTAGAAGGGGAATTGAGTTTTGAGAATTTAATTCTCCTAAAACAAAACTAGGGTTTAACCCTCTATGGGAATTTAATTCTCCCAAACTAATTGAAATTTAATTCCTACAGAATCATAATTAGGGTTTTACCCTAAATAAGAATTTAATTCTTTCACAATAGGAATTTAATTCCTCCAAAACAAAAATTAGGGTTTAACCCTACAGAGAATTTAATTCTTAAAAAAGAGACTTGAAAGATCTCTATGCATGCAAAAGACCAAGGTCACGTGTCCCCACGTGACCCCTGAAGAGATCCCCAGAAATGAGAAGGAGGAAAGCTTTGAGGCAATGCCTCACGTGCTCCCACGTGACTCCCAAAACGCAGAAAGAAAAAGCAAAGGAAATGAAAGCTTTGGGCGCTCTCGCGTGTTATCACGTGACCCCTCAGCAAATGCTTTAACAATTGGCGCACAGATCCCCATCACGTGCCAACACGTGATGCTCTAAAATAAAAATAAAAGTGTTTAACACTTATTCGCAGATTTGAGGATAAAACAAAAGGAGATCTGGCTCCACATTTAGGGCGCCCTCACGTGACCCCTAACAAATCCCTTTAATATCCAATGGATGAATGCCAATCACGTGCCCACACGTGATGGCCAGGAAATGAAAAGTGTTTAACACTTAATTGCAGAACGAAGAAAAGGGATCTAGTCCCCCCTTTGGGCGCTCTCACGTGTCCACACGTGACCCCTCTGTCTTTAGTGTTTAACACTAATTTGGTGATTATATTTCCAGTGTTTAACACTGATTGTTTCTAGTGTTTAACACTAAATTAAAGATTATATTTCCATTGTTTAACATCGATTGTCTTTTAGTGTTTAACACTAATTTGAGAGTTCTATCTCCAGTGTTTAACACTGTTGTTCTCTAAGTGTTTAACACTACTTTTAACCAAATTGGCTAATTTTCCAGAGGCAAAAGTCCCTTATCCAAATGAATCTCAAAATTGAGGAAATCATAGATAAAATGTTGTCAGAGCCCCCAAACCTCTGTTTAACACTGCTGAATGACGAGGGGCTGAACCCAGACAAATGTCTAATGGCCCAAAGGGCCAATATTTCAAACATAATTGGACTTAGCCCAAACTGGTCATAAGTCCTCAAATCATCTTGAACTGAGCACATCTGCTCTTTCAACCAACTCATTGGTTCAAGGGTACATCTCTAAACTCCTCTGATATTTGTCGTTGTAATCCTTCAACGTCTTCAGAGAGGTGACTGGTCCCGACAACCACACATTAATACGGACTGTGGGGTCCTTAAACTCATGGACTAATGCGTCCTTAAACTAATATTTGTCCCCAAAACGGGAATGATGGACCACCATGTCCCTAAACTGGAGACGGACCACTATGTCCTTAAACTGGTATTGGACCACCATGTCCTTAAACTGGAAATGGACCACCATGTCCTTAAACTGGCGATGGACCACTATGTCCCTAAACTGGAACAATAGAGCCCAAATGCTCTTTTGTCGGATCTAAACGATCCCGTTAAGTTGATCTTAGTCTCAAATCAGACTAATGTATCCTTAACAAACGTTTAAGTTGATCTTAGCCTCAAATATGGCTAACGTATCCTTAAACCTCCAAACAGACTTTAGTCCCAAATTGGACTATGGATCCCCCAATCAACTTTGGTTCAAGGGTACATCTCTGAACTCCTCTGACATCTGTCGTTGTAATCCTTCAACGTCGTCAGAGAGGTGATGGGTCCCGACGGCCACACATTAAAATGGACCACCATGTCCCTAAACTGGAACAATAGAGTCCAAATGCTCTTTTGTCGGATCTAAACGATCCCGTTAAGTTGATCTTAGTCTCAAATTGGACTAACGTATCCTTAACAAACGTTTGAGTTGATCTTAGCCTCAAATATGGCTAACGTATCCTCGAACAAAAACACCAAACCCAAATCTAAGAAAATACGGATTTGGACTAATTCACGTCCTACGGGCGACGACATAAATTAGTCTCCGTATACAATCCACGGGCAACCACAAACAAAACAAACACCCACGACACGAAGTGAAATTCTGGAGAAGGAGAAAGTTGTTACCGCGATGCGGTAGCGTAATTAACTGCAGGGGCTTGCGCCTGCAGGGACGAGCGTCCCCATAATCAAAAACCCCTCGAATGAAGGGGAATCTGACGAAGTCTGCTACATCGGCCGCATCCGTCTAAACCTCCGATACACGGTGCCATAAATCAACTTGGCATCTTCGGAGAAGTGGACGGATAAAACCAAATAGTATCTGCCCCGAATCTCAGGCAAGACAGTCCATGTCTTGGCCGCCATTCGGAGGGGAACAGATTCTGGCACGCCCGGTGGGACCTTTTCCTCTTTCCACTCCACACTTCGTGTGTCGTCTTCGTGAACGAATCGCGGTTTGTTAATGTTTGCCTATGGGTTTCAAGTTACTAAGATTTGGTCTTTTGCCTGGCGCAGAAATCAAGCATCAATGGCCTCCAACTGCTCGAGCTGCTCAAAATGCAAGTGCAACCGACGCTCCGCCTCACCTGGAGGTATAGCCTATGGGCCTCAAGCGGCCTCTATCCTTGCCATGCCAGTGGAACAGGTGACCAGGGCCACCACCGGTCTATTTTTCGGGACCATGCTCCCGCCCGCAAGCTTCACCATGCCAGTGCCCGCACCAGAGGCGAACAAGAAGTCGGTCTTCAATCGGCTCACCGCTACAACGGACCCTTCCAACGGGTCGTCCGATATCAAACCGGTAAGCTCTGTCTTTGCCAGGCTGAACCAGAACCCTGATGGGCCCACCAGGAAGCCCATGAACCCTGAAATGGCTGTCCCGAGGAAGACAGCCACCTCTGCTCCTGAAGTCGTCAAGACGGCTTCTCCTGTTAAAGAGTGAGTCTTTTCAAGGTTGACCATCCCGGCTCCTGATCCTACTCAAGGATCTGTCTTTGACAGATTGAACATTGTCACTCAAAGAACAACATCAGTCTTTAAGAGGCTGGCACCAGCAGCGCCTCATCCGGACAGGGGGCAAAACGAAATTATCCCTATCGCTGAGCCAATCCCAACAGCTCGACATGCTCGACGTCGCCACTGGCGCCGAGTAAGGAAGGCCGGGGGCAACTCCCCTTCAGGGATAACTCCGCCTGCTCCAGTGGTGGAAGTTAACGCTGCTGTTCCAACTGGGAACAGCTTTGAACCACTAAGGAGGGTACGCAAGAACTCTCCGACTACCATGCTAAAAAGATCTCCTCCACCTGCGGAGAGTGTTACGGATGCAAAGCCGGAGCAGCCCCCTCAACGGCTATCCTCCAAGATTTATAAGGTCTGGCTACGGGTCCAAGACTCAGTAATCGACCAAGATCACTCTCGCCGGCAGAAGAGGGGGAAGGTTCAGGAAGAAAAGAACCGTCATGTCAAACAACAAAGGACAACAACCGCTTGGGTGCCCGCTGCAACGGCTCCCTCCACGTCGACTACTCAAAAGAGAAGGAGGCCAGAGAAAGTCCCCGCTCCTGCAGCAAATGTCAAGGACGATAAGCCTAAACGCCCTAAGTCTGGGGGCATGATGGTGCATACGGTTTACATGGCGTCAGGGAAAGAGGACAGCCGTACATCTACAGGTCACAGACCGCTTACGCGATCGGTGACTAAAGCTCAGAAGCAGCAGCAGAAGCTCCAAGAAATGATGAATGCGATGTCCGCACTCACTGGGCCAAAAGAAAGCCCCGAAGCGTCCTTGGATCAACGCCAGGAGCAGGAAACTGACGCTGAATTCCTTCGTAGGATACTAGAAAAGAAGGATAAAGAGGCTGCGGAACAAGCATCCAATATACAATGAATGGCCCTTCTGTTTCAGGATATGGTGGGTATGATGATCCAACAAAATCCTCCCGCTGAAGTCCCTCCGATCATTGTTGAGGACGATAGAGGGGAGACATCAAATCCACCTCCGGGTCTTTCAACAGCCAAGGAGGAGACAATCTCCAGAGCTGACTTGGACGAATATATAGCTCAGCAGATACGGGTTCACCAGACGACTGAGGCAGCCGGTCAGGTCGTAAAAATGGGGCGACCATATCCGAGCTGGTATGATCAAATCAAGTACCCGTCGGGCTATACAATACCGAAATTTCATGTCTATAAGGGGACAGGCAATCCCCATCAACATGTGGCCCAGTTCAGGGCGCTTTGCGGCAACACCGGCGGTGATGATAAATTGTTGCTTCGCCAGTTCGTCGGCAGCTTGTCAGATACAGCATTCGAGTGGTACTCCGAGCTCCCAAACGACTCTATCAAGACATTTGCGGAGATGGAACTGCTGTTTACCCAGCGTTTCGCAAGCGCCAGCGAACGCACCCCGATAACGGCATTGATTAATGCCAGGGTGAAGCCAGGCGAAACATGGGTTCAGTATGCGATACGGTGGCGGAACTTATGGTCAAAATGCGAGCAACACATAGAAGAGGCTCCGGCAGTAGGCATGTTTGTGGGAACCCTCGATCCGCAAGCGACCATCTCGCAATTCATGATGTTCTTCAAGCCGACTACCTTCCAGACCCTGATCGACAAGCTAGCTCAAATGGACCAGATGGGCCATAGACCGCCCCCTCTAAAGCCGGACTCTCGAAACGAGAAGGGGAAGGGAAAAGCGATCGTTGTCGCCAATGCTCAACAACAGCCGAGCAACTTGAAGCCGGTGGTCCGTCAAAATAATATGCGTCCGCGCGTACCCCTTGAGGAAAGGCTAGGACGTCCTTACTCGTTTTCTCAAGATAAAACGAGAAGACTGTTTGAGCTGGCATTGCGCAACCGACTCATAAATCTGCCGGATCCAAGACATCCGTCGCAGCCAAACGACGTCAATGATCCCAATTATTGTCCCTATCATCGAGTACTAGGTCCATCCAATCGAAGATTGCTTCGTCTTCAAAAACTGGATTGAAGACCAATACCAGCAAGGCAAGTTCGCATTATCCGAAAACTAGAAGGTGAGCCCGCCACAACCTCACGCCCCTAAAAAAGTGGATGTACCGGGGGAATCGTGCTCATTCATAAGGGAAGCCCCATGGGAAGTTGTTCTTTCGGCAAAGACGAAAAGAATGCTGAAGGATCTCCAAACGTTCCCGGCAATCAGGTGGAAAAATCCACTGGAACCCGAGGTCGTCGAGGGAATGCTGAAACCGCGCCCAACTACAAAATCCAGTGGTGATGGTCAAAGCGCTTGCACCCAGCCGTCAAATTCTTCGAAGAAGAAGAAGAAGACCAAAAAGCCCGTGCAGCCAGGTGACAAGCGCACGGACCTGTAAAAACAGATTGACGCGTTGGAAGAATATAATCAGAAGGCGTGGACCCCAGTCACACTCCAAGAATTTCTCAGCCACGTCCTTGAGGACGGAGATGATGACAATGGAGAAGACTCATCGGATGAATCTGAAGATTATGTGGCAAGCTGCCATGTGATCTCTCACTCGTCAATAAATGACGAAGAAGCTCCTTATACAGAGAAGCTGGGGGCAGATCCTGAGCCAGAACTTCTAGGACCATCAGAAGAAATGATTGATGCATTCCTGAACGAAGCCCGTCTTAAAAGCAAAGCTGATCGAGAGCGCGAGATGGCCATATTCGAGAAAGCCAAACGCCGGCGACTAGATGAAAGGGTCGAAACACTCCCACCGGATCAAAGTATATCCGACGCAAATGAAAGTAGGATCAAGACAAGGAAACGATTCGCCAAAGCCATATCGATGGGGATGAAGCTGCCCTCTTTCAGAGAAAATTCTCCTGGTGGTATACATCTTGATGAAGCGGACGTACATCCTAACTTCTGCTTATATCATCAGAAGATCGCACATCCTACTGAAGACTGCAACTCCTTTAAGTGTTGGTGGCAAGGGTATGTCGCTCACAGGCAACACTTCAACAAGACAAAGCGTGAAGCTCGTAAACAACGGAAAAATGCGACAGATGAGCGTAAAAGAATTGTCGGCAATTGTTATAGGGTTGATCCTGGGGGATCGCGAGTTCTCACCTTCGGGAACGACTCCGACGAAAAAGTATCCCTCGGTCCTCTCTTCAAGGAACCCATCTCTGAAATGAAAGAATTGAGGAGCTGCAAGAACATTCAGCCGTGCAATTGCACGCTGCCCGGAAAGAATCTCGGGCCCGCCAACAAGGGATCAAACAAAAGGGATAAGGGGAATGGAAAAGCGACCTTCGTCGCCAACGCTCAACAACAGCCGAGTAACCCGAGACTGTTTTGTCGTCAAAACAACAAGCCGCGATACCTCAATGAGAAGTTGAAACGTCCTTACTCGTTTCCCAAAGATAAAACAAAATGATTGTTCGAGCTAGCAGTGCGCAACGGGCTCATCACTCTGCCAGATCCAAAACGTCTGTTACAGCCAGGTGACGTTAACAATCCTAACTATTGTCCCTACCACAGAGTAATGGGTCACCCATTCGAAAATTGCTACGTCTTCAAAAACTGGGTTGAAGACCAATACCAACAGGGCAAGTTCGCGCTACCCGAAAAATGGAAGATGAACCCACCACAACCACATGCTCCGAAAAAGATGGACATGCCGGGGGCATCGTGCTCTTTCATAGAGAAACCCCATGGACCGAAAAGTCAGTAAACTGGAGATTCGCCTCAAATACAGCGATGATAGACCGAAACGTCGTTAAACTAACGATGGACCACTATGTCCTAAAACTGGCTGATGACCGAAACGTCGTTAAACTACTATCAACCCGCGGCATCCTCAGGCTGGCGTGATAAAAAAACGGTATGTCCATAAGCAAAATGGGCACGGATGAAAACCCGAAAGGGCTCCGTGAGTAAAAACGGCAGGGCTACCGGCGAGTCTTGTGAAAACCCGAAAGGGCGCAACCTCGTTAGAATAATAAAAAAAAGAATAAACAAAAAAGAAAAGAAAAGAAAAAAAACGGTATGTCCATAAGCAAAATGGACACGGATGAAAACCCTAAAGGGCTCCGTGAGTAAAAACAGCAAGGCTACCGGCGAGTGTTTGTGAAAACCCGAAAGGGCGCAAGCTCGTTAAATGACACTTACAGGGTCCTCTCGACCTTGTAAGGAGAAACCACCCGCGTGAGATCCTTACGACTCACAAGGGAGCAACACACTTAGGGATCCCCACGATTCCTAAAGAGAAATTACACTTGTGAGATCCTCACGACTCGTAAGGAGAATTCTCTTATGGGACCCTCACGGCTCATAAGATTTGAAAGTCTTAAGCTACAGAGACCTGAACTTGTTCTTAAGCACACCCCACAACTTCCAATACTGCCCTACAAGCGGCTCAATGATGACCCTTGTATACAATCCACGGGCGCGAATAAACATTTCCCTAACCAAGTCCCACCCGTGACTAGGGATATGTCCATATGGTGAACAACCCTTATGAGTTCTCTCGACTATAAGGAGAAAATCCTTTTGTAATATCCTTACGACTTACAGGGGAACACGCACTTAGGAATCCTCACGATTCCCAAGGAGAAAACACACCTACGAGATCCTCACGACTTGTAGGGAGAAATACCTTTGTGAGACCCTTACGGCTCATGAAGTCAAAAGCCTTAGTTGACAGAATCCTAACCCTGTTTACTAAGCCACCTTTGTTCAACATCGACAGAGGCAAATGATGATTCGCTCCTGGCAATATCCCAGTTGTAGCGATGCTGATGCCAAAATCAGTCTCAAATTTCAAGTCCTTTCATGAAAAATGATGATTCGCTCCTGGTAATATTCCAGTCGTAGCGATGCTGATGCTAAGATTGGTATCAGATCCCAAATCCCCTACTCGCGAGAAAAAATCAGCGAGCCAAAAAAATGCATATGAAATAGCCGAAATGATGGGGCAACTTGCAACAAAATCAGCAAGTAAAAATATATGCATACAAAAACAGCCGAAATGATTGGGCAACTCGCAATAAAAAGCAGCGAGTAAAAATAAAAATAGCCGAAATGATTGGACACCGCAAAAAATAGCCGAAATGATTGGGCAATCGCAATTTTCGCGATATAAAAAGCTGAAATGATAGAGCATCGCGGAAAGAATAAAAAATGATGAAAGAATGAAACATTTTGCCCTACAGGTGATATCATGTCAATTCCTGTATACAATCCAGGGGCGCAAACAAAGAGGGAACCATAACTTCCCAACAGGCTCCATCAGAAAGCGAAGCCAAATCTCGACGGTTCATAGAAAACCTAAAGACAACCTCGACATTTGTCGCAATATTGCAGACACAATGTCAACAAACGAAACAAAAGAAGATCCCTAGCTTCAGGGTCTCGACGTCAATCACCAACGGCGTTTCTCCTCACTCCAAGTATATGCAGACATGACGTCAACAATCGACTTCAGAGTCGCAACGAAACGGAACCATGACAAAGTCCCTAGTTCCAAATCTCAATGGCCACATCTACAGCCTGGAGACCAACAATAGTGTGCCTCCTTATTCCAGCAGGACACAGATGTTACACCATCAAACGGAGCCACGGCATAGTCCTTAGTTCCAAATCTCGACGGTTCACAGACAACCTAGAGACCATCTCAGCATTCGTCTCGTTACAGCAGATGAGATGTCGACGACGGTGTTCCTCCGCAGTCCAGCAGGATGCAGATACAACGTCAACAAAAGACCTCACGGTCAAAACAAAGCGGGGCGACGGTAAAATCCCAGCTCCACCTCAGCATTCGTCTCGTTACAGCAGACACGATGTTAACAACGACGTTCCCTCGCAGTCCAACAGGATGCATACGCAACGTCAACAAAAGACCTCGTGGTCGAAACAAAACGAAGCGAAGGCCAAATTCCTAGCTTCAGGGTCTTGAAGGAAAGTCATATAAAGCCTGAAAGACAATCGGAGATCATCTCACACCAGCGCGGAGTGGTCACCACCTCGACGTTCGTCTCGATATAGTAGACGTGATGTCACCACAGCGTCCTTCCTCCAACAGGATTTGGACACACCAAAGCAAACGAAGCGAAGGCCAAATTCCTAGCTTCAAGGTCTTAACGGCAAGTCATATAAAGCCTGAAAGACAATCGGAGATCATCCCGCACCAGTACAGAGTGGTCACCACCTCTACATTCGTCTCGATACAGCAGACGAGATGTCACCACAGCGTCCTTCCTCCAACAGGATCCGGACACGCCAAAGTAAACGAAGCGAAGGCCAAATTCCTAGCTTCAGGGTCTTGATGGTAACTCATATAAAACCCGAAAGACTACCGGAGATCATCCCACATAGAGTGGTCACCACCTCGACGTTCGTCTCGATACAGCAGACGAGATGTCACCCCAGCGTTCTTCCTCCAACAGGATCCGGACACGCCAAAGTAAACGAAGCGAAGGCCAAATTCCTAGCTTCAGGGTCTTGATGGTAACTCATATAAAACCCGAAAGACTACCGGAGATCATCCCACATAGAGTGGTCACCACCTCGACGTTCGTCTCGATACAGCAGACGAGATGTCACCACAGCGTCCTTCCTCCAACAGGATTCGGACACGCCAAAGCAAACAAAGCAAAGGCCAAATTCCTAGCTTCAGGGTATTGACGGCAACTGATATAAAGCCTGAAAGACAATCGGAGATCATCCCACATCAGCGTGGAGTGATCACCACCTCGACGTCCGTCTCGATACAGTAGACAAGATGTCACCACAGCGTCCTTCCTCCAACAGGATTCGGACACACCGAAGCAAACGAAGCAAAGGCCAAATTCCTAGCTTCAGGGTCTTGACGGCAACTCATATAAAGCCTGAAAGACCACCGGAGATCATCCCACATGTAGTGGTCACCACCTCGACGTTCGTCTCGATACAGCAGATGAGATGTCACCACAGCGTTCTTCTTCCAGCAGGATTCAGACGCGACAATCAAACAACGGAGCCACGGCAAAATCCCTAGTTCCAAACCTCGACGGTTCACCAGCAACCTAGAGACAACCGCGACATTCGTCTCGATACAGCAGACGCAATGCCAGCAAACGAAGCGAAGGCCAAATTCCTAGCTTCAGGGTCTTGACGGCAACTCATATAAAGCCCGAAAGACCACCGGAGATCATCCCACATGGAGCGGTAACCGCCTCGACGTTCGTCTCGATACAGCAGATAAGATGTCACCACAGCGTTCTTCTTCCAGCAGGATTCAGACTCGACAATCAAACAACAGAGCCACGGCAAAATCCCTAGTTCCAAACCTCGACGGTTCACCAGCAACCTAGAGACAACCACGACATTCGTCTCGATACAGAGGACGCGATGCCAGCAAACGAAGCAAAGGCCAAATTCCTAGCTTCAGGGTCTTAAAGGCAAGTCATATAAAGCCTGAAAGACGATCGGAGATCATCTCGAACCAGTGCGGAGTGGTCACCACCTCGACGTTCGTCTCGATACAGCAGACGCAACATCACCAAAAGGAGCCACGGCAAAATCCCTAGTTCCAAACCTCGACGGTTCATCAGCAACCTAGAGACAACCACGACATTCGTCTCGATACAGAGGACGCAATACCAGCAAACGAAGCAAAGGCCAAATTCCTAGCTTCAGGGTCTTAACGGCAAGTCATATAAAGCCTGAAAGACTATCGGAGATCATCCTACACCAGCGCGGAGTGGTTATGACTCATCGGGGCTCTCCAAAATTAGCCTAACCTCAAGTAAAAAGCGGCATGGCAAAATTCCTTACGCTTGCTCTTCCGACGGTCAAACTGCCTAGGAGGATTGCTTGAAGACGTCTTGTCTAGCCCCCGAAGGGATCAGAGACACGACATGTCGCAAGGCTACTCGAACAGCAAGATTGCCTATCGAGGGATACATCAGCCAACGCGACGGTACGACAGGCAAAACCCTAGTACCACAGACCCTAACGGACCTTTGTCGTAAAGAGCAGAGGTTAACTGTGACGTTAGGACATCCTTGCGAGAAATGCTCAATTCATCTCGACTCGTAGGGAAAAGCCTTAGGCAATCGGGATAAGAACCGGTTTCCTAAGCACTGGGGCCCTGCAAGTTGGTCCAAAACGGTCTCTTGCATACTATCCACGGGTCACACTCTCCAAAGTCGAATCTCGATAAGGAGGGAAACAACCACTTACGAGTCATCTCGACTTATAAGCGGGAAAATTCTCTTGTGAGATCCTTACGACTTTCAAGAGAAAACACACTTAGGAGTCCTCACGACCCCTAAGGAGAAAATACACCTGCGGGATCCTCTCAACTCGTAGGGAGAAAATTCTTTATGAAACCCTCACGGCTGATAAAGTTGAAAAGTCTTAGGTGGCAGATCCTAACCCTGTCTCCTAAGCCACCACTGCCCTGCAAAGAGTTCAAGATGGACCATCTATGAGCCACACTTGCCAAAGCTACATGCCACTGAAATGGAGAAGCTACTCATGAGCATATAAACTACTTCACGCCAGAGTAAGACATAAAAAATGGAAGGGTGCGACTCATGGAGATGAGGGTTTGGAACTATATCCCTTAAGAGATGAGATTTGAGTCAATGATAAATGACGACGCTTGTGTCCGCTCGTTATCTTCTCAGATCAAGATTCTGAAAGTTATATACCAACCCGAAACTGGTTATACGCTATGCATTACTCTGCACTACTTCACCCACGTACATACTTACGTGGGCAAAGTAGTGGGGGGCATTTGTTCCCGCCAAAAATTTCTGCGCAAAAGAGTCCAAACTATCAAATGGCAGCGATACGCATCAGAAATGCAAACCAGTATCTTCCGGCCTGGATTTTGATAAACTCCCGAAGGATAAACAGCTAAATTCTGATAATATTGGAAGCATCTCGAAAAACCCTTCGATTTGATATATTATGGGCTTTATAATTCATCCGGGATCAAAAGTTATGAGCAAATGTGCTATGCGCTGTTCCCTGATTAAAAATCAGGAATTATCTCAATGAGGTATCACGTGCTCACACGTGACCAATGGTCACGTGTTGACATGTGATGGTTAAAGCAGCGGCAAAGGACAGAGCGCAGAAGAGGAGCCCATTCAGGGGGTCACGTGCTTGCACATGACCGGGGGTCACGTGCTCACACGTGACCAAAGGTCACGTGGCAACACGTGACTGGCTGTAAAAGCCTTGCTGTTCAACAGAATTAAATTCTGAAAAAGATCATTTAAATCTTTCCAAATAGAATTAAAATTCTAAATTTCTCTAAATCTTTCCAAATGGAAAAGGACTATTGGGACCGTTGGATTAAAGGTCCAAGGGTGATTAAATATCACCAATTTATGGAAAGATCTTAGACAAGGAAAGATTTCCCCTAAAATCTCACCGGAAATAACAAACAGAATATCTTTGGATTTAAAATCCAATGGTGAATAAAATTCACTGAATGATCTAAAGGATCATATTAATGATGAAAACAAATCAAATCTTTCAATGAGAGATTTGCTAAACAAATTGATTATTTTCCTTCTCCTATAAATAGGAGCCAAGAAAAGAAGAGAAGGGACCTTTTTTGGGGAGAAAAAGAGAGAGAGGAGAATTTAATTCTCAAGAAGGAAGAAAAGAAAGGAGAATTTAATTCTCAACAAAGAAAACCCTAGGTGAGAAAAGGGAAAAAGATCAACTTCAAAAAGAGAATTTAATTCTCAAAATTTAAGAGTTTAACTCTTCTGCAAAAAAGAACTTAGTTCTTCTTCTGGTTGAAGATCTGCACAGAGCACATCTCCCCATAAGTTGAGAATTTAATTATCATCGGGTCGAGATCCTGCCATGTAGATCCTAAACTTAGAAGGTGAATTGAGTTTTGAGAATTTAATTCTCCTAAAACAAAACTAGGGTTTAACCCTCTATGGGAATTTAATTCTCCCAAACTAATTGGAATTTAATTCCTACAAAATCATAATTAGGGTTTTACCCTAAATAAGAATTTAATTCTTTCACAATAGGAATTTAATTCCTCCATAACAAAAATTAGGGTTTAACCCTACAGAGAATTTAATTCTTAAAAAAGAGACTTGAAAGATCTCCATGCATGCAAAAGACCAAGGTCACGTGTCCCTACGTGACCCCTGAAGAGATCCCCAGAAATGAGAAGGAGGAAAGCTTTGAGGCAATGCCTCATGTGCTCCAACGTGACTCCCAAAACGCAGAAAGAAAAAGCAAAGGAAATGAAAGCTTTGGGCGCTCTCACGTGTTATCACGTGACCTCTCAGCAAATGCTTTAACAATTGGCGCACAGATGCCCATCACGTGCCAACACGTGATGCTCTAAAATAAAAATAAAAGTGTTTAACACTTATTCGCAGATTTGAGGATAAAACAAAAGGAGATCTGGCTCCACATTTAGGGCGCCCTCACGTGTCCCCACGTGACCCCTAACAAATCCCTTTAATATCCAATGGATGAATGCCTATCACGTGCCCACACGTGATGGCCAGGAAATGAAAAGTGTTTAACACTTAATTGCAGAACGAAGAAAAGGGATCTAGTCCCCCCTTTGGGCGCTCTCACGTGTCCACACGTGACCCCTCTGTCTTTAGTGTTTAACACTAATTTGGGGATTATATTTCCAGTGTTTAACACTGATTGTTTCTAGCGTTTAACACTAAATTAAAGATTATATTTCAAGTGTTTAACACTGATTGTCTTTTAGTGTTTAACACTAATTTGAGAGTTCTATCTCCAGTGTTTAAAACTGTTGTTCTCTAAGTGTTTAACACTACTTTTAGCCAAAATGGCTAATTTTCCATAGGCAAAAGTCCCTCCTCCAAATGAATCTCAAAATTGAGGAAATCATAGACAAAATGTTGTCGGAGCCCCCAAACCTCTGTTTAACATTGCTGAATGACGAGGGGCTGAACCCAGACAAATGTCTAATGGCCCAAAGGGCCAATATTTCAAACATAATTGGACTTAGCCCAAACTGTCCATAAGTCCTCAAATCATCTTGAACTGAGCACATCTGCTCTTTCAACCAACTCATTGGTTCAAGGGTACATCTCTGAACTCCTCTGATATTTGTCGTTGTAATCCTTCAACGTCTTCAGAGAGGTGACTGGTCCCGACAACCACACATTAATACGAACTGTGGGGTCCTTAAACTCATGGACTAATGCGTCCTTAAACTAACATTTGTCCCCAAAACGGGAATAATGGACCACCATGTCCCTAAACTGGAGACGGACCACTATGTCCTTAAACTGGTATTGGACCACCATGTCCTTAAACTGGAAATGGACCACCATGTCCTTAAACTGGCGATGGACCACTATGTCCCTAAACTGGAACAATAGAGCCCAAATGCTCTTTTGTCGGATCTAAACGATCCCGTTAAGTTGATCTTAGTCTCAAATCAGACTAACGTATCCTTAACAAACGTTTAAGTTGATCTTAGCCTCAAATATGGCTAACGTATCCTTAAACCTCCAAACAGACTTTAGTCCCAAATTGGACTATGGATCCCCCAATCAACTTTGGTTCAAGGGTACATCTCTGAACTCCTCTGACATCTGTCGTTCTAATCCTTCAACGTCGTCAGAGAGGTGATGGGTCCTGACGGCCACACATTAAAATGGATCACCATGTCCCTAAACTGGAACAATAGAGTCCAAATGCTCTTTTGTCGGATCTAAACGATCCCGTTAAGTTGATCTTAGTCTCAAATTGGACTAACGTATCCTTAACAAACGTTTGAGTTGATCTTAGCCTCAAATATGGCTAACGTATCTTCGAACAAAAACCCCAAACCCAAATCTAAGAAAATACGGATTTGGACTAATCCACGTCCTACGGGCGACGACATAAATTAATCTCCGTATACAATCTGCAGGCAACCACAAACAAAACAAACACCTACGACACGAAGTGAAATTCTGGAGAAGGAGAAAGTTGTTACCGCGATGCGGTAGCGTAATTAACTGCAGGGGCTTGCGCCTGCAGGGAAGAGCGTCCCCACAATCAAAAACCCCTCGAATGAGGGGGAATCTGACGAAGTCTGCTACATCGGCCGCATCCGTCTAAACCTCCGATACACGGTGCCATAAATCAACCTGGCATCTTCGGAGAGGTGGACGGATAAAACCAAATAGCATCTGCCCCGAATCTCAGACAAGACAGTCCATGTCTTGGCCGCCATTCGGAGGGGAACAACCCTAAAGGATTGAAGGAGATCCGTACTCAATTGGACAAACTTCTGAAGAAAGGTTGGATTCATCCCAGTACTTCAAGTTGGGGATCTTCAGTTTTGCTTGTGAAGAAGAAAGAAGGTTCATACAGAATGTGTATAGATTACCGAGCTCTGAACGAAGTGACGATAAAGAACAAGTATCCACTACCGCGTATCGACGATCTGTTCGATCAGCTAAGTGGGTCTTGCGTATTTTCAAAGCTAGATTTTCATTCGGATTATCATCAGGTGAAGGTCAAAGAGTCTGAGATTCCTAAAACGGCGTTCAGGACTCACTATGATCGTTACGAATATCTAGTGATGCCATTTGGAGTGACCAATGCACCTGCGATATTTATGAATCTGATGAACCAAGTTTTCCGAGAGTACTCAGATAGGTTCGTTGTTATTTTTATCGACGACATCCTGGTGTATTCAAAGAATCGGAAAGAGCACGTTGAGCATTTGCGGATTGTCCTAGAGATATTTGCGATAGCATCAACTCTATGCCAAGTACAGCAAGTACGAATTTTGTCTAGATCAAGTCGGATTTCTCGGACACATTGTTTCGGGCGAAGGAATCTCAGTAGATCCAGCTAAAGTGTCAGCTGTCAGCGAATGGCCAACATCAAAGACGGTGAAGGATATTCAAAGTTTCTTGGGTTTAGCAGGATACTACCGAAGATTCATTAAAGGGTTCTCGAAGATTGCAGCACCCCAGACCAAGCTCACATGTAAAGATGAAGCGTTCGTGTGGTCAGAAGCATGTGAACAAGATTTTGTAGAACTCAAGTCAAGATTGACATCGGCTCCTATTCTCGTAATACCGGATCAATCTAGAGGTTTCGTTGTGAATTGTGATGCATCTGGTAAGGGATTAGGATGTGTTCTACACCAGCATGGAAAGGTTGTACCTTTTGCATCAAGACAGCTAAAGATTCATGAACGCAACTATCTATCACATGACCTGGAGTTGGCAGCCGTTATCTTTGCACTTAAGATTTAGCGTCATTATCTTCTTGGAGAACGAGTGGATATATACACGGACCACAAAAGTATGAAGTATGTATTTACTCAGAAGGAGTTGAACATGCGGCAGAGAAGATGGCTAGAACTTATGGCGGACTTCGACATCAACCTACAATATCATCCAGGAAAGGTGAATGTAGTTCCTGATGCACTTAGTCGTTAACCATTAGCAATGAATCTCACCGCCCTGTGGAAGCTGCAGCAAGAATTGCACGGGATGGAGATTGAGGTAGTTATGCTAGGTAATGCTTCAGAGTTGATGAACTTACAAGTTCAATCTACTATTGTCAATCAGATCAAAGCAGCTTTAGCAGGTGATACCAAGCTGCAAAAGATCCAAGAACAAGTAGAAAATGGACTTCGAACTGACTTCATCATACACGAAGATGGATCCTTGAGATATGAAAGTAAATTGTGTGTACCAAACGGTCCTGTTCGAGAAGAGTTGATGAAAGAAGCTCACAGCTCTCTGTACTCAGTACACCCCGATGGTACCAAAATGTATAAGGATCTGCGACAACATTACTTATGGCATGGAACGAAGCGTGAAGTAGCCATAAGCGTAGCCAAGTGCTTGGTGTGTCAGCAAGTAAAGGCTGAACATCATAGAACTGCTGGTTTACTTCAACCATTACTTATCCCAGAATGGAAATGGCGGCACATTACCATGGAGTTCATGACTGCCCTTCCTCACAGCATAAAGAGTAATGACGCAGTATGGGTTATTGTTGATCGACTCACCAAGTCGGCACATTTCATCCCATTTCGAGTTGGTCAATCTACCGAGACGTTAGAAAAGAAGTACATGGAGGTAAGCATGAATCTAAAGTGAGATTTAACCTCAAAGTGTACTATTTTTTATACCCATGAACTCATGCCGGAGATCGTGAGATTGCATGGAGTACCGGTTTGCATCTTCTCCGATCGAGACACCAGATTCCGATCACAGTTTTGGCAGAGTCTGCAAACTAGCCTGGGAACGAGTTTGAACTTCAGCACGGCTTACCATCCACAAATAGATGGACAGTCTGAGCGAACAATTCAGATTCTGGAGGACATGTTAAAAGCTTGTATGTTAGACTTCGGAGGTTCAAGGGAAGATCACCTACACCTTGTGGAGTTTTCATACAACAACAGCTATCAGGCGAGTATTGGAATGGCACCATTTGCAGCTCTCTATGGAAGGAAGTATCGTTCACCACTAAGTTGGGATGACATCGGAGATCGTGAACTCCTAGAACCAGAGGTGATCATGGCAACTGTGGACGTAGTTCGCACGATCAGGGAAAGAATGCGCATAGCCCAAGACCGACAGAAGCATTGGGCTGATGCAAAGCGCCGACATCTGGAGTTCCAACCTGGAGATCATATTTTCTTAAAGATCTCTCCAAACCGAGGAGTAATCCTCTTTAGCAAGAGGGGTAAGCTCAGTCCGAGATATATAGGACCGTTCAATATTCTCGAACGAGTCGAAGAAGTGGCATACCGTTTGGCACTACCACCCTCATCGAAAGGAGTGCACAATGTGTTCCCCAAATCCCAGCTTAGAAGATATGTGAGTGACCCCAGCCACATCCTTGATCACTCCGAGCTCACTGAACAGACGGACCTATCTTGTGAGCAACAACCCGTTGAGATCCTGGACCGAAAAGTAAAGACACTTCGGAACAAGGAAGTAAACTTGGTCCGAGTGATGTGGAGAAAAGATTCGCCAGGAGAATCAACGTGGGAACGAGAAGACGACATGCGTGCAAGATATCCTCATTTATTTGTAAACTAGTCCTTATATAATTGTAAATTTCGAGGACGAAATTTTTATAAGGAGAGTAGAATGTAACGACTCTGAATTTACTGTACGAAATTTTTTAAGTTAATGTACATAATGGAGTTACAAGCCTGAGCACAATTTAAAAGTTAATTTTTATTAAGAACAGCAAGAAGCCACTTGTAGCTCATTGGTAAAACCTTGCACTGTTGTGACATAGCCCCTGTGTTCGAATCCCCTCAGCAAGAATCTAAGCAAGTTTCGACGAATCCACGACGCCACGAAGGATACCATATCTCTTTCTACCTCTTTCCTACCCTTATAGCTAGTAAGTCCCACCTCATTCGTCTCTTTCTACATAAAAGGTTTTCTTTTTCAAAACATGTCGGTAAGTGGAGTTAACACCGACTTTTGATTCTAAAATCATGAAATCACACTTTTTCTTAATCATTGCTTATCCATATTCTTAACATATGTTTATAAGCATAAAACTAATAATTAGAAACAACTTTCACCCTAAATCATCATGTTAAATAAGTTTAAATTGAGTTTTACATTTAAATACCATGAACTTTGTATCTACCATATTTAATTGTTTTGCTTACTATTACCTTTAGAAAACTATATGGGGTAATGACCTACCCCTCACATACATACATGTTTACATAGAACGATACTCTTTGAAACATATTTTTGTGGCGAATACAATATTTCATTAAAATACCAAAACAAAACCGGTTTTCTTTGAATTGTATTATCAAAGTTCTTTGCGATTATACCTCCACAACCCATTTTGGGGACCCGCTATTAGATGGTGCGGATTATCGCACGTCCTTGGGCTAGTAGAGCGAGATGCAGACCTCTTCACGGAGCATTCGGTCTCGAAAGATTTTAAATACGATTTTTTAAGAAAAACGAGATTTTCTATTTAATAATAAAATTAATTTTTATAAATATATAAATATTATCAAACCACATAATTTCAAGATATAATAAAATTCCATGTTTTCTAAAAAAAAAAAAACAAGTTTCACCAAAATACCTTAATGTTATCCAAAAAACAAGTTTTACACTAAAATACCTTGAACAATTCAAGCCAACTGTTATCACTAAAATACTTCACATTCTTAAAAATTCATAATTATGGAAACTCTAAATAATATAAATAAATACTCGAGCTTTATTTTGAAAGTATATAAAATATTTTTCATAAAACCCCTTCAAGTTATATAAAATTACATTTAAGAATTTTAGTAAATATAGGTTTAAGCGGGATCAATTCTCTTGAACCTCAGAGAGCCGGAGAAAGTGAATGCTTGCCTATTTAAGGTAGAAAAACTTAACGGTTTTATCAATAGTAATTGTCTTGGAAAAAAACACAACTCCTGCCGTTCATGTACAGCAGTTACCGATAACACTCAAATCTAACTCAGGATCAAAATCAGTTTTAAGTGTCTGACTCAATCTGAGTCTAAGTCTAATCTGAATCCAATCCAAACATGAATCCAATTCAACATGAATCCAATATACCGACATGTATACTTGATCTTAAACCTGAATACCAGAACAAGATCAACACGCAAACTTGACTTGACCGAACCATGGCTATAACTTGACTTGATTACATTCCTACTTGTTTACATCCTGGACCTGATTACATGAACAACTTGTATCCATGGTCTTGGCAAGTCCGAAAACTATAATTCAACACAATACATTACGGGGTTTTAAAGGGTTAGATTGGTACGGAATATGTTAAAAGTGACACGATGATGGACACTAAAAGACACCTACATAAACTCTCGTGTCGTTGTCCCGTGTGTTTTGACGAGGCCTTGTACTTACATGTTACCATAGTCCACGGGATAGTTAGGCTCCTCCCGTATACATTGATACACTCTGTACAAAGTTACAAACAACTACGTTAGAATAATAAACCGATACCTATATATCTTAGCAGTTATATTTCTCTTTACTTGTTGTATTCCTTCCTCTCTTTTGGGACTTACCGAGCGCTGGTTCACTGACGACATTCATGTCTCTTCTTTTTTTGGAATGTTCGTCAGGAGGATCCGACTCTCAGGAGATCGAGCCCAGCCAGGAAGACTTGGATCAGTTCACAGAAGAGCCAGACTTCTAGTCTTAACTTGTACTTATCTTTTCATTTGTATGCCACTGTTTAGGCATTGCTTTTATCATTGTACATTTCCTTTTCAAATCAGTTGTAATGTAAAGAATGAATATTAATAAAAGTTACTGCTTATATTACATCTCTTGTTATTCTTGTGCACTTATTTATATTGCTTATTTACGTTTAACGTGTTTATTTCTGAGTAAATACGTCGCGTGCCTAGCCACGTCACCGCCTTTGTATACTGGGAAGCGGGGCGTGACAGCAACGCATGCCACTCCTTTGGCTGCGGCTCCGCAGACCACTCCTCCGGGTTCTTCTACTCCAGCTCTAGCTTCATGTACTACTACATCATTTCTGGAGCATTTGAGGCTCCAGGGCTGCAGCGAGAACCAGATGCAACAGATTTGCCAGATACTTAGAGATCGAGCACCTGGACCGAGCCAGCGGTGATTTTTTTAATATTTTCTAGATTTTTGTAGGATGCCTGTATTATATTTGCGACATGTATATTTTGGATATCTTTTGTTGTATATGATGATTATGATCTTCATTTTAGAGTGATTTTGTATTGTGTTTGTTTATTTCGTTATATATTATGTGTGAGATGTTATTGATATATATCTCTATATTTGGATATATGATATAGTGTGTGATATATTATTGTGTACGGGGCGGAAGAAAAACGTAGGGAGGATTTTTTTTAAAAAAATAAATGTTTGCACCTACCGATCCCACCGTAGTAGCAAACTATGCCTTTATGATTGTCGCCGTAAGGGCAAAATGTCAGAAAAACATGATACTTTGCCCCTACGATGGAACCCGTAGGGGCAGAGATATGCCCCTACGATACTAACAGTAGGGACAAGATATTTTATATTTTAAAAAAGATTTTAAAAAAACCGATACTTTGTTCCTATGATGGAACTCGTAGAGACAGAGATATGCATCTACGATGCTAACGGCAGGGGCAAGATATTTTTATTTTTTTTTTAAAACGTTTAAAAAAAACGGATAATTTACCCCTACGGTGGAACTCGTAGGGGAAGAGATATGCCCTACGGTGCTAACCGTAAAGGCAAGATATTTTTATTCTTTTTTAAAAAATTAATTGCCCCTACATTGGAAACCGTAGGGACAAAGACCCCTACGGTTTTCTCCGTAGGGGAAAATTTCTATCTGTAGAAGCATTTATCTGCTCCTATGGAAATTGTCCCTTCCTGTCAAATTTTTACCTCTACGGTGCCCACTGTAAGAGTGGTGGTTTGCCCCTGCGGTTCCAACCATAGAGGCAAGCCGTATTTTTAGTAGTGCTCTCTAACTAATCCGAATTCAAATAAAATTTAACACTCATCTGCCTTTACATCCTCCGTCTCCACCTCATGAGAATGCGACACCATCGACGCGTTGACATACGACTTAAAACTAAACTCATTCTGACCCTTCACATTGTTATAATACCCTTTGAACCCTGTGATATCGCCAAAGTAGCTAGTGAAATTGAAGACATCATTGAAAGGGAAAAAGAGTCCCTGCTTTGTGAAAAACGAATTCGGAGTCATTGCTATTGGAGCCATAATAGCACCCATACTATTGGATCTAACGTTTCAGATTCATTGAAAATCGAAATCAACGGTCAAGATTTGTGTAAAACAGGAGACCTTATGTATTGGTGTATTCTGCATGCTTTGCACGTAGGATATATGATGAGAATTCCTTCATATCACCCTTGTTATTGTTTTTCACGGAAAAAGAGTGGCTGTTATGTGCAAAATAATACCAAGGGTGCTCTGGAGAAATCTCAGCCACACATCCTATATGCAAAGCACGTAGGATACACCAATAACAAAGAACCCATGTTTCACACAAATCCCGACCGTTCATTTCAATTGTGAATGGATCTGGACCGTGGAATACAATAGTATGGGTGCTATTTTGCCCATAATAGCAGCAACTCCTTTTTTTCTTTTGGAAAAGATTTTTTTTCTTTTACATTTTGCCCTGATTCTGATTGGCTTTTGAGTCTTTTATGGCTCTATAATTAATGGGTTTAATTACTTAAGTTTCTATTTTTAGGATGTAAGCTTTTATTGATGTACTGTGGGTTGACTGAAAGTTATTCTTAGTGCTTTCTTTAACGTTTTAAAATTCGGCTAGAATCGCAGGGCTTTCCAGTGTTTCTGATTGATGGAGATCTTTTTCAGATCTCCTTCAGATGTTGTCTTCCGTCGATCTTCCGGCGAATTCTGGAGGGGATCCTCTGTTGTGTGTGGGTCTCAATGGGTTTTGAGGAAATTTGGTGATTGGAGGAGTTGGACGCCAAGTACCTGCAAAGAAGTCCCGAGGTGGTTTGACGCCACCGAGGACCCTCCGACGATCAAGTTACTACTAGATTCGAGCAGCGTAATGGCTAAGTAGAATCAAAAATGGCTTACTTGACCCCTCTGTGATGGGAGTTTATATAGTGGTGGAGGCACGTAGTAGCAGGCGCGAGAATCTCGCCGGCAGTCATGCTCCCAACGTCACGCTCGGGTAGAGAGCGGATCGCCCATTAATGGGGATCGTGAAGGCGTGGAACGTGGGATGTTGCGGGCGGAGAATCCGCTCATGGCGAGATTCGCGGAGCGGCGGTTACGCCTGTGAGCGGTGGAGCTGGGCGGAGGACCGATGAAGACGGCCTCAGTCGGGGGGCTTATGGACGAGCGAGAAGGCTGAGGATGCTTGGTTTTGTGGCAGCTCAGGGCGAGCTGAGGGGCCGAGGAGGCCAATCTGCAGGGAGCCCCGAAGAGGGCTGGCTTGTTCCGGCAGGTCGGATACAGGGGTGGCCTGGTCGGCCTCTATGGGCCCTTTCTTCTGAGTTCTGGGACGTGCTATCCATCACGTGTCCTGATCTTAGGGGTCCCCAATATTGAGCATCATCCCCACTCCTGTCCCGACCGGTTTAAAGGATCGGGTCAGGAGTGGACTGCCGGGCCTCCCGGGGTGAGCTCCCTCCTAAAGTTTCGTCAGGATGCATCCCCGGGCCGTCAGCTGTCTTTTCTGCTAGAGAATCGGGGGGAATCTCCGCATTTAAGGAGGGTGCGCCGGTTCGTGTCACTTTGAAGTGATTGCCTACGTGTCAAGCGTCGATTGGCTGACGCGACGTGTGCAGACCTGCGACGTCTAAAAGGGCACGGTCCAGTGCGGGGACGACAAGTGGAGCAATCGGAGCCGTTGGACGCGAGGAGGCGTCTTGGAAGGAGGTGAAGGGAACCGTTGGATGAGGTCGCTTGTGACGGTAAATAGGGGTGGGGCCCGTTCCAGGGCCCCTACTCCTTCATATTTCTCGTTCTAGGCCTCGGTTGCTCAGCGCTCATCTCCTTCCTTCCACTTTCGTTTCCTGAGGATCATTCTTCCCAAGGTTAGATGTCTTCTCTTTTCGAGTCAGTAGATGTCGTTGAGGTAGGTTCTAGGAGCCCTTTAGGTGAGTCTGAGTCCTCCTGGGAGGCAGGGGTCGGCCCCTCTTCCCGGGATCGTGCAGCGGGGGCAGCCCCCAGGGAGGAGGCGGTAGATGCTGCCCCTGGCGCCTCGTGTTGGATAAGGAATGAGGACGAGCTTGCCAACGCTCGGGCTTGTTTCCACATCCCCTCATGCTATACACTCCGTCTGGCCAAAGAGGGAGAGAGGGCAGACCAAGTACGGGGCAGGGAGATCGTCATGTATTTGGAAGCATTCTGGGGTGGAATGCGCATGCCCTTCTCTCCTGAGGTCATAGGAGCGTTGAACTTCTTCGGGTTAGCTCCCGGTCAGTTGGTGCCAAACTCGTGGAGGATTCTCCTCGAGTTCCTGATCCGCCTAAAGTTACAGGTGATCCCCTTCAACCTTTCCCTCCTTGATTCCTCCCTCGTCTTCAAAAATCACCCCGGTGGTCGAGCGGGCGACCCGATGTGGGTTTATCTCTCTTTCAGAAAGCGACCAGGGGGCGCCGCCGGGACGGGGGTTGTGTACCTGCCTTCTTCCATTCACGACTGGAAGAAGAAGTTCTTTTTCGTTTCTCCTCCGGAGGGCGAGGACTAGCTCGTGCCTACGGAGTGGACGAGGGAGAAGCACTTGCCCGGAAACCAGTCCAGTGACCCCGCCGCGGTGAGGGTGGCGTCGTGGGAGCCCATCCGCCTCTACGACGTGCTGTTGTCTGAGAGGGTTCTGAGTTGGGCCGGACTTAGCCTCATTGAGTTCGCCAGTAAGTTTAGGTTTGCTTTTTTGGCTCGTATATTGCCTGTGTCGCCGACTCCTTTGCACTCGATTTTGTGCAGGACCCATGGATATGGACTCGCTCAGAAAGTCCATGCGCCAGCTGAGGCCGATCGCGAAGGTTGGGGGCGCCGGCCCTTCCCGTTCACAGCCCGCCCCGGTTCCTTCTCCCACGGTGGTAGCACCCCGCGAGCGCTCAGAGGCGGATCTCGCCCCGAAGCCCAGCAAAGCGTCGGGTCGGAGGCGGGCTCGAATTTTGGAGGACCCGGCCTCGGAGGAGGAGACCGGCTCTCCCACAAGGCTGCTCAAGAGGAGATCTGCCCGGGGACCGTCTTCGCCGATCACGGTGGAGGAAGGTGGTCTCCAGTTCGCCGTGCCTTCGGGGCTATCCGTCGTGGATAGCCTGCTGCATGAGATAGAGGCATCGGGCGGGGGTAGAGTCCCCGGGGGGACCTTCATGGCTCAACTGGCGTCCATCGCCCAGGAGTCCGTGCAGGTAAGCGCTTGTCTTTCATTATTATTATTTTCGAGGTTCGATACCTCTCTCATCTTCCTGATCTCTCTTCTGCTTTTCAGGTCCTTCAGCATGTCGCCCTCGCCTTGTGGATGGAGGCCGAGGTGGTAGCCCCGGCGATGAAAGCTGCGGGCCAGCTCGCCTCGCTGGAAGAGAGCTCCAAGCGGGAGCTGGAGGCAATGAAGGCGAGGGTTGTTGCCTTGGAGGGCGAGGTGGAGGCCGGGAAGCGAGAGGTCGCCCGGCACCGCAAGGCCGCCGTGGTTGCTGAGGTCAAGCTTGAGGACGCTCAGGTGCTGGCCGGCAACCTGAAGAAGACAGTGAAAACCCTCCGGAAGGAGGTGGGGGCGGCGGCTGAATGGGCGAAGTCGGCCGACCTGAGGGCGGCCAAGTTGGCCAACCTCTCGGCGGCGAAGGCGGTAGAGGGCTATAAGAAGTCGAAAGACTCCTACGATGATTTGTCCATCGCCACGACCTTCATCTGGCACGAGGCCCTCGACGCTGTTAAGGCCCGGGTGCCGGGGTTCGCTGATGAAGATCTCCGGGCCCAGTACCCCCTCGCGGACACCAGCGGGCAAGGGCAAGAGATTAATGATGAGGAAGTCGTCGAGGACCCAGCTCACCTCGTGGTGGATGTCGAGGGCCTTGAGGTCGTTCCTGGCCCCGAGTCCTAAAGCCCTCGTCTTCCTCCTCCTTTTTATTTTGCTGTGTCTGGAACTTTGTAAGCCTCCGGGCATTTTGTTAGGCTGGGGAGCCAAAAATACCCTCTGTAAAGACCGCCTTTTAGTAATAAAACTTTTTTCTTTCTTTGGTTTCATTGATTTGCGCTTTGGTATTTTTTTCATGAAGAATGCTTATAAAATTTTTCTTCTTGCGCTGTTGGGCCTCCATGTCAGGTCGGCTATCTGCCAAGCAATCATCCGTCGAGTTTATCCAAGCGCTGCTGAGAAGAAGGTGTATCCATGGCCCCAAAGTCGAGGGGAGATCGCTCGAGACTTGGATGGACCTGATGCCCCTAGTTGGCAGCTCGGACCGTCTGCGTGTGGTGGGCGGAGGGCTGTCCATCTTATTTGGGCCGAGGATGGATGGAGGCTTCGATCTCTGGCGTCGTGGGTAGGCAACTACCGGCCTGGGATGACCGAGCGGGGTAGCTGCTCAGATGCCTCTTGTGAGGGGTCTGATCCCTGGCTTCATGGGTAGGGAGCTACCAGCCGAAGATGACCGAGCAGGGTAGCTGCCCGGTTGCCCCTTGCGAGGGTTTTTGATCTCTGGGGTCATGGGTAAGCAACTACCAGCCTAGGACGGCCGAGGGGAGTAACCTCTCGGATGCCTCTTGCGAGGGCTCCGATCCCTGGCGTCGTGGGTAGGGAGCTACCGGCCAAAGATGACCGAGCAGGGTAGCTGCCCGGTTGCCTATTGCGAGGGTTTTGATCCTTCAGGACGGGGACCGAGCAGGGTTACTGCCCAGTGCCTCTTGGCGAGGACTTTGATCCCTGTCGGTTGTGGTAGGATGCTACCGGCCGGGGATAGCCGAGCAAGGACTCGACTGCCTCTGGGAGGACTTTGGTCCTTGGCGCGGGAGGGGCTATAGAAGCCTACTAAAGACCCTTGGCCGGGTAGGGTCACTGTCCGGTGCCTCTTGGCGAGGGCTTTTGTCCTGAGGGATAGCCGAGCGAGGGATCCTCGGGCTCAACCGCCTCTGGGAGGGCTTTCTGATCCTTGGCGTTGAGGTAGAGAAGCTACCCGCCAGGGATAGCCGAGCGATGGTTGTGCTCGACTGTTTCTGGGAGGACTTTCTAATCCCTGGCGTTATGGTAAGGAAGCTACCCGCCAGGGATAACTAAGCGATGGTTGGGCCAGACTGCCTCTGGGAGGACTTTCTGATCCCCGGCGTTGCGGTAGGGGAGCTACCCACCAGGGATGACCGAGCAGGGCAGCTGCTAGGTTGCCTCTTGGTGAGGGCTTTGGTCCCTGGCGTTGCGGAAGGGAAGCTACCCGCCAGGGGTGAATGAGCAGGGCAGCTGCTGGGTCGAATCTTCAAGAGGTTTCGCCCGACCATACATTTGGGGAACAGGGACGGTTCTCATGCGCGTTGAATGCAGGGGGAAGTGAAGCGCCAGGGTCGCGTCTCTTCGATTCCGCCAGAGAAGGCTTGACGATGGCCGCGTGTCAGCGACCTCTTGGGCAAAAGCGGGCGGCTGTTGAGCTTCGCTGGGACGCAGTGGGCAATATAAGGCTGAATGAGTACTGGTCCTTCCTTACTTCACAAACAGAAGACCGAGAATGCAAGACTTCCCGTTCACCATCCCTGACATCATCCACTTCGAAGATGTGTACCTATACGATCAGAACCGCACCGAGGACACTGTGCAGTTGGTGTGTGGGGGCATCAAGGGTCACTTCGGCCGGCTGATCCCTCGACGTTCCTCCCTGCTGCAGTTGCTGATGTACTTCATCTGGAGAGCGTCGCCGGGGCTTTACAACCCTCTGTCCGAGTAGCTCTATGATGAGGCCGTGGGCAAGCTTCGGTCTCTGAGGCGCTTTGGCCTGATCTCCGCGAGCCGGCTGGCTCACTCGGAGGTGCTCGTCCGCAAGTGCTACGAGTTGAGGCTTGGGATTAACGCGCGGGGGGGACCGAGGGGAGAGGTTGGATCTCGTGAGGCCTCGGCTAGCGGAGATCTTTACCGAGTATCACAAGCAGTGCTCTCTGCACCCCCTTCCCCCGCTATTGTAATAATAATTTTCTCTTTTTTGTATGTACGGCCGAGGAGCCCATAATACCCCCCTTTCTTTTTTTTTGAATAAATAAGAATTTTTCTACTTTCCTTGCAATGTTCTGTTGATCTTTATTAAATTGACAATAGCCTTAGGGGGAGTTTACATTGCCCCAGAAGAAAAGTACGGGTTAATAGATGACCCTATCAGCGTGGCACGAGCTTCCTGGAGGCTTGCTGGTCTCCGTGCCTGGCGCCGGGTACGTGGCACTCCGGGCGCCGGACTGGTCCTCCGCGGAGGCAAGCATGATCTGGCCGATGGTCAGCTCGGCGGGAGGAGGACGCTGCTCCTTCTCGCGGTCGGCCTGTCGCTTATCCCTTAAGTAGGCGGCGGGGTGCCCCGATCAAATGAGCTCCTCGATGTAGTCCCGGAGTTGCTTGCAATCCTCGGTGGCGTGGCCCAGCGTCCGGTGGAAGGCACAGTAAGGGCCCCAGGTCCGCTTTGAGGCCTAACGCGGGATTGGAGGGAACTTGAAGAACCCTTCGCCCTGGGCCTCATCTAGTAACACTGCGAGGGAGACGTTAAGCGGGGTGTACTCCTGGAACTTCGGGTGGTAGGGCTGCTGACGCTCCGGCCTCTCCTCCCAAGCCCTTTTCTTCTGGTCGGGTCGTTCTGCCCGGGGGAGGTTCGCGTTCACCTCAGATTCTAGCTGATCCTCGCGCTCGGTCCACGCCTTGACCTCGGCCATGGTCTTAGGCTGTGCTAACGCAATGGAACGCAGCCACTCCTTGTACCTTAGACCAGATCTGAGCGTCGTGATGACGGTCTAATCCCGATGCTCAGGAACCTCGAGGAGGGCGTTGTAAAAGCGAGTGATGTAAGCCTTGAACGTCTCCTTGTCTCCACTCTTAATTGTGAAGAGGTAGTCGACAGTGCGCTTCTGCCGACGGTTCCCAACGAAGTGGCCGAGGAACTGAGTAGCCAGCTCGTCGAAGGTCGAGATTGAGTGAGGCTCGAGTCCTCGGAACCAGTCCCGACCAGAACGGATGAGGGTGGCAGGGAAGGCCCTGCACTGGGAGGCATCGGAATGGTCCTGGAAGTTCATTCCCGCGGTGAAAGCATCCAAATGGTCTTTAGGGTCGGTTTTCCCGTCGAACAGAGAGACCTTCGGGGGTTTGTTGCACGAGGAGACGTGGACAGCGAGCAGTTCCTTGGTGAACGGTTTGGTGAGCGAGTCGGCGGCGTACTCGGCCCCGTCGGCCGAGAGGTGCCCTTCCCGGCGCATGCCCTTGATCTTCTTTTCGAGGGCGTCGAGTCGGCCGTGGTACCCCGAGGACTCGGCACCTCATGATGCCTGGCCTCTATTGTGGGAGACCTGCGTCTGGGCACGGCTCCGGTTCCTCTCGATGAGGTTCCTCAGATCCCCGGACGCGGTGGCTCTCGAGCTGTCGTGGCGAGCCCCTTCTGTGCGACCCCGTCGAGGGAGTGGGTGTCGGTCATGCCTATAGGCAGGCGAGGTGACCGACATCTCCTCAGGGGGGGCAAGGGTCACTAAGAGGTTCGAGATATGGTGCTCCGACGGCGGGACTGGGGGTGGAGCCGCGAGGCGCCCAACAGGCCACAGGGAGTATCGGTCCGTGGGATCCATGGTCGGGAGTCGCAGCCCGCTGGTGGTCGGCCGCGCCGACGGGGGCAGAGCACTCCGGAGGCAGAGGGGCGGCGATCTGGGGCCCAGGACCGACCGTTTGGGCACGGACGAGCGCCTCCACGAGGTACTGTAGCCGATCTATTCGGCTGGCGAGGGCGTGGATGATGGTCGCCGGAGGGGGTTCATCCGCGCCTCCGGTGAGGGGGAGGCTGGTATCCGAATCTTCAGGATGGTCGCTTGCCATGTGGACGGAGATCGGAAGGCCAACTTTGTTTTTGTGGAGTTTGCGTTTCCCGCAGACGGCGCCAACTGATGGAGATCTTTTTCAGATCTCCTTCAGATGTTGTCTTCCGTCGATCTCCTGGCGGATTCTGGAGGGGATCCACTGTTGTGTGTGGGTCTCAATGGGTTTTGAGGAAATTTGGTGATTGGAGGAGTTGGACGCCAAGTACCTGCAAAGAAGTCCCGAGGTGGTTTGACACTACCGAGGACCCTCCGACGATCAAGTTAGTACTAGATCCGAGCAGCGTAATGGCTAAGTGAAATCAAAAATGGCTTACTTGACCCCTCTATGATGGGAGTTTATATAGAGGTGGATGTAAGTCTACGCTAGCGCCCCGGCAGTCTACAGACGCCAAAATGCGGAACAAAACTTTTAAACTGGCGCTATCGTATACTTTAACCCGGATCTGCCATTATTGCTAAACTAACAAACTGTAAAGAGTGTAGAAAGGTTATACCGAACGATCCGAGTCCTTCGTTCTTCAACCATCATCTCACGCTCCGTTGCGGCTGCTCCGATCTCGTCGATCTCCGATATCCTCGTCGAGATGGCACCACATGATCGGTTCTTTAAACGGGCTCCCGCCTCTGACTCGAGGCAACTCGATCGTCAAGTTTGCTAAAAGAGACGACCAAGATTGTTGTAGAGAATGAGTAGATGACTTTGTCTCACTTCGTCCAAATCCGTGGACGATCGGTTAATGAAGTTGCCGTGGAAATCGGGTGATGGAATGAAATGAACTGTGAAATTCCATACACCGATAAAACCTATCATAATCTTTTCTAGCAAATGAAAACTCAAGTGAGAGTGAGGAGGAGAGAGAAGGCCGGCCACTTTTATATGATGGAGGGAGGTGACCGTAGGAGCAAGTGGTGACCATAAGCAAAAAGCTTCTCACTTCAAAATATCTTAACCAAAACAAGAATCATTAAACCTAAAGCATGACTCACAAAACACATCATCAAGTCATTAATGAAACCATTAATGTCAAGATGAGTCACTAGCCTAGTCACCATCCTAGTCATCATATCTAGAAACTTCTAGAATACTGACTCATCATATCTGAAGAAAAGATAAATCCGTCTTTAACAGAATGTTAAAAGACGGCTGATAGAAAACTGGAAACTGGCAACTTCCAAAAGTGATCCTGAAACGAATTTCAGGACAACCCCGAAACTGTATAAATATACCCGCATTTGTATTACGACCGAATACAAATGCAACTGAGACAAAGATATTATACCTACTCAATATAATACTCGGATCCGGCTTAAACCAAAGCCGACCAGTATCATCTGTCCGAAAATCGACACGTGCGTAAACGCACGTGCATTTTCCGAACCCTGCCATAAAACCATACGGCCTCTACAACGTTTCGCCCGAACTTGGAAAACTGTCTGTGGGGGACTCTAATGACTCGTCAGCACCATGGCAGTGGGTTTAACCACAAACCGTCAGCGGCACTAGCAATGCGTAACGGCTGCCCACGGACTGACCTCAAGGGATGCCGAGGAGCGAACTCAAGGGAGACCGATGAGCGAACTCCTCCGAAAACCCTACTGAGCCTAACAGTGACAATGTATATACAGTCCGGTCCGTTCGTCAATGAGTATCGCATATCTGCCTAGGGGGCTAGTAACGTCAGACCCCCAATAGCAGTATAAGTCGTGTCGGAGTGAAGCCCAATAACACCCTGAGATACTACTGGAGTACCTACCAGTAAATCTCCTACCATGGCCATGGATTTGTGTAATGGCTCTCCTAGACACAGCACGATCTCGCCCCCAATACCGGGAGAGACGAATCCCCTGCCGATCCGCTCACGTGCCTCCATGTGGCTCGGGACTGTACCCAAAAGCTACCTGTTTGCACGACTCCTTTGAGCCGTGGTAGGGTAGAAATCAAAGCACAGTGGGAACTCACACGAGACAAATGATGACCTCAGGTCGATGAACTAACCTGTACACATGTCACCAGGGAACTGCTATCTGACGGTAGATATAATACTAACTAGCAGATTCCCGGCGAGTCCTGTCCGGTGTACTCATAACCCAATGAGCACCTGTATACATCTTAGGTGATCCAACTGAAACCAGTGGCTTGTGAGACCGGCCACCGCCCCTCGTCGGGGTCTCGACTGTACACACTAGTCTACTCCGGAGTATCGATGCCCTGTCTCGAAACTCCCACGACTAGGGACCATAATTAAGGATATGCATATAAACTACCCAACTCTCACGTATATGATCGTCATCATACTGTTGGTAGTAAAGCAAGATCCTAAGGGCTCTATCAAAGTGTAACATGCAATCAGTCACCTGAACATATACACGACTGATAAAGGCAAACCAGATAGCATACTATCATCTCGAGTAAGACTGTCCTACCGGGATAGGTCCTCCGCAATCATTGCAATCACGTACCTGCGATCCAATAATTGACTATGAGGGCACTATCTCCAACAATCTCCCACTTGCACTCAAGGCTAATATTGCGATGTTGACTACTCACAGCCCGTGTGAAACCGACACCCAACTCCTCTACTAATCAGTTTCACAAAGCCCGTTTGTAAAACTATTGTGTTCGAGAAATAGCCTCAGTGAATGGATCCGCCTAGAAGTTTCTTTCTATATCTCTCTTAATCTCAAGTTCGCGGAGAAAACCATCTCCCGAATTGAGTAATACATGTCTTAGAACATGTCTGGATATCTGATGGGACCTTAGTTCATAAATGAACTCCATATCCAAACTTCTTAGACTGAATCGATCACTGAACCTAATCAGTATCGGGCACCTTGCTTCCCACAGTATCCTCTTGGACCACCTGTCCATAATACTGTCCCTCTTCGTCAGAGGGAAAAACTAAAACTCTGACAGTCACTCTGTCATCCACGTCACCTTTGAAGCCTGGAATGATAATCGTCTCCCGAAGGAGGCTGCCGTCATCAAATCCATAGAACATGTACTTATGTTCTAAAACTGCTTCCTTATGTTTCTCCAGGATTGGATTAATACAAACTTATTGCATCTAGTGCAAAACCAACATTTGGTGTGGTACTTGACATCTCATGATTGACTCAATTGCCTAAGCAAGTGATCTGCCAATCATGTACATCCCTCTCCCCTTTAGTCTATACGACAGCTTTAGAGAGGGTGACTCCATCACCTGCAGGTACACCACCATGCTAGGAGTCAACTATTCCAAAAACCATTAGAATATCTGTCAAAGTACCCACATTGGGAAACTACCCAAATCCAGATCTAAAACCATAGATCTAGAAACCAGAATGTCAAATATTATATCCGTATCCTGTCTGGAGAAACAACTGTGTGACGACCACAGTACAACCGATCGTAGTATAGGAATTTTACTTCCTACTCTGTGTATGTCATCCAGATACCATGACATCACACCCTACTACCTTCTTAACTGATCCATCCTCTATTCTGATTGAAGTCAAACCCATGACTGTCACATCAAAATTAGATGATCTATCTCCGCTATAACTGCTCAAGTCTATAAATAGATATAAGCATCTTGCCCACTATTCTTCCGCTGCTCCCACTGACTACGACAACCCTCCTACCGGGTCTCATATCCTGGAACAACAGTAGTGTCAAGTCTTGGTAGATAAGAACCTCCCTGTCACCGTCTCTGAGGCTACCGAAGTACCTCTCGGGCGTCTGAGGTTACCTACCATACCTGCGGAGTGGCTATTGGAATGTCAAACCTGATTGAATATATAGGTCCTATTAAATTTTCCGTAATCGTTCGCGGTTCTGGAATCACTTCCAGTTCTACCATACTCCCACTACTGTTTTCTGAAAAAGATCCATTTTTACTAAAACTGTGGCAAGTCAAGAACAATATCACTATTGATCTTCCAAATGGTAGAATATCAACCCTCGTCATAGCCAGGGTCATTCCACAAACAGCCATTACAGAAACGTGCCCTGAGTTATCCAGTGTCTGGTTTTAATCATAAGCTGGACAACTCCCCGTACCTTAACATCTTTTAGGGTACGAACTATTCTATATCCAATATAGAAACTTTGGCACTTATTTAATTGGAACCATATTCAATCCATGCATCTGTCTCCAGTGCATATCAACTTAATGGAAAGAGGCTAATCAGCATTACTCAACTTAGGAATCCATCCAATTATGAGTAACGTGAAAGAGAAACACGTTTCTCAAAATCATCACTATCATCTGAATACCAATCACAAGAATCTACATCTTCGATCTCTTTGAAGAATCCCGATACTTGTGATACCTGGTTCTCTACTTTATTCGTATACCCACAACTTCTCAAAACTTAGACCTTGTATTTCTACGAAACACTCGTCTAAATACTAGAGAAGTTATAAGTAAACAGAACATAGTACGAGGACCTACCCCTTTGTCCTGATGGACACTGGACAACATACAATACTCTGTATAAGTCCGCTGAGTTAAACAACTCAAAACCTGTGCGTTGTAGGTGGAAAACTGTACCCTGGCGATTTCCTCAAATATCACCAATTACAACGAATTCCGATATAATGAGGATAATCACCTAATTCCCAATATCTTTCTCCCACTCATCATCTGTAAAACCATACAGATATGAGAATGAAACCTGGTAAATACATACCCTTGGAGTAAGTGTCTAATCGGGAAAACAGTTTTTCTTTAACGATGCACTGAAACATGAAAATGTTTCGTAGGGGTATCCTGGTATTCATAGCAATGCCTCTTCCATAATCCAATTCATGACTTCAACCGTATATTTTATTGCCATCTCTCCAAATCCCTTTATTTGTCTTTAGTCATTACCTTCTGTACACCATCGTTAGGCTAAATGGTTTTCTTCCTTCCCTACCGTTCGGCACCAGCCTATGGTTTGGAAGAAGACTATCCAGTAAGCATAATAGGTGTACCCTCCTAAACCAAGGAGTACTCGCAACTGAGAGAAGGTGATGATAAAAGACAACTGAATAATACCTTATTCTTTTAAAGGTGAAATAGGAGTGGCGATGAAGTACGCGGTTTTGGTCGTGAATGATATCAGTCACAATTTACTTTGCCCTCTTTCTAATCCCTTTATTTTGTCTTTACATATTACCTTCTGCACACCCTACTTAGGCTAATTGGTTTTCTTTATTCCCTACCTTTCGGCACCAGCCTATGGTTTGGAATAAGACTATCCAATAGGCGTAATAGGTGTACTCTCCTAAACCAAGGAGCTCTCGCAACCTGAGAGAAGGTGATAATAAAAGACAACTGAATAAACTAATTCTATTTCTCCTGAACCTGGATCCATCCTCGAAGGAGTCCCTTTGAGTTCGTATATAACCATACGATGGATCTATCCAATGGAAGTGGATATCCGTAGCAATACGGGTGTTCTGAGAAATGCAAAGGGTAAAAGAAAGAGTGGCAATGACTTATGCAACTCAGACAATCCAAAAGCCAGTATTTTAAGAAGGTTCGGTCAACCTGGTCACTGAGTCATAGTCTAGGGTCGGTCAAAGGTCGCTGCCAAAGAGAGAGAGAGAAAAGAAACACTCTGCGTGCACTCTAACCTAGATCAGAATGGTCATCATTTTATCTAATCCGGAAACCTCCCACTGTCCTGTCAAATTCTCCTCCAAACCTAAAGAAGAATCAATCGGGATCACCCGAAGAGTAAACCAACTCATCAGTGGGAATCGGGATCCAACTCTCATCGCATGATAACGTGATGGAATGCATCCACGTTACTCATACTCCAGAAGGTATGCGCATACTTGGCAAGTTTCAGTTTCTTTAGAAACTCCCGATAAAGTTTTTGCCCCATGCTCTTATGATCGTGACTAAGGGCCAGCCCACCATAAGTCACATGTCAAGTTCTTCCCATCATTATCTTGTTAATTTTAACCCACCCATACTCGCCCTTGACTAAGGGCCAACAAGGTTGTACGACTGTCCCAAACCAACTCATCTATCTATGCAACATGTGAACACCCCAGCAGCTACCAATCACTATGTCCTAGCTAAGGGCTAGACCAACATAGCTTGAATACTACTGACCATCCATATGAAATGACGGAGGGCTACGGCTGGTTTTTGGCGAAAAACCTTTAGCGTAGTAAACTTGATATCGCTGAAGGAACCTGATAGCTTTTTAAAATATAGTGGCGAAAACCTTTTGCTAAAGAGGTCACTCCCGGTAAAGGGATCTCGGCTCTTTCCTCGTGGAATGAGGTGCAGGATATTCCACTGAATACCGCTATGCAAAGCAACTTGTAATCGACTATAGTGAAGTTATTACTCTGACGCAAACTTCTGCCCAAGGGGTCAGTCCCGATGAAGGGATATCGGCCCTTGCCCCGTCGAATGAGGTGCAGGATATTCCACTGAATACCGCTATGCATAACAAAAGAAAACGTCTTTGCAATAACACTTTTTAAATTGTTCCAACAACTGTATACAGGTTTGTTTTTACTTTGCGTTGATCAGAATCAACGCAGTCCCATCAATTATCACACCAGAAAAGAACGAAAATAAAATGTACGTATATGCCATCCGCATTCGTCACTGGGTCCCGTCATCACTCGTTAGGTTACTTAACTAACGACAGAGCGGGGACTGGACTAGCGCGGGTGTAAAACATATACAACATCTAATAGTATATAAACCAATATACAATAATCGCTCCAGGCGTGATAGTATGCAACATTACAGAAAAGTAATAAGCATCACAGAACAATACAGATAATCTGGGATCCCCGAGTTTCACAGAGCCGCTGCTGAAACTCGACGTTCCCCTGTCGTGTGGATAGCCTGTGCAATGAAACCTAGACCCCTATGGGTGCGGCAAGTTACCCGCCAAAACCTGAAGCGAGGCAGCCCCCTACAGCATAGTGAATGGACCACCCAGCACTTCACGGAATCCGGTAGCTTGAGCACCCCTCCTTGGGTCAACCTGTACCCCCTACGAGTGCGGCGAATAGTCTGCCAATTCTAGAGTGGGGCCCCTCTGCCTCTCAAAGCCATGAGATGCGGACCCGTTGCTTCTCAGAACCCGGCTATCCGTGCACTCCGTCTCGGGGCAAAACCTAGTACAGTAATGAAAAATGGTACAATAGGTACATCGACCGCAACCTGGTCGTGCCCCAAAAAGAATATTATACAACAGGCAGTGACGGCTGTCCACAAGTTGGACGCTCGCCCCGCAATATCAAATGTACAAATAAACACAAACTGTACTACCATTGCACATTGCTATCCACCACGACAAATCCGCAACATCACAGCACAACACAGAACATCAACGCGAATGTCACGTTCGCAAACCCGTCTAAAAGGACTATAGCAATTAAACGCGGTTTACCGATCAAATGACATTCCCTGTCGGAGATATAATGTAAGCACTGTAAACTAACGTGTTTAAATTTCGATCGACCAAAGACCAAATATCAAAAAGTGGGCCCCACTGCTTACTGGTGAACAGTAACAAAACCTGGGCCAAAAAGATATATACCAAAAATCACAATTTCCAGAGGGGAACACACTGTGCAAATTTGGGGACATGATCGCCCAGAACTGCCGCGGATGCGCGGCCAAACCATGGGTTTGGCCGCGTTTCCGCGGCTGTCTTGTCGACTGACATGCTCAAATTTGTACGACGTTCTTAGAAATCCCTGCACAGTATTCTGAGATGTGTGAAATATTTTTAGGACACCGTTTAAAATCAACAGAAACTGTCAAGCAAGAAAAATGCGATTTTTGTTTTTCGGTTCGATCGATGTTTTAAACGCGTTAGCACAAGTTAGTATAGCCAAATGGTGAGGCTCTGATACCACTGTAAGTCTACGCTAGCGCCCCGGCAGTCTACAGACGCCAAAATGCGGAACAAAACTTTTAAACTGGCGCTATCGTATACTTTAACCCGGATCTGCCATTATTGCTAAACTAACAAACTGTAAAGAGTGTAGAAAGGTTATACCGAACGATCCGAGTCCTTCGTTCTTCAACCATCATCTCACGCTCCGTTGCGGCTGCTCCGATCTCGTCGATCTCCGATATCCTCGTCGAGGTGGCACCACATGATCGGTTCTTTAAACGGGCTCCCGCCTCTGACTCGAGGCAACTCGATCGTCAAGTTTGCTAAAAGAGACGACCAAGATTGTTGTAGAGAATGAGTAGATGACTTTGTCTCACTTCGTCCAAATCCGTGGACGATCGGTTAATGAAGTTGCCGTGGAAATCGGGTGATGGAATGAAATGAACTGCGAAATTCCATACACCGATAAAACCTATCATAATCTTTTCTAGCAAATGAAAACTCAAGTGAGAGTGAGGAGGAGAGAGAAGGCCGGCCACTTTTATATGATGGAGGGAGGTGACCGTAGGAGCAAGTGATGACCATAAGCAAAAAGCTTCTCACTTCAAAATATCTTAACCAAAACAAGAATCATTAAACCTAAAGCATGACTCACAAAACACATCATCAAGTCATTAATGAAACCATTAATGTCAAGATGAGTCACTAGCCTAGTCACCATCCTAGTCATCATATCTAGAAACTTCTAGAATACTGACTCATCATATCTGAAGAAAAGATAAATCCGTCTTTAACAGAATGTTAAAAGACGGCTGATAGAAAACTGGAAACTGGCAACTTCCAAAAGTGATCCTGAAACGAATTTCAGGACAACCCCGAAACTGTATAAATATACCCGCATTTGTATTACGACCGAATACAAATGCAACTGAGACAAAGATATTATACCTACTCAATATAATACTCGGATCCGGCTTAAACCAAAGCCGACCAGTATCATCTGTCCGAAAATCGACACGTGCGTAAACGCACGTGCATTTTCCGAACCCTGCCATAAAACCATACGGCCTCTACAACGTTTCGCCCGAACTTGGGAAACTGTCTGTGGGGGACTCTAATGACTCGTCAGCACCATGGCAGTGGGTTTAACCACAAACCGTCAGCGGCACTAGCAATGCGTAACGGCTGCCCACGGACTGACCTCAAGGGATGCCGAGGAGCGAACTCAAGGGAGACCGATGAGCGAACTCCTCCGAAAACCCTACTGAGCCTAACAGTGACAATGTATATACAGTCCGGTCCGTTCGTCAATGAGTATCGCATATCTGCCTAGGGGGCTAGTAACGTCAGACCCCCAATAGCAGTATAAGTCGTGTCGGAGTGAAGCCCAATAACACCCTGAGATACTACTGGAGTACCTACCAGTAAATCTCCTACCATGGCCATGGATTTGTGTAATGGCTCTCCTAGACACAGCACGATCTCGCCCCCAATACCGGGAGAGACGAATCCCCTGCCGATCCGCTCACGTGCCTCCATGTGGCTCGGGACTGTACCCAAAAGCTACCTGTTTGCACGACTCCTTTGAGCCGTGGTAGGGTAGAAATCAAAGCACAGTGGGAACTCACACGAGACAAATGACGACCTCAGGTCGATGAACTAACCTGTACACATGTCACCAGGGAACTGCTATCTGACGGTAGATATAATACTAACTAGCAGATTCCCGGCGAGTCCTGTCCGGTGTACTCATAACCCAATGAGCACCTGTATACATCTTAGGTGATCCAACTGAAACCAGTGGCTTGTGAGACCGGCCACCGCCCCTCGTCGGGGTCTCGACTGTACACACTAGTCTACTCCGGAGTATCGATGCCCTGTCTCGAAACTCCCACGACTAGGGACCATAATTAAGGATATGCATATAAACTACCCAACTCTCACGTATATGATCGCCATCATACTGTTGGTAGTAAAGCAAGATCCTAAGGGCTCTATCAAAGTGTAACATGCAATCAGTCACCTGAACATGTACACGACTGATAAAGGCAAACCAGATAGCATATTATCATCTCGAGTAAGACTGTCCTACCGGGATAGGTCCTCCGCAATCATTGCAATCACGTACTTGCGATCCAATAATTGACTATGAGGGCACTATCTCCAACAGTGGAGGCACGCAGCAGCAGGCGCGAGAATCTCGCCGGCAGTCACGCTCCCAACGTCACGCCCGCGTAGAGAGCGGATCGTCCATTAATGGAGATCGTGGAGGCGTGGAACGTGGGATGTTGCGGGCGGAGAATCCGCGCATGGCGAGATTCACGGAACGGCGGTTACGTCTGTGAGCGGTGGAACTGGGCGGAGGACCGATGAAAACGGCCTCGGTCGGGGAACTCGTGGACGAGCGAGAAGGCCGAGGATGCTTGGTCTTGTGGCAGCTCTGGGCGAGCTGAGGGGCCGAGGAGGCCAATCTGCAGGGAGCCCCGAGGAGGGCTGGCTTGTGCCGGCAGGTTGGGTACAGGGGTGGCCCGGTCGGCCTCTGTGGGCCCTTTCTTCTGAGTTCTGGGACGTGCTATCTGCCGCGTGTCCTGATCTTAGAGGTCCACAATATTGAGCATCATCACTGATAGATGTTACTCAAAGAAAGTTCATAGATTATGAACGAATCGCTTAAATTTTATTTATTTTGGTTTATATTACTTTTGTGTTTTTGTTTTTTTTTTGCTGGTTTATGTTTCTATTATTTATGCCTTGCTCCATTTTGATTATAACCCCTTTGGGTTAAATCCCGTTTTTTATGCTCTTTATTAACTTTAGTTATTATTTTTAATATTCTAGCCATTTGATCGTAATCTGAGGCATATAATTGGGTTGATCTGATACCATGTCAAATGTCTCTTCCGCCGTACCGAAACTCCAAAATTATGATGAGAATTGAAAGAATTTAATTTATATTCTAACATTTCAAACACGCAAAAAACGCTTAATTTTATTTTTCCAATTAAATTGTCTTAATTGGTAGATATGTTTTGATGAATTGAAAGTGTCTAGTTATGAAAAAACAAAATAATTATAGCATTTCTATAATATATATTTTGTTATATATTTTTCAATTTTACAAGAATTGTGTGGAAAAAGGAAGTGTGAATTTTTCAGCATGAAAGGTTATTGTAAAATGCTTAATTTTCGCTAATACAGTTAATATTCTGTTAGAGGTTTAAGGTACAGTGAGTTTCCTCACAAAAAGCCTATCTACAAGTAAAACCGTCACAAGTCACCCTATTTTGCTCAAATTTTAGGAAATTTGATCATTCGTGAAAAAGATCTGTTATAATTTTCAGAGCAAAAAGTAGCTACGCAATCTTCCTACACAACAAATTAACTACGCAACAAACTCAAACATTTGGTATGGAGCCCACTTGCAAGACCAGCTGATTTTGTAAGTGTCGTGTAATTTGCTAAAGCAGTGTAATTTTTAATGCAGCTATAAAAGAGACTTTAAAATACAAAACATGTGTACATTGTTTCATGCTTGCTATGCATTGAATACATGATGTCACACAATATTGATGCTTGTAACAGTTTCTGGTGGCTACACAACTAAACAGAAAGTATCAAGTTAAATTTTCTTTAAGGATTATTTGTCACTAATTTCTGCTTTTATTATTCTTCTTTCCTCTGTTTTTTTGGGTTGTAATTCTTTAGCGTTCAGGTTTAAGATATCTTCAGTTTCAGTTTATTGGATGTAGCTGTATTAAAAATACTCTGAAATTATAATAAGAGAATAATGGAATTTCCTCCTATGGCGTGGAAAAAATACAACCTCCACCAATTTTTTCGACGATCGGCCCCCATCATCTTCATCGTCATCATCTAAGATGTGGGTACACCAAATTTCATGTGATTCTACAACTTTTTCACCGTTGATTTAGCAATGTAAAATGTTCTATTGTCAGTAAACCGTTAATTTTGAACCCACTAAATCAACGGTGAAAAAGTTGTGGAATCACATGAAATTTGGTGTACGCACATCTTAGATGATAACGATGATGATGATGGGTGCCGATCGTCGGAAAAAATGGTGGAGGTTGTATTTTTTCCACGCCATAGGAGGAAATCCCCTCCTATAGCCTCTTTCCTCCATTAATCTCTTATAATAAGGGTAAAGCAATAGAGAATAATGGAGGAAAGATGCCGTAGGAGGGAATTTCCTCCTATGGCGTCGAAAAAATACATCATTTCTCATTTTTTCCGCCGATCGGCACCCACTATCTTCATCGTTATCATCTAAGATATGGATACACCAAATTTCATGTGATTCTACAACCTTTTCACCATTGACTTAGCAATGTAAAAAGTTCTATTGTCGGTAAACCGTTAATTTTGAACCCACTAAATCAACGGTGAAAAAGTTGTAGAATCATATGAAATTTGGTGTACCGACATCTTAGATGATAACGATGAAGATAGTGGGTGTCGATCGTCGGAAAAAATGAGGGAGAGTGTATTTTTTCGACGCCATAGAAGAAAATTCCCTCTTATGGCCTCTTTCCTCCGTTAACCTCAAAGCAATATATATCTTCTTATAATATAATACATCTTCACATGTTAACTGACATTTTTAGATAGTGTGTTAGTGATTATATAATAGAAGTTGTGGAATCTAAATTCTTGCTAAACAGTGTTGGAAAACTTCTGTCAAAGAATCTAGCATGCTGGACTGTTTTGTCAAAATATATTTTAATGTAGTTTTCTCAACTTATAGATTTTGCGATTACGATCCTCTGCTATTTTATTCGAACAAGAACTGAACTATGTCCTCTTTAAACAGTTGCATCCCCTCCTGACCCCACCAAACCCTTGGCCTTTCTGTTTTACACTAATTTCGATCGTCGAAATTTCAGAGGAGAGGGAAAAAAAAGAGACAGGATCCGGATCCATAGATTTTGGGCATATATATTTGGTAAAGCACACTTCAAGTTTTATAATTTTAACTTTTATAATAATTTATGATGAGCCAAGCCTGAAACCTCTGCCCAAACTGATCTGTCCGTCTAAATCCGAAACTTGTCCAACTCTATCCGAAACACGGATTACGGAGTTTGGGTCTACCCATTGTAAACCCTCAGGTTCAGGCAGATTTCGGGTTTAGGTTTTAAATTTTCGATCTGTTATAAAAATTGTCAAAAACATGTCCACACCTGACCAGATTCACTCTTAATGGAATATTATCATCATCATCATCCTCGTCGTACCAATAAGTTTGTAAGTTTGCAGGGATTATTCGTAAAATAAAAAAGTAAGGTAAACAAAAGGTAGAGAAAAAGGAATACAAATGGGTTGAGATCCTAACAACCAAGAATCAGATACTACTTATTTTTGTCGTAAATTGTTCACATGATCTGCATCCAAATCCAACTCAATGATTAAGATGAGTGGGGTTATGCCACCTTTCTTATCATGTTAACTTTCATATGCATAATGTATATATATCCAATAATTTTTGACTTTTTTACTTAACCTAATTATTAGCCCCAGCCAAAGACCAAAAAATATATGACTATGATTTGGCAAATAAATTAATAACTCTCTCATCTCCCAATCACTTTGATTAAGTATTAAAAGCTAAATTATAGAGACATCATGAACGATTGTCTTTTGAAAAAGGCCAAAAAGGAGAGACAATGATATACTTTATTAAAGAAACAGCCGTGATCTTGTGTCAATTAAACTTTTATTTTATCTTATTTTTTTGAAGAAATAGATCAGAACCCTGTTAGTAAATATTAATAATATGATTATTTCTCGTTTTAGGCAAAGGTAGATAGTAACCTTTCAAACAATGATTATTCCACTTTAAGCACGTTCTTAGCTTGGCCAAGGTATTTGAATGTTTTTTCTTCTTCATAAATTTAAAGTTGCTACTCTTGCATTACGATCCTTATATAATGACATGTACGTGATGTATTTAGCTATATGAGACCTGATGGACGAAACATTTAAGACTGATGATGCAAGGAGAAAATACGAATAAAAAGTTCAAAAAAAAACTGAGAAAATATCAAGCATTTTTCTCTCTCCATCTTTCATTCTTTGCCTCTCCTCTTTGCTTCTCATAATCTTTGTTGGAGGAAAAAACCACACACAACACACACACACAATAGCCCACGTGTCACTATTCCATTGGTTTGGATGCATGCTTGTGCGAGTCGATGGATAGCGGATCCAAGCAGCGGGTGACGGTGAGATTCGTTAGCGAGCATTTCGCTGGACGTAAAAGGACAAGCATGAAGTATTTATCATTTTCTTTTAATAAACTTGATCGTTTTTTCATTTGTCTACTCTTTAGTAGATAGTTTTTGTCATCGGGCTGCATGTAAAAACATGAAGCTCAAACCGAATGGTTAAAAATGAAACGCGGAGAATAAATATGTAAATTACATCTCAATGTTTTTTGCTTGGTGGCTCTTTACCTTCTCAGTATATTGTGAACTCGGATTTTTATTTCTCGATTTTATTTGAAAAAATATATATTTTTGGCCCCGGTAAGGATCATCATGTCTTGTACCGTCCTTGCATAAACTGTATCTAATTTTAATCCAGGAAAAACAACAATTACTTTAGTAAAGAAGTCTATAATCACAAAGATTTCTTGCAATTTAACTAAGCAATTAACATCGATCCTCTATTTTTTCCCCCTTAAAAGACTATGTCAATTTTATTATATCTTGAAATTTTATATATATATATATATATATATATATATATATATATCCATTTCGATATTATTTCCAATCACATGAAATTCATCGAACTTTTTAAATGATGGTGATGTAAATATTGCATCACAATGAGTGCCCAATTGTTAAGCATTCAAGTTTTACCTAATCTCATGACTCATGAGTCTTGTCATTTTCCCTCAATAAAAGAGGGGAGAAAGAAAGAAAGAAAGAAAGAAAGATGAGTGTACTCCTTTCGTTTCACCTTTTCCTTTTCTCTCTTCTTTATACAAAGATGTGAATCCTAGATTTAATATCAAAGACTTATTTACATACCACATCAATTCTTACAACTCAAAGTTTTTCTTTTAAATTTTCACATTTGACTGACAATTCTATTAAGATATACCAATTAGGCATAGCTTCTGCATTACAGATTTCATCTCCAAAATGAGAGACCAGCGGTTCAATTTTCAATTTCCAAACAGAATCACATCGCGAAATTAAAACTCAATTAAACTATATTTTTTAAGAGTTATATGAGGCTACGGTCAACCACAGCCCAACAACTAGTCGCATGTCTCAAAGGGCCAGTTCCTTGGTTTAAGTTGGGCTACGACCATCTCTGATTTGTGTTACGTCACTGCGGCAATGGGCTGCAGTCTACCCACCCTCATTTTTTTCAATTTTTTTAATCGGAGTGTTTGACTAAATTAAAGTTTTTTTTAATCTTAAACCTATGCTTAATAAAAGCTCCCCTTTTCAAGCCATGACAAAATTAAATGTGAAAAGAATAAAATAATAATAATAATTTAGGAGCGTGCGACAAACGCATGTGCACGGAAAATGAAACAACAAATTTGGAGCGTTGAACACAACATCCTTCTGCTTTGGCTCCTTGAATATTTTCCATTTGTTTTTTGCCCATTCTGATGCTGATCTTTTTTCTTTTCTTTTTGAATTGTTTCTCAATTTTAACGAAACATGCACACCTTATCTTGCGATCCATTTTGGACGTAAACTTCTAAAGTTTAACTAGTGTTTTGCACGCGGGATGCATTTCACGTAAGCAATTAATTTTATAATTAAAGACAACTAGTATTTAACATTGTGGAGTTAATTATTAGAATAGATGTGTGGAGTTAGTTACAGTTATGAGATTCAATTTTTTATATATTTTTAATGAATTTTTCTTATAAATTAGATAGTGAAATCTCCAAATCAATTTTAAAATTGGAGTGCCCCTGTCTTTTGCATAATATAGATTATTTATTTTTTTCTGAGAGAAAGCGAGTTCGATAGTAGTTAGTGGAGGATGGAGGAGTTAATTATTGGGGGTATATATATATATATATATATATATATATATATATATAATGCGGAGGAAAGAGGCCATAGGAGGGAATTTACTCCTATGGTGTCGAAAAAATACAACCTCCACCATTTCTTCCGACGATCGATCGGCACCCATCATCATCGTTCATCTAAGATGTACATACACCAAATTTCATGTGATTCCATCACCTTTTCACCGTTGAATTAGCAATGTAAAAAGTTCTATTGTCTGTAAACCATTAATTTTGCACCAACTAAATCAACGGCGAAAAAATGGTATACTTACATAAAATTTGGTGTATCCACATCTTAGATGATAAAGATGAAATTGATGTATGCTGATCGTCGAAAAAAATCATGGAGCATATATTTTTTCGACGCCATAGAAGTAAATTCCCTCCTATGGCACCTTTACTCCATTAAACTCATATATATATATATATATATATATATATATATATATATAATGGAAGAAAGATACCGTACGGAGGAATTTTCTCCTATGGCGTCGAAAAAATACACCCTCCCTCATTTTTCCCACCGATCGGCACCCATCATCTTCATCGTTATCATCTAAGATGGGAGCACACCAAATTTCATGTGGTTCTACAACCTTTTCACTGTCGATTTAGCAATGTAAAAAGTTCTATTGTCGGTAAACCGTTAATTTTGAACCCACTAAATCGACGGTGAAAAAATTGTAGAATCAAATGAAATTTGGTGTGCCACATCTTAGATGATAAATGAAGATGGTGGGTGCCGATCGTCCGAAAAAATGAGGGGTTGTATTTTTTCGATGACATAGAAGGAAATTCCCCCCTAAGGCCTCTTTCCTCCATTATTCTCATATATATATATATATATATATATATATATATAAGAATAATGGAGAAAAGATGCCATAGGAGCGAATTCTCTCCTATGGCGTCGAAAAAATACCCCCTCCCTAGTTTTTTCCGACGATCGGCACCCACCATCTTCATCGTCATCATCTAAGATGTGGATACACCAAATTTTATGTGATTCTACAACTTTTTCACCGTTGATTTAGCAATGTAAAAAGTTCTATTGTCGGTAAACCGTTAATTTTGAACCCACTAAATCAACGGTGAAAAGTTGTAGAATCACATGAAATTTGGTATACCCACATCTTAGATGATGACGATGAAGATGGTGGGTGCCGATCGTCGGAAAAAACTAGGAAGGGGGTGTTTTTTCGACGCCATAGGAGGAAATCCCCTCCTATGGCCTCTTTCCTCTCTCTCTCTCTCTCTCTCTCTCTCTCTCTCTCTCTCTCTCTCTCTCTCTCTCTCTCTCTATATATATATATATATATATAATGAGGTTAATGGAAGAAAGGTGCCATAGGAGGGGATTTTCTCCTATGGCGTCGGAAAAATGCACCCTCCGTGATTTTTTTCGATGATCGGTATACATCACCTCCATCTTTATGATCTAAGATGTGGATACACCAAATTTCATGTGATTATATCATTTTTGCACCATTGATTTAGTGGGTTCAAAATTAACGGTTTACCGACAATAGAACTTTTTGCATTGCTAATTCAACGGTGAAAAAGTTGTGGAATAACATAAAATTTGGTGTACCCACATCTTAGATGATGATGATGATGATAGATGCCGATCGTCGGAAAAAATGGCAGGGGTTGTATTATTTCAACGTCATAGGAGGAAATCCCCTCCTATGGCCTCTTTTCTCCATTATTCGCTCTCTCTATATATAGAGAGAGAGAGTAACTATTAGCATTCTAGTTGGCTAGGAAAAAGAAAAAAAATTATAGCCATTTATGAGCCTGTGGTTGAATCGGATTTTTGAAGAACATGAATCGGATTTTTGAAGATGTTCTGTACAACTTGAGAGAATGGAGAATTATTTTTATTTTTTGAATTTTCTATAGAAAAGATATAAAAAAGTTTATATAGACCTCTTGAGTTCTGGATAAATGGTAGAGAGGGGAACACATGAAATTAACTTACAAAATTATATCTATCGGTCTTTAGATGCTGTGACAGCTCGCTCCTCCACTCTTTAATTTGCTTCTTTCATAGAACCAATTAATATTCCAACAAAAAGAAAGAGAAAAAAAATGAAAAGGACGAAACTAATAATTTGATTTACACTCTTCAATCATGATGTCTCTTCTCCACATCCCACAATGATACCCTGCTGCATGAAGATGCCCTGGTTCACATCTTTATCACTGTTTATGCATGCATGCGCCCGTAAATTTATTTTATATATTTATTTCATTGATAAATGCATGTGGAATATGATGGCTAGGATTGTAGGATGAGAGAGAAATTACCCGTTATATTGAGTGCAATACATCCGGATAAGAGAGAGAAAGAGATGAAACTTTTCACATACTCAAAAACTTGATGGGACTTGCGATTTTATTTTGATCGGTCTCGTAAGATGATGGCACATATGACTGGCACACAAAACCATTTTTTTAGAATCACTACTATCAAAGGAGGCTAAAGTAATGAGGAATTGGTCACGGTTTAAACCGTGACCTAAATTTAGTCACGGTTTTATTTTCTTTAGTCACGGTTATAACCGTGACACAATCCTATAAGTGGCCGGGCCCACTCTCTACTCGTGATAAATCCTAAATCTTCCCCCCTTTTTTCCCAATCTCTAATTTTTCCCTCCTAAAAAAAACCTCTCGATCGTCGCTCCTCCTCAATAGCTCGTTGCCGCCCCGCCTGCCGCCGGAGCTGCCTGCCCTCGCCACCGTGGTCGTCCCCTTCGAAGCCCTTGCTTCCTCTCCTCCGTCGTCAAGCCCGGCCTTTGGATCGAAGCCATAAGCCACGATCGAAGCCTCCGTCGCCGTCGTCGCTGGTACTCGCTGGAGTGAGGTCATCATCGTCGCTGAAAGTCATAGCCTCCGTCGTCGGGCCCCTGTCGAAGACCTCGCCACCAATTGTAAAGAGGTAAGCATGATTTTTTTTGGTTTAATTATAGTTTTCCAAAATTAAATTAAAATTTCTGTTGTTGAATTGTTGATCCCGCTTCTGTTTTTAATGTTCTTCCTTAGCCTAAGGTTTTGATGTTGTTGGTGTTGGTGTCGATGGTGGTGTCGGTGCTGCAGTTGTAGTTGTTGGTGTTGGTGGTGATGTTGGTGGTGTTGTAGCTTGAGGCGGGGAGAGTTAGGGTTTGGGTTGAGAGTTAGAGCCGATGGGGGTTTAGGGTTAGGATTAGGGTTACGGCTAGGGAAGCTTAGGATTTAGAGTTAGGATTAGGGGTTAGGGTATTTTAGAGTAAAATTGCAACAATAGTAGTTAAGGGTATTTTAGTGTAAAAAAAGTAAAGTTGAGCAAAATAGGTTTTTAAGTAAAATTTTAAGGTGGTTTAGTGGAAAATCATCAATAGCTAAGGGTATTTTAGTGAAATTTATAATAATTTAGTTAATTTAAGAAGATGAATTGTTTAGGGGGTTATGGTTAATTAGGGTTAGGGTTATGAATAAGATTAATGGTTAGGATAGGGTTAGCGTTATAACCGTTACCAAATACATATTCTGTGTGTGTGTGTGCGCGCACATACACACACTCACACACATACAAGCGCACGCGCGCACATACACATACACACCGACATAGACACACACACACGCACGCCCGCAAGCACACATGCACGCACACATGCACACATACACACACACATATACAAACATACACAAACCTTGATTCATCATCATTATTCTCTACATTGGACTCTTCAAATCCCACTAAATCTAAATCCAAAATCTTAAACCCGATTAAGAAAACCGTTAAGTTTAAAGAACTTTACCCTAAGGTAAAAATTTCGAAACGTTGTATCACGTCCCGCTTCCCAAAATACGGAATACGGAAGGTGAGTAGACCAGCCGTACTCCACTAAATGTAAATGATCCTCTAAATACAAAATACGGAATACTGGAGAGCGACACTTACGATCATACAATGCTTCAAAAGAAGTCATCTGTATAGTTGCCTGAAAACTGTTATCGTATGAAAACTCCACTAAATGTAAATGATCCTCTCACGAACCCTTGAAGTCCAACATGCAAGCTCTCAACATATCTTCAAGAGTTTAGATCGTTCTCTCAGACTGTCCATCTATCCGAGGATGGTAGGTCATACTAAATTTCAAGTGAGTTCCCAAACTTTTCTGTAGACTTCTCCAAAAGTGTGATAGAAACCGAGTAACATGATCAGAAACAATACTTACTGGTACTCCATGCAATCTCGCAATCTCCTGAGTTGATCAAATAATTCGCCTATGTGAGAGATTGGGTACTTATTATTAATAGTCACCCGATTTAACTCTCGATAGTCGATACGCATCCTCCGCGGGCCATCTTTCTTCTTGACTAGAAGAACCGGAGCTCTCCACAGTGAACCGCTGCTGCGAATCCAGCCCTTCTCTAGTAATTCAAAAACTTGTTTCTTTATATCTTCCAGTTCCACCAATGCCATCGGATAATAAGCTTTTGAAAGCGGCGCTGCTCCAGAAATAAGATCAATCGCGAACTCCACATCTCGTTTTAGCGGTAAACCCGAGATGTCCTCGAATAAATCCATAAAATCCCGAACTACTACTGGCGCTTCCTCCTTAATTACTTCCATCGATGAAAAAAAGATACTTGTCGGCCTAGCCCTAAATTCGACTGGTCCGACAGATCTGCTACCTCCTAAGAATACGAACTCCGGATGTCCGGGAATCTGTAAAATCACTTTTTTGCCCTACAATCAATGTGAGCGTGGAAAATGCCAAGAAAATCCACTCTCAAGACAACATCATAACTGCCAGTATCAATCACCAAGAAATCCACAAATAACTCCCGTCTGCAAATAACAATCAAATAACCCTTGCACTCACTGCTAGATATAATTCTCTCATTCCCAGTGTGTATGTCCCAACAGCTAGATAGGGCCGTGTGTGGGATAGAGTGCGCACTAATAAATTTGGACGACATAAAGTAATGGGATGCACCAGAATCGAATAATGCCAATGCGGAAAAATTATAGACAAGTAGGATACCTGAAACGACATTGTCTGAAGCTTTGGCATCCTCGGTCGTCAAGGTGAAGGCCTCCCTGATTAGGCCTCTAAGTAATCTGCTTCTACCCATTAGTCTACTTCTGCGGTGGTCTTTGAATATCGTCTCTCAATCTTAGTTTCGAAGGGCACGTACCAATGGTATGGTCAGCTGATCCATAGACTAAACAAAGTCCAAGTCTCCTTCGACATTCTTTCTGCGTGTGGCCGGGTAGACGACAGAAATCACAAATCACAGTCTTTTCCTAATATGATACAAAAGACCTTTTCATAGGTATTGTCCCTCATCTATTTACCGGAATGCATCTACGTCCAGGAACTCTGGTTGGCGCATACAAAGTCTTCCGCAGTACAATCTCTTGCTATTGATTACCCTTTACTTTTACTGATAAACCTTGTTGTTCTCTAGCCGCCTTGAGAACTTAGGAAAATGTGGTCAATCCCAACGATATGATGTGTTTCTGAATCTCCACATCCCAACTATGCGAAACCGCCTTGCCCTATCTACCTCGTTGGCCACTAAGGGCCCTGCAAATTGACTGACTAAGGTCCACTCAGCCGCATGTGTATCAACGGATCTGCCATTCTGCTTCAAGCTAATGAACTTCTCTTCCATTTCCTCCCTGGAAGATTGCGGAAAGAATATCTTCAAGAAACTTTGCGAAAAAGTAGCCCAGTTGATTGGCTTGGTCAGACAGGTCTCCTCAACAAGCCACCACTCGCAAGCGTAGTTTACCAATTGGATGCGTACTATATCCACCATTTTCTCATCTGGAATCTGTACGGCAGCAAGAAGGTTCTCTGTATCTACTAGGCACTGCTTCGCTGGCAATGGATCCTCTAATCCTGTAAATGTAGACGGACCGAACTTCTTGAAGTCTGCCACGGTACCCTCACGCTGTGTTGGTCTGGGAGCTGCTACCCTATCAGTTGCTGTGATAACAGTCTATTGGACCGTTCTCAGGCCCTCTTGAAAAGTCTCAGCCGGTCGCTAATTCATCTCTGTTTGATACTTCTGGTTTTCCAGCATACCACGTACGACCCCAAGTAATGCGGCGTCGTCTCCACGTCTTTGGTATGCATGCAAATCTCTATCTTCCATGATTCTGAAGCCAAGAACACTGAAAATGATTAGCAACTGGAAACATGATTCAATAAACAAGAAGTCGAGAAACTATAGATTCAAGACTGGTAAGGTAGTAATGTGGAAGGACATGTTCCTAATTCCGTATTTCTGGTCAATGTATTGGGTCCAATACCCAACTACAAATTGAACTAAACACGACTAATCCTAAAACCTATGCATCTCTGATACCAACAAAACCTTGCCACGCCCCGCTTCCCAAGATACTTAAATACGGTACGTGACAAAGCCAACCATGATACCTATGGCGAGGAAGAATCCTTCCATAGTCATATTACGGCTGTCAATCAGATATCAAGAACAGTAAATAAATATCTAACTACCAAATGTCCAACTGCCACAATAAAATAATAACGAGAAAGTAGCGGAAATGAATAAGGATCCGATAAGAAATAATATTCTAATCACGTCCCTTATGGGATCACTGTAAGTCCGCGGCGGCGTCCCGGCCGTCTATCCGACGCCGGAAACACGGAAACAAAAACTTTGCAAACTAGCAAACCGGCACCACCGCACACTTTTCACCCGGATCGGGCCATTAACCTAGCAACTAGCAAAGTAAAATACGGGTAGAGAAGTATACCAAGCGATCCGTGTCCTTCGTTCTTCGTCTCCACTCCTATCTCCCGCGGAATCTCCGTTCATCTCCTCCTCGTCGGAAAGGGCACCACATAGCCGGATACTTTTACGGGCTCCCACCTCTTGACCGAGGCAACTCGGGCGCGAAGTTGGCTAGCCGACGCGTCCAAGATTTTCTGTAGGTTAGTGTAGAGTCTATGTCTCTTAGGGGTTTAGTTGCCATGGAGGATGGAGGAAGAGGTTAAGGAAAATTGGTGCTTTCAATTTTCTGGTAAGGAAAAATGAGATGAAGAATAATGCCACCACTCAAAAATGAAACTATCTCATTTTTCTTCTCCCCTCAAGTGGCCGGCCTCCTCTAGTGAGAATGGTGGTGGGAATGAATATGAATCAATAACAAGAAGGGAGGTGATGGTAGTAAAAGCAAAAAGGGTGACCATATCAAAAAAGCAATGATAACAATGTCATTTCCATTCAAATCAACTCTAATCCGTTCTAATCAAAGGATAAGATGCAAATGGAATCTAATGATTAAAGAACCATCATGATGCCACAAATTGCAAGAAACCCCTCCACTAATACTAATTTGCACAATTGCAAATTAGTCCCTCCATCGGAAAAGTCCGGCCGCGAAGAAACAAAGGAAAACCGGCCGGAACGGAATGCAAACTGGAAACTACAGAAAACTGATCCCGTAATAAATTACAGGAAAACCCCACTACTGCATATACATGCCCGCATTTGTATTCCCACTGAACACAAATGCAAAGAGACAAAATCTACACTATCAAATACTAGGATCCGGCTTAAGCCAAAGCCGGCTAGTAAAAACCGTCCGATCACGATCCGTGCAATACCGCACGTATCAGATCGAACCCTGCCATATCTCCATACGGCCTCTACAGCGTTTCGCCCGAAACCTGAGTAACTGTGTGTGGTGGACTCTAAAGACTCGCCAATACTATGGCTGTGGATTTAACCACTAGCACGTCAGAGGTATTAGCCATACGTGACGGGCCACCAGCTATTGACCAAAAGGGACGTCGATGAGCGAACTCATCCTGACACCCTACTGAGCCTGTCAGTGACAATATCCGTGCAGTCCGGTCCGTTCGTCTATGAGCATCGCATGGCGGGCCTAGGGGGTTGGTAAAAGTCAGACCCCCAAAAGCGGTACAAGTCGTGTCGGAGTGTAGCCCAGAACACCTTGAGATACTACTGGAATACCTACCAGCAAATCTCCTGCCTTGGCCAAGGACTTTTCATGTTCTGGCTCTCCTAGACACAGCACGACCTCACCCCCAATACCGGGAGAGACGAACCCCTGCAGATCCGCTCACTGCCTCCATGTGGCTCGGGACTGTACCCAACTAAAACCTGTTTGCACGACTCCTTTGAGCCGTGGTAGGGTAGTAATCAAAGCACAGTGGGAACTCACACGAGACAAATGACGATCTCAGGTCGATGAACTAACCTGTACACATGTCACCAGGGAACTGCTATCTGACGTCTGGTATAATCCCAACTAGCAGGTTCCCGGCGAGTCCTGTCCGGTGTACTCATAACCCAATGAGCACCAGTATACATCTTAGGTGAACCTACTGACACCAGTGGCTTGTGAGACCGGCCACCGCCCCTCGTCGGGGTCTCGACTGTATACACTAGTCTACTCTGGAGAATCGATGCCCTGTCTCGAAACTCTCTCGACTAGGGACCTTTTAAAGATGTGCTTATAGACCCCAGCTCCCACTTATATGATCGCCCTCATACTGCTGGTGGTCAAGCAAGAATCTTAGAGGCTCTATCAACGTGTAATAGCGACATGTCAGGTCACCTAAAGCAGTACACGATGATAAAGGTAAACCAGATAGCATACTATCATCTTGAGTAAGACTGTCCTACTGGGACAGGTCCTCCCTCAATCATTGCAATCACGTGCCTGTGATCCAATAATTGACTCTGAGGGCACTATCTCCAACAATCTCCCACTTGCACTCAAGGCTAATTATTGCGATGTCGCATACTCACAGCCCGTGTGATACCGAACACCCAACTCCTCTACTAGTCAGTCTTACAAAGCTCGTTTGCGAAACTATAGCGTTCGAGGAATAGCCTCAGTGAGTGGATCCGCTCTGGTGTTTCTTTCTATGTCTCTCTATATCTCAAGTTCGCGGAGAAAGCCATCTCCAGAAATGAGCAATACCTGTCTTAGAATATGTCTGGATGTCTGATGGGACCTAGCTCATAAATGAACTCCAAATCCAAACTTCTTAGACTATATCGTCAACTGAACTTAATCAGTATCCTGCGCCATGCCTTCCCTCAGTATCCACCTGGACCATCTGTCCAAAATACTGCCCCTCGTCAAAGGGAAAACTATAACTCTGACAGCCATTCTGCCATCCAGGTCACCTTGGAAGCCTGGAATGATAACCGTCTCCCGAAGGAGGCTGCCGTTATCATATCCCTAGAACATCAACTTATGTTCTAAAACTGCTTCCGACTGTTTCTCCAGGATTGGATCAATATCGACTTATTGCACGTACTGCAAGAACAACATCTGGTGTGGTACTTGACATCTCATGATTGACTCAATTGCCTAAGCAAGTGATCTGTCAATCATGCACATCCCTCTCCCCTTTAGTCTGTAAGACACCTTTTAGAGAGGGTGACTCCATCACCTGCAGGTATACTACCGTGCCAGGAGTCGTCCATTCTAAATACTCATAGAATGCTGTCTAAGTACCCAGATTGGGAAACCACCCAAATCTAGATCTAAAACCATAGATCTAGTAACCAGAATGTCTGATATAGGATCCAATTCCTATGTGGAGAAACTACTGTGTGACGACCAAAATATAACCGATCGTAGTATAGGAATATCACTTCCTACTCTGTGTATGTCATCAAATACCGGGATATCACACCCTACTACCTTCTTAACAGATCCATCCCCTATTCTGATGAAGTCAAACCTATGACTGTCACATCAGAAATAGATGATCTATCTTCGTTATATCTGCTTTAGTCTATAAATAGACATAAGCCAACTGTCCACCAATGCTTCCGCTGCTCTCACTGACTACGACAACCCTCTGGCAGAGTCATATAGACGTACACTTCTAAAGCCAGTTTAGAACGACGCTATACTCATCCTCCTGCCGGGTCTCACAGTCTGGAACAACAGCAATGGCAAGTCTGGGTAAACAAGAACCTCCCTCCCACCGTCCTTGAGCATACCGAAGTACCTCTCGGGTGCCTGAGGTTACCCACCATATCTGCGGAGTGGCCAATGGAATGTCAAACCAGATTGAATCTTTAGGTTCTTATCAAATCTTCAGTAATCGTTTGCGGTTCTGGAATCACTTCCAGTTCTACCATACTCCCACTACTGTTTTCTGAAAAAATCCATTTTTAATTAAAACTGTGGCGATTCAAGAACAATATCACTATTGATCTCCCAGATGGTAGAAAGTCAACCCTCGTCATAGCCCGGGTCAACCCACAAACAGCCATTACAGAAACGTGCCTTGAGTTATCCAGAGTCTGGTTTTAAGCATAAGCCGGACAACTCCCCGTACCTTAACAATGTCAAGATATGAACTGTTCTATATCCAATATAGAAACAGAGGCACTAATTTAATTGAACCAGATTCAAATCATGCAGCTGTCTCCAGTGCATGTCAACTAAATGGAAAGAGGTCGATCAGCGTTACTCAACTTAGGAATACTTCCAATTATGAGTAACCTGAAAAGAGAAGCAAGTTCTCTTAACCATTACTATCTACTGAATACCATATACAAGTATCTACATCTTCGATCACCTTGAAGAATCCTGATACTTGCAACATCTGGTTCTCTACTTTATTCTTATACCCACAACTCCTCAAAACTTAGACCTTGCATTTCTACGAAACACATGTCTAAGAACTAGAGAAGTCATAAGTAAACAGAATATAGTACGAGGACCAACCCCTCTGTCCTAATGGACACTGGATAATATACAATACTCTGTATGAGTCCCTTGAGTCTAGCGACTCATTCACTGTGTGTCGTAGGTTGAAAACTGTACTATGATTATGAAGAATTACACCGCTGTTCAATGCTCCTTACCTAACCATCCACTGATATAGGTAAATGTCATAGACATAATTTCAAAAAGGTATATCTCACTCTATGAAAATAGACGTACAGATATATCAATTAGAAATTGCATAACAACGGATATTCAAAACCAAATATTTGCCGACCGGCAAACAACCCAGGTGACTTCCTCAAATATCACCAATTACAACGAATCCCGATATAATGAGGATGATCACCTAATTCCCAATAACTTACTCCCACTCATCATCCGTAAAACCATACAGATGAGAGAATCAAAACTGGTAAATACATACCCTGGAGCAAGTGTCTAATTGGGAAATCAGTTTTCTTTTAACAGTACACAGTGAAACTGAAACATTGAAATGTTTCGATGGGGTATCCTGGTATTCCTAGTAATGCCTCTTCCATTATCCAGATTCACAACTGTAACCGTATAATTCTTTGCCACCTCTCCAAATCCCTTTATATGTCTTTAGTCATTACCTTCTGTATACCCCTTTAGGCCAAAAGGTTTTCTTCCTTCCCTACCGTTCGGCACCAGCCTATGGTTTGGAAGAAGACTATCCAATAAGTATAATGGGTGTACTGTCCTAATCCTAGGAGCACTCGCAATGCGAGAGAAGGTGAAGATAAAAGACAACCGAATAAACTTTATTCCTATTTCTCCTGAATCAGGATCCATCCCCGAACTGGAACAAGTTCCTTTCGAGTTCGTATATAACCATGCGATGGATTATCCAATAAACTTGGGATCTTCGTAGTGATACGAAGTGTCCTGGAGAAATACAAAGGTGATTTAGGATTGGCGAAGAAATACTTGGTTTGGTCGTGAATAGCAGTCGCAATTTACTTTGCCCTCTTACTAATCCCTTTCTTTGTCTTAACTTAATACCTTCTGTACACCATCTTTAGGCTAATTGGTTTTCTTCATTCCCCACCGTTCGGCACCAGCCTAAGGTTTGGAAGAAGACTATCCAATTTGCATAATAGGTGTACTATCTCCTAAGCCAAGGAGTACTCGCAATCTGAGAGAGAAGGTAAAAGGAGAAGACAACTGAATAGTCCTATTCGTTTTCTCCAGAACCGGAAACCATCCTCGAATTCCTTCGAGTTCGTATATAACCATACGATGGTTTTGTCCAATGGAAGTGGACGTTCGTAGTAATACGGGGTGTCCTGGAGAAAAGGGTAAAAGTAGGAGTGGCAATGAGGTTTGCAACTCTGACAATCCAAAAGCCAGTGTTAAGAAGGTTCGGTCAACTTGGTCACTGAGTCATAGTCTAGGGTCGGGTCAATGGTCGCTGCCAAAGAGAGAGAGAAAAGAAACACTCAGCGTGCACTCTAACCTAGATCAGAATGGTTATCACTTTATCTAATCTGGAAACCTCCCACTGCAACGTCAAATTCTTCCCCAAACCTGAAAGAAGAATTAGCCGGGATCACCCGAGGAGTAAACCAACTCATCAGTGGGAATCGGGATCCAACTATCATCGCATGATAACGTGACGGAATCCGCTCACGTTATCACACTCCAGAAGGTATGCGCATATCTGGCAAGTTTCAGTTTCTTTTGAAACTCCCGATGTGATTTTTTTACCCCATGCTCTTATGACCTTGACTTTGGCCAACAAATCATAAGTCACATGTCAAGTTCTACCCGTCATTCTCCAGGTTAATTTGAACCCACCCGTACCTACCCTTGACTTTGGCCAACAAGGCAGTACGACTGTCCCAAACCAACGCATCTATCTATGCTGCATATGAATACCCAACAGCTACTAATCACTGTGCCTTGACTTTGGCCAACAAACACAGCTTGAATACTATTGACTATCCATATGAAACGACGGAGGGTAACGAATGGTTTCTGGCGAAAACCTTTAACGTAATGAACTTGATATCGTTGAAGGAACCGGATAGCTTTTAAAAATATAGTGGCGAAAATCTTTGCTAAAGAGGTCACTCCCGGTGAAGGGATCTCGGCTCTTTCCCCGTAGAATGAGGTGCAGGATATTCCGACTGAATACCACGATGCAAAGTAAAAGTAAACGACTATAATGAAGTTATTGCCCTGACGCAAACTTCTGTCCAAGGGGTCACTCCCGGTGAAGGGATCTTGGCCCTTGCCTCGTCGACTGAGGAGCAGGATATTCCAACTGAATACCACGATGCAAAACAAAAGAGAACGTCCTTGCAATAACAGCTTTTTGAAAATTGTTCCAACAACATCAGAATAGGTTTGTTTAGCTTGCATTGATCCGAATCAACGCAGTCCCATCAATTGATCACACCAATAAAGAACGAAAATAATGATGTACGTATATGCCATCCGCATTCGCCACTGGGTCCCGTCATCACCCGTTAGGTTACTTAACTAACGACAGAGCGGGGACTGGACTAGCGCGGATGCAAAACATATACAACATCTACTAGTATATATATAATATATAATTTTCGCTCAAGGCGTGATAAAAAGCAACATCACAGAAATGTACAGTATCACAGAATAATACAGATATCTGGGATCCCCGGGTTTCATAGAGCCGCTACTGAAACCCGACGTTCCCCTGGTCGTGTGGATAGCCTGTGCAATGAAATCCTAGACCCCTACGGGCGCGGCAAGTTACCCGTCAAAACCTGAAGCGAGGCAGCCCCTTTCAGCAACGTGAATGGACCACCCCGCACTTCACGGAATCCGGTAACTTGGGCACCCTTCCTAGGTCAACCAATACCCCCTACGAGTGCGGCGAATAGCCCGCCAATTCTAGAGTAAAGCCCCCTCCGTCTCAACGCCATGAGATGCGGGCTTGTTGCCCTCTAGAACCCGGCTATCCGTGCACCCCTCCGCGGGGTAATCCTAGTACAGAAAGTAAAATATACATACAACGGGTACATCGACCGCAACCTGGTCGTGCCCCAAAATAATAATACAAACAGGCAGTGACGGCAGTCCACATGTCGGACGCTCGCCCCGTAATATCAAATGTACATATAAAACAAAATTGTACTACCACTGCAACCAGGCTATCCCCCACGACCGATCCGCAACATCACAGCACAACACAGAACATCAACGTGAATGTCACGTTCGCAAATCCGTCTAACCGGGCTATAGCAGCTAGACTGGATTTACCGATCGAGTGACATTCACGGTCGCAGATATAATGTAAATACTGTGAACTAGCATGTTTAAAATATCCGATCGAACAAATTTTATCAAGTGGGCCCCAAGCTGTACTGTAGCACTTACAGAAAAATCTGGGCCCAAAAATAATATCCCAAAACCCCTATTTCCTATTCAAAAGCCCACTGGAAAAATTTTGTGCAATGAAGACACATTCCCACCGTGGAACCGCGGCCAAACCAGGGGTTTATCCGCGTTTCCGCGGCCGTACTAAGCGATCACTGTATCAAATTTTACCAGAATTCTTAGAATTTCCTGCTTGTGTTTCTGCAATGACCTGAAAAAATTTTTGGAGCAGAAAAAATTTCGACAGAAACATGAAGCATTTGAAAATACGGTTTTTGGGGATTTTTGTTCGATCGAGTTCTAAACATACTAGAGCAAGCTAGGCTAGGTTAACGGCGTGTCTCTGATACCAATGTAAGTCCGCGGCGGCGCCCCGGCCGTCTATCCGACGCCGGAAACGCGGAAACAAAAACTTTGCAAACTAGCAAACCGGCACCACCGCGCACTTTTCACCCGGATCGGGCCATTAACCTAGCAACTAGCAAAGTAAAATACGGGTAGAGAAGTATACCAAGCGATCCGTGTCCTTCGGTCTTCGTCTCCACTCCTATCTCCCGCGGAATCTCCATTCATCTCCTCTTCGTCGGAAATGGCATTACATAGCCGGATACTTTTACGGGCTCCCACCTCTTGACCGAGGCAACTCGGGCGCGAAGTTGGCTAGCCGACGCGTCCAAGATTTGTTGTAGGTTAGTGTAGAGTCTATGTCTCTTTGGGGTTTAGTTTCCATAGAGGATGGAGGAAGAGGTTAAGGAAAATTGGTGCTTTCAATTTTCAAGCAAGGAAAAATGAGATGAAGAATAATGCCACCACTCAAAAATGAAACTCTCTCATTTTTCTTCTCCCCTCAAGTGGCCGGCCTCCTCTAGTGAGAATGGTGGTGGGAATGAATATGAATCAATTACAAGAAGGGAGGTGATGGTAGTAAAAGCAAAAGGGGTGACCATATCAAAAAAGCAATGATAACAATGTCATTTCCATTCAAATCAACTCTAATCCATTCTAATCAAAGGATAAGATGCAAATGGAATCTAATGATTAAAGAACCATCATGATGCCACAAATTGCAAGAAACCCCTCCACTAATACTAATTTGCACAATTGCAAATTAGTCCCTCCATCGGAAAAGTCCGGCCGCGAAGGAACAAAGGAAAACCGGCCGGAACGGACTGCAAACTGGAAACTACAGAAAACTGATCCCGTAATAAATTACAGGAAAACCCCACTACTGCATATACATGCCCGCATTTGTATTCCCACTGAACACAAATGCAAAGAGACAAAATCTACACTATCAAATACTAGGATCCGGCTTAAGCCAAAGCCGGCTAGTAAAAACCGTCCGATCACGATCCGTGCAATACCGCACGTATCAGATCGAACCCTGCCATATCTCCATATGGCCTCTACAGCGTTTCACACGAAACCTGAGTAACTGTGTGTGGTGGACTCTAAAGACTCGCCAATACTATGGCTGTGGATTTAACCACTAGCACGTCAGAGGTATTAGCCATACGTGACGGGCCACCAGCTATTGACCAAAAGGGACGTCGATGAGCGAACTCATCCTGACACCCTACTGAGCCTGTCAGTGACAATATCCGTGCAGTCCGGTCCGTTCGTCTATGAGCATCGCATGGCGGGCCTTGGGGGTTGGTAAAAGTCAGACCCCCAAAAACGGTACAAGCCGTGTCGGAGTGTAGCCCAGAACACCCTGAGATACTACTGGAATACCTACCAGCAAATCTCCTCCCTTGGCCAAGGACTTTTCATGTTCTGGCTCTCCTAGACACAGCGTGACCTCACCCCCATTACCAGGAGAGACGAACCCCTGCAGATCCGCTCACTGCCTCTATGTGGCTCGGGACTGTACCCAACTAAAACCTGTTTGCACGACTCCTTTGAGCCGTGGTAGGGTAGTAATCAAAGCACAGTGGGAACTCACACGAGACAAATGACGATCTCAGGTCGATGAACTAACCTGTACACATGTCACCAGGGAACTGCTATCTGACGTCTGGTATAATCCCAACTAGCAGGTTCCCGGCGAGTCCTGTCCGGTGTACTCATAACCCAATGAGCACCAGTATACATCTTAGGTGAACCTACAGACACCAGTGGCTTGTGAGACCGGCCACCGTCCCTCGTCGGGGTCTCGACTGTATACACTAGTCTACTCTGGAGAATCGATGCCCTGTCTCGAAACTCTCTCGACTAGGGACCTTTTAAGGATGTGCTTATAGACCCCAGCTCCCACTTATATGATCGCCCTCATACTGCTGGTGGTCAAGCAAGAATCCTAGGGGCTCTATCAACGTGTAATAGCGACATGTCAGGTCACCTAAAGCAGTACACGATGATAAAGGTAAACCAGATAGCATATTATCATCTTGAGTAAGACTGTCCTACTGGGACAGGTCCTCCCTCAATCATTGAAATCACGTGCCTGTGATCCAATAATTGACTCTGAGGGCACTATCTCCAACAATCACAACGTTAAACCAAAACTAGAAAATAAAATTAAACTAAACATCTCTAAACTAATCGGCAAAGCTCCTCACTGCTCAGCTTGCCTGCCAAAATATTCTCGATCTTCCCGCGACAAGGTTAAAGGAACTGGACCATACAAAACCCAGACGTCGGTGCGTCATAAATATCATAATAATAAACTGAGCAATGTATATATATGGTGTTATGTGCAAAATGAAGTATAATTATAAACAAACAAGCGCAAGTAATATAACAGCAGGCTATAGGTATGTCACGTGTATCCTAAAGTCTGTGTCTCTACGTTATCTATCCTAACGGTATTTGAAACCAAGTAATGGAATCCTTGATGTAACTCAATAGTATCCCGTGCGTTCCCGGGACCACGGTCTTGACTTTCGGGGCTGAATCAGAGACGTGCCGCTAGGCAGTAAAAACAATATCATGTACAGACGAATGATGTCAGCATCATCATTCCGGGTCCCAAAGACTGAATCGATTGATCAGTCTCTGAACAGTAGTGAACTGTTGAGTTACAAGTCAGGTTTCATTATTGATTTCTCCTTTTCCCCCAAGTTTCTTGTTCAAGTCAGGTATTAATGACATCTACCTAATACCAACACAGGAAAAGACAGGTACAGGTTATGTTTATCTAGACAACAAGTCACATCTATCAGGACAACAAGTCAGGATTGTCGGCATTGGTAAATAATCCAGGTAACAGGTATAGTAACGGCAAGATAACGTATCGTGCATATGTTAGGTATTGTATATTAAACAGGATAGATATTTAATTGCGCAACCAATCACCATAAAAGCAGTAATATTCGTCACGGTTATCTAGATATACCGGAATTGATATATTCAGTATTACTTGTTACAGATACATCCAAACTTATTTATAATAGCATTTTACACTGGTTAATTATTGTAAACTAGACTGTATCTGCTAACTAAATTGTATCCACTAAAGTAGTTCAAATAAGTAAATTTGCATTACTCGAACGGTTGTGTCTAAACACGTGCTAGTATTAGTAATATGGATTAATCGATAACCATTCGCCATACTATACTTATATTACACTTGGTATATTTTAGTCTAGCTAAAAGATAATGAAACTACAATGGAATTATATTGAAACTGAAAATGAAATAGCATGTTGCAAGATAAACTTGCTATTGTTACTAAATACAGATTATTACCATTGAATTGTATATTGATAATGGTTTACAAAATAATCAATGCGTGTGTGTGTATACTGGTATATGTAACATAGCATGTTGCATGTTTAGAAACTTTCCTTGATTGGTAAAACTACGATGAAATACGGATACCCGCACGACGGCAACGTTCGCAAACATGACGTACTTATGACCTCGGCCAAAAGTGACGATGTATTGCACTGGGTGCCTTCTCGTGCTCTGTGAAAGGCTCGTTTGCTAGCGTTTTGGGTCAAAGGCGACAGTGATGGGTCGGGGTTGGTCGGCGACGAGGTGAGGTCGAGGGTGAAGGGTCTCAATGAGGGAAAGAAAGAGAGAGATATGATGAGATCGGGATTGTGAGGAGGTGGTGAAAGAACATAGGGTCTGGGTCATGCTCGTCGGCGAGGGAACCAAGCTGGAGGCGGCGGTGTTTTTGGGGTTGGCTCCGGCGAAGGCAGAAAGAAAAAGAAGCTGTGGTCGCTCGGGTTCTGGGTTGAGGGCGATGGAGGAAGGTGAGGTTAGGTCGGCGACGGCGAGATGGGAAAGCGAAGTTGACGGCGCGGTAAGGAGTTATAGCTCCGTGAGGAGAGAAAAGAAGAAGAAGAAGAAGATGCCGGTGGAAGTGGTGTTCGGGGTTCAGGGGAGGACGGGGGAGGAGAGTTGGTGTCGACGGAGAGAGAAGGAAGATCAGAAGTAGTGTCGGCATGGGTTAGGGCTCGGGGACGAGGTATGCGAGGGAAAGAGATGAGAGAAAGATAGGGGGAGAGAGAGACAGAGAAAGAGATGAAAAGAGAGAGAGTTATTATATAAAAAATATAAACTGTATATATATATATATATATATATATATATATATATTATAGTTTTAGGGTTTAAAGATAATATCAAATTATCAAATTACAAACAAACTTCACCGGAATTTTGTCAAAAATATATTTTAAAGAATAATACATATATGTAAAATTTTAAGCCATAATACAAGAATAGAATTTTAAATTCATATGCCCCCTAATAAGATTTAAAAAGGATACTAAATAAATATATAAAGATTTAATAAATATTTGGTTAAGCGGTATCTTGAGATTTAAACGAGATAAATAAAAGCAACCTAAGATATGGGACAATTAACCATGTGATGTCAGTTAGCAAAATATAACTTATCCATAACGTGTAGCTATTAATAGATATAATAATTTAGATATATGTTATATATATATATTATACTAGATCCACATAAATTCAGTTTACTGATAAATATCAGATATAATCTGGTACTATGCTGGGTTTCACCCATGCGGGTCGGGTCGGATAACCACCACTACTATTCGAATCACTTGCAACCCAAATGAATAAAATAGAAGAAATATAAAGTAAGTGTTAAAATACCAACTAATATTGTATAAACGTACTAGGGTGTTATAATTATTCTCGGGACTTACAGAAGGTTGACTGGGATATTGTTTGTCATTGGAAATCGAGAGATTATTATAACGTGCCAACGTTGAATAGCTCTGAAGATGAGAGCGATGATGAAAATCTCACGATAACACGTCTCAGTCCATCTATTAAACGTACCATAGATCCAAACTATTCTGCGCTGTCCATCCATACGTTTGTAAGAAATGACATCGGCCAATTGATTGTCACGGATCACGATTTTGAGAATTCACCCAACGAATCTTCAGATAATGTACCATATAAACATGTTAAGTAATAAAGTTAAATTGAGTGTTCTAAATTGTATAATGATTATAAGTAGTGAAATAATGTTTATATATGTCACGCCCCGCTTCCCAAAATACGGAATACGAGGGGTAGACAAGGCCAGCCATGCTCCTATGGTCAAGGAAGCGTCCTGCCGTAGTCACACATCGGCTTCTAGTTTTTCATGGTAAACAGTAAATGATGCGCAGGTAATGAGAAATGCAGTAACTGAAAGAAACAATGTAAAGACTGACCTGAAGTGGAACAAACGAATGTAACTCGGAATGGCAAGTCAAGAAGTCTGTGATGCACGTCTAGTTCTGGTCCAGGCTAAATCTTCTCCTCACACTGAGCATGCATACTCAGGTCGTCAGAGCGACACAATAGCAATATAATATATATAAAATCAAGTGACAGTTCTAACAGTGGTAATAGATATGAATAACAGTAGATCAATGACAGCATGAATATGAATGTGCAGTAATCAATGCAGCGGAGCAGTAAAGCAGTAGAACGATATGTCACGTATGTCAACACAGTATATGAGGTATATAAATGTACGTATCCCTATCAGTCTCTAAGTCTCACTGTACAGGTCACTAAGCCTATCGTCAGTCCAAGTGTGAGAGTCAACCACTCGCGAGTGTCCTCCACCCAAGGGTAGAACCCAAGGGCAAGGGACCACGGGCCCAACATGTAACATGTATATCACGGTGAATATCACATACCCTGTAAATCTCCATATATCTCCCTAAATATATAAGCCGGCATGGGACTCCCGAGATTCTGTTGAACTCACACTTAAACTACCCCACACCCCATGGTCTACATCAAACGCTAACCATAACCCTAAATACTAATCGATCCGTGACAAGTCTGCGCGAGAACTGGAGGCAGGACCTCCATCAAGCACGTCCCGACTAATACCTAAGATAAATGGCAGTGTCGGATGCCTTATCTATGACACCCGTGCAAGCGCTTCCATAAGTGTCCCATACCACTTATAGTCACACGTACACGCATCCCACAGACGTCGACAATGCAATACAATAATAGGGTCTCTGATTGTGTACAAGTACGAATCACTTTCACTTAATCACGGATACACGAACACTGACGTACTTGCCACAATCATCACTAAAATCTAACACTGGGTAAATGCACGATATCACTAGGTTATCACTACTATGATATGGGTATGATATGATACGTAAACAGTATATGAAGCATGATTAAGGTGTCATAAAATAGCATTCTATCACTTGCACGATTTATCATGAAGCGTACGTGTACAGCTTAGCAAAATGATAAACAGGTAATAATCAGTATGTTCAGTTATCTATCCATCTAATTTAGTTTCAAGCCAATCGGGTTCCAGGATCATTAGTTATAACCATTTCATTGTAAGCGCTCGCGGCTGGAAATCCGGTTTCAGAATCAGAAGTCCGTTTCGGAACGCATTTTAATCCCAGTTGGGATCAGATTTTAGCGATGCTACAGTTGGATGAAATCTAGGGTTTTCAGTAAGGTTTTCAACATAATAAACGTATCTTCAATCGCATCTTCACGTCAGGAGATATACACTGTTTAACACTAATATGTCAGTTCTGATTCTGCTGGGACTGTTATGTGTCCCGATCTATTAAATTACAGATTAAATATCAAACGGTAACGAAACAGAATGAAACCAATTGTGTTGTCTAGCTAACAGATTGACCTATAATAAGCAGCAGAGTTCCGCAATCTACGAGTTAAGGAGATCTTGTGGTACCCATTACAGAACAGCAAGCAACAACTGGAGTAGCTCTGGACTGCAGTCCAGAGTCGCACTCCGATCCGAATGTCATTACAATTTAAGTACAGGAATGTCTGGAAACTGGTATAGGGTTAAATTTTGTCGAGTCGGCTTCGAATTGAGCCCTCGAACGCACCATTCTAGTATGTATATGATTTATGGTGAATTTAACGATTTTCAGGTAAAATAAAATTTCAGTTTTACGATTAAACTTGGGGGTAGTCGTTTTGGTCATTAACGATCAAATTATCCAACGAAATTCATGCTCTAGGTTCTCAGCCATACGGTCCAAACAATACCGTTTAGTTCCGCCAAATTAGGAAAAGATTTTCATTGGGAACACACGTCGAACAGGTAAATAGTGTACGTTTTCAGGAATAGTAACGTAGCAATTTAAATAATTTGGATTTGTAACATAAATAGAATAGCATGAAGCAAGTAGAGAACTTGCCTGGAGGCGCACGGCAGCGAGGTACAGTACGGGCGCACGACGAGGTAGCACCGCGACGGTAACGGCTCCGGGTGAGCTCGGGTCTGCTCTCGGCCAGCGGGGGCTCGGGGCGTCGTCGGGGTGTCTGTGGTGGTCGCAGCTCTTGATGGTGGGGCTGCTTGTTGTGGTGGCGGCCGGAAGGGGATTGTTAGACAGAGAGAGAGAGAGAGCTGAGAGTTAGAGAGAGAGGGACAGAGGGAGAGGGCACAGAGGAAGGGGGAGAGTGCAGGGAGATTGAGAGAGCTTGGGAGAGGGGTGTAAGTGGTGAAGGTGATGCTGCTGGCGACGAGGGGGGCACGGGAGGTCGACGATAAGCACTGGGGCTCGCCGACAGGAGGGTGCCGGGGTACCGAGCTCGTGTGTGTGGGTTGGGTGTGCAGGAGAGGGTTCTGGGTGGTTGGAGAAGGTGAACGTGAGAGTTTTAGGGGGAAGTTAGGATGAGGAGATGAAGGAGGAGGAGGTTCGTCGTCGTCGGCGGCGGCGTCGTCGTCGGGGATGTGGCTGCAGCTTGGAGGCGATGGGTTGAAGTTGGGTTTGCGAGAGGAGAAGGTGACGGTTGCGGGAGTGAGGGTTGAGGGAAGGCGATGGGAATGAGGGGGAGAGGAAATGAGACGAGGCGAGCATCGTGGGGGTAACTGTTGCGACGTGGACGAGCGCGCGGGCGTAGGCGGAGGCGAGGAGCGCGCTCGCGAGCGGGAATTACGGAAAGGAGCCGTTGGAGGAAGATGATAGGAACGGGTCGGGTCGAATTGGAGAAGCGGCGCGGGCTGAAGGAGAAAGGGTCGGGCCGAGAAAAGAAAAGAATTAAATAGGGGGAAAATGCAGCGGGCCGGGCCAAAATCAAAAGGAAAAAGAAATTATTATAAAAGGGATGGGCTCAGGAGAAATGAACGGGCTGAAGAAAATAAAAGGAAAAAATCAATAGGGAAGAGAAAAGGGGCGGGCCGGAGCTGGGCTGAAGGGAATGGAATTTTAGTTTAGGAAATAAATAAGAAATGGGCTTGGGGGAAAATAAGGGAAAGAATAATGGAAAGAAAAGAGAAATTTGGGTTTTAAAGGGTTTTATTGTTAATAGAAAATGGGGTTTAGAAGAAATAAATTTATAAATAAAATAAATAAAATTTATAAATAAAATAAATAATTTATAACTAAAAATAAATAGAATTCTAAAGTAACAGAATACGAATTTGGTATAAAAGGGGCTGGGTATTACAATATATATATATATATATATATATATATATATATATATATATATATATATATATATATATATATATATATATATATAGGATTTGATCATGGGCGCAAGCAAAAGCACTAAACGCCATAAGAGACAGCGTATACAGGACATTCTGAGTCGATCCATACCGCCGACAAGACTGTCCCCGGACCCTCAGCAGGCACGGCAGCCGCAGCAGCAATGCCTATCACTAGCAACACTCCCCTATTACCGCCACTTCACGCCCATGGCCTCCCTATTCACACCGCATCACCCCCGACTGTCCCCCTATCCTTACTAGCGCTCCTCCTATTCCCCGCCACATCACCCCGCATGACCTCCCTAATCACATTGCATCATCCCCGACTGCCCTATATCCTTACTACCGCTCCCCATACTACCGCCAGATCACCCACAGCGTTGCAGCCTCCCCCTACCCCTACTAGTGCGTCAGCGGGTCCTCATACCCCCGTCACTTCTGTGCATAGTGCGTAGTTTACTCATTTAAAATTTGATACATCATTACAATATAGGTGGATATTGAATCATTTAACAATTTATTGTTTGCAGATCCATATTCTACTCGCGGGATGGTGTCTGGCGCCGGTTCTAGCGCCACACTGGGGACGACAAGTATAATCGTTATTTCTTAAAGCTTTTAAATAACAATTGTAATTTAAATTTATCAAATTCTATATTCATATTCTAAATATTATAATATTGTGTATGTATATCTATTTTTTCACATGTTCGAGCAGTGTTAGGACGAAGGGTCCTACTGGGACCAACTGCTACAGGCCGCGGATGGATGCTGGGCCATAAGATCTGATCTTTAACGCGACAGGTGTGCCTGTTGGAGAGCACGCGATCCAGTGGGGGATTATATTGGGCAGGAGGTCCGTACTTATTACAAGTACCTGCTCTATATTTGGTGGAACAAGGCCCAGACAGTGCGTGCTACGCGGTTTTTTGGGTCGGAAAAGGTACGACATACCCTTTCACACATTTAAATTTCAATCATCGTTATATACATATACATATACATATACATATAATTATTTGCTTAATATATTTCAATTTCAGATCAGGAAGAATTATAGATTCGTTGGCAAGCCCGGCGATGATGGCAAGTACAGGTCATTCGATATAGATCGCGCCCTCGCTCACTTCCTAGTCCAGTGCCAAGTGATCAAATGACATCGTCGATGGGAAGTGAAGAGTGAAATTTACCTTTCCCGGGCCGCGACGACCGAGAATCAGCGAATGCACTTGATGGAGGTCATAACGCTGGAGATCCCGAAAGAGAATTTGCCGCTTCTTGTCGTCTATTTTGAGCGTAATGATGTGCAGGTATCAATTTAATTTTTAATATTTTAACAATATAACATGAAATCATATTCTAAAATATATGTAACGACTATGAAATCCCTATACAAAATTTACCGGTTTAATTTATAGAAAGAGTATTTCAGCCTGATTAGGAGTTATAAGTTATTTTTTTTCAATAAAAACATGAAGGAACTTATAGCTCACCGGTAAAGCCTCTGCACTGTTGTGATATAGACTGTATGTTCGATTCCCATCAGTCCCAATTATTTTTTAATATATATTTTTTAATAATTTTGGAAGCTCAAGAGTTGCAATTGCAATACACAGAGAATCGAAAAGTTTCAGAAAAATCAAACGGGATAAATGAGGAGTTAACATTGATTAAAATATCTGGCACGAATCTCGAGGCAAGGCACCAAAATCCGACGGCCCGTTTCCTCCCTTTGCCCACCGCCGACGGTTGGATCGTCTCCAATCGCCTGCGTGCTTTGCACACACATCTCTTCAGCTCCCCTCTATTTCTCTACACTGTTTGATTTTCTTTCAACCAACAGAGACTTTTCAAATCCTTAATTAACACCATTTTAATTTTTTTACTCAAATTTTTAATTCCCATACCTTAAATTCTTCACATAAATACCACCCCATGCTCTGGCTCTCCTCCATTCTGAAATTTCCATCAAAGTCCTCAAAAAATCTCTAAGTGTAAAGTGGAGTTAAGCAACTAAGTGGAGTAGCAAACCAAATCTCGACGGCCGGAGCATTTCTCGACGAAACCGCAACGCCACGAAAACCTTTTTCCTCTCCTTACTCTTTTTCTCTACTTGAAATTCATCCCCTTACCTTACCTCCGAAATGCCGAATATTGAGATAACTAGTTAGTCTCATGATAAAGTTTTTTGTTAAATTAAAAACTGGTTGGGATAAATCATATATGTCTAGTTATAAAATCTTGCTTGTAATGGTTGATAACATATTAAGTATTGTTGTTTTAAACGGTTAATCATGACCGGATCATATGTTGCTTCACATATGTTAATTCATGTTATTTATCGCTGAAATTTTAATTATTTATATTTACTTTTTGCATACAAGAAAACAAAGTTATAAATAAATACCATAAATTTATCATTATCATAAAGCACCCTCGAGGTTATTTTTAAACAATATTAAAGTATTTTTCATATAAAAAAACCCTCGAGAAATGCAAATAATATACATACAATGTAAGCAACAAATATAAATATTTAAGGACTCTAGATTAATATAGGTTTAAGTGGAATCAATTCTCTTGAGCCCCAGGGAGCCAGAGAAAAGTGAGTGCTTGCCTATTCAGGTTAGACAAATTTTAACGAAATTATCAATGGCAATTGTCTTGAAAAAAGACACAAATCCTGCCGTCCATATACAGCAGCTGTCTGATTACTCCCGAACTTAAGATTTCAACAGTTAAGTCCATTCACAAGAAATATCTATAACTCGAATCCAAACTTGAATCTAAACTAGAACTCGAACCCACACTCGAACTCTAACCCAACTCGAACCTAAACTTGAATGTGAACTCGAACTCAATCTACTCGACTAACTTGATTCGACCCAAAATTGCAATTAACATGACTCGCACCTTACTCGACTCACTCGACTTCATATTCACCTTTTGCAATCCATGATTTCGATCAAGTTTTGTTATAATCAACCAATCAAATCAACTAAGGCTATCTTACAGTTATAATAGATATTATACTCGGGGTGTTTGGTATAGTTTCTTATGTGAATCCAATGGAGCTTCAGGAGTCCCACATTAACCTATTTTTTTTTATTTTACTCGAATCTCAGTCGGGTCGACTCCTCCACAGCTTGGAGTCCCGATGCTAACATATGAAATAGGCCCGTGTTTTCTTGCTCCTGGAGTCCCACTCTTGAGCTCATGAATACTTCTACGGCTGCGTTGACATACACTTGGAACTTAACGTTAACATAATGACCATATAGAGACTTATAGATACATATACCCATATTCAGATCTACACAATTTTTACTGGTCATTTACATTATTTCTTTTATTATATACTTATCACTTTTCACTCTTATTCTACTTTTGGGACTTACCGAGCGCTAGTTTGCTGACGGACATTCCATCCACCTTTGTTTTCTTGGAAAGTTCGTCAGATACGGTCAAGACGGAGGAAGTGGAGGCTATCGAGAAGGATTACGTCCAGATCGCTACTCAGGATTACCTTAACTTTCTTTTTCTTTCAGCTTATGTATGAAACATGTTTAGACATTTTATTTTATTGTATTTACTTTCCGGTTGAAACTCATGTACCTGGAAATATTCAAGTTGAATATAAATAAAGATATTTGTTGAAAATTTTACAGTCTTCATTTATTCTTGTATTTGTGTATTATTGTTTCAATACGCTTAGTATATTTATTTTGTTAGGAATATGTATGCCCTAAAGGCCATTATTGTATGATATAGTGGATACTTGGACATATATATAGAGGACTTTCTTGCTCGACATGATAGTATGCTATCTGGTTGCTCTTTATCTTAACATGTACACTTGTATTATTATACTGTCTCTCAGATACATGTTGATAAAGACCTTAGGATGTTTGCTTGACTACCAGGACTATGATGCGGATCATACAACTGGGACCTGTGTAGTTTACAAGCACATCCTTTAAATGTTCCTAGTCGAGGGAGTATCGAGACAGAGTATCGATATTCCAGAGTAGACTGGTGTATACGTTTCTTGACCCTGTAGGGGGCGATGGTTGATCCCATAACCATTGGTGTTTGACATCAAAGATTGTATACATGTACTCATTAGATAATGTGTACACCAAACAGGACTCGCCGAGAACTCCTAGATGGTACCATGCCTATCGTCGGATAGCAGTTCTCTGGTGACACTGGTACAGGTTAGTCTATAGACCCGAGATCGTCACAGTGTCTTATGTGGTTCCCACTGTGCTTTGATTTCCTCCCTACCACGGCTCAAAGGAGTCGTGTAAACAGGTGGATTTTAGGTACAGTCCCGAGTCACATGGAGGCAGCGAGCGATAGAAGGGGTTTCGTCTCTCCTGGTATAGGGAGTTGATGTTGCGCTATGTTCGATTGGCTATAACAGTAAGTCCCTGGGCAGGGTTGATGAGATTTACTGGTAAGTGTTATCAGTAGTTTCTCGAACCGTTATGAGCCATACATCGGCATGACTTATCAAGTTATTGTGGTCTGACGATTCCACCCCTATACTCGATATGCGACATATCAGACGAAGAGACTGGACTGTTCGGTAAATGTTACTTATAGGCTTTATGGGAGTTTGGACAAGCTTGCTTGTTGATCTTCTATTCGCTCAATACATGGGTAACCGTTACGTCCAACTAGTACCGCTGATGGCTTGTGGGTAACTGATGTGATCATTACCTACTGCTGGCGTATTGACGAGTCTTTATAGTCCCACATAGAGGTTTCCTAATTCAAGCGAAACGAAGTAGGACACATATGCTGATATATGCGGGAGCCTGATTAAACACGAGTATGTGATACCGTATTCTAATCTGGCGACATTTGATATCATTAGGTTATATGTGATATAACCGGATTATTGAATCATGTGTTGATTTGATAATGTGATATAAAGATAAATGATATTAGTCAGTTATATATGATATAACCGGATTATTAAATTAAGTGTTGATTTAATAATTTGATATATATTTATATTTGATATAATTATATATTAACTAATATTATTGCTCACTAGATATTTTCTTCTCTTAATATATATATATATATATATATATATATATATATATATATATTATTTATGAAGCATGGTTGGATTTTCTATTTTTAGAAAATAGAAAAAGAGATGGAAAATGGATATTTGTGGAATGGGTGAGGCATGGCTAAAACAATTGTTTATTCATTTGTTTGCACTATTAAAGCATGGTTCAACTTATTATTGTGAAAAATTGTATTCTTCAATAAGTGAGTAGGAGTCATTCTTCACTTGTGATTTTTCTAGAGTTCATTTGCTTCACTCTCTCTAGCTCTCTCCATTTTTCCTTCTTCTTCTTCCTCATGCTTCAAGCTCTAACCATCACATGAGTTGTGAACTCTAGAGTTTGAAAGAATCCTAAGTGAGCTTAAAACCTTTACTTCATCATCCTACTTTAGATTGGACATTTAAATTAGGGTGTTTCCTTCATTAATGAAAGATTAGTGAAGAGGCAGCTTGAATTAGAGAAGCTTCAAGTGGATCATCTTCGACATGATGATCGCGAAGGAAGCCCATTCATTCTTCAAGTGAAGCCTAGAGGAGTCGTAAGGACTACTACCCAGAGCTATAAAAGTGAAGGACACGATCTTCAAAGCTTGTAATCTCTTTCACTTAGTGTAGAACTTGTGATATCATCATATAAACCCTAATACTCTAGTTAGATTCTAGGTTAGTGTAGCTTAGCACCCCAAAAATTTTAAAATTGCATGCTTGATGCCTGTTAAAACCTTGGGATGGTGTCAGGATACACTTTCATGGTATCAGAGCCAAGCTAGAACATTGGGGGAAGTCTTTACGACGTTAAAGTGTTCGATCGAGTTTCGAAACCCGCATTTTTTACCAAGTTTCTGTCCATTTTTCAAAAGTTGAAATTTTCGAGATTAAAAATATGCAGAAAATCGTGCAGAGTTTTTGTTGGAGCCCCAAGAAATTAGAGGCGCCAATTCTATTAAAGAGTCGTGGAACCGCGGCCTAACCCCTAGTTTGGCCGCGGTTCCGCCGCAACTTTTTGGCTTTCTGGCATCATTTTTCTTTTGCTGCTCCAGTATCATATTTGGCAACTTCTGGGTGTTTTTTTAGTGATGCTCAAGTTGTTGAGGTCTCTGGGATTTGTGGGTGTTTGATAAATCGATCGAAATATTTAACGTCGTCTAGATTTTGATGATATGTAATACAATATTTAGAATCCACAATTATTAGTTTTGTGAAAACTAGTTTGTAACTGTAAATCTAGCATTTTAGTCTCGGTTTAATCGATTGCCACGGAGTTTTGATTTGGATCAAAACTCCATTGCAATCACGTATAGTACACGAACACTAGTTGGGAATCTTGTTGAATTATCCGACTACTTATTGAAAAGAGTTTTCAATTTGAGACTAAAATGCAAGGTTTATAGGGTTAGGCATGAAATTCAGAATATGAGATTTTCGGGTTTACGATATCTAAGGAATTTGCGGATTCTAATTATTGTAGTTTTTCATTTCTTCTCTGCGACCATAAGTGTAATATGTGGTGTATCCCCGATATCGTTGTTATATGTCAACGACATTCGGGATACGCATATTTACTTATGTTGATGACATGAGATGTTTATGTGTTGCTGTGATATGTTATATTAGATCGTTGTGATTGAATAGCCGAGGGTTTTTGCGTGAGATGAGAGTTTTTTCAATTTTCATTCATGTAAAAAATGTATGTAATATTCTTTTATTGGGACACTTCCGGGTTGAGGATGATATCACCATTGATATATATTATTTACTTTTCCGCATTAGGATAGACCTAAGGCGGGGAGCACAAGTAACCGGGTTCTAGAGTCCAGTGGGAGACCATCTCGAGGAGTCGAGACCGGGTCTCCTAACTTTAAAATTGACAGGGTTGCTTACCACTCTCGTAGAGGTCTAGGGATGTGGGTTTGGCTATTCATCACGACCGTGGAATCCGTGTTTTTCATTACTGGCTGAATTTAAAATACAGACCTCTTAGTATATCCAATATTTCATATGTTGACTTCTGTTGCTTGAGTTCTGTGATGTGATCATATAACTGCGTGAGACGAATGCTATATATATGATATATATATAATAAACGCTGCTTATGTTTTGCTCCCACGTTATTCCAGCCCCCGCTCTGCCATTAGTTAAGTAACCTGATGGTGCATAACGGGGCCCCGTGGCGAATGCGGATGACATAAGCGTACGTTCTATTTTCATTTTTTTCTGTGATATTTAGGGAAACATAAATGATTGGACTTCATTAATAAGATTAATGGAAAGAAAAGAAACCTAAAGATGATGTACAATCAAAAAATTTAAAAAGATAGCTCTAGTTCTTACTTTGCATAGTTGTATTCCTTGATGAATATCCAGCACCTCATTCGATGAAGAAAGAGCCGAGATCTCTTCACCGGGAGTGACCTCTATAGCAAAACTAACAAATGCTACAACCCACTCGGTTTTGTTTTGATAGCTTCTCTAGTTCTTGCTTTGTATGGTGGTGTTCCTTGATGAATATCCAACACCTCATTCGATGAGGAAAGAGCCGAGATCCCTTCACCGGGAGTGACCTCTTTAGCAAAACTAGCAAAAACTACAAAAAACACTCGTTTTCAAATCACTAGATTCTACAACGATATCAAGTTCATTACGCTAAAAGTTTTCTTCAAAACCAGTCGTTGCCCTCCGTCATTTCAGATAAGTGTTATTTAGTATTCGTGCTGCGTTTGTTGGCCTCCATCAAGGCGTAGTGTGCGGTAGTTGATTAGTGCTTATCTGCCGCATATGATGCAATTGGATTAGGGTAGTCGTACGACCTTGTTGGCCTCCGTCAAGGGTCGTGCTGGTGGGTTTAATTCATTCACGAAATGAACGGGTTGAACTTGACTAGCGGCCTATGGTTTGTTGGCCTCCGTCAAGGTCATAGGTCGTTAGGGGTAAAAACAGATATTGGGAATTTCAAGTGTTAAAATTTATGAAGCATGGTTGGATTTTCTATTTTTAGAAAATAGAAAAAGAGGTGGAAAATGGGGAGATATTTGTGGAATGGGTGAGGCATGGCTAAAACAATTGTTTATTCATTTGTTTGCACTATTGAACCATGGTTCAATTTATTATTGTGAAAAATTGTATGCTTCAATAAGTGAGTAGTAGCCATTTTTCACTTGTGATTTTTCTAAAGTTCATTTGCTTCACTCTCTCTACCTCTTTCCATTTTTCCTTCTTCTTCTTCCTCATGCTTTAAGCTCTAACCATCACACGAGTTGTGAACCCTAGAGCTTGAGAGAATCCTAAGTGGGCTTAAAACCCCTACTTCATCATCCTATTTTAAATTAGCCATTTAAATTAGGGTGTTTCCTTCATTAATGAAAGATTAGTGAAGAGGTGGCTTGAATTAGAGAAGCTTCGGATGGATCATCTTCGACACGAAGATCGCGAAGGAAGCACGTTCATTCTTCAAGTGAAGCCTAGAGGAGTCGCAGGGACTACTACTCGGAGCTATAGAAGTGAAGGACACGATCGTCAAAGGTTGTAATCTCTTTCACTTAGTGTAGAACTTGTGATATCATCATATAAACCATAATACTCTAGTTAGATTCTAGGTTAGTGTAGCTTAGCATCCCAAAAATTTTAAAATTGCATGCTTGATGCTGGTTAAAACCTTGTGATAGTGCTAGGATACACTCTCATATTTAGGGAATGACCTTCTCTGAACAAATATGCCGCGGGCTTGCCACGTCATCGTTTTCGTCTACTGGGAAGTGGGGCGTGATAGTTTTGTTGGTGGCCTATGCAGGTCAGTTTTACATGAAGTCGTAAACAATATACTACAAGAATTAATGAATTCAACAAACATTTACATTCCTTGCATTTCAATTCGTTGAATCTATTCTAACCTATCTTTTATATCAAGGTGATGGACTCTCCGAACAATACCAGCACAAACGTCAACGGTAATACTCCACCTCCTACACTACCACTACCACCTACCATGCCAGCTCCTATCAATGAGCAAACGGTACTGCTTGAGACTATCAAGAGCCTATTAGAGGGTCAGCAGCAGCAGACTGCTATCCTTATGAACCACCTCGAGACCGAAGCACCTAGAGTAAAGCACTTCCGGGCCTTACACCCAAAGAACTTATCAGGTAAGGAAAGCCCGCTTGATGCAGAAGAATGGGCTCAGGCGATAGAGGATGATCTGGCAGCGGCTCAAGTGCCAGATATAGCTTGGGTAAGAGTTGCTAAGTTGCAACTGACCGAAAATACCAGAGTTTGGTGGAAGGCATAGGAGAGCCGTCTTACGCAACCAATAGAGTGGAAGACATTCGGAGACCTCTTCGATGCCAAGTACTTTCCAAAGACTGCCCGCTTTGACATAGAGCAACAATTCATCCACCTACAGCAATGCTCGATATGGGTCAAATCTGTGGATGAATATGATGCCGAGTTTACCATGCTCGGCAGGTAAGATATTGTCTCAAGTTCAATTTTCCTATCTCACTTACAACACTGCTAACACAAGGTCGTAACAGGTTCGCTGCACACCTTATTCCCACGCCGAGATCCGGGCACAACAATTCCAGCAAGGGTTAGACCCCGAAATCCAAGATGCATTCGCTACAGGGGATTTCCCAACCCACGAGCTTGCTTTGAAGGCTGCCAGACGATATGAGGCAGTTGTGAAGAAGAAGGGCAGGCCACAGACGGCCGGTGTGAAACGCCCTATGCACCAGATCACAGGAGGGGCCTCTTCCAGGTCATCTTTCAACGGACCATCTCTGAGGCCAGGAGATTCGTTCGCCAACAACAGGCCAGACTTTTGCAGCTACTGCAAAAGAACATGGCATTTAGTGAAGAGCTGTTGTAGGGAAAACAACTTGTGCTTGATCTGTGGGTCTTCAACTCACGCTATCGGAGCATGCCTCCAGAACCGAGGACCTAACAACCCCCCCGCTAGACCAGCGATCCAAGCTCTTCCTACCCGGTTAAATCTACCGCACCAGCTCCTCGCACCCAGACCGCTCAACCTCAACGCCGAGTGTTTAACCAGGCACAGAGGAAAGTGCCGCGACGCCAAGCATTCACTATGTCGGTCAAAGAGGCCAAAGCTACGGGTCAGGTTATCACTGGTAAATCTCTTCCCTATTTCCTTTCAAGTTATTTCATATCCTAGCCATATATATTTGTTATACCTAAATCCATCCCACGCGACTTAGGTAACCACCATACCTGCACTTGCGCTCTTCGACACTGGGGTATCGCATTGCTTCATGTCGCAACGGTTCTTAAGAACTCATGCAATCCCAGTTAAGCCGCTCGTATCCAGCTGGAATATCAGTTGAGGGAACGACGTTCTCAAAGCTACCATGGGATATGATCTGTGTCCAGTGGTCGTCTGCAGTTGAGAATTCTATGTGGACTTTAAGGTGCTGGACATACCAAATTTCGACGTAGTCTTGGGAATGGACTGGCTGGAAACTTTCTTTGCTACCATCGACTATCGCCAAAGGAGGGTAGTGTTTGAAATACCAGATCACCCAGTGTTCTATTTCAAAAGTGGAGACCGGACTTTGGAGCCTAGCATCTACCGAGCGAAACCAAAGAAGGCAGAGATTGCAGCGTTGCAAACAGAAGGATCAAAGCCAGAGGATGTTAGAGAGTTCGAGGATGTTTTCCCTGAAGATATATTAGGTTTGCCTCCCTATCGAGCTCTTGAATTCAGTATTGATTTACAACCCAGCGCACAACCTGTAATCAAATCTCCGTACCGATTAAGTCTGGAGGAGTTGAAGAAGATCCGTATTCAGTTAGACGAACTCTTGAAGAAAGGTTGGATCCAACCCAGTACCTCAAGTTGGGAATCACCAGTGTTGTTAGTGAAGAAGAAGGAATGTACCTACAAGATATGTGTGGATTATCGAGCTCTAAACAAAGTAACGATTAAGAACAAGTATCCACTACCGCGCATCGATGACCTTTTCGATCAGTTAAGTGGATCTTGTATCTTTTCAAAGCTACATCTTCTTTTAGCTTATCATCAGATGAAGGTCAAGGAGTCCGACATTCCGAAGACGGCGTTTAGGACTCATTATGGTCATTATGAATATCTCGTAATGCCATTTGGAGTGACCAATGCACCTGCCATCTTTATGAACCTGATGAACCAAGTTTTTCGAGAGTACTTAGACAGGTGTGTTGTTATCTTCATCGACGATATCCTGGTGTATTCAAAGAATTGGAAAGAGCACGCAGAGCATTTACGCATTGTTCTGGAGACATTACAACAACACCAGCTCTACGCCAAGTACAGGAAGTATGAATTTTGGCTAGATCAAGTCGGATATATCGGACACGTTATTTCAGGCGAAGGAATCTCTGTAGATCCGTTAAGATGCCAGCTGTCAGCGAGTGGCCGATACAAAGGACGGTGAAAGATATAAGAAGTTTTCTGGGCTTAGCAAGATACTCCAGACGCTTCATAGAAGAATTTTCAAAGATCGCAGCACCCCTGACCAAGCTCACACGTAAAGACGAAGCACTCATATAGTCAGTGTAACAACCTAGTTCATTTATACAAATTCCAGTTCTCGTATTTTCTTATTTGTGGTATTTCTTGATTTATCGTGATTTGGGTGCGAATGGTATTTTACATTTTTACTTTGCATTCGACCCGACCCGCTCGCTTGAACTTGTTTGATTCATATTTATGAACTATCTTGACTTGTTATGTAGACATGTGCATTTTCATGAATACTGCTTACTGGCATTTTATCCGGCATTGCATCTTTTACCATATAACATTTTAAGTCACATAAAATATTTTAAAAATACATTACATGGCCTGCATGATACCCCTAACCCCGTGGTAGCATCCGCGCATCTTGTTCTCGTCCTGTTCAGTAAAACGGACATGTTTGGATGGCTATGCGCACGTACGTGCATCCAATCTTGGGGGTATGCATTTTCGTTACCTGAGTATTCATTTTGAAATTTAGTCGTCGCATATATTTTTCATATTTTAAAACTAAAATTTTAGACCCGACCCGGGCGTGTTTTGGAATATTTTGTATCCCGCCAAAATTCGAATTTGTTTAATTTAATATACAGTTTAAATTTTAACATCTTTTAAATTTATTTAACCAACTAAAATATTTTTAAAAGTAAAATCAAAACAGTTTAACAAACACTATCTCCCCCTCTCTCCTCTCTTTTCTTTTCTTACTTCTCTCTTCTCTCTCTCTCCCCACAAAACGCCAATATTATCTCTCCTCACTGTTCTCTCTCTCTCCTCTCGATCTCTCTCTTCTCTCTATCTCTCTCTCCCTTTTCTCTCTTTTCCCTCTCTTTCTCACACCTCTCGCAAACCCTGTTCACGTGGATCCCCTAACCTTCCTTCTCGCCCATACAATCACCTCCCTCTTCATTTCTTTTCTTCTTCTCCCTTTAAACCCCCTGCACACCGCGACGACGAGAACCCTAACCCACACATCTCGCCGTCGTTGACCCTCATCATCGTCCTCAAATCCCTCCTCCTTCCTCATCTTCTTCCCCGTTCCCGTCCTCGTGCCCGCACCAGAGAAACCCACGCCCCTCGATCGAGGATGCACTCACCTTCAACCCTTTACATCCACTACCGACGAACCCAACCCGTCTCAAAACCCTCGGTCGTGATCGCCTCACCGGCCTATCCTTCTTCTTCCTCGTGGACCCGAGCACCCTACAACCCATCAAACCGAAACCCTATCTCCTTTAAACATACCTAACCCATCTCTTTCTCCCCGATTTCTATCCCTCTCTCCTCAAAGCCCTGGCCAAACCCACGCCTCCTTCAAACAGCAGAGCACCTATCTCCCTTCAACCTCGACTCCACCATCGATGCTTCCTATCAACCGCGAACCCTAAGCACCAACAGCCGTCGCTGACCTCCTTTGCGCAACAACCCGAGACCCAACATCATCTTCCCTCGTCACCAATAACCCATCACCGCAACCCTAATCTCCGGAGACGGTATCGGCCCTCTTGTCACCGGCGCAGTACAGCAGGTCATGGTGGCGATGCACGCGCCTGTGTACTTTGGGACCTACGTCGTCCATGGCGACATGAGCTCTGTCCCTGCCAAGGTCGATCGCCGCCTCTTCTATGCCACCATCGCGCCCAGACCATGCCTTCATCATGCTCCACGCACCGTGTTGTGCCGCTCCACGCACCGTGTCGCGTCATGTTGTATCGTCGTCGTTTCGTGACCCATCGAGGCAAGTTTTCTAACTTGCAACATGCTAGTTACATATACCAATATATATATATATATATATATATATATATATATATATATATATATATATATATATATATATTGCAAATTATTATCGTTATATAATTTTATAAAGGCAATCCGTATTTTGTTATTTATAACACATACTTGTTGATCTATATTTTATCATTTTTTAATACTAGTTACAATTGTTGAAGTTAGGCAAGTTAATCTTGATACATGCTATATGACTCATTATATACCTATTTAAATAAATATCACACCTGTATTTTAAATCAAGCACCCCATGTTTCATATTACCGCTTTTCGGCGTTCCGTTTACATCTGTATAGTGCATTTCAGATCTAGGGCATGCAAACCAATCTTAAATACATGCTACATTACTTTAGATGCATCTATTTTAACAATTATAATAATTGAATTTCAAACCGAGCATCCAAAGTAATCGTTTCACAATTTTACAATGACCGTATGCATCCATTCATATCATTTCAGATCTAGGTCATGAAAACTTATCTTGTTACATACTATACTATCATATACTGCATCAAATCGAATAGTTGCATCTCATATTGCTTAGTTATATATCTCGCACTTGTTAGTTTATCTTTTTACGGTTATATGATGCCCGCTTGCATCCATATCATATAGAATGCATATAGCTGCATTTACAGATCTTATTAATAACCTAATATTGTTGTTGTAACACCCCATGTTTAATAAAGGGCATCCTAATTAGTATTAGAACTATAAATGAAACCCTAATCGATAATTGTGCATCCATTGATTTTATACCTACCATGTTACATTATTTCATTGTATTGTTATATTTGATTCCGTGCATTCATACTTACTACAGTTGATTATGATTACCCATTTGTTACCTGTGCACTACCTGACACGACCTGATACCCTATTTGACATGACTTGATACATGTGCACTACCTGACATGACCTGATATATTAGTACTTGACTTGATACCTGATATGGTTACTAATGCCGACAATCTTGACCTGTTGTCCCTACGGACATTTCCTGTTGTCTATACAGACAAACTTGTACTTGCTTGATCTTGTGTTGGCATTAGCTCCCGATTTATCAATACCTGACTTACACACATAACTTGGGGGTATGGGAAAATCAAGAAAGTAACTGAACGTAACTCAAAGGGCTATTATATCATTTTACCGTGGTCCCTTGGGGAATGAACGGGACATAGACTCACAGTCTATTACATCATTTTACCGTGGTCCCGTGGGGAATGAACGGGACATAGACTCACAGTCTATTACATCATTTTACCATGGTCCCGTGGGGAATGAACGGGGCATAGACCGATGGGTTACGATGAGGATTACATTAATTGATTTCGAATAACTTTAGAGTAGATAACCCTATAGCACAGTTAGACTACTCACTGCACTTCACCTGTTTATACATGTTCACTAATCTATATTCATGTTACAGTTACTTGTTATTGTTACTTGTTACTGATGACTTGTTTCTGTTCATACTCATGCCTGCATGACTTGTTACCCCCTGATTATACTATTGTTGATATTATGACGCACTGACGTCTGGGTTTTGCATGGCCCAGATCCTCTACCTTTATCGCAGGCTAATCAGGAGTATTTCCGCCGTTAGGCCGAGCAGTGAGAATCCAGTTAGTTTAGTTATTTCCGTACTTTCCAGATTATTATTGTTACTTGAATCTATTGCTTCCGCATATTATTTCTTGACTCGTTTATTCTGGCATATGGACATGTACTAGATAGTTTATTTTATTTTTCCTGTTCTTGATATCTATAGACAGACGTAATGTGACTGTGGAGGGATGTTTCCTAGCCACAGGTAGCATGGTTGGCTCTGTCACGTGCCGATCTTAGCGCACTCTGGGAAGCGGGGCGTGACAGTCAGAAGCATGTGAGTAGGCTTTTGTAGAACTCAAGTCGAGGTTAACCTCTGCACTAATTCTTATAATACCGGATCAATGTGGCGGATTCAATGTACATTGTGACGCGTCCGGTAAAGGATTAGAATGTGTTCTACATCAGCATGGAAAAGTTGTGGCTTTTGCATCAAGGTAATTAAAAGTTCATGACGCAACTATCAAACACATGATCTGGAATTGGCAGCCGTGATTTTCGCACTCAAGATTTTGCGTCACTGCCTTTTGGGAGAACGAGTGGATATATACACCGACCACAAAAGTCTGAAGTGTGTATTTACTCGGAAGAAACTCAATATGCGGCAAAGAAGATGGCTCGAGCTCATGGCGCACTTCGACATCAACCTACAGTATCATCATGGAAAGGTGAACGTAGTTCCTAATGCACTTAGTCGCCAGCCATTAGCAATGAATCTCACCGCTCAGTGGAAGTTACAGCAAGAACTGCAGGATTAGAGATTGAAGTAGATACGTCAGGTAACGCTTCATCATTGATGAACTTACAAGTCCAGTCCACTCTTGTCCATCAGATCAAGGCAGCTCAAGCAAATGATGCCAAGCTACAAAAGATCCGAGAACAAGTAGAAAGTGGTCTTCGAAGCGACTTCATCATTCACGAAGATGGATCCTTACAGTATGCGAGCCGTTTATGCATGTCAGTCGGCCCTGTTCGAGAAGAGTTGATGAAAGAAGCTCACAACTCTCCTTATTCTGTACACTCCAGCGGCACAAAGATGTACAAGGATCTACGGCAACACTATTGGTGGCATGGAATGAAGCGAGAAGTAGCAAGGTTCATGGCAAAGTGTTTAGTTTGTCAGCAAGTGAAGGCTGGATATCATAGAACTACTGATCTACTTCAGCCGTTACCAATCCCAGAATAGAAATGGCAGCACATTACTATGGACTTCGTGACTGCTCTCCCTCGCACCACGAAGAGTAACGACACAATTTGGGTTATTGTGGATCGACTCACCAAGTCGGCTCACTTTATTCCATTCCGAGTGGGCCAATCAACCGAGACGTTAGCAAGAAAGTACATGGAGGTGGGTAGAAATCTAAAGTAAGATTTAAACCTTCAAGATGCACCATACTTGATACCCATAAACTCATGCAGGAGATCGTGAGATTACATGGAGTACCTGTTTGTATCGTCTCCGATTGGGATACGAGATTTCGATCACAATTTTGGCAGAGTCTGCAAGCTAGCCTGGGAACGAATCTGAATTTCAGCACGGCATACCATCCACAGACAGACAGACAGTCCGAGCGAACAATTCAGATTCTGGAAGATATGCAGAGAGCCTGTATGTTAGACTTCGGAGGTTTGTGGAAAGATCACCTACACCTTGTGGAGTTTTCATATACCAACAGCTACCAGGCAAGTATTAGGATGGCACCATTCACAGCACTCTACAGACGGAAGTGTCGTTCCCCGCTGAGTTGGGACGACGTTGGAGATCGTGAACTCCTTAGACCAGAGATGATCGTGGCAACTGTGGATATAGTTCACACGATCAGGGAAAAGATGCGCATAGCCCAAGACCGACAGAAACATTAGGCAGATGCAAAGCGTTGGCACCTGAGTTCCAACCTGAAAAGCATGTGTTCTTGAAGATCTCTCCGAACAGAGGAGTTATATGCTTTGGTAAGAGGGGTAAACTCAGTCCAAGGTATATCGAACCATTCGACATACTTGAACGAGTTGAAGAAGTGGCATACCGTTTGGCACTACTATCCTCATTGGAAAGAGTGTACAATGTGTTCCACATATCCCAGCTACGACGGTACGTGAGCGACCCCAGTCACATCCTTGATCACTCAGAGCTCACAGTACAGACCGATCTGACTTACAAGCAGCAGCCAGTTGAGATCCTGGACCGAAAGGTGAAGACATTGCGGAATAAGGAGGTAAACTTGGTCCAGGTGATGTGGAGGAAAGAATCTCCAGGAGAATCGACTTGGGAGAGAGAAGACGCTATGCGTGCACAATACCCTTACCTTTTTGAAAATTAGTCTCTATGTAAATTTCGAGGACAAAATTGTTATAAGGAGGGTAGAATGTAACGACTCTGAAATCCCTGTATAAAATTTATTGGTTTAATGTATAGAAAGGGTATTTCAGCCTGATTAGAAGTTATAAATTATTTTTGTTCAATAAAAGAAAGAAGCAACTTATAGCTCACTGGTAAAGCCTCTGCACTGCTGTAACATAATCTGTGTGTTCAATTCCCATCTATTCCAATTATTTTTTAATATATTTTTTAACTTTTTGGAAGCTCAAGAGTTGCACGTGCAATACACGGAGAATCGAAAAGTTTCAGAAAAATCAAACGGGATAAATGAGGAGTTAACACTGATTAAAACATCTGGCATGAATCTCGAGGCAAGACGCCAAGATCCGACCGTCCGTTTCCTCCCTTTGCCTGCCGCCGAAGGTTAGATCGTCTCCAATCGTCTCTGTGTTTTGCACACATGTCTTTTCAGTTTCCCTCTACTCTCCTGCACTATTTAATTTTCCTGCAATCAAACAGAGACTCTTCAAATCCCTAATTAAGACCATTTAATTCTTTTTATTCAAATTTCTAATTCTCATATCCTAAATTCTTCACTATAAATACCACTACATGCCCTATCTTTCCCCCGTTATGAAATTTCTATCAATGTTCTAAAAAATTCTCTAAGTGTAAAGTAGAATTAAGCAACTAAGTGGAGTAGCAAACCAAATCTCGATGACCGGAGCATTTCCCGACGAAACCACGACCCCACGAAGACATTTTTCCTCTCCTTACACTTTTCTCAACGATCTAAAACCCAAAGTCCCTTCATCTCTCTTTCTTTTCACTTCAACATAATTTTTAAAATATACTGACTAAAGCAGAGTTAACATGTAATATATTCCTTTAAACCAATTTTTGTCGCCCTTGCCATGTTAATAGTTCATTCAAATTCTCTAAAACCACTTTAGCATATCTTTCACACCATTTAGCTTTTAGTGTAATAAAATTTTCCATGAGAAATAATCATATAACGAATTTTTTCAAAAAAATACCTTGAACTTTAGTATAACCGTTATTTTGATAACCAGCGTATATACCTCTAGAACCCTCACGGGGTAACGACCTACCCCACACGCACACTATGATTTCATAGCACAATATTCTAAATATATAGTTAACTCAAAGAATAGGTTTTACATTAAAATACCATATCTTTACAAAAAAAATGGTTCTTTTAATCGATATTTTTGAATTCTTGGCAATTATGCCTCGACAACTCTCGTTAGGGGACCCGCTAATGGATGGTGCGGATTATTGCACATCCTTGGAATAGTAGAGCGAGATGCAGAACTTCTCACGGAGTATTCGGTCTCGAAAGGAAATAAAAATACGGTTTTTAAGAAATACGAATTTTCTAAACAAAACTAAACCTTGGAAAATTATATAAGACTATGAATCCGTATTTTCAATAAAAACAAATTATGAAACTATATTTTTAAAATGAAATTTTAAAATTTTAATAAAATACCACCAAGTTTCTAAAAGTAGTAGTTTTCATAAAAGTACCGTAAACTTTTAAAATCTAGGTTTCATCGCTAAAATACCACAAAAATTGAAATACATATTCATAAAAACTCTAAATATCATAAAGCACCCTTAAGATTATTTTTAAACAATATTAAAGTATTTTTCATAAAACCCTCTCGAGAAATGCAAATAATATACGTACAATGTAAACAACAAATATAAATATTTAAGAACTCTATATTAATATAGGTTTAAGAGGAATCAATTCTCTTGAGCCCCAGGGAGCCAGAGAAAATTGATTGCTTGTCTATTCAGGTTAGACAAATTTTAACAGGGTTATTAATGGCAATTGTCTTGAAAAAAAACACAAATCCGGCCGTCCATGTACAGCAGTTGTCCAATTACTCCCGAACTTAAGATTTCAACAGTTAAATACATTCACAACAAATATTTATAACTCGAATCCAAACTTGAATCTAAACTCGAACTCAAACATAAACTCGAACTCTAACCCAATTCGAACCTAAACTTGAACGTGAACTCGAATTCAATCTACTCGACTAACTTGATTCGACCCAAGATTGCAATTGACATGACCCGCACCTTACTCGACTCACTCGACTTCATTATTCACCTTTTGCAATCTATGGTTTCGATCAAGTCTTATTATAATCAACCAATCAAATCAACTAAGGTTATCTTACAGTTATAATAGATATTATACTCGGGGTGTTTGGGATAGTTTCTTGTATGAATCAACGGAGCTTCAGGAGTCCCGTATTAACCTTTTTTTTTCTTTTACTCGAATCTCAATTGGGTCGACTCCTCCACAGCTTGGAGTACCGATGCTAACACATGAAATAGACCCGTGTTTCCTTACTCCTGAGGCCCTACTCTTGAGCTCATGAATACTTCTATGGCTGCATTGACATTCACACTTGGAACTTAACGTTAATATGGTGATCTTATAGAGATTTATAGATACATATATCCATATTCAGATCTACACACTTTTTACTGGTCATTTATATTATTTATTTTATTATATACTTGTCACTTTTCACTCTTATTCTACCTTTGCAACTTACCAAGCGCTAGATCGCTAACGGGAATTCCACCCACCTTTGTTTTCCTGGAATGTTCGTCAGATACAGAGGAAGTGGGGACTACCAAGAAGGATTATGTCCAAATCGCTACTCAGGATTAGTTTAAGTTTCTTTTTCTTTCAGCTTATATATGCCACATGTTTAGGCATTTTCTTTTATTGTATTTACTTTCCAGTTGAAACTCATGTATCTGTAAATATTCAAGTTGAATGTAAATAAAGATATTTGTTGAAAATTTTACAGTCTCCATTTATTCTTGCATTTGTGTACTATTGTTTCAATACTCTTAGTATATTTATTTAGGAAATGATCTTCTCTGAATAAATATGCCGCGGGCTTACCACGTCATCGTTTCCGTTTAATGGAAAGTGGGGCATGGCAATATATTATAATCTTTACTTTTGCAAGACGATGTCGGTTCGAAATAAGAAGAACCGGAACAACTGCGTGCGAGAACGCGCTATTCCGATCCAAGGGAAGCGCTCGCAGGCCAATACTCGGTGGCACTTGGTGAGTATTTCGATACTTAATTCCATATGTTTTGTATATTGTTAATTAATTATTAAACTAAATTCTAATTTCATCGCAGAGAAAGAAAGTCCCCACCAACTACAATGAAGCCAAAGGATAGGCCGCGTTACACAAGGGCACGGGCGCGTACATGGTAAGTTTCATATAATCAAGTTGATTATGTATTTTAAGTTATCACCTGTGTCTGTACTATACAAACCCGGTTCCAGGAGTAGACGGACGCCTTGGGACTTGGCCCCGGCGACTCGATCACCGCCATTGTCTCTGTCCTGGATTCGATATCCGGCAGGCATCATGGTGGGTATGAGCACGAGGTTGGTCCCGGAGCCCATCAATTTTTTGATAGACGTTCAACCACGCATGAGTACGGCATGACCCAGACGCAGGCGGATATGGCAGCTACGTCACAGGAGGAGATCTATCGGCTCCGCGAGCATGTGGAGCAGCAGCATCAGACGGAGTGCATTCTTTAGGCCACGAGACGATGGAGGTGGATCACCGTCCCAACGGCATTAGTTCTATTTTTTGATTTGTTGACACATACAATAAGATTTTAGTAGGGTATTGATCATATTGGACGATTTTTTGACACATACATTTTTTGATTTGTTGATTAGTGGAGTATTGATCATATTGATTGTATGTATATTTTTTGTTCATGTTTGTATGCGATTCGGAGCTTATTACTTTGATTATCGTATATTGCGTGAGATTTGAATATATTGCATGAATGATAATTATATATTGATGATTGTGGATGAAAATTATATATTGCTGGTGGTGATTGAAATTAACGGACGTGTGGCGCCGAAAATTTAATTATTTAAAATAAATTAACTTGTCACGGTTGTAACCGTGATTAAAGACAGTTGGTCACGGTTACAACTGTGAACAAAAATCTGCTCCAGATACTGATATCTGTAGCAGGTCTGTGTTATGGGTCACGGTTACAAATTTTATTCACGGTTGTAACCGTGACCCATAACTAGTTTTGTTCACGGTTAGAACCGTGAACAAAAACATGGGACCTACCAACTAACTGATTTTTTTACTTTTCATGCTAAGAAACGTTCACGGTTACAACCGTGAATGTTTCTTATTTTGTTCACGGTCAGAATCGTGACCCAATATTTGCTTACGCGGGTTTGGGTCACGGTTCTCTCACGTTTTAAACCGTAAATAAAAGTCTTTTTGTTCACCGTTTAAACCATAAACAAATCCCTGCCCTGTAGTGGATAGGACAATACATAAAAGAAAAGTACTTAGAGCAATATCTTTAAAATTGTAGATGAAGTTTATTCTCTATGGAAATTTTAATCCATCCAGAATAGCCCGTAAAAAATAATTTGATTGATTATTGAATGCGTGTTTTTTGGCAGGAACAATCATGTGTGAGATTCAACCAGTTAATTGATCAACATAAGTCGAGATGAAGCTTTGTCGAAAAATGGGGTTGCATATACCTTAACACCTCGTTTAAGTTTCCCCAACTCCAAACTCGGGGGCATGCCTCGTCCAACTTAAAACCACACGAGGGGCCTAGGCCTTCCTGTTTTATTCTCGCCGCGCTTTGTGTAGGGCAGCGAGCGCATAGCCACAACACCATCTGCCTCTTTTTGAATGATACTATGTTTTCCTTTGAACCTTGACTCAATTGTTGCTCCTCATTACAACCATGCATCTATCTATCTATCTATACTCAAAAAGCTTGGTCACACTTCTGATAGCTTTGTTGCTAAGATTATCTGAGAAGCCATGCTTTTATTTCTCTCTCATATTCATTATGTTAATGGAATATATATGAATGCAAGGTACCTAAAGAAAAGGGACTCCCATCATTTTAAAGTTCCTCTCACTATTGATAGGCACGCCACAATCGCATGACATGGCATGCATATATTGATGAATTTTAATGAATACACTTCTCACGACTCCTGCATGATTTTTCATATTTTCACCATCTCTAGCATGGAAATTTTCTCCTTTATGTGAAATGCATTCCAGCATTAACCAGACAAGGCAAAGGCATGCATATTCTTTTCCATTTGCAGATGATCAACCATTAAACATTTCTGCCTTTCGCATTATTCCCAATAATTTGACTCTTATACAGGCAAGTATAAGAGTTCGGCTTACAACAACATCAAGAAAAAGAAAAAGTAAAAAAGAAAGGACACGTTAATTTCTTCGTCTCTTGATACCATCAAATGTCAAATTAAATTCTCCATTCAAAAAATCCTCAACTATTCAATCTTATATAGGTAAGTACAAGAGTTCGGCTTATAACAGCAACTAAACAAGAAAGGGCCCATTTCTTCTTCGAATGCCAAATTAAATGCTCCATTCAAAATCCTCAACTTTTCATTTTCTTTCTCTATATTTAGATATAGTAACACACTACACACCTCTGACTTCTGAAATGGCAAATAGTTATGGTCTTTATTAAATACATATGAGAGTAGTTGAAGAAGTTAAAGAAGTATGTTGAATACATAGGCTTTTACCATTTTCGGAAATGTTTTCTGGCTACAATTGTTGATGAAAAAGAGCAACCAATTGTATACCATGATAGCTAAGAAGTAGGTTCTCATTAATGCAACGAATCATGTTGATCAAATCATGTGATTTTCTTTTACTCTATATATAAAGAGTACTCTAATATATATATATAAATTGTCCAATTTTGGTCATATTTTTGTTCTATTATAAATGTCCATTTACAGTATCAATACTATTTTTTTGTAATCGATACAAATTTAAATTTTGATTCCTATACTAACCCTCATTGATATTGAGACGAAAAAGGATGAGAGAGACATAAACACACAATTAATGAGTTAACTTTTAAATGACATAAAACTAAGATTTTTTTAAGGAAGATACTCGTATAGATTAAGGGTTACTGTTTTTAATTTTCTAGTATTATCATCGATTTCATTGCACACTGGCTTGCTTCCTACTTACACGAAGCATCCAGTATTTGCCTGCCAATTTTGCTTTTGCTGCCGCTTTTGTAATAGTGTATTGAATCTTTAGGTACTGATACTGCGATTAGAATGGTGAAAATGTGAAACTGCTTTCATAATGCTTAATATTAGGAGAATGTTCGATTCTGCTCGATGCATGAGTGCAAGCTGAAAAAAAGCTTCACAGGGACTTCTCTACCAGCAAATAAACTTGACCTGCATGATAAGCTCAAATTAAGGAGCTACATTGTCTTGGATGAAAGCAGCAATAAATTTACAATTCAGCAGGATGATTAACGAAAACAGACGACTTTTACCTTTCACATTATCCATCCTGCCCATTGCAGGTTAGAGATAAGATACAGCAACAACAATTTCAACTTGAGTCCATGTTCTGCTTAAGAAATTGAAGATCCCACATCTGCCGCTGTACGGCTTCTTCGGACAAAGTTTTTGGTTCTGGATAATTTGTTCTCTCCCCATCAGCTACCCTCTTTGACATGGCACTCACTAACCTCTCTATCTTAGATTTTCCAACTGTTGGGAAAACAGCATTTATCATGGCATACAGTAGATCCTCCTATTCTATAGGATCTCTACCAAAGCAACAAATATATATGGCTTCCAGAGCTTTCTCCGCTCGAACCTCCATGGGAATTTCCGGGATTGATGCCTTCATCTTTGCTCGTTTCTGCATGGCAATTAGCTTTTAGCGTATTTCGAATAAATACCATACAATTTACAAATTGCAAATAAAAAAATGAAATTAGTAGATTTCAAATAAATACCACAAATCATTGTTTTTCAGTGTATTACATTGAGGTGTAAATATATTGTCATCAAATAAGTTTTACTAATCAGTATTTCTCCGGAACCAGATCCAGATCGTTCTACGGTCAAATGGGGTCAAATGGGGGACACTGCACGGTGCAACTCATTGCCAAGAAAATTCAACAGAAGCATTTACCAAGAAATATGAAATAAATTGACAAATAATGGCTCAACCCAAAGATTCCGAACATATCAAGAGCCCAAATATAACATATACATCTGTACGGCATTAGTGATTATACTATGTTCAAGCACTGCACATTCACATGCACCTTTAAAGATTCAAGGGTTCTCATTGTACTGCATAATTAATGAAGAAAATAAATATACTTTGAATCGGTAAAATAACTAAAAAAATGGGGGGAGAACTTCTATAAAAAATTAAAAGATATAGAGAAGTCGTAAAAACAAATTTTACTAATGTTTTATTCAAAATAGTCTTTATAATGCTAATGGCACATGGAGCCATGCTAGTCATCCTTCCATGGAAAAAGGAAGAAAATAACGGGGCCCGCATCGTATTGATTAATAGTGGAAATAGAAACGGCGAAGACTCCATATGGATATATCTACCAATTGTATTGATGGTTTTTAACATAACCATTAAAGCACGCTACTTAATAAAATACTAACAATATTGTTTTTTGCATGCATCATGTACACTTGAAATGCAAATATCATATTACGAAGTCCATTATGAAGAATATTTGCATTAATTACCCTATAGCCATTTTTCATTGTACATTGTAATTCATATGGATTGGACAAGTGCAATGGAGGTCAATAAATGCTCTGTTTCGAAGAAATGACAAAAACATCCATGCTCGCGTTTGTCTGAATCTTACACTCGTATGGCTTTAGCAGGAACGGCCGTTCTCCGATTCACTTTTTGACCCGCAAAGAGGCAACCTAACCCCATGGTTAATGGGGAAATGGCCTAGGCTAGAACTAAAATAGCATGACAGGATGCAGTTGAAAAAGACATACTACTTGTCAATTTACTAGAGAAGAAAGCCCTTATTAAAGTAATTCATATAGGAAACCCCCACCCCCCACAACAAAAAATAAATAAATAACGTGACGCAGAAAGGAACTGCAGGACTAGTGGATGCAAAGTGAATTGACACAACTTGCGATAAATATTCTCTTAAAGATCGGATAAAAATAATATTGTGATAACAGATTATATTTTAAAACTTAGGGTTAATTCACAATTAAATTTGGAGTTCAAATCCAAAAAATAAATGCCCATAAAAGTACGAGTTCAAAGTGTGAATTAGATTAACGACCTATCATAAAGACCAAGGTTTTGTAAGGATATTAAGTTGTAATAGATACACATTTGCTACTTAAGTCGAGATAAGTATTCAATTATTGTAAATAATAGCCCGAATTCAAGGTTACCTATTAGAAGCCTGCAAACCAGTCTAAGATCTTGCAAAACTACGCTTCAATTGGTCAGAATCTGGTGCTATTCGCAGTCTATTATGATTCAGATTTAAATGAAATATGCAATTACTTTATAAAAGCATGAAAGGGGCCTTGTTCTGGTGATTACTTGGAGGCAAATGCGTATAACGAATGATCACAGTCAGATCATATTTAGAACCCAAACCTGAGTCAAAACAAATACTTGGGGGGGGGGGGGGGGGGGGAGTGAGGGAGTGTGTGTGTGTGTGTGTTTTCTCTCGCTCAAACCTACATGCGAAGAAAAGGCGATGTCTTCGAAGGAGTTGTCGTCTTCTGATGGGTCCCGTCAAGATGTTACCTTCCGTAGATCCTGCTGTTGGCGACGATGGACGGCTGAGATTGGATTGGAGGTTGACTCCTGAAGCGTGCGGATCTCAATGGGTTTGAGGTGGTTGAGACCGAGCTACCTGCAAGAAAGTCCCGAGGTGGTTGTACTACCAAGGACCCTCCGACGATCAGGTTAGCCCGGATATTTGAGCAGAGTAGCGGCCTAGTGAGGAAAGAATGACTTGTTTGAACCGTCTGAAAGAGGGGTTTATATAATGGTGGCAACAGGCAGGCAGGCGCGAGAATCACGCCGGCCGTTACGCTCCCGAAGTCATGCCCGCGTGATAGGCGTGATCCCGCATTAATAACGAAACAGGCTCGTTAATGGGGGAACGTGATGGCGTGGAACCCAGGACATGGACGACGGATATCTCGCGCAAGGCGAGATTCACGGGGGTGAGACGGTTGCGCCTGCGATTGGTGTCGTTGGTCGGTTGATGAGACCGAGAAAGATGAGCTCGGCGGGAGGCTCGGGGACGAGCGGGAGGCCGAGGTATCTCGGTTCTGCGATTGCCCGAAGACGAGCTGAGAGGGCCGAGGAGACCAATTGTGCAGGGGGCTCGGAGGTGAACCAACGGTTGTTTGTAAGGCGGGCACAGGAGTGGTGTGGACGGTCGCAGAAGGTCGGCTATGTCCATGGATCGCAGACCCGGGGTATCTTTCCGAAGTACCGTTTCTGGTCCTTTCTTGCAAGCTACGGGACGCGTCATCTGCCACGTGTTACGATCTCGAAGATCACCGATATCGAGCATCATCGTTATCCCCCTACTCTCGTCCCGACCTGCTCACGGGTCGGGTCGAGAGTGATCCGCCGGGTCACCCGATGTGACCTCCTTTTCGTAGATATCGTAAGGGTGCATTCCCGGACAATCAACTCCATTTTCTTGATGACGTCAGCGGATCAGGGGCCAGATCTTGCATTAAAGAGGATGCGCCGGATCGTGCGTACGTTACCGAAGCGACAGCCCACGTGTCTGGCGCTGGTTGGCTAACGCGACGGGCCGCAAATTTCCGACGTCGGATGGGGTGCGATCAATACGCGTGCGACAGGTGGAGCGACGGTGGCCATCGAATGCAATGAGTCATTTCCGCGGGAGATGACTGTCGCCGTTGGATGTGCATGCCGGCAGTTATAAATAGAAGTGGGGTCCCCATCAGGGCCCATACCTCTTCATAATTTTCTCGTCCAGAGTCTCGTTAGCTCGGCGCTCTCCTTTTTAGGTCGGATCTCTACGTTTTCTCTTCCAAGGACTCATCCTCTCCACCAGGTTAGATATCTTCTTATGAAGAGTCTGTAGAAATAGATCGGGTAGAGTCTAGGGAGCCCCCCGTAGATTCTTCTTTTTTTGCTGCTGCTTCTTCTGCCACTGAGTCGGAGTCCTCCCGGGAAGTTAGGGTCAGATCTTCTTCCTAGGGTCACGCGACGGGGGCGGTTCCCAGAGCGGAGGTCACAGATGCTCCTGGTGTGTCATCCACGGTGAGGTATGAGGATGAGCTCGCCACCGCTCGGGCTCGTTTCCACATTCCTCCCGGCTATACGCTACGTTTGGCCGAGGAAGGGGAGAGGGCAGATCAGGTACGGGGTAAAGAGATTGCCCTGTACCTGGAGGCCTTTTGGACCGGAATGCGCATGCCCTTCTCTCCCGAGGTTGTTAGAGCGCTGAATCATTTTAGGTTAGCCCCGGGTCAGCTAGTGCCGAACTCCTGGAGGATTCTCCTTGGGTTCCTGGTCCGTTTGAAGTTGCACATGATCCCCCTTCAGCTGAACACCCTTGCCTCTTCTCTCTGTTACAAAAGTACCCGGCACTCGTGCGGACGAGCCGAGGTAGGTATATATCTTCTTTAGGAAACAACGGGGAAGTGCTGCCGGGTCGAGGGTCGTCGTGGTCCTTTCTTCCATCCATGATTGGAAGAAAAAGTTTTTCTTTGTCGGACCGCCTGAGGGTGAGAACTGGCCCGTGCCCGCCCAGTGGTCTAGGGATAGTTGCCGGCGGGAGAGTCAGTCGAACGATCCCGACGCGGTAAAAGTGCCCATTCCCCAGGCTAACGTGTTGCTTTCTGAGCAGGCCCTTAGTTGGGCCGGGCTCAGCCTGTCCAGTTCGCGGGTAAGTTAGGAGTTTACAGGCGATCTGTTTAGACTAGCGTTTATTTTCATTTTTACTTGCGTTGCTGACTCCATTGTACCTTGTCTTGAACAGAACCAATGGACGTGAGCAAATTCCGAGCGGCCATGCATGAGCAGAAAAAGGAATCGAGGGCTGGAGGTGTCAGCTCCTGCAGTCCGACGTCGGCCCCGGCTCCCCCGGCAGCCGCTCCACCGAGCCGTTCGAGTGCGGCTCGTGCCCCGGAGTCCAGCCAGGCGCCGAGCCGGAAGCGGGTTCGGGAACAAGAGGCCCGGGCTTTGGAGATAGAGACTGGCTCTCCAGCGTCGTCTCTCAAGAGGTTCCACCGGACGGTCCCGCGTACCCCGGCCTCCCCAATCTTTGTGGACGAGGGGGACCTCCGCTTTGAGGTGCTCTCGGGGCTCTCCATTACTGACAGCCTGCTGACGGAGATGGAGAGGTCGGCCGAGGGCAAAAATCTCTCGGGGAACTCTCATGGCGCAAATGGCGGCCATCACCCAAGAGGCCATGCAGGTTAGTGCTCGCACCCCACTTGGGTTTTCATTCAGCGTCTTATTTATTCGAGAGATTGGGTGCTTCCCTTTCCTTTTTGACCCCCTTTTGATTTCTTCAGATCCTCCAGCACGTCACTCTCGTCGTCCAAATGGAGGACGAGGAAATTGCCCCGGCGATGTGGGCCGCGGGCGAGTTCTACTCGCTGGAGGAGAGCTCAAAGTTAGAGCTGGAGGCGGCGATGGCGAGGGTCGTCGCCCTTGAGGACGAGGTGGCGGATGGGAAGCAGGAGGTTGCCAGGTGCCGTGAGGCCGTCCGGGCCGCCGAGACCAAGCTTCAGAACTCCAAAGTGCTCGTCGGCACCCTGAAGAAGTCGGCGAGCTCCCTCCGGAAGGAGTGCGAGGTTGCGATGGAAGGAATGAAGCGAGCCAAGCTCAGAGCGTCGAAGGCGGTGGAAAACTAAAAGAAGTCGGACCATTTTTACACCGACCTAGCCGCAGCCTCTACCCTCATCTGGCACGATGCCCTCGACGCCGTCAAGGCTCGGATGCCGGAGTTCCCTGATGGAGAGCTCCGGGATGAACATCCTCGCGGGAATAACGCGCAGGGGAATACTCCTGGAAGCACTGCCGGGGAAGAGGCTCCCGGTGAGGGTGGCACCGAGGCTCCTGCGATGGGCGTCGATCCTTAAGAAGCAGCTCCGGTCGTGGTGGACACGGAGCTCCTCGGGGTTGCGCCCGGCCCTGAGGCCTGAAACCCCTCGTCTTCTTATGTCTTCTTTTTTCTGTTGCTTCGGGAATCTTGTAAGCCTCCGGGCATTTTTGTAAGGCCGGGGGGGCAATAATACCTTTGTAAAGACTTTTGAATGAAGCATTTTTTGCGGTGTTTGGCGCAGTTCTTCAGTCTGCTTGTTAAATCTGTTTTCACGGTGCTGAGCTTAGAGAATTTCATTTAGCGACCGCACGTCGAGTTGAATTTAACCATTTTAACAATTGCCTAAGTGTGCAAAGACCGGTGAGAGGTCGGCATCATCATGGCCCCGAAGTCGACGTGGGGATCGCGTAGTGAAGATACGTCGGGGTTATCATCTAAGGATGGGCCGAGCGGGGCTGCTGCCCGGTTGCCTCTTGGCGAGGGCTTAGATTCCTGATTTTGTGGGGTAGTGAACGACCAGCCAGCATAACCGAGCAGGGTAGCTGCTCGGTTGACTCTTGGTGAGGGCTTTGGTCCTTAGCGCGGGAGGGGCCGTAAGAGGCCTGCTAAGAATATACCGAGCAGTGAAGCTGCTCAATTGCCTCTTGGCAAGGGCTCAGATCTCTGGCGATGTGGGATAAGGAACTACCATCCAGGGATAACCGAGCAAGGGCGGGCCCGGTTGCCTCTTAGCGAGGGCTTAGTTCCCTGGCATTGCGGGATAGGGAGCTACCGGCCAGGGATGACCGAGCAGGGTAGCCGCTCGATTTCCTCTTGGCGAGGGCTTAGATCCCTGGCGATGTGGGGTAGGGAACTACCAGCCAGGGATAACCGAGCAAGGGCGGGCCCGGTTGCCTCTTGATGAGGGCTTAGATCTCTGGCGATGTGGGGTAGGGAACTACCAACCAGGGATAACCGAGCAAGGACAGGCCCGGTTGCCTCTTGGTGAGGGCTTTGATCCTTAGCGCGGGAGGGATCGTAAGAGGCCTACTAAGGACGGACCGAGCAGGGTTGCTGCTTGGTTGCCTCTTGGCGAGGGCTTGGATCCTTAAGGACGGGCCGAGCAGGGTTACTGTCCGGTGCCTCTTGACAAGGGCTTTGATCCTTAGCGCGGGAGGGGCCGTAAAAGGCCTGCTAAGGATAGGCCGAGCAGGGTTGCTGCCCGGTGCCTCTTGACGAGGGCTTGGATCATTAAGGATGGGCCGAGCAGGGTTACTGCCCGGTGCCTCTTGGTGAGGGTTTCAATCCCTGGCGTCGTGGGGTAGGGAACTACCAGCCGGGGATAGCCGAGCAGGGTAGCCGCTCGGCTGCCTCTTGGTGAGAGCTTCGATCCCTGGCGTCGTGGGGTAGGGAACTACCAACCAGGAATAACCGAGCAGGGTAGCCGCTCGGCTGCCTCTTGGTGAGCGCTTCGATCCCCTGGCGTTGCGGGGTAGGGAACTACCAGCCAGGGATAGCCGAGCAGGGAGCCGCTCGGCAGCCTCTTGGTGAAGGTTTCGATCCCTGGCGTTGCGGGATAGGGAACTACCAGTCAGAGATAACCGAGCAAGGGCGAGCCCGATTGCCTCTTGGTGGGGACTTTGATTCGCGCGGGAGGGGTCGTAAGAGGCCTGCTAAGGATATACCGAGCAGTGAAGCTGCTCAGTTGCCTCTTGGCGAGGGCTTAAATCTCTGGCGATATGGGATAGGGAACTACCAACCAGGGATAACCGAGCAAGAGCGGGCCCGGTTGCCTCTTGGCGGGGGCTTAGTTCCCTGACGTTGCGGGGTAAGAAACTACCGGCCAGGGATGACCGAGCAGGGTAGCCGCTCGGTTGCCTCTTGGCGAGGGCTTAGATCCCTGGCGAAGTGGGGTAGGGAACTACCAGCCAGGGATAACCGAGCAAGGTCGGGCCCGATTGCCTCCTGACGAGAGCTTAGATCTCTGGCGATGTGGGGTAAGAAACTACCAGCCAAGGATAACCGAGCAAGGGCGGGCCCGGTTGCCTCTTGGTGAGGGTTTTGATCCTTAGCGCGGGAGGGGCCGTAAGAGGCCTGCTAAGGACGGACCGAGCAGGATTGTTGTCCGGCTGCCTCTTGGCGAGGGCTTGGATCCTTAAGGACGGGCCGAGCAGGGTTACTGCCCGGTGCCTCTCGGCGAGGGCTTTGATCCTTAGCGCGGGAGGGGCCGTAAAAGGCCTGCTAAGGACGGGCCGAGCAAGGTTGCTGCCCGATGCCTCTTGGCGAGGGCTTGGATCCTTAAGGATGGACCAAGCAGGGTTACTGCCCGGTGCCTCTCGGCGAGGGCTTCGATCCCTGGCGTCGTGGGGTAGGGAACTACCAGCCGCCGAGCAGGGTAGCCGCTCGGCTGCCTCTTGGTGAGGGCTTCGATCCCTGGCGTTGTGGGGTAGGAAACTACCAGCCAGGGATAGCCGAGCAGGGAGCCGCTCGGCTGCCTCTTGGTGAGGGCTTCGATCCCTGGCGTTGCGGGGTAGGGAACTACCGGCCAGGGATAGCCGAGCAGGGAGCCGCTCGGCTGCCTCTTGGTGAGGGCTTCAATTTCTGGCATTGCGGGGTAGGGAACTACCAGCCAGGGATAACCAAGCAAGGGCGAGCCCGGTTGCCTCTTGGTGAGGGCTTTGATCCTTAGCGCGGGAGGGGCCGTAAGAGGCCTGCTAAGAACGGACCGAGCAGGGTTACTGCCCGGCCGATTCGTGAGGTTCTGTCCGACCTTCCCGGTGTGAGTATGGGGAATAGGGACAGTCGCGGGAGACACGTGTAATGAACGTGTGGGTGAGGCGAAGTGTCGGAGCCGCGTCGTTTCGATTTCGCCGAGAGGTTCAATGTCTGCCGCGTGGCGGTACAGCTGTGGGTGAAACAAGCGACTGTTGGACTTGTGGGGCGTTGTCGAAGCGGGTGACGTACCCTTTGAATGTTTCTTTGTCCCCGCTCTTGATTGTGAAAAGATGGTCGACGGTCCGTTTCTGCCGTCTGTTCCCGACAAAGTGGCCGAAGAGTTGGGTGGCCAGCTCGTCGAAGGTTGAGATTGAGCGTGGCGTGAGCCCTCGAAACCAGTCTCGTCCGGAGCAGATAAGAGTGGCCGGGAAAGCTCGGCATTGGGCAGCGTCAGAGTTGTCTTGGAAGCTCATTCATGCGGTGAATGCGTCCAAATGGTCCGTCGGGTCAGACTTACCATCGAAGAGAGAGACCTTTGGGGGCTTGTTCCAGGAGGAGACATGTACGGCGAGCAGCTTCTCGGTGAAGGGTTTTGTGAGCGAGTCGGCGGCGTACTTAGCCCCGTCGCTCGAATGATGACCTTCTCGATGCATACCTTCAATCTTCTTTTCGAGGGCATCGAGTCGGCCAGGGTATCCCGACGATTCGGCACATTCTGATCTTTGGCCTCTATTGTTGGAGACCTGTGTCTGGCCGCGGCCCCGGTTCCTTTCGATGAGGTTCCTTAGATCCCCTGGCGAGGTAGTCCTTGAGCTGCCATGACGAGTCCCGTCCGCACGACCCGTCGAGGGAAGGGGTGTCGGTCATGCCTGGGCGCAGGCGAGCTGACCGACACCTCCTCGGGAGGGACAGGGTCATGATGAGGCTTGGGGCGAGACACTTTGGCGATGGACCTCGGTGTTGAACTGTGGGGCGCCCAACGGGTCGTGGAATATGTTGGCCCGGGAGATCTGCGGCCATGGGAGGCAGCGAGGCGGTGGTCGACAGTGCCAACACGAGCAGAGTCTTCTCTCCCTCTGTAGGGGTCCCGGTCCCGAGGTAGGGGAGCGGCGACCTGGAGAGCTTGCCCCGCCGTTTGGACACGGACGAGCGCATCCACGACAGACGCGAGTCGATCTATCCGGACGGTTAGGACGTTGATGGCGTTCGGGGGAAGAGATTCGTCCGTGCCTCCGTTGTGGGTGAGGCGACGGCTAGCACTTGGATCGTCGCGGTGATCGCTCGCCATTGAGTTGAGATCGGAAGGTGAACTTTGTTCAGTGGAATCAAGATGTTCCCACAGACAGCGCCAGCTGACGGATATCGGATCTCGTCAAGATGTTACCTTCCGTAGATCTTGCTGTTGGCGACGATGGACGGCTGAGATTGGATTGAAGGTTGACTCCTGAAGCGTGCGGATCTCAATGGGTTTGAGATGGTTGAGACCGAGCTACATGCAAGGAAGTCCCGGGGTGGTTGTACCACCGAGGACCCTCCGACGATCAAGTTAGACCGGTTATTTGAGCAGAATAACGGCCTAGTGAAGAAAGAATGACTTGCTTGAACCGTCTGAAAGAAGGGTTTATATAGTGGTGGCAACAGGCAGGCAGACGCGAGAATCACGCCGGCCGTTACGCTCCCGACGTCACGCCCGCGTGATAGGCGGGATTCCACATTAATGACGAGACGGGCTCATTAATGAGGGATCGTGATGGCGTGGAACGTGGCCGGCAGATATCTCGCGCATGGCGAGATTCACGGGGGTGAGGCGGTTGCGCCTGCGATTGGTGCCGTTGATCAGTCGATGAGACCGAGGAAGATGAACTCAGCGGGAGGCTCGGGGACGAGCGGGAGGCCGAGGTATCTTGATTCTGCGATAGCCCGGAGACGAGCTGAGAGGGCCGAGGAGGCCAATTGTGCAGGGGGCTCGGAGGTGAGCCAACGGTTGTTTGTAAGGCGGACACAGGGGTGGTGTGGACGGTCGCAGAAGGTCGACTACGTCCCTGGGTCGCGGACCCGGGGTATCCTTCCGAGGTTCCGTTCATGGTCCTTTCTTGCAAGCTACAGGACACGTCATCTGCCACGTGTTACGATCTGGGAGATCACCGATATCGAGCATCATCATCTTCAAACAGGGGAAAGTTGGCAACAACCTCTTGAGAAGGCAGCAACAATGGAGACCTCGCAGAGAGGCAGCGACATTGGCGACCTCGCAGAGAGGCAGCGACATTGGCGGCGTTTCTCGATGAAGACGATGATGGCAGATCTCAATGAAGGCAAACAACAGTGACTGATATCAAGCCAACGGCAACAATTTCTCTTCTATTATTTTCTTCTTCAGATTATTAGGGTTTATAGAGGTGGGGCTAAAGATGATAATGTTGATGATGGAGGGGGAGAATAGAGAAATCAGAGTTCACCATAGTGATCGAACTTCTCAATCGCAGGCAGCCAATGGCCTTTAAACAATCAACAAATTAGCTCAGACGCAAGCAATAAATTTTATTCATACAAGGATGATCTTCTCATTACAACCTGGGCCCTTTAAATATGTCTCCTTGTACAATTTCAACTAAAGTAAAAACGTATGTAAATAAAAGCTCATTATTCATACTTATTTATCTAAAATGATTGATGAAATAGGGATATAGCATCTATCAATGCCTATATGGCAGCAAAAATTGACTGAAACAAGAAAGGCCGCTTTATTCCTCCATTTTTTATAGAGGTGTGTTTGAAACCCAATCAATCCTTCCCAACTTGGAAAGATTCACCTCCGGTATAATGAAGGAGGTGATAATGCTCCAATGCTTCTAGGTATAATTGCTCAATCTCCTCCACTCGTAACTAGCTACAATGTGAATGAAGTATGCAAGTCCATCGAATCAAGTAAAGGTAATATGCACTGCAAGGTTGCACGGACACGGATACGGGGACACGGACATGGTGCGATGCGACACGGCGATACGGCAGAATCCCAAAAAATAAGATACGGGGACACGGATATATCATTGCAACAACATATTCAACAAAAACCTTAGCTTTTCAATATTTTTTTAGCGTATTTATCAAATTTCAGCAAAGAACTTAATTTGCACAACTTTAGCAATTTTCATAAAAGAAATATGATTTTAGCATTTATTTTACCTGTATTTAACATAATTTTAACAATTATAATATAATTTCAGTAGTTTCCTAACTGTACTTAACATAATTTAGCAAAATCATATAGTTTTAACATTTTCCTAACAACTTCAACAAAAATACCTTATATATTTCACATAGAAATTATATTAAGCAGTAAAATTGAGTAAAAAGAAAAGGAAAAGTCAACAAATTAAGGAACTTATAACAAGATTAGGGTTTTCTCGATTTTAATTGAAATAGTTTTTTTGTGTCGTGTTTCACTAAAATGTATTTGACACTTGTCAGATACGTGTCTGACACGTATCCAGATCAAAAGCCGCCTTGTTTCGAAGTGGGACACGGAAAATATGTGTCGGACACGTGTCGTGCAAGTGTCGGATACGAATCCGACACAGATACGGCAACCAAAAAGACGTGTCCTTGCAACCTACATGCACTGTTTGTAGTAGAAACTATCTTTTTATCAATGTTCTCATATATCTGATCTGTAGAATGGCTCGATGAGGAATACGCTGGTGGTGGTAGCGGTTGAAATGGTAGTCTAGCTCTATTGTATGTTGTATCCAAAGTAGCCATTTATTGGGTTAGAGGAAAGATGTCATTCATTTTTAGGAATTCTAGGCTACGATATCTATCTTCAAATTTTCAAAATATTATATTGTGGTCTATACTGCATTGTTTGATTGATTTAAAATCTTTGGTTATCGATAATTGACATTAAATATTCATTTGCGATTAATTTATTGATAGCTTATATTATCTAGGTTCTATCTATGTCACCCCACAAAAAATTAACTATTTCTAAATATCATTCCAGGTTTTCTATATACCACCCCCAAAAACATATAAGTTATTTCCAGAACATACGAGTTAACCATAAATCACCCCCAAAACATTGTCATTATCAAAATATCACCTCCGGTAGCTTCCACCATCAAATTATTTAAATCGAGTTGGGTTAGCTTAACTAAGGTTGCTGGTTTATGAAACAGAAAATCCAAATTAGCTCATTTCTCTCTTATTCTCCTCTCTCAAGGACTCCTCTTCCTTTTTTTTCCAAATTCACTTGATTCAATCCATCACACTACACAGAACCCTTGATTTCTTTGCAAAGTCAAAACTAGACTCCACCTTTGTGCCATTTTTGTTGGAAGAGGAAAAATTAACTAGATATTTTCAACGCTAGAGTATTTCATCCGAAAGTTAACTCAGGGAAGAAATTCGAATAAATTCAAGTTTTAAGGGTGTTATATGGAATATCAAAGTTTAGGGGTGTGGCGTTTAGAATTAGCTAAGTTTTGAGGGTGATATATTGGAAAACCCCTATTATTTAATAGGCTAAATTGCACAAATGTAGCCATAAACTTTCATGTTTTTTGTAATTGATACCATGAACTAATTTAATTACAAACAAGTACCATCACCTATCACCCCCAATTGCAACTAATACCGTTTTACTGCCACGTCAGCAATATTTTGAGTTATTTTCTCCATTTTACCCTTATGAAATTTCTCAGTCAACACCATCATAACCTTCAATTTAAAAAAAAACAGAGAAAGAAAAAGAACTAGAAAGAAACAAAGAAATCGGATGCAAACCAAGTTTCATGATACCTATTTGCAATTATTAAAGTTTATGGTATCAATTGCAAAAATCATGAAAGTTCATGGATACATTTGTGCAATTTAGCCTATTTAATAATCAAAATATCAAATGTTGGAACTCTTCATTAGTGGTCTACATATAGCATAGAACTTCAATCTATGGCTATTATGTGCTGCGTCATTTAATTTTCCTTGTTGGGCGCATACACCATAGCATGATTGCCTTATCATATGCATATTCACACAGGCAGCCATTTCTTTCCCGCGTCATAAGGGCTTGTTGTTTTATCACGTATGTGACATGTCTGATTGTGGAAAGAAATTTACATTAATTTCCCTGTAGCCAATTTTCATTGTACATTTTTAGTTGCATGTGCCATAAATCGAGTTTATTTAAATCATATAAGGTATTTCGAGTGGAGAGAAAAAACTTGCTTAGAGGTTTATGATAGAAAGTTCTGCTCGTCTGCATGAATACTATATACTTCAGGAGATTGCATAAGAGAATGTTAATATTCAGTAAGAAGACTCGGTGTGTACTAACAGTGTGTGTTTAGGGTGATGGGATTTAGTTGTAGATTGCAGACCACTAAGGCCACAACATAACATGGAGGAAGACGGAATATGCAATCATTGCATAATCAGAAAAATTTTGAACAAAAGACTATTTTCTTGAAATAAGGTCTCACACATACATCATACATTTCACAGGATTCCAACCTCATGTTGCAGGCCTGCACCTTTTTCTCATCAAAGAAACATTTTTTCTATTATTGATGTGGATTCAATCAAACAGCCCTAATGTTTATAATTAGTCAAATTTGTTGTTTTTAAATGGCATGCTCCGGAAAGGTTTTAAACATAAGCAAAATGTATATTGCCAAGAGAAATCAATAGGGGCTCTAACCTCCTTTGCAGCAGTCATCATCGAAAGACAGCTCTCCTCTTCAAATTCAATATCATTGGAAATCCGAAGTCTAGCCACTGCTTCCGATATCTCTTCAGACTTTAAGAGCCCAGCACCAACAGCAGCCAACCAACAGCATAAAAGAACATACAAGGGATCTCCTGCCTGCCCAAAAGAGGATTTACATTTACAAACTTAAATCGGTGAGGACAGATCTCCCTTCACATAGAGATAAGTGTTCCTTAAAAATTCTTAATACCAATCATAGCACATTCAAAATGCATGTCCAGTCAAAAGGGCAATGATATTCATAAAAACTAAAAAGCATGATCAGAAATGTTTGACCTACAATTATGTACACAAAGTGTGCAGAAACAAGTTGATATAGCTATACAAAGTTCAATATAAAAGGATGTGAGACAAATGTATATGGGAATCAATCACCAACCACGGTATTAAAGAACGATAATTTCCTTTGTAAGTTAGATTTGTGATGTGTGCTATCCATCCATGCATGCATGTATTTTTGTTAAAAGTAGAAGTTAAAACTTGAAACTAAGAATGCACCTCATTTGTTTGTAGTCTTTTAGATATCTGATGGTGGTAGCATTTTATATAGTCAAAAACGAAAATATCTTATCGGGAAAGGCTACAGTTGTTGACGGAAGCTGTAAAATAACCACAATAAGCTTAAGCTGATTGGTCGCCCAAAATTATATACTAAACACACTTAACACTTTTTCACACGGTCCTAAGGCCATGTGAAGATGCTTAAGGAAAAGATGACTTGCTTGGAAAGGCTTGCGAATTCTTAAAATTATAATTATGAGAGTTAAGCTTGGGAATTCTAAGGGCTTGCTAATCAGATACGATGCTGATTTCCACTATGCACGCTTAAATGTTCGGTTGTGGGAAAACAATGTACATCAAGTACAATAAGTGAGTTCAAATTTAACAAGAAGCTAAGGACTGATCTATTATGTCAACCAACCACAAATATCCTGAGTATACATAGAAAAACATGGTGTTTCTATGCACTATGTAGCGAAGACACTAGTACCACTGGTCCGCAAGCACCTAATGAAGATTTTATATGGCAGATCACAACGCACGCACACTTAAATATGGGACAATAGAATCCTCAAGTATGAAAATGGATTTGGGACACAAGCACGACACAGATATAGTAACGATACAAATGTAAGCAATAGGACATGGGGGGCATGAAAACACAACATTAAGCACACATCCGCACTCACATGCAAGCACGAGCATGCATGCATGGATCCATATATGCATGCATATGTATGTACATGAATTGCCAACTAAGAATGCTGACCATAATCCGCATTCATCAATATGAATTTATAGATAGTCACAAAATATCAAAAGACATGTTCATGAAAAGGAAAAACTTACATCTATGTATAGGGACAAGAATATTATAGAAATGTCTAACAAGTTGATAACAACAATATATTAATATATAATTTATCAGTATCAAGTTGTGAACTATATGCATGGTTTGAAATCTCGGCCTATCCCGACCCGAGATGGCCGATTCCGATCAAAAAAATGACCATTAGAGTTCCAATCCCGATACTGTCCAATACCGTGTCATAGTGGGTTTACCATTTGATTAATAAAGTTCTAGTATTAAGTTTACTAATGGGTTAGCGGGTTAAATAATAGGTTAATGATTTATGGATTATTTGACATAATAAATTACTAAAAAGTATATAAAAATATTATAGTTATTTTCATCAAATATTATAACAATCATTTAGACATCATAAATTGGTAAAGAATTTGCCAAATTTTTATAGTTGCGCTTACTATTTATTTAAAGAATTTCTTAATTTAAATTTGTGTTTTGTAAAATGATATTAAATCCGATATTTTTTATCCGAGATGGCCAATTCCAACCCAAGAGTAACTACCTGATACTGATTCCGAGATTTTAAACCTTGCCTATATGTATATATTACAACAGTACATCTATATTTTTATGTGAAACAAGTTTTAGGATTTGAGTTTTGACACAAAATATTGTTTTACTCAATGTCGTATAAGCACAGGACACGTATACGACGGGTGACGGGCAAGTGTCGGTGTCTAATAAGTGTTGGACATGGGCATGGCATCACTTTGGAAGTGTCCATCCTTCAGAGACAAAATAAGGAGTGGATCAAGAGGATATTGTGAAATATGTAACACATTATAACCTCATATTGATTCAGCAATGCGATATCAATATCAATTCTCACATGTTATGCCAATACCGACTGTCCATATGCTGCCCAACAATGTGATAGCACTATAGATCCTCGCATATTTGACTGTTCATATGCTACCCTAATTGATTCTTCGATACGATATCAATTTGGTGCCGCATACACCCAGCTAAGAAATTCTTATGTTGTCACTCCATAATCTATTTCCTATATGTGTGTATCGAATAATTTAATGCACATAGAATATCCACAAATTGAATGGTATCGACATATAAAATGCATTAAAGGGGGCTTCTCCATACTATGGAACGAAACAAATAATGCAACAAAAACCGCAACATAATCTACTATAACATTAACATATAAGCTGGTTGATTAAAAATAATTATATACAATGACATATAACTATTATGTTCATAAGCAAAATGTCCTGCCTAATATCAGCATCTATGTAAGCCGAAAATATTTTCGTGGCATTGACTGAAGAGCACTTCGCAAACATACCCGGCCACGTCGATCTTGGAACTCATAGAAAGCCCTAGAATCCGTGATGCCACACTTGTTCCCAACCCTCCGCCGGAACTCGGCGAAGTCGATGGCGTCACCGCCGAGGCCGCCCTCGTCGCTGAGGATTCGGGCGACGAGCCCCAAAACGGGCAGGGACCCGATAACTTTGTTCGCTATGCTCCCAATCGAGTAAGGGTTCCTCTCCATGTACGCCTCGATCGAGTTAGGGTTTCTAACCCTAACCCTAGATGACGTCTTGGGAACGGGGAGGAGCAAGCGGTAGGGCTTCGATGGGAATAGAGAAGATGAGAGGTGACGGTTAGGGTTTGAAGTGGCCGTTGCAGTTACCGTTACCGTTACCGTTAAAGTCCCCATCGCTGGGGATAGAGCGGTCAAGTGTTAGCGCCATCCTCTTTTAATTAATTGAGGACGATACGGATCGAACTTGGGCCATTTTGGGCTCCATATGTATATGGGCCATAGGTATATAATTTATTACGTCAATTTTCTTAAAACATTTATCTAGTGATTTTATGCTTGAAGTAAAGGTTCATTGTTGGACATGTTTAGGTAAGGATCTAAACATGGACTCAAGCTTGAGCCGACTCTGGTTCGTTCGTAATAGTTCGAGTTTGGTCCTTTATAATTTCTACAGCTTTGTAAATTTATGTACGACCGCCAATACAAAATATTTTGAACCTATTGATATTGGAAAACTCTATTTTCTTCAATTTCTAGATTGTTTTAGTTGATGGCATGGGATGATATTCAAGCTTAAACCAAGTCCGACTTTATTTTAATCGTGTTTTGTTTTTAGAATCCTATGCTTTCTATGTTGTATAAACTTATGTCTCAATTTTATTTTCCCTTTTCGAGGAAAGAAAATCCACACACGAACTTTTTTTGGTTCCTGTTAAGTAAATGTTTCCCTTTTTCTTTTTCTGAAGAAAGAAATTCACACAAAATGTTTTATTGATAATGTCCCTGTATGGGCCTCTTTGATGAAATACTTGGGCTGAATCAAGATCCATCTAGTCTCTTTGATGAAATACTTGTGCTGAAGCAAAATCCTACCTAACAATTCAAAAATGGCCTTTCAATTATTGTTTTTGTCGTTTTTATTGTTTTTAATTTCATCAGTTTCCGCAAAATAATAATTATGTTTCTTTTTTTTATTCAACCTCTTTATCTACCAACCAAGACTATCTCAATTGGTATAACTTTCTGTTTAAAGTGAGAGGTCGCCGGTTCGATTTCCAAATAAAAAAGAAACACTAAATTGCGATCAACATTCGGAACCATATCTCTTTATCTACTCTTCTAATACAAACTCTTTTATAGGGTTTCACTTCAAATCTAATTTCAGATTGATGTACTCTCTGGGCCTGTTTGGCTGCAGGATTATGGATTTTGGATTCCAAAATTGCACAGTTGAAATTTCTGGATTTGGTAATTTGTTGTTTGGTTGGTTTTGGATTCCTAGTATTGGATTTGTAGATCCTTGTAATCTTTGTTTGGTTGGTTAAAAAAATGTGCGATTTGGATTTGAGGATTTTAGAGAGAGAGGATTATTAAATAAATAAAGTACACGGGTCTCATCTAAAAATACAATAAATAGTGCCAAATACTTAAAAATCCTTTAAATTTTTTAGGATTCAAGAATCCTTGTTTTGTGGTGGCAACTCCATAAAAAACAAAGGAATCCTGAAAATCCTAATCCTCCAACCAAACATAAAATTATGGAATTCTAGGATTCCATAATCCAAACAGTAAATCCAAATCCATAATCCTGCAACCAAACGTGCCCTAAGAGATTCACGCCTCATCTTATCTAGACAATTTTCCCAAGATCAGCTTCCAACCCTTTCTATGAGGCAGCGCCACTCAAATCATCAATACGCATTGTGCATATTTCTAAAAGAACTTATATGGATTTGGTAAATGCAATAGCAATATTAAAATTTACCATGATAATAAGACTATACTAGATTTGATGATAAAGGGTTAAACATATTTATTTTTGTTTAATTATACGTGCATCACATCATGTGATTAAATTCCCAAGTATCGTTTTCCTTAGACGTCAAAATGATTAGCATTGCCAAGGCCAGTAAATTCAAGTGAAAGTTTTAACATATTTTCAATAGTTTTGTTCATTTTGGCCTATTTAGGATTATTTCATGATAAGAGTACTATTTTTGCAAGTTAGGGTAGCGTAGGATTAGTTCACTGTAGGAGATAAATATTATTTTTGTGTCGGTTTGCAATGCACCGGAAAAATAAGAATGAGATAGAGACTTTTCGAATAGCTTTCCGGCAGCATCCGCAAATGGTAAAGATGAATAATTTTCATACCGGACCCAAGAGAAAAGTAGAGATAAAATTAACTATTGGGACAACTTCGCCAGCATTCCAGTCTATAAAGATTCCGATCTCACTAATGCATGACCAAGTATATATGGCTACCACAAGTTTAATCTTGAATGTAGGTCCATTTTAGAGAGACTTTTTTTATTCCAATAACATTGAACTACTTTTTAATAGTCTAGGTAATCCAAAACAAAAATTGCTATACACATTTGATAAAAATCAGATAAGGAGACGGATGCAAAATAGATATTCGCAAAATCAGATCTACTAAAATCAAGCAGTACACTTTGTGTAGGCCTAACTTGCTATTAGAAAGCTAACATGTAGATTTGAGTAGCACAACAAATACACAGAGACAGTTCAAATTTTAGTTATATTTACCTTAGTCTAAACCAAATTTAACCAAGGAAACGGCAGCTAGTGCATTCTTACCTTGAAATTTCTTAGTTGTTTTTAAGAAACAATAATAAAACATCTTCATGGTAAGAAAATTATGTATTCAAACTGCAAATTTTATCTAATCAAATAATATACATATATATAAGGCTTAATTACCAAAAACTACTCTAAAGTTTCACTCATTTCCAACTAACTACCCTAAAATTTAGAAGTGAAGGATAATTACTCTTTTCGACGTCCAACATCGGTATTTTGCCATCTTCATCAAAAAACAAAAAAAGTTTCCAAAATACCCCCAACTTCATCCTCCCCCAAACCGAAACCCCCAACCCAAGACCAGCCGCCGCTCACCGACCTCCCCCTCTCCTCTCCCGCCGCCACCTCCATCACCACCATCATCATCTTCTTCTTCTTCTGCATCTCACTACACCCTCTCCCGATCACCACCACCACCGTCACCTACATCGTCCACCCCTATCACTATCACCACCACTGCCATGACCTCCTTGCCTCCATCACCTTCTTCATCCCCCAACCTCGATCATCACCACCACCCCCATCATCTTCTTCATCCCCTAAACCCCGATTTCCACCACCATCACCATCACCCACCGTCCCCCATCAGCTTCTTCTCCTACGCTCACCATCTTCTTCTTATTCTTCCTCCACCTTCCCACCGCGACACAGCACTTCCTCCTTGCCGCCGCCGCCGCCGCCGCCGTCCATCACTTAACCCAAACACTAGCTATAATAAATATGATAATTATTAATAATTTAATTAATAAATATTTAAGATAACTAATTATATTTAGAATGAAAGCAAAATGGTCATAACTAATATTTTTTTATCGTTGACAATCATTGACAGTCAAAAGGGATAGTTATTCTTCATTTCTAAATTTTAGGATGATTTGTTGGAAATGAATGAAACTTTAAGGTAGTTATTGGTAATTGAGGTATTACCCCATATATATATATATAGAGAGAGAGAGAGATTAATGGAGGAAAGAGGCCATAGGAGGGAATTCCCTCCTATGGCGTCGAAAAAATACCCCCTCCACCAATTTTTCCGACGATCGGCCCCCATCATCTTCATCGTCATCATTTAAGATGTGGGTACACCAAATTTCATGTGATTCTACAACTTTTTCACCGTTGATTTAGTGGGTTCAAAATTAACGGTTTACCGACAATAGAACTTTTTACATTGCTAAATCAACGGTGAAAAAGTTGTAGAATCACATGAAATTTGATGTACCCACATCTTAAATGATGACGATGAAGATGATGGGAGCCGATCGTCGGAAAAATTGGTGGAGGGGGTATTTTTTCGACGCCATAGGAGGGAATTCCCTCCTATGGCAACTTTTCTCCATTATTCTCATATATATATATATATATATATATATATTGGATACTTGTAGATATATGAACCGTCATTAAAAATGGAATTAATATTTGTATCTGCAACATAATCACCATTTCGGATGACTAGGTTTCAGCTATACCCAATTTATAGGCTGAACGTACCTGCTTTCTAAATGTGTGCATAGCTGGATTTGAATTTCGATGGCTTTGATAACTTTTTTGGTCATATACTAAACTCTAAATTGATGATGAGAATATAGTTTAGTAATCTAAACAATAGTAAACCTAGGATCACAAGCCCAAGTCCCACAGTCCAACCGAATTAACTAATATTTTTAAAATGCTATTGGAGCAAAAGTCAAGGCAAAGATGAGGCCTGTTACTTTGTTTTCTATTATGTTGTGGATAGGGAAAGGAGCTCACATGCATTCTCCTCTCAAATCGATCTCAACAAATCATAAGACCATCCTCTTATTTCAAAAATATCATCTTTGACTGTAGTTATATTAATTAATGCAGCATGCTAACATGCTAACAGAATCTATTAATTAATCTATAATTTTTTAAACATTTGATTTAGCGGACTGTTGAGCTTAAGTCAAAGCAACCAGGATCACGAATGAGATGGAGGGAAAATATAATGGTTTTATCTTTAACAGAACTTGTGCTCGTGCGTTCCAGGTGTCAAATGTAATATTTCATATTATGAGAATGAGTATATATATAAATTTGTATATAATGAGGGTTTATGTGTAAATATGCAAATTTACATTATAAGGCATCATTTTTTGTATAGGTGTAAATTTGTAAATATTGAAGGTTTAGATGTAAATTTACATTACGATGCATCATTTTTTTTGTCCTCTTCCTTGATGAGGTGGAGGCCCTAAAAGAAAAGGATGATGAGATGAAAGCCCCAGAAGAAGAGGAATTTTCTTCCTGTTTTTTTGAATTTTGGAGAAAGGAGCACCTCACCATGAGGGGTATTTGCATTATAAAGAAAAGGAAGATATTACATTATCTTGTTAGTCAATGTTTTTTAATATAGCAATACTTTTCAAACCTCGCTCCATCTTGTTTGGGGTTTTCCGATAGGCATGGAAGGAAGACGGGTAAGAATAAGAACACGCAACACCAATATTTAACGCAGTTCAACCAACGACCTACATCCAGGAGGCAAATATAAGAATCTCTTCATTAATGATCAAGAATACCGGAACATTTTATATTCTCTCATCTCTCTTCACATCTCAACGCTCTTACAAACACAAATGCTACTCTTGATAAATCTCTCCACCTTCACCTGTGGATGTCTACCGTTTGTATCTACTTTTGTCTCTTCATACAAACACAAAGACTATTCTTCTGGTGCTCCACCTTCACCTGTGGATAACTACCCTTCGTCTTTGCCTTCGTATTCTCTTCTTCTTATTTTTCATGTTTGGCTTCTTTTCTCTGATGAGACACTTCTCTAACTATAACATAAAATAATAAAATTCATACTCCAATTAAGATCTTATTAAATCTTCAAATATCTCTTCACAAATTTTCAAATGAATCTTTCCCAACGAATCTTTCCATAACACGTCCAAATCGTCGACAGAGCTCTGAAGCACAAGTGCTCAGACGTCTGTCCACGTTCTGTTCTTCTGAACACTTCTTCTTTAAACGTCTGAAGCTCTATGCTCAGACATCTAATGCCCAAAACTGTTGAATACCAATCAATTTTGTAACAATCTCCACCTTGACTTTTATTCAACAAGTCGTCTTCTATTTTCTCTCTTTAACACCTTATGGCAGCTTCTTCTTTTCTTCAAAGCTCCACCTTGACCCGAACTTCCTCCATGCCATTTTTTATTTACCGCCGTAGCAAACTTAACCTTCTCTCTAGGATTTTTGAACCAACACCTTCGAAATTACATTCTAAAAAGATGGGGAGCAGACACAAGCGTCGTCACCCACCGTAAATTTAGACCGTAAAATCGAAAATTATTCAGTTCTCTACGCTCTAATACCAATTGTTAGGGTTTTCGCTATGCATGAGAGAAAGGCGAATAAGAATAAGAACGGGCAACACCAATATTTAACGTGGTTCGACCAACGACCTATATCCACGGGGCAAATATGAGATTTTCTTCATTAATAATCAAGAATACAGATACATTTTATATTCTCTCTCATCTCTTCACATCTCAATGCCCATACAAACACAAATACCACTCTCGATAAATCTTTCCATTTTCACCCGTGGATGTATACTCTTCGCCTCTGCCTTCATCTCTTCATACAAATACAAGGACTATTCTTCTGGTTCTCCACCTTCACCTGTGGATAACTACCCTTCGTCTTTACATTCTTATTCTTATTCTTCATGTTTGATCCATTTTCTTTGATGAGACCCTTCTCTATTTAGGACACAATATACTAGAATTCCTACCCTAATTAGGATCTCATCAAATCTTCAAAACAAATTTTCAAATCTCTCACACAAATTTTCAAACCAATCTTTTTATAACATGCCAAAATCGTCGATAGACGTTTGAAGCATAAGTGCTCAAACGTCTGTCCACGCTATGTTCTTCTGAACACTTGGAGTTTCAGACGTCTGACGTCCAAAACTATTGAATACTACTCAATTTTGTAACACATCTTGATATAATTATCATTCACTAGTTTTCTGCATATTTGCATATGCCGGATGGAGTGAATATATATATATATATATATATATATATATATATATATATTATCGTATTATAGTTTATTATATTTTACATTACAATCGTTATTGCTGCAATATAAATTATTTGGAATTCGAGAGGTGGAGTAGGTATTTAAAGTACCCAATTTCAAGCTAAGCAATATTTTACCTTGAAAAGCCTGAACGATGTGGATTATTTAAGAACAAAAAGAGGCAATTTTCTTTTTTAATTGAAATTAAAAGTGCCATGTGCCCTTCTCGATAAAAAAGTTTAGTAGGAAAGTACTTTTCTTTTAAATGATTATAATCAATTGAGAAAAATGGGTATCAAAGTGCCTTAAGACGGTCATAAATCAAGTTTCCATAAGTTCTTATGGCAGCATATAAGTCATGTATACCAAGTTTCATGTGATTTTTATATCCATTACCCTTTGATTTAGAAGATATAAAATTCATTTCTCGATAGATATTAACATCATATTTTCTATATAACGGTTAAATGTTTAAAAGCAAGAAGAAAACTGATGATAAATTTGAAGAAAAGTAGTGGTAATCACATGACAACGTAAAATACAATCTGCAAAACTAAACATTAACAATAAACCGCTAAATCATCTATCAGTTAATGCAGAGACAAGAAATATTAAAATCAACTTTTTAATATGTCCAAGTTCTAGCTTAGACTATAAAAATAATGACAAATACTTAAAGTACCAAGCCAACACATATGCTACCTGTTGGTGATTAATTGGTTAGAGAGATAAGGTGGGAGTCCAAGCCCAAAGCTACAATACATTTTACAGCCAATCATCAAATCAATAGCATATTTGGAATTTATCATATGGTATAAAAAGTATTACTTTGTAGTAGAAACTTAACAAAAAACTTTGAATTGTGATTTGAGAGGATTTTCTTACCATGACATCTTATAGCCGCATTCCTAAGGGCATGTTTTGTTTCAGAAGAAAAATTAAATAATCAGAATTTCGCAAAGTTATCAAAAATTAACTCTAAAATTCTACTTGTGGTTTGCTGGTTATAATTTTGGAGTTGAGATAATTTCAGTTATCTAAACTTCAAAATAGACAAGACTGCAGATATTTCTGATCCAGGTCGACCTATATTTTTCTCGACATCAAAATTAGGTTGGGCAAGTTTGGGTGAGATAAGCTCTCCTGTTTGCATAACCGACACCTCCACTTAAAAATATGCTTTGGAAATTGGATACTATATATTTAACAAATAATTAAAATATCTCTTACAACAAAATAGAACACAAAACAAAAAGGAGAGAGAAGGCAAGCAACCCATGTGTTCACATGGCACTTTGAACCAAGAGAAGAAGAAGAAGAAAACAATAAAATAACTACTTAGTGAGAGAGAGAGAGAGAGAAGAAAAGAAGAAGAAATGGAGGAAGGTAGTGGTGGTGGTGGGTTTGTGAGAGCAGACCAGATTGATCTAAAGAGCTTAGATGAGCAGCTCAACAAGCATCTCACAAGAGCTTGGACTCTTGAGAACAACAATAAGGAGGAGGAGGATGATAATGATGGGAGAGAGAGGCAGAGAGAAGAATGGGAGATTGACCCTTCAAAGCTTGTCATCAAAACTGCCATTGCTAGAGGCACTTTTGGCACTGTTCATCGTGGAGTCTATGATGGCCAAGATGTTGCAGGTCCATTAATTTTACACCCCATTAATCAAAAAATAATTTCTTGAAGTCTATCTTTTCTCCAATATCAATACCTCTGTTTTAGTTTTCCTTTAAGATTATCACTCTTTTTCCCCAATCAATATACATTTGGGTTTTTAGAGTTTTATTCAAAAAACCCAATTTTTCAAGTTGGAAGTTGTTATCATCGTTCCTCTGTCATTTCTCATTTTTCACCATTAGGCATTGGCATATGAAGATACAGTTCATGTTCTTGTTTTGTATATGAATCCAAAATCTTCAGACATTTTTTCATGCTAAAGATCCCAACTTGTTTTCTGTATATTGGATACCAATTTGTCCATTGGAGTGTTATAATGTGGTTGCTTTCGTTTTGATTTCTCCCCTTTTGCTTTATTTTCTCTTTTTGTATTCAGAAGCTTGCTTGCTTTTCAATTTTCAGTATTTTCTATATAATTATCAAATTTCTACTGATTTTCCATTCAAACCCCTTGTTTCTGTTAATGTAAAGGTGTAAAAAATTTTAAATTATCTGTATTAGGAAAAATTATTCCATGTGCCAGCCGTAGATGTCCGGGCGAGAGATAGAAGAAATAGAAGTGCAGCCCCCACAGGCTGCCCAATCTCCTCTCTCTAGTTTAATAAACCCGGCATATGGAATAATTTCATTTTTTTTTTGTTTGAGAGTTGCTTCTCCCCTGTAATTTTCACTGGCAATTTCTTTCACCTAAATGGAAATGTATCAAATTTATGCAGGTTATTGTTACCATAATTCCTTTTGGTAATTTTCAATCTCGTCTTGCAAAAACATAAGATTTAATTGTGAACCACCTGCCTCATTGCTGCGATGCAATGGAGTGTGTATCATTTAATGTCTAACTCAACTTGCCGATATTACTAGAATTAACTCGAGAAAAGTTTATCTTATAAAAAGTTGGCGCGTGGCTGTCACGGGTACTTGTGTTTTTGGTTTGCTTTCAGTTTAACTGATTGGGAACTTCTTGTGATACTTGTTGGATAAATGTTCTTTTCTCAACTTTCTTGTGATCTCAACTTGGACATGATTCTTTACTGCCCTTGTGATGATATTTTTTGGATTTGAAAGGAGTCGGAAAGTAAGCAAAAGCATAATTAATGTTGAAAGCAAACTAAGTGTAAATATGTTTAAAACACCATTTTTATTGACCGAGTTTGTTTTAAAAGAGAAGTTAAGTATATAGCAAGGGTCTGTTTGAATTGTTGCAAATAGAAAATGCAAGACTTTTGCAACTAAACCTATCCAAATCCAACATTTGTATGTTTTCGATTGTTGTTCCAGAATCTTTCCAAAACCAATGCAAAGATTAACAAGTACAAAACAAGTGAAAATGCGTCATTTGTAGCAAATAAGTGTACCCTTAGGATCATACTTCTTCTAGATTAGAGAAGGTATCAAGCATATCAAAATTCTTGATTAATGACATAAAAATGACAATAGTGCAAAGCAAGCATCTTTTCTTTCCGGGCGCAATTCTTTGACACAATTATTGACGTTGCACTGATTTTTTTGTACTAAAGCCTTTCCAGGTTAGATAGCAGGAATTAGAGTTCAAGTTTGTAAACTCAATTAACTCAAAATTGTTATATAAACAACTAGGTCGTATTCATTGATATGATTTGAGAGAATATAAACACCAAAATACTTCATTGGATATGATTATGAGAGAGGTAATTTTATATTTTACTTAGTTAAGTTGCTCTCTCAAGATCTTGGCCAAGTTAGCGCGTTGGTTTTTTTTACCATGATCAAGGTCCAAACGTGCTAAAAATTAATGTATCGGATCTACTACGGGATGTTGATGGACTGGTGGGCTTCTAAGCTGAAGAAACCTAAAATGTTCCAACAACTAGTTCTCAGAAATTATAAGGTCAAGAAAGAAGAACTCGAGCTCATGATATCTGTTCTGATCCTGTTTAGTGTACTCTTGCAACTCATTTCTTAAGATAGACCCGTTTAAAACACCTTTTATGTTTAATCTTGTTAGTATACATCGTGCATACCGAGGATCAAAATATTCTAATTTAATCATATGATTACTACAGAAAATTTCTGTAAGAACAACTTCCCGGTGTCTGTGTCAAATTCTGCTTTCCATACCGCAAGTATTTCATTGCAATCTGAAGGATGATATGTTTATTTCGGTCGTTGTTCACAAAAACTTTTCTATTTGATAGAAACATTTCACCCTTCGTCACTATTTGTCGCTGAGTAAATTAATTGCTATTTCAGTGAAGTTACTTGACTGGGGAGAAGAAGGTACAAGGTCGGAAGCCGAAATTGCATCTCTTCGCTCAGCATTTTCTCAGGAAGTTGCTGTTTGGCACAAGCTTGACCATCCAAATGTCACAAAGGTTTGGATTCTAATTTCGAAGTCGAAGTTATCTCAGAAATGTTTTATTTTGCCATAGCAATCTTTAGTATGTCTTCAATAGTTGTGGCAATGGAATGTTCTATGATAAATATTGTTTCATAACTGCTTTATTGATGAAACTTCAATTTTGATTGTCCGAAAAGCTTGATGGACTACTTAAGATTGTTCTTAGAATTAAAATTTTGATCCGACGGAAAACTAGGAACCTCCTTGAATTTCTTTTTCTGTTCACTTTCTTTTCTTTGTTAACTTCTCTTGATTTCAAGAATAAGAATCTCAAATACATGCTCTTTTGTTCTTATTTTTTTTATTTACAGTTTATAGGGGCTACAATGGGAGCAACTGGCCTAACTATTCAAACCGATAACGGTCTTCTTGGCATGCCGACGAGTGTTTGTTGTGTCGTTGTGGAGTATCTTCTTGGGGGTACTTTAAAAACATATCTTATAAAGAATCGGAGGAAAAAGCTCGCCTTCAAAGTTGTTGTTCAGCTTTCTCTTGATCTTGCAAGAGGGTGAGCTTTAGCTCGGTCAATATTTACCAAGTTGATAAGCGTTGGTTAGGACCTTTTAAACGAATTGCGCCTGTATGGAAGGATACCACCCTTATATTTTCAAAATCTGCATACCATCTCGTATTTTAAGAAATGTTAACATTGATATGTTTTCGGCAACATTTTATTTTGAGATATACCCTTCATTCTGTGATATTCTTTTCGCCATGTTGTCGCTAGCATTGCATATTTAATACTTTCATCGAGGGGTATTTTTAAAGATAAAAGATGCATAAAATGGGGGGAAAAGTCATCGACTGCTAATATATGGAGCGAACTGCGGCTTTTGCAAAAAGTTTTTTTTCTTTTCTTTTTTGAATTTGGGCGACCTACTAGCATATTACATTTGCTTTCAAACTCTAATGGTTTTATGTACTTGTATTATGCAGTTTGTGTTATCTTCACTCAAAGAAAGTTGTGCACCGAGATGTGAAAACGGAGAATATGCTTCTTGATAAGTCACGAACCGTAAAAATTGCTGACTTTGGTGTCGCTCGTGTCGAGGCACAGAATCCAAATGACATGACGGGTGAGACAGGAACTCTTGGTTACATGGCACCTGAGGTATGCAATTGTTTGAATAGTTTTTCTGTGGCGTCCTAAAGTGTACTTTTGGATGAGTGGTAATCTTGTTAAACAGGTGTGCCCCCCCCCCCTCCTTTTTCGAGTGTAGTCATAGGCTGGATATCATTTTTTCGGGACAAGGGTAACTTAGGGTGCTTGAAAAATAATATCCCCTCTGCAACTACTACTAGTTCGGGCCAGTCGGAACAAAAAGGATGGCCTTATTCCTTTATTTCAAATCTGTTTCTCTTTCAAACTTCTTACCCCTAGAAAAGGTCTTTTGCAAGCTTGATTTTCATCTACGATTTTTTCTTGATAACTACTCATTTGTACCATATGCATCCTTTTTACATGCAGATTGCAGTTCTAACATATACCTGACTTTAATATATCCTACAGAGCTGTGATTTCGAAAAGTAACACTTATTCTCTTATGCTTCAAGGCCTTGTATGGTTTCAAATGCTGACTGGTGCACAGCGGCTTCCTACTGATTGCAGGTATTAAATGGAAACCCCTACAACAGAAAATGTGATGTCTATAGCTTTGGGATTTGCCTCTGGGAGATATATTGTTGTGACATGCCGTATCCTGATCTTAGCTTCTCCGAGGTTTCTTCTGCAGTTGTTCGACAGGTAACCTCTATTTTCTTACTTAAATAAATGAAGCACTCGAATGAATGAAATATGCATCTTTAGTTGGATGCAACCTTTGAGTGAAAAATGGGCGTCGATTCATTCTTTGGATCTCTTGCAGCACTAGTCGCTTAATTGCTCCAAATACATTGTTTGGGTCCTGCGATGTTTGTACAGGACTTACATTTCCTGTGAAAGCCAATCTTTGTCTGGAAAATGTTGGTTGGTACAAAACTTGCAGTATTTGATCATGAAACTCTGCTTTGAAAAAATGTTGCATGAAACTCGGTCCTCAAATAATCTAGGCATAAGAAAATGAGCTTTTCCTTGCTACCTGCAGAACTTGAGACCCGAGATCCCCAGGTGCTGCCCGAGCTCTCTAGCCAACGTTATGAAAAGATGTTGGGATGCAAACCCAAACAAGAGACCAGAAATGGATGAAGTTGTAGCTATGCTCGAAGTGATCGATACATCCAAAGGTGGAGGAATGATCCCACTTGATCAGAACAAGGGGTGTTTGTGGTTCTTGGGTAAGCGCCGAGGTCCTTAATTGTCACTCGAAATTCATAACAAGTGATTCTTGCAAGCATGGTAACCAACCCATTTCAAAGAAACTTAGCTGAGACACTGATGGCGAGGTTGGGTAGGCAACAAATTAATGCAAAGATATTTCCCCCCCTATTATTTTTCAGTATCGCAACGGTTTAGGTTACTGATGCTGTCTACTGTAATGGAGATGCTCTTTTATTAACTATAGTTGATTATATATTTGCTTTGAGGATGAGTGAATTTAGGTTGCTAATAGCAAATTTGTGTAAACCCTCCTTTTTTTAAAAAAATTTTTACTTTATTGACATAATGTACTTATTATTGACATAATTATATGCAATGTCAATTAATGGAGTCTTTTATTTTATTATTCTTCTCATTTTTATTGTGATAGTTTCCACAATCTTGATGTCCTGATACTTTGTGAAACTGCTGGTAGCATTTGTATAATTTTTTGTTAATCAAATATGAAAAGTACCAAGAGGAAATTAATTTATTGGCATATATAAATAATGGGTTTCTTTTTACAAATATATAGGAAGGATCATAGACCACCTCTCCTATTATAGTGGATGTTGGACTAAAACTAATAACCACAACTAGTAGCTAATTATATTCATAACACTCTCCCGCAAGCTGGAGCGTAGATATCAATCATGGCAAGTTTGGATGGACGATGAGTGAAAATCAGTCCAGGAAGAGCTTTGGTAAGGATATCTGTCGGTTGAGCCGAAGAAGAAACATGTTGGAGTGCAACCACTTTATCTGTCATATTGTCATGAATAAAATGACAATCTATCTCGATATGTTTGGTCATCTCATAAAAAACTGGATTCTCAGCAATGTGGATCGCGGCCTTATTATCACAGAAAAGTGTAGTCGGAAGAGAAGAGTGAACCCAAGATCTGTCAGGAGAGGTAAACCATACCAACTCAGCAACTGTATACGTCATGGATTTATACTCAGCCTCAGCAGAAGAACAAGCCACTATATTCTGCTTCTTGCTTCTCTACGCAACTAAGTTTCTTCCCAAGAATACACAGTAGCCACTGGTGAAACGACGATCATCAATAGATCCAGCAAAGTCAGCATCTGTAAAGGCCGTAAGCAACAACGTAGATGATTGTTTGTAGAGAAGACCGTATTCTGGAGAACCTTTAATGTATCTGAGAATATACTCAACTGCCTTAAGATGATAGGTCAAGAGATTCTGCATATACTGACTCACTTTGCTAACGGCAAAAGCAATGTCAGGACAAGTGACAGTGAGGTAAATAAGCTTTCCAACCAAACGTCGATATCGTCCTGGGTCAGGTAGTGGAGGTTCTGAGGGAGTGCTCAATCGAGATAGTTTGACCGTGGAATCCATAGAAGTGTCTGCTAGTCTACATCCCAGAAATCCTGTCTCAAATAGAAGATTGAGTGTATACTTGCGCTGAAAGAGCTGTAATCCACCAGAATTTCGTGACACTTCAATTCTAAGGAAGTATCCAAGTAGCCCAAGGTCCTTGGTATGGAAGTGTGAAGTCAAATGTTCTTTCACCTTAGATATGCCTGCAGAATCATCTCCAGTAATGATAATATCATCAACATACACCAGCACAATCACCATGCCCTGCCCTGAGAACGACTATATATAAAGAGAGATGTGTCGGTGCGACTGCGTTTGAAGCCAATCTGTCGTAGAACCTACTAAACTTTTCAAATCAGGCACGCGATGACTGCTTTAATCCATATAAAGATTTATGTAGGAGACAAACCATAAACTCCTCCCGTCGCTCAAAATCAGAAGGCTGCTGCATGTAAATAGTCTTAGAAAGATCACTATTAAGAAAGGCATTCTTCATGTAACAACCTCAAACTTTCTGTACAACTTTCTGTACAATTTTTTCAAAATTACAGAAAGGGTACTTTTGCCTGAGCACAAGTTATAAGTTTGTTTTGCTTTTTAATAGCAAGAAAGAGCTTGTAGCTCATTGGTAATACGGAAAACGAGGAGCTTCCCAAAATATGGAAAACGAGGGATGACTAGGCCAGCCATGCTCCTACGGTTAAGGAATAATCCCGCCATAGTCACACTTCGGCTTCTAACATTACATGGTAATCAGTAAACAAAGCACAACAGTAAAGGAAATACATCACTAAGTTATTACACCAAATTCCATTGTTCACAAATTACAAATAAACAAGAAGAGCTACTAACCAAGTTCAAATACACGATCTCTTTTAGGGAAAGCAGAAAAGAAAGAAAAGGTACTCCAGACTAGATCTCCGCCAGCTCGAAAGGTAAATCTGACTCCTGCGCTGGTCCTTCCTCGAGGTCTGAGCATGCACACTCAGGTCGTCAGAGCGACGTAATAGCAATTTTTATATTAATGACATGAAACATGCAAATACGATAATAACAGTGAAAGTAAAATGCGGGTAATCACTATGTCACTAAATGACGCAAAGTATGATCTGTGTCCCTATCGGTCTCTAAGTCATGTTTGAAATCGTATAGTGGAAAGGAGGATCATGTTTAACAGGAGTCTCATACATACCCGAGACAACGGCCCACACGCCCGGGAGATAACCCTGTCAGCCGGATCGCTAGATCCTACCTAATATATATATCACTGCTCGAATGATCATCCTCTAAAACACGGTCCCGCTAAATACGATGCTCTTTCCACTTCGATTTTCCCTTTTTCCCCAGGTTTACACTATTTATGATTATGATTTAGTCGTGTACAAGTATGCCAATAGCACGGTTTTGTCACTGTTCACTGTATTAATCACTGTCACGAATCATTCACTTTTCCATTGGCGTACTTGACACTCCTAAGCCAATATCATTCACGCACGATAATGCAATGTCCACTGAATAATAACGCGCACTAACACTATGTATATGTCAATTGGGTAAGGTATGTGTATTTATGCAGTTAACAAGTCATGTATGATATGAACCAATATGCACGTCATAAGCTTACAAAAATTGCAGTAATTCGTATGTTCAGAATTCAGCGAAATGATACAAATACGATAACAAGTATACTCTGTCAGCAGTTCATCAAAATTTGTTTCAGTTCAATCGAGTTTCTGGTATTCAAGTTACAGCCGTTTCATTTTAAGTGCTCGCTGCAGGAAATTCAGTTTCTGAACTGAACGTCCGTTTTGCGGCACAAATTTCACCCAGTTGGGATCAGAATTTAGCGACGCTACAGTTGAATGAAAATTAGGGTTTTCAGTAGGGTTTTCAACGTAACAGACGGATTCTCAATCGCATCTGTACGTCAGAAATTATGCACTGTTCAACACTAGTATGTCAATTCTGTTTCTGTTTGGGACTGTCATACGTCCTGTTCTTTTAAATTGCAGTTTAAATAGTAAACGACGATAAAATGGGGTGAAATCACTTGTGTTATTTAGCTAACAGATTCATCTTCAATAAGGTGTAGGGTTCCGCAATATACGAGTTCAGGAAACAAGGTAGTAAACATTACGGGGCAGAAAACAATAACCAGAGTTGCTCTGGACTGCAGTCCAGAGCCGCTCTCCGAACCAATTCTCGTCATAATATCAGTACAGAAATGATTAAGAACTTGTATAGGGTTACAGGTCGTCGAGTCGGCTTCGATTTGAGCCCTCGAACGCATCATTTCAATATGTACACAATTAATTGTGATTTTAACAATTTTCAGGTGCGGGAAATTCCCAGTTTTTACGGGTATAATTGGAGGTGTTCGTTTAGGCCATTAACAATCATATTTTTCAGTGAAATTTCACCACAATGTTCATTATCATATGGGCCAGATTATGCAATCAAGTTCCGTCAAATTAAATGAAGGTTTTCTTTTGGATCTTGCATCAAACACTTATATCATTTAAGTTTTCATGAATCGTAACATGGAATTAATACGGTTTTAATTTGTAACGGAAGTAAACTAGCATGTAGCAAGTAGGGTACTTGCCTAGAGACGTTTTGGCGATGCACGACAGCGGCAACAGCACGAACGCGCGACGAGCGGCACGGTTTGGATTCATGGCCTCGGCTCGCGTTCGGGTTCGACGTCGGAGTTGTCCGGGGGTGGCTCGTGTTCGCTGGAAGTGGAGGGGATGTTCTGTGGATCTCCGGGGATGTGCTGGGATCGACGATGGTCGGCGGCGTCGCTCCGGCGATGGGAGGCAAGGGTCGGAGCTTGGTGTTTAGGGTTTGAAAGAGAGAGAGAGAGAGGTAGTGGGGCTCAGGTTTGAAGTGAGGGTGATGATGCTGATGACGAGGAGGGTGCAGGGGCGTCGACGATGTGGTGGGGAACTCGCCGGCGTCGAGGGTGCAGGGGAGCTCGGGGCGGCTTAAGGTGCAGGGGCTCGGTGAGTCAGGGCTCTGTTGATGGAGAGAAGAGAGCGAGGGAGGATGAATGAGGGGTCGACGAGGAGGTTGTCGTCGTCGTCGTCGTCGGTGAGGTGAGCGGGTGATAGGAGCTCGAGTTGGGTTCTCTGTAGATAGAGGGAGATGAGGAGGTTTGGGTTGGAGAGTGAGTGTCACGCCCCGCTTCCCAGAGTACGCAAGATTGGGCACGTGACATAGCCAACCATGCTACTTGTGGGTAGGAAATATCCATCCACAGTCACATTACGGTTGTAGAGATATCAAGAACAAAATAATAAATTAATCTAAGACATGTCCAAATCCATAATAACAAGAATCAATAAACAATGAGTGCGGAAGCAAATGATCCAATACAATAAATAAACAGTACGTCCCATAATGCGGGCTCACATCTGGAAATGGAATGAAAATAAATAAACTAAACCCTATGGAACTCACAGTTCAGCCTGCTGGCTGAAGTACTCCTGCTCGGTCGTCGATAGTGGTAAGGAATCTGGGCCATGCAAAACCCAGACGTCAGCGCGTCATGTCAACCAAATAATATAACATAAACATGGTAATAAGCAATGCAGGTATGAACATGAATAAAGCAGTACTAAGAAATAACAGAGCAGGGTAATGTGCAGTGGTGACTAAACTGTCCTATCAGGTTTCTATTCTATAGTCTTTGAAATCAATTGATGAATCGTCGATGTAACTCAATAGTATCCCGTGCGTGCCTGGGACCACGGTCAAGGTCCTCGGGGCTGAATCCGAGACGTGCCGCTAAGCAGTAAAAAAATAGGTAGTAGGATGGACGAGTGATGTCAGCATCATCACTCCCGGACTGGCCAAGCCCGTAAGACTGATCAGAACAAGTATCGAACTGTTGAGTTACAAGTCGGTTTCACCTTTGATTTCCCCATACCCCCAAGTTATGTATGTCAGGTCCGGTATTCAGTAGTCCAGGATTAAAGTCAACCCAGAATCAGGTAAAACAGGTATGTCTGGATAGACAGCAGGAATGGTCCATGAGGACCCCAAGTCAGGTTTATTGGCATTAGGCATGAGATCATGTAATAAGTCAGGTTGTAGTCCAATAGGTTGAGTCAGTATGTATAGGGTGTCATGTCCGGGTATCAGTACATGTGTCAGGTGTATCAAGATCGGGTCAATATGTAATGCAATCAAATGTATACTGATAACAGGTATAGTAACGAATAAGGAACAACAACAGGAACAGCAAATAACAATATTATTCCATGTAAACACAGTGATGCTTTGTATTCTCTTATTAACAGGTTCAAGCACCCTTGGGGTGCAATAATCACAGTGTAGCGCAATATTAATAACAGCAGGCAATAAAGATATAAGTGTGCGACTATTATCCTCTAAATAGTAAAATGATTAGCAGGTAGTTGTTATTAAGGTTACGGTGGCAAAATACGATTTAGGTGGCAGTATTATAATGTACATCATATTTCGTCCAATGAGATAAGTAGCAATACTAGTTAATGTCACGCCCCGCTTCCCAGAGTACGCAAGATTGGGCACGTGACATAGCCAACCATGCTACCTGTGGGTAGGAAGTATCCATCCACAGTCACATTACGGTTGTAAGGTTATCAAGAACAAGATAATAAGCTAATATAATACATGTCCAAATCCATAATAACAAGAATCAATAAACAATAAGTGCGGAAGCTAATGATCCAATACAATGAATAAACAGTTCGTCCCATAATGCGGGCTCACATCTGGAAATGAAATGAAATAAATAAACTAAACCCTAAGGAACTCACAGTTCAGCCTGCTGGCTGAAGTACTCCTGCTCGGTCGTCGACAGTGGTACAGAATCTGGGCCATGCAAAACCCAGACGTCAGCGCGTCATGACATCAAGTATATAATGTAAACATGGTGATAAGCAATGCAAATATGAACATGAATAAGCAGAAGTAACAGGGCAGGGTAATGTGCAATGGTGACTAAACTATCCTGTCAGGTTTCTATTCTATATTCTTTGAAACCAATTGATGAATCGTCGATGTAACCCAATAGTATCCCGTACATACCCGGGACCACGGCCACAATATTCTCGGCTGCAGCCGAGACATGCCGTTAGGCACAGAATAGGAAAGTGTACACTCGGTATTACCCCGTACATACCCGGGATCACGGCCACAATATTCTCGGCCGAAACCGAGACATGCCGCTGGGCACAGAATAGGAATGTGTACGCTCGAACGGTAGTGAACTGTCGAGTTACAAGTCAGGTTCATCTTTGATTTCCCCATACCCCCAAGTTATGTATGTCAGGTCAGGTATTCAGTAGTCAAGGATCAATGCCAACATATGATCAATAAAAGTAGGTCTGTCTGGATAGACAGCAGGGATGGTCATGTTTGTCGGCATTAGGCATGAGATCATGAAACAAGTCATGTCATGGTACAACAGGATGAGTTGGTATGTATGTATATGTCACGTGTAGCAGGGTCAGGCCAATATATAGTGCAATCGGGTATGTGCTCACAACAGGTATACAATCAAATAATGAACAGCAGCAGGAAACAGTAAATAACCATAATATTCCATGTAACCACAGTGATGTTTCGTATTCTCTTATTAACAGGTTCACGCACCTTTGGGGTGCAATAGCCACAAGGTGAAGCAATAGCCACAATCATAAAGTAATGAAACTACATGAATTTACACTAAGTATAAAATTGTCTCGTGAATGATTTAACAATTAAAGCAGATATGACCCAATTGTTTTATTTAGTTGAAATATGGATTGGTAGTGGGTTGATTAATTACGAGAAACTATTATAACGATTCCATGTTAAAGATAACTGCAACTATCAATTCTAACTTATAATATAATATCAATTACCATCATTAAGTTGGTTTATTATATAGTATGATATTCAACTGCATAGCAAGACTAGATCTCGTATGCTAGCATGTTAAAGCAAGTATTCAGATACTTGCCTCGACGGCTTTGCAAACCGGAACACGGATGCGATGTCGGCAGAAAACACGATATGGTAGCACGGGCCACGGATCGAGTCCCAACAGAGAACAACGGGATCACACGGACCAGGGGGCTTCGCTGGAGCGTCGAGTTCGCCAAGACGGCACGGTCGGATTCCGGCAACAACACGGCAACGAGTTAGCAACACACGATAAACTTAATACAATCAGCGGGGGGGTGATTTGCACAAAGGAAAGATGAGGAAGGCTTACAGAGAGATATACCAGGGTGACCCCGGCGGGCTCGATGGCGCTGGAACGCCGGCGAGGCAGCGACGGCGGCTGCGAAGACTTGAACGGCCTCGGGGTTCGCTGGAGAGGGTGTTGCGACGAGTGGAGGAGTGCTGGTCTGCTCCGGTGGTCGAAGGGGAGACGGAGGTGGCGCTGGTGACGACGGCGAGGATCGTCGGCGCGTTCTCCGGCGAACTGCAGAGGGTAGGTGATGGGGTTAGGTTTCGGGTTAGTGGTGGTCCAGCGAGGGGAGGAGGAAGGTGATGACGAGGTAGTGACGAGGAGGAGGAGAGGGAGTCGTCGGTGACGGGAGGCGGCGTCGACGGCGGGAGTTGCGGCCGAACGGAGGCGGCGGGGGTTGGGTGCAGACGCGGAAGATGGACGGAGGAAGGAGGAAGAGGGTGCGGCTGGGCTCGCGGTGGCGAGGGCGGCGACGGCGAGGTCGCGGGGAGGTCGACGGCGATGAACGAGGGGCTAGGGTTAGGGTTCTGATGGTTCGCGTGAGATGAGGAGGGGAAGAGGCGGCTGCATGGGAAAATTTATATAGGGGAAGAGAGAGAGAGAGAGGAAGATTTAGAGTGAGAGAGAGAGAAAGAGAATAGGGAGAGAGACAGAGATAGAGAAAGGGGAGGTGGGGCCCACGAGCTAAATTGGGAGCTCGTGATTGGCCAGGGAAAATAATTGGAAAAGGTTTAGAATGATTTTGCAGGGATTCAAAACAGTTACGAATATATTTCGTATAAATATAGTTTTAGATATTAAACTAAAATGGGCCTTTTTGGCGCTAAATGAAACATTTCCCAATCGCGCCCGGATTGCGCCCAAATGTTCCAAATTCAAATTATAGGATTTTAAGCGGTTTCCAAATTTTGAAAAGAGGTGTTTAATGATTAAAATGCATGCCCCCAAGTCGGACACTTGCACGCGCGCGTAGTCGTCCAAACTTGCCCGTTTAGCCGAACGGGACGGAATCTCGACACGCGGACGCTACCACGCGACTAGTGGCGACGAGTAGGCTAACACGGATATTTTAAATTTCGTTTTAGGAATTAAAATTTGTTATGTGCCAAAAATTCTTAACCGGTTAAAATTTAGCAATAAACACCAGAAAATCAGGAAAATTGGAATGAGCAATATATAACCCTCAACTAGTAATATAAATAGTATTATTGGGCTCGGGTGTTACATCATACCCAACTACAAAAAGAATTTCGTCCTCGAAATTCCAAGAGTACAAGATAGCTAACTACTGGAAAAGGTGGGGGAATTTCTGCCGGATCTCGTCTTCTCGCTCCCAAGTAGATTCTCCATGCGATCGATTACCCCAAGAAACTAGCACAAGAGGGATAACCTTGTTCTTAAGAACCTTTTCTCTCCGATCCTTGATTTCAACTGGTCGCTCCTCAAAGGTCAGGTCCTCCCGCACAGTCAACTCCGAATGATCCAAGACATGAGTCTCATCGCGAACATACCTCAGTAGTTGAGACACATGGAACGCATTGTGCACTCCTGCCAATGACTGCGGTAACGCCAACCGGTACGCTACCTCTCCAACACGCTCCAATATCTCGAAGGGTCCAACGAATCGAGGACTAATCTTTCCCCGACTTCCAAAGCGAATCACCCCTCTAGTCGGTGATATCTTCAGGAATACCAAATCACCCACGGCGAACTCTAGAGGTCTTCTTGACGTGTCGGCCCAACTTTTCTGTCTGTCTTGAGCTGCCTTCATATGCTTCCTGATTGTATTCACCTTCTCGACTGTCTGTACCACCAAATCTGGTCCTAGTAACCTTCGTTCACCAACATCATCCCAACAAACCGGTGAACGGCACTTACGACCATACAACGCTTCAAACGGAGCCATCTGAATAGTTGCTTGGATGCTATTGTTGTACGAAAACTCCACCAGGTGTAGATGATCTTCCCAAGAACCTTTGAAGTCCAACATGCAAGCCCTCAACATATCTTCAAGGGTCTGGATCATTCTCTCTGATTGTCCATCAGTCTGAGGATGATAAGCTGTGCTAAACTTCAGTCGAGTCCCCAAACTTTCTTGTAAACTCCTCCAAAAGTGCGACAAGAACCGAGTGTCCCGATCGGACACGATGCTTACCGGTACTCCATGCAATCTCACAATTTCCTGCATGTACCGCTCTGCCAAAGTCTCCGTCGATTGACCAACCCGAAAAGGAATAAAGTGAGCTGCCTTGGTCAACCGATCGACAACCACCCATACTGCATTGTTGCCCTTTGGACTCCGCGGTAAAGCCGTCACGAAATCCATGGTTACATGTTCCCACTTCCACTGAGGAATCGGAAGTGGTTGCAACAAACCAGCAACCCTTTGGTGTTCAGCCTTGACTTGCTGACACACCAAGCACTTAGCCACGAAGCGAGCAATTTCCCGTTTCATACCTTCCCACCAGAAGTGCTGTCGAATATCTCGGTACATCTTTGTCCCTCCTGGATGTACAGAGTAAGCTGAACTGTGTGCCTTCTTCATAAGCTCTTCACGCACATCTCCTTTTGGCACACACACACGGCTACCATATCTCAACGAACCGTCTCCGTGGATCAGTAAATCGGTTCGTAGTCCGGCTTCAACCTGCTCTCGAAACTTTTGCAGTCTAGGATCCTGCGATTGTGCCGCTTTAATCTTCTCAACTAAAGACGACTGTACTTGCCACTGCATCAACTGTCCTGTAGCATGTGGTAGCACAACCTCCAAGTCAAATCTCTGAAAATCCGCAATGATCTCCCTTTGTGCGGTCAACACCTGAATTGCTGGTAACCGACTTAGCGCATCTGGCACGACGTTAACTTTTCCCGGATGGTACTTAAGATCAAGGTCATAGTCGGCCATCAGCTCCAACCATCTGCGTTGCCTCATGTTCAACTCCTTCTGAGTGAACACATACTTTAAACTCTTGTGATCTATAAAGACTTCGACTCTCTCGCCCAAAAGGTAGTGTCTCCAAATCTTCAGGGCGAAGATCACGGCTACAAGCTCTAAGTCATGAGTCGGATAGTTCTTCTCATGAGTCTTCAGCTGTCTCGACGTGTAAGCGACGACTTTCCCATTCTGCATCAAAACACATCCCAATCCCTTTCCGGATGCGTCGCTATGAATCACCAGTCCTCCCGAATCATCCGGTACGGTTAGGATAGGGGTGGTTATCAACTTCTGCTTCAACGTCTCGAAGGCCAATGCACATCCATCCGTCCAAACAAACGGTACCTCCTAACGCGTAAGCTTGGTCAACGGCTCAGCCAAACGAGCGAAGTTCTCCACAAATCTCCTGTAGTATCCGGCGAGTCCAAGGAAACTTCTTATCTCCGCAACATTCTTTGGAATAGGCCAATCTCGAACTGCTGCAATCTTTTCAGGATCGACGGCGATTCCATCGCCCGACACGACATGCCCCAGAAACTTCACTTCTTCCAGCCAGAATTCTCACTTACTCATCTTCGCGAATAATTTCTCTTGTCTCAGCGTCTGCAGTGCGATCCTTAAGTGCTCAGCATGCTCCTCCGGACTCCTCGAGTACACCAGAATATCGTCAATGAATACCACAATAAACCGGTCCAAGAACGGTGAAAAGATCCTGTTCATCAAATCCATAAATACTGCTGGCGCATTAGTCACTCCGAAGGGCATCACTAGATACTCGAAATGTCCATATCGAGTTCGAAACGCCGTCTTGCAAATGTCTTCTGCTTTCACTCGGACTTGATGATATCCTGATCGCAAGTCCAGTTTCGAGAATACCCTCGCGCCACTAAGCTGCTCAAAAAGCTCTCCAATGCGAGGGATCGGGTACTTGTTCTTAACAGTCACCCGGTTCAATTCTCGATAATCAATGCACATCCTTCTCGTGCCATCCTTCTTCTTTACTAAAAGAACTGGAGCTCCCCAAGGTGAGTTGCTGCTTCGAATCCATCCATTCTCGAGTAATTCACCAACTTGTTTCTTAATTTCTTCCAATTCCACCGGTGCCATCGGATAATAAGATTTTGATACTGGCGCTGCCCCAGGAATAAGGTCAATCGCAAACTCCACATCTCGCTTCGGCGGTAAGCCCGAAATATCATCAAACACATCCATAAAGTCGTGGACAACTGCTGGCTCTTCATCACTATCCACTACCATAGCCGCAAGAACATTGTTCGTCGGCCTAGCCCTAAACTCGACTGGCCCGACAGAACTGCTTCCTCCAATGAAAGTAAAGTCAGGGTGTCCGGGGATTTGGAAAATTACTTTCCTTGCCCTACAATCAATGTGTGCGTGGAAAGTGCCAAGAAAATCCATTCCCAAGACTACTTCATAACTGCCCGTATCAATCACCAAGAAATCTGCAAAAAGCTCCCGTCCACAAACAACAACTGTACAATCTCTACATTCCTTACTAGCTATGATTTTCCCATTCCCAGTGTGTATGTCCCAAAAACTAGACAGGGTCGTGCAGGTGATCGAGTGTGTAGTTATAAATTTGGATGACATAAAACAGTGGGATGCTCCGGAATCAAATAATGCCAATGCGGGAAAACCACGAACGAGTACAGTACCTGAAACTACTTCTCCTGATGCCTTGGCTTCCTCAGCTGTCAACGTGAAAGCTCGAGCCTGCTTGGGTCCCTGTGTCAGCTGTTTCTGCCCTTGGAACGGTCTCTGCGGAGGCTTCTGTATCTCATCTCTCGTGCGAAGCTTCGACGGACAAGCACCCACTGTGTGATCGGCTGCTCCACAAACCAGACAAAGTCCCAGTCTCCTTCGACAATCCTTTTGCATGTGGCCCGGTAAATTGCAGTAGTTACAACTTATGCTCTTTCTTCGATCGACGATCACAGGCTTCTTCATTGGCTCTATACCTCGACGGTCCACTGGGATACCTCTGCGCCCATGATCTCGGTTAGGTACAAATGCAGGCTTCCTGGCCGCAACTGCTGTCTGCTGTAGGTTCCCTCTCATTCCCGACAAACTCTGCTGCTCTCTGGCTGCCGTAAGAACCTGCGAGAAAGTGGTCAAACCCAGGGAGACAATCTGCCTCTGGATGTCCACATCCAAACTGCGCAAGAACCTTCGCGCCCTGTCTGCCTCCTTGGCGACTAAGGGTCCAGCGAAGCGGCTGAGTCTTGTCCACTCCGCTGCATGTGCATCCACCGCTGCTCCATTTTGTCTCAGCCCAATAAATTTCTCCTCCATTTCCTCCCGTGCAGTCCGCGGGAAGAACTTTTCCAAGAAACTTTTAGAGAAATCCGCCCAACTGATTGGCTTGGACAAGCGGGTCTCCTCCACAAGCCACCACTCTCGGGCGTAATCCACCAGCTGAATGCGCACCACATCAACTCTCTTGTCTTCAGGGATCTGTGCCGCAATCAGTAAATTCTCCGTGTCCACTAGCCACTGCTCGGCTGGTAACGGCTCCTCCAAACCAGTGAAAGTAGTAGGACCCAAACGTCTGAAATCTGCCACGGTCCCTACTCGGTCGACTGGCTTCGCTACAACGGTGTTTACAGACTGCTGAATAGTCTGCAAACTCTCCTGAAATGTATCCGCTTGCTGCTGGATCAGCTCAGTTTGCCTCTTCTGATTTTCCAACATCCCACGTATCACTCCTAACATGGCGGCTTCATCCACACGCCTCTGATACGTCTTGAAATTCTCATCTGCCATGGTCCTGAAATCAAAACAAACAACATTAGCATGATGATAGATTCAATATATATAAATCAAGGCTAGAACTCCAAGATACTTAAATAGAGTGCTGCATTGTAGCTATGCCGCGGTATCATAGCCGCAATTACTTAACTCCACCCAAGTCGCCTAAGTCCTAGAGATAACAAGAAGTTAGGTTTTCGAGTTGACAATGCAAAGTAAGTTTGCATGTCGACATGATCCGGAAGAATGATTCAAGGATGGTAAAACGGTCAAGGTGGCAGGACATGTTTCCTAATCACGGGTATTCTGATTCGTGTATCGGGTGCAATACCCAACTACAAAGAATCGACCCAATTAACCTATGGCTCTAATACCAAAAGAACCATGTCACGCCCCGCTTCCCAGAGTACGCAAGATTGGGCACGTGACATAGCCAACCATGCTACCTGTGGGTAGGAAGTATCCATCCACAGTCACATTACGGTTGTAAGGTTATTAAGAACAAGATAATAAGTTAATCTAATACATGTCCAAATCCATAATAACAAGAATCAATAAACAATAAGTGCGGAAGCTAATGATCCAATACAATGAATAAACAGTACGTCCCATAATGCGGGCTCACATCTGGAAATGAAATGAAATAAATAAACTAAACCCTAAGGAACTCACAGTTCAGCCTGCTGGCTGAAGTACTCCTGCTCGGTCGTCGACAGTGGTACGGAATCTGGGCCATGCAAAACCCAGACGTCAGCGCGTCATGACATCAAGTATATAATGTAAACATGGTGATAAGCAATGCAAATATGAACATGAATAAGCAGAAGTAACAGGGCAGGGTAATGTGCAATGGTGACTAAACTATCCTGTCAGGTTTCTACTCTATAGTCTTTGAAACCAATTGATGAATCGTCGATGTAACCCAATAGTATCCCGTACATACCCGGGACCACGGCCACAATATTCTCGGCTGCAGCCGAGACATGCCGTTAGGCACAGAATAGGAAAGTGTACACTCGGTATTACCCCGTACATACCCGGGATCACGGCCACAATATTCTCGGCCGAAACCGAGACATGCCGCTGGGCACAGAATAGGAATGTGTACGCTCGAACGGTAGTGAACTGTCGAGTTACAAGTCATGTTCATCTTTGATTTCCCCATACCCCCAAGTTATGTATGTCAGGTCAGGTATTCAGTAGTCAAGGATCAATGCCAACATATGATCAATAAAAGTAGGTCTGTCTGGATAGACAGCAGGGATGGTCATGTTTGTCGGCATTAGGCATGAGATCATGAAACAAATCATGTCATGGTACAACAGGATGAGTTGGTATGTATGTATATGTCACGTGTAGCAGGGTCAGGCCAATATATAGTGCAATCGGGTATGTGCTCACAACAGGTATACAATCAAATAATGAACAGCAGCAGGAAACAGTAAATAACCATAATATTCCATGTAACCACAGTGATGTTTCATATTCTCTTATTAACAGGTTCACGCACCTTTGGGGTGCAATAGCCACAAGGTGAAGCAATAGCCACAATCATAAAGTAATGAAACTACATGAATTTACACTAAGTATAAAATTGTCTCGTGAATGATTTAACAATTAAAGCAGATATGACCCAATTGTTTTATTTAGTTGAAATATGGATTGGTAGTGGGTTGATTAATTACGAGAAACTATTATAACGATTCCATGTTAAAGATAACTGCAACTATCAATTCTAACTTATAATATAATATCAATTACCATCATTAAGTTGGTTTATTATATAGTATGATATTCAACTGCATAGCAAGACTAGATCTCGAATGCTAGCATGTTAAAGCAAGTATTCAGATACTTGCCTCGACGGCTTTGCAAACCGGAACACGGATGCGATGTCGGCAGAAAACACGATATGGTAGCACGGGCCACGGATCGAGTCCCAACAGAGAACAACGGGATCACACGGACCAGGGGGCTTCGCTGGAGCGTCGGGTTCGCCAAGACGGCACGGTCGGATTCCGGCAACAACACGGCAACGAGTTAGCAACACATGATAAACTTAATACGATCAGCGGGGGGGGGGTGATTTGCACAAAGGAAAGATGAGGAAGGCTTACAGAGAGATATACCAGGGTGACCCCGGCGGGCTCGACGGCGCTGGAACGCCGGCGAGGCAGCGACGGCGGCTGCGAAGACTTGAACGGCCTCGGGGTTCGCTGGAGAGGGTGTTGCGACGAGTGGAGGAGTGCTGGTCTGCTCCGGTGGTCGAAGGGGAGACGGAGGTGGCGCTGGTGACGACGGCGAGGATCGTCGGCGCGTTCTCCGGCGAACTGCAGAGGGTAGGTGATGGGGTTAGGTTTCGGGTTGGTGGTGGTCCGGCGAGGGGAGGAGGAAGGTGATGACGAGGTAGTGACGAGGAGGAGGAGAGGGAGTCGTGGGAGTCGTCGGCGACGGGAGGCGGCGTCGACGGCGGGAGTTGCGGCCGAACGGAGGCGTCGGGGGTTGGGTGCAGGCGCGGAAGATGGACGGAGGAAGGAGGAAGAGGGTGCGGCTGGGCTCGCGGTGGCGAGGGCGGCGAGGGCGAGGTCGCGGGGAGGTCGACGGCGATGAACGAGGGGCTAGGGTTAGGGTTCTGATGGTTCGCGTGAGATGAGGAGGGGAAGAGGCGGCTGCATGGGAAAATTTATATAGGGGAAGAGAGAGAGAGATTGGAGAGAGAGAGAGTAAGATTTAGAGTGAGAGAGAGAGAGAAAGAGAATAGGGAGAGAGACAGAGATAGAGAAAGGGGAGGTGGGGCCCACGAGCTAAATTGGGAGCTCGTGATTGGCCAGGGAAAATAATTGGAAAAGGTTTAGAATGATTTTGCAGGGATTCAAAACAGTTACGAATATATTTCGTATAAATATAGTTTTAGATATTAAACTAAAATGGGCATTTTTGGCGCTAAATGAAACATTTCCCAATCGCGCCCGGGTTGCGCCCAAATGTTCCAAATTCAAATTATAGGATTTTAAGCGGTTTCCAAATTTTGAAAAGAGGTGTTTAATGATTAAAATGCATGCCCCCAAGTCGGACACTTGCACGCGCGCGTAGTCGTCCAAACTTGCCCGTTTAGCCGAACGGGACGGAATCTCGACACGCGGACGCTACCACGCGACTAGTGGCGACGAGTAGGCTAACACGGATATTTTAAATTTCGTTTTAGGAATTAAAATTTGTTATGTGCCAAAATGACTTAACCGGTTAAAATTTAGCAATAAACACCAGAAAATCAGGAAAATTGGAATGAGCAATATATAACCCTCAACTAGTAATATAAATAGTATTATTGGGCTCGGGTGTTACAGTTAATATAGCAAGTTTGTGAGTCAAGCATTTAATTAGTTTAACGTAGCATGTAGCAAGAAATCTTGCCTCGACGGTTTCGCAAACCGGAAAGCACAGATGCAAAGTCGGCAGAAAACACGAGACGGATGCACGGACTTCGGATCGAGTCCCAACAGCGAACAACGGGACCACACGGACTAAGGTACTTCGCTGGAGCGTCGGGTCCAAACGACGGCACGGTCGGAATCCGGCAAAAGTCAAAAGCAACGAAGTTAGCGAACGCGATATACGTAAACAAACGACCAGCGAGGGGGGATTTAGCACGAATGGAAAGATAAAGATGCTTACCGGGATGGCAAAGGTTGCGACGGCGACGGGGTCGACGGCGATGGGGCGCCGGCGAGGAAGCTACAGTCGACGGGCTAGGGTTGCGGTATGGAACAGAAAAGAGAGTGGGGATGAAGAGGAGGTGGTCGGGGACTGGTGCGCAGGGGCTGAAGAGATACCGAAGGGGTCGCAGGTGACGACGACGACGGTCTCCGGCGACTTCTCCGGCCGAACAGGGAGACACGGGGCAGGCCGGGGTTGTCGCGGCAGCAACGTGTGCACGGGGAGAAGGAGGGGAAGTCGAGGCCGGAAAGAGGTGGCGGAGGCGAGGGTAATGGTGGTGGTGGCGTCGATGTTGGGGCTGCGGCGGCGACGGCGAGATCTGCGGTGGTTGGTGGCGTCGGGGTTGGGTGCAGGCGCGGAAGAGAACGGAGGAAGGAGGTAGGAGGGTGCGGCTAGGCTGAGGAGGCGATGACGGCGACGGCGAGGTCGCGGGAAGGTCGGCGGCGAGATCACGACGAGGTTAGGGTTAGGGTTCGGAGGTTGTTCTCGTGATGGAGGAGGCGGCTGCGTAAGAAAAGTATATATAGATAGGAAGAGAGAGAGAGAGAGATTGGAGAGAGAGAGGGTGAAAGATTTTAGAGAGAGAGAGAGGAAAAGAATAGAGAGAGACAGAGAGGGACGGAGAGAGATAGAGAGGGAAAGGGGGGCCCACGAGGGTACAGTTCCTCGCGATGATTGGCTGGGAAGAAATTAAAAGGAAAATTTGAAATGATTTAACGGTTAAAAGAAGATATATTCGTATATTTTTAGTTTTAGGATATTTAATTAAATGGGCATTTTCGGCGCTAAATGAAACATTTCCAAATCGCGCCCGGTTTGCGCCCAAATGTTTCAAATTCAAATTGTAGGATTTTAAGCGAGTTCCAAATTTTGAAAAGAGGTGTTTAATGATTAAAATGCATGCCCCCAAGTCGGACACTTGTACGCGCGCGTAACCGTCCAAACTTGCTCGTTTAGCCGAACGGGAAGAAATCTCGACACGCGGACGCTACCACGCGACTAGTGGCGACGAGTAGGCCATCATGGATATTTTTAATTTTATTTTAGGTGTTAAAATTTGTTATGTGCCAAAATGACTTAACCGGTTAAAATTTAGCAATAAACACCAAACAATCAGGATAATCGAAATGAGCAAAGTACAATACTCAAGTAGAATCAGAAATAGTATTATTGGGCTCGGGTGTTACAGTGAGAGGGAGAGAGGAGTTGGAGACGAGGAGTTTGAGAAGCGCGCGGTCGTGGGGAAACGGACGGGAGAACGTGGCGAGGTTGCGGGTGTGGGCACGAGGTGGGACAACGTGGGTTGAAGGAGAGGGATAATCGAGCGGGAAAATTTACGTTGGGGAGAAGAGGGAGATTAAACGAAGCGGGTCGGGTTTGGGTTGGTGGGCGCGGGCTGTGGAAAGGGTTATGGAGTTGGGCTGGGCCAGAGGAAAATAAATGTTTAATTAAATTAGTTGTTTCTATTTTTGCTGGGCCGGGAAGAGGTTTGGGCTGAGGATCTTTTTAAAGGGGAAATTAATTTATTTTATGTTGGCTGGGCAGTGGTTTAATATATATGTTTTGGTTTTTAATTTGGGTTTGGTCTTTGATTGGTTTAAAGGTTTTGGAATAAATTTGAATACTGAAACTTAAGCAACCAATCTTCACATAACGTAAGAATACGGGAAAATGGGATAGCATTTGGGGACTAGGAGAAATATAGGAAAATTAAAAGATGGGAACGGGGATTTACAGCTGCCGCCGGCCGGACCGCCGAGTCATCAAGATGAAACTTTTGCCTCTTCACCTTCCCTGTACACCTGCATACTTTATTTCTGTAGATCGGTTCCAGAGCCCCTTTAAATCACATTAAACCCTATTTTAATACATTTTATTACATTTAAATATATTATTTTCAATTAAACCTTTCACATATCCCAACCCTAGCCTAACCCTATATATAAAAACCCTAAACACTACCCCCTCACTCCAAAATTCTGAACAAAACTCTCAAGAAATTTCCTAGAACCCTAGTGTATTTTGGAAAAAGCGAAAGGCGAAGCTCAGGCGATTTTTCCGGCGACAACCCTAGGAGATCTCGGCGACGAAACGACGTACCGGAAGCTACGTCCACTCCCTTTCCTTCTCTTCTTTAAGCTAAACCCGTAAGTCCCACCTCCCTCTCTCCTTTGCTACTCTAAAAACATCTTTTAATAAAACCCGACGAAAGCGGAGTTAAATCCGACTTCCGATTCGGTTTTCTTTATAAAGTTCGATTTTCCTTAAATCAACCATGTTAAACTCTTACATATTGACTATTAATCATTAACAAAATATATGGAACAAATTCCATTTCAAAAGAATGTATATTTCAAGTTTTATCGCACTTTTTCAGTAAAATACCATGTAGTTTAATTTCTACTTTAAAACATCATTAATTTTGCTATACCTTTAGTTAGATCATGAGGTAATGACCTACCTCCTCACAACACTCATATGCAATATAGCACAATACCTTTCGGGAACATAGAATACGGGAAAACGAAACATTTCAAATAAATACCATTTACTAATAAAACCGTTTTCTATAAGATTAAGTGTTTTACAAATCTCTGCAAAGTGCCGCTACAACCCATTTTGGGGAACCCGACTGGGATGGTACGGATTATCGCACATCCTTGGGCTTAGTAATGCGAGATGCAGACCTCCGCAAGGAGCATTCGGTCTCGAAAGATTTAAATACAAATATCTTAAGAAAATGAGATTTCAAGAAATATAATATATATTAAAATTATTTTTTATAAATATATAAATATATATGTATTACTAAAATATCTATTTTTGTTATAATATAAATATTCCAACTTTTTCTAAAATCACAAGAATCGCTTTACGTTAAAATGCCATGAATTCCATACAAGTCATCATTTTACAATTAAACCATGTATTATGAAAAATAGGTTATTCTCACTAGAAATGTCACAAAATATAAAATCTACATTTATTACAACTCTAAAGACGATAAATAAACACTTGGGGTGTATTTTGAAAATTATACAAAGTATTTTTACATAAAACTCCCTCAAGTTTTATAAATTACAATAAGGACCCTAGTAAATATAGGTTTAAGCGGGACCAATCTCTTGAGCCTGGGGGAGCCGAAGAAATGGGTGCTTGCCTATTTAAGGTAGACAACTTAACAACGGTGTTATCAACACGGTAATCGTTTTTGAAAAAGACACAAATTTTGCCGCCCATGTGCAGCGGTTACCAAGAACATCAAAACAATCAGGACTTCAATTTCTTTTCTAATTGTTCTGACTCAGACCGAGTCTCTTCTTAATAATCTGACTTGAATATGATTCAAGTATGAAATTACAAAACTATAATTCAACATGAATACATATATTCGATCTGTTCAAACTATTCAATCTGTATTGACTGAACCGAACCATGTATATACTTTCATTTACATGATTCTCCAGTTACATCCATGATTCTCCAGTACATCCATTTTACTGATATCATGGTTTCGGCAAGTCATCCAATTATACAATCTATACAAACAAGACATTATAAGTTACAATACAATACAACAATACAATTAAGACATCACGGGGTTTAAGGGGTAGATTGGTACGGAAGGTGTTAAAAGTGGCACGAGACTGCAAGATTAAGACGTAATTACATCTATGCCGTTGTTCCGTGGTATTATCGACGGAGCCTTGTACTTCCATTTGCCTCTAGTCTCTGGCATATAGAGACTCATCTCGTATACACTGGTATCCTTCTGTACCAAGCTACAAACAACAACGTTAATACTAAATACAACATTATAACAATATAATACAACATTAAAAGCTACTCTCTCTCTATCTTACTCTCTGTCTATTCTACTTCTCCCTTATCTTTAGGACTTACCGAGCGATTTGTTCGCTGACGACATTCTCTTTCTTTCTTCTTTGAATGCCGTCAAGTGATCTGGACACTCAGGAGATCAAGCCTACTAGTGAAGACTTGGATCAGCTTGCCTACGACCCAGAGCTCTAGCTTCATTGTATACATTTTATTTCAGTACTTTTCATTTCTGTTATGTCACTGTTTAGGCATGGCTTTCATTCAGTTGTATTTATTTTTCCATGTATTGTAAAAAGAATGTGAATAAATAAAGTTGTTTTATTATATCTTGTCTCTTGTGCATTTATATTTATATTGCTTAGATACGCTTAGCGTATTTACTTCGCAGTAAATACGTAGCGGCCTCATCGCGTCCGCTGCCCGTACACTGGGAAGCGGGGCGTGACACTTCGCATCAAGCTGATGAAGTGGTCATGCCTTAGAAACGATCAAGGATATGCAAACACGAACCGAGATCAATTTAGCAACTAACAAAAAAGTCTCAATATAATCCAAACCATATTACTGAATAAAGCCTTTGGCCACCAATCGAGATTTGAGACGGTCAATCGTCCCATTTGAATTTTGCTTGACAATAAAGACCCATCGACAGCTGACGGCCTTCTTATCTGAAGCGGAGGTACCAATTTCCAAGTCTGATTAGAGCGCAGTACGGAAAGCTCCTCTAATATAGCTGCATGTCAACCTGGTGTTAAAATGTTTCATGAATAGATGAAGGAATAGTAATGGCAGACAAGGAAGAAACAAACTGACGAGCAGAAGGTGTCAGTCTATGATAAGAAACAAAATTAGAAATTAGATATGTTGTGGTACAGGAACACTCATCCTTGCATAAAGCAATAAGCAGAGAGATCTTTTTATGAAGGCAGCAGTGGTATTACCATCAGCCATGGAAATCAACTTGTGAGGACTAAAAGCATGTTCAGACGGTCCACACGAGACATGTGATATGAGACGCCGAAATCAGCGACTCACGAATTAGAATGAGAAAGGAACGATATATCTGATAGAGTAGAAAAATTGGCAGGAGCTACAAAGGAGAGGAGGCAACACAACTGGCCCCACTCAGCACTGGATAAAGGTAAATTGCCGGCAGAAGAGGAAGATCATGCAGTAGCAACTGGCGTGGATGTCTGGCGAGCTGTAGGTGTATCATCATGATAGTCATACTTCTCCTAACACCAGTGTACACGATGATTAGCGCCACCGCAATAAGAACAAGAAAGGCCAGCACAGCCACGACCACGAGTACGGGGACCACGAGCACAAGCAATAATTGGGAAATGATCACGAGCAATAATTGAGATCGAATCAGAATCCATAATGAATGTCGCAGAGGTAAATCACGAGAGAGGGAGAATACGGTCGTCCAACACCCAATCGATTACAAGGGTAAAGAACTCATAGTAAGAGGATCTAATAGATCATCGTCATTAACCGAGAGGAGCGGAGACAGCTGTTGGCTATGGCTAGGACTAGGGTTTGAGAGGGCTGCAATCGACATGGATTTTTTTGAAGGTGTTGTAGCAGCGATTACCGTAGCAGTGATGCTTACGGTAGCATCGAGTGTTGTTGCACAATTCCTTTAGCATCGAATACCGAATCATCGATTACTGTAGCGCTGGTTACTGTAGTTCAATTATTGTAGAGGGGTTTCGATTGAGGCCAAAAAGGGGAGAGGAGGCGGCTAGGGCAGCATCGAAGGTGGTGTGGTCAGGATTGCGGTGGAAGGCAGAGGATAGGGGCGACGGCTAGGGAAATTAGGGTTAGGGTTTGATAAATTAGAGTTTCCTCTCAACCAAGAGAATCAATTTATCGGCATACATAAATAATGAGTTCCTATGTACAAATATATAAGAATAAGAAGGATCATAGACCACCTCCTATCATTGCCGATATGAAACTAAAGCTAATAACTACAACTAGTAACTAATTATATTCATAACAGAATATAATACAGCACTTGAATTTTAGATATAAGAACTCAGATCACCCTTGCACTAATGAAAATATCATTTATCAGTAATAGCTGCGATTAGTTTTCCAGTTTATAAAAACTTTATTATAGCAGAGAAGCCCCTCGAACTTTTATAGATACAGCCCAGTACACAACTTAAAGTTAAAAACATGCATGGCATTGTACAAAAGTAAACAGGTACCAAAAAACCTCCAATAATCCAAGCCATTCACATCAAACATTCTGTAACCCATTGTACATCAACTGTACATTTCTTTTCATCAGAATTCTCTACTCATCGTCGAAGGATATCCTCATCAGCAACGGCCTTTCTATAACTTGGGAATGATTTTCTATACTAAATATCAAGCAAGTTCAACTAGGATTGATACTTGAATTGCATGATTTGGGTTGATACTCGAATCACTTTCCATTGCTTTGTTCTTTTCCGTTTCCAGACAGAAACACGCTCGACGCACACGATTCTTGACCTTCATGCTGCAACCTGTTCTTGAATTCATTGATAAGTACTTCTCGGACTTTATCTCTCAACCCAGAAGCCTCTTCAGGGCAAAACCACTTCTTTCCAAACTGTAAGGACATTAAACCAGATAAGCAACATATACATAATATACACTCCATGCTATTTTTTCCCCAAGAAAACCCACGACCTTTCAGCATTCAAACGATAATTACCACATTCTTTATAATTTCAAATGAATAACATAAACTTAATGCTTGCAAAAGAAGTACAACGACCTTTCAGCGTTTTTCCTGTATTAGGTGACATGGAGAAGAGGGCATAAAGATTGTGGTAATAATTTGAAAATAACTAAGTTCATGGTGACGATTGGCGATATATATAAATGGTATTTATCTTAAAAATTTTGAACGGTTATGGTATTTTGGTGAACTTTAGCCTAAACTGAAATCAAAGGTTTTCAAAGGTTTTATGAATTTGTTTTTTTTTAACCATGGAGAGGTCTTGCTTTCTGAGCCGTTCAGGAGCCTCTTCAACAAACCGCTGCATGAAATAGAGCAAGAAGAGGCCACAATCATATGCGTTCTTCTGTTGAGGAACCTAGTACCAAAAAATAGAAAAGTGAGAAAATATAATCTAATAGGACTGACCACAATAAAGAGAATGGACCGAATGGTCATTGTACGGAAGAAACAGAAAAGTGCATTAATGTGGAGAGATGATAAGGCATAAAAGCACTTAATTGTTAATTATCTGCAAATGCCGGAAATTGTACAACATTGAAATGGAAAAAAAAAGTGTAGAAATATTACAGAAGCTAATTGATTTCTACAGCAGAATAAAACCAAATGCAACTGAATAGCAGTCACTATTACTACCAAGGTGCCCTAATATTGCTAGGCTAGTAACTTAAGAGAGAAAAGTGTATAGTGATTTGGAGCTTTGTGTGTTATTTCCTTTGTGCCGTTTATTTAATAGTTATCCTTTTGTATATTATAGATGAAAATAGGCAGTAAGCCTCATGCAAATATTTTTTTTTTACTAATATATTAATCATAGCATTGAATTAGAGCATGGTTGGGTTCTCGTTAAATTTCTGGTTATAGCCCTGCCACAGCTACAAGTTCCCAGCTTCCGCATTGTGACTAAAACTCTGTAGTTAGTGGTTACTCAACGCGCATGTGATGAATGATTCATGCAGTTGACCAGCCAGCTATAATAAAAAGAGCATGTTGGTAGTGTAGGTGGGAGTTTTGAGAAGTATCCTCTCTATCTTATCTTCCAAATAATCTCCATTTGTACACATGTAAATGAACAAAAAAACCTTCAATATCTCGTGGACTTGAACAATTACATACATAGGTGAAATATATATTTTTATTGCATTCTTTGTTTCATGTAGGTGACAAAACAATTTAGCATAAGCAACACATCAACAAATGTAGTTAGTTATCTACGGGATGCTAATAACATTGTAAAAGCAAGTTAAGAGAGTTGTGTATACCGCAATTTTTCCCTTCTCAATCTTACGAGGAAGCCGTTTCCATATCTTCTCTGAAATAGGAAGATCGACTGGAGGCTCATATTGACTTATGTAGAGCCATTCATCTGTCAGATAGCTATAAGAAACCTTTAATTAGAACCCAGTTGCAAAAAGTTCTAAAGAACAAGAAAAGCATAAACATGTTAGACATTGTCGGACTGGGCAGTGGACCCTTGCATCAATCAAAACCTTGTCTTACAATAAACCTTATATGCTGCGTCACAAAATTGAATTTTTGAAGGGATCATAAAAACTTGAATAGTGTTAACTTTCATAGCAAGTACACATATTCAAGAATCGATGAGATAATGCAAAGCATTGAGTTTTGGAAAAAGGTGTAGTAGCTGAAGAGAAAATGACCCCTCAATTGCTGCACTGACATGTAAAATGTCAAGCCAGAATATTAAACATAGCCTAACTAATTCATACTTGACATAGCAATAACTTGAGAAGCATAAATTACTTTCTGATTCATCACATGGTTTGCATCAGTCTGTGATGTCATAATATTTCAAGTACCGATGCAAAGAAATGATATAAAAGACTGGTTATACTGTAGTGATTTGCATTCCATAGGCTAAATAGCAGATAAATACCTATTGTCTGGGTTGTCTAGAAGATAAATACCCAAGTTTCAAAAGGTGGCGGATAAATACCTAATATTTCCCTTCGTTAGCACTTTGATACCTACCGTTACCTAGGGTTACAATATTACTTGTAAATTCCCATGTGCCACTCATATGATCATTTTTTGGACAATTTTGCCCGTGGCAGCCAAAAATAAAAGGTAGATATTGTTTTTCTCCTTTATCTTTAACCTAATTAGAAAACCCTAGTACACTTTCTTTTTCTTCTTCTGAAAATTCCTCTATGGCTTTTTCTTCTCAACTTTCTTCTGAAGCTTCCTCCACAACAAATTCGAGGATCAAGAATATCGCGATTACAAGCTGAAAAATGATCATGGTGGCCGAAGGACTATGGAAGAAGATACTAAGGTAATCTAACTATGGCTATTTGCAAGCTTAAGAAAGCTAGAATTGAAAATTGCAAGGCTCTATATAAGTACAACAATTATAGAGCTCTGGTTGAGAAAATAAGTCTAATAGAGGAGTGAATGGTGAAGAAGATGATGAAAGCTATCATAGAGAATTCGGGAGGGGGGGGGGGGATGAAGGGAAATGGATGAAAATTGCTTGTATTTGTTTTCCTATTGCCCTAGATTTTGTTGGATTTTTTTTCAAAATTTTCTATTGAAGTATGCATGTATGATGTAAAATTCTTTTTTGAATGGAAAGAAGTGATGATATTTTCTCTTCTTAGTTCATCTATGGTTCTTTGATTTATTGTGTATATTCAAGCATAAGTACTAAATTATATGTAAAAAACCTTCATTTTGGGCAATAATTCTTTCGAAGATGAAACTTAAGCTCAATTTCATTCCAAGACTTCAAATTACTATGTTGAAGTGAAAATTACAACAATAATTTCTCCAATCATACCGCGATTAGATTTTTAGGGTTTTTGGTCAGGGTTTAAAAGGGAAATATGGGATGGAGAGAGGGGGTTTAATTTGGGGGAATATGGATGAGTGAGAAAGAGATCGGTTTAATTTAGGAATTTTAATTTAATTGTTTTGGTGAAATTTGGGTCAATGGGCCAGATGAATTATAAAGGCAAAAAACTCTTTTTATAATTTCGATTAACTCCGTTAGGTACTAAACTGCGAAGATAAACATTGGATATTTATCCACCACTTTTCGAAACTTAGGTATTTATCTGCCAAACAGCCCAAACAATAGATATTTATCTGCCATTTAGCTGCATTCCATATCACATAGCAGCAACATTATAGGAGTGCAAATCTCGAATGACGCATCCTCTGTCCCTTCACCTGACTCAAGAATTAATGACTTCCACTACCTAATCCTGGCATCGATGCCTAGATTTCTTTTGTGAATGTACATTCATGTGAAATATGTGAAATCAGAAAGTCATTCACGTTTTAGCAATCTATCACCCTTTCTGCTCAGTAGAATTACTTCATTCAAATTTAATAATTCCCTAACTAATACTTTATCGCAGCATAGAATATTGGGTTTTAACGTCATACTCCCTAAATTCTTTGCCAATTCGATATACCCCATTATTTTCAAAATTCTAATGCATTTTTTATTTAGAAAAAGAAGTGTTTTTTAAGGCATAAACTATAGTGAAGGAAACGACATAGGAAAAAAGTACGGTCGACCATCAACTCTTCAGGAAAATAGCTCGAGACAGAAAAAAGGGTTTGGTGAAAAAAAGCAGGGTTTTTATAGTCTTTTTTGTCATCCCATGGAAATAGGCGCGCTCATGTGTCGGGCGTTGTACAGATTCCCCTGTCCGATGGTGGACGGGATTTTATTGATTGTAAGGATTCTAATCTCCGGCAGTTCTGAACAATACCGTCGTTAATTACCTATCGCTTTTGACGCAAGCGAAACTCTAATTAATGGATCATACGAATCATACGAACTTAATGCGAATGTGTATATATTAGAACATAAAAAAAATTCTTTTTGTTTATTCTGTTTTGTTATATATTTTTATTTTATTTAGAATAGGTGATGCGAACAAAAAAAGAAAGGGTATACGAGACGGGTGCCTCCCCAAGATAAAAAAGGGTCGGATGCCTTCTTGGAGAGGCACCGGGGGTCAGCTCCCCCCGAGGGGGCCAATTGTCGGCTCCCCATTTAAGGGGACCCAAGATTGGTAACATTCCGGGGGTTGCCCGGGTTAGGTGCCCCTCTGGCGAAAGTTCTCTTTATTTTATTTGTTTTCTATTATTTTTAGTTTTGTTTGAAAATTGGTTAAGTATGGGATTTTTTTACAAAAAAATTAGCAGCATAATAACTAGATTTAATATGTTTTATTTGGCGAAACATAGACCGGAGTCTATGTTTCTTTGTTGGGTGAAGCATGGGTAAAAACCCGCGTTCAAAGATGGGAAGTACGGATCGAAATCCGCATTCCTGAGGGTTTTCCCGAAGAAAACCTTGGGTTTTCATCCATTTTGGGATCACCCTATACCTTTTTGTGCTTAGATGTCCAAAAGTCTCTCTTTTGTTCTTAGATCTTCAGTTTTGGATCATAAATGAAAGAAAAGGAGCTCATTTTCTTACTTATGCCTTGGGCTTTGAGATTGAGGTGTTTTGGAAGATGGATTCTCTTTCTTCCTCTCTTTTTTGTTTTCTCAAGGAAGATGAAAGAGATTCAAAGGGCTCTTTTTTATTTGGGCTTGGTAGAGAAAAGAGACTCTTTTAATGGTTTCGTGGGATTATCTTTTCTTTAATAAACGAGAGCTCTTTTCTCTTGATTTTGAGAAAGACAAACCACGAAAAACGCGAGGAAATGGAGGCCCAAAACCTAAAGAATGAAAATAGAATCAAGATTATTCTCATTTCTCATATGGTTGGGTTTATATATCCTTTATACTTTACATTTGAGCCCTTGGCTGTACAAGTTTTGGCTTTTTGCCTCTTTTTCATATCCATATGCACACATTTTGCATCTTGGCCATTGACTTTATAAAAATTTGGCTTCTTTCCCATTTCCTTTACATTTTCCCGCTTATTTACATATAAAATCTACTTATTACATTTGTCTTCTTTTCTCTCTCCATGATGGCCGATCGGTAGGGTTTGCAACTGGATCAAATACGGATAGGATATGAGAATTACCATAATCGTATCTGCTTTCTAGTTTCGAATACAGATACAGATATTGTCCGATAAGAAATATTCATATCCGTATCCGGAAAAAACGAATACGGATACGAATCGAATATTTGTATAAATAAGATATGATATAAAACAAATATAAATGTGAAGCGGAAATGTGTATATAATCGATATATTTCATTAGATGCTTATTTAATACGACTTAAAAAATATTTGATAGAGAAATTTTCATGTAAATGAATATCATATGAATAAATAAATGTTAACAAATATATTAAATATAATTAGACGTATTTGAAAAAAAACATTTATAAAAAAAATCGATGAAATGTCCTAATATTCTTTTAAATGCATAGCATATAAAATGAGCAAAAAACGTATGGTTTAAATAGGCACCATTAACGGAAAAATGAATTTAAAAAGATTATTTTCTTGTCCGTATCTGTATCCAGATTCACATATCCGTATTCGTATCCGGATAATTTTGCTAAAACCGTATCCAGAAGAATATTTAAATATATATATGTATTCGTATCTGTATCCAGCTGGATATCAAAATCCGTATCCGGTTGATATCCAGATCCGGATATCCGTATCCGTATCCAGATTCACACACACACACACACACACACATATATGCATCTGTATCCGTATCCGGCTAAATATCAAAATCCGTATCCGTATCCAGATGCAATTCTACCAACTGGCCTTGCTCGGACTTGGGCCGGTCTGGGCTCAGGCCCACTTGCTTGGGTTTGGGTCCGAGTTGGTTAGGCTTGGGCCAACTTGTATGAACGTTGACTTTGACGTTGACTTTTTAATTGATTTTTTTATTTCGGTCGAGGGATGTAAATTTTGGCCCCAACAGTCTTGTATACAAAGAGTAAAGCCTTACTAAAGCATTACCATTTTTTAATAAAACAATAGCTAGACAAATAAAATACTACCATCTAAGGACCATTATAGTCAAAGGCTTACAAGGGCACTCCAAGCCCGTTCATATTTTTATAATGAAGAAGATTGTTTTGTGGGTAAAATAAAAATAAAAGATTAAAAAAATTATAAATATAAAAACGTTAGAATTAACAGCAGCATAGCGGGTTTTAGGGGTATTTGGAATAATTTAAAAGATTTTTTAGGTGTAGCGAGTATCAAAGAATAATGAAAGATGTATCAAATCTAGAAAAATTTGGGGAAGATATCTAAAAAATTCTAGAAATATCGTGTTATCTGTTGGAGGGACATGAAACTAGTAAGGACGGCTTGATAATAACATATAACAAAATGGAAAGAATGTAGCCTCGTATGAGTTATAACAGGTGTGGAGCAGACAAAAGCAAAGTAAACTTCAAGTTATTTGTGAGAAATAAGGATGGTATCCCTTATGGATATTGTGTTTCACTTGTAGATAGCGTACCCTTTGGAAATAAAATTTTCTTTTAGATCTCCAAAAACATTTACTTCATTAAATCTGACATGTCTTTGCAATTGACTGAGTAGTCTGTATCAATTGATTGATGCTCATGCTATTGTAGTGAAAGCATTCAAAACCACTCTAATCGAACAAACTTAATATATAAACTAATAGAATGTCCAAAAATCATAGGCATCAAATGGAATTAAGTATTATTAATTATAAAAGTACATCAAAAGGGAATTAAGATGGTTGGTCTACATCACTCAAAAAATAGAATTAAAATGCTATGAACTTTTATTGTGATATATCAACAATTAGAGATAATTATCATAAACCATTTTATTGCATTTAAGTACTACATCACCAACCGTTTTGACCGCAATAACTTTTTCATCAAACCATTCTTTCTTCAAAAAAGAGAGCTTATAGATAAAATCGGTGAATTGGGCATGTCAAGACGGAGTTGGGAGGGGGAAAGGTGGGCAAAGGAGCGACGAAGGTGTAGGGGCTGGCAGTTGAGGAAGAAGAAAATGGAGCAAAATAGGAAAATGTGAATTGGAAGGATTTAAGGATGTGGACATTTGGGGTTTTTTTCCTTAATTTATGCTAAGATTTAGAGATTTGGTGTATAAGAATTTGCAATATTAGAGAATTAGGGTTATGGAAATTTGGGGACACACACACATATATATAGAATAATGGAGAAAAGAGGCCCTAGGAGGCTTTTTCATCATGTGGCGTCAAAAAACTACACCCTCCACCGTTTTATTCGACGATTGGTACCGTCCACCTTAATCTTCATCGTCTAATACGACGACACCAAATTCCATGTGATTCTAACACCTTTTCACCGTTGATTTGGTGGGTGCAAAATTAACGGTTTACCAACAAGTATCGTCCACCTTGGTCTTCATCGTCTAATACGATACACCAAATTTAACGTGATTCTAATACCTTTTCACCGTTGATTTAACAATGTAAAAAGTTCGATTGTTGGTAAACCGATAATTTTGCACCCACCAAATCAACGGTGAAAAGGTGTTAGAATCACGTGGAATTTGGTGTGTGTGTGTGTGTGTGTGTATAGAGAGAGAGAGCTTAGGGATTAGGAGATTTGGGGTTCAGACTTGGGGGTGTAGGGATGAGGGTTTTCAATGAATGAGAGGTGGTGGTGAGGACCGCATGAACGGAGGAAGGAAGCGAGGGCTGACAAAGAAAAAAGTTATAACACCACAAAGGGGTAAAGTGGAGAAAAAGTAACACATTATTGTAAGGTGTCGGTTTAAATTTAGCAAGCGTTAGATTACTTTCTGGTATTTCCTTGCTAATGGAAGTGGTAGTTCATAGTATTTTCTTTTAATTTTTTAAGCTGATGTCTTCATACCAAAAATTCTGAAAGTTCACGGTGTTTAAGCCTTTCAACAATATCCAACATCTTCAAATTGCAACCTCAAACTCCAAAAGCTGCAAACATACAATGTTTCATTGGTAATTTGTTGTATGCTGCATTCTTACTGAGAGGACCATGCATTGTTTTGTATTGCTAGCAAAGAATAATGGTTTTTGCCTTTATGGAAAACATGTACAGGAAGCAGTACTAAAGAAGAAATCATTGTATGTGACAATTTATTTACCTGTGTTTTTAAAAAGTAGTTTATGATATTGACTTGTCTATGCATTTTAAGAAAATTATTCGTTCTGCTACAAGTAATTGTTTTTAACAGAAATCAGTATTTTATAATTGACATCTAAAAATGAAACTGAAATTATGTTTGGTATTAGTCACTAAACACACTTAAGTAGAGCATAGCTTGGGTATAAAGAGGGTCAAAACGGATACTCATCATTTAGATGTGAACTTAAATAACTGAAGAATGAAGACACCAGTGAGAAGTGACACTTATATACATGAATGTGTTAACTGCCTGTTAAATATCTACCGTCAAATCTAACTGTACTTTCTGCCGAACAATCATAGCATTGGCCTAGCACGAACTTAATAGAAGAGTAGATACCTTACCTAGTAACGACGGAAAATATGCGGCTGCTTGCATGAAGCCCCAGCGAATCCAAATGAAGTATAAACAACCCCGTCTCATCTTCCTTTGCTGGAATACATATAATGACCAAGCTCCAGTGCATACTAGTCATCAAACAACATACACTGACCTCAGAAAAATATAGAGCGGCGAACTTAACAAACATTGTCAAGATTCCTAATTATAATGTGCATAAATTGACAAACATATATATATATATATATATATATATATATATATATATATATATATATATCAGAAATTATATATCATCGTAGGATAGCATCCATAAACTCAGTAAAATCAATGCCATTTTTTTTGCCAAAGGTCAAACTGGAATGATGTCCGCAATTTTGGTTATTTCAATGTATTGACTGCAGTTCAGTCTTGCAGCTCAAAACTTTTAATTAATGCTAATTATTGATAACAGTACATAAGTGAAAAGGGTAATGGAATGTGTTCGGTATTGTTCCTGTTCTTTACTGCGCCTTAGAGTTGAACATTAATTACTATAACAAATTTTCATCATTTTGCCTTCCTCGAGACTTTCGACAAACTCTAGGAGAATTTGGAGAGCACCTACTATCATTTAGATACATGACAAGTCCCTCTGTTGTCCACAATTAATAGGCCCGAAAACTCGGAACTATGAGAGGATTCACGTAAAGTTAACCGCCGATCATAAAACATCAAATCATTCTTGAAGCTCTGCTTCAAATCTGAATCCATTTTTACAGGGGAAAGGCTTGGAGGATGATGATGTGTGAGTGCAGCAAAAAAGAAAGAATTTTTTTTAAAATAGCACATGTCCAATATTTATAGTATGAATGTTGGTTTTGTCATGTGTGAAGTTCACTTGATAATAGCTCAATATCTTTTGGCTTCAACTTTTGGATAAAAATGTACTTTTGATATTGTAATTCCATGTCTCGATAGGAATGTAAACGGATCGGATATAGGAATTACCATATCCATATCCGGCACATATTTAAGGATGCGAATGCAGATACGGATAGTTATCGGTAACAAAAATTTACTATCCATATCCGCTACAAATAGAATACGGATACGAATCAGATATTGTAAGTACCGGAACCACTAAAATCGGATACAGATATTATTCAGATAAATATAAAAAGCCATGATTCATAACTACAACTAATAAAATACTTAAAGAGGTTAACCAATATTTTTAGATTCAAACAATCACATCAAGTCCACGGGTCCATTAGTTCGATAGTGGGTACCATTAGTCCGGATATCCGGATCTGGATCCAAAAATTTTATTAGTATCCGGATTTGAATCCGAATCCGACTTGGATACAAATTTCCTATCTGAATCCGTCCGGATATGGATTTTTAGAATCCATATCTGCAAGTTGTTGATTCGAAAAACGGATCCGGATCGAATTATCCGGGTCCTTTTACATCCCTATGTCTCAGGCAAGGTTTGAAAACACGGGATCGGTATTGGTATTGGTATCGGATAGCCATTTTTGGGATTGGTATTTGTCGTCTCGGTTGTATCGACCATCTCGGATCGAATATATCGGATTTGTTTTATATGTTGACTAACTAAAAGAATATTAAAAATTGTTAAATATTTATATAACTCGTCAAACAAATTAGAAACGCTTGTCATTTTTTTTAATTATTATATTCTTTTATCATGCGTTATTGAATTTCATTTGAGCTTAATCCGATATTTTGCAAGTGAATATGTTTTTTGCCTTTTATTTTATTTTTGTTATTAATAAACATAAGATATTTCATATATTGGTACAAAATGACATGTTTTAGTAATTGCAAACTAGAATATCTATTAGTGACATCTGCCCCGGTCCCCACCCCACCGATATTGAGCAGAACCTAACAAATTTTCTTTCCGCAATCCAACTTTGTTCATCATAGAATAAACAACTCTGAAGTCTTAATAATGCCCACAAGTCAGTCAAAAGATGTACCACTTGTTTTATATAGCATAGAATTATTCACGCTACACAGGTTAGTTTACATAATGAGAATATTGAATCAAATATGCATCGATATCGATATCAGTTAGTCATGGATTATTCAAAGGGAATCCACCCGGAAGACCATACTAGAAGACTCGACAATCCAAAGACTAAAAGTAAGAAATTTCCATACCTTCATCAGTTGTTTTCCCACATAGAATCGCTATCTTACAACCTTTATTTTCATAAAACATCAGGTGGAGTATGTAACTAATAGTAATGACTAAAAGGTATAGATTTGTAGTCATTTGAGTGTGCATTTAAGTATTATGTACTACGACATATATTTCCTTTTACCCTGAGGTACTTCATATAGGAAAGAAGAGTTAGTAGGTAATAAAGATAGGATTGATGTGTGCCTGTTTCTCAAAAGTACATGTCTCCATTGTGGGATAACTAAATTGTGAATCGTTCCTCTCCATATAATTTGAACAAATATGGAGATAGGCTACAACCCTCTCGGTAGGATTTTGAAACAAATCCTACCCATGTTTTAGTCATTAGATCTACTTTGGGATGTATGCTAGCAATTATGAAAAAGAGACTTCATTTTTCTAATTAATTACATGGTTGCATGCACACATCTCAATACATATCCAATGGCTAAAACATAGGTAGGATTTGTTTCAAAATCATACCAAAAGAACTGTAGCCTATCTCACAAATATGTACTAAAAAGGAAATCCTAGCGATGTCAAATTATTATATCTAAGGTAAACAAAGAAAGAAACTTCTTGTAAAGTAAAGCTTGCTTACCATATGTATTTGAATGACAGCTTGCTTAGCATATGTATTTGAATGACTATGTATCTAATATTATATTTGAAATTCCGACAATATGGCCTACTTAAAAACTCACAAACGAAATCAAAATGTACATTGAAGTACACAAAAGCACTCATCCAATAAAAAAATTTAAAAAGGGAACAAAGGTTAAAAAAAATTAAATTACCCTCCCATCAGAAGGGAAAACAACTTACTCTCCATGAATTGGCAAAAAGATAAATGCTTTTCTGAATATATCTACACCTTTCCACCACCGCCTCAACTTCAAGAAAGATGCAGTTCTGTCCTAGTAATGATGAAAGGCATATAGAACATATAACTTATCCATGCAAAATTGTCATGTTACAATTTGGTAACTGATAATTAAAGAACATGAAGTCAAACGGAATCTCAAAGGCTAGCTTACTTATATAATATTCAAAAATATGCAGATACTTTAAAGGAACCAGAACCAGAACCAGAACCAGATTAAGTTTAAAATTTAAATTAGTGAACAAGCCTAAGGCATGGAGAGTATTCTGGGAAAATGTGAGAAAATAATGAAATGGTAACTAACTGTTAAATATTGCTAGGTTACCTATTGTTTTGGCATGAACCAAGTGTATCTCTCAACTTTACATGCACTAATTATGTTTAAATGATACTTGAATATTGGTGAAATATTGCTTATTTGCCATGTATTATTACTTATACGCTGTGCATTATGTGTGGAATTCTGTAGCATTATTTGTTGGTTTACTTCAATCTTTTTACATGTTCCAGCATATCCATCAAATGTCGGCTGCAATATCTTTTTTGAGCTCAAGACATAATGACAGGTAGGTAAATATAGACATAGTATATGATGTTGGTAGGTCAACAGTGGTGACATGCACAACTATATTGCCTGACGCTATCTCCCGGCTTAAGAGTTTGCCTATGAATGCAAAACAGTTTTGTTATTGTTCACTTATTTATCTATTTGTTTGTCCTGTTTTACTGCCTGCATGTTATACATATTGTGTACACCTTTCATTAGTCTGTTTGCTCGACATATATATGCCTCCTGACACCTTTACGTTTAAGTTATACAATTTTATTAGATATTACAATTATGACTATTTTCATTGATTTTCTAAATGTCAACAACGATACTGGGTGAAGATTCTTATCACAGAAACTGCAGATGAAGAATTATGGAACCTATTGTCTTAGATTTAAATATGTAACTCTAGGGAACCACGGTATTGAGAATTTACTTTACATGATGATTTAATGGTTTTCATCAAGCCCACTAGCTCATTGATTTAGTTCATCACTACTACCGATTTATAATAAATAAATGATATATAGCACATTTCAGCTGTGGCGTTATTTTCATGTACACAATTGATTCCTTATCGTGTGAATGTACTTGAAGATGCATACCTTGCTAGCCACCGCCTCTTCAAGTTTGCTGTAGAAGTAAGTGTTGAATACATAGCACTCCTCTTTTCGCTTAGCCATAGGAGATGGTGGTCTTTGAAGGTATCTGCAAAACAACCTCTAGTTACTAGAACAAGATTTTTATTCACGTGTGATTCACATGAGAGATGGAAGAGAATAGAATTATTAAAGGGAATATATATAAAATGATAAATATTGATTAAGATGTGTATAATTTTCCGTTTTAAATTCCAAGGAGCATGCATGACTTCTGTAATGTGTGTGTGTGTGTGTGTGTGTGTGTGTGAGGAGGGTATGTGGACAACTTTATGATTTGGAATAAATTGTAGAAACTTTATTGCTTATTTGAAATTTTTCCCTAAAGTAGGAGAAAATGCCACATGCCCCCCTTGGGTTCTAGATTTCTAGTTATGATAGTAAATATCTACAACAGATTCTACAGGAGAATTCCGCTTCTAGTATAGAACAAATAAAAAGGTCATGGTCACGGTGTATTCACTAGTAAAAGGTTTACAGTAACTAGGGTATGAATAGAACACAAGGCCAAGCCTACTACAGAAGACACCTTCCCATATATGGAAATGCACAATAGGTAAAGCATTCCATGCAGGCTAGTACATGGGATAAGTGTACAGTCGTAGTGTTGGGCACTCGTTTGAGGTGCTGGATTCTCTTGGTCCCAAATGATAGGATTTGGAGGCATCAAAATGTTTGTATTTGTTGTTTTCAGGCGTGTGAAAGACATTTTTCTCATCTGTAAAACCTAATACACATGAGGGACATGCAGTATACTATAAATAATAGCGTAAGTCACAGATCATTTACTGACATTTTCTTTTTATTTCTTATCTTTGGGGGGGGGGAGGGGAGGGGGGGTTGGGTGGGGGGGTGCAGACATGTTAATTGTTTGTAAGTATCACGATCACGTTTCAAGGGACTTTGTTATTTTACAATTATGATGGTTGCCACATTAAAAAAAATTACATTCAAATTGATTCTATCAATTTAGGTTAAAGAAGACACTGCTTGTCTCCAATATCAACAGAACACACATTTGGTTTGGAAAGCAATGACCAGAATTGCCGAATTAAATACTCACTGAATGTAGAAATTTATTACAGGTGATGACAAATAACATTCAGGATCTAGGCATTTTTGGTCCGTATAAGATAGTGCAACACATTCCGGATCGTCCCTGCCAAAAAATAGTGTTAACTGTTATTTCAGTAAAGATGGATCTTCAGAGGCCATTGGTAAATATGAACAGGCATAGATCAAATTTCTAGAGGTTCACCTTGAAGGATAATACATTGAGTAGTTCTCCCTAGAAGAATATGAAAAATATTCAGTACAGGAGGACAATGTTAATGCAACAAGTAAGATATGACCACAAGCAACAAAGACACAGAAGAGGTGTCATAGGGTAATAAACTTAAATCACCTATTCTTAGAAGTATCACCATCATGTACTGAGTGTAGAGACTCTGCATCTTCATCGTCCAAATGAACTACATGTTGAACCTGCCTTCGATCATGAGAAACATGTGGGTCAAATAAAAGGATATTAATATCACATTAATTAAAATATTTATAATGAAGTATGCACCAAAATAATTTAACTGGATATGCCAAATCCCAATCTATGTTCTAATATTCAATATTCGGATGCGCAGCTAGTCCAACACAACCATGCGGCATATGAATTTGTCAATGCAGATGGTCCAACTCACACGTGTGCATTTGTGGTCAGACACACAAATGCACGCGCGCACCCACACACTGAGAGACAGACACATGCATGCATTCACACACATACACACACAGGAGAGAGACCAAGCTATTCGAAATGAGGTTCTACAAAGCAGTAACAATGTAAAGTATACACGGGGCAGATCATAGGTGAAGGGTGAAGAACAACACCGACACAAATATTGGGATATAAACAAGAAGTACGAGCTCAACAACACGAGTATCTTGTCTCCTTGTGCAAGCACATTAGATTCCATTGAACCATGGGCGGCGGTCCATTATTTACTTGGTTAGTTCTTTATGGAATCAAATTTATAGAAAAAATCATTTTTACGCTAAAATCTCCATAGACAAACTGATGCAGGGTAAAATAAAAAGGCTAAAATATATGGTCAAAGCATATATAGCTCTGATACAGATTTGATACATGGCAACATAGAAGGGCTGCTAAATCTGTGTGAATGCTGATGATAAAGCAATCAAACAAGTCGAATGATGCACGCAAATACTAGCAAGAAATCCTACACGATACAAAGCAAGAAAAGAAGATATAGAAGCAAACTAGCTGCATGCACACAAAATCTGAAATAAATAAATGAGAAGTAAATGAATATTTTCCTAGCATTTTAAGCACTTTTGAGTTTAGAACGGTAAAGAGTTGATTGATAAGATAATCACTAATGTTAAGTGCATAATAACTAAGCACATTTAGTAGAGAATCTCGATATTATATTCCAATAATCAGGTTCAAATAAAACTAGATCTTGGTACACAAGTGATCAATTACTGATTTTCTCAATTCAGGAATCGTGTTATCCGTTTGATTTGTCTCCAAATTAATCAATAAACCAGACCAAAATCCTTTCACCTTTAATGTGCAAAAGTTGCTTGTTGTTAGTTCGTTATAGTTGATCCCGACAAGCATGAGTTGAAATATCCAAAGTCTAGATCCTTATTTGTCCAGACACGACACAAATTAAATAACACCAAGGAGGTTTTTGTTCACTTGTTTGTTATTGCAAAATCAAAGAGATTGCCAAAGCAATTAAAAGTGTAATCCAATGCTTGTACTCTTACAAAGATGTGATGTTTTTGTCTTCAACAAGTGACAGAGAGGTTGCTGGCTATGACGCATAGACACTTCCAATAGGATGCCGTATCAGACACCGACACTTGCCCGACAAGTATTGGCCATGCCATATCATGTTGTATGCATGTCGTATGCATTTCTTTCACAAAATAAGTTATTAGTATCAAATTTAGGTGTTAAATTTTAAAGCTTGATTATGTGCAGATTTGGCTATTCCGTTAATGTTTCTGACTTCATTCATATACACATCTACTTTGTAACTTGATATTTTGTATAATTTGATTTTAGTTCATTATTATTATCAAATCTGTTAGTTGTTTTAATGATGCCCATCCTTTTTTTTATGGATGTTAGTCTCCTCTGGATAAATATGTCTATTTATATCAGGGTTTTTTTGCCAAAGATGTCTACTTATATCATTGCATATACCATAAGTATTAAAATACGATTTTAGTCATGGAAATAGTTTGCTTGCTATTTCTCATATAAGTGCAGATACGGTACTAAATTCATAGTCCATAGTTTATTTAGTTTTACAAATAATACATATATGTACATATTTATACATATACTGATATATGTAGATTAAGATTGCTATATCGTCTTGTCCTTGTGTCCTACTTTTAAGATATTTGCCTATGTTGACATATATATGGCATGAGATGTCGTATCCATGTCATGTGTCCATGTCCATGCTTGATATAGCTCATAGGAGTTGGGCAACCAGACAAGGTGAATTGTCTTAGTTATGGTGAGGACTTGTCCATCTGTAGGGGGACTTGGAGAGACGGGATATGGGGAAGAAAGCTGGTAAGTTTCAAATGGATTCCAGCATACACGGAGGAAAGATTCAAAAGGTGAGCTGAGAAGGTGGCTATTGGCTACAAACAGAAGTAGTCAAGTATGGACATTGGTGGGGTTAATCATTAAGATAGTCATAGGTGAACAGCAGTAAGAGTAGTTTTTGGCAAGTAGTACGCACGCTAAGGGCTAACTAAAAAACATATAACATAACCTGATGTGATTAGCCTCCCATGCATGACAGTTGTCTGCTACTCTGCTCAGTCTCCACTCATGATGAAACAATAACTTATTTTGCAATATAAAGTAAACACAAGAACATTTGGTTTGGGAGTAAACCTAGCAAAGCCTATCCCATCCATCCCCAATTGTGAAGTCACGGTGATATAAAACTAGATGAAAGAAGGCCAGTCATCGTCCATATATGGTAATGGAGTAACTTCTACCACATAAACACTGATCTTCTGAAGACAATCTATATCACAGTGCAAGTATTACAATTGAGGCAACATTAGTTCATTAGAATGATGCTGATATGTGCGGTGAAAAGTAAATGTCAAAACTGTAGCTGAAGAAGTCTAATATACATTGAAATCAGAAAAGAAGTGTCTCACATGTTGTGGTAGTTGTAGATATGTCAGTCTGATGCATGATCAGTGTTCAGAATCATGGGTTGTTATCTTAACATGTAAGATATTAGTGGCCCTAACATTACCAAAGTAGAATTGAGATTCATGCATTGAGCTAGCTGGAACACCTTATACTAGACTGAGCTCATGGATATTATTCAATCACCAAGCTACAAACAGAAGCCCTAACATTACCAAAAGTAGAATTGAGATTCATGCCTTGAGCTAGCTGGAACACCTCTCTCTCTCTCTCTCTCTCTCTCTCTCCCTCCTAACTATGACAAGGGTTATATATGCTACATACATAATTGTAGTTCAAGGATGAATATATGTTAGCCAATATCTACTGGTTTAATTTATAATCCTCTTACAGACATTTCTGTGTAATCCAAGCAGAGGAGATGGGCATTATTTGAGTATCTAATTAAGTAGCGCTGTGAACAGTTCTGCCTCTCTAGTCTTATTTATACAATTGTGTTAGACCTAGAATCACAGGCAATTATATATATATATATATATATATATATATATATAGAGAGAGAGAGAGAGAGAGAGAGAATAATGGAGGAAAGACGCCATAGGACACTGGAGGGAATTTTCTCCTATGGCGTCGAAAAAATACACTCTCCACAATTTTCCTTGACGATCGGCACCCATCAACTTCATCTTTATCATCTCAAATGCGGATACACCAAATTTCATGTGATTCTACAACCTTTTCACCGTTGATTTAGTCGGTGCAAAATCAATGTTTTACCTACAATAGAACTTTTTACGTTGCTAATTCAACGGTGAAAAAGTAGCAGAATCACATGAAATTTGGTGAATCCACATGTTAAATGTTAAAGATGATAATGGATGCCGATTGTTAAATAAGGTGTATTTTTCGCCACCGCCAAACGAAAAACCGCCCTACCTCAATTATTCTCATATATATATATATATATATATATATATATATATATATATAAGAAAATTGCCATAGGAGGGAATTTCCTCCCATGGCGTCGAGAAAATACACCCTCCGCGATTTTTTTCGACGATCGGTATTCATCATCATCATCTAAGATGTGGATACACTAAATTTCATGTTATTCTACAAGGTTTTCACCGATGATTTAGTGGGTGCAAAATTAATGGATAATCGACAAAAGAACTTTTTACATTGCTAATTCAACGGTGAAAGTATTGGAATCATATGAAATTTGGTGTATCCACATCTTACATGATAAAAATGATGATGATGAGTGCCAATCGTCGAATAAAATGGGGGGAGGATATAGATATTTGACGCCACCTAACAAATATGTGTGTGTGTGAGAGAGAGAATAATGAAGAAAAACGGCCCTAGGAGGCTTTTTCGTTAGGTGGCATCAAATATCTATATCCCCGTAATTTTTTTCGATGATCGGCAACCATCATCATCATCTTTATCATGTAAGATGTGGATACACCAAATTTCATGTGATTCCACCACTTTTTCACCTTTGAATTAGCAATGTAAAAAGTTCTATTGTTGGTAAACCGTTAATTTTGCACCCACTAAATCAATGGTGAAAAAGTGATGGAATGTATCCACATCATATATGATAAAGATGATGATGAGTACCGGTCGTCGAAGAAAATCATGAAGGGTCTATTTTTTTGACGCCGTAGGAGGAAATTCCGTCCTATGGCACCTTTCCTCCATATATATATATATATATATATATATATATATATAATGGAGAAAAGAAGCCCCAGGAGGCTTTTTCGTTATATATAAGAAAGCATGCTCACCTCCTCGAAGTCCCAATTCAATGAACCCCGATAAGCAGAAGCTCGTGCCCTAAGAAAAAGATAGTCTGGATGTCAGAAAAAAAGCTCATTTTCAATGTCACATAAAGAAACTAATGTGGGTAATGTAGCTTCACGTATATGATTTGAAGTATTATTCACAGGCGGTAATACATGAACAATATGTAAACTATCCAAGTTACAGTCAAATGCTTCGAACTCCTACGAAAATCTGTGGTATGCACTCAGATGTCTCACAAGAGGTGTATAGCATCCATGAGAAAGATAATTTCCCACAAACTTCGCATAAATACGGTGCACATAACATCTATAGGTGTAAATATCAGAATATATAAAATAATTCATAATTTGTTCCATCCTTCATAGGTATTCCCATAGAAACTATCTCAAAACTTCATCAAGAATTCTTGGTTATGCATTATTCAATTGACTCATGGTTTGTAGAGATATTCATTTTTGTTCGGTGTGGTGGAATAGTACAAAAAAAAATTGCAAATGGGCCATGCAAGCTCTTTAATTGATCACGTACAAAGAGATAACAAGTACACATGCAAATGGGCCATGTAAAATTTTCTTTAAAAATGGGTCATGCAAAACATTCTTGGGTATAGCTACTCATGCAAATTGACTGTAACAATTTTATGTAGAACGGTCAACACTATTATATGAACATATGAAATGATCAGCTTACTACATATTTTTGCTGTATAAGAGTTTCTAATACCGTTTTATTGGATCATCAACATTGTCAAGTCAATCTTGATTGGCATATCCAAAAATATAGAATTTTTTTTGGGGTGGGGGTGGTGGGGGGTGGTGGGGGGAGGGTTTATACTCTTATTAATCTATGGGTAACTCTGCAAGTGCTATGCTAAAATGTCTTATCCTTTCATTGCATGTCCCAACGGTCAACTCAGGATGAAGTAGGGTTGTGTTAGGTAGCAGACAATCCGCATAAAACATAGTCGGATCTCTATGAAATGAATACTAAAGAAATTTCGTTGGGGCGTCCTCACCGCGAAACGTCGCATCGCTAACACACAGATTCAATAATAAACAGGGGTGGTTTCCTAGGACGTTCCTTTAAGTGACGCGTTGCATCAACACTATCCCGATGCAATGACAAGTGAAGAAGGGTGGACTATGGATAGAACTAGGGATAGGATTAATGATATGATTAGGCTAGGGGTTAATAGATTAGAAAAAGAAAAGAATCTTGCCCATGAGAGTAGAATTAAATTAGCTACATAAAATATAAAAACGCTTGTAGAAGAATTGATGAAGTTAGTAGATACAATGATTCAAAGAAAAATAAATATTGTTTGTTTGGAGGAAACTAAATGAACTGTCGAAAAATATAAAATGATAGACCATACAAGATATAAATTATAGTACACATAAAGATGGAAACAAAATTGGGACAAAATATAGTAGTGGACAAAAACCTAAAACATAATGTAGTTGATGTTAAAAGAATTGAAGATTGAATAATATTAGTAAAACTTGTATTAGGAGAAAAAATAATTAGTATTATTAGCGCTTATACACCCAAGTAGAGTTAGATTTAGCGGAGAGCATTGAAAGAATATTTTGGTAACAAATGGGACTTAATTCAGGAAATTACTAAAAAGGAAAACTTATTTACAGGAGAAGACCTAAATGAACATGTGGGTAAAGATGTTAATGAATATGAGAGTGTCCATGAAGGTAATGGTTATGGAGTAAAAAACGATGTGGGTGATATGATATATTGGATTTGGCAGTATAATATCTTATAATAGCAAATAGGTTTTCATATAGGGATGAGCATTTGATATCTTTATAAAAGTGGATTAAATAATAGTTATATATTTTTTCTTACTAGATAAATATATAAATTAACATGTAAAGATTGTAAAGCCATTCCAGGTGATAGTTTGACCCCACAATAAAGATTGATGGTATTAGATTTTTTTTTGAAAGATGGAAAAAGAATAAAAAAATATAAAAGATGTAGAACTAAATGGTGGAATTTGCAAAGAGAATTTGATTTAATTTAGGCATAAATTGACAAAGGGTGTTGATTGGAATTTTGAAGATGAAACCGGTATTATGTGGAGAAATATGACTAGTTACATTAGAAAAGTAGCTAAAGAAATATTTGGTGAATCTAAAAGTAATCGAGTGTATAATAAAGAGAGTTGGTGGTGGAGTGAAAACGTTCAAAATGTAATTAAGGTTAAAAGAGAATCCTATAAAAATTGGCAAAAAAGTAAAAAAGGAAAAAGAAAACTTCAAGATAACATTAGCTTCACTAATCATCTTTTTAGTTTTTTATTTGGTTTTTTATTTAAAAAAGCAAACAAAAAGCTAAAAAGACAGTAAAGCTAACTCTAAAGGTTACGATAATTTATATAAAAAATTAAAAACAAAAAAAGGAGAAAAGGATACATATAAATTTGCTAAGATGAGTGAAAAGAAAAGTAGTGATCTAGAAAATGTCATACCCTGGAAGGATGGGCATTTCTATTTGCTCGTCATGTCCAACGCGTATCGGACACTCCACTCAATAATGTGTCTGACAAGCTTGGACCGTGTCCTTCCAAATTAAATATGTCCGACACTAATATGAGGCGTTGAGAAATAAAAATATGTATGTGTGGACAACTTTGATACCTTTAAAAAAATAAAATATTAAATATATTGAATCTCTCATTCAGATTAGATATAGAAATAAAGGTTCAATTGATGCAAATGATGAAATCAGAACTCTGAAAGTCGGCTCCGATTAAAAAGGGTTAATGTTTTGTTTATTTTAATTTTAATGATTATATTCTTGTGTATTTATTTTAGTTTCGTATATATATATAAACTCGTTTGTGCTCAAGAATACTTATAGCTATCGTTGAAAGATATAACCTTAAATTTTATTTACATCATACTTTAATGTTATACCGGCACATATTTCTTCTCGTAGTTATGTATATATTGTTTAATACATTATACTTAAATATATAAAATAATATAGCCTCATGTCCTCTATTTTACAAATTTGTCATATACTGTATCCGTGTCCGTACCCGTGTCTGTGTCCGTGTATCATCAGTCATACCATTAAGGGTGAAAAAAAAAGAGTGTTTGTCAAAGACGATGAAATTAAAGACGGCGGAGGTATTTCCATAAATTGATTAATGAAAATAATATTGCCAAACTTAAGGTAGAACCAAACAATTTAGATAATAATAGAAACATTATGTATTGTCATCAGATAAAGCATAATGAAGTTAAGGATGATTTAAATGAGTGTATTTGTAAGAAATTGGAGGTCGATCATAAAAGATAAGATGAGAGAGAATCAATTGAGATAGTTTAGGCATATGCAACGAACGCCAATAAACGCCCTGGTTAGAAGATGTGGCAAAATTGTTGTTAATGACACGGCTAGGGATAGGGCTTGACCTAGACGAACATGGATAGATGCAATTAAGGATGACATGTTAATTGTTAATTAACCGAGGAGACGGCCCTCAACAAAGCAAAATGGAAGAAACGAATTGTCTTGTTGTTATTCCCAATGATCTACGGGTGCAAAATGTTTTATTGCCGGAAAACCAATCAGGGTAATGCAAAGAGTATGAAAATCCCACGATCTTTAAGATATATTGTTTTAGTCCATAATATCTAGATGAACAGTGCTAATCATCCTAGAAAGTGATGAAGAGTTGACTTCTTGGCCACATTTTAGTAAAGATTCTTGCAGTGATACTTCATATTGTGCTTCCTCTTATATGTGATCTAAACATAAAGAAAGCATGAGATTACTTTTTCAATAAAAGATAAGAGCCAAAAGCCAGAATATACCTCTTTGATAATTTCCTTGATAAATTTTTCTCTGCGTATGATGAATAAATGCTGGTAGACCTCTGTTTATATTTCTTGGGATAGCAAAGAGAAGGCAGTTTTCTGGAAGATGTTCTAGCCCTCTGTCGTGGCTTTCGAATTGGTTGTCTTTCTTCATGCAATTGCAATTCATTTGGCTCTAAACTTTTGCGCTTCTCTTGTCTCATGAACCTCAATTCCTCACTGAATGCAATATCTGACTGATGACAGAAAATGAATTTCCCTTGCAACTGCAATAGATCTACAATGCTTCTAACAAATATGCATAAAATGCCATCTTACCTTGTCTTCTAACTTCCGTAGTGAATTGCATGAGACGTTTGGGCCAGTTTCCCCTACCAGATCTGGAGGCCAGGCATCAATGATTTGAAATATTACAATGTCTTTAAAAGTGCCAATCAAAAAATAAACATGTTTGGAAAACATGGAGTTTAGAAGAGTGTATGGCTCAAACACTTCACCTTCTCTATTTTTAGGGTTATAATGGTTTCTATTGTCACCTATAACTGGTTAGAAGATAAAACTAATATATCGCTAACAAGCAATTTAAGATAAATCCCCATTGATAACTTGTGCAGCTTCTAGTAACATATCCTCATTTAACTCCTTATACAGATGTTTTTGGCAGTGACATTTCAATGCTAAATGAGTGAAAGCATAGAGTTTGGCTATGTCATTTATAACTCAAGAAACAAATCATGTTATAACTGGCTAAAACGAAGGAATGGAATTACCTGACGATTTTGTAGCCCTTCGGCAAGCTGCACCATCCTGCAAACCAGATCTCTGTAGGGAAAAAACTGCTTAAGTTATTAAGTAACCTAAAATATATACGAAGCCTCCTACCAAACTTGATGGGAGCTTTTTTAGTTAAAGCATGGTTCTTGCTTGTGTATATCTAACTTATGTTTCAAAACTAAACCTTAGAATCTTGCAAGGTTCTAACTTTAGACCAATTTTGCATCAATAACCTCCATTCTCTATCCACTTATCATTTAAACTCGACGATTTCTTGCATGTGTATCAAAATTGACTTCTTTCACAGGCAAACCCTAGAATCTTACAAGTTTCTCAACTTCTCGGCCAATTATCAATTGCTTTACTTTTCCAATCCAAACCCTAAAAATGCAGGTTGCCAATTTTCCACCCAAATTTTGCACAAAAAAGGACGAGATCAAAAGCAATGGTGTACCTTTTGGATCTTTTCTTCGGGCTTATGTTCGGAAAGATCAGAGACGTCGGCGGCGACCGCCTCCGGCTCCGGCGGTGGAGGGCCGTCGCCGGAGAGGATTTCGGCCCAGTTTAGCTTTAGAGGCCTTTTCCCCATTTGCGGAGATTTCGGAGAAGGAGAAGTGATTTTTGGAAGTTAACTGAGATTGAAAACGGGGTTAGGATTTATGAAGAATGGCCCAAGACATTTGTCTTATAGGTTCTATATACCTAGAAAGGGTGAAAGATTATTTATATAGGACCCCAAAAATGTTATAAATTCAATATTAACCTCCAATTGTTCGTGTTTCGTTAAAAACATTCAAACGGGTTTGGTTGACTAGAGGTTTGTATGGCAGTTGAGATTTTGAAAACAATTATATGTAGGAAAGCGGTAGTAGTTTTCTGGCATATTTATTTGTCTTTGAATGCATAATTTAAAATGGGGGAAAGATCCATCGCAAACCGATCCGCGTTTTTTGAAAACGGGAATTCTCCATCTGCGATGTATTTAAACGATCCGATCCGTTCAAGTTGATCACTCTAACCTCAAATGTATGTGTATGAAAAATCAAAGGATTTAAAGACCTCTAACCTATGCATCGATCGGTGCAAAAATATGTGTTTTTCGATAGTGCAACATAAAGCTCATCCGATGCATAGGTTAGAGGTCATCAAATCCTTTGATTTTTCATACACATATATTTGAGCGTAGGGTGATCAACTTGAACGAACCGGATCGTTAAAATATGGCGTTGATAGGGAGTTCCCATTTTTAAAAAAACACGGACCGACTTGCAATGGATCACTTCCCATTTGAAATGCGTTGCCACCTTGTCCATAATTACTTACTAAAAATTAGAAAAAGGATGGAAAGTAAATTGTTGTATTCTGATGATGCTCAATATTGGCGACGCCTGGGATCGGGGCACGTGGCGGATGGCATGTCCCATGACCCGGAAGAAAGGGCCCACCGAGGCCGACCAGATATCCCTTGTACCCGACCTACAATCACAAGCTAGCCCCCCTCGGGGCTCCCCGCAGATTGGCCTTCTCGGCCCCTCAGCTCGCCCCGAGCTGCCACGAGACCAAGACTCCTCGGCCTTCTCGTTCGTCCCCGAGCCCCCGGCCGAGGCCGTCTTCCTCGGTCCTCCGACCAGCTCCGCCGCTCACAGGCATAACCGTCGCTCCGCGAATCTCGCCATGCGCGGATTCTCCGCCAGCAACATCCCACGTTCCACGCCTCCGCGATCTCCATTAATGGGCGATCCACTCTCTACGCGAGCGTGACGTCGGGAGCATAACTGCCGGCGAGATTCTCGCGTCTGCTGCTGCGTGCCACCACCGCTATATAAACCCCCATCACAGAGGGGTCAAGTAAGCCATTTTTGACTCACTTAGCCATTACACTGCTCGGATCTAGTACTGACTTAATCGTCGGAGGGTCCTCGGTGGCGTCAAAGCCCTCCGGGACTTCTTTGCAGGTACTTGGCGTCCAACTCCTCCAATCACCAAACCTTCTCAAAACCCATTGAGATCCACACACAACAGTGAATCCCCTCCAGAATCCATCGGGAGATCGACGGGAGACAACATCTGAAGGAGATCTGAAAAGGACCTCCATCAGTTGGCGTCGTCTGTGGGAACCGCAAACTCCACGAAAAAACAAAGTTGGCCTTCCGATCTCCATCCACGTGGCAAGCGACCATCTTGAAGATTCGGGTACCAGCTGCCGCCTTCCCCTCATTGGAGGCGCGGATGAACCCCTTCCGGCGACCATCATCCACGCCTTCACCAGCCGAATAGATCGGCTACAGTCCCTCGTGGAGACGCTCGTCCGCGTCCAAACGGCCGGGCCTAGGCCCCACCTCGCCACTCCTCCCCATCCTGAGTGCTCTGCCCTCGTCGGCACGGCCGACCATCGGCTGGCTGCGACTCCCGACCACGGATCTCACGGACCGATACTCCCTGAGGCCCGTTGGGCACCTCGCGGCTCCACCCCAAGGTCCGCCGCCGGAGCACCACGCCTCGAACCTCCTCGCGACCCCTGCCCCCTGAGGAGATGTCGGTCACCTCACCTGCCCACAGGCACGACCAGCACCCACTCCCCCGACGGGGTCGCATAAAAGGGGCTCGCCACGACGGCTCGAGAGCCACCGTGCCCGGGGATCTGAGGAACCTCATCGAGAGGAACCGGAGCCGTGCCCAGACGCAGGTCTCCCACAGCAGGGGCCAGGGATCACGAGGCGCCAAGTCCTCGGGGTACCACGGCCGACTCGACGCCCTTGAGAAGAAGATCGAGGGCATGCGCCGGGAAGGTCACCTCTCGGCCGACGGGGCCGAGTACGCCGCCGACTCGCTCACCAAACCGTTCACCGAGGAACTGCTCGCCGTCCACGTCTCCTCGCGCAACAAATCCCCGAAGGTCTCTCTGTTCGACGGGAAAACCGACCCCAAAGACCATTTGGATGCTTTCACCGCGGGAATGAGCTTCCAGGACCATTCCGATGCCGCCCAGTGCAGGGCCTTCCCAGCCACCCTTATCCGTTCTGGTCGGAGCCGGTTCCAAGGACTCGAGCCTCGCTCAATCTCAACCTTCGACGAGCTGGCTACTCGGTTCCTCGGCCACTTCGTTGGGAACCGTCGGCAGAAGCACACGGTCGACTACCTCTTCACAATCAAGAGTAGAGACAAGGAGACATTCAAAGCTTGCATAACCCGCTTTTACAATGCCCTCCTCGAGGTTCCCGAGCACCGAGATAAGACCGTCATCATGGCGCTCAGATCTGGTCCGAGGCACAAGGAGCGGCTGCGCTCCTTTGCGTTGGCACAGCCTAAGACCATGGTCGAGGTCAAGGCATGGACCGAGCGCGAGGTTCAACTAGAGTCTGAGGTGAACACGAACCTCCCCTGAGCAGATCGGTCCGACCAGAAGAAGAGGTCTCGGGAGGAGAGGTCGGAGCATCAGCAACCCTATCACCCGAAGCTCCAGGAGTACACCTCGCTCAACGTCTCCCTCGCAGTGTTACTGGAGGAGGCCTAAGGCGAAGGGTTCTTCAAGTTCCCTCCAATCCCGCGTCGGGCCTCAAAGCGGACTCGGGGCCCTTACTGCGCCTTCCACCGGACGCTGGGCCACGCCACCGAGGACTGCAAGCAACTCCGGGATTACATCGAGGAGCTCATCCGATCGGGGCACCTCGCCGCTTACTTAAGGGATAAACGGCATGCCGACCGCGAACAGGAGCAGCGTCCACCTCCCGCCGAGCTGACCATCGGCCAGATCATGCTTGCCTCCTCAAACGACCATCCCGGCGCCCGGGCAGCCCCATACCCGGTGCCAAGCTTAGAGACTAGCGAGCTGCCAGGAAGCTCGGGCCACGTTGATAGGGTCATCTATTAGCATGTACTTTTCTTTTGAGGCAATGTATACTCTCCCTAGGGCCTATTGTTAATTTAATAAACATCAACAGAACATTGCGAAGAAAGTAGAAAAGATCTTATTTATTCAAAAAAAACGGAGGTATTATGGGCTCCTCAACCGTACATGCAAAAAGAAAAAATATATATTACAACAACGGGGGAAGGGGTGAAGATAGCACTGCTCATGATACTCGGTAAAGATCTCCGCCAGCCGCGGCCTCGCAAGGTCCAACCTCTCCCCTTGGTTCCCCCCACGCGTGTTGATCCCGAGCCTCAGCTCATAGCACCCGCGGACGAGCGCCTCCGAGCGAGCCAGCCGGTTCGCGGAGATAAGGCCGAAGCGCCTCAAAGACCGCAGCTTTCCCACGGCCTCGTCATAGAGCTGCTCGGACAGGGGGTTGTAGAGCCCCGACGATGCCCTCCAGATGGAGTACATCAGAAGCTGCAGCAGGGAAGAACGCTGGGGGAGCAACCAGCCGAAAGTGGTCCTCGATGCTCATGTACACCAGCTGCACCGTGTCCTCGGTATAGTTCTGGTCATACAGGTACACGTCTTTGAAATTGATGATGTCGGGGATGGTGAATGGGAAGTCCTGCATTCTCAACGCTCTGTTTGCAAGGGAAGGAAGATCTGGTGCTCCTTCGGCCTTATATAGCCCGCTGCGCCCCAAAGGAACTCAACGGGCACCCACTCTCGTCCAAAGAATTGCTGCCACGCGGCGGTCACTAAGCAACCTCCGACGGAGCCGAAGCGACGCGGGCCTGACGCTTCACCTCCCCCCGCATTCAATACGCATGCTAACCGTTCCATTTCCCCAGGCGTATGGTCGGGCGAAACCTCTTGGAGATTCCACCGAGCGGCTGCCCTGCTCGGTCATCCCTGGCGGGTAGCTCCCCTACCGCAACGCCAAGGATCTGAAAGCTTCACCAAGAGGCGACCCACAGCTGCCAGCAGCCGCCCTGCTCGGTTATCCCTGGCGGGTAGCTCCCCTACCGCAACGCTAGGGATCGAAAAGTCCTCCTAAAGGAAACTTAGCAGCTGCCCAAGTCGGTCATCCCCGACGGGTAGCTCCCCTACCGCAATGCTGGGGACCAGAACCCTCACCAAGAGGCAAGCCAACGGCTGCCCTGCTCGTTCACCCCTGACAGGTAGCTTCCCTGCTGCAACGCCAGGGACCAAAGCCCTCACCAAGAGGCAACCTAGCAGCTGCCCTGCTCGGTCACCCCTGGCGGGTAGCTTCCCTGCTGCAACGCCAGGGATCAAAGCCCTCACCAAGAGGCAACCTAGCAGCTGCCCTGCTCGGTCACCCCTGGCGGGTAGCTCCCCTACCGCAACGCCAGGAATCAAAAAGTCCTTCCAGAGGCGGTCGATCCCGAGGATCCCTCGCTCGGCTATCCTTCAGGACAAAAGCCCTCGCCAAGAGGCACCGGCCAGTAACCCTGCCCGCCCAAGGGTCCTTGGTAGGCTTCTACAGCCGCCCACGCCAAGGACCAAAGTCCTTACAGAGGCAGTCGAGTCCTTGCTCGGCTATCCCCATCCGGTAGCTTCCTACCACAACCGACAGGGATCAAAGTCCTACCGAAGAGGCACTGGGCAGTAGCCCTGCTCGGTTCCCGTCCTGAAGGATCAAAAGCCCTCGCAAGAGGAAACCGGTCAGCTACCCTGCTCGGTCCAAATAAGGCGGGTAGCCCTCCCCCACCACGCACGGGCGGCCCGAGCTTGTTAGGTCCACGTTACCCACCCCGGTTCTTTCGGGGAGGCGGAATAGGTAAAGATCAAAATTTTCCTAGGTCTTGAACTCCTTCTCTTCTTTTGGTGGTTCTCCTCCTTGCTTGCTCCTTGTAGTGGCTTGAATGGCTCCTCCTCCTCGTCTCCTCTTTGTCGTAGATGGATCCACCCGAGGGCCTCGAACTTGAGCTCCTATCTCAACCTAAAGATGACTAAAGTGCTTGGTTTGCTAGACCTAGGACCTTAGAATGAGTAGAGAAGAGTTATGGTGGTTTTGTCTCAAAGGTTCATGATTTCCAACTCATGGAACACTTGAACCTTAAGAGAGGAAGAGGGAGAGCTTTTTTCTAAGAGAGAGAAACCAAATGATAGAATCAGCTCTCATCTTGCAACCATGCTCACAAAAGCAAAAATAATAATGATAATAATAATAATTAAGAATTGTGATGGTTAGTTTCAATGACCATTATCATTTCATGCAATTATTGCATTTTGTAAAGAACAACAAGTAAACAAAAGTCATAGCAATGAAATGATGATGGTCAACAAGTCCACAATGGTCAACCGGTCAAGAAAGTCAACAAGTCAACAAAAGTCAAAAGTTCAACTCAACCATGACACAATAATCCTTAATTAATATTATTAATCATATTTCTCATTCTCATTAGGGTTTAGAAAAAGTCAACGGTCAACAAGTCAACCAAAGTCAAATGGTCAACAACCCTAATGAGAATCCTTTGCCTCTGCCTCTGTCAACTGTGCATACACACCCGCATCCGTGTTCCAAGGAACACGAATACACTGAGACAAAACCAATCCTAAAACAAGTACTAGGATCTGGCTTAAACCAAAGCCCGCTAGTAATAACTATCCGGACACCAAACGTGCACAAGTACGCGGATGTGAACGAACCCCGTCGCAAAACCATGCAACCTCCACTCTGTTTTGCCCAAAGGCGAGTAACCCTCTGTGTGGGACTCTAAAGGCTCGACACTACGCTGGAAGTGGGTTTAACCACAGGCCGCAAGCGGTACTAGCTGTACGTAACGGTCCCCAGGTAGATGCCGATAAGAAGACTGATGAGGTGAACCCATCCGAACTCCTACTGAGCCTGAATGTGACAATCTCCGTACAGTCCGGTCTGTTCGTCTAAGAGTATCGCATAGTGGGCCTAGGGGGCGGTAAACGTCAGTCCCCTAATAGCGGTACAAGTCATGTCGGAGTGTAGCCCAAAACACCCTGAGAAACTACCGGTGACACTACCAGTAAATCTCGCTTGCCCTGGCCAGGGACGACTTTGTATAATGGCTCTCCTAGACACAACGCGATATCAACTCCCAATACCGGGAGAGACGAATCATGTCTAACCGTCACTGCCTCCAAGTGCTTCGGGACTGCACCCAACTACTACCTGTTTGCACGACTCAGTAGAGCCGTGGTAGGGTAGTAATCTAAGAACAGTGGGAACACACTCGAGGCGAAGTGATAGTGTCAAGTCAGCGGACTAAGCTGTACTCATGTCACCTGGGAACTGTTAACTGACGATAGGTATAATACCAACCAACAGTTCCCGACGAGTCTTGTCCAGTGTACTCGTAACCTAACGAGCACCTGCATACTATCTCCAGTACGACGTACTGATGGCTGTGGGATAGACCATCTCCCCTGCTGGGACGAGAAGCGTATTCACCAGTCTACTCTGGAGTATCGATGCCCTGTCTCGATAATCCTACGACCAGGGACCAAAATAAGGATGTGCTTATAGACTACCCAGCCCCCATTAGTGTGATCGCCATCACAACGCCGGTAGTCAAGCAAAGATCCTAAGGGCTCCATCAACATGTTTTTAGCGATATGTTAAAAGAAACATATATACATATTAAGATAGAAACAAACCAAGTAGCATACTACTATATCGAGCAAGACTGTCGTAAACCCGTATATATATCCCAAGCCTACAAAATGTATTATACAAACTAGTACTGTACAATAATGGCCTCTAGGGCATACATATTCAACAATCTCCCACTTGCACTAAAGGCCAGTAATTGGTGTACCGCATACCCAACGTCTGTACTAAGGCCAGCTGCTGGCGTACCGCATACCCAATAGCTCAAAAATTCGCTCGAACTGTGTTTGAGGGAGGGCCTTTGTGAATGGATCCGCCGTGTTGTCTTTTGTGTCCACTCTCCGTACCTCGATCTCCTGGCGATCAATGATCTCCCTGATCAGGTGATACCGTCTTAAGATGTGTCTGGATTTCTGATGGGACCTTGGTTCTTTTGCTAAAGCTATAGCCCCATTGTTATCGCAATACAAAGGTATTGGGTCAGCAATGGACGGAACCACTTGAAGTTAACTAATGAACTTCTTCATCCAGACCGCCTCTTTTGCGACATCGCTTCCAGCAATGTATTCAGCCTCCATCGTCGAGTCTGCGACGGTATCCTATTTGGAACTCCTCCAACATACCTCCCCTCCGTTGAGGGTAAACACAAAACCCGAGACAGACTTGTTGTCATCTTTGTCACTCTGGAAGCTTGAATCGGTAAAGGACTCGACCCTGAGGTCTCCATTACCGTAAACCAGGAACATCTCCTTTGTCCTTCTCAGGTACTTGAGAATGTTCTTCACTGCCGTCCAGTGGCCCTCACCTGGGTCTGACTGATACCGGCTCACCACGCTCAGCGCGTAAGCTACATCTGGTCTTGTACATAGCATCGCATACATTATAGATCCTACCGCCGAAGCGTAGGGTATAGTGCTAATGCGAACCCTCTCCTCGTCAGTCTTAGGAGACATCTTCTTGGAGAGAGTGATTCCATGCAATGCGGGTATATTACCGCGCTTAGAATCTTCCATACTAAACCTCTTTAGTACGGTCTCTATGTACCTAGACTGTGAAAGTCCCAGTATTCTCTTGGATCTATCTCTGTAGACCTTGATCCCCAGAATGTACGAGACATCACCCAGGTCCTTCATAGAGAACCGTTGTGACAAAAATAGCTTGACCGATTGTAGCATAGGAATGTCATTTCCTATCAAAAGAATGTCGTCCACGTACAAGAATAGGAACACGACAGTTCGTCCCACGTACAAGACTAGGAACACGACAGTTCGTCCCACGTACAAGACTAGGAACACGACATACCGTAAAGCAGTTCCCCAAAATGTATCGCTTGACCGATCTGAATTCTTATTCGGGGCTGGGGAACGTTGGTTCGGCTCTAAGTTACGACAACAGTCATAAGTATGAGCAAGGGAAAGAGGATTGCATGGATTCCAAGGATACCCAGTTGAAGAAGAAGCATAGTTTTGCATCTACTTCAGGTGTTCTTGTAATTGAGAACTGCTTTACGGTCAGCCCTACCTCCTGGGTACTTGATACCAGACCAGGATCTCATATCTGTAATTTATTGCAGTGACTGAGAAAAAGCAGGAGAGTCGCACCTGGTGATATGTTGCTCAGGGTAGCGAACGGAGCACAAGTTAATGCTGCAGCCGTCGGTAAATATCACCTAGTGTTGCCAAATGGCAATACTATGATTTTGAACGATTGCTACTATGTACCTTCCATGGTTTGCAACATCATATCAGTTTCTTTACTCGATAAAGATGGATATAACTTTGTTATTGACAGAAATATCATGAACATTTACCTTCATAAGGTACTGGTTGCAGAAGGCACACTGTGTAATGGTATCTACGTTCTAAATCAGAATACAATTCTTAATATACAAAACACACGCAAGAGGAAGAATTCAGATACGAATGAATCCTACCGTTCCCCTTCGAACACAGAGACGTGACCGCGTAGGTTCGTCTTGCCTGAGATTCGGGGCAGATGTTATTTGGTTTTATTCGTCCACCTCTCCGAAGATGCCAAATTGATTTATGGCACCGCGTATCGGAGGTTTAGACGGTTGCGGCCGATGTAGCAGACTTCGTCAGATTCCCCCTCACTTGAGGGGTTTTTGATTGTGGGGACGCTCTTCCCTGCAGGCGCAAGCCCCTGCAGTTAATTACGCTACCGCATCACGGTAACAACTTTCTCCTTCTCCAGAATTTCACTTCGTGTCGTGGGTGTTTGTTTTGTTTATGGTTGCCCATGGATTGTATACGGAGACTAATTTATGTCGTCGCCCGTAGGACGTGGATTAGTCTAAATCCGTATTTTCTTAGATTTGGGTTTGGGGTTTTGGTTTAAGGATACGTTAGCCCTATTTAAGGCTAAGATCAACTTAAACTTTTGTTAAGAATACGTTAGCCTAATTTCCAGACTAAGATCAACTTAACGGGATCGTTTGGATCTTAAAAGAAAGCAATTGGCTCTATTGTTTAGTTTAATGACTTTGCGGTCGATTTCCAGTTTAGGGACATGGTGGTCCATCATTCCCATTTGGGGACGAACATTAGTTTAAGGACATTTCGGTCCAACGTTCCTATTTTGGGACGAATATTAGTTTAAGGACGTTTCGGTCCACGAGTTTAAGGACCCCGCAGTCCATATCGATGTGTGGTTGTCAGAACCCGTCACCTCTCTGAAGACGTTGAAGGATTACAACGATAAATATCAGAGGAGTTCGGAGATGTACCCTTGAACCGGGTGTAAATTGATTTAAGAGAGCAGTCGTACTCAGTCAATGTTAATTTGAGGACTTATGGTCATGATTGGGTTAAGTCCAGTTGAAAATGTTCAACATTTTATTTATCATTGGCCTATTAGGCCTTTGCTTGGGCTCTGCCCTTTATTAATGCACAGCATTGGGCTTTTAATTAAATGCACAGCATTTGTTGTGGTCTAACAGACCTCTGTTCGGGCTCTGTCCCTCTTTTAAATAATGCAGAGCATTAAATCTTCTGACAGTGTGCCACGTGGCTTGTCAGGCGCTTTGCGCCAATTGATGAGCGCAAGGCGCAAGTCCATGTGGAGGTGACACGTGTCACGCTCTGGTGAACACACGTGAGCGCAAGCGTAGTGCGCTGCGGCAGTGCGCCGCGCTATTGCACTGCTGACACGTGGCGCGCTCTGATGCAGTGCGCCAATTTATGAGAGCAATACTCTGTTTTAGAAGCGCATAGCGCAGTCTGTTCTGGGGCTGACACGTGGCGCTCTCTGGTGGCTTGCGCCAACCCGAGAGTGCAACAGTGCAATTTTTTCAAGTGCAGGGCACTGTTCAATATCTTGATCCGATTTTGGATCAAAGAAGAGAATCTTCTAAGATCCCAGAACCAATAGTTCATCAAAAGGCAATGCCTTTATTTAGATCAGAAAGATCTAAAGAAGAAGTAAATTACTTCTTTTTATTAATATTATCATTTTTTATTGAAGATCTTTGATCTTGTTCTTAGATCATTGATCTTTTGAGAAGAAAATTCTTCTTTTTCTAAAGGTTTTACCTTTTTCTTTCTTTCTTTCTGAATTCTTCTCAAAGTTCTTAGAAGAGCTCTGTGAGTTCTCTGTGTGCTGATCCCTTTTAGACTTGGAGTCTAGGGGGGTTTTTACAGTGCCATTTGATTTGTTAAATCAGTTAAAGAGATCTTTCTCTGAGTGATTTAGGGATTTTTTCCCACCGTTGGATCTTTGATCCAAGGGCTTCTATTTTACAGAAGATAATCTTCTTATTTTAACAAGATCAGAAAGATCTTTCTAGAATTTTAATTCTGTTTTAGTGCTGGCACAGTTGGCGCAAGCGCACCTGCGCTTGACACGTGTCGCGCAGCGCAGAGCGCAGCGCAACTGCGCTGCCACGTGTCGCGCAGCGCAGAGCATAACTGAGCTGAAGCGTTACTTCCTTTATTTTCATTTTAAATAGAGCCTTGCTCTGATTGGGTGCGCTGCTCTGGCGTGTCAGCTTTCGACACGTGGCGCGTTGTGCGCAGCGCAAGGAATCTGAAGCGTTGCTTCAATTTTTGAATTTTTGAAATTCAAACAGAGCTTTGCTCTAATTGGGGAAACAAATGCCCCCCTACCGTTGCGCTCACGTGGCGCACACGTGAGTGCAACGGTGGCAAGATCCTGGCCGTTAGATCAACTGAGGAGTTGAAGGGGCGCAAGCGCCTATAAATAGGACCCTTGGCCCTTCACAGATGATCATCATCTTCAAGAAACTTTTTCTCAAAACTTCAGAGCCTTGCTCTTGCTTTCAAGAACTCCAAGAGTTAAACTCTTAAAAAATTTTAAGTAAAATTTGTAATTAAATTAAATTAAATTAAAATTAATTTTAATGGACAGAGCCTTGCTCTCATAGATCTTTGATCTAAAGAAAACCCCCTTGGGGCTTCACCAACAGAGCCTTGCTCTCATGAATCTGTTTCAGGGTTTCTTAACCCATGAACAGAGTATTGCTCTTTGGCAAAACACAGATCTTTTGATCTAAAAATGAAGAACTCTTAAGAGTTTTCATGGATCTTTAAGATCCTAAATTTTTTAATTTTTTAAGAATTAATTTTCCTTTTGATGGATATTTCCATCATTATCACAGAGCTAGACTCTTTAAGGAATTTTATTCCCTTGAGACCAGAGTTTGACAAGTGTCACTCTGTGACAGAGCTTTGCTCTGAAAGAGGAGATTTTCTCCTTGTCTCTAGGGATTTCTCATTTAATGAGAGTATTCTTTTGGGAATCTCCTCGTTAATTGACAGTCCCATCCAATGATGGGGCTGTCTTATTAACTGATAAATTGTCATCTAGATTTTGTGGGTCCCCCTTTGGTCCTCTATCCACTGTATTGCAGTGTGGTATAAATTTTAAAATGCTAAGCGCTGGAATTACAACACTGACGGCTGATTTTTGTCCCTTCACGGGAAACATGTCTGCTGACCTGTCATTCCCGTTTGTTCGCTCAGAGGAAGGATTTCCCGAGGCGCCGATGGACCGGGAGGTGCTCGCTCTCATTAAGGCTCATGACCCCGAGCACAAGAACCTTCACCTGTGGGGTAGGTGGTATAACGAAATCATCAAGTGGCGCCGAAGCTTCGGTTCCGCGACGCTATCTGAGCCCATCTCGTCGATCCCCTATGCAGATGAACCCCCGGTGAAGTATTCCGTGGAGGTCAAGAACTGGAATTCGGAGGACCTTCTCCAGCCTTCGATCGCTGCCATTCCCGTGCAGCCGCCGCAGGCCATGGACATCTTGGGGCGGCGCATATGTCAGGGTGAAGCATGCCCTTGGGAACAAGCTTACAATATTGGATTGACCCCGCGAAAACTGGCCGGATATTTGCAGTGGGCCAGATATATCCTATCAGCGAAGAGGACGCGTCTGATGAAGATCGGTCTGTACTCCGCAATCTACGTCTCGCTGTTTGAGTACCCCGCTCCTCCAACGTGGTGGGTCAAGGCTTTCATCGAACAATGGAACATCCCCACCCACACCTTCCTTACGACGGACAGGGAAGTCTCTATCTCCTTGGAAGAGTTCGTCGAGATCTCGGGCTTGCCGGTGAGGGGGAGCATTACGAGGAGCTGCTTCCTCCTGACGAGTACGTCTTCACCACCAAGCCGCTGGTATTTGATTTGGCGCCGGAGAATGCTATTCAGCACCAGTTTCCGGGCTTGGTGAAGGTGCTGAACATATACGAAGGTCTCTATCTGGAATCAGGAGTCCGGGAAGTCAGTTTCGCAGATTTTATCGCCCGCTTCCTTCGACCGGAGATTCTATCAGAGCGGAGTGAAAAGTTCGCCAAGCTCGATGATCCTTTCGGCTTCGGCTTAGATTGTCGACCAATATCGGAAGACGATCAAAAGGATTTCTATCTCCCTGACGCCGCCATCATGCCCTTATCAGAAACCGCCGCCCCGGGCATTGATGAGGAGACCTTCTTTTTAGGGTTCCTGGGATTGTGGTTGTGCAGCTTCGCTCTCCCCATGCACCCGCGCTACATGCGACCGTCCGTTTTCTACCCAGCGCATCGGATGGTGGCTGGCCTGCAGTTGTCAATAGGAATCGCCGGGTTGGCTCACCTATATAATGAACTTAGCGTGGCGGTGGACGCTAATGAACCTGGGGTGTAGCCTGCCAATTTCCCGATTCACTACTTCACCTCGTGGATGGAAATGCATGTGCACGGGGTGTTCGGCATCCACACGAGCCCTTTGTTTTTTGAGAGTTGCAGACTCCCCAGAGTCATGCGGCTGATCGGCGCCTCGATCGTGAATGCGCCTCCGCGGGAGGCTAAGGGGTTGCTCCTTCGTCCACACCTGGTCGGAGCGAAGATTTCTTTTATGGATAAAGTCGTGGCCATTGGCTTAGAAACCTCCAAGGCGGTGGCGGCGCTTCGTGACGGCTTCAAGGACGGGGCCTCCGTACTGAAAGCCCGGGAGATTCTTCACCTCTACTCTATTCGGTCGGGTTACCTGGTGTTCAGGCAGAACGAAACGACACTTTTCATGAGGTATAACCCCCACCGGTTCGCCCAACAATCCAGCTATAACCAGGGGGTCCCGCTGGAGGCGTTTTTGGAAGAGCCCGCGGCCAGCATGGAGGGGATACGGAGCGCGCCGCACCATTTTATACGGCTGAATACGGGCTCCCACTTCTTCATCAGCGAGCCGAGCTGCGTCCCACGGATACTTAACGTGTACGTGACTTAGTATCGGCATGCCATGGGTGCAGTCATCCGTGAAGAGAAGCGCACTTTGGTCGACCGCAAGGGTGCTCCTCCCGGCAGCGACCGCAAGGCTCCCCTGAAGCCAAGGACCCCGGTCATTCCTCCGTTGAAAGAGGCTGGAGCTGGACCACCGCGTGTGCTTAGCCCTCCGCGCGGATTTCTGCCTCGTGATACCGCGAACGCGCCTCCAGCGCCCCGTGCTCCAGTGGAGATGGTGAATGTGGTTTCGCCTGAGTCCGGCGTGGGCTCGGACATTGGGATCCGCCGCCCTAAGGTGCCCACAAAGCGCAAGTTAATTTTGGGTACGACTGGGGTCCACGCGCAGAAGAGGAAGAAGAAGTCGATCCTCTCTGCTGACGTTGCGTTCGGCCAGGAACCTCATGCTCCCTATAGCGAGGGCTTGGGCGAGTACGGGACTAACAAAGGATTAGTTATTCCGCCAGATGACATTGATCTGGCGGCCGCCATCGCAGCTTCAGAGCGATTGGCGAGGCGCGACGCGTGGCTAGCTAAGCTTGCGCAATCAGGTAATCACTAGTCGTATATTTTTTTCTCGCTATTGCATCGTTCTTGTATCATTGTCTTTGACTAATACTTTTCCCCTTTCCCCTTTTTCTTTACAGGCTTTTCTACCGAAGAAGCTATCGCTGCTTCCCTCAAAACTTTTCAGGAGGGGGAACGACTCAGAGCATCCTTGGGCCTTGGTACATTTCGGTTCATAGAGTTTTTATTCTCCCTTTTATGGCCAACTTAACCTTTTCTTTGTCTCATTGCAGGGACCGCGGGACCTATTTTGCAAGCCGATGCGGGGATTCCCTCCGGGCCAGCTACCGAAGTCCCGGCCTCTTTGGAATTGCCATAAGAGTCTCGACTCAAAAAGTCGATGATGGATGCTTTGAAAGATCTGGAGGCAGCTCTGAATGCGGACGATGACGTCTTGTTGAAGGAGGCTTCCAAGAGGTCCGTCATAACGGCCCGGGAGGAGAGGAAGCGTTTGAGGCACGAAGCGAAGGAACACAGAGCCGCTTTGGCCGTGGGGGCGAGCTCAAGCATCGTTATTCCCGTTGCTTCTCCTTCTGAGGAGCCCCCGGTCGCCTTGTCTACCGCTCATAGACAGGCGGCGCGTGCGGTTCGGGGGGCCAACGATCAATCCACCTCAGATAATGTGTTTTTCGAGAGTTTTTGTTGTAAGAATTGTAAACCTATCAATTCTTATATATCTTGTCCTGCAGGGCCGAGTCCAACTGAGGGAACGGCGGAAACCGTCGAGTCTAAAGGGACAGTGGAGGAGGTACTGACTGAAATCGAGCCGACGGTGGGCAACGTCGCCGGGGGTGCTGGACCCGAGGTAGTAGCTGATGAAACAGTCACGCCTACTGCGCCCAAGACGGCCACCATTGCCGAGCGCGAGGGAGCGGCAAATGAGACGGCTACTATAACCGAGCCTGGGGCACCAGTGGATGGAGCGCCTGAGACCGACGACCCCATGGCAACGGTAGACGAGCCGGACACGACCACTGAGCCCGAGGGAGTAGCGGGTGAGACGGGTATGATTCCCGAGGACAAGCCGGCCGCTCTTTCTCAAGAGTCTGGCAATGCTTCGATCATTGCTCTCCCCGCTTACGGTCCTCCGCCGTCTCCTGGCCTCGCGAGCACGACGACGGCTCCCGTAGAGTCTGGTGATGAGGCCACGGGAGGTAGACTCATGTCGATGGAGGAGGGAGACGCCTCCGTTTCGGCTGGCGGCTCATGTAAATCCCCGTTTCCATCAATAAAAATCTTTCCTATATTTTTCCTAATCCCCGTTTGCTTCCCGATTTTCCTCGTGGATTTTGTAGGTAATTGGTTGCTTAAGATTACTATTTAAATTCTTCCAATTAATAATCAAAACCCAAAATTTAAAACCAAATATAATAATTTCCTCATTTAAACCCCCCAGCGCAAAATATTCCTCAGCCCAAGGAAATTTTAAATAAATTAAAACCTTAAACCATCAAATACTCCCATTCTCAGCCCAACACCAATAAACTTTATTAACATTAATCCCCAGCCCAAGCTATATTCCCTCGGCCCACTTCCCTTCTCAGCAAAATTTAAAAAACAGAACTCTAATATTAAATCAGCCCGCTTCCCTCATAGCCCAGCTCCCGCAGCTGCCTAACCCGACCCGACCCGACCCGCTTCGATCCCTCATCTTCTCCCCAACGTCTCTTTTCTTTTCCCGCTCACTCGTTTTCTCTCGATCCACTTCCCTCGCCGACTCTCGCGGCCACGTAGAGTGTTGTTGCCCACGACTCGCGCGCCCCCTCGCGATCTCCTCAACCCTTCCTCCTCACTCCCTCAATCTCATTCCAGCCCTTTCTCAGAACTCTCTTCCCTCTCAAAAATTTCCCACGAACCCACTGCCTTCATCACTCGTTCAACTCCCTCCGACGACGACGAACCTCCTGCGACCCCCTCATTCATCATCCTTCGCCCTCTACATATCCTCCTCCTCCTCCATCAACCGAGCACCCCTGCCAAGCTCCCCTGCATACCAACCCCCTGCACACCCGAGCTCAGCTACCCTACACCCTCACGCCGGCGATCTCCCCATCACGTCGTCGACCTCTACACCTTCTTCTCCTTAGCATATCACCATCACGACAAGCCCCAGGCCCCACTACCTACTCACCCTTTCTCTCCAAAGCCACAAAACCCACAACACACATCTAAGCACCCTCACTGTTGCCCATCGCCGGAGCGACACCGCCGACCGTCGTCGACCACAGAGCACCCCCTCCGCTTCCAGTGACCGCGAGACGTCTCCGGGCAACTCCGACGTCGCACCCGAATCGCGAGCCGAGGCCGTGAAACCAAATCACGCCATTCGTCGCACATTCGTGACGTTGCCGCTGTCGAGCATCGCCCAAAGCGTTTCCAGGCAAGTACCCTACTTGCTACATGCTAATTTATTCGTGTTACAAACTAAAATCGTATAAATTCCATATTTACAATACCCGATAAATTATATGACATACCTGTTCGATGCAAGATCCCAATGAAAATCTTCATTTAATTTGACAGAACTCATTTGCATAATCTGGCCCGTAAGGCAGTGAACCTTGTGTATAAAATTCACTGGAAAATATGACTGTTAATGACTAAAACGAACACCCCCAAATACATCCGTAAAACTGGGAATTTCCCGTACCTGAAAATTATTAAAATCACCATAAATTATGTACATATTTAAATGATACGTTCGAGGGCTCAAATCGAAGACGACTCGACGAACTATAACCCTATGTAAGTTTCTAATGGTTTCTGTACTGGAATTGTGACGATAATTGGGTCGGAGTGTGGCTCTGGACTGCAGTCCAGAGCAACTCTGGTTACTGTTTACTGTCCCGCAATGCGTACCACCTTGTTTCCTGAACTTGTATGTTACAGGACTCTGCAGTTTATTAAAGGTGAATCTATTATCTAAATAACACAAGTGGTTTCATTCCGTTTTATAGTCGTTTTCTATTTAATCTGTGATTTAAAAGGACAGGACGTATAACAGTCCAAAACAGAATTAGAATTGACATACTAGTGTTGAACAGTGCATAACTTTTGACGTACAGACGCGATTGAGAATCCGTCTATTGCGTTGAACACCCTATTGGAAACCCTAGATTTTATTAAACTGTAGCGCCGCTAAATTCTGATCTCAACTGGGTGAAATTCATGTCGCGAAACGGACGTTCAGTTCAGAAACTGAATTTCCTGCAGCGAGCACTCAAAATGAAACGGCTGTAACTTGAATATCCGAAACCCGATTGAACTGAAACCAATTTTGATGAACTGCTGATAGAGTGTACTTATTATCGTATTTGTATCATTTCGTTCAATTCTGAACATATGAATTACTGCAATTTTTGTAAGTTTATGACGTGCATATTGGTTCATAACATACATGACTTGTTAACGGCATACACACACATATTTTACCCAATTGCCATATACATAGTGTTAGTGCGTGTTAGTGTTCAGTGGACATTGCATTATCGTGCGTGAATGATATGGGTTTAGAAATGTCAAGTACACCAATGGAAAGTGAATGATTCGTGACAGTGATTAATACAGTAAACAGTGATAAAAACGTGCCATTGGTATACTTGTACACGACTAAATCATAATCATAAATAGTGTAAAGCTGGGGGAAAAGGGGAAATCGAAGTGGAAAGAGCATCGTATTTAGCGGGACCGTGTTTTAGAGGATGATCATTCGAGCAGTGATATATATATTATGTAGGATCTAGCGATCCGGCTGACAGGGTTATGTCCCGGACATATGAGCCGTTGTCTCGGGTATGTACGAGACTCCTGTTAAACATGATCCTCCTTTTCACTATACGATTTCAAACATGACTTAGAGACCGATAGGGACACAGATCATACTTTGCATCATTTAGTGACATAGTGATTAACCGCATTTTACTTTCACTGTTATTATCTTATTTACCTGTTTCCCATCATCATTATAAAGATTGCTATTACGTCGCTCTGACGACCTGAGTATGCATGCTGAGATCTCGTGGAAGAACCAGCGCAGGAGTCGGATTTATCTTTCGAGCTGACGGAGATCTAGTCTGGAGTACTTTTCTTCCTTTCTGCTTTCCATAAAGAGATCTTGTACTTGAACTTGGTTAGTAGTACTTCTTGTTTATTTGTAAGCTGTGAACAATGGATTTTAATGTAATAATTTAGTGATGTATTTTCTTTACTGCTGTGCTTTGTTTACTAATTACCATGTAATGCTAGAAGCCGAAGTGTGACTACGGCGGGATTATTCCTTGACCGTAGGAGCATGGCTGGCCTAGTCATACCTCGTTTTCCGTATTTTGGGAAGCGGGGCGTGACAGCTCATCGGGTAAATTTCGGGCCACCGTCCCTTTTTTTATCTTGCAATCCTCCCTGACAGGTTTATCTTTGTTTTAACGCAGGTGCGGCCAGTTCTGAGGCTCCATTGCTCGAGGGAGCGCCGTCAGTTGCTACCTTGACGGTGGCTACCTCTCTACCTTCTCTCGCGCCATCGCAAATGTTGGAAGGTACGGATTTGTAACCCATTAGTTTTATCTTTCGGCCGCATAATTTATGTACTAATGTCGTACTATTGCGTCTTTGCAGGAGTGTTTTTTGGTCACCTTTACCAGGTGCTGCACCCACACTTTTCCTTCCTGTCAGAGCTTGCTACCTCCATTGGCGCTGGTGAGTATAGTTTTCAATTAATACCCTTTATTTTTTCAATAACGGAGTTATTTCTGATTCTTCCTCGCCCTAATTGCAGTGCTACAAATCGAAGGAGGAGATGCAAGATCGGTCGCGCCACCGGCCCTACCGGCTTTGCCGTCTGCTGCAGCTGGTATAGTAAATTTCCTCACCGATGACTTTTTTTTATATTTCTTGAACCGTCATCTGACCGTGTTTCGTTTTTTCAGCTGTTGTTCCGATTCCGGCCCCCTTCAAGTCTTGCATCATAATGCCGGCGGGCCCCTTCTTGAGACGTCCATCTTCAAAGGGTGTCGCGATGAGTTTGGGCATGCTGAGCGGATACGTCGAAGAGCTTGACGCAGACGTTCCCCCATCTGCCGCAGATTTCGCTGCGGAGGTTAATCCGATGTTGGCGGCGCTTGTAAATTTTCATAATGAAGGCGTCGTCGAGTCTTGGGTTAACCACTGCAGGGAGATCGAGGCCCGCCTGCATCAGCTGGAGTCTATGTGTCCTGCCCCTAAGATCTTGGCCGCGAGCACTCAATGGGCGGCATGGATCGAGCAAAGCGCTTCTTACTTCCGCCTTTTAGAACAAGAAGCAGCTTTAAGGCTGAGGGAATGCCAAGAGTCCTCAAGCGAGACTGCTCGCCTGCGTGCTGAAGTCAATGCGAACGTAGCCCGGGTGAAGGCTATCTTCGAGGGCCTTCTGCAAAGTATTTCTGATGGGCTAGCACTGAAGCAGAAGCTCGATGCCGCTGAGCGTGATGCCCAAGGTCGCAACGCAGCTCAGCAAGCAGTTGAGGAGCAGCTTTCATCCTTCCTGCAGCAGCGGGCTCAAGTGGAAGCAGAATTGGCGGTGGCATCCGGTCAGGAGAAGGTATGGAAGGAAGTGCACGAGCAATTGATAGGGCTATTTAAGATGCTTCCTTCCCAGTATCTGCCTTTGTATCAATTATATACTTGTAATTTTTGAATAAGATGTATCCATTCTTTTATTATTTTATACAATTCACCTTGTACTTGATTGAATTCATGAATAAAGATACACATTTTTTTTTGCAATGTCTTGTGTCATCTCTGTGCTTTCTCCCTTCTTCTATTATCAGCATGCTACCATAGTAAACATAGTTGACAGATACTAGCGCGAGCATCTTGTCCTGGCTTCTTCAAGAGGTAATGATGGCTTAGGACGCAGGTTCAGATCTGCTGCCTAAGACTTTTCAACTTTATGAGCGGTGAGGGTCTCACAAAGACTTTTCTCCCTACAGATTGAGAGGATCTCGTAGGTGTATTTTCTCCTTAGGAATCGTGAGGATTCCTAAGTGCGTTTTCTCTTATAAGTCGTAAGGATCTTATAAGAGAATTTTCCCTCTTATGAGTCGAGAGGACTCGTAAGCGGTTGTTTCCCTCCTTGTCGAGATTCGACTTTGGAGAGTGAGACCCGTGGATAGTATGCAAGAGACCGTTTTAGACCGACTTGCAGGGTCCCAGTGCTTAGGAAACAAGTTTTTTAATCCCTGATGCCTAAGGATTTTATCTTGCAAGTCGAGACGAATCGGGAAGTCCTCGCGAAGACACTAACTTCCTCACGAGTCGAGACGAATCGAGCAGCTCTCGTCAAGGACACTAATTTCCCTGAGTCGGGGTATTTGCCAAGAACACCGATTTCCCTGGGGTTGAAACGAATCGGGGTATTCCTGCAAAGACACTGGTTTCTCTGCGGGCCAACGCGAATCAAGAAGCTCTTATCAAGGACGCTAATTTCCCTGAGTTAAGGTATTTGTCTAGGACACTGATTTCCTCGGAGTTGAAACGAATCGGGGTGTTCCTGCAAAGACGCTAGTTTCTCTGCGGATCGACGCGAATCAAGAAGCTCTCATCAAGGACGCTAGTTTCCCTGAGTCGAAGTATTTTGCCGAGGACACAGGTTTCCTCGAGGTTGAAACGAATCGAAGTGCTTCTGCAAAGACACTGGTTTCTCTGCGGGTCGACGCGAATCAAGAAGCTCTCATCAAGGACGCTAGTTTCCCTGAATCGAGGTATTTGCCAAGGACACTGATTTCCTCTGAGTTGAAACGAATCGAGGTATTCCTGCAAAGACACTGGTTTCTCTGCGGGCCGACGTGAATCAAGAAGCTCTCATCAAGCACACTGGTTTCCCTGAATCAAGGTATTTTGCCGAGGACACTGGTTTCCTCGAGGTTGAAACGAATCGAGGTGTTCCTGCAAAGACGCTAATTTCTCTGTGGGTCGACGCGAATCAAGAAGCTCTCATCAAGGACGCTAGTTTCCCTGAATCGAGATATTTTGCCGAGGACACTGGTTTCCTCGAGGTTGAAACGAATCGAGGTGTTCCTGCAAAGACGCTAATTTCTCTGCGGGTCAACACGAATCAAGAAGCTCTCGTCAAGGACACCGGTTTCCCTGAATCGATGTATTTTGCCGAGGACACTGGTTTCCTCGGGGTTGAGACGAGTCGAGGTGTTCCTACAAAGACGCTAATTTCTCTGCGGGTCGACGCGAATCAAGAAGCTCTCGTCAAGGACACTAGTTTCCCTGAATCGATGTATTTTGCCGAGGACACTGTTTTCCTCGAGGTTGAAACGAATCGAGGTGTTCCTGCAAATACGCTAATTTCTCTGCGGGTCGACGCGAATCAAGAAGCTCTCATCAAGAACGCTAGTTTCCCTGAATCGAGGTATTTTTCCGGGGACACTGGTTTCCTCGGAGTTGAAACGAATCGGGGTATTCCTACAAGACACTGGTTTCTCTGCGGGCCGACGCGAATCAAGAAGCTCTCATCAAGGACACTGGTTTCCCTGAATCGAGGAGGTTGCCAAGGACACTGATTTCTTCGGGGTTGAGATGATCTCTGGTGGTCTCTCAGGTTTTATATGAGTTACCGTCAAGACCCTGAAGCTAGGAATTTGGCCTTCGCTTCGCTTGCTTTGATGTGTCCGAATCCTGTTGGAGGAGGGACGTTGTAGTGACATTTCATCTGCTATGTAGAGACGAACGTCGAAGTGGTGATCACTCCACGCCGGGGTGAGATGATCTCCGATTGTCTTTCGGGCTTTATATGAGTTGCCGTTAAGATTTGGCTCCGTCTTCTGATGGAGCATGGGGAGGGAAGATATGTTTCCTTCTGTGTTTGCGCCCCTGGATTGTATACATGGATTGCTGTGATATCGCCTGTAGGGAAAAAGTTTCACTCATTTTTTTCATATTATTATTTTATTTCCGCGATGCTCTATCATTTCAGCTTTTATATAGCGAAGGTCGTGATTGCCCAATCATTTCGGCTATTTTTCGCGGTGCCCAATCATTTCGGCTATTTATTTTATCTTCACTCGCTGCCTTTTATTGCGAGTTGCCCAATCATTTCGGCTATTTTGCATGCATGTATGGCTCGCTGATTTTTTTTATCGCGAGTGTGGAACTTGGAATCTGACGTCAATCTCAGCATCAGCATTGCTACAACTGGAATATTGCCAGTAGCGAATCATCATTTGCCATGAAAGGGCTTGGGATTTGATACCCGTTTAGGCATCAGTATCGCTACAACTGGGATATTGCCAGGAGCGAATCATCATTTGCCTATGTCGATGTCGAACAAAGGTGGCTTAGCGAACATGGTTAGGATGCTGTCGACTAAGGCTTTTGACTTTATGAGCCATAAGGGTCCCACAAAGGTATTTCTCCCTACAAGTCGTGAAGATCCCGTATGTGTGTTTTCTCCTTAGGAATCGTGGGGATTCCTAAGTGTATGTTCCCCTGTAAGTCGTAAGGATCTTACAAAAGGGTTTTCTCCTTATAAGTCGAGAGGACTTATAAGGGCTGTTCACTATATGGACATATCCCTAGTCACGGGTGGGACTTTGCTGGGGAAATGTTTATTCGCGCCCGTGGATTGTATACAAGGGTCAGTATTGAGCCGCTTGTAGGGCCATATCGAAGGTTGTAGGGGTTGCTTGAGAACAGGTTAAGGTTTCTGTAACTTAAGACTTTCAAATCTTATGAGCCGTGAGGGTCCCATAAGAGAATTCTCCTTACGAGTCGTGAGGATCTCGCAAGTGTAATTCTCCTTAGGAATCGTGAGGATCCCTAAGTGTGTTGCTCTCTTGTGAGTCGTAAGGATCTCACGCGGGTGGTTTCTCCTTACAAGGTCGAGAGGACCATGTAGGTGTCCTTTAACGATGTTGTGCCCTTTCGGGTTTTCACAAACACTCGCCGGTAGCCCTGCTGTTTTTACTCATGGAGCCCTTTCGGGTTTTCATCCATGCCTATTTTGCTTATGGACATACCTTCTTTTTTTTATTCTTTTTATTCTTTTTTCTAACGAGGTCGCACCCTTTCGGGTTTTCACAAACACTCGCCGGTAGCCCTGCTGTTTTTATTCACGGAGCCCTTTCGGGTTTTCATCCGTGCCCATTTCGCTTATGGACATACTGTCTTTATTATTATATATTTTTTTATTATTTTATTTATTTTATTTCCTTTTTTTATCTCGTCAGCCGGAGGATGCTGCGGTAGTTTAAAGACGTTTCGGTCGTCAGCTAGTTTTAGGACGTAGTGGTCCGTCATTAGTTTAAGGACGTTTCGTTCCGTTGGCCAGCTACTACTTATAGAGTTTTGGGCTTGGGAAGATAGAGAGCGGACATAGTCGTCGTCATCTATCATTGACCTAGGCCGTAACTCATTAGGCGTAGTATTTCTTCAGGAAGGGACCGTTTATGGGCCTGAAAGGTCTTTCACCGTGCATATCCATGAGTAGATAGGCTCCACCCTGATAGACCTTGTCTATGATGTACGGGCATTCATAGTTCGGCTCAAATTTTCCCCGCTTGGCGCGATTGGGGATCATAGGTCTTTTGACCACTAGCACAAGTTCGCCTTGGCGGAATGTCCTCGTCCTGGTCAATCTTTCATATGAGTGCGTAATCTTTTCTTTATAGGCCTACAGATTTTGTTGCGCTATGAGCCAGGTTTCATCAAGGGCATCAAGCTCCTCAAGCCGAAGGTGAGCATTTTCTTCGTCCGTCAGCTCGGAGTGGACTGCCACTCGTAGAGAGGGTAATTCTATTTCGAGGGGGAGTACTGCTTCTATACCGAATACCAACACGTACGGCGTTGTGTTTGTGGCCGTCTTGAACGTAGTTCGATACGCCCAGAGAGCTTCTTGCAGTCTCTCGTGCCAGTCCTTCTTATTTCGGGACACCGTCTTCTTTATGATCTTCGTCAAGGTCTTATTGAAAGCCTCAGCTAGACCATTAGCTCGGGGATTATAAACCGAGGAATATCTCCAGTCTATGTTGTGTTGTTGTGCGAAGCGGCTGATCTTGTGGCTTCTGTAGGCTGGCCCGTTATCGGAGATGATCCGTCACGGAGTTCCAAACCGATAAATGACGTGCGTCTTGAAGAAATGGAGGATATTCTCCGTCTTCACTTCCCTTATCGGTACTGCTTGTCATGCCCCACCTCCAATACAGAGAGTATTGTCCACTTTGGTCGAAACCGCACGGTTTTTCCCTTAAGAGCGAACCGGACTCGACCAGGGGCCACTTCCCAGGAGGTCACCCATCCCAAGACTTCCCTGGCCCGAGCACGCTTAACTACGGAGTTCTTAAGCTCCTGTGGTTCCGGTTCATTTAAAAGGCGCCTCTGTATTGAAGAGTGGTATCATTCCATTTATAGTACAGATCTGCCCCCTTTCGGAATGTATTCCGAAGAGTCCCCATTGTTCTGGGTCCCACGGACTCAAGAGGTGGCCCCCACGGATTCAAGAGGTGGCCCCCGCCCACTTAACACGACACTTGGCGTGGCACTTTGTTCCGTGTGGCACTTTGCTCCGTGAGGAAGATCCGGGTCCCGACATTCTCCCCACCTTTGAACAATGGTTCGTCCTCGAACCACAGACCTACTATTGAGGAACCGGCTCTGATACCATTCTGTCATGCCCCACCTCCAATACAGAGAGTATTGTCCGCTTTGGTCGAAACCGCACGGTTTTTCCCTTTAGAGCGAACCGGACTCGACCAGGGGCCACTTCCCAGGAGGTCACCCATCCCAAGACTTCCCTGGCCCGAGCACGCTTAACTACGGAGTTCTTAAGCTCATGTGGTTCCGGTTCATTTAAAAGGCGCCTCTGTATTGAAGAGTGGTATCATTCCATTTATAGTACAGATCTGCCCCCTTTCGGAATGTATTCCGAAGAGTCCCCATTGTTCTACAGTGGGTCCCATGGACTCAAGAGGTGGCCCCCACGGATTCAAGAGGTGGCCCCCGCCCACTTAACACGACACTTGGCGTGGCACTTTGTTCCGTGTGGCATTTTGCTCCGTGAGCAAGAACCGGGTCCCGACACTGTTTCTGCCCATTTGGAGAAGCAGTCAGTCGTCGCCAAGATGAATCAATGTCCCCTGGACGATGCTGGTTCAATAGGGCCGATTATGTCAGTTCCCCACATTTCGAACGGCCAGCCGACCACTGTTGGATGTAGAGGATTTGGGTGTTGATGGATAAAGTCCCCATGAATTTGGCATGAGTGGCATTGCTTCGCATACTCAAGGCAGTCCTGAATCATCGTTGGCCAATAATAGCCCATCCGTTTAATCTTCAACTTCATCTTCGGGTCTGCTTGGTGAGAACCGCAGAGTCCGTCGTGAACTTCCTGAACGACTCTTTTCGCCTCCTCAGGTCCCAGACATCTCAACCACAGAGAATCAAATGACCTCTTGTACATAGTATCATTGACGAAGGCGAAAGACAGAGCTCGTTTCATAAGCTGATTTCTTGAGGACGCATCTTCAGGCGTTCGACGTGATTTGAAGTAGTCTATAAATATTTCTCTCCAATCCTCAGCCTTTTCCTGGTTTTTTATTCGCATAGCCATTTGCTCAGTCGCTCCCCTCTCTTCGGGTGATTCCGGAGATATTTCCGCTGGGGCGAGCACCCGACGGCTTTGTACCACAATTCTGATGTCATCGAGGTTCTCATCAGCCAGTTCCTTAGCGGCTTGGCTAACGCGTCCGCCTTGCTATTCTCTGCATGCGGTATGTTTTCCAGCATGTAGGAGGAGATTTGAGTCAGCAGTTGCTATACTCTCTCGCCATACTTCACCAGCTCTAGTTTGCACGTTTGATAGTCGCCGTTTACTTGACTAACGACCAGTTGAGAATCTCCATATATGAGAAGGTTTTCAATTCCCATGTCGATGGCGATCTCGGGGCCTGCTATTAAAGCTTCGTATTCGGCTTCATTGTTTGTCCTCGGCTCTGTTAAGAAGAAAGCAAAGCGCATTATCCCTCCTCGTGGAGTTACGAAGATGAGGCCCACTCCCGATTTGATTATAAGGATGCTTTGTTTGCGCTTCTTCATGGAAGATGCTCCGTCGAAATAGAGTTCCCATCGGTTATCACTATCGCCGATCGCATCAAACGCATGTTCGTCTGGTAGCTCGCAATTCAAAGAAGAATCGGCAGGTATCGGGTGCTCAGCGAGGAAGTCAGCGATGGCCTAGCCTTTCACTGCCTTGAGAGGCTGGTAGGTTATTGAAAACTCCATTAATAGCAAGGCCCATTTAGCGAGTCTCCCTGTCAATATGACCTTCGACATTAAATATTTAAGGGGGTCCACCTTCGAAACGAGACGGACTTCATGCGCCAACGCGTAGTGCCTGAGCTTTGTTATCGTGAAGATCAACGTCAGGCAGTGTTTTTCGATGGGGGAGTGTTCCCGCCAAAAATTTCTGCGCAAAAGAGTCCAAAATATCAAATGGCAGCGATACGCTTAAGAAAATGCGAACCAGTATCTTCCGGCCTGTATTTTGATAAAATCCCCAATGAGTAACTGTTAAATTATGATGGCATTGAAAGCATCTCGAAAAAACCTTCGATTTGATATATTATGGGCCTCATAATTCATCCGGGATCAAAAGTTATGAGCAAATGTCTATGCACATGTGATCTAAGGAAGAAGATGTGAACCAGTATTTTGACAAACTCCGGAATGAGAAACAGCTAAATTCTGATGGTATTGAAAGCATCTCGAAAAACCCTTCGATTTGATATATTATGAGCCTCATAATTCATCCGGGATCAAAAATTATGAGCAAATGTCTATGCACATGTGATCTAAGGAAGAAGATGCGAACCAGTATTTTCCGAGCTGTATTTTGACAAACTCCGGAATGAGAAATGGCTAAATTCTGATGATATTGAAAGCATCTCGAAAAATCCTTCGATTTGATATATTATGGACCTCATAATTCATCCGAGATCAAAAGTTATGAACAAATGTGTCATGCACGTGTAATCTAAAGTAATGCTCTACTACATGGGGAATGCATATTTTAGTCCCACATCGGGAAAAAGAGAGATGGCTTCTCTACCACTCCCATATAAATAAGAGAGGATACCTCTTAGAAAGGGTAGAGTAAAATCCTCAAAGGATTCAATACTCAAAGGAGCTTAGTTCTCCAAGATAGGAGTATGCTCCTCCCCAGAATGCGCATATGTGCAAGCGCCATGTGCGCTACGTGCAACGCACGTGTGCCCGCCATGCTGCACCACGTGCAATGCACGTGCGCGCCACATGAGAATATTTAATAATATTAAAAGGAGCATGTTCTCCATATATAGAAGCTCTGCTTCTCCTCATAATGCGCATGTGCGCCATGTGCAACGCACGTGTGCCCGCCACGCGCGCACCACGTGCAACGCACGTGCGCACCACATGAGAACATTTAATAATATTAAAAGGAGTATGTTCTCCATATATAGAAGCTCTGCTTCTCCTCATAATGCGCATGTGCGCCACGTGCAACGCACGTGTGCCCGCCACGCGCGCACCACGTGCAACGCACGTGCGCACCACATGAGAATATTCAATTAAAAGGAGACTCGTTCTCCATAGGAGCTTGCCCCCTACATAATGCGCATATGCGCAAGATCCATGTGCGCTACGTGCAAATATGAGCGCCCAACGCGTGCGACGCACGTGCGCCCAACGCGTGCGACGCACGAGCGCGAACGCAAAGAAGCCTTTTTCAGCAGCGAGAAGCTTAAGCTCCAGCCTGTTCTTCCCCCCTAATGAGTGAGGCATGGTTCAAAGGGTACATCCCTCCACACCTTCGATATACGGCACTGTAATCTCTCAGTGTCGTCGGAGAGATATACGGCACTGTAATCTCTCAGTGTCGTCGGAGAGGTGATAGGTCCCAACGACCAATGATCCTTCTTTCTAAAATAAAAAAAAAAGAGAAGAAGATGAACATTTTGTGAGAAATCAAAAACTTCAAACAGAGAGAACTCTGAAGAAATTTCAAGAAGAAAAAGGTAAAAGACCTTTTAGATAGAAGAATTTCTTCTAATAGATCATTGATCTAAGAACAAAATCAATGATCTTCAATAAAAAACAAAAAGAAATAATAGTGCTTTGCACTTATGAACCATGGGTTCTCTGGGATCAAGAAAAATAAGAAACGCTTGTTTTCTTTGATCTAAATTAGATCAAGAAACCAAGCAGTGTTTTGCACTTCTTTTATGAACCATTGGTTCTGGAATATAAAAGATTCTCAAGTTAATAGTGCCTTGCACTTGCAAAACTGCGCTGTTGCGCTCTTGGGTTGGCGCAAGCCACCAGAGAGCGCCACGTGTCAGCATCTGAACCATTTGCGCTATGCGCTTTTGAAATAGAGCCTTGCTCTCTGAAACTGGCGCAACTCACCACAGCACGCCACGTGTCAGCAGCGCAAGCGCAGCGCACTGCGCTTGCATGACACGTGTCCTCACCACAAGCGCTTGCGCTTTTTGATTGGCGCAAAGCGCCTGACAAATGCAATGCATTTCTTTTGCTAAAGGGCCAGGCCCAAGTCAAAAAGACCTATCAGGCCAAAATAAATTGCAAAGCAATAAAAGGGCAGAGCCCAAATAAAATTGATGCTCTGCATCATTTATAAAGGACAGAGTCCAAGTAAAATTGATGCTCTGCATCATTTATAAATGGGCAGAGCCCAAAACAAATTGATGCTCTGCATCCTTTATGGGCAGAGCCCAAACAAAAATAAAAAGTAATGCAATGCATTATTTAAATGTGGGCAAAGCCCTAACACAGGTCTAATAGACCAAAAATAAATAAAAGATTTGAATATTTTTCAACTGGACTTAGCCCAATCATGGCCGTAAGTCCTCAAATTAAATTGACTGAGCACAGCTGCTCTCTTAAATCAATTTACGACCGGTTTAAGGGTACATCTCCGGACTCCTTTGACTCCCATCGTTGTAATCCTGCAACGACGTCAGAGAGGTGACGGGTCCCGACAACCACACATCAACACGGACTGTGGGGTCCTTAAACTCATGGACTCAAGCGTCCTTAAACCAAAAGACGGATTGTGGGATCCTTAAACCTGCGGACTTATGCGTCCTTAAACTAAAACACGGACTGTGGGGTCCTTAAACTCACGGACTTAAGCGTCCTTAACTACCTATGGACCACCATGTCCCTAAACTGGAATATGGACCACTACGTCCCTAAACTGGAATATGGACCGCAATGTCCTTAAACTACCTATGGACCACTACGTCCCTAAACTGGAACAATAGAGCTCTCAAATGCACTTTTGTCGGATCTAAACGATCCCGTTTAAGTTGATCTTAGCCTCAAATACGGCTAACGTATCCTTAAACATTCAAACAGACTTTAGTCCCAAATTGGACTATAAGACCCCCAATCAACTTTGGTTCAAGGGTACATCTCCGAACTCCTCTGACACCATCGTTGTAATCCTTCAACGACGTCAGAGAGGTGACGGGTCCCGATGGCCATGCATACAATGGACCACCATGTCCCTAAACTGGAATATGGACTGCAATGTACTTAAACTACCTATGGACCATTACGTCCCTAAACTGGAATAATAGAGCCCCCAAATGCTCTTCGTCGGATCCAAACGATCCCGTTAAGTTGATCTTAGTCTCAAATCGGACTAACGTATTCTTAACGAACGTTTAAGTTGATCTTAGCCTAAATATGGCTAATGTACCCTTAAACGAAAATACCAAAACCAAATCTAAGTAAATACGGATTTGGACTAATCCACGTCCTACGAGCGACGGCATCACTTAGTCTCCGTATACAATCCACGGGCATCCACAAACATAACAAACACACACGACACGAAGTGAAATTCTGGAGAAGGAGAAAGTTGTTACCGCGATGCGGTAGCGTAATTAACTGCAGGGGCTTGCGCCTGCAGGGAAGAGCGTCCCCACTATCAAAAACCCCTCAAACGAGGGGGAATCTGACGAAGTCTGCTACATCGGCCGCATCCGTCCAAACCTCCGATACACGGTGCCATAAATCAACTTGGCATCTTCGGAGAGGTGGACGGATAAAACCAAATAGCATCTGCCCCGAATCTCAGCGTCAGGACTTCCATGTCTTGTGCGCCGTCCTTCGGAGGGAAACAGATTCTGGCACGCCCGGTGGGACCTTTTCCTCTTTCCACTCCACACTTCGTGTGTCGTATTCGCGAATGAATCACGGTTTGTTAATGGTTGCCTTTGGATTTTAAGTTACTAAGATTTGGTATTTTGCCTGGCGCAGAAATAAAGCATCGATGGCCTCTACCTGTTCGAAGTGCTCTAACTGCAGCTGCAGCTCGCGTCCGGCCTCAACTGGGGGCATAACCTACGGGCCCCAAGCGGCCTATTTGTTCACTATGCCCGTGGAGCAGATTACTCAAGCCACCACGGGGTTGTTTTTCGGAACTATGCTTCCGTCAACAAGCTTCAGCACCCCCGTGCCCGTACGAGAAGCTCCTAAGAAGTCGGTCTTCGATCAACTTTCAGGTACTGTGGCCCCTCTCAACGGGTCGCCCAACACCAGTGCCTTGGTCTTCTCCAGGCTGGGCCAAAACTCCTGCGGGCCCATGATGAAGCTTGCAGTCCCGGAAAAGGTTACCCCAAAAGGAGTACCCAAACCTGCTCCCGAAGTCGTCAAGGCGGCTTCTCCGACTAAGAGATCAGTCTTTACAAGACTGACCGTCCCAAATCCCACTCCTGCTCCTGCTGCTCAAAAGAGACCAGTCTTCAATATGCTGACGCCGGCAACAGCCCCACACCTGAACAGGGGGCAAGAAGAAGCTATTTCTGTTTTTGAACCAATACCGACGACTCGTCGCGCCCGACGACGCCACTGGCGCCGGATAAGGAAGACCGGAGGCAACTCCCCTTCTGGGATGACTCCGCCAGCTCCAACGGTGGAAGTTAACGCTGTTGTTCCAATCGGGAACAGCTTTGAACTGTTGAATATGGTACGCAGAAACTCACCAACTGCGGTCCTTAAAAGATCTCCTTCACCGGTAGAGACCGTCGTGGAGGCAGAAAAGCCGGAGCAACCTCCTCAATCGCTGTCCTCCAGGATTTATAAGACATGGCGACGAGTCCAAGAATCTGTCATTGATCCTAACTTCTCTTGCCAATAGAAGAAGTCGAAAGGTCGACAAGAAGAAAATCCCCCGGTCAAGCAACGAAAGATAATGACCGCTTGGGTGCCCAAAGCAACGGCCCCCTCAACTTCTACTGCCCATAAAAGAAAAAGGCCGGAGAAAGTGCCAACGCCGATGACGAATATCAAAGGTGGTGAACCCAAACGCCCTAAGTCAGGGGGCATTGTAGTTCATACCGTCTATGTGGCGTCTGGTAAAGAGTACAGTCGCATATCTACGGGTCATCGACCACTTACACGGTCAGTGACCAAAGCACAGGAGCAGCAGCAGAAGCTCCAAGAGATGATGAACGCAATGGCCGCACTTACTGGGCCAAAAGAAAACCCTGAAACGTCCTCGGATGAACGCCAGGAGCAAGAAACCGACGCCGAATTCCTTCGTTGAATATTGGAAAAGAAGGACAAGAAGGCCGCTGAACAAGCAGCCAATATAAAGCGTATGGGCCTCCTGTTCCAAGACATGGTGGGGATGATGATCCAATAAGATCCTCCGGCCGAAGATCCCCCGATCGTCCTTGAAGACGATAGGGGAGAGACGTCGAATCCTCCGCCAGCTCTGTCAACAGCTAAGGAGGAGACAATCTCCAAAGCTGATTTGGACGAGTACATAGTCCAGCAAATACGGGTTCATCATGCGACTGAAGCAGCTGGCCAGGTTGTAAAAACGGGGCGGCCATATCTAAGTTGGTACGATCAAATCAAGTACCCGCCGGGATACACAATTCCCAAGTTTCATGTCTACAAGGGGACGGGCAATCCTCACCAGCATGTTGCCCAGTTCAGGGCACTCTGCGGCAATACCGGCGGTGATGACAAGCTTTTGCTTCGCCAGTTTGTTGGAAGTTTATCAGATACGGCGTTCGAGTGGTACTCTGAACTCCCGAACGACTCTATCAAGACCTTCGCGGAGATGGAGCTGTTGTTTACTCAGCGTTTTGCAAGCGTCAGTGAACGCACTCCGATGACGGCACTGATTAACGCCAGGGTAAAGCCAGGCGAGACATGGGTTTAATATGCTATACGGTGGCGGAACTTATGGTCGAAGTGCGAGCAGCGCATTGAAGAAGCTCCCGTGGTGGGTATGTTTGTGGGAACCCTTGATCCGCAAGCAACCATCTCGCAATTTATGATGTTTTTCAAGCCGACTACCTTCCAGGCCTTGATTGACAAGCTAGCGCAAATGGATCAGATGGGCCATAAACCCCCTCTTCCAAAGACGGACTCCCGAAATGACAAAGGGAAGGGAAAAGAGATCGTTGTCGCTAATGCTCAACAACAACCGAGCAACTCGAAGCCGGTTGTTCGTCAAAATAATATGCGTCCATACGTAGCCCTTGAGGAGAGGCTAGGGCGTCCTTACTCGTTTCCCCGAGATAAAACGAGAAGGTTATTCGAGCTGGCATTGCGCAACCGACTCATAAATCTGCCGGATCCAAAACGTCCGGCGCAACCAAATGATGTCAATGAGCCCAACTACTGTCCTTATCATCGAGTACTGGGTCATCTAATCGAAGATTGCTACGTCTTCAAAAATTGGCTTGAAGACCGGTACCGACAGGGCAAGTTCGCGTTATCTGACAAATGGAAGGTGAATCCCCTGCAGCCCCACACCTCTAAGGGGATGAATACGCCGGGGGCAACATGCTCCGTCGTTGAAGAAGCTCCTTGGGAGGTTGTATTATCAGCCAAGACAAAGAGGATGCTAAACGATCTTCAGACATGTCCAGTGATCAAGTGGAAGAACCCGTTAGAACCGCAGGTCATTGAGAGGATGTTGAAGCTACGTACAACTACAAAGACCGATGGTGGTGGCCCAAGCACTCGCAACCAGCCGTCAAAATCTTCAAGGAAGAAGAAAAAGAAATCAAAGAAGCCCGTGAAGCTGGCGACAAGCGCACGGACTTGCAAAAACAAATTGACGCGCTGGAGGAATACAACCAGAAGGCACGGACTCCCATTACATTCCAAGAGTTCCTCAATCATGTCTTTCAAGAGGAAGATGAGGGAGAAAGTTCATCTGATGAATCTGAAGAATATGTGGCGAGCTGTCATGTGATTTCCCATTCGTTCATGGACGATGAGGAGACTCCTTGTACTGAAACGCTGGGAGCAGATCCTGAACCAAAAAATCTGGGGCCATCAGATGAAGTAATTGACGCATTTCTTAATGAAGCTCAGTTGAAAAGTAAAGCTGATCGAGAACGCGAGGCGGTCATATTTGAAAGGGCCAAGCGCCAGCGACTGGATGAAAGAGCTGAGACGCTCCCGCTGTAGCAAAATACCTCCCCTACCGACAAAAGCAAATTCAAGATGAAGAAAAGGTTTGCTAAGGCCATGTCAATGGGCATGAAGCTACCATCCTCCGAAGAAAAAATTACTGGTGAAATGGAAATGTACCCCACCTATTGCTTGTATCATCGAAAGATTTCGCACCCCACTGAAGAGTGCAAAGCTTTCGATAGATGGTGGCAATGATATGTTGCTCACTGACAACGCTTTAAGCGGGAAAAACGCAAAACTCGTCGGGAGCAAGGAAATACGACCGAAGGGCTTAAAAGAACTACCGGCGATTGTCGCATGGTTAACACCGGCGGGTCACAAGTGCCTACATTCGGGAGCGATTCTGATGAGGAGCTGGAACTTGCCCCTCTTTAAAGAGTCCACTTCGGGAAAAGAAGAAGAGCCGAAGGTTTGCGAAAATATTCGGCTGCGGAATCGGACGCTGCCTGAAAAGAATCTCGGACCCTCAAACAGAAAAGATAAAGGAAAAGAAAAGGTCTCTGAAGATATCGTCTTAGATGACCAAGTGGAGGAAGAGCTAAGTGCCAGGGACCCGCCGAAGAGAAGTAAGGTGGATGACAACGTCTTAGCGCATCCGAGGAAGCTACCATCACAGCTCAGCATTCTTGACGCCCTTTTGCTATCAAAGGAGGCGAGAGATTCGTTAATCAAGGCATTACAAGATCCGGAACAATTCCAAGCTTTCCTAGCTGAAGAAAAGATGAAGGATGAATTGGAGGAAGTGCACACGGCCGATGTCGCTTTTGGTGATGAAGACCTTCTCCTTGGGACATGCGAACACAATCGCCCCCTCTACGTCTCAGGATACTGTCACGATATAAAGAGAGGAAAAATCCTGATCGATAATGGATCCTCCGTTAATCTCCTCAATGTGCGGGTGTTAAAAGAAATCTGCATGAGCGTCCAGCACCTTGCTCGGGACAAGATCACCATATCCGGGTTCGACTCCCAATCATCAAGAACTCTTGGGTCTGTGATACTGACGCTACGTTTGGGCTACTCGTCACGGACATTAAGTTCCACGTCATAGACGCCAAGACATGCTACAACGCTCTGCTCGGCCGACCGTGGTTACACGAGTACAACATCATCCCTTCTATACAGCATCAGTGTATGAAGTATTCTAAGGACGGTCTCGAGTATATCGTGGCGGGAGAACTGAATCCGTTTTCCATGAACGAAGTCCGTAAATATGAAGATGCCAAGTACTTCTTACCGGATTTCGAAGACACGGAAAGGTGTCACAAGCCGGAAAACAAAGCTAACGCCACCATCCCTGTCTTCGGCAGTGATACCGAGGAGGAAGAGGAGATAGTTTATTCTGGTCCGCCCCAACACAACAAGCCAGAGCCATCTACTCCTACGTTAATCTTTGGTAGCGACTCGGAAGATGAAGTCCATGCTGTATTTCCTGCTCGAACTTCAATACAAACGTCTACTGACGAAGAGCAAAGTCTAGAAGTTGCCATGGTGCCGCTTAAACACCGTAAAGAACTGGATGCATTTGATATTTACAATGTAGAAGATCTACAAACGTTCTATATCCCTCCCAGACGAGAAAGCGAAAAAGCAATTCTATTCTACCGCTCTGAAGAAACCAAAGTGGAGAAAGAAATCTGGCATGGCGTCGATCCTACGCTCGACAGGCTTCAGCCTATCCGTCTTCCCAGATATTATACGGAAGGTTTGAAAAAGCTGCTGAAACGCCAGGGGATATCCTTCAAGCAGACCGTTCGAAAAGCCAAGTTCTATGACAAAGTCTGGAACGTTCCCGGGACTCAACGCAAACTGCCTAATGGGAGAATGGAGACAAAAGGACTTGGGTGCATCCGGTCAAAGAAATGAGAGCTACTAAACAGCTGCTATGTCATGTATGACTTCGATGAAGAAGCGAATGCTCAATGGGAGGACGCTAATCCTGAGCCAGTGAAAGTTCCAGATTCAAAAGAGCCCAGTCTGTCGTTCGAAGAATAAATGGACAAGCTTAAAAGGGAAGCGGGTCAAAAAGTCCGGGACGATCATAACCGCGAAATGGTCATCTACGAGAAAACCAAAACGCAACGCCTTCTCCAACAGGCCGTGAAAGATGAAAATGCCGCTCCTTGTCAACCTGTTATAAAGAAGGCTCGACGCAAGGGCATAAACAAGTCGAAACGCGAAAAAGGCACTCAACAACAACAAAGCGGGGCTAAAAGGCCATGCAAGCGGGAACCAAGAGGTTCCGATCTATCCCTCATGAGAAAAATGGGTCGAGCATACTCTTTACCTCGGGACAAGACGAAGAAAATACTTGACCTCGCTTTAAAACATCAGATACTTACACTGCCGGAGTCTAAACACCCCGATCAAGCAGGCGAAGTCTCTCACCCGGACTATTGCCCTTATCACTGAGTGATAGGGCACCCTCTTGAGGACTGCTTCACCTTCAAGAATTGGGTTGAAGATCAGTATCAGCTTAGCAAGTTCGCTCTGTCCGACAATTGGAGGGTAGCGCCGCCATAGAAGCACGAACCCAAGGCCATGGAAGAAGAACCAGTTCCACATTGGGATTGGAAGCGAATTTGTACTTGTCACATGATAACAATATCAAAAGAAGAGCCTGAGAACATGGATGACCTTCCATGGTGCTTCGAAAACAGCAACGACGAGGTAATCTCAGAATTCCCACCAGCGCCAAAAGAGCTGGAAGATGGAATCCATACCACCGTAGATAACCTTAAGAAAATTGAGTTGGGAACGGCGAATGACCCGCGGCCGACATTCATCAGCGAGCTGCTATCTGAAGAAAGGGTGGCTGCGTTAAAGGACGTGCTTCTACAGCATAGAGATTGCTTCGCGTGGAACTATTCCGAAATGCCGGGACTAGATCCGAAAATTGCTGTGCACAGATTGGCGATATCTCCGGACGTCAAGCCGGTCAAACAGGCGCCGAGAAGAATGCGGCTCGAGCTTGAGATGAGTATCAATGCCGAGGTCAAGAAGCTGATCGACTCTGGCTTCATCCAGGAAGTTCAATACCCTGAATGGATCGCCAACATCGTCCCGGTAATGAAGAAAAATGGGACAGTGCGCATATGCGTGGACTTCCGGGATCTCAATAAAGCCTGCCCAAAGGACGATTTCCCGGTGCCAGTCACTGAGCTGATGATAGACAATACGTCCACTCATGAGGTTTTCTCCTTCATGGACGGCTCATCAGGGTATAACCAGATAAAGATGCATCCCGAAGACCAGAAGCACACCGTCTTCAGGACTCCTTTGGGTATATTCTGCTACAAGGTGATGCCCTTCGGTTTAAAGAATGCCGGTGCCGCCTACCAAAGGGCCATGACGAAGATCTTCGATGACCTTATACACAAAATCGTCGAATGCTATATCGACGATCTCGTGGTTAAAAGCAAATCATACGAGGAACATCTCGAGCATTTGAAGACCATATTTCAACGCCTTCGAAAATACAACTTGAAGATGAACCCTCTCAAGTGTGCATTCGGAGTTTCCTTAGGCAAATTCCTGGGATTCATTGTCCGGCACCGGGGCATTGAGATAGATCCGTCAAAGATCAAGGCGATCATGGAAATGCCACCGCCAAGGACTCTCAAACAATTGCGGTCTCTCCAAGGGAAGCTCGCGTACATCCGGCGATTTATAGCTAACCTTTCAGGCAAGTGCCGTCCTTACAGCCACCTGATGAAGAAGAGAACCCCGTTCGTATGGGACCAAAAATGCCAAAGCGCGCTAGACGAGATCAAGCAATACCTACAGAACCCGCCAGTGTTGACTGCTCCGGTCAAGGGAAAACCCCTCGTTCTTTATAAAACCGCCCTCGAAGGTTCCTTAGGCGCATTATGGGCGCAAAAGAACGACCAAGGGAAAGAAAGAGCACTCTCATACTTAAGTCGAGTTTTACTGGGGGCAGAAAGCAATTACTCCCCCATTGAAAAACACTGCTCGGCGTTGATCTTTGCGGTAACAAAGCTCAGACACTATGCATTGGCACATGAAGTCCGTCTCATTTCGAAGGTGGACCGTCTTAAATATTTGATGTCGAAGGCCATATTGATGGGGCGACTCGCTAAATGGGCCCTGCTCTTAATGGAGTTCTCGATAACCTATCAGCCTCTCAAGGCAGTGAAAGGCCAGGCCATCGCCGATTTCCTCGCTGAGCATCCGATACCCGCCGATTCTCCTTTGAATTGCGATCTTCCAGTCAAACATGCGTTTGATGCGATCGACGGTGGTGATACCCGATGGGAGCTTTATTTCGATGGAGCATCTTCCGTGAAGAAGCGCAAACAAAGTATCCATCCAATCAAATCGGGGGTGGGACTCATCTTTGTTACTCCACAAGGAGGGATAATGCGCTTTGCTTTCTCCCTAACAGAGCCGAGGACGAAAAATGAAGCCGAATACGAAGCTTTGATAGCAGGCCTCGAGATCGCCATCGACATGGGAATTGAAAACCTCGTCATATACGGAGACTCCCAGCTGGTCGTTAGTCAGGTAAACGGCGACTATCAAACGTGCAAACCAGAGTTGGTGAAGTACGGCGAGAAGGTGCAGCAACTGTTGATCCAAATCCCTTCCTATACTCTGGAAAACATACCGCGCACGGAAAACACCAAAGCGGACGTGTTGGCCAAGCTCGCTAAGGAACTGGCTGATGAGAACTTCGATGACGTAAGAATCGTGGTATAAAGCCGTCGGGTGTTTGCCCTAGCGGAATTATCTCCGGAATCATCCGAAGAAAAGGGAGCGACTGAGCAGACGACTCTGCAAATAAAAGATCGGGAAAATACCGAGGATTGGAGAGAAGTCTTTATAGACTACTTCAAATACCGCCAAACGCCCGAAGATGCGTCCTCAAGACATCAACTTATGAAACGAGTTCTGTTTTTCGCCTTCGTCAATGATACTCTGTACAAGAGGTCGTTTGATTCTTTATGGTTGAGATGCTTGGGACCTGACGAAGCGAAAAGAGTCGTCCAGGAAGTTCATGATGGACTCTGCGGTTCTCACCAAGCGGGACCAAAGATGCAGTTGAAGATCAAACGGATGGGCTACTACTAGCACACGATGATCCAGGACTGCCTCGAATATGCGAAGCAATGCCACTCATGCCAAATTCATGGGGACTTCATCCACCAGCATCCAAATCCACTACATCCAACGGTGGCTAGCTGGCCGTTCGAAATGTGGGGAACTGATATAATCGGCCTGTTTCCTGATTTAAAATCAGAAAAGCTTATGGAAAAAGCTTCAGAAGAGGGTCACGTGCTTACACGTGACCAGCAGTCACGTGTTGGCACGTGACACCTAAAAGTATCGGCAAGGCAAGTTTAGTTTCCCAACTACATCGAGGAAAAGGGCTTCAGAAAGAGTCACGTGCTCCCACGTGACCAGGGTCACGTGTTGGCACGTGACATATAAAAGCAGCGGCAAAGGCACATTGGTTCCCTGATCAAGTCAAGGAAAAGGCTTCAGAAGAGGTCACGTGCTCCCACGTGACCAGGGTCACGTGTTGGCACGTGACGCTCAAAACATCAGACTCATTCTCCAGTTACATCAAGGAAAGAGGCTCCAGACAAGGGTCACGTGTTCACACGTGACCAGTGGTCACGTGTTGGCACGTGATGACCAAGCAGTGGCAAAGGTATAGCGCAAAGGAAAGAAGAGGGCTCATTCCAAAGAGGGTCACGTGCCCACACGTGACCATGGGTCACGTGGTCACACGTGACCGGCTTTCAAAGCCCATTTTGCTAACAGAATTAAATTCTGAAAGAGATTTAAATCTTTCCAAAGGAAAGCGATTACCTGGAACCAATCGAATTAAAGATTTAAAGATGATTAAATATCATCTATCTATGGGAAAATCTCGAGTTTGGAAAGATTTCCCCATTAAATCTAACCGAAATAACAAAGGAGAATCCCTGGACTTGAAATCCAATGGTGAATAAAATTCACCTAATAATCCAAAGGTCCAGAATGAATGATGGATGCAAATCAAATCTCTCAATGAAGATTCGTCAAAAACTAATTGACTCGGCTGCTTCTCCTATAAATAGGAGCCAAGAGACATACAAGAGATAGAGAGATATACGCAGAGAGAGAGAAAAAGAGAGAGAGCTTTGATACTTTGAGGAATTTGGATCTTCTGCAAAAGAAAACCCTAGGTAAGAAAGGGAAAGCTCCTTGAAAGAAAAGAGAATTTAATTCTCAACAGAGTTTAACTCTGATATATAAAACATAAGAACATATTTCTTCTCTCTTTGATAGAGGATCTGCAAAGTGCACATCTCCCCTTGAAGTTGAGAATTTAATTCTCAATGGGTCGAGATCCTGCCATGCAGATCCAAAACATAGAGAGGGAACGGAAGCACGAGAATTTAATTCTCACAGAACTATAGGAATTTAATTCCTTTAAAATAGAATTAGGGCTTGACCCTGTGTCATGGGAATTTAATTCCTTCAGAACAAAGAGAAACAGGGTTTAACCCTAATTAAGAACCTAGTTCTGTTGAAACAGCGGGAATTTAATTCCCTTAATCATAATTTAACAGAGAATGGGAGTTCAATTCCTTAAAAGCTTTTATTAGGGTTTAACCCTATTCAGTTCTTCACATATATGAGGAATTTAATTCCTACAGAAAATTCAGAGTTCAACTCTATTCCAGAGTATGAGTCTTCAAAAGGAAGTATGAATTTAATTCCTCTGAAATTTAAAGCTCGAGGAATTTAATTCCTGAAAAAAGATTAACAGATCCTCTAAACAACATATATAGAGGCAGGGTCACGTGTCACCACGTGACCCCCCCAAAAGATCTATAGAAAGCCTCTTTGAGGCAGTGCCCCACGTGACCCACGTGACCCCAGGCAGAAGCTTTAACATATAAGCATTTGAATGCCCGTCACGTGATGGCACGTGATGCTCTAAAAGATGCAATGATCTCAGAAGAACAAATGAAGGGAGGGCGCTCTCACGTGTTGCCACGTGACCCCTCTTGCCTTAGTGATCAACGCCAATCAAAGAACTTTATTCGCAGTGTTCAACACTGATTACCTTAGTGTTTAACATTAATCTGAGATCCCCGTTGCCAGTGTTTAACACTGATCTGTTTTAGTGTTTATGATAAGTTGAAAGCCTTGTTGCTGGTGTTTAACGCCAGTTATCTTTTAGTGTTAAACACTAACTTGTCAATCTCGTTCCCAGTGTTCAACACTGATTGCTCTGTAGTGTTTAACACTAGGCTTTGGCCCAATTGGCTAAATGGATAGAGGCAAAGCCTCTCCTTCAATGGACCAACAGGAAGCCAATATTCCAGACATGATCAGACTTAGCCCAAGCTAGGCCATGAGTCTTCAATTCGTAATTAACTGGGCTAATGGGCTCATAACATAATTAATTGGTCTTGATCCCAAATTGGGCCAAGGACTATTTAATCCACTCCGGTTCTAGGGTACATCTCTTCACTCCTTTGATACTTGGCATTGTAATCCCTCAATGTCTTCAAAGAGGTGACGGGTCCCGACGACCACACATTGATATGGACTGTGGGGTCCTTAAACCCATGTGAAGCATCTAGTGCAAAATTCCTGGTTACGTGGAACGCGGATAACGTCACTCTTTGACCCCGTGTGAAGCATCCAGAGCGGATCCTGGTCCTCGCAGAGCACGGCAGTGAACCCGTGTGAAGCATCCAGAGCGGAGCCTAGTCCTCGCCGAGCACGGCAGTGAACCCGTGTGAAGCATCTAGTGCAAAATTCCTGGTTACGTGGAACGCGGATAACGTCACTCTTTGACCCCGCGGAAAACGTCCAGAGCGGAGCCTGGTCCTCGCTAAGCACGGCAGTGAACCCGTGTGAAGCATCCAGAGCAAATACCGGACTGTGGAGTCCATAAACCCATGGACTACGACGTCCTTAATCTCGACCGAGATGTCTTAAAACTAACAATGGACCGCAATGTCTTTAAACTACCCATGGACCGCAATGTCCTTAAACTACCCATGGACCGCAATGTCCTTAAACTAGCAATGGACCACTATGTCCCTAAACTGGAACAATAGAGCCTCCGCAAGCTCTTTTGTCGGATCTAAACGATCCCGTTTAAGTTGATCTTAGCCTCGAAGATGGCTAACGTATCCTTAAACCTTCAAACAGACTGGGCTATGAATCTCCCCTAATCAACTCTGGCTCAAGGGTACATCTCTGAACTCCTCTGACATCTGTCGTTGTAATCCTTCAACGTCGTCAGAGAGGTGATGGGTCCCGACGGCCATACATACGATGGACCACCATGTCCCTAAACTGGAACAATAGAGCCCAAACGCTCTATTGTCGGATCTAAACGATCCTGTTAAGTTGATCTTAGTCTCAAGTAAGACTAACGTATCCTTAACAAACGTTTGAGTTGATCTTAGCCTCAAGTATGGCTAACGTATCCTCAAACCAAACCCCCAAACCCAAATCTAAGATTACACGGATTTGGACTAGTCCACGCCCTACGGGCGACGACATAACTCGGTCTCCGTAAACAATCCACGGGCAACAAAACATAAAATAAACACACACGACACGAAGTGACCATCTGGAGAAGGAGAAAGTTGTTACCGCAATGCGGTAGCGTAATTAACTGCAGGGGCTTGCGCCTGCAGGGAAGAGCGTCCCCACAATCAAAACCCCCTCAAACGAGGGGGAATCTGACGAAGTCTGCTACATCGGCCGCATCCGTTTAAACCTTCGATATACGGTGCCATAGATCGACTTGGCATCTTCGGAGAGGTGGACGGATAGCACCAATTAGCATCTGCCCCGAACCTCAGGCTAGACGTCCCGCGTCTCGGCCGCCGTTCGGAGGGGAACAAACCCTATCGAACCAGCATCGTCCAGGGGACATCGTTTCATCCTGGCGACGACTGACTACTTCTCCAAATGGGCAGAGGCAGTACCGCTGAGGGAAGTTAAGACGGAGAATATCCTCCATTTCTTCAAGACGCACGTCCTATATCGGTTTGGAACTCCACGACGGATCATCTCCGATAACGGGCCAGCTTATAGAAGCCACAAGATCAGTCGCTTCACGCAACAACACAATATAGACTGGAGATATTCCTCGGTTTATAATCCGCGAGCTAACGGTCTAGCTGAAACCTTCAACAAAATCTTGACAAAGATCATGAAGAAAACGGTGTCCCGAAATAAGAAGGACTGGCACGAGAAGCTGCAAAAAGCTCTTTGGGCGTATCGAACTACGTTCAAGACAGCCCCAAACACAACGCCATATGCGTTGGTCTTCGGTAGAGAAGCAGTGCTCCCCCTCGAGATAGAGTTACCCTCTCTACGAGTAGCAATCCACTACGAGCTAACAGATGAAGAAAATGCTTACCTTCGGCTTGAGGAGCTCGATGCCCTCGATGAGACCCGGCTCATAGCACAACAAAATCTGGAGGCCTATAAAGAAAAGATGACGCGCTCATATGAAAGATTGACCCGACCGAGAACATTCCGCCAAGGCGAACTCGTGCTAGTGGTCAAGAGGCCTATGATCCCCAATCGCGCCAAGCGGGGAAAATTCGAGCCGAACTATGAAGGCCCGTACATCATAGACAAGGTCTACCAAGGTGGAGCATATCTACTCATGGATATGCACGGTGAAAGGCCTTTCAGGCCAATAAATGGCCTCTTCCTAAAGAAATACTACGCTTAATGAGCCATAGCCTAGGTCAACGATAGATGACGATGACTATGTCCGCTCGCTATCTTCCTAAGCTCAAACTTTATAAGCAGTGGCCAGCCTTCTCCAGGGAACGGACCGAAACGTCCTTAAACTAATGCTGGACCGAGACGTCCTTAAACTAATGACGGACCGAAACGTCCTTAAACTAATGAAGGACCGAAACGTCCTTAAACTACTACCGCGGCATCTTTAGGCTGACGAGAAGAATAAAAATATATATATAAAATAAAAAATATATAAAAATGGTATGTCCATAAGCAAAAAGGGTACGGATGAAAACCTGAAAGGGCTCCGTGAGTAAAAACAGCAGGGCTGCCGGCGAGTGTTCGTGAAAACCCGAAAAGGGCGCGGCCTCGTAAAAACAATATATAAAAATAAAAAGTATAAAAAAAGACGGTATGTCCATAAGCAAAATGGGCACGGATGAAAACCCGAAAGGGCTCCGTGAGTAAAAACAGCAGGACTACCGGCGAGTGTTTGTGAAAACCTGAAAGGGCGCAACCTCGTTAAAAGACACTTACAGGGTCCCCTCGACCTTGTAAGGAGAAACCACCCGCGTGAGATCCTTACGACTCACGAGGGAGCAGCACACTTAGGGATCCCCACGATTCCTAAGGAGAAAATACACCTGCGAGATCCTCACGACTCATAAGGAAAACTCTCTTATGGAACCCTCACGGCTCATAAGATTTGAAAGTTTTAAGTTACAGAGACCTAAAGCTGTGCTTAAGCAACCCCCACAACTTCCAATATTGCCCTACAAGTGGCTTAATACTGACCCTTGTATACAATCCACGGGCGCGAATAAACATTTCCCTAACCAAGTCCCATCCGTGACTGGGGATATGTACACATGATAAACAACCCTTGTAGGTCCTCTCGATTTACAAGGAGAAAACCCTCTTGTAGGATCCTTACGACTTACAGAGGAACACACACTTAGGAATCCTCACGATTCCTAAGGAGAAAATACACCTACAAGATCCTCACGACTTGTAGGGAGAAATATCTTTGTGAGACCCTTACGGCTCATGAAGTCAAAAGCCTTAGTCGACAGGACCTTAACCCTGTTCGCTAAGCCACCTTAGTTCAACATTGACGGAGGCAAATAATGATTCGCTCCTGGAAATATCCCAGTTGTAGCGGTGCTGATGCCGAAATCGGTGTCTAATTTCAGGTTTACGACGAAAAGCCGGTAAGCCGCACACGCATACGAAATAGCCGAAATGATAGGGCAACTTGCAATAAAAAGCAGCAAGTAAAAACGTATGTATACAAAATAGCTGAAATGATTGGGCAACCCACAATAAAAAGCAGCGAGTGAAAATAAAATAAATAGCCGAAATGATTGGGCACCGCGAAAAATAGCCGAAATAATTGGGCAATCGCGACCTTCGCGATATAAAAGCTGAAATGATAGAGCATCGCGGAAATAAAACAAAAAAATGATGATAAGACTTTGGCCCTACAGTAGAGATCACATCGATCCCTATATACAATCCAAGGGCGCAAACAAAGAGGGAACCATACTTTCCCAACAGGCTCCGCCAGAAAACGAAGCCAAATCTCGACGGTTCATCCCAACCCCGAAGAAACCAGTGTCTTCGGCCAAATCCTTCGACTCAGGGAAACAAATATCCTTGGCAAATACCTCAATTCAGGGAAACAAGCATCCTTGATGAGAGCCTCCTGATTCGCGTCGACTCGCAGAGAAACCAGTGTCTCCGTGGGAAATTCTCGATTCGTTTCAACACCAAGGAAACAAATATCCTTGGTAAATATCTCAATTCAGGGAAACAAGCATCTTTGATGAGAGCCTCCTGATTCGCGTCGACTCGCAGAGAAACCAGTGTCTCCGTGGGAAATTCTCGATTCGTTTCAACACCAGGGAAACAAATATCCTTGGTAAATACCTCAATTCAGGGAAACAAGCATCCTTGATGAGAGCCTCCTGATTCGCGTCGACTCGCAGAGAAACCAGTGTTTCCGTGGGAAATTCTCGATTCGTTTGAACACCAGGGAAACAAATATCCTTGGTAAATACCTCAATTCAGGGAAACAGGCATCCTTGATGAGAACCTCCTGATTCGCGTCGACTCGCAGAGAAACCAGTGTCTCCGCGAGAAATTCTCGATTCGTTTCAACACCAGGGAAACAAATATCCTTGGCAAATACCTCAATTCAGGGAAACAAGCATCCTTAATGAGAGCCTCCTGATCCGCGTCGACTCGCAGAGAAACCAGTGTCTCCGCGGGAAATTCTCGATTCGTTTCAACACCAGGGAAACAAATATCCTTGGCAAATACCTCAATTCAGGGAAACAAGCGTCCTTGATGAGAGCCTCCTGATTCGCGTCGACTCGCAGAGAAACCAGTGTCTCCGCGGGAAATTCTCGATTCGTTTCAACACCAGGGAAACAAATATCCTTGGCAAATACCTCAATTCAGGGAAACAAGCGTCCTTGACGAGAGCCTCCTGATTCGCGTCGGTTCGCAAAGAAACCAATGTCTCCGCGGGAAGTTTCCGATTCGTTTCAACTTGCAAGCTCAGGCAGCAGGGATAAAATAAAAAAAACTTGTTTCCTGGGCAATGAGACCCTACAAGTCGGTCTAAAACGGTCTCTTGCATACTATTGGGTCTCACTCTCCAAAGTCGAATTTCGACAAGAAGGGAACCAACCACTTACGAGTCCTCTCGACTTGTAAGGGAGAAAATTCTCTTATAAGATCCTTACGACTTATAAGAGAAAACACACTTAAGAATCCTCATAATTCCTAAGGAGAAAATACACCTACGAGATCCTCTCGATCCGTAGGGAGAAAAGTCTTTATAAGACCCTCACGGCTCATAAAGTTGAAAAGTCTTAGGTGGCAGATCCTATCCATATTTTCTAAGCCATTACTTCCCTACAAAGAGGTTAGGATGGACCATCTATGAGCCACACTTACTAAAACTACATGCCACTGAAATGGAGAAGTTACTCATGAGCATGTAAACTATTTCACACCAGAGTAAAACATAAAGAAATAGAAGGGTGCGGCTCATGGAATTGAGAGTTTGGAACTATATCTTTTAAGAGTGAATATTTGAGTCAATGATAAATGACGACGTTCGTGTCCGCTCGTTATCTTCTCAGATCAAGATTTTGAAAATTATATACCAACCCGAAACTGGTCATACGCTATGCATTACTCTGCAATACTTCACCCACATATATACTTACGTGGGCAAAGTAGTGGGGGGGCATTTGTTCCCGCCAAAAATTTCTGCGCAAAAGAGTCCAAGGTATCAAATGGCAGCGGTACGCTTAAGAAAATGCGAACCAGTATCTTCCGGTCTGTATTTTGATAAACTTCCCAATGAGGAACTATTAAATTATGATGTTATTGAAAGCATCTCGAAAAAACTTTCGATTTGATATATTATGGGCCTCATAATTCATCCGAGATCAAAAGTTATGAACAAAATGTCTATGCACATGTGATCTAAGGAAGAAGATGCGAACCAGTATTTTCCGAGCTGTATTTTGACAAACTCCGGAATGAGAAACAGCTATATTCTGATGGTATTGAAAGTATCTCGAAAAAACCTTCGATTTGATATATTATGGGCCTCAAAATTCATCCGGGATCAAAAGTTATGAGCAAATGTCTATGCACATGAGATCTAAGGAAGAAAATGCGAACCAATATTTTCCGAGCTGTATTTTAACAAACTCCGGAACGAGAAATGGCTAAATTCTGATGATATTGAAAGCATCTCGAAAAGTCCTTCGATTTGATATATAATAAGCCTCATAATTCATCCGAGATCAAAAGTTATGAGCAAATGTGTTATGCACGTGTAATCTAAAGTAATGCTCTACTACATGGGGAATGCATTTTTTAGTTCCACATCGGGAAAATGAGAAATGGCTTCTCTACCACTCTCATATAAATAAGAGGGGATATCTCTTAGAAAGGGTAGAGTAAAATTCTCAAAGGATTCAATACTCAAAGGAGCTTAGTTCTCCAAGATAGGAGTATGCTCCTCCCCATAATGCGCATATGTGCAAGCGCCATGTGCGCTACGTCCAACGCACGTGTGCCCGCCATGCGGCACCACGTGCAACGCACGTGCGCGCCACATGAGAATATTTAATAATATTAAAAGGAGCCCGTTCTCCATATATAGAAGCTCTACTTCTCCTCATAATGCGCATGTGCGCCACGTGCAACGCACATGTGCCCGCCACGCGCGCACCACGTGCAACGCACGTGCGCACCACATGAGAACATTTAATAATATTAAAAGGAGCCTGTTCTCCATATATAGAAGCTCTGCTTCTCCTCATAATGCGCATGTGCGCCACGTGCAACGCACGTGTGCCCGCCACGCGCGCACCACGTGCAACGCACACGCGCACCACATGAGAATATTCAATTAAAAGGAGACTCGTTCTCCATAGGAGCTTACTCCCCCCATAATGCGCATATGCGCAAGATTCATGTGCGCTACGTGCAAATATGAGCGCCCAACACGTGCGACGCACGTGCGCCCAACACGTGAGACGCACGTGCGCGAACGCAAAGAAGCCTTTGTCAGCAGCGAGAAGCTTAAGCTCCAGCATGTTCTTCCCCCCTAATGAGTGAGGCATGATTCAAAGGGTACATCCCTCCACACCTTCAATATATGGCACTGTAATCTCTCAGTATCGTCGGAGAGGTGATGGGTCCCAACGACCAATGATCCTTCTTTCTAAAATAAAAAAAAAGAAGAAGATGAACATTTTGTGAGAAATCAAAAACTTTAAACAGAGAGAACTCTGAAGAAATTTCAAGAAGAAAAAGGTAAAAGACCTTTTAGATAGAAGAATTTCTTCTAATAGATCATTGATCTAAGAACAAGATCAATGATCTTCAATAAAAAACAGAAAGAAATAATAGTGCTTTGCACTTATGAACCATGGGTTCTCTGTGATCAAGAAAAATAAGAAACACTTGTTTTCTTTGATCTAAATTAGATCAAGAAACCAAGCAGTGCTTTGCACTTCTTTTATGAACCATTGGTTCTGGAATCTAAAAGATTCTTAAGTTAATAGTGCCTTGTACTTGCAAAACTGCGCTGTTGCGCTCTTGGGTTGGCGCAACCCACCAGAGAGCGCCACGTGTCAGCATCTGAACAATTTGCGTTATGCGCTTTTGAAATAGAGCATTGCTCTCTGAAACTGGCGCAACTCACCCCAGCGCGCCACGTGTCAGCAGCGCAAGCGCAGCGCACTGCGCTTGCATAACACGTGTCATCACCACAAGTGCTTGCGCTTTTTGATTGGCGCAAAGCGCCTGACAAATGCAATGCATTTCTTTTGCTAAAGGGCCAGGCCTAAGTCAAAAAGACCTATCAGACCAAAATAAATTGCAAAGCAATAAAAGGGCAGAGCCCAAATAAAATTGATGCTCTGCATCATTTATAAAGGACAGAGTCCAAGGAAAATTGATGCTCTGCATCATTTATAAAGGACAGAGTCCAAGGAAAATTGATGCTCTGCATCATTTATAAAGGACAGAGTCCAAGTAAAATTGATGCTCTGCATCATTTATAAATGGGCAGAGCCCAAAACAAATTGATGCTCTGCATCCTTTATGGGCAGAGCCCAAACAAAAATAAAAAGTAATGCAATGCATTATTTAAATGTGGGCAAAGCCCTAGCACAGGTCTAATAGACCAGAAATAAATAAAAGCTTTGAATATTTTTCAACTGGACTTAGCCCAATTATGGCCGTAAGTCCTCAAATTAAATTGACTAAGCACAGCTGCTCTCTTAAATCAATTTACGACCGGTTCAAGGGTACATCTCCGAACTCTTTTGACTCCTATCGTTGTAATCCTTCAACGACGTCAGAGAGGTGACGGGTCCCGACAACCACACATCAACACGGACTGTGGGGTCCTTAAACTCATGGACTTAAGCGTCCTTAAACCAAAAGACGGATTGTGGGATCCTTAAACCCGCGGACTTATGCGTCCTTAAACTAAAACACGGACTGTGGGGTCCTTAAACTCACGAACTTAAGCTTCCTTAACTACCTATGGACCACCATGTCCCTAAACTGGAATATGGACCACTACGTCCCTAAACTGGAATATGGACCGCAATGTCCTTAAACTACCTATGGACCACTACGTCCCTAAACTAAAACAATAGAGCTCCCAAATGCTCTTTTGTCGGATCTAAATGATCCCGTTTAAGTTGATCTTAGCCTCAAATACGGCTAACGTATCCTTAAACATTCAAACAGACTCTAGTCCCAAATTGGACTATAAGACCCCCAATCAACTTTGGTTCAAGGGTACATCTCCGAACTCCTCTGACACCATCGTTGTAATCCTTCAACGACATCAGAGAGGTGATGGGTCCCGATGGCCATGCATACAATGGACCACCATGTCCCTAAACTGGAATATGGACCGCAATGTACTTAAACTACCTATGGACCATTACGTCCCTAAACTGGAATAATAGAGCCCCCAAATGCTCTTCGTCGGATCCAAACGATCCCGTTAAGTTGATCTTAGTCTCAAATCGGACTAACGTATCCTTAACGAACGTTTAAGTTGATCTTAGCCTAAATATGGCCAATGTATCCTTAAACGAAAACACCAAAATCAAATCTAAGTAAATACGGATTTGGACTAATCCACGTCCTACGGGCGACGGCATCACTTAGTCTTCGTATACAATCCACGGGCATCCACAAACAAAACAAACACACACGACACGAAGTGAAATTCTGGAGAAGGAGAAAGTTGTTACCGTGATGTGGTAGCGTAATTAACTGCAGGGGCTTGCGCCTGCAGGGAAGAGCGTCCCCACAATCAAAAACCCCTCAAACGAGGGGGAATCTGACGAAGTCTGCTACATCGGCCGCATCCGTCCAAACCTCCGATACACGGTGCCATAAATCAACTTGGTATCTTCGGAGAGGTGGGTGGATAAAACCAAATAGCATATGCCTTGAATCTCAGCGTCAGGACTTCCATGTCTTGTGCTCCGTCTTTCGGAGGGGAACAGGGAGTAGTTGCTTTCCGCCCCCAGTAGAACTCGGCTCAAATAGTAGATGGCTCGTTCTTTCCCTTGGTCGTTCTCCTGTACCCATAATGCGCCTAAAGAACCTTCGAGGGCTGTTGTATACAGAATGAGAGGCTTTCCCTTGACCGGAGCAGCCAACACAGGCGGATTCTGCAGGTATTGCTTAATTTCATCCAGCACGCTCTGGCATTTGTGATCCCAAACGAAAGGGGTTCCCTTCTTCATCAGGTGACTGTAAGGGCGGCACTTGCCTGAAAGGTTGGCTATAAATCGCCGGATGTACGCGAGCTTCCCTTGGAGAGACTGCAATTGCTTGAAAGTCCTTGGCGGAGGCATTTCAATGATCGCCTTGATCTTTGACGAATCTATCTCTATACCTCGATGTCGGACGATGAATCCCAGGAATTTTCCCGAGGAAACTCCGAATGCGCACTTGAGAGGGTTCATCTTCAAGTTGTATTGTCGAAGGCGCTGAAATAAGATCTTCAGATGCTCTAAGTGCTCCTCGTATGATTTGCTTTTAACCACGAGCTCGTCGATATAGAATTTGACGATTTCATGTATAAGGTCATCGAAGATCTTTGTCATGGCCCTTTGATAGGTGGCACCGGCATTCTTTAGACCGAAGGGCATCACTTTGTAGCAGAATATACCCAAAGGGGTCCGGAAAGCGGTGTGCTTCTGGTCTTCAGGATGCATCTTTATCTGATTATATCCTGATGAGCCGTCCATGAAGGAGAAAACCTCATGAGTGGACGTGTTATCTATCATCAGCTCGGTGACTGACACTGGGAAATCGTCCTTCGGGCAGGTTTTATTGAGATCCCGAAAGTCTACGCAGATGCGCACTGTCCCATTTTTCTTCATCACCGAGACGATGTTGGCAATCCAATCAGGATACTGAACTTCCTGGATAAACCCAGAGTCGATCAGCTTCTTGACTTCGGCGTTAATGCTCATCTCAAGCTCGAGCCGCATTCTTCTCGGTGCTTGTTTAATTGGTTTAGCGTCCGGGGATATCGCCAATTTATGCACAGCAATTTCTGGATCTAGTCCTTGCATTTCGGAATAGTTCCATGCGAAGCAATCTTTATGCTGCATAAGCATGTCTTTTAATGAAGCCACCCTCTCTTCAGACAGCAGCTCACTAATGAATGTCGGTCGCGGGTCATTCGCCGTCCCCAACTCAATTTTCTTGAGGTTATCCGCCGTGGTGTGTATTCCATCTTCCTGCTCTTTTGGCGCTGGTGGGAATTCTGAGATCACCTCGTCATTACTATTTTCAAAGCACCAGGGAAGGTCATCCATATTCTCGGGCTCTTCTTTTGATATTGTTATCATATGACAAGTATGAGCTAGCTTCCAAGACCGATGTGTATTTGCTTCTACTCTCGTAGCCTTGGGTTCATGCTTCTGTGGCGGCGTTACCCTCCAGCTGTCAGATAGAGCGAACTTGCCGAGCTGATACTGATCTTCGACCCAGTTCTTGAAGGTGAAGCAATCTTCGAGAGGGTGCCCTATTATCCTGTGATAAGAGCAATAGTTCGGGTGTGAGAGTTCGCCTTCTTGTTCGGGGTGCTTGGACTCCGGAAGCGTAAGCATTTGGTGCTTTATAGCTAGGTCAAGTATCTTCTTTGTCTTGTCTTGAGGAAAAGAGTATGCTCGACTCATCTTCTTCACAAGGGATAGATCCGGATCACTTGATTTCCATTCGCATGACTTCTTGGTCCCGCTTTGTCGTTGCTGAATGCTTTTTCCGATTTTCGACTTGTTTCTGCCTCTGCGTCGGGCCTTTTTCGCAACAGGTTGATAGGGAGCGGCATTTTCGTCTTTCACGGTCTGTTGGAGGAGACGTTGTGTCCTGGCCTTCTCATAGAGGGCCATTTCGCGGTTGTGGTCGTCTCGAACTTTTTGACCAGCTTCCCTTATAAGCTTGTCCATTTGTTCTTCGAACGACGGACTGGGCGTTTTTACGTCGGGGACTTTTTCTGGTTTAGGGTTAACATTTTTCCATTGAGCATCCCCTTCTTCATCAAAGTTATGCACGACATAGCAGTCGCGGAGTAACTCCCGTTTCTTGGACCGAACATATCCAAGCCTGATTGCTTCCATTCTCCTATTGGGCAATTTGTGCTGAGTTTCGGGAACGTTCCAGATCCTGTCGTAGAACTTAGCTTTTCGAGCGGTCTGCTTGAAGGGTATCCCTTGGCGCTTCAATAGTCTTTTCAAGCCTTCTGTATAATATTTAGGCAGACGGATGGGCTGAAGCCTGTCAAGTGTAGGATCCGCGCTGTGCCAGATTTCTTTTTCCACTTTAGTTTCCCCGTAGCGGTAGAATAGAATCGTCTTTTCGCCTTCTCGACTGGGAGGGACATAGAACGTCTGCAGCTCTTCTACACTGTAGGTATCAAGCGCGTCAAGTTCTTTATGATGTTTAAGTGGAACCATGGCGACTTGCAGACTTTGCTCTTCATCGGCGAAAGTTTGTATTGAAGGCCGAGCAGAGAATATAGCGTGGACTTCATCTTCCGAGTCACTGCCAAAGATCAACATGGGAGCGGACGGTCCCGGCTTGTTGTGTTGGTGTGGACCCGAATAAACCATCTCATCCTCTTCCTCAGTATCACTTCCGAAGACAGGGATGGTGGTGATAGCTTTGTTCTCTGGCTTGTGACACCTCTCCGTGTCTTCGAAATCGGCCAAGAAGTATTTTGCATCTTCGTATTTGCGGACTTCGTTCACGGAGAATGGGTTCAGCTCTCCTGTTACGATATACTCGAGACCATCCTTAAAATATTTCATACACTGATGCTGTGTAGAAGGGATGATGTTGTACTCGTGTAACCAGGGTCGGCTGAGCAAAGCATTATAGCATGTCTTCGCGTCTATGACGTGGAATTTAATATCCGTGATGAGCAGCCCAAAGCGCAACGTCAGTATCACAGACCCAAGAGTCCGTGATGATTGAGAGTCGAACCCGGAGATGGTGATCTTGTCCCGAGCGAGGTGCTGGACGCTCATGCAGATTTCCTTCAATACCCGTACATTGAGGAGATTGACGGAAGACCCATTGTCAACCAAGATTTTGCCTATCTTTATATCGTGGCAATATCCTGAGACATAGAGGGGGCGATTGTGTTCGCATGTCCCAAGGAGGAGGTCTTCATCACCGAAAGTGACATCAGCTGTGTGCACTTCTTCCAGCTCTTCCTTCATCCTTTCTTCGGCGAGAAAAGCTTGGAATTGCTCTGGGTCCTGTAGCGCTTTGATCAACGAATCTCTTGCTTCTTTTGATAGTAGAAGGGCATCAAGAATGCTGAGCTACGAAGGTAGCTTCCTCAAGTGTGTCAGAACGTTGTAGTCCACCTTATTTCTCTTTGGCGGGTCCTTGGCGATTAGCTCTTCCACAACTTGGTCATCCAGGGCGATATCCTCAGAGACCTTCTCTTTTCCCTTATCTTTTTTATTTGAGGGTCCAAGATTCTTTTCGGGTAGCGTACGATTACGCAGCCGGATATTTTCGCAGGCCTTCGGCTCTTCCTCTTTTCCCGAGGTGGACTCTTTAAAGAGAGGGCTAAGCTCCATTTTCTCATCAGAGTCGCTCCCGAATGTGAGAACTTGCGCTTCCCCGGCATTAACCATGCGACAGTTGCCGGTAGTTCTTCTAAGCTCTTCGGTCATACTTTTCCGCTCCCGACGAGTTTTGCGCTTTTCCCGCTTAAAATGTTGCCGGTGAGCGACATATCCCTGCCACCATTTATTGAAAGCTTTGCACTCTTCGGTGGGGTGCGAAACCTTCCGATGATATAAGCAATAGGAAGGGTGCATTTCCGCTTTGCCGACAATGTTTCCTTCAGAGGGTGGCAGCTTCATCCCCATTGACATGGCTTTAGCAAACCTCTTCCTTGTCTTGAATTTGATTTTATCCGCAATAGATGTACATTGATTTGACGGGAGTGTCTCGACCTTTTCGTCTAATCGCCGGCGCTTGGCCTTTTCAAATAGGAGCATCTCGCGTTCCCGATCGGCCTTACTTTTCAACAGAGCTTCATTGAGGAATGCATCAATGGTTTCATCTGATGGCCCCAGAAGTTTCGGTTCAGGATCTGCCCCCAGCTTCTCAGTGCAAAGAGTTCTCCCATCGTCCGTAAACGAGTGAGAGATTACATGATAACTCGCCACGCATTCCTCGAATTCATCCGACGAGCTTTCTCCCTTATCTTCCTCTTGAAAGACGTGGTTGAGGAACTCCTGGAGTGTGACGGGAGTCTGTGCCTTTTGATTGCATTCCTCTAGCGCGTCAATTTGTTTCTGTAAGTCTGTGCGCTTGTCACCAGGCTTCACGGGCTTTTTGGATCTCTTCTTCTTCTTCTTTGAAGATTTCGACGGCTGGGTATGAATGCTTGGGCTATCACCACCGGTCCTTGGAGTTGGGCGCGGCTTCAACATCCCTTCAATGATCTGGGGTTCTAGCGGGTTCTTCCACCTGACCGCCGGGCATGTCTTGAGATCATTCAGCATCCTTTTGGTTTTGGCTGATAACACAACCTCCCATGGAGCTTCTTCAACAAGGGAGCACGTTGCCCCCGGCGTATTCACATTTTTAGAAGTATGAGGTTGCGGCGGGTTCACCTTCCATCTTTCGGATAACGCGAACTTGCCTTGCTGATATTGATCTTCAATCCAGTTTTTGAAGACGTAGCAATCTTCAATCGGATGACCCAATACTCGGTGATAGGGACAGTAATTGGGATCATTGACGTTGTTTGGCTGCGACGGACGTCTTGACTCCGGTAGATTAATGAGTTTGTTACGCAATACCAGTTCAAACAGTCTTCTCGTTTTATTCTGAGGAAACGAGTAAGGACGTCCCAGCCTCTCCTCGAGGGATAGGTGTGGACGCATATTGTTTTGACGAACAACCGGCTTCAAATTGCTCGGTTGTTCTTGAGCATTGGCGACGACGATCGCTTTCCCTTTCCCCTTCTCATTTCGAGAGTCCGACTTTGGAGGAGACGGTCTGTGACCCATCTGATCCATCTGGGCTAACTTATTGATCAAGGCTTGGAACGTGGTTGGTTTAAAGAATATCATGAATTGTGAGATAGTTGCATGAGGATCTAGGGTGCCCACGAACATGCCCACCGCCGGCGCTTCTTCAATGCGTTGTTCACACTTTGACCACAAGTTTCGCCATCGGATTGCATATTGAACCCAAGTCTCGCCCGGCTTTACTCTCGCATTAATCAAAGCTGTTATAGGAGTACGCTCACAGGCACTTGCGAAGCGCTGGGTAAACAACAACTCCATTTCAGCGAAGGTCTTGACGGAGTCATTTGGGAGTTCGGAGTACCACTCAAATGCCGTCTCCAATAAGCTACCGACGAACTGGCGAAGCAACAATTTATCATCACCGCCGGTGTTACCGCAAAGAGCCCTGAACTGGGCAACATGTTGATGGGGATTGCCAGTCCCCTTATAGACATGGAATTTCGGTATTGTATAGCCCGGCGGGTACTTGATCCGATCATACCAGCTCGGATATAGTCGCCCCGTTCTGACAACTTGACCAGCTGCCTCCGTTGCCTGATGAACCCGTATCTGCTGAGCTATATATTCATCCAGGTCAGCTTTGGAAATTGTCTCCTCCTTGGCTGCTGACAGAGCCGGCGGTGGATTCGACGTTTCACCTCTGTCATCTTCAAGGATGATCGGAGAATCTTCAGCAGGAGGATCTTGCTGGATCATCATACCCATCATGTCCTGGAATAGAAGAGCCATTCGTTTTATATTGGCTGCTTGTTCTGCAGCCTCTTTGTCCTTCTTTTCCAGTATCCTGCGAAGGAATTCAGCGTCAGTTTCTTGCTCCTGGCGTTGATCTGAGGACGCTTCGGGGCTTTCTTTTGGCCCAGTGAGTGCGGCCATCGCAGTCATCATTTCCTGGAGCTTCTGCTGCTGCTCCTGAGCTTTAGTCACCGACCGCGTAAGCGGTCTATGACCTATGGATATACGGTTGTCCTCTTTCCTAAACACCATGTAGACGGTGTATACCACAATGCCCCCAGACTTAGGGCGTTTGGGCTCACTACCTTTGACATTCGCCGCAGGCGTGGGGACTTTCTCTGGCCATCTTCTCTTGTGGTTCATCGAAGTTGAGGGGGCCGTTGCTTTGGGCACCCAGGTGGCCGTCGTCTTCTGTTGCTTAATGGGGCGGTCTTCCTCCTGTCGGACCTTCGACTTCTTGTGCTGGTGAGAGAAATTCGGATCAATCACCGATTCTCGGACTCGTCGCCAAGTCTTATAGATCTTGGAAGACAGCCGTTGAGGAGACTGCTCCGACTTTTCTGATTTTGCTTCTACAACGGTCTCTACCGGCGGAGGAGATCTTTTGAGCACCGCAGTTGGTGAATTTCTGCGTACCCTGTTCAGTAGCTCAAAGCTGTTCCCAATTGGAACAGCAGCATTAACTTCCACCGTTGGAGCTGGTAGCGTTAGCCCAGCGGGGGAGTTGCCCCCAGTCTTCCTTATCCGGCCCCAGTGGCGACGTCGGGCGTGACGGGTTGTTGGGATTGGTTCAGCGACGGCTTCATCTTGCCCCTTGTTCTGGGGATGGGCTGCTGCCGATGTCAGCCTCTTGAAGACTGACGTTCGTTGAGAAGCTACGTTCAACCGGTCAAAAACAAATTTCAGAGCGGGGGTGGGAACGGGAGCAGTCAGTCTCGCGAAGACCGACCTTCTGGGAGGAGAAGCCGCCTTGACGACTTCAGGAGCAGATATGTCTGTCTTCTTTGGGACGGCCACTTCACGAGTCATGGGCTTCTTGGCAGGCCCATCGGGGTTCAGGCTCAGTCTGGTGAAAACCGAGGCTGCTAGCTTGAGATTGGACGCCCCGTTGAGAGGGACCGTGGTAGTAGTGAGCCGATCGAAGACCGACTTCTTTTGCGCTTCCGGTACGGGCACTGGAATGGTGAAGCTTGCAGGCGGGAGCATGGTCCCGAAGAACAGGTCGGTGGTAGCCTGAGTCAGTTGTTCTACCGGCATAGCAAGGATGGAGGCTGCTTGAGGCCCATAAGCTACACCTCCAAGTGAGGCGGAGAGTCGGTTGCAGTTGCATTTGGAGCAGTTTGAGCAGTTAGACGCCATTGCTGTTTGATTGTTGTGCCAAGCAAGAGACCAAATCTTAGTAACTTGAAACCCTAGGGCAACCATTAACAAACCGTGATTCGTTCGTGAAGACGACACACGAAGTGTGGAGTGGAAAGAGGAAAAGGTCCTACCGGGCGTGCCAGAATCTGTTCCCCTTCGAACACAGAGACGCGACCGCGTTGGTTCGTCTTGCCTGAGATTCGGGACAGATGCTATTTGGTTTTATCCGTCCACCTCTCCGAAGATGCCAAGTTGATTTATGGCACCGCGTATCGGAGGTTTAGACGGTTGCGGCCGATGTAGCAGACTTCGTCAGATTCCCCCTCTCTTGAGGGGTTTTTGATTGTGGGGACGTTCTTCCCTGCAGGCGCAAGCCCCTGCAGTTAATTACGCTACCGCATCGCGGTAACAACTTTCTCCTTCTCCAGAATTTCACTTCGTGTCGTTGGTGTTTGTTTTGTTTGTGGTTGCCTATGGATTGTATACGGAGACTAATTTATGTCGTCGCCCGTAGGACGTGGATTAGTCTAAATCCGTATTTTCTTAGATTTGGATTTGGGGTTTTGGTTTAAGGATACGTTAGCCCTACTTAAGGCTAAGATCAACTTAAACTTTTGTTAAGGATACGTTAGCCTAATTTCCAGACTAAGATCAACTTAACGGGATCGTTTGGATCTTAAAAGAGAGCAATTGGCTCTATTGTTTAGTTTAATGACATTGCGGTCGATTTCCAGTTTAGAGACATGGTGGTCCATCATTCCCATTTGGGGACGAACATTAGTTTAAGGACATTTCGGTCCAACGTTCCCATTTTGGGACGAATATTAGTTTAAGGACGTTTCAGTCCACGAGTTTAAGGCCCCCGCAGTCCGTATCGATGTGTGGTTGTCGAGACCCGTCATCTCTTTGAAGACGTTGAAGGATTACAACGACAAATATCAGAGGAGTTCGGAGATGTACCCTTGAACCGGATGTAAATTGATTTAAGAGAGCAGTCGTGCTCAATCAATGTTAATTTGAGGACTTATGGCCATGATTGGATTAAGTCCAGTTGAAAATGTTCAACATTTTATTTATCATTGGCCTATTAGGCCTTTGCTTGGGCTCTGTCCTTTATTAATGCCCAACATTGGGCTTTTAATTAAATGCACAGCATTTGTTGTGGTCTAACAGACCTCTGTTCGGGCTATGTCCCTCTTTTAAATAATGCAGAGCATCAAATCTTCTGACAGTGTGCCAAGTGGCTTGTCAGGCGCTTTGCGCCAATTGATGAGCGCAAGGTGCAAGTCCATGTGGAGGTGACACGCGTCACGCTCTGGTGAGCGCAAGCACAGTGCGCTGTGCCAGTGCGCTGCGCTATTGCGCTGCTGACACGTGGCGCGCTCTGGTGAGAGCAAGCGTAGTGCGCTGCGCTATTGCGCTGCTGACACGTGGCGCGCTCTGGTGGCTTGCGCCAATCCAGGAGCGCAACAACGCAGTTTGCAAGTGCAAGGCACTATGATTTGAGAATCTTTTAGATTCAAGAACCAATGGTTCATAAAAGAAGTGCAAAGCACTATTCGTTTTCTTGATCTAATTTAGATCAAAGAAAAACAAGTTTTTTCTTATTTCAGGAACCAAAGGTTCATAAAAAAAGTGCGAAGCACTGTTCTTTATTTTGTTTTTTTCTTGTTTTAAAGAACCGGTGGTTCATAAGAAGTGCAAAGCACTGTTTATTATCTGAAGATCATTGATCTTGTTCTTAGATCAATGATCTATTAGAAGAAAATTCTTCTATTTTATGAAGATTTTTTTACCTTTTTCTTGAAACTTCTTCAGAGTTCTCTCTGTTTGAAGCTCTTGATTTTTCAAGAAAATGTTGATGCCTTTGAATTGAGGTCTAGGGTCCTTTTTATAGTGCCCATAAATTAGTTAAAGAGATCTTTCTCTGAGTGATTTGGGGAATATTACCCACCGTTGGATCTTTGATCCAAGGGCTTCTGTTTTACAGAAGAAAATCTTCTTGTTTTAACAAGAACAGAAAGATTTCTTTAGAATCTTGATTCTGTTTGGCGCAAATGCCCCAGCGCGTGACACGTGTCAAGCAGCGCACAGCGCAGCGCAACTGCGCTGACACGCGTCGCGCAGCGCAAAGCGCAGCGCCACTGCGCTAGCGCATCTGCGCCGACATGCGTCGTGCAGCGCAGCGCTTGCGCAACTGAAGCGTTGCTTCCTTTAATTTTTCTTTAAATAGAGCTTTGCTCTGATTGGGTGCGTTGCTTTGGGCGCTGCGCTGATGTGTCTGCGCCTGACACGTGGCGCGTTGCGCCCGGGATTTGAAGCGTTGCTTCAAAATTTGAATTTTGAATTTCCAACAGAGTTTTGCTCTGATTGGGGGAAACAAATGCCCCCCCACCGTTGCGCTCTCGTGGCGCGCACGTGAGTGCAGCGGTGGCAAGATCCTGGCCGTTGGATCAAGGGGTGAGGTGAAAGGGCGCAAGCGCCTTATAAATAGAACCCATGGCCCTTAAAAAAATCTTCACCATCTTTCAAGATTCTTGATTTCAGCAGAGCTTTACTCTTGCTTAAGAACTTCAGAGCTTTGCTCATTTCCAAAGTTAGAAACTTTAGGTAAAACTTAATTTAAATCAAATTAATTTAAATTAATCTTAACCAAAGAGCTTTGCTCTCACAGATCTTTTGATCTAAAGAGATCCCCATTGGGGTTTCATAAACAGAGCTTTGCTCTCAAAATCTTGTAGATCTGCAGAGATATTGTTCATGGGTTCTAACCCATGAACAGAGCTTTGCTCTTGAATCAACTGTAGATCTTTTAGATCTGAAAAATGAAGAATTTTTTTTATAAGTTTTTCATGGATTTTTCAAGATTCCAAAATTTTTAATTCTTTTAAATAAATTATTTTTTGATGGACTTTTCCATTATTACCACAGAGCTATGCTCTTTTAAGGAATCTTATTCCTTTGAGACCAGAATTTGACAAGTGTCATTCTGTGACAGAGCTTTGCTCTGAAAGAGGAGATTTTCTCGTTGTCTCTAGGGATACCCCACTGATGAGAATATTCTCTTAGGGAGCTTTTCTTTAACTGACAGTCTCATCCAATGATGGGGCTGTCTTATTAAATGAGGCACTTTCATCCAGATTTTTTGGGTCCCCATTTGGTCCCCTACCCACTGCATTAATTTAATTAATTTTTAAATTCATTTAATTGAAAAAATTTTAAACGCCAAACGTTGGAATTGCAGCACTAACGGCTAATTTCTGTTCATTTGCAGCGATCATGTCTCTCGACACCTCGTTCCCATTTGCTCGTTTAGAGGAGGGATTTCCCGAAGCGCCCTTGGACCGTGACGTCTTGGTTATGATTAAGGACCACAACCCGGAATATAAGAGTCTCCACCTTTGGGGTCGTGGTATTACCAGATTATCATGGGTCGACGGAGCTTCACGTGCGTCGTACCGTCAGAACCCATCACGGCGATTCATTACGCCACCCCACCCTCGGTGCAGTATGTCGTGGAGATGGTTGATTCGATTTCGAAGGGCTTTCTTCATCCCGCCATAGATGCGATTCCGGTCCAGCGTCCTATGGTTTTGGATATCCTAGGATGCCGTATCTGTCAGGGCGAGGCGCGGCCTTGGAGGCAATCATATAACATTAGTCTGATCCCCCGCCACCCGATCGGCTATTTGCGGTGGGCCCGGTACATCCTGTCGACGAAGAAGTCGCAGTTGATAAGGTTAGGATTGTACACCGCGGTCTACGTCTCTTTATTCCAATATCCCACGCTCCCCACCTGGTGGTTCAAGGCGTTTTTGGAATAGTGGAACATTCCTACCCACACTTTCCTTGCCATGGATCGGGAAGTGTCAATTTCTCTGGAGGAGTTCACGGAAGTATCCGGCTTACCAGTCATAGGGGAACACTATGAGGAGTTGTTCCCGACAGATGAGTACGTCTTCGGTGCTAAGCCGGTGGTAAGGGGACTCACGCCGGAGAATGCTGTTCAACACCAATTCCCAAGCTTAATTAAAGTGCTGAACATTTATGAGGCCCTTTTCATCGAACATGGGAGTCGCGGAGTTAGCTTCGAGGATTTCATCACTCGGTTCCTTCGCCCAAGTGTCCTCTCATCAGAAGCTGCCAAGTTTACTACCCTGGATGACCCTTTCGGTCTAGTCTTGGATAACTTGCCAACGAAGGAGATAGACCAAAAGGGTTTTTTCTTTCCGGACTTCCCGACCATGTCTTTTGAAGAGATTGCAGCCCCTGGGATAGACGAGGAGGCTTTTTTCTTAGGATTTCTCGGGTTGTGGTTGAGTTGGTTTGCGATCCCAATGCACTCTCACCGTATGCGGCCTTCTGTCTTTTACCCAGCCCACTGGATGGCCATTGGGGTAAAGGTGGCCGTTGGGATCGCTGGCTTGGCACACCTATATCATGGCCTCAATCGAGCAGCGGATGCTAATGAGCCCGGGGTACTGCATGTGGTCTTCTCGATGCACTACTTTATATCATGGCTCAAGCTACACACGGCGGGTGTCTTCGGCATGCACAAAAGGCCCTCGTTCTTCGACAAGTGCGGTTTCCCTCGCATTATACAGCTGATCGGCGCATCAATTGTGACCCCATCACCACGGAACGCCAGGGGTTTACTCCTTCGCTCTCACACCGTTGGAGCCGGGATGTCCTTTATTGACAAGGTGCTCACTATTGGAAAAGCGTCCACCACCGCGGTGCGACTATTACAAGACTCCTTTAAGGATGGAGCATCAGTTTTGACGGCCCGGGAGACCCTTCACTTATACTCTATTAGACCGGGCTTCCTAGTCTTCAGGCAGAATGGTGCGGCGATTTTCATGAGATATAACCCGCATCGTTTTGCCCAACAACTGGGCTACGATCAAGGGGTGCCCTTGGAAGCTTTACTGCTGGAACCCGCTGCTACCGAAGAAGGGATGGAGAACGCGCTGCTTCATTTCATGCGCCTGAATACGGGTTCTCATTTCTTTATCAGTGCGCCGGCTTGCGCTCCACGACTCCTCAACGTATACAAAGACTGGTATAATCATGCGACAGGAGCCGTTATAAAGGAGGAAAGGCGACCGCTGGTCGACCGTAAGGGTGCAACTCCAGGCAGTGACCGCAACGCTCCTTTGGTCCCGAGGACTCCAGTAGTTGCCCCTCTAAAAGAGGTTAGAACCGGGCCATCGCGTGCGCAAAGTCCTCCGCATGGATTGCCGCTTCCCGATATTACAGATGTTGCCCCAGCGCCCTGTGCTCCAGTAGAGACAGTGGTTGTAGTTTCGCCGGAGTCTGGCGTGGGTGCAGACATCGGGACCCGCCATCCCAAGCTGGCTGCTAAACGGAAGTCGATCCCATGTGCACCTAGGGTCGGAGGGCAGAAGAAAAAGAAGTCGCTCTTCGCTGCAGACGTCGCGTTCGGTCAGGAACCCCACGCTCCCTATGCCGAGGGCCTAAGTGAATACGGGACTAACGAGGGATTAGTCATGCCGCCACCGGATGATACGGACTTGGAGGCCGCTCTCGAAACTTCAGCGTGGTTGGCAAGGCGTGACGCATGGCTGGCTAGGCTTGCGGATTCAGGTAATCACTAGTCGCATTTTTTATTGCATCATATCTTTATTATTGCCTTTGACTAATATTTTTCCTTCTTTTCTTCCAACAGGCATCACCATTGAAGAAGCCATTGCCGCTTCACTCAAGACCTTCCAAGAGGAGGAACGCCTTAGAGTGTCTTTAGACCTTAGTAAGTTTCAATTCATCAAGTTTTCATTTTCCTTGTGTTATGGTCAATTTAACCTCTCCCTTTTTATCACAGAAACCACAATGCCGTTCCCGCCAAGTGACACAAATGTTCTGCCGGCTGCTGAAGTTTCTGCTTCCTCTGGGCTACTGCAGGAGGTCCGTCTTGAAGAGCCGATGAGAGATGCCTTAAAGGCTCTGGAGGCATCTTTGAATAAGGACGACGATGGTTCGATGAAGGAAGCGTCAAAGAGGTCCATCGTGACAGCCCGGGAGGAACGGAAGCGGTCGAGACGCGAAGCAAAGGCACGCAGGGCTGCCTTGGCCATTGGAGCGGGCCCAAGCACCATCTCTCGTGCCAACACCCCGTCAGAAGAGCTCCCAGTCGCCCTGTCTACAGCTCATAGACAGGCGATCCGCGCCAATAGAGAGGCTAATGACAAGTCTACCTCAGGTAATACTTCTTTCAGAATTTCGTTATAAGACTTATAAAGCTGTTGGTTCTTATACGTTCTATCCTGCAGGGCCAAGCCCAACCGAGGGGGAGGCGGAGACCGTTGAACCCAAGGAAACAGAGGAGGCGGCACCTGCCGAACCTGAGCCGACGGTGGGCAACGTCGCTGAGGCTTCGGAGCCTGAGATGGAGGTTGAGGGGTCTGCAGCCGAGAAGGTCATTGATGCCGAGCCTGAAGTAGCGGCAGATGAAATGATCATTATAACTGAGCCCAGGGTGGTGGCGGACGAGGCGCTTGAGGCCGGCGACCTTGTGGTGATGGCGGATGAGCCGATGGAGATCGCGGAGCTCGAAGGAGTGGCAGGTGAAATAAGCACGATTCTTGGGGAGGAGTCAGCCGCTCTCTCCCAAGAGTCCGGCAATGCTCCAATCATTGCCTTCCCCGCCTACGATCTTCTGTCGTCTCCTGGCCGCGCGAGCACGATGACGGTCCCCATCGAGTTGGGTGATGAGGCCACGGGCGGTGGCCTCATGTCAATGGAGGAGGGAGTCGCCTCCGTTTCAGCCGGCAGCTCATCAGGTAAATCCCAAGTTGCTGTCTTTCTTTACCTTACAATCCTTTCTGACAAGTTCACATTTTTCGTAACGCATGCCCCACTGCTTGAGGGAGCGCCTTCAACGACTGCCTTGGCGGTGGTCACCTCTCAACCCTCTCTCATACCATCTAAGATGTTGGAAGGTATGGGTTTGCAATTTATTAATCTTATTCTTCAGACGTATAATTTGTGTACTAAAGTCGTATTGTTGTGTCTTTTCAGGAGTGCTCTTTGATCATCTATATCAAGTATTGCTCCCACACTTCTCCTTCCCATCTAAACCCGCTTCTCCTTCTGGTAGTGCTGGTGAGTATAGTTCCCGACTGATACTTTTCTTTTTCGATGATAGAATTATTTCTAACTTTTTCTCGTCCTGACTGCAGTATTACAAATCGAAGGGGGAGAAGAAAGATTGGTCGCGCCACCAGCCCTTCCGGCCTTGCCACTTGCTTCAACTGGTATAGTAGACTATCTTACCAATGACTTTTTCCGTATTTATTGAATCGTCATCTAATCGCCTTATGTCTTTCCAGCTATCATTTCGGTCTTAGTGCCCTTTGAGTCTCATATTATAATACCGGCAGGCCCTTCCCAGAGACGTCCGTCCTCGAAAGGTGCGGCGAATAGTCTGCGTATGTTGAGCGACTACATCAAGGAACTCGAAGTCGAGGCTCCTACGTCTGCTGCGGACTTCGCTACAACGGTTAACCCGATGCTGGTGATATTTGCCAATTTCCATGACGAGGGCGTCGTCGCATCTTGGGTTAAACACTGCAGAGAGATCAAGGCCCGCCTTCATCAGCTGGAGTCAATGCGTCTTGCCCCCGAGGTTTTAGTTGTGAGTACTCAACGGGAAGCATGGCTCGAGCAAAGCACTTCTCATTTCCGCCATTTGGAACAAGAAGCAGCTTTGAGGCTGAAGGAGTGCCAGGAGTCCTCAAGCGAAACTGCTCGCCTGCGTGTTGAAGTTGAGGCGAACGCCGCTGAGGTAAAGGCCGTCTTCGAGGGCCTTTTGGAGCGCATCTCAAATGGGTTAAAACTGAAGCGGGCACTTGATGTTGCCGAGCGTAATGCCCAAGGCCGCGAAGTCACTCAGTAGGCCATCAGGGAGCATCTCGCATCTCTCTTGCAGCAAAGGGCTCAGGTGGAAGCAGAGATGGCGGTGGTAGCAGATCAGCAAAAGGCGTGGAAGGAAGTGCATGAACAATTAATAAAGTTATGTAAGACGCTTCCTTCCCAATAGCTGCCTTTTGTACCAACAAACTTGTAAAAATTTTCTTTTTTGAATAACATGTATCCATTCTTTATTCTTTTGTACGATTCACCCTGTATCTGATTAAAGTCAATAAATAAAGATACATATTTTTTTTTCTCTGCAATGTCTTGTATACACTTTTGCTTTCTGTCTTCTCTTATTATCAGCATACTGTCACAATTATCAGATAATAGAGTAAGCATCTTGATTTCTTCACGAGATAGTGATGGCTTAGGCCGCAGGTTCAGATCTGCTGTCTAAGACTTTTCAACTCTATAAGCCGTGGAGGTCTCATAGAGATTTTTCTCCCTACGGATCGAGGGGATCTCATAGGTGGGTTTTCTCCTTAGGAATCATGAGCATTCCTAAGTATGTTTTCTTTTATAGGTTGTAAGGATCCTGTAAGAGAATTTTTCCCTCTTACGAGTCGAGAGAACCCGTGAGCGGTTGTTTCCCTCTTTGTCGAAACTCGACTTTGGAGAGTGAGACCCGTGAATAGTATGCAAGAGACCATTTTACATTGACTTGCAGGGTCCCATTGTTCAGGAAGCAAGTTTTTTTAGTCCCTACTGCCTGAGGCTTCATCTTGTAAGTTGAGACGAATCGGGAATTTTCCCGCGGAGACACTGGTTTCTCTGCGAGCCGACGCGAATCAGGAGGCTCTCGTCAAGGATTGTTTGTTTCCTTGAGTTAAGGTATCTGCTAAGGATTATTTTTTTCCCTAGCGCCAAGAATTATTTGTTTCCTTAGTGTTGAAACCGATCGAGAATTTCCCACGGAGGCACTGGTTTCTCTGCGAGTCGATGCGAATCAGGAGGCTCTCGTCAAGGATTGTTTATTTCCCTGAGTTAAGATATTTGCCAGGGATTATTTGTTTCCCTAGCGCCAAGGATTATTTGTTTCCTTGGTGTTGAAACGGATCAAGAATTTCCCACGGAGGCACTGGTTTCTCTGCTAGTCGATGCGAATCAGGAGGCTCTCGTCAAGGATTGTTTGTTTCCTTGAGTTGAGGTATTTGCTAAGGATTATTTATTTCCCTAGCGCCAAGGATTATTTGTTTCCCTGGTGTTGAAACGAGTCGAGAATTTCCCACGGAGGCACTGGTTGCTTTGCGAGTCGACGCGGATCAGGAGGCTCTCGTCAAGGATTGTTTGTTTCCCTGAGTTGAGATATTTGCTAAGGATTATTTGTTTCCCTAGCGCCAAGGATTATTTGTTTCCTTGGTGTTGAAATGAGTCAAGAATTTCCCACGGAGACACTGGTTGCTCTGCGAGTCGATGCGGATCAGGAGGCTCTCGTCAAGGATTGTTTGTTTCCCTGAGTTGAGGTATTTGCTAAAGATTATTTGTTTCCCTAGCGCCAAGGATTATTTGTTTCCCTGGTGTTGAAACGAGTCGAGAATTTCCTATGGAGGCACTGGTTGCTCTGCGAGTCGACGCGGATCAGGAGGCTCTCGTCAAGGATTGTTTGTTTCCCTGAGTTGAGGTATTTGCTAAGGATTATTTGTTCCCTAGCGCCAAGGATTATTTGTTTCCCTGGTGTTGAAACGAGTCGAGAATTTCGCACGGAGGCACTGGTTGCTCTGCGAGTCGACGCGGATCAGGAGGTTCTCATCAAGGATTGTTTGTTTCCCTGAGTTGAGGTATTTTCTAAGACACTGGTTTCTTCGGAGTTGGGATGAACCGTCGAGATTTGGCTTCATTTTCTGGCGGAGCCTGTTGGGAGAGTATGGTTCCTTCTTTGTTTGTGCCCTTGGATTGTATACAGGGATCGATGTGATCTCCGCTGTAGGGCCGAAGTTTTATCATCTTTTATTTTGTTTTATTTCCGCGATGCTCTATCATTTCAGCTTTTATATCGCGAAGGTCGCGATTGCCCAATCATTTCGGCTATTTTTCGCGGTGCCCAATCATTTCGGATGTTTATTTTGTTTTCACTCGCTACTTTTTATTGCGAGTTGCCCAATCATTTCGGCTATTTTGCATGCATACATTTTACTTGCTGTTTTTTTATTGCAAGTTGCCCCATCCTTTCGGCTATTTCGTATGCATGTGCGGCCTACTGGATTTCCGCCGTAAACCTGAAATTAGACACCGATTTCGGCATCAGCACCGCTGCAACTGGGATATTGCCAGGAGAGAATCATCATTTGCCTCTGTCGATGTCGAACAAAGGTGGCTTAGTGAACAGGGTTAAGGTCCTGCCAACTAAGGCTTTTAACTTCATGAGCCGTAAGGGTCTCACAAAGGTATTTCTCCCTACAAGTCGTGAGGATCATGTAGGTGTATTTTCTCCTTAGGAATCGTGAGGATTCCTAAGTGTATGTTCCTCTGTAAGTTGTAAGGATCCTACAAGAGGGTTTTCTCCTTGTAAGTCGAGAGGACTTATAAGGGTTGTTCATCATGCGCACATATCCCCAGTCACAGATGGGACTTGGTTAGGGAAATGTTTATTCGCGCCCGTGGATTGTATACAAGAGTCAGTATTGAACCACTTGTAGGGCAATATCGAAGGTTGTGGGGGTTGCTTAAGCACAGGTTTAGGTCCCTGTAACTTAAAACTTTCAAATCTTATGAGCCGTGAGGATCCCATAAGAGAGTTCTCCTTACGAGTCGTGAGGATCTCGCAAGTGTATTTTCTCCTTAGGAATCGTGGGGGTCCCTAAGTGTGTTGCTCCCTTGTGAGTCGTAAGGATCTCACGCGGGTGGTTTCTCCTTACAAGGTCGAGAGGACCCTGTAAGTGTCCTTTAACGAGGTTGCGCCCTTTCAGGTTTTCACAAACACTCGCCGGTAGTCCTGCTGTCTTTACTCACGGAGCCCTTTCGGGTTTTCATCCGTGCCCATTTTGCTTATGGACATACCGTTTTCATTTTATATAATTTTATTTATTTATTTTCTTCTTCTCTTTTTTTTTACGATGTCGCGCCCTTTTGGGTTTTCACGGACACTCGCCGGTAGTCCTGCTGTTTTTATTCACGGCGTCCTTTCGGGTTTTCATCCGTGCCCTTTTTTGCTTATGGACATACCGATTTTATTTTTTTATATTTTTTTAATATTTTTTTATATTTTTTCAGCCTACGGATGCTGCGGTATTAGTTTAAGGACGTTTCGGTCCGCTATTAGTTTAAGGACGTTTCGGTCCTGCATTGAGACAGCTGGCTACTGCTTATAAAGCTTGAGTTGAGGAAGATAGCGAGCGGATATAGTCGTCGTCATCTATCATTGACCTAGGCTGTGGCTCATTAAGCGTACTATTTCTTTAGGAAACGACCGTTTATTGGCCTGAAAGGCCTTTCGCCGTGTATATCCATAAGTAGATAGGCTCCACCTTGGTAGACCTTGTCTATGATGTACGGGCCTTCATAGTTTGGCTCAAACTTTCCCCGCTTGGCGCGATTGGGGATCATGGGCCTTTTGACCACTAGCACGAGTTCGCCTTGGCGGAATGTCCTCGGTCGGGTCAATCTTTCATATGAGCGCATCATCTTTGCTTTATAAGCTTCCATATTTTGTTGCGCTATGAGCCGGGTTTCATCAAGGGCATCAAGTTCCTCAAGCCGAAGGTGAGCATTTTCTTCATCTGTTAGCTCGCAGTGGACTGCCACTCTTAGAGAGGGTAACTCTATTTCGAGGGGAAGTATTGCTTCCGTACCGAATACCAACGCGTACGGCGTTGTGTTTGTGGCTATCTTAAACGTAGTTCGATACGCCCAGAGAGCTTCTTGCAGTCTCTCATGCCAGTCTTTCTTATTTCGTGACACCTTTTTCTTCATGATCTTTGTCAAGGTCTTGTTGAAGGCCTCAGCTAGACCATTAGCTCGCGGATTATAAACCGATGAATATCTCCAGTCTATATTATATTTTTGCGCCAAGCGACTGATTTTGTGGCTTCTGTAAGCTAGCCTGTTATCGGAGATGATCCGTCGCGGAGTTCCAAACCGATATAGGACGTGTGTCTTAATGAAATGGAGGATATTCTCCGTCTTCACTTCCCTCAGTGGTACTACTTCTGCCCATTTGGAGAAGTAGTCAGTCATCGCCGGGATGAAACGATGTCCTCTAGACGATGCTGGTTCGATGGGGCCGACTATGTCAGTTCCCCACATTTCGAACGGCCAGCTAGCCACCGTTGGATGTAGTGGATTCGGATGCTGGTGGATGAAGTCCCCATGAATTTGGTACGAGTGGCACTGCTTCGCATACTCAATGCAGTCTTGGATCATCGTGGGCCAGTAGTAGCCCATCCGTTTAATCTTCAACTTCATCTTCGGGCCCGCTTGGTGAGAACCGCAGAGTCCGTCGTGAACTTCCTGAACGACTCATTTCGCTTCGTCAGGTCCGAGACATCTCAGCCACAGAGAATTAAGTGACCTCTTGTACAGAGTATCATTGACGAAGGCGAAAGACAGAGCTCGTTTCATGAGCTGATGTCTTGTGGACGCATCTTCGGGCATTCGATGGGACTTAAAGTAGTCTATGAAGACTTCCCTCCAGTCCTCAGCCTTTTCTCGTTCTTATATTTGTAAGGTTGTCTGCTCAGTCGTTCTCTTTTCCTCGGATGATTCCGGAGGTATTTCTGTTGGGGCAAGCACCCGACGGCTTTGTACCACAATTCTGACGTCATCGAGGTTCTCGTCAGCCAATTCTTTAGTGAGCTTGGCCAACGCGTCCGCTTTGCTGTTTTCCGCGCGCGGTATGTTCTCCAAAGTGTATGAAGGAATTTGGGTCAACAATTGTTGCACTTTTTCGCCGTATTTCACCAATTCTGGCTTGCACGTTTGGTAGTCGTCATTTACTTGACTAACGACCAGTTGGGAATCTCCATATACGAGGAGGTTTTCAATTCCCATGTCAATGGCGATCTCGAGGCCTGCTATCAAAGCCTCGTATTCGGCTTCATTGTTTGTCCTTGGCTCCGTTAGGGAGAAAGCAAAATGCATTATCCCTCCATATGGAGTTACAAAGATGAGTCATATCCCCGATTTGATTATAGGGATACTTTGTTTGCGCTTCTTCACGGAAGATGCTCCATCGAAATAAAGCTCCCATCGGGTATCATTACCGTCGATCGCATCAAACTCATGTTCGTCTGGAAGATCGCAATTCAGAGGAGAATCGGCGGTATCAGATGCTCAGCGAGGAAGTCGGCGATGGCCTGGCCTTTCACTGCCTTGAGAGGTTGATATGTTATCGAGAACTCCATCAAGCGCAGGGCCCATTTAGCAAGTCGTCCCGTCAATATGGCCGTCGACATCAAATATTTAAGGGGGTCTACCTTCGAAATGAGACGGACCTCATGCGCCAACGCATAGTGTCTAAGCTTTGTTATCGCAAAGATCAACGCCAGGCAGTGTTTTTCAATGGGGAAGTAGTTGCTTTCTGCCCCCAGTAGAACTCGACTTAAGTAGTAGAGTGCTCTTTCCTTCCCTTGATCGTTCTCTTGTGCCCATAGTGCGCCTAATGAGCCTTCGAGAGCGGTTGTATAAAGAATGAGGGGCTTTCCCTTGACCGGAGCAGCCAACACCGGCGGGTTCTGCAGGTATTGTTTGATCTCGTCTAGAGCGCTTTGGAATTTTTGGTCCCAAACGAACGGGGTTCCCTTCTTCATCTGGTGGCTGTAGGGACGGCACTTTCCTGAATGGTTGGCTATAAATCGCCGTATATATGCGAGCTTCCCTTGGAGAGACCGCAGCTGTTTGAGGGTCCTTGGTGGAGGCATTTCCATGATCGCCTTGATCTTTGACGGATCTATCTCAATACCGCGGTGTCGGACGATGAACCCCAGGAATTTGCCCGAGGAAACTCCGAATGCACACTTGAGAGGGTTCATCTTCAAGTTGTATTGTCGAAGGCGTTGAAATACGGTCTTCAGATGCTCGAGATGTTCCTCGTATGATTTGCTTTTAACCACGAGATCGTCGATATAGCATTCGACGATTTCGTGTATAAGGTCATCGAAGATCTTCGTCATGGCCCTTTGGTAGGTGGCACCGGCATTCTTTAAACCGAAAGGCATCACCTTGTAGCAGAATATACCCAAAGGAGTCCTGAAGGCGGTGTGCTTCTGGTCTTCGGGATGCATTTTTATCTGATTATACCCTGACGAGCCATCCATAAAAGAGAAAACCTCATGAGTGGACGTGTTGTCTATCATCAGTTCGGTGACTGGCACTGGGAAATCGTCCTTCGGGCAGGCTTTATTGAGATCCCGGAAGTCCTCGCATATGCGCACTGTCCCATTTTTCTTCATCACCGGGACGATGTTGGCGATCCATTCAGGGTATTGAACTTCCTGGATGAAGCCAGAGTCGATCAGCTTTTTGACTTCAGCATTGATATTCATTTCAAGCTCGAGCCGCATTCTTCTCGGCGCCTGTTTGACTGGCTTGACGTCCGGAGATACCGCCAATCTGTGCACAGCAATTTCTGGATCTAGTCCCGGCATTTCGGAATAGTTCCACGCGAAGCAATCCTTATGCTGTAGAAGTACGTCCTTTAACGCAGCCACCCTTTCTTCAGATAGCAGCTCGCTGATGAATGTCGGTCGCGGGTCATTCGCCGTTCCCAACTCAATTTTCTTAAGGTTATCTGCAGTGGTATGGATTCCATCTTCCAGCTCTTTTGGCGCTGGTGGGAATTCTGAGATCACCTCATCATTGCTGTTTTCCAAGCACCAGGAAAGGCTGTCCATGTTCTCGAGATCTTCTTTTAATATCGTTATCACATGACAAGTACGAATTCGCTTCCAATCCCAATGCGGAACTGGTTCTTCTTTCGTGGCCTTGGGTTCGTGCTTCTGTGGCGGCGCTACCCTCCAGATGTCGGACAGAGCGAACTTGCCAAGCTGATACTGATCTTCAACCCATTTTTTGAAAGTGAAGCAGTCTTCGAGAGGATGCCCTACCACTTGGTGATAAGAGCAATAGTCTGGGTGTGAGACCTCGCCTGCTTGTTCGGGGTGTTTAGACTCCGGCAGTGTAAGCATCTGATGTTTTAAAGCGAGATCAAGTATTTTCTTCGTCTTGTCCTTAGGAAAAGAGTATGCTCGACTCATTTTTCTCATGAGGGATAGATCGGAACCGCTCGATTTTCGCTCGCATGGCCTCTTAGCCGCTTCGTTGCTGTTGAGCGCCTTTTTCGCGTTTCGACTTGTTTCTGCCTCTAAGTCGGGCCTTCTTTATAACAGGTTGACAAGGAGCGGCATCTTCATCTTTCACAGCCTGTTGGAGAAGGCGTTGCGTTTTGGGTTTCTCGTAGATGACCATTTCGCGGTTATGGTCGTCTCGGACCTTTTGACCAGCTTCCCTTATAAGCTTGTCCATTTGTTTTTCGAACGACGGACTAAGCTCCTTTGCATTTGGAACTTTCACTGGCTCAGGATTAGCGTCCTCCTATTGAGCATCCGCTTCTTCATCGAAGTCATACACGACGTAGCAGCTGTTTAGTAGCTCTCGTTTCTTTGACCGGATGTATCCAAGTCCTTTTGTCTCCATTCTCCCATTAGGCAGTTTGCGTTGAGTCCCGGGAACGTTCCAGACTTTGTCATAGAACTTGGCTTTTCGAACGGTCTGCTTGAAGGATATCCCCTGGCGCTTCAGCAGCTTTTTCAAACCTTCCGTATAATGTCTGGGAAGACGGATAGGCTGAAGCCTGTCGAGCGTAGGATCCGCGCCATGCCAGATTTCTTTCTCCACTTTGGTTTCTTCAGAGCAGTAGAATAGAATTGCTTTTTCGCTTTCTCGCCTGGGAGGGATATAGAACGTTTGCAGCTCTTCTGCATTGTAAATATTAAGTGCATCCAGTTCTTTATGGTGTTTAAGCGGCACCATGGCGACTTATAGACGTTGTTCTTCATCAGCGAACATTCGTATTGAAGGCCGAGCAGAGAATACAGCATGGATCTCATCTTCCGAGTCGCTACCAAAGATCAACGTAGGAGTGGACGGTCCTGGCTTGTTGTGTTGGGGCGGACCCGAATACACTATCTCTTCTTCCTCCTCGGTATCACTCCCGAAAACAGGGATGGTGGCGTTAGCTTTGTTGTCCGGCTTGTGACACCTTTCTGTGTCTTCGAAATCCGGTAAGAAGTATATGGCATCTTCATATTTGCGGACTTCGTTCACGGAAAACGGATTCAGTTCTCCCGCCACGGTATACCCGAGACCATCCTTAGCGTATTTCATACACTGATGTTGTGTAGAAGGGATGACATTGTACTCGTGTAACCACGGTCGGCCGAGCAGAGTATTGTAGCATGTTTTGGCGTCTATGACGTAGAATTTAATATCCGTGACGAGTAGCCCAAAGCGTAGCATCAGTATCACAGACCCAAGAGTTCTTGATGACTGGGAGTCGAACCCGGAGATGGTGATCTTGTCCCGAGCAAGGTGCTGGACGCTCATGCAGATTTTTTTTAAAACCCGCACATTGGAGAGATTAACAGAGGATCCATTGTCGATCAGGATTTTGCCTATCTTTATATCGTGGCAGTATCCTGAGACATAGAGAGGGTGATTGTGTTCGCACGTCCCAAGAAGAAGGTCTTCATTACCAAAAGCGACATCGGCCGTGTGCACTTCCTCTAATTCATCCTTCATCTTTTCTTCAGCCAGGAAAGCTTGGAATTGTTCCGGATCTTGTAGTGCCTTGATTAATGAATCTCTCGCTTCCTTTGATAGCAAAAGGGCGTCAAGAATGCAGAGCTGTGAGGGTAGCTTCCTCAGATGCGCTAAGACGTTGTAATCCACCTTATTCTTCTTCGGTGGGTCCTTGGCGCTTAGCTCTTCCACCACTTGGTCATCTAAGACGATATCTTCAGAGACCTTTTCTTTTCCTTTATCTTTTTTGTTTGAGGGTCCGAGATTCTTTTCAGGCAGCGTCCGATTCCGCAGCCGAATATTTTCGCAAACCTTCAGCTCTTCTTCTTTTCCCGAAGTGGACTCTTTAAAGAGAGGGACAAGTTCTAGCTCCTCATCAGAATCGCTCCCGAATGTAGGCACCTGTGATCCTCCGGCGTTAACCATGCGACAATCACCAGTAATTCTGTTAAACCCATCGGTCATATCTTTCCGCTCCCGACGAGTTTTACGTTTTTCCCGCTTAAAGCGTTGCCGATGAGCAACGTATTCTTGCCACCATCTATCGAAAGCTTTGCACTCTTGAGTGGGGTGCGAAATCTTCTGATGATATAAGCAATAGGAGGGGTGCATTTCTATTTCACCGGTGATGCTCCTTTAGAGGATGGTAGCTTCATGCCCATTGATATGGCATTAGCAAACCTTTTTCTCATCTTGAATTTGCTTTTGTCGGTAGTGGAGGTATTTTGCTCCAGCGGGATCGTCTCAGTTCTTTCATCAAGTTGCTGGCGCTTGGCCCTTTCAAATATGTCCGTCTCGCGTTCTCGATCAGCTTTACTTTTCAACCGAGCTTCATTAAAGAATGTGTCAATTACTTCATCTGATGGCCCCAGAATTTTTGGTTCAGGATCTGCCCCCAGCGTTTCAATACAAGGAGTTTCCTCATCGTCCATGAACGAATGGGAAATCACATGACAGCTCGCCACATATTCTTCAGATTCATCAGATGAACTTTCTCCCTCATCTTCCTCTTGAAAGACATGATTGAGGAACTCTTGGAATGTAATGGGAGTCCGTGCCTTCTGGTTGTATTCCTCCAGCGCGTCAATTTGTTTTTGAAAGTCCGTGCGCTTATCGCCAGACTTCACGGGCTTTTTAGATTTCTTCTTCTTCTTTTTCGAAGATTTTGTCGGCTGGTTGCGAGTGCTTGGGCCACCACCATCGGTCTTTGGAGTTGTACGTGGCTTCAACATCCTCTCAATGATCTGCGGTTCCAACGGGTTCTTCCAGCTAATCGCTGGACATGTCTGAAGATCGTTCAGCATCCTCTTTGTCTTGGCTGATAATACAACCTCCCAAGGAGCTTCTTCAACGACGGAGCATGTTGCCCCCGGCGTATTCGTCCCTTTAGAGGTGTGGGGCTGCGGGGGATTCACCTTCCATTTGTCAGATAACGCGAATTTGCCCTGTCGGTACTGGTTTTCAAGCCAATTTTTGAAAACGTAGCAATCTTCGATCGGATGGCCCAGTACTCGATGATAAGGACAGTAGTTGGGCTCATTGACATCACTTGGTTGCAACGGACGTTTTGGATCCGGCAGATTTATGAGTCGGTTGCGCAACGCCAGCTCGAATAACCTTCTCGTTTTATCGCGGGGAAAAGAGTAAGAACGTCCTAGCCTCTCTTCAAGGGCTACGTACGTACGCATATTATTTTGACGAACAACCGGCTTCGAGTCGCTCGGTTGTTATTGAGCATTAGCGACAACGATCGCTTTTCCCTTTCCTTTGTCATTTCGGGAGTCCGGCTTTGGAAGAGGAGGTTTATGGCCCATTTGATCCATTTGCGCTAGCTTGTCAATCAAGGTCTGGAAGGTAGTCGGCTTGAAAAACATCATAAATTACGAGATGGTTGCTTGCGGATCAAGGGTTCCCACAAACATACCCACCGCGGGAGATTCTTCAATGCGCTGCTCGCACTTCGACCATAAGTTCCGCCACCGTATAGCATATTGAACCCACGTCTCGCCTGGTTTTACCCTGGCGTTAATCAGTGCCGTCATCGGGGTGCGTTCACTGGCGCTTGCAAAACGCTGAGTAAACAGCAGCTCCATCTCTGCGAAGGTCTTGATAGAGTCGTTCGGGAGTTCAGAGTATCACTCGAACGCCGTATCTGATAAACTTCAAACAAACCGGCGAAGCAACAGCTTGTCGTCACCGCCGGTGTTTCCGCAGAGTGCCCTGAACTGGGCAACATGATGGTGAGGATTGCCCGTCCCCTTGTAGACATGGAATTTTGGTATTGTATAATCCGGCGGGTACTTGATCTGGTCGTACCAGCCCGGATACGGTCATCCCGTTTTTACGACCTGACCCGCTGCTTCAGTCGCTTGATGAACCCGGATCTGCTGAGCTATATATTCGTCCAGGTCGGCTTTGGAGATTGCCTCCTCCTTGGCTGTTGACAGAGCCGGGGGAGGATTCGACGTTTCTCCCCTATCATCTTCAAGGATGATCGGGGGATATTCAGCAGGTGGATCTTGTTGAATCATCATACCCACCATGTCCTGGAACAGGAGGGCCATTTTCTTTATGCTAGCTGCCTGTTCCGCAGCTTCTTTATCCTTCTTCTCCAATATGCGACGAAGGAATTCAGCGTCAGTTTCTTGTTCTTGACGCTCATCCGAGGATGTTTCAGGGGTTTCTTTTGGCCCAGTGAGTGCGGCCATCGCGTTCATCATCTCCTGGAGCTTTTTCTGTTGCTCCTGAGCTTTGGTCACTGACCGTGTGAGTGGTCTATGACTTGTGGATGCACGACTGTCTTCCTTTCCCAACGCCATGTATATTGTATGAACTATTATGCCCCCGGACTTAGGGCGTTTAGGTTCACCGCCTTTGGCATTTGCCGCGGGCGCAGGGGTTCTCTCCGGCCTTCTTCTTTTGTGGGCCGTTGAAGTTGAAGGGGCCGTTGTAGTGGGCACCCAAGAGGTGGCTGTCATCCTTTCCTGTTTGATCGGACGTTTCTTTTCTTCTTGCACTTTCGCCTTTTTCTGTTGACAAGAGTGATCTGGGTCAATTACGGAGTCTTGAACTCTCCGCCAAACTTTATAAACTTTTGAGGACAGTTGTTGAGGGGGCTGTTCTTGCTTCGTTTCTGGAACTCTCTCCGCAGGTGGAGGAGATCTTTTCAGTGTAGCGGTTGGAGAGTTCTTCCGTACCCTCCTCAGCAGTTCAAAGTTGTTCCCAGTTGGAACAGCAGCGTTGACCTCCACCACTGGAGCCTGTGGAGTTAGCCCTGAGGGGGAGTTGCCCCCTGCCTTCCTTACTCGTCGCCAATGGCGACGTCGAGCGTGATGAGCCGTTGGGACTGGCTCGGAGATTGAGACAGCTTCTTTTTGCCCCCTGTTTGAATGATGCGTCGCTGGTGTTAACCTCTTAAAGATTGAGGTTGTCTTTTGAGGAGTGATATTCAACCTGTTGAAGATGGATCCTCGAGCAGGGGCAGGAGCAGGAATCGTCAGTCTTGAAAAGACTGACTTTTTGACAGGGGAAGCCGCCTTGACGACTTCTGGAGCGGCAGTTATTGCCTTCCTTGGGATAGCCAATTTAGAGTTCTGATCCAGCCTGGTGAAAACAGAGGCTGTTGGTTTGGTAATGGGCGACCCGTTGACAGGGGCCGTCGTAGCAGTGAGCCGGTCGAAGACCGACTTCTTGTTCACTTCCAATGCAGGTATTGGCATAGAGAAGCTTGTAGGTGGGATCATGGTCCCGAAAAACAGGCCGGTGGTGGCCTGGGTCACCTGGTCTACCGGCAGAGCGAGGAAGGAAGCCGCTTGGGGCCTATATGCTACACCTCCGGGAGAGGTGGAGCGTCCGTTGCAGTGGCACTTCGAGCAGTTGGTGCAGTTAGAGGCCATTTATACTTGAGTTCTGCGCTGGGCAAAAGACCAAATCTTAGTAACTTGAAATCCAAAGGCAACTATTTAACAAACCGCGATTGGTTCGCGAGGACGACACACGAAGTGTGGAGTGGAAAGAAGAAAAGGTCCCACCGGGCGTGCCAGAATCTGTTCCCCTCCGAATACAGAGACGAGTACCGCGTAGGTTCGTCTTGCCTGAGATTCGGGGTAGATGCTATTTGGTTTTATCTGTCCACCTCTCCGAGGATGCCAAGTTGATTTATGGCATGATGTATCGGAGGTTTAGACGGATGCGGCCGATGTAGCAGACTTCGTCAGATTTCCCCTCGCTTGAGGGGTTTTTTTTATTGTGGGGACGCTCTTCCCTGCAGGTGCAAGCCCCTGCAGTTAATTACGCTACCGCATCGCGGTAACAACTTTCTCCTTCTCCAGAATTTCACTTCGTGTCGTGTGTGTTTGTTTTATTTGTGGTTGCCCATGGATTGTATACGGAGACTAAGCGATGTCGTCGCCCGTAGGACGTGGATTAGTCCAAATCCGTATTTACTTAGATTTGGGTTTGGTGTTTTGGTTTAAGAATACGTTAGCCGTATTTAGGCTAAGATCGACTTAAACGCTTGTTAAGGATACGTTAGTCTGATTTGAGACTAAGATCAACTTAACGGGATCGTTTGGATCCGACAAAAGAGCATTTGGGGGCTCTATTGTTCCAGTTTAGGGACATAGTGGTCCATGTTCCAATTTAGGGACGTGGTGGTCCATCGCCAGTTTAGGGACGTGGTGGTCCATGTTCCAGTTTAGGGACGTGGTGGTCCATCATTAGTTTAAGGACGTTTCGGTCCGTCGCCAGTTTAGGGACGTGGTGGTCCATCATTAGTTTAAGGACGTTTCGGTCCGACATTAGTTTTAAGGACGTTTCAGTCCACGAGTTTAAGGACCCCGCAGTCCGTATTGATGTGTGTGGTCGTCGGGACCCGTCACCTCTCTGACGACGTTGAATGATTACAACGACATGTGTCAGAGGAGTTCGGAGATGTACCCTTGAACCGGATATAAATTGATTTTAGAGAGCAGTCTTGCTCAGTCAATTTAATTTGAGGACTTACGGCCAAAATTGGGCTAAGTCCAGTTAAAAATGTTCAACATTTTATTTGCTTTTGCATTGCATTTCTTTTTATTTTTATTTGGGCTCTGCCCAGAAAGGATGCAGAGCATCAATTTGTTTTGGGCTCTGCCCATTTATAAATGATGCAGAACATCAATTTTACTTGGGCTCTGCCCTTTATAGATGATGCAGAGCATCAATTTTATTTGGGCTCTGCCCTTTTATTGCTTTGCAATTTATTTTGGCCTGCTAGGTCTTTTGATTTGGGCCTGGCCCTTTAGGAAATGCATTGCATTTATCAGGCGCTTTGCGCCAATCAGAGAGCGCAAGCGCTTGTAGTGTTGACACGTGTCGCGCAAGCGCAGTGCGCTGCTGACACGTGGCGCGCTCTGGTGGCTTGCGCCAATCCAGGAGCGCAACAGCGCAGTTTGCAAGTGCAAGGCACTATGATTTGAGAATCTTTTAGATTCAAGAACCAATGGTTCATAAAAGAAGTGCAAAGCACTATTCGTTTTCTTGATCTAATGTAGATCAAAGAAAAACAAGTTTTTTGTTATTTCAGGAACCAAATGTTCATAAAAAAAGTGCAAAGCACTGTTCTTTATTTTGTTTTTTTTTCTTGTTTTAAAGAACCAGTGGTTCATAAGAAGTGCAAAACACTGTTTATTATCTGAAGATCATTGATCTTGTTCTTAGATCAATGATCTATTAGAAGAAAATTCTTCTATTTTATGAAGATTTTTTTACCTTTTTCTTGAAACTTCTTCAGAGTTCTTTCTGTTTGAAGCTCTTGATTTTTCAAGAAAATGTTGATGCCTTTGAATTGAGGTCTAGGGTCCTTTTTATAGTGCCCATAAATTAGTTAAAGAGATCTTTCTCTGAGTGATTTGGGGAATCTTTCCCATCGTTGGATCTTTGATCCAAGGGTTTCTGTTTTACAGAAGAAAATCTTCTTGGTTTAACGAGAACAGAAAGATTTCTTTAGAATCTTGATTCTGTTTGGCGCAAATGCCCCAGCGCATGACACGTGTCAAGCAGCACACAGCGCAGCGCATCTGCGCTGACACGCGTCGCGCAGCGCATCTGCGCTGACACGCGTCGCGCGGCGCAACTGCGCTAGCGCATCTGCGCTGACACGCGTCGCGCGGCGCAACTGCGCGAGCGCATCTGCGCTGACACGCGTCGCGCGGCGCAACTGCGCTAGCGCATCTGCGCTGACACGCGTCGCGCAGCGCAACTGCGCTGACACGTGTCGCGCAGCGCAGCGCTTGCGCAACTGAAGCGTTGCTTTCTTTAATTTTTCTTTAAATATAGCTTTGCTCTGATTGGGTGCGCTGCTTTGGGCGCTGCGCTGATGTGTCTGCGCCAGACACGTGGCGCGTTGCGCCCGGGATTTGAAGCGTTGCTTCAAAATTTGAATTTTGAATTTCCAACAGAGCTTTGCTCTGATTGGGGGAAACAAACAGCTTTTTGAAAATTGTTCCAACAACGTCTTTTTGGTTTGTTTTCTTGCATTAATTTAATGCGTCCCATCATTTAATCCTACCATTACAGAAAACAACGAAAATATGACGTACGCTTATGCCATCCGCATTCGCCACGGGCCCCGTCATTACCCGTTAGGTTACTTAACTAACGACAGAGCAGGGGCTGGACTAGCACGGATGCAAAACATAAGCAACGCCTAGTAGATGTCATATATAGATATATACATTCGTCAGATAAAATGATAGCCATTCCAGATCACAGATGAACACATTGGATATGCTACGAATACGCGTTTCGTTCGAGCCTGCAACGAAAGGCGGATTACACGGTCGCGATGAATAACTAAACCCCACCCTAGACCCCTATGGGTGCGATAAACTACCCGCCAAATACCCGAAGAGAAGCAGCCTCCCTCAACAACGTGAGTAGGCCACTCAGCACTTCAACGTACCTGGTAGTTTGTGCACCCCATCTTGGGTCTATCTTAGGAGAAAAAACAGTAAAAGAAATAATATACAATGGCGGCTACAACCTTATCCCGGATGTGCGGCCATAAAAATAATATTACATCAATTTACATTTTACATCAAATGAAAGATAAAGAAAACTCTCATCTCAAAAAACCCCGGCTATTCATCCGCGACAATCCAACAAGTTCATATACACAATCCAACAACATTTCAGATCACAGATATGCACAACCCCCACTAATCGACGTATAGCGATTAGCCGACGTTCAGTGCATATATCACATTACAGATATAACCATTTAGCCAAAGTTTATAGAACTTCGATCAAAATACAAATTTGTAACCACCCTAAAAAATAACATTTTTCTCTGGATAATCTGGGCAGAAACTAAATATCTAAAAAATCCTAAAACACCAAACAGAGGAATCTGCAACAAATCGGAGCCCCGGCCGAGTCAACTCGGCCGCGGATCCGCGACGGAAAGCATGGTTACGCCGCGCTTCCGCGGCGAGTTGGCCGAGTCATGGACTCAAATTTCTTGACAATCCCCAGAAAACCCTGCTTGTATTTTTCATGTCATACAAAATATTTTTAGGCCTGTTTTGAAAATCGACAGAAAATACATTTTTTCAGTTTGTTTTCGGGATTTTTTCCGGATCGAAGTTCTAAACACTTTGCTATCAGTTAGTTGTTACTTAGCTAGGCTTTGATACCACTGTTAGGTCCATGTTACCCTCCCCGGTTCTTTCGGGGAGGCGGAATAGGTAAAAATCAAAATTTTCCTAACTAGGTAACATGGACCATTCAAGAAGGATCTTTGCTAAACAAAAACTAACAATTAAACTACAAGTTCTAGCTACTATGTAGAATGGTTATACCTAGGTCTTGAACTCCTTTTCTTCTTTTGGTGGTTCTCCTCCTTGCTTGCTCCTTGTAGTGGCTTGAATGGATCCTCCTCGTCGTCTCCTCTTTGCCGTAGATGGATCCACCCGAGGGCCTCAAACCTGAGCTCCTATCTCAACCTAGAGTTGACTAAGGTGCTTGGTTTGCTAAACCTAGGGCCTTAGAATGAGTAGAGAAGAGTTATGGTGGTTTTGCTTCAAAGGTTCATGATTTCCAACTCATGGAACACTTGAACCTTGAGAGAGGAAGAGGGAGAGCTTTTTTCTAAGAGAGAGAAACCAAATGATAGAATCAGCTCTCATCCTGCAACCATGCTCACAAAAGCAAAAATAATAATGATAATAATAATAATTAAGAATTGTGATGGTTAGTTTCAATGACCATTATCATTTCATGCAATTATTGCATTTTGTAAAGAACAACAAGTAAACAAAAGTCATAGCAATGAAATGATGATGGTCAACAAGTCCACAATGGTCAACCGGTCAAGAAAGTCAACAAGTCAACAAAATTCAAAAGTTCAACTCAACCATGACACAATAATCCTTAATTAATATTATTAATCATATTTCTCATTCTCATTAGGGTTTAGAAAAAGTCAACGGTCAACAGGTCAACCACAATCAAATGGTCAACAACCCTAATGAGAATCCTCTGCCTCTGCCTCTGTCAACTGTGCATACACACCTGCATCCGTGTTCCAAGGAACACGAATACACTGAGACAAAACCAATCCCAAAACAAGTATTAGGATCTGGCTTAAACCAAAGCCCGCTAGTAATAACTGTCCGGATACCAAACGTGCACAAGTGCACGGATGTGAACGAACCCCGTCGCAAAACCATGCAACCTCCACTCTGTTTTGCCCAAAGGCGAGTAACCCTCTGTGTGGGACTCTAAAGGCTCGACACTACGCTGGAAGTGGGTTTAACCACAGGCCGCAAGCGGTACTAGCTGTACGTAACGGTCCCCAGGTAGATGCCGATAAGAAGACTGATGAGGTGAACCCATCCGAACTCCTACTGAGTCTGAATGTGACAATCTCCGTACAGTCCGGTCTGTTCGTCTAAGAGTATCGTATGGGGGGCCTAGGGGCGGTAGACGTCAGTCCCCTAATAGCGGTACAAGTCGTGTCGGAGTGTAGCCCAAAACACCCTGAGAAACTGCTGGTAACACTACCAGCAAATCTCGCTTGCCCTGGCCAGAGACGACTTTGTGTAATGGCTCTCCTAGACACAGCGCGATATCAACTCCCAATACCGGGAGAGACGAATCCTGTCTAACCGTCACTGCCTCCAAGTGCTTCGGGACTGCACCCAACTACTACATGTTTGCACGACTCAGTAGAGCCGTGGTAGGGTAGTAATCTAAGAACAGTGGTGTTCCCCTCCGAACGGCGGCGCACAGGACCGCGATGTCCTGACGCTGGGATTCGGGGCAGATGCTATTTGGTTTTATCCGTCCACCTCTCCGAAGATGACAAATTGATTTATGGCACCGTATATCGGAGGTTTAGACGGATGCGGCCGATGTAGCAGACTTCGTCAGATCCCCCCTCGCTTGAGGGGTTTTTGATTGTGGGGACGCTCTTCCCTGCAGGCGCAAGCCCCTGCAGTTAATTAAGCTACCGCGTCGCGGTAACAACTTTCTCCTTCTCCAGAATTTCACTTCGTGTCGTGTGTGTTTGTTTTGTTTGTGGTTGCCCGTGGATTGTATACGGAGACTGAGTAATGCCGTCGCCCGTAGGACGTGGATTAGTCCAAATCCATATTTACTTAGATTTGGGTTTGGTGTTTTTAGTTTAAGGATACGTTAGCCGTATTGAGGCTAAGATCAACTTAAACGTTCGTAAAGGATACGTTAGTCCTGTTTGAGACTAAGATCAACTTAACGTGGTGATCCATTTAATATATGGCCATCGGGACTCGTCACCTCTCTGACGTCGTTGAAGTATTACAACGACAGGTGGCAGAGGGGTTCAGAGATGTACCCTTGAACCAAAGTTGATTTGGAGTTTTATAGTCCATTTGAATGTTTAAAGATACATTAGCCATGTTTGGGGGCTAAGATCAACTTAAACGGGATCGTTTAGATCCGGCAAAAGAGCATTTGGAGGCTCTATTGTTCCAGTTTAGAGACGTAGTGGTCCATAGGTAGTTTAGGGACGTTGCGGTCCATGTTCCAGTTTAGGGACGTGGTGGTCCATCGCCAGTTTAGGGACGTGGTGGTCCATCATTAGTTTAAGGACGTTTCGGTCCAATATTAGTTTAAGGACGTTTCGGTCCATCAATCCCATTTTGGGATGAATGTTAGTTTAAGGACGTTTCGGTCCGATATTAATTTAAGGACGTTTCGGTCCGACATTAGTTTAAGGACGTTTCGGTCCACGAGTTTAAGGACCCCGCAGTCCATCTTGATGTGTGGTCGTCGGGACTCGTCACCTCTCTGACGTCGTTGAAGGATTACAACGACGGGTGTCAGAGGAGTTTGGAGATGCACCCTCGAACCGGAGGTAAATTGATTTGAGAGAGCAATCTTGCTCAGTCAATTTAATTTAAGGACTTACGGCCAAAATTAGGCTAAGTCCAGTTGAAAATGTTCAACATTTTATTTGCTTTTGCATTGCATATCTTTTTATTTTTTATTTGGGCTTTGCCCAGAGCATCAATTTGTTTTGGGCTCTGCCCTTTATCAATGATGCAGAGCATCAATTTTATTTGGGCTCTGCCCTTTTATTGCTTTGCAATTTATTTTGGCCTGCTTGGCCTTTTTGATTTGGGCCTGGCCCTTTAGAAAATGCATTGCATTTTCAGGCGCTTTGCGCCAATCAGAGAGCGCAAGCGCTTGTAGTGTTGACACGTGTCATGCAGCGCAGTGCGCGGCGCTAGTGCGCTACGCTTGCGCTAATGACACGTGGCGCGTTCTGGTGAGTTGCGCCAATTTCAGAGAGCAAAGCTCTATTCAAAAGCGCATAGCGCAAATGGTTCAGATGCTGACACGCGGCGCTCTCCCAAGAGCGCAACAGCGCGGTTTGCAAGTGCAAAGCACTAAGAATCTTTTAGATTCAAGAACAGAAGTGCAAAGCACTATTTGATTTCTTGATCTAATTTAGATCAAAGAAAAATAAGTTTTTTCTTGTTTTTCTTATCTCAGAGAACCAAAGGTTCATAAGAAGTGCAAAGCACTATTTTATTTTATTTTATTTTTATTAAAGATCATTGATCTTGTTTTTAGATCTATGATCTGTTCATAAGAGAACTTTCTCTTTTTCTAAAGGTTTTTACATTTTTGTTCTTGAGGAGTTTTTTCAGAGTTCTCTTTTTTTCAGAAAAATGTTGATACTTTGAATTGAGGTCTGGGGTCTCTTTTATAGTGCCCATAAATTAGTTAAATTTGTTAAAGAGATCTTTCTCTAAGTGATTTGGGGAATTTTCCCCACCGTTGGATCTTTGATCCAAGGGCTTCTGTTTTACAGAAGAAAATCTTCCTGTTTTAACAAGAACAGAAAAGATTTCTTAGAATTTTAATTCTGTTGGGCGCAAATGCTCCAGAGCGTGACACGTGTCGCGCAGCGCACAGCGCAGCGCAACTGCGCTGACACGTGTCGCGCAGCGCAACTGCGCTGACACATGTCGCACAGCGCAGTGCACCTGTGCTAGCGCAACTACGCTGCCACGTGGCGTGCAGCGCAGAGCGCAGGCCAGCTGAAGCGTTGCTTCTTTAATTAAAATTTGAATTTTAAACAGAGCCTTGCTCTGATTGGATGCGCTGTCTTGGGCGCTGCGCTCCCTGCGCTAACGTGTCTGATTTTGACACGTGGCGCTCTGCGTGCAGCGCAGGGGATCTGAAGCGTTGCTTCATTTATTTTAATTTTAATTTTCAAGACAGAGCTTTGCTCTGATTGGAGAAAAACAGAAACATTGCTTCTTTTCCCACCTTGGAATTTGAACAGAGCTTTGCTCTGATTGGGGTTAACAAATGCCCCCCCCCACCGTTGCGCTTACGTGGCCTCCTAACGTGAGCGCAGCGGTGGCAGACTCCGAACCGTCGCGCCATCCCTTGGAAGCTGAAAGGGCACTTGATGCCTATAAATAGGACCTTTGGTCCCTTAGATGATTTTCATCTCTAAAATTTTACTTTCAGAACTCAGAGCCCTGCTCTTTATTTTCAAGAACTTCAAGAGTTAAACTCTTAAAACTTTTAGGTGAAAAATTTAATTTGGATTAAATTAAATTAAATTAATTTTCATTGATAGAGCCTCGCTCTCAATAGATCCCTGATCTAAAAGAAACCTATTTAGGGTTTCATTTAGCAGAGCTTTGCTCTACAGGTCTTAAAGGGATCTAAAGAGAACTAAAAGGGACCCTACTAGGGTTCCATAGAGCTCTGCTCTCTGAAAGATTTTCCTTGGATTTTCTTAATTCATTAATGGAGCTTTGCTCCTCCCAAATCATATAGAAGAACTCTTAAGAATTCTTTATGGATCTTGGAACTTAAAGATGGCATTTTATTCCTCAGTGCATTATATCGTTTTGCTTAATCAGTCTTTCTGATAATTTTTGTTGATTTTCTTTTACAGGAACAATGAACGCCCACATGTACAATCTTGACGAGATCATCTCTTACGGGGACATACGCCGACTTGGCCGCTCTCAAAATCGAGAGTTTACAAACGCGGAGTGTGCTGAAATCATGAGCCGCTTCGACGCGTACAACGGTCCTCTGCTTCCCCGGCGTTCCTCCCTTCTTAAGCTTATCGTGGGAGCCATCTGGGAAGCGCTTCCCCTGTTCTGTTCCGGTGTGCCGCTTAGGGCGCTGGATGCCGCTGAGGATAAAGTGCACTCGGTGTACCTATTGAACTTTATCTCAAAGAGACGGCGAGACAGTCTTATCGATCTCTTGCACGAGGTCTTTCAACATTCTGCCATACTCGCTGCTTATCGGAGGGTGGAAGACATCGGGGGGGACCCTGACGCTTGTGCTTGCGAAAGAAAGCACACTAGGATGGTCCGCGAGGCTTGGAAAGTCATAGATAAGGTCGCTTTTGAATTCCTCAATCCATGCCCTGGATCTGAGGTTATTCCATTATAACTTTCGTTTATTGTTTTTATGACTGTAAGAACTTCGGGCAATATTAATGGAAATTTTTTTTTATCCCAGCTTGTCTTTATTATATATCTTTTGTCCTGAGTCTTTTTGCCCATGCATGAATGAATGTGTCTTGAACGCTTGATCAAATGTAAATCGGATGCTCTTTCTGTTGCTTTTCTTCTTTCTCAGCATGTCGTCACAATTAGCAGGTAATAGAGTAAGCTTCTTGATTTCTTCACGAGATAGCGAGGGCTTAGGCCGCAGGTTCAGATTTGCTGCCTAAGATTTTTCAACTCTATGAGCCGTGGGGGTCTCGTAGAGATTTTTCTCCCTACGGATCGAGAGGATCTCGTAGGTGGGTTTTTCTCCTTAGGAATCGTGAGGATTCCTAAGTGTGGTTTTCTCTTATAAGTCGTAAGGATCCTATAAGAGAATTTTTCCCTCTTATGAGTCGAGAGGACTTGTAAGCGGTTGTTTCCCTCCTTGTCGAAGTTCGATGTTGGAGAGTGAGACCCGTGGATGGTATGCAAGAGACCGTTTTGGGCCAACTTGCGGGGTCCCAGTGCTTAGGAAACAGGCTTCTTTTATGTCCACTGCCTAAGGCTTTATCTCACGAGTCGAGCCGCCTCAACAATTTTTCGCAAATCGAGACGAATCGAACATTTCTCGTAAGAACATCTTAACGTCGCATTTAACCTCTGCTCTTTACGACAGAAGCCCGTTAAGGTTGGTGGTACTTAGGGTTTTGGCCATCGTACCGTCGCATAAGCTGATATAGTCCTCGATAGGCAATCGTGCTGTTCGAGTAGCCCTGCGACTGCCGTGTCTCTGATCCCTTCGGGGGCTGGACAAGACGTCTTCAAGCAATCTTCCTAGGCAGTTTGACCGTCGGAAGAGCAAGCGTTAGGAATTTGCCATGCCGCTTTTTACTTGAGGTTAGGCTCATTTTGGCGAGCCCCGATGAGTCATAACCACTCCGCGCTGGTGTGGGATGATCTCCGATAGTCTTTCAGGTTTTGTGTGAGTTGCCGTCAAGACCTTGAAGCTAGGAATTTGGCCTTTGCTTCGTTTTGCTGGCATCGCGTCTGCTGTATCGAGACGAATGCCGTGGTTGTTTTTAGTTTGCTGATGAACCGTCGAGGTTTGGAACTAGGGATTTTGCCATAGCTCCATTTGTTTGATTGTCGCGTCAGAATCCCGCTAGAGGAAGAACGCTGGGGTGACAACTCGTCTGCTGTATCGAAACGAACGTCGAGATGGAGCTGGAATTTTGCCGTGGCTCTGTTTGTTTGATTGTCGCATCCGAATCCCGCTGGAGGAAGAACGCAAGGGTGACAACTCGTCTGCTATATCGAAACGAACGTCGAGGTGGAGCTGGAATTTTTCCGTGGCTCTGTTTGTTTGATTGTCGCGTCCGAGTCTCGCTGGAGGAAGAACGCTGGGGTGACAACTCGTCCGCTGTATCGAAACGAACGTCGAGGTGGAGCTGGAATTTTGCCGTGGCTCTGTTTGTTTGATGATGTTGCGTCTGCTGTGTCGAGACGCACGTCGAGGTGGTGACCATTCCACACTGGTGTGAGACGATCTCCGGTTGTCTTTCTAGCTTTATATGGGCTGCCGTCAAGACCTTGAAATTAGGAATTTAGCCTTTGCTTCATTTGCTTTGTCATGTTCGAAGCTTGTTGGAGGAAGAACGTTATTGTTGACATTGCGTCTACTGTATCGAGGCGAATGTCACGGTTGTCTCTAGGTTGTTGTTGAACCGTCGAGACTTGGCTTCGCTTTTTGGCGGAGCCTGTTGGGAATGTATGGTTCCCTCTTTGTTTGTGCCTCTGGATTGTATACAGGAATCGATGTGATCTAACCTATAGGGCAAAAGTTTCATTCATTTTTTTTATTATTATCATTTTATTTCCGCGATGCTCTATCATTTCAGCTTTTATATCGCGAAGGTCGCGATTTCCCAATCATTTCGGCTATTTTTCACGGTGCCCAATCATTTCGGCTGTTTACTTTATTTATACCCGCTGCTTTTTATTGCAATTTGCCCAATCATTTCGGCTATTTTGCATGCATACATTTTACTTGCTGTTTTTTTTATTGCAAGTTGCCCCATCATTTTGGCTATTTCGTATGCATGTGCGGCCTACTGGCTTTCCGTCGTAAACCTGAAATTAAACACCGATTTCGGCATCAGCACCGATACAACTAGGATATTTCCAGGAGCGAATCATCATCTGCCTCTTGTTGATGCCGAACAAAGGTGGCTTAGCAACCAAGGTTAGGGTCCTGTCGGCTAAGGCTTTTGACTTCATAAGCCGTAAGGGTTTCACGAAGTTATTTCTCCCTACAAGTCGTGAGGATCTTGTACGTGTATTTTCTCCTTAGGAATCGTGAGGATTCCTAAGTGTTTGTTTCCTCTGTAAGTCGTAAGGATCCTATAGGAGGGTTTTCTCCTCATAAATCGAGAGGATTTACAAGGGTTGTTCACCATGCGAACATATCCCCAGTCACGAATGAGACTTGGTTAGGGAAATGTTTATTCGCTCCCGTGGATTGTATACAAGAGCCAGTATTGGACCACTTGTAGGGCAATATTAGAGGTTGTGGGGGTTGCTTAAGCACAGGTTTAGGTCTCTGTAACTTAAGACTTTCAAATCTTATGAGCCGTGAGGGTCCCATAAGAGAGTTCTCCTTACGAGTCGTGAGGATCTCGCAAGTGTATTTTCTCCTTAGGAATCGTGGGGATCCCTAAGTGTGTTGCTCCCTTGTGAGTCATAAGGATCTCACGCAGGTGGTTTCTCCTTACAAGGTCGAGAGGACCCCATAAGTGTCTTTTAACGAGGTTGCGCCCTTTCGGGTTTTCACAAACACTCGCCGGTAGTCCTGCTGTTTTTACTCACGGAGCTCTTTCGGGTTTTCATCCGTGCCCATTTTGCTTATGGACATACCGTTTTTTTTTAATTATTTTTTTCTTTTTATTTTCGTCTCTTTTTTTTTTAAACGAGGTCGCGCCCTTTCGGGTTTTCACGAACACTCGCCGGTAGCTCTGCTGTTTTTACTCACGAAGCCCTTTCGAGTTTTCATCCATGCCCTTTTTGCTTATGGACGTACCGTTTTTTTATTATATTTTTCTTTATTTATATATTTTTTTTATTCACCTCGTCAGCCTAAGGATGCTGCGGTATTAGTTTAAGGACGTTTCGGTCCTTTGCAAGTTTTAGGACATTGCGGTCCATCATTAGTTTAAGGACATTTCGGTCTAGTGTCGCCATATTTGCGGCGAATATCTAGTTTATTGACTTTTCGGTCTATGGGTCCTTCCCCATGAATGAGCATGATTCCCCTGGCGTATCCATCTTTCTCGGAGCGTGCGGTTGTGGCGGACTCACCTTCCAGTTTTCAGACAGCACAAACTCGCCCTGTTGGTATTGGTCTTCAACCCAGTTTTTGAAGACGTAGCAGTCCTCGATCAGGTGACCTACTGTTTGGTGGTAAGGGCAATAATTAGGATTATTAATATCGCCTGGCCGCAACGGACGTTTTGGACTCGGCAGATTGATGAGTCTGTCGCACACTGCCAGCTCGAACAGTCCCCTTGTTTTATCTTGCGGAAACGAGTAAGGACGTTTCAACTTTTCCTGGAGGGTTTGCCGCTTGTTGCTTTGGTGAACAACCGGTCTAGGGTCACTTGATTGTTGTTGAGCGCTGGCGACGAAGGCCGTTTTTCCTTTTCCTTTATCCTTTTTGTTCGCTCCGTTGTTTGAGGGGTCGAGATTTTTTTCGAATAGCGTGCGATTACACGGCTGAACGTTCTCGTAGCACCTCAATTCCTTTATTTTTGAAATAGATTCCCCGAGGGAAGAGTTGGGGGTAGCTTCTTCGTCAGAGTCGCTTCCAAAGGTGATAATTTGCGATCTCTTGAAGTCGGCTATATGACAGTCGTCGGCGGCTCCTTTGCGCTCATATATCGCATTTTTCCGATGTCCACAAGCTTCACACTTTGTCCTGTCGAAGTGTTGCTTTTGAGCGACATACCCTTGCCACCAACAGTTAAAGGATTCGCAGTCTTCGGTAGGATGTATGATCTTCTTATGATATAAACAGAAGTTATGGTGCATCTCTACCTCAGCGAGAGTATTTTCTTCAGAGGGCGGTAGCTTCATTCCTACTGATAGAGCTTTGGCGAACCTTTTCCTCATCTTGAATTTGTTTTTACCCGCAGTGTATGGCTTTTGATTTGACGGGAATGCCTTGGCTCTTTCCAGTACGGCCATTTCATGCTCTTGATTGGCTTATGCTTTCAGACGAATTTCATTTAGGAAGGCATCGATCAACTCGTCTGATGGCTGTAGGATCTCCGGCTCAGGATTCGCTATTGGTTTCTCAGCGCAAGGAGCCTCTTCAACGTCTGCCAGTGAGTGAGAAATCACATGACAAGTCGCTACGTAGTCCTCAGATTCATCTGATGAGTTTTCTCCATCGTTTTCATCCTTGACTAAAGAACAAGCTGCCCCCGGCGTGTCCGTCTTCTTTGGAGAGTGCGGCTGTGGTGGGTTCACCTTCCAGCTTTCAGACAGCGCGAACTTGCCTTGTAGGTATTGATCCTCGATCCATCCCTTAAAGACGAAACAATCCTTAATCGGGTGACTTACCGTTTGGTGGTAAGGGCAATAATTAGGATTATTAATATCGCCTGGCTGCGACAGACGCTTTGGACTCGGCAGATTAATAAGTCTGTTGCGCACTGCCAGCTCGAACAGTCTTCTCGTTTTATTCTGAGGAAACGAGTAAGGACGTCCTAGCCTCTCTTCGAGGGATGGGCGTGGACGCGCGTTGTTTTGGCAAACGACCGGCTTTGAGTTGTTCGACTTTTGCTGAGCATTGGCGACGATGATCGCTTTCCCTTTTCCTTTCTCATTTCGGGGATCGGGTCTTGGAGGAGACGGTCCATGGCCCATCTGGTCCATTTGGGCTAATTTGTCGATCAAGGCCTGGAAAGTGGTCGGCCTGAAGAAGATCATGAATTGCGAGATGGTTGCCTGCGGATCGAGGGTGCCCACAAACATGCCTACCGCAGGTGCCTCTTCTATGCGTTGTTCGCATTTCGACCATAGGTTTCGGCATCGTGTTGTGTATTGGACCCACGTTTCGCCAGGCCTTATTCTGGCATTTATTAGTGCTGTTATCGGGGTGCGTTCACTAGCACTCGCGAATCTTTGTGTAAACAGCAGCTCCATCTCCGCAAATGTTTTGACAGAGTCGTTAAGTAGTTCTGAATACCATTCAAAGGCTGTTTCTGCTAAGCTGCCGACGAATTGGCGTAGTAACAACTTGTCATCACCTCCAGTATTGCCGCATAAGGCCCTGAATTGAGCGACATGCTGATGCGGATTCCCTGTCCCTTTATATACGTGGAATTTAGGGATCATATATCCCGGCGGGTAACTGATTTGGTCGTACCAGCTCGGATACGGTCGTCCGGTTCTAGCAATTTGCCCAGCCGCTTCATTCGCCTGATGAACCCGGATCTGCTGAGCTATATAATCGTCTAGCGCGGCCTTGGAAATGGTTTCATCTTTGGCTGCTGAAAGAGCCGGCGGAGGATTAGATGTCTCCCCTCCATCATCTTCAACAATGATTGGAGGGTCTTCAGCTGGAGGGTCCGGCTGTGACATCATCCCTACCATATCTTGGAAGAGGAGGGCCATTTTCTTTATCCTGGCTGCTTGTTCCGCAGCCTCTTTATCCTTTTTCTCTAATATCCGGCGAAGAAACTCAGCGTCAGTTTCTTGTTCTTGACGCTCATCCGAGAACGTTTCAGAGCTTTCTTTTGGCCCAGTGAGCACAGTCATTGTAGTCATCATTTCCTGAAGCTTTTGTTGTTGCTCCTGGGCTTTCGTCACGGATCGGGTGAGCGGTCGGTGGCCCGTAGAAGTGCGGCTTTCCTCCTTTCCAGAAGCCATATAAACAGTGTGCACCACCATGCCCCCAGATTTGGGGCGTTTGTGTTCAGCGCTTTTATGCTTCGCCATGTTCACAGGGGCTTTTTGCGGCCTCCTTTTCTTCTGAGTGATTGGAGTTAAGGGGGCCGTTGTAATGGGCATCCGGTTAACTATTGGTTTTTGTGGCTTGACGGAGTAATCCTTCTCTTGCCGAACCTTCATCTTTTTCCGTTGGCGGAGATAGTTTTCATCAATCACTGACTCCTGGACCTGTCGCCAGACTCTGTAAATTTTAGAGGACAGCCGTTGAGGTGGCTGCTCTAGCTTTTTCTCTGGAGTACTCTCAGCAGCTGAAGGAGTTCGTTTCAACATTGCAGTAGAAGAGTTTCTGCGTACCGTGTTCAGCAATTCAAAGCTGTTCCCGGTTGGAACAGCGGCCTTGATCCCCACCGTTGGAGCTGATGAAGTAAATCCAGAGGGGGAGTTGCCCCCAGCCTTCCTCACTCGGCACCAGTGGCGACGTCGAGCATGTCGTGCTGATGGAGTTGTTTCAGTTATAGGGTGACCTCCTTATGCCCCATGTGTTGGTCAGAATCTGCTAGTACCAGCCTTTCAAAGACCGACGTCCGTTGAATGGGGACGGCCAACCTGTCAAAAGCGGACTTCCGAGCAGGGGAAGCAACCTTGGTGACTTCGCCTGAAACTGGATTAGGGATAGCTATCCGCTTCGGGATAACATCTTCCGGTATTGTTGGCTTTTTCATGGGCCCGTTGGAGCTCTGACCTAGTCCGTTAAAAACTGAGGCAGTGGAGTTGGGCGACCCGTTGAGAGGGGTTGCGGCAGTGGTAAGTCGATCGAAGACCGACCTCTTTGGAGCTTCTTGCAATGTCATTAGGGCGTTGAAGCTTATTGGTGGGAGCATGGTCCCAAAAAATAGTCAAGTGGGGGCTTGAGCCACCTGCTCCACCGGCATTTTGAAAAGGGAGGCCGCTCGAGGCCATAAGTCACTCCTCCAGCAATGACAGAGCGAGAGTTGCAGCTGCAGGCGGTGCAGTTCGAAGCCATCGATCTTCTGTTTTCTGCATGGAGAAAGACACCAAATCTAAGTACTTTGAATCCACAAGCAACCACAGCAAACCGCGATTTGCTCGCGAACACGACACATGAAGTGTGGAGTGGAAAGAGGAAAAGGTCCCACCGGGCGTGCCAGAATCTGTCCCCCTCCGAACGGCGGCGCACAGGACCGCGATGTCCTGACGCTGGGATTCGGGGTAGATGCTATTTGGTTTTATCTGTCCACCTCTCCGAAGATGCCAAGTTGATTTATGGCACCGTATATCGGAGGTTTAGACGGATGCGGCCGATGTAGCAAACTTCGTCAGATTCCCCTCGCTTGAGGGGTTTTTGATTGTGGGGACACTCTTCCCTGCAGGCGCAAGCCCTTGCAGTTAATTACGCTACCGCGTCACGGTAACAACTTTCTCCTTCTCCAGAATTTCACTTCGTGTCGTGTGTGTTTGTTTTGTTTGTGGTTGCCCGTGGATTGTATACGGAGACTGAGTAATGCCGTCGCCCGTAGGACGTGGATTAGTCCAAATCCGTATTTACTTAGATTTGGGTTTGGTATTTTTAGTTTAAGGATACGTTAGCCGTATTGAGGCTAAGATCAACTTAAACGTTCGTTAAGGATACGTTAGTCCTGTTTGAGACTAAGATCAACTTAACGTGGTGATCCATTTAATATATGGCCATCGGGACTCGTCACCTCTCTGACGTCGTTGAAGGATTACAACGACAGGTGGCAGAGGAGTTCAGAGATGTACCCTTGAACCAAAGTTGATTTGGAGTTTTATAGTCCATTTGAATGTTTAAGGATACGTTAGCCGTGTTTGGGGGCTAAGATCAACTTAAACGGGATCGTTTAGATCCGGCAAAAGAGCATTTGGAGGCTCTATTGTTCCAGTTTAGGGACGTAGTGGTCCATAGGTAGTTTAGGGACGTGGTGGTCCATGTTCCAGTTTAGGGACGTGGTGGTCCATCGCCAGTTTAGGGACGTGGTGGTCCATCATTAGTTTAAGGACGTTTCGGTCCAATATTAGCTTAAGGACGTTTCGGTCCAATATTAGTTTAAGGACGTTTCGGTCCATCAATCCCATTTTGGGATGAATATTAGTTTAAGGACGTTTCGGTCCATCATTAGTTTAAAGACGTTTCGGTCCGATATTAGTTTAAGGAGTTTCGGTCCGATATTAGTTTAAGGACGTTTCGGTCCGACATTAGTTTAAGGACGTTTCGGTCCGACATTAGTTTAAGGACGTTTCGGTCCACGAGTTTAAGGACCCCGCAGTCCATCTTGATGTGTGGTCGTCGGGACCCGTCACCTCTCTGACGTCGTTGAAGGATTACAACGACGGGTGTCAGAGGAGTTCGGAGATGTACCCTCGAATCGGAGGTAAATTGATTTGAGAGAGCAATCTTGCTCAGTCAATTTAATTTAAGGACTTACGACCAAAATTAGGCTAAGTCCAGTTGAAAATGTTCAACATTTTATTTGCTTTTGCATTGCATTTCTTTTTATTTTTTATTTGGGCTTTGCCCAGAGCATCAATTTGTTTTGGGCTCTGCCCTTTATCAATGATGCAGAGCATCAATTTTATTTGGGCTCTGCCCTTTTATTGCTTTGCAATTTATTTTGGCCTGCTTGGTCTTTTTGATTTGGGCCTGGCCCTTTAGAAAATGCATTGCATTTTCAGACGCTTTGCGCCAATCAGAGAGCGCAAGCGCTTGTAGTGTTGACACGTGTCATGCAGCGCAGTGCGCTGCGCTAGTGCGCTACGCTTGCGCTAATGACACGTGGCGCGTTCTGGTGAGTTGCGCCAATTTCAGAGAGCAAAGCTCTATTCAAAAGCGCATAGCGCAAATGGTTCAGATGCTGACACGTGGCGCTCTCCCAAGAGCGCAACAGCGCGGTTTGCAAGTGCAAAGCACTAAGAATCTTTTAGATTCAAGAACAGAAGTGCAAAACACTATTTGATTTCTTGATCTAATTTAGATCAAAGAAAAATAAGTTTTTTCTTGTTTTTCTTATCTCAGAGAACCAAAGGTTCATAAGAAGTGCAAAGCACTATTTTATTTTATTTTATTTTTATTAAAGATCATTGATCTTGTTTTTAGATCTATGATCTGTTCATAAGAGAACTTTCTCTTTTTCTAAAGGTTTTTACCTTTTTGTTCTTGAGGAGTTTTTTCAGAGTTCTCTTTTTTTCAGAAAAATGTTGATACTTTGAATTGAGGTCTGGGGTCTCTTTTATAGTGCCCATAAATTAGTTAAATTTGTTAAAGAGATCTTTCTCTGAGTGATTTGGGGAATTTTCCCCACCGTTGGATCTTTGATCCAAGGGCTTCTGTTTTACAGAAGAAAATCTTCCTGTTTTAACAAGAACAGAAAAGATTTCTTTAGAATTTTAATTCTGTTGGGCGCAAATGCTCCAGAGCATGACGCGTGTCGCGCAGCGCACAGCGCAGCGCAACTGCGCTGACACGTGTCGCGCACCGCAGCGTAACTGTGCTAGCGCAACTGCGCTGCCACGTGGCGTGCAGCGCAGAGCGCAGGCCAACTGAAGCGTTGCTTCTTTAATTAAAGTTTGAATTTTACACAGAGCCTTGCTCTGATTGGGTGCGCTGCCTTGGGCGCTGCGCTCCCTGCGCTAACGTGTCTGATTTTGACACGTGGCGCTCTGCGTGCAGCGCAGGGGATCTGAAGCGTTGCTTCATTTATTTTAACTTTAATTTTCACTTTAATTTTCAAGACAGAGCTTTGCTCTGATTGGAGAAAAACAGAAACATTGCTTCTTTTCCCACCTTGGAATTTGAACAGAGCTTTGCTCTGATTGGGGTAAACAAGTGGGAACACACTCGAGGCGAAGTGACAGTGTCAAGTCAGCGGACAAAGCTGTACTCATGTCACCTGGGAACTGTTAACTGACGATAGGTATAATACCAACCAACAGTTCCCGACGAGTCATGTCCAGTGCACTTGTAACCTAACAAGCACCTGCATACTATCTCCAGTACGACGTACTGATGGCTGTGGGACAGACCATCTCCCCTGCTAGGACGAAAAGCGTATGCACCGGTCTACTCTGGAGTATCGATGCCATGTCTCGATAATCCTACGACCAGGGACCAAAATAAGAATGTGCTTATAGACTACCTAGCCCCCACTAGTGTGATCGCCATTACAACGCCGGTAGTCAAGCAAAGATCCTAAGAGCTCCATCAACATGTTTTTAGCGATATGTTAAAAGAAACATTGATTGTTTCGAAATAGTGTGTGTTTGTAGTTAACCGCAATCAGAACGGTGTCGCGTGTAGCTAGACCGAGGTGAGTACGGGTCGTCCTCTGGGAAACGTGGAACCTTTTACTCTTACTTTAGATGTGTTGAAAAAGAGAGGAGGAATAAAAAATTTTGTGAAAAGTTTCTAGATCTACTTTAAGCAAGAGAGCAAATTTATAGATCTAGATTATTTTAGGAATATAGTTAATATAATAAGAGGGCTTGTAGGGTTCGTTAGGATTTAGTAGTCATGGACGATTAATTAAAAGTTACCATTTTTATCCATTAATAGATTTAAAACTAGATCGACGGTGATGCGTGTAGATTAGGGTTTCTGGAGGGAAAAGGAATCCCACTCTTAACCCTTATCTCGACACGGAACTCCGTTCAAATCTAGCCTTTACCAAAACAATCATTAATCTAATCTCTAATCGTGGTCGGAACTAGCAAAGAATTGTTAGCGCGTCCGATTAGGATGTTAGTGATTCTTTTGATAAAGTTCATAAACTTTATAGGACTTAAAAAGGGTTTAGGGATGTTCATCATCCATTAGCCTACCCTAATCCTACGAACCCTAACAAGCGGAGAATTACTCGCGCATGTTGGGAGAAGAAGATGAAAAGACAGAGAGGGAAAACATAATGTAAAATGCAAAAGAATTAAATAAAATAACTATCTTTATTAATCAACTTGAACAATCTACACTTTATTCCGTAGAAAATGATTACAAAACTAGTTGCTTCTCGATCTTTCCTAAGGAGGTAGACGAACAGTTGATGATCAGCCTGGATGCGTGAGCGTCTGGGACTTCGTGATCTTTTCGGCTTGATGATTTTTCCAAGAGGCTCTCGGTGCCTTTTTATAGTGCCAAAGCCAAAATCCAAGCTTCTAAATTAGGAAGTAAGCAGCAAAAGATCCTCCCCAAAAATCCTCGGCTTCCAATTCCCTCTAACTGCGGCGGATCCGCGGCATAAAGGGGTTAATGCCGCGGATCCACGGCCTTCTCATCGTGGCCGTCGATCAATCTTCTGGAGATGTCTCGTAGTGACATTTGGCGATCTTTGGAACCCTCAGAATTTGGAAATCTTTTCGTGGTTGCTTCCAGACTTGGTCTCCAAGTTTTGCTTCTTAATTAGGCATGTCTTCTTCAACAACTTGATTTGCTTGATTCTAGTCTTTGAAAAATTCTGCACACTTGGAAATCTTTTGCACAACAACTCAAATAATATTTAGTAGACTTTGTTCTACTAGGATTTGGTCAATGAATTTATTTGCATACATTTTCCTACCAAATGCTAATTATAATATATCAACACATGGAAAACAGTATTTTTACACATAAACCCTCATATGTATGATATATTATAATAAAGTCCTTCTTTAATATGAAAATTGGTAGGAAAAATGTAATACAAATGTGCAGTTTTATCAACTGAACAAACATATACACATATTAAGATAGAAACAAACCAAGTAGCATACTATTATATCGAACAAGACTGTCGTAAACCCGTATATATATCCCAAGCCTCCAAAATGTATTATACAAACTAGTACTTTACAATAATGGCCTCTAGGGCATACATATTCAACAGAGCTGCCAACCAAGGGTATCAGGTGTAACAACCGAGTTCATTTATACCAATTCCAACTTCCGTATTTATTTATCTGTGGTATTTTATTGATTTATCGTATTTTGGTGCGAATGGTATTTTTACATTTTACATTGCATTCGACCCGACCCGCTTGCTTGAACTTGTTTTATTCATAGTTATGAATTACCCTGACTTGTTACATAGACACGTGCATCTCATGTATGCTGCATACTGGCATTTTACCGGGTATTGCATCTTTTACCATATAACATTTTAGGTCATGTAAAATAATTTAAAATTTCATTTCATAGCATGCATGATACCCCTAACCCCGTGGTAGCGTCCGCGCATCTTGTTCTCGTCCCTTTCAGTAAAACGGACATGTTTGGATGGCTACGCGCACGTACGTGCATCCGTTCTTGGGGGTATGCATTTTCATTACCTGAGCATTCGTTCTAAATTTTGAAAGTCGCATATATTTTTCGTATTTAAAATCTGAAATTTTGGACCCGACCCGGGCGTATTTTGGAATATTTTTGTATCCCGCCAAAATTCAAATTTTATTAATTATATTATCTTTAAATTAAAACGACAGCTTAACTAAATATTTTATCTCAACTCTTTTTAACAAACTAAAATATTTTTTAAATTATAATTCCAACTTTCTTATACAGCAGATTCTCTCTCTCTCTCATCTCGATTTCTCTCTCTCTTTTCTCTTTCTTTCTCTCTCTCCCCACTACCTTCCAATTTTCTTTCTCCTTACTGTTCCTTCCCTTATCTCTCTCACCTCTCTCTCTCTATCTCTCTATCTCTCTCCTCTCGTTCTTTCTCTGTCTGTCTCTCTCTTTCTCTCTCTCTCACAATTCTCTCTCTCTCTCTCTCTTTCTTTATATATAAATAATTTTTTATATATATTATTTTAAACCCTATAATCTCATATCTCTCTCTCTTTTCTTCTTCCTCCTTTATTTTTCTCCCGCCTTCGTCTTCCTTCCTCGTGGCCGCGCTCGTCCCTCGCCGCCGACCACCTCGTTAGCCTCCTTTCTCCTCTACCACCTCCTCGTCGTCGCCTTCGCTTTCCCCGAGCCTGCACAGAACCAGCACACAAACCTTACTCCTTGGTCGGCACCCTCGTTGACCATCCCTCGCCGTCGCTACTGCCGCCGACGCCATCGTCCTCACCTCTCTCGCCTCCATCTCCTCACCCTCTGCCACACCCACTCCTGGCCTTCTCCCCTTCCCTGCACTCCAACCGCGACGAGACCCAACCCACGCTCTCCTTGCCGACTGGCCCTCGTCGTTGACCCTCTCACCGCCGATCACAATCGGCTCGCCACCCTCAACCTCACCTCATCACCCTCATTCCTCCTCCTCTAACCTCGCTGCAACCCGACGAGAATTCCCTGCAACCCTATCCACACCTGAAGCCCCGACCTCGTTGCTGTTCCCTCACCGCCGACAACCCCGACTTCATCCTAGCATCATCCTCTTCCTCCACTCCATTGTCCTCAACACCAGAACTATCCCTACACCAAGAAACCCCGATTGCACCCAATCCCGACTTCTTGAAACCCACTGCCTTTCCGGCAAACCCCATCGCCGGAAAACCCAAGCAACCTCGTCATCACCTCCTCGCACCCTTCTCTGACCCCAGAGCCACATCAAACCACAGCCTTCCCTTCTTCTTCCTTTCTTCTTCTTCTTCTCTTTTATTTTCTTTCTTGAATTCCTAAGTTTTCGTTTCCGGTGATCATCGCCGGAGCCGTGACCGTCGCCGACGATCCGAGTAATCCAGTAAACAACCCCAGCCAGCGTGATCGTATTCTTTCTTGGCCTGGTCTTGTCCGTGCGCACGTGTGGATGTTGCGATATTTGCCGACGTCAGACGTGCCGTGCGTATCCGTATCGCGATCCATCGAGGCAAGTTAATCTTGCTACATGCTATTTAAATTATTACATACTTATTTAAATACGTATTAAACCTGTTGTTTAAATCTACTGCCCCATATTCCATTTTAATATTTCGATGTTCCGTTTATATCATTTTAGATCTAGAACATGAAAACATATCTCGTTGCATATTAGATTACAATACACTGTACCCATATCCATATTTACATCACATAGTGCTTATTTGTACATCCCATAGTACCATTTTATACTTTATAACCTTTCGGACACCCATTTACGTCCATCTCGCCTAATATATATATAATTGCATCCTTAGATCATATTAGTGCATAATAATGTGATATTAATATTCCATGTTTAATAAAGTGCATCCTAATTAATATTGGAACTATAATCTTAACCCTAATCGATAACTGTGCATCCATGTGTTTGAATTTATACCTGTTTGCATACCACATCACACTATTCCATTTTATTGTTACATTGGTACCCCATACTTGTTTTTGTGTACCCATGCTTATTATGGTTTGATTATAAGCACCCACGTGATACTTGTGCTCCCCTAACATGACTTGTTACACTACTACTTGACACGACTTGATACATGTGTATTACTTGACATGATTTGATCCCTGTACACTACCTGACTTGACCTGATGTACCATAGCTTGACTGGTTACCTGATCTTGTTACTAATGCCAACAATCTTAACCTGTTGTCCCTACGGACATTTCCTGTTGTCTATTCAGAAAAACTTGTACCTGCTTGATCCTGTGTTGGCATTAGCTCCATATTTATTAATACCTGACTTGAACGCATAATTTGGGGGGATGGGGAAATCAATGATGAAACCTGACTTGTAACTCGACAGTTCGATACCTTTACTGATCAGTCTTACGGGCTAGGCCAGCCCCGGGATGATGCTGCCGACATTACTCATCGTTACATACTACCTTTTACTGCCTAGCGGCACGTCTCGGATTCAGCCCGAGAATCTTCACCGTGGTCCCGGGCACGCACGGGATACTATTGAGTTGCATCGATGATTCATCAAATTGATTTCAAAGACTTGAGAGTAGGTAACCCAGTAGACCAGTTTAGATTACTTACTGTACATCACCTGTGCCTTACCCTTCACTGTCACTATTTATATTACTGTTATACCTTTATTACCATTCATACTCATGCCTGCATGACTCGTTACCCCCTGATTATATTATTATTGATGTTATGACGCACTGACGTCTGGGCTTTGCATGGCCCAGATCCTCTACCTTTGTCGCAGGCTGATCAGGAGTACTGTCGCTGTTAGACCGAGCAGTGAGGATCCTGTTGGTATCCAGTTTTACTTTCCAGGTGTTTTATTTATTGGATCTTTTGCTTCCGCATATTATATTATTTCTTGACTCGTTTATTCTGGCCCATGGACGTGTACTAAATAGTTTAGCTTACTTTCCTGTTCTTGATATCTCTACAGCCGTAATGTGACTGTGGAGGGATTTTTCCTATCCACAGGTAACATGGTTGGTTCTGTCACGTGCCTATCTTAGCGCACTCTGGGAAGCGGGGCGTGACATCAGGTCTATCTAAGTCTTGAGCGATCTCCCCTCGAATTCGGGGCCATGGAGATGCATGGAGACGCCTTCTCCTCAGCTGTGCATAAATCAACTCGACAGACGATCGCTAGGAAGATGGCCGACTTGACACGGAGGCCCAACAGCGCAAGAAGAAAAATTTGCAAGCGTTCTTCATGAACAAAAGACAAAAGCGCAAATCAAGGGAACCAAAGAAAGAAAAAGTTTTATTACTAAAAGGCGGTCTTTACAGAGGGTATTCTTGGCTCCCCAGCCTAACAAAATGCCCGGAGGCTTACAAAGATCTAGGCGCAGCAAAATAAAAAAAAAAGGAAGAAGAGGGGGCTTTAGGCCTCGGGGGCCAGGAGCGACCTCAGGGCCCTCGACATCCACTACGAGGCGAGCTGGGTGCTCGGCGACTTCCTCCTCATTAACTTCCTGCCCCTGCCCACTGGTGTCCGCGAGGGGGTACAAGGCCCGGAGCTCTTCATCGGCGAACCCCGACACTTGGGCCTTAACAGTGTCGAGGGCCTCGTGCCAGATGAGGGTCGTGGCGATGGCCAAGTCATCATAGAAGTCTTTCGACTTCTTGTAGCCCTCTACCGCCTTCGCCGCCGAGAGGTCGGCCAATTTGGCCGCCCTCAAGTCGGCCGACTTCGCCTACTCGGTCGCCGCCCCCAGCTCCTTCCGAAGGGATTTTACTGTCTTCTTCAGATTGCCGGCCAGCACCTAAGCGTCCTCACGCTTGGCCTCAGCGACCGCGGCGGCCTCGCGGTGCCGAGCAACCTCCCGCTTCCCGGGCTCCACCTCACCCTCCAGGGCGACGACCCTCGCCTTCATCGCATCCAGCTCCCGCTTGGAGCTCTCTTCCAGAGAGGCGAGCTGGCCCGCAGCTTTCATCGCCTGGGCAACCACCTCGGCCTCCATGCGCAGGGCGAGGGCGACGTGCTGAAGGACCTGAAAGGCAGAAGAGAGGTCAGGAAAATGAGAGAGGCACCGAACCTCAAATAGTAGTGAAAGACAGTCGCTTACCTGCATGGACTCCTGGGCGATGGACGCCAGCTGAGCCCTGAAGGTCCCCCCGGGGACTCTACCTGTCACGCCCCACTTCCCAGGGTACGCTAAGATAGGCACGTGACATAGCCAACCATGCTACCTGTGGATAGGAAAAATCCCTCCACATTCACATTACAGCTGTAGAGATATCAAGAACAGGAAAGTAAACTAAACTATCTAGTACATGTCCATGAGCCAGAATAAATGAGTCAAGAAATAATATAATGTGTGAAAGCAAAAGATCCAATAAATAAAACACCTAGAAAGTAAAACTGGATACCAACTGGATCCTCACCGCTCGGTCTAACAGCGGCAGTGCTCCTGATCAGTCTGCAACAAAGGTAGAGGATCTGGGCCATGCAAAACCCAGACGTCAGTGCGTCATAATATCAAGCAATACTATAAACATGGGTAACAAGATATGCAGGTATGAGCATAAATGGTAAAACAAGTATAACAATGACATAAGTGAGGACAGTGATGGTAATGTGTAGCGAGTAATCTAAACTGGTCTACTGTGTTAACTACTCTCAAGTCTTTGAAATCAAACCGATGAATCATCGATGTAACTCAATAGTATCCCGTGCGTGCCCGGGACCACGGTGAAGATTCTCGGGCTGAAACGGAGACATGCCGCTAGGCACTAAAAGGGTAGTATGTAACGATGAATGATGTCAGCAGCAGCATCCCAAGGCTGGCCTAGCCTCTAAAACCGATCAGTAAAGGTATCGAACTGTCGAGTTACAAGTCAGGTTTCATCATTGATTTCTCCATATCCCCAAGTTATGTATTCAAGTCTGGTATTGATAAATCTGGAGCTAATTCCAACATAGGATCAAGCAGGTACATGTTTGTCTGGATAGACAACAGGAAATGTCCGTAGGGACAACATGTCAAGGTTATTGGCATTAGTAACAAAATCAGGTAACAGGTCAAGCTATAGTACATCAGGTCAAGTCAGGTAGTGTATATAAATCCAATCATGTCAAGAAGTGCACGGTATCAAGTCGTATCAATAGTAGTGTATCAAATCTTGCCGGGGGTGCACAAATGCCACGTGGGTGCTCATAATCAAACTATAATAAGCATGGGTACACAAAAACAAGTATCGAGTACTAATGAAATGAACTAGCACGAATGGTATGCACATAGATAGAAAGACAACGACATGGATGCACGTTATCGATCAGGGTTACATTTAATAGTTCTAAAACTAATTAGATTACACTTTATTAAATATGGGGTATTAAAACAACAATACTGGGTTATTAATAAGATCTTTAAATGCAGCTATATGTATTATATTCGATATGGATGCGGATGGATATCATATAACCTTTAAATGATAACTAGTTAATGCACGAAGTTCAATTAAACAATGTGAATGGTTATATTCAATTTGATGCAGTATACTATAGTATGATATGTAACAAGATAGATTTGCATATGTTAGATATGAAATGATAAGAATGGATGCATACAGTGATTGTAACACTGTGAAACAAGTACTTTAGATGCACGGTTTGAAATTCAAATATTATATTCATTAAAATAGATGCATAAAATATAATGTAGCATGTAGCAAGATTAACTTGCCTGATTGGATCTCAAAGCGATATGTGCAAAACGTCGGATGTCGGGAAAACGCCGCGATGTGTCCATGCGAGCACAGAACAGAACCAGGTAAAGCAAGAACATGACCGTGCTATCAGGGAATGTCCTCAGGATCACCCGAATCAACAGCGACGGGCACGGCTCTAGCGATCACCGGAAAGGCGCAATCAAGAAAAGTAAGAAGAGAAGAACAAGAAGAAAAAGAAAGAAGAAGAAGGAAAGGGTAGGGTTAGGCCAGTGTGGTGCTCTGGGATCAAGGAAAGCGGCATGGGGTGACGTCGAAAATGGGTCTCCGGTTAAGAGGAGTTTGCCGGCGATGGTCGGGAAACAAAAAGGAAAGAGAAGAAAGAGTGGTAGAAGAAGAATGAAGAAGAAGAAGAAGACTGGGACCTTGGTGGTTGTGGACAGATACGAGGCGGGAGAGACGACGACGATGATGATGGGCCGTCGACGGCGAGATCCGCGGCGATGACAGTGGCTACGGCGAAGGCTTGGGTTAGGGTTCTAGGGTTTTCTTGAGGTCGGGGTCGTGGTTGTTGGTGGTGGTGGTGCCGGGAGATCAGAAGAGAGATAGGTGATGAGAAGGAGGAGGTGACGACGATGTGGTAGTCGGCGGTCAGGCGGGGTGTACAGATGAGGCCGGGGCTGCCAAGATTGAGGGTGTAGGGTTCATGTAGGGTTGAGGGCGAGGAGAAGAGAGGAGAGAGAGAAGAGAGGGTAGAAGAATGAGAAGGTGGTCACGAGGATGAGGGTGGTTGCGACAGCGAGGCTGGGACGGCGCCGACGAGGGTAGCGATTGGTTCCTGGGTTGAGGTTGTGGGTTGCAGGGGTGCAGCTTCAAGGTGTCGGGGTGTGCAGGTAATGGTTGAAGGAGGAAGGAGAGAGAAGAGAAAGGAGATGGTGACGAAGGCGAGATGAGGCCGACGAGGTTGTCGTCGGCGACGAGGTGGAGGCAGGGTCATGGGTTAGGTTGCGATCAGGTGTGCAGTGAGTTGTGGGGGATGGTTGAGGCGGAGAAAGAGAAGGTGGAGACCAGAGGAGGGGGAGTGATGAACGAGGCGGCGATGGCGACGAGGAGCTAGGGTTTTCTCGTGGCGAAGGTAGCGGGGAAAAACGGAGGAAGAAGAAAAGAACAGAGAAAGAAAAGGGAGGGGGAGAGCGCGAGAGGGGAGAGAGAGGAGAGAGATAGAGAGAATGAGAGAGATCGAGAGGAGAGAGAGAGGAATAGTGAGGAGAGAGAAACTTATTTTTAGCGGAAGAGAGAGAAAGAGAAAAAACTGAGGAAGAGATAGAGAGAAGGGAAAAGAAAGAGAGAGAGAGAGAATGGTGGGGCCGGGATGAGAATAGGAGAGGGGAAGAGACAGAGAGAGACGTGAATAAAATTTTAGGTTTAAAGAGAAAACAGTATTTTTAATTTAGGAGAGAGAGAGAGTAAGGAGTGCAGTTGAGATTTTAATATAGGAAATATTTCAGTTAACAGTCAACAAAAAATATAAACGAAATATATTAATCAGTTTATAATATAAGGAATATAGTATTAGTAAATTCTGAGATTTTGGCAAATACAAACTTATTCCAAAATATGCCCAGTTCGGGTCTAAAAATTCAGTTTCAAATTACGAAAAGTATATGCGACCTCCAAATTTCAAAATGAAAGCTCAGGTAATGAAAAAGCATACCCCAAGAACGGATGCACGTATGTGCGCGTAGCCATCCAAACACGTCCGTTTTACTGAACGGGACGAGAACAAGATGAACGGATGCTACCACAGGGTTAGGGGTATCATGCTGGCTATGAAATGCAATTTTAATTTATTTTCTGTGATCTAAAATGTTACAAGATAAAAAGTGCGATGCCAGATAAAAGCTAATATGCAGTATACATGATATGCACGTGTCTATTTAACAGGCCAGGGTAGTCTATAAATATGAATCAAACCGGTTCAAGCAAGCGGGTCGGGTTGAATGCAAAGTAAAATGAAATACCATTCGCACCCAAACACGATAAATAAATAAAATACCACAGATACATGAATACTGAAACAAAAATTGGTATAACTGAACTCGGTTGTTACACTACCCCCAGCCGACGCCCTTATCTCATGCAACAGGCTATCCGCGATGGATAGCCCCGAAGGCACGGCGAACTGGAGACCGCCTTCCTCCACCGTGATCGGCGAAGACGGTCCCCGGGCAGACCTCCTCTTGAGCGGCCTTGTGGGAGAGCCGGCCTCCTCCTCCGAGGCCGGGTCCTCCAGAATCCGAGCCCACCTCTGACCCGACGCTTTGCGAGGCCCCGGGGCGGGATCCGCCTTTGAGCGCTCGCGGGGCGCTACCACCGGGGGAGAGGGAGACGAGGTGGGCTACGAACGGGAAGAACCGGCACCCCTGACCTTCACGACCGGCCTCGGCTAGCGTATGGAATTTCTGAGCGAGTCCAAATCCATGGGTCCTGCACAAAACCGAGTACAAAGGAGTCAGCGACACAGGAAATATACGAGCAAAAAAAAGCAAACCTAAACTTACCGACGAACTCAACGGGTCTGAGTCCGGCCCAACTCAGAACCTTCTCAGACAACAGCACGTCATAGCCGGGGATGGGATCCTACGACGCCACTCTCGCCGCGGCGGAGGCACTAAACTGGTTCCCCGGCAAATGCTTCTCCCTCGACCACTCTGTAGGCACGGGCCAGTCCTCGCCCTCGGGAGGGAAAACGAAGAAGAACTTCTTTTTCCAGTCGTGAATGGAAGAAGGAAGGGCCACAACCCCCGTCCCGGCGGGGCCCCCTGGTCGCTTTCTAAAAGAGAGATGGACCTACCTCGGGTCGCCCGCTCGACCACCGGGATGATTTTTGAAGACAAGGGAAGAATCAAGGAGGGAAAGGCTGAAGGGGATCGCCTGTAACTTCAGGCGGACCAGGAACCCGAGGAGAATCCTCCACGAGTTTGGCACCAACTGACCGGGGGCCACAATCAAAAACCTCTCATCATTGAGGGGAATTTTGATAAGTAAGCTACAAAGGTCGCATTCATGCAAACCTCTGATATACGGTGCCATAAATCAACTTGGTATCTTCAAAGAGGTGGATGGATATGTCCAGATAGTATCTGCCCGCAGATTCAGGCTAAACACGCTTCTCGTGCCTCAGTCTGGTTTCCGGCGGTAAACATTTATGTCATTACGTATTCATGGATCGAGTCAGGTTCGCATCAGGCATGCAATATATCTAATCGTGTAGCTTATGTAGGTATTGTTGGGTTCTGCCTGTGCCCTGGCTATCTACCGTGGCCGATGCAGAACAAAAACCGGCGTTTAAAAAATTTGGCGCAAACAAAACCCGCTCCAAGATCGAAACCATAAACCTATACTAGCAAAAACAAAGAGCTAAACTACTAGGTTTAGAAATGTTATACCGAATGAACCAAGTACTTCGGTCTTCTACCATCTTCATTAGCTCCTAGGGATCGCGGATCGAACTTGGTTGCTGATTTTCCTCCATCGATGATGTTCCACCCGAGGGAAACGACTCAGGCTCCAGCCTCGCCAAGCGAGGCAACCGACGCTCCAAGGTTGCTAGCAATGGAGAGTGGAGGTGCAGAAATGTCTCACTATATTTTTCTCTCATCACATGAGCTCAAATGAGCAACCCAAGAAGATGAAGAAGGAGGTGAGGAAAATTAGTGGCATGAGCAACTCAAGAAAATGGCTAAGTCTCTCTACGAGAGAGTGAGAGTAAATCAATGTATAATAATAATGATGGCATGTAGAGAATATGGCTAAGTTATTTGCAACCATGCAATGAAAATATCTCCTTTCATTTTCCAAATAAAATATCAAGAGCCATGCATCTCTACATTCCAAACCATGCTTATGCCAACTCACCCCTCCACCTCATTTCCCTTAATGATTTTCTAAAATGAAAATCAAATAATGAGGTGTCCATCTTCTAGAAGCTATTCAGTATAAATACGGAATACAACCTGGTATACGTATCGAAATGCATATACGCGTATTCATGCAAAAATACGAATAACCAAGAGAGAAAATGAATAGTGAACAATAATACTAGAATACAATTATTAAATCAAAACCTGATTTAATAATCTGGCTTAATCCTAAGCCGCTAGTATTATCAACCGTCCGATTAAAGTCTATGTAGCATGTACAAATATTTAATCGGACACCTATATGTACCAACATACGTCGTCTACACCATATCACCTGAACCGTGAAAACCCTCTGTGTGCGACTCTAAAGACCCGTCAATACGCTGGCAGTGAGTTTATCCACAAGCACGTCAGCGACACTAGCTATACATAACAACTACCCGGGTATTGAGTGAAAGGAGGGCCGACGAGCAAACTCATCCAAACCCCTACTGAGCCTGTCCGTAACAATCTTCATACAGCCTGGTCTGTTCGTCTAAGAGTATCGCATATCGGGTCTAGGGGGTGGATAAAGTCATACCCCTAATAACGCGATATTTCGTGTCGGTATGAAGCCTATCACCCACTGAGAAACTACCGATCCAAATCAGTAATTCTCGTCTGCCTTGGCTAAGGATTTCTGGTGATGGCCACCCGTGCACAACGCGACATCAACCCCTAATACCGAGAGAGACGAATCCCCGACGATCCACTCACTGCCTCCATGTGGCTTGGGACTGTACGCAACTAAAACTTGTTAGTCTCCTTTGAGCCATGGTAAGGTAGTAATCAAAGCACGGTGGGAACTCACACGAGACAAATGATGATCTCAGGTCGAAAAACTAACCTGTACGCATGTCACATGGGAACTGCTATCTAACAATAGGTATAGTACCAACTAGCATGTTCCTGGCGAGTCCGTCCAGTGTACTCATAACCCAATGAGCACATGTATACCATCTTAGGTGACTAACTGACACCAATGGTTTGTGAGACCGGCCACCACCCCTCGTCGGGGTCTCGATAAGTATACACTAGTCTACTCCGGAGTATCGATGCCCAGTCTCGATACTCCCACAGCTAGGGACATTTAAGGATGTGCCTATAGACCACCCAGCTCCCATGTATATGATTGCCATCATAATGCTGGTGGTCAAGCACGAATCCTATGGGCTCTATCAACATGTAATAGTGATCTGTAATGCCACCTAATGTATGTACATGATGATAAAGACAAACCAGATAGCATACTATCATCTTGAGTAAGACTGTTCTGTCCGTATAGGTCATCCCTCAATTATCATAATCACCTACCTGTGATTAAAATAATTGCCTTGAGGACAGTATAACCAACATGTACAAATATAATGAAGAAGTTGCATGATATGAAATGAGACAAGTGCATTTGAAACCAGAAATATTATCATATATGAGTGTTGGAAGCTACCGATTATTCAGCTCATATGAATTTAGAAATAAAATAAGAAACGTAGTCCTATGTGTTATGCAAACATAGGTTTAAGTCTCGCCTAATTCCGACTGTTGGTTTGGGAGTCATATGCGTTTTCGTATCGCTGCGCCGAACATATCAGAATCTGTCCAGCACCGTCGCATATTTTAAAAACGCAGTTTGTAACATTTTCTATCGCTTTCAAGACTCGGGTTGAACTAGGAAAAAGTAGGTCTTTCATTCTAGTTATTTAAACCACTTGAGTTTGCGAGATTTGGAGCTCCGAAACTCTAGTTGCAATTATTTAAACACAAGGGTTTTAAACAGTTTTTATTTATTTTCTGGACAACAAAAAGGGGGTGACTTGCAGAGTATATATCGTGTCGATAGATACATTTCTGAGTCTACAATTCTACAAGAAAGTTGTAGGGCCGCGTCAATTTGGCATCCATACATCTAAGAGTTGTTGAAAACTGATTTCTGTAGTTCGAGTTATGTCATTTTGAAAACGCTGTGCAATTTAGGACAAATTCTGTCCAGATTTAACACATAATTTTTAAAATACAAAATTGGATTAATTCCATCGGTTTTCAGAGGTCAGGTTGAATTAAGAAAATATAGATCTTTCGATCTAGTTGTCAAAAACACTTGAGATCACTCGGTTTGGATTTCGGAATACAGGGTTATGAATTTTCAAAGAAGCGGTTAAAAACAGTTTTCAGATTTTAAAACAATGACTAAAAATATATCGTAAAAGTCTAAACCATATTCCTTTTTGATTCTAAAAATTGTGTAATGCCCGCAATAAAATTATCTAATTGTTAAATCTAATTTAATTTTTCTAGAATATAAGATCACAAAAAAATTAATTTATAACTCTAGATTAACAAGCATCGCGAGATACAACAAGACATAGTTTAAGACGGATTTAAGGTTCAAAGGTAAGGATGACGAGGATCGATTAGAGAGACAAAGGAGGGGAACTTACAAATTGTGTGAATCGGTATAACAACCGGCTCACCGAATAGATCTCTTGCGTACCGGGAAGCTTTCCGATGATCACTAGCTCCAGGAGGCATAGAAAAGAAATGAGAGCTTTGTGTTGATTGTGTGAGAGTTTGAGGATAATGAAGAAGGAAGGAGAGAATATATAAAGAGTGGAAATAAAGAAGAAAAAAAGAGAGGTGTAACATATAATAAATGATTTATGGCCACCATAATTCACTTAATTATATATTCATTGTGGGAGTTGAAAAAAGAAATGTGAAAGGTCATTTGTAGGTTATGAGAGAATTTTTTAAAAAGGGTTTAATAAAAATAATTGCAGATTCAAGGTTCAAACATGTAGCCTGTGGAACATCAATGCAGCGCCTTAACCACCGAGCCACAAGCTTGCTATTACACATATTTAACAAGTGTTAAATATATGCCAAGTGTTCGAAAGGATAGCGGTATTTTTATTAAAGAAAGAAGATACAAAGATATATGGATTTTGGGGTTATTACATGAATTGGACGGGTTTTTGATTATTTAGAACCCGCCCGAACCCGAAACCGCCTGCAACCCGACCCACCAGTAACCTATCCAAACCCACCTGTAATAATAACATCTAAGCCATTGATTGTTTAGAATCTACGACTAATATTAAACCCTAATTGTATATACGCGCGCGCACACGTACCTAACCCCTATGACTTATCATGCTCTCTATTTTTTCCATCTGGCTGCAGCTATCTCTGTTAGGAATATGTATGCCCTAAAGGCCATTATTGTATGATATAGTGGATGCTTGGACATATATATAGAGGACTTTCTTGCTCGACTTGATAGTATGCTATCTGGTTGTTCTTTATCTTAACATGTGCACTGGTATTGATATACTGTCTCTCAGATAATGTTGATAAATCCCTCAGGATGTTAGCTTGGCTACTAAGACTATGATGCAGATCATACTAGTGGGGCTGTGTAGTCCGCAAGCACATCTTTTAACAGTTCCCAGTTGAGGGAATATCGAGACAGGGCATCGATATTCCAGAGTAGACTGGTGTGTACGTTTCTTGACCCTGTATGGGGCGATGGTTGTTCCCACATCCATTGGTGTTTGACATTAAAGATTGTACGCAAGTGCTTATGCTCGATTGGCTATAACAGTAAGCCTCTGGTCATGCTTAATGAGATTTACTGGTAAGTGTTATCAGTAGTTTCTCGAACGGTTATATGCCACACATCGGCATGACTTATCAAGTTGCCGGCATCTGACGATTCCACCCCTAGACTTGATATGCGACATATCAGACGAAAAGATCGGACTGTACGGTAAGCATTGCTTATAGGCTTTGCGGGAGTTTGGACAATCTTGCTTGTTGATCTTCTATTCGCTCAATAGCTGGGTAGCCGTTACGTCCAGCTAGTACCGCTGACGGCTTGTGGGTGACTGATATGATCATTACCTACTGCTGGCGTATTGACGAGTCTTTAGAGTCCGACACAAAGGTTTCCTAGCTCAATCGAAACGAAGTAGGGCACATATGGTGATATGTGCGGGAGCTTGATTAAATACGAGTATGTGATACCGTATTCTGATCTCGCGATATGTGATATCGGTTAGGTTATATGTGATATAACCGGATTGTTGAATCAAGTGTTGATTCAATGATATGTTATATGTATATATGTATTTGATACTGGCCGGTTATATATGATGACCAGATTATTGAATCAAGTGTTGATTTAATACAGTATTGAATATTTGTCAGTTATAAGTGATATGACCAGGTTATTGAATCAAGTGTTGATTCGATAATGTGATATACATATAAATGATATTAGTCGGTTATATATGATATAACCGGATTATTGAATCAAGTGTTGATTTAATAATTTGATATATATTTATATTTGATATATTTATATATTAACCAATATTGCTGCTCGCTAATGATTTTCTCTCTCTTGATATTATATATATATATATATATATAAATATATATAACATTATTGTGTCATGGTAGATGATACATAGAATATGGGTGTATGAGACTCACACTATGACTTAAAGATAATTGAGTGATTATTTATTAAGAGAAAAATCAAAATTAGTTGGAAATGAGCATGGCTTGGATGCTTATAGAAGCATGTAGAAGCCATGACTCATCCTACTAATTTTGTTTTACTCTGGATATTTCTCACCCAACTCTTATCTTTAAACCATGGTTCATCCTCTCTCTTGATCACTTATGATATTCTCCTCACCCAAGTTCTTCTTCTCCCTCTTTAGATTTTTTTGAGTTGAAAAAGAAAAGGAGAAAGAGATTTCTAAAGTGAGCAAAATTCATATTTCATCAATCTACTCTTATCTAGCTCATAAGATTAGGTTGCTTGCTTCACTAATTCTTGATTGGTGAAGAGTGAGTTTGAGTTAGAGAAACTTTAAGGTGGATTATCTTCGGCCTCGAAGACGACGAAGTAAGCTCGTTCCTTTCACCAAGTGGAGCCTAAGAAGATTTCTAGGGACCGCTAGTTTGCGGTTTAGAAGTGAAACACCGGTCTACAAAGGTTGTATTCTCTATTCACTTAGTGTAAAACTTGTTTACATATTTACAAACCCTAATTCTCTCGGTTAGTGCAGCTTAGACCTCTAGATTTTTTTAAAATTGCATACTTGATACATGTGGAAACCTAGTAGAGGTGCTAAGACACAATTTCAATCTCAGCCTCTCTTCTATCTTCTTCTCTACCATTCATAATGCCTTTTAGCTTTAAAAAATCGAATCATTTAAGTTCTCAACTATGAGATCTCGTAACAACTATTGTCACTTGATATAAATTGTACTTTTGTATATATAACATATGTCAGATTTGATAATGTGAAACCTGATATTATCCAAAACCGTAATGAACCCACCCGATCTATCTACACCCGAATCCGAGCCCGAAACTCGTCCGAACTCTTTGGGTGCGGGGTTCGGGTCTGGGTGTAACTATCCATCTCACCGGGTGGGTGCGGGTTCGGGTGTAACTATCCATCTCACCAGATTGATTTAAGGTAGCTTAAAAATCCGTTCGTCCTCGGATTTGTTTATTATCCAAACCCATGTCCAATCCGACCCATGCACAGGCCTAGCAGACCAGGGGAGTGTTGACAAATATACCCTCCCCTTCCCTCACCCAGTTTTTCTTTCCATTTTTCCCGTCGATTTTCACATTGTGGACAGGGGAGCTGAACGAAAAAGGTACGCACACGTTCAAGGCAACGCCTCTTCGTCCTCTTCCTCTTCTCAATTATTATATTTTTTCCTGTTGAATTCCGAACCCAACAACCGTCGCTTTCAATCAAATCAATGGCGGTGAGATCGCCGCTCTCATTCGGACCATCCCGTTCTCTCTTCTCCTCCAAATCGCCGAAGCTCGGTTCCAATGGCGACGGGCCGAGGATTGTCGCGTTCCGTCCCCGAGCCGCGAACCCTAACGCCGACGGCGCTGCTGCGATGGCGTCGGCGGAGTCTTCTCCCGCTTCCAACGCCATCGATTTCCTCACCCTCTGCCATCGTCTCAAGGTGAATCAACTGATTATTTGATTGATCGATCTAACAATTGGGAATGCTATCTCTTGATTTGAAATTGGGGTTTCTTTAAGGATCACGCCATCTGATAAATTTGTCCCATTTGGGTTCTATTTTGATGGGAATTATCTTTACATTTTTTTTTCTCCCAAAGGGGAACCATGATATTGTTTATGGTCCATGAATGTTGTTTTGTTCCCTGCATGTGGTCTTACAATATTGATTTGTTTGCACAAAAATAATACCTGTAGTCATCGGGCTGAGTATGTAAGAGATCCGGCCTGCGAGTAAGGTCTCGGCCCAATGGGGGCTAGATTCGGATCGGTTGAAGAAAGATTCGTCAAGATTCGTGTGAAGATTTGTGGTAGACTCACGGTTGCAAAACTTAAGCACCAAGAGCATAATTGATACCGAGATAAAGGAAAATCCAAGGTTTTGAACTACTTCCTAACAAACCCTAGTTCTATAAAACCCGAAGTTCAAGACAAAGAAAAGGACTCTCAATCAATAAATTATCAATTTTTCTAGTTCTAGGGCTTCTCAACCATCTATCTTAGTTGATGTAAACTAGATTTTCATTGATCAACACATCTCCATCGAGGCCCTGTTCAGACTCGAGACGACCAGCCCTCCTCGATCAGGTATGCGTCCACATACCTGTAGATCTACAGAAAGCAGAGTATGAAGAAGAAGGAACGCCCTTCGGCCCTCCCTACTCTCGTAACATGATAATAGAACCGATCTCGGCCTTCTACTGTGTCAAACTTTGTGGTCACAATACAAGAGATTTAGACGTCCATTCATGCCCATTGTGTTATGATCCTGAATTGGTCTCGATCTAGCCGAGGCGATCGGCTTCCACTCAGTCTGGTAATAAACAACCGAGCGATTTAGACGCCCATTCTAGCGTTGGAATAACCTGAGCGGTTACAAGCCTTCCTGATTGCCATCGAGCCTTGCATGATCAATCCAAACTCATTTTCCAAGAGCAGAGCGGTATAGCTGATATATCATGATTTGGCTTGAGACACGAGGTGTAAGAGATTTAGATGTTCGTTCTTGCTCTTGTACTCGGTCTTCAAGACGAGCTCATGATCCAAGGGTTTGAGAGTTTATTATTACGTAACTGGAACCCAAATTTTGTCAATAATATAATGGCTGAATGACTTTTATCTTTGCTTTGTTTATCAATTTTATCCATGCAACCAAGAGGTCTATTACTGTTATTATTAGGAAGAATATTCTTCCCTTCCTCTAACGAAGATCCAGTTGAGGGAGATAGTTTTTTCACTGATTAGTTTGTCTTTATTGTAGATCTAGTTTTGGAGCGAACAAGATTGTTTGAATTCTAGGGTTGAAATTTGATTGAAAAGACGAGGCATTGCCTTAAAATTTGTGCTCCTTAAGTGTTTGTTAAATGGGCATGCTTTTTGTGTTTGCATGAATTACTTTAGATTTATATAATTGACGATATAGAGTGGTACTCTGCATGTGCAAATTTATGCACGATTGATTCGTGTACTGATTCATTTGTTGTCATTGGTTAGAAATTGTTGGGTTGTTTCGATGAAATCATGGTGGTAGTTCTTCAAATACAAGGCTGCACTTTTATTAGAAAGGATTTGTTTAGCTGCTACTTGAATAGCTCAAGGGTTTGTTTGGTTGCATGTAGTTGGAGCCCCATGTAGCTTCAACTACACCTTTTTCAAAAATAGAGTGTTTGGTTACATGCTTTTGTAACTTCCCATGTAGTTGCAAAAGCAAAAAGATGTGAAAATGGTGTAGTTGGAGCAACACTCAAAATGGGTGTATCTTCAACTATATGTTGGAGTTTGTGCAAAGTACTTTCCATGTCACCAAATCCTCAATACCATAGTTTTATTATATTTATCTCAAAATAAAAAAGTTAATGAACATCAAACATTATTTAATTGGTGTAGTTGAAAAAACAATACAACCAAACAATAGAATGCAATACCAACCGCGGTAGTTGGAGAAGTATATAGTTGGAAATACAATGTAATTCTAACTACACATAACCAAACACACCCTAAGTTTAGTATGTAATCACTAACTCTGAAACTCATAAGTTTAATCAACCGAATTTTTTGGGATTGATCAATTGAACTTTAGTTTACAAACTAGCGCTTGTAAGCTGTGATCGTTTCGCCAATTTGGTTTTGTGTGGACTGCAGAGTATATGATCTATTTGCCAATATAAAGGGAATGACCTTTCCCCCCTTTCAATGTAGCTTTGTAGATGCCGTATGCCCATTATAGCACCTTAAATGACTAGACGGAACTATCTGCATGCACCATTTAAATCTTGGTTTTCTTATACATCACCCCAAGACTCATGTATTTTAAAATATCACCCGAAAACTTATTTCCTCCTAGTACCCTTAATTCTTTGAAGTTGTTCAAGCAACTCCCCATGGTTACTTTGAGGAATAAAAAAGGTATATTCTGTGAAACATCACTAAAATTTACCAAAATGACCTCATAGTCATCCTCATTAATTTCATAGATTTAAATAATGAATCCTCCATCTGAAATAAAAATTAGGGTTTAAAAAGGATCAATTTGTGCTAGAAATATTCATCAAAAAGAAAATTTTAGGTTTGAAACTTGACCATATCTAAAAGCGATGATTGTTTGGAGTATGGAGGAATTGATGAGCTGTTTTTGTGAAGGATTGGACATGGAATTTGAGGATTTAAAAAGATGTAGATGCTAAGTGAGGGATAATTAAAGAGGCCATGAAAAGCTTAAAGCTTTAAGAATTGAAAAAGGATCGTGCATTAATGGAGCTTGGTTCATGAGGTTAAAGGGGAATGAGAATGAGAATGTTCCGCTCATGGGATCAGAGGAGGAGAAGTATTGTTGAGGTCATAGGATTAGAGGAGAAGAGGTTGGGATAAGATTTTTTGGGTTCACGGATTTAGAGAAGGGGGAGGGGTTTGTGCGCTCGTGTGCCTAGAGAGTCTAACCCAATTCTAGGCAAGAAGCTGATGAAACAGTGAGCAGGGTTGTTTTATGGATAACTGAGCAGTTTTTGGTGTGATCAATGGAATTATGAAGTTTTTTTTGGGGGGGGGGTTGATATTTAGAAATTGTTTTGGGGGTGACATATAAAATAAACCTTTTATTTTACAGATGTGATAAATCTTTTGTTCTTGTGATTTGCATGCTATGATATTCAGAATTATATACACTTAGACATGTTCCCTTTTTAATCTTGTTTTAAAATCACTCGGTTGAGTGGTTTGCTATATGCATCAAGAATAATTGCTTGAGCTGATGCAGTAAACACTTGCCCATAAGTGATGATTATTAAAGAGCACTTTTGCTGTGCTCTTCTTAGCTATCCTTAAGAATTAAGGGTGATGCAGATCCGGCTGTTGGCTTATAGTTCATTCTGTAGCTGTATTATTCCGATACAAATTCAGCTGTATGCCAGTCTTCAAATTGGTCAAATAAATCTATATGTATGTATATCTTTTTATTTCCTTCTTTTCTATGCAGGCAAAAGATTGCCTTTTCTATTGCGATTTGCAACACATTGGTCTCATTTTTTTTAAAATGTAGATTAATATATGCATATATTTAGATGGATAGCGTGCATGCATAATTTCTATGAAACAATATTGCAGATGCTATATTATTTGGAGTATTTTTGTCCTGTTAATTTTATGACTGTTTCATACTTTCATTCTTAGACGACCAAAAGGAAGGGATGGATCAACCATGGAATTAAAGGCCCAGAGTCGATTGCGGATCATATGTATCGCATGTCATTGATGGCTCTGATTGCTGGAGACATTCCTGGTTTGAACAGAGAAAGGTTAATTTTACTACTAGTATACATCCACCATTTTTTTACTAGTATACATCCACCATTTTTTAGATTCTTCTTTTCTAGGTCTTAGATCATTTAGCGGTATCCCGTTTATTGATTTTCCTGGTCTTATCATCTTTATTTATAGTTTTTAGTGCCTTTGCTTCATAAAGTCCTAAAACCTGTGTAATAGAAATTTGATGCTTCCCTTCAAGCGTATACACAATAACATGTTTTAGTGGCAATAGTAACGGTTTTACATGTATGTGTATCATCCGTTGAAGCTTACTAAATTTATCCATTTACATGCTGTTGCGATTTCATGCCCGAGTTCAACTTTGATAGATCACATATCCACAATATGTTTTGTTTATATATTTTTTCCTGAAATACACCATTTATACTTTAAGAGAAGGTTGGGTTCATTAGGTAAAATCTAAGCTATAATCTCTTAGCCTTTTGAGTTGACCTAGCCTATATTTCAGTCTGTTTCTTCGACCAGTTCATCTGAGAGGAAGCAAAGGCTTATGAAGTTATGATGTCTAAGAGGAAGCAAAGGCTTATGAAGTTATGATGTGTAAGTATTAGATCTCCATTGTGCTTGAGATGTGGGGGCTTATCATAAGGGATATGAGTGTAATGTTTGTTTTGTTTTTTTTAAAATAATTTAAAGGAATTTATATACAGAATTTCCTTAGAAATGTTAGATGTATCTATAGTTCTATTACCTGCTAGCATTTTCATATGGTTTTATATACGAATATCAAGTGCTTCTCCTGTACGAGATTCCTCATGGTCACCATGGTGTGTTATCAAGATATCCTTTTTGTTCTGCTTTTGCATCAGCAATTGCTCAATCTAGTTGTTACTAAATTTTTAGTCTAAGTGGGCTAATCTACTTTTCTTTTTACGTATAAAACAGGTGTATCAAGATTGCAATTGTGCATGATATTGCAGAAGGTAATTAATTTCCAGTTTTTTTTTTTTTTTTTTGAGTGTGTGTGTGTGTTTGTGTGTGTGGAATTCTTTATGCAAGGTGTGTGCTTAAAGGTCTTCTTGGCATCGTGATATTTAATAATTTTTATTTTTTTATATACACATGTGCTGTATATATGTCTTGCGTGTATTCATGTGTTTTTATATTTGCATGATTGATAGACTCTTTATTTTTTTCAGCTATTGTTGGTGACATCACTCCCTCGGATGGAGTTCCCAAAGCAGAGAAGAGTAGACTTGAACAGGCAGCTCTGAATGAAATGTGTGAAGTCCTTGGTGGAGGATTAAGAGGTGCACATTTTGTATGAATGACGGCATAATGAAAACAACCATAATTGAATGTGCTTCATTTTTTTAAATCTGCAGCTGATGAAATAAAGGAGCTGTGGGCAGATTACGAGAACAACGCTTCAATTGAGGCCAATCTTGTGAAGGATTTTGACAAAGTATTGTGCAATTCTGAACTTCACTTAATTAGTACAAAGGCATTTAGAATTACAATAAAAATTTGTTTGTGTATTCCTACTTTTTATTTGAATTGATCACGCGAGTAAGTGTTGGATAGTGATTTATGTCTACCATCATTCTATGACCTATGTGTTTCAATATGGCTCAAATGAGATTCAGGGACTTGGGGTATAAGTTCCACTTGTATATGCCAATTTTAAGAAGCCATTTCGTAATTTTTCATGTGGCATTTAATAGGGCAAAAATCTTCAGCGACTGAGTAATTGCATTTCAATGAGGTCTTATATAATAATTTTTGTTGGTGCAATGATGTAGTTTAGGATATGCTAGTTATTACATCATTTCTCCTCTTTAGTATTGCTAATATATTCTTGGTGGCCTGGCAGACTAGAACCCTATTAAAAGAGGGGTACGTTTTTTTCTAGAAGGCAAAATCTATTGGACATAATAACTGTTAAGTTATATGCTTCAAACTTCTATGGGAGATGAAAACATACAGTAAAATGATATAACATTACTACTCAAAAAGCATTGCTATCAAATGTAGCATCCTAACTTCAGTATGCACAAACTTTCTATAAGCGTGTACATCACCGCATACATAAATATATTTATTTTGTGCCTTCCAACATGATGAAAGAACAAAAAACATATATAGTTGAATTTTTGGAGAAATACAATAGCTTTTAAGGTGTGATTTGTAACTTCAATGATTTCCGAAGTTGAAATTTGGATGTCATGGCCTTTTTGTCTACTTTGGTTCCATAGCATATCTGCATCTACATAATATCATCATTGATCATGCGACGTGCTCACCCGCAAATCTGCAATATGTATCATTTTTTTGCGGAGTTACGGTCATTCTGTATATTTTATGAAATTGACCGGCCGATGACCTTCTAAACTCAGGTGGAAATGATTCTTCAAGCTTTGGAATATGAAATGGGTATGTATTCTTTTCTGAGTTAGTGACTTGTTTCCACCTCTTGCTACATTTATATGTGAATCACATCATATATTTTATAATATTTGGCACACATCATTGTGGGATATCTTCATCTTTTGCATGTATGATTTTGCCGCTGCCTGTAAATGCTTGATGAATAGTACTATTATCAAATTCCGATTCAAGTATTTCGCGTTACTTAGTCGGGGTGTATGTGCAGGGGATATTAAATGGATATATGCGTTTTAATATAATTGATTTCTCGTGGTTGATATGATGAGCATACTGATATTTTACAAATAGTGAACCTGATAATTAAACATTAATTTACAGTCTATCTGGATTAATCTGAAGACAATCTGATTATAAAGTTTAAGAAATTCATTAATTAAGATTAAATTTCTTATGATCGAGATTAAAATAAAACCCCTGTGCTCATTGGAAGAGTTAATGAGGTGCCACGTTAATCTTTTTTCTTTCTAAGAGTTGTTGCCACTCAGATCAAAATCATTTTTCTCCCATATCCGTTCCAGTGATCGATTAAGTGAGGGCATCTAAGCAGTTAAAGACAGGCAATTTTGGAAAGCCTGCATTAACGTGTATTTCCTAATAACCTATCTTGGATGTGTCAAGAGTATAACAGCATTTCTCCACCACAACTGAAAACTCTTTCATAGGGTATTGAAACCACTATATATTGGTTATCTGCAATTTTCCCTAAATTTAAATCTCTTCTTACACCAGATAAAGAAATATATAAAGTCAATGAGCTAGTTGCAGGGCAAAAATGTTCTGCCTTTAAAGAGATTTGCAAATAATGTTTAAAAAAAAAGTAAATTGAGATTTACATATTTACCTTTAAAAATTGTAAGGTCCAAACCATTCTTTCTTAACTACCAGCTTCCAAGTCAAGTTAAAATTTTACACAGATCTCGTAAGCGGATTTTCGCATCAATCTTCTTGTATTATACAGTAGTTACTGACTACTTGGAGTGGACTGTATGCCCGCTTTGCTAGGCTTTAATATAACTAATGGTCAAAGTATGATTTTGGCCCATGACATTCGGTGTAATAATCTGCTGCAGAAATCATACATGTTGCTAATGTGCATGCTCGTTGAAAGAGAAATGGATCACTTGTTTCCACATGCAAGCCCTAAATTGATCTTTGATGTAGAAATGCTGGTCTTTGTTGAAGAACTGAGTAATCTAAGAAGCAAGTACATCAAATAATTCATGGGAGTGTTGTTGGGTTACGCCAGCGTCCTGACCATCTACCGTGGCCGGTGCGGAACAAAAACTGACGTTTAAAATTTTTGGCGCTTAAAATTTTTGGCGCTAACGAAACCCGTCTAAGATCGAACCATAAACCAATACTAGAAAACTATAAAAGCTAAACTACAAGGTTAGAATGGTTATACCGAATGAACCAAGTCCTTCGGTCTTCTACCACCTTCCCAAGCTCCTCAAGGCGTCCTCGATTGAACTTGGCCACCGGTCTTCCTCCGTCGAAGATGATCCACCCGAGAGATGTAGCTCTTGGCTCTAGCTCCACACCATAAACAAGTGAAGCAACTAGGGGCTCTAGATTGCTAATCTAGAGTGCCTAGGATGTAGTGAATGGATTTATGTGTTTATCTATCTCACTTCCTCTCTTAATTCTCAACTCATGAGATTGTAAAGCGGAGGTTGAGGTTGAAGGTGGCGGAGCTCATGGAAAACTTAGAGAGGAGAGTGAAGCTAATGGTGAGAGTAGAAAACTCAAGTGAGAATGAATGAGCTATCCATGAGAGAAATTCACATGCTAGCTTTTGTAAAAACATATTTTTCCAATTTAATATCAAACCCATGCTTGAATAGTTTGCGCAAATGAATTAATTCATTTGTGCACACTATGCAAGCATGGTCCTCATCATACTCCCCTTTCTCAATAATCCACCTCATTATCCATTTAAAGTAAATGGTCAAACCCAAAATGAGGTGTTCACCTTCTAAAATGTTTTCCGGATAAATACGTATTACATTCTACTGTATATACATATATGTATTCGTACCGAAATACGAATACCCGAAGAGATAGAATAACACAAAGAACATAATACTAGAATATACATATCGAAATACATATACATAAATTATTAAATCAATACCTGATTTAATAATCCGGCTCAAACCCGAGCCGACTAGTATTATCAACTGTCCGATCGAAAGTCCTGGTATATAGTACAATCAATCGATCGGAACCCTGCACGTATCCAATACGGCTACTACATCATTTTGCCAGAACCAGCGAAACCCTCTGCGTGGGACTCTAAAGGCTCGTTAATATGCTGGCAGTGGGTTTAACCACAAGTACGCCAACGGCACTGGCTGTACGTAACGGCTATACAGGTATTGAGCGAAAGGAAGGTCGACGAACAAACTCATCCAAACCCCTGCTGAGCCTGTCAGTGACAATATCCGTACAGTCCGGTCTGTTCGTCTAAGAGTATCGCATATTGAATCTAGAGGGGTGGATAAAGTCAGACCCTAATAACGCGATATTTCATGTCGATACGAAGCCCATCACCAACTGAAAAACTAATGATTCAAATCGGTAATTCTCGACTATCTTGGCTAAGGATTTCTGGTGATGGCCACCCATGCACTGCGCGATATCAACCCCCAATACCGGGAGAGACGAATCCCCGACGATCCGCTCACTGCCTCAATGTGGCGTGGGACCGTACCCAACTAAAACCTGTTTGCACGACTCCTTTGAGCCGTGGTAGGGTAGTAATCAAAACACAGTGGGAACTCACACGAGACAAATGACGATCTCAGGTCGACAGACTAACCTGTGCACATGTCACCTGGGAACTGCTATCTAACAATAGGTATAATACCAACTACCATGTTCCCGGCGTGTCCGTCCAGTGTACTCATAACCAAATGGGCACCTGTATACTATCTTAGGTGACTGACTGACACCAATGGCTTGTGAGACCGACACTGCCCCTCGTCGGGGTCTCGATAAGTATACACTAGTCTACTCCGGAGTATCGATGCCCAGTCTCGATACTCTCTCGACTAGGGTCATTTAAGGATGCGCTTATAGACCGCCCAGCTTCCATGTATATGATCGCCATCATAATGCTGGTAGTCAAGCAAGAATCCTATAGGCTCTATCAACATGTAATAGTGATCTGTAATACCATATAATACATGTACATGATGATAAATGCAAACCAGATAGCATACTATCATTTTGAGTAAGATTGTTCTATCCGTATAGGCCCTCCCTCAATCATCTCAATCGCGTGCCTGCGATTACAATAATTGACTTGATGGCACTATAGCAAACAATCTCTCACTTGCACTTAAGGCTAATTATTGCGGTATCGCATACTCACAGCCCGTGTGATACCGAACACCCAACTTCTCTACTAATCATCCTCGCAAAGCCCGTTTGAGAAACTATTGTGTTTGAGAAATAGCCTCAGTGAGTGTATTCGCTCCAATGTTTCTATCCTAATCTCTCTATATCTCAACTTTGCGGAGAACGATTATCTTCCGAAATGAGCAATACATATCTTAGAATTTGTGTGGATATCTGATGGGACCCAGTTCACAAATGAACTCCAAATCCAACAAACTTTTTGGACTGTATCATCCACTGAATTTAATCAGTATCCTGCACCATGTTTTCCTCAGTATCCGCTTGGACCACCTGTCCAACATACTGCTCCTCAAAAAGAGGGAAATTGTAACTCTGACAGCCACTCAGTCATCCAGGTCACCTTGGAAGTCAGAAATGATAACCGTCTCTCGAAGGGAGGCTGCCGTTACCATATACCAAGAACATCCACTTATATTCATAACTGCTTTCCCGTGTTTCTTCAGGATTGGATTAATATATACTTATTGCAGCCTGTGCAAAAGCAATATCTGGTGTGGTACTTGACATCTCATGATTGACTCAATTGCTATGCCAATTATGCAAATCTCTCTTCTCATCAGTCTAGAAGACATCTCTTTAGAAATATTGACTCCATCACTTGCGGGCACACCACCACACCGGAGTCATCTATTCTAAAACACTTTAGAATAGTGCCGAGTACCTTAATTGGGACATTTCCCAATCTAGTTCTAAAACCATAGATCTAGTTACCAGAATCTCTTATATTTTATCCAGATCTTATATGGAGAAAACACCTTGTGACAACTACAGTATAACTGATCGTAGTATAGGAATATCACTTCCTATAAAGAGCATGTCATCAAGAAACCAGTATATCACTCCCTACTACCTTCTTATCAGGTCCATCTGTTCTGATGAAGTCAAACTCTATGACTGTCACATCAAAACTGGACGATTTATCTCCGCTATACGTACTTTAGTCTATAAATAGACATAAGCTACTTGCCCACTAAGTTTCCGCTGTTCCCACTGACTACAGTAACCCTCGGGCAGAGTCATATACACGTGCACTTCTAAAGCTAGTTTAGAACGTTGTTATACTCATCCTCTTGCCAGACCTCATAGTCTAGAACAACAGTAGTGACAAGTTTGGGTAATCCAAAACCTCCCTGTCACCGTCTTTGAGGAGACCGAAGTACCTCTCGGGTGACTGAGGTTACCCACCAAATCTGCGGAGTGACTAATGGATCGTTGAAACCAATTGAATCTTTTGGTTCTACTAAATTTTCAGTAATCGTTTGTGGTTCTGGAATAACTTCCAGTTCTACCATACTCCCACTAATGTTTTCTGAAAAGAATCCACTTTACTAAAACTGTGGTGAGTCAAGAACAATATAGCTATTGATCTTCCAGATGGTAGAATGTTAACTCTCGTCAAAGCCCGAGATAACCCACAAACTGCCGTTACTGAAACGTGCCTAGAGTCTATTCGGATTCTGGTTTTAAGCATAAGCTGGGCAACTCCATATACTTTAATATCGTTGAGATATGAATCCATTCTATTTATCTAATATAGAAACAAATGCACTAATTTAATTTGAACCAGATTCAAAATACATGCAGCCGATTCCAGTGCATATCAACTAGATGGAAAGAGGCCAAGCAACATTCCTCATCAAGGAATGCACCCACACATAGTAACCTGAAAGAGAAGCAAGTTCTCAAAACTATTATTTACAACGGAATACCAAACATAAGTATCTACATCTTCGATCATCTTGAAAAATCCCGATACTTGCAACATATGGTTCTCTACTTTATTCTTATATCTATATCTTCTCAAAATTTGGACCTTGTATTTCAACGAAATACTTGTCTAAAACTAGAGAAGTCATGAGTAAACGGAATATAGTATGAGTACCAACCCCTTTGTCCTCACGGACACCAGACGACATACAATACTCTGTATAAGTCCACTGAGTTTAATAACTCAAACCATGTGCGTCGTAGGTTGTAAACTGTGCTATGGTTAAGAAGAATTACACCGCTGTTGAATGCATCTTACCTAACCATCAACTGATATAGGTAAATGTCAGAGACATAATTTCAAAAAGTTATATCACTTTATAAAATAAATGTATAAATATATCAGCTTGAAATTGATGCATAACAACGGATATTCAAAACCAAATATTTGCCGTTAGGCAAAACCCAGGTGATTTCCTCAAATATCACCAATTACATAGAATTTCGATATGATGAGGATCTAATCACCCAATTCCCAATATCTTACTCCCACTCACCATCTGTAACGCCATACATATGTGAGAATCAAATCTGGTAAATACATATCTTGGAGTTAGAATCTAATTGGGAAAACAGTTTTCAATTTACACCGTACAGTAAAACTGAAACATGAAAATGTTTCGAAGGGGTAGCCGGGTATTCTTAGTAATGCCTATTCTACTATCCAGATTCATGACTTTAACCGTATATTCCCTTGCCCTCACTCCAATCCCTTTATATGTCTTTACTTATTACCTTATGTACATCACATTTAGACTAATTGATTTTCTTCCTTCCCTATCCTTCGACACCAGCCTATGGTTTGGAAGAAGACTATCCAATAAGCGTAATAGGTGTACTCTCCTAACACTAGGCAACCTGAGAGAAGGTAAAGGGAAATGACAACTGGATAATCATATTCTATTTCTCCAGAACCAGAATCCATTCTCGAACTGAAACGAGTTCCTTTGAGTTCGTATGCAACTATATAATGGTATATCCAAGAAATGTGGATCTTCGTAGTGATATGGAGTGTTCTGGAGAGATGCAAATGGGATGTAGGAGTGATAATGGTATATTCGGTTTCGCCGTGAATGATAGTCGCAATCTCCTTTGCCGTTATTCTAATCCCTTTATATGTCTTTACTTATTAACTTCTGTACACCATATTTAGGCTAATTGGTTTCTTCCTTCCCCATCTTTCGGTACCTGCCAATGGTTTGGAAGAAGACTATCCAATAAGCGCAATAGGTGTACTCTCTTAATACTTGGAGCTCCCGCAACCTGAGAGAATGTAAAGAGAAAAGACAACCGAATAATCATATTCAATATCTCCAGAACCAGAATCCATTCTCGAACTAGAACGAGTTTTTTCGAGTTCGTATATAACTATACGATGGAATATCCAAAAATATGGATTTTCGTAGTGATACGGAATGTTCTGGAGAAATACAAAGGGAATGTAGTAGTGGCAATGATATGCGATTTAATGACAATCCCAAAACCAAAGTGTTTTAAGAATGTTCGGTTAACTTGGTTCATAAGTTTTAGTGTAAGATCAGGCCATGGTCGCTGCCAAAGAGAGAAAAGAAACACTCAGCGTGCACTCTAACATAGATTAAATTAGTTAATCATTTTATCTAATCAGAATCGCTCCCACTGTTTTCTCGAATTCTCCTTCAAACTCTAAAAGGAGAATTAGCCGGGATCATCTGAAAATCACCCGAAATCACCCGAGAAGTAACACCTACTCATCAGTGGGAATCGGGATCCAACTATCATCGCATGATAACTTGATGGAAGCCACTCAAGTCACCTCACTCCAGAAGGTATGCGCATGCCTGGCAAGTTTCCTGTATATTTGAAACTCCCGATATGGTTTTTGCCCCTAGGACCCTAATGACCTTGACGGAGTCGACAAATCAAAAAGTCCTAGTCAAGTTCAACCCGTCATTATCTTGATTGCATTAAACCCACCCGCACGAGCCCTTGACGGAGTCAACAAGGCCGCACGACTGTCATAACCAATCGCATCGTATGCTACAAACAAGCACCACTTAGCTACCGTACACTACGCCTCGACGGAGTCAACAAACACAGCATGAATACCAAGTACTACTCGTAGGAAATGACGGAGGGCTACGACTGGTTTTTTGTGAAAAACCTTTAACGTAATGAACTTGCTATCGTTGAAGAAATCTGAGCAGTTTTACAAATATATAGTGGCACAATCTTTTGCTAAAGAGGTCACTCCATGTGAAAGGATCTCTGCTCTTTCCTCATCGAATGAGGTGCATGATATTCTTAACTGAATCCACAATGCAAAGCTAAAGAATCGACTATAGTGAAATTATTACGATGGCGCAAACTATTGTCCAAGAGGTCACTCCCGATGAGGGGATCTCGGCTCTTGCCTCGTCGAATGAGTTGCTGGATATTCTGAACCGAATACCGCTCTGCAAAGCAAAAGGAAACGTCCTGTAATAATAGTTTTTGAAAATTTGGTTCCAACATCATATAAGTTTGTTTTTCCTTGCATTAATCAGAATTAATGCAGTCCCATCAACTAATCCATATCACACCAGAAAAAGAAACGAAAATAAAATGTAGGTATATGCCATCCGCATTCGCCACGGGGACCTGTCATGTACCGTTAGGTTACTTAACTAACGGCAGTGCGGAGGCTGGACTAGCGCGGATGCAAAACATATATATCTACTAGTATATATAAATAAATATATATATAACATACGTCTTAGGCACGATATAAGCAACATCACAGAATCTCAGCAAGCAACACAGAATGGTGGATTATTTTGGAGCCTCGGGTTTCATTTGAGCCGCAAATGAGACCCGACGTTCTCGGTCGTGTGGATAGCCCGTGCAATGAAAAGCTGGAACCCCTACGAGCGCGGCAAGTTACCCGCCAATCCCTGAAATGAGGCAACCCCAATCAACAAAGTGAATGGGTCATCCAGCACTTCATGGAATCCGGTAACTTGAGCACCTCTCTGTGGATCATCCTATACCCCCTACGAGTACGACGAATAGCTCGCCAATTCTAGAGTAAGGCCTCCGTCTGTCTCAACGCCATGAGATGCGGGCCCGTTGCCTTCTAGAACCCGGTTATTCGTGCACTCCACCGTGGGGTAATCCTAGTACAGAAAAGAAAAGCATATACAATGGCGACATCAACCTCAACCCGGTCGTGCCCCAATAAAAAAATTATACAATCTGGTGGAGAGCAGTCCACATGTCGGACGCTCGTCCCGCAATAACAAATATACAAATGAATCTTAACTGTACTACTACTATTGCACCACCGGCTATCCACCACGGCAATCCAACCACAATATCAGCACAAACACAGAACTTCAACGTGAATGTCATGTTCGCAAACTCGTCTAATAGAACATATAGCAATTAGTTGGGTTATACCGCTCGAATGACATTCACAGTCGCAGATATATTCACATGTACTGATAAACACGAACTTAAAATTTCGATCGACTAAACATTTCCAAATTAGCCTCAAATGCAATCCAGCACTCAAATAAATCTGGGCCAAAATCATATATCACAAAAATCATATTTCCAAATAATAGGGTGCCAAATGAAATTTTGCACAGAAAGACCACGAAACCGCCGCGCAACCGCGGCCAATGCACATGTTATGCCGCGGTTCCGCGGCAAGGTTATGGGTTCAGGTGTTCAAATTTCGTATGGTGCCTTATAAATGCATGCACGTATTTTTAAGACCCTCTGAAAGATTTTTGAACAAGTTTGAAAAAACGGCAGCAAGAATGTCAAAACGGAAATACGATTCAGAAAAATTGGTCGATCGAGATTTTAACTTTGTGCAAACTAGCCAGTAATGGTTTATGGGGTGGCTCTGATACCATGTTGGGTTACGTCAGCACCCTGGCCATTTACCGTGGCTACCGCGGAACAAAAACTGGCGTTTAAAAAACTTTGGCGCTAACGAAACCCGCCTAAGATCGAACCATAAACCAATACCAGCAAACTATAAAAGCTAAACTATAAGGTTAGAATGGTTATACCGAATGAATCAAGTCCTTCGGTTTTCTGCCGCCTTCCTAAGCTCCTCAAGGCGTCCCGACTGAACTTGGCCGTCGGTCTTCCTCCATCGAAGATGATCCACTCGAGAGATGTAGCTCTTAGCTCTTGCTATAAACAAGTGAAGCAACTAGGGGCTCTAGATTGCTAATCTAGAGTGCCTAAGATGTAGTGAATGGATCTATGTGTTTATCTATCTCACCTCCTCTCTTGATTCTCAACTCATGAGATTGTAGAGAGGAGCTTGAAGGTGGAGGAGCTCATGGAAAACTTAAAAGAGGAGAGTGAATCTAATGGTGATAGTAGAAAACTCAAGTGAATGAATGAGCAATCTATGAGAGAGAAATTCACATGCTAGCTTTTATAAGAACATATTTTTCCAATTTAATATCAAGCCCATGCTTGAATAGTTTGCGCAAATGAATTAATTCATTTGTGCACACTATGCAAGCATGGTCCTCACCATACCCTCTTTCTCAATAATCCACCTCATTAGCCATTTAAAGTAAATGGTCAAACCCAAAATGAGGTGTCCACCTTCTAGAATGTTTTCCGGATAAATACGGATTACATTCTACTGTATATACATACATGTATTCGTACCGAAATACGAATACCCGAAGAGATAGAATAACACAAAAAACATAATACTAGAATATATATATCGAAATATATATACATAAATTATTAAATCAATACCTGACTTAATAATCCGGCTCAAACTTGAGTCGGCCAGTATTATTAACTGTCCAATCGAAAGTCCTGGTACATAGTACAATCAATCGATCAGAATCCTGCACGTATCCAATACGGCTACTACATCATTTCGCCAGAACTAGGGAAACTCTCTATGTGAGACTCTAAAGACTCGTCAATACGCTGACAGTGGGTTTAACCACAAGTACGTCAGCGGCACTAGCTGTATGTAACGGCTAACCAGGTATTGAGCGAAAGGAAGGCCGACGAGCAAACTCATCCAAACCCCTACTGAGCCTGTCAGTGACAATATCCGTACAGTTTGGTCTGTTCGTCTAAGAGTATCGCATATCGTGTCTAGGGTTGGATAAAGTCAGACCCTAATAACGCGATATTTCATGTCGATACGAAGCCCATCACCAACTGAAAAACTAATGATTCAAATCGGTAATTCTCGACTATCTTGGCTAAGGATTTCTGGTGATGGCCATCCATGCACTGCGCGATATCAACCCCCAATACCGGGAGAGACGAATCCCCGACGATCCGCTCACTGCCTCCATGTGGCGCGGGACCGTACCCAACTAAAACCTGTTTGCACGATTCTTTTGAGCCGTGGTAGGATAGTAGTCAAAGCACAGTGGGAACTCACACGAGACAAATGACGATCTCATGTCGACACTAACCTGTACACATGTCACCTGAGAACTGCTATCTAACAATAGGTATAATACCAACTAGCATGTTCTCGGCGAGTCCGTCCCGTGTACTCATAACCCAATGGGCACCTGTATACTATCTTATGTGACTGACTGACACCAATGGCTTGTGAGACCGGCCACCGTCCCTTGTCGGGGTCTCGATAAGTATACACTAGTCTACTCCGGAGTAATCGATGCTCAGTCTTGATACTCTCTAGACTAGGGACATTTAATGATGCGCTTATAGACCGCCCAGCTCCCATGTATATGATCGCCATCATAATGCTGAAAGTCAAGCAAGAATCCTATAGGCTCTATCAACATGTAATAGTGATCTGTAATACCATATAATACATGTACATGATGATAAATGCAAACCAGATAGCATACTATCATTTTGAGTAAGATTGTTCTATCCGTATAGGCCCTCCCTCAATCATCACAATCGCGTGCCCGAATATAATAATTGACTTGAGGGCACTATAGCCAACAAGTGTAACACTATATTTGGTGTCCCAATCTTAGCTGTTTAATTTATACTTGGCTGATTCAACTTGAATTCCTTGCAGAACATGGAAAGGTCTTAGATGAGTTCTTTCTTTCTACAGCAGGTACTGACAAAACCAGTGATTCATTAAGAAATATAGTGAAAAGTTTAGCTTGTGTGGATTGCTTACATGATCCGATTTCTAAATTTCAATCTTTCAGGCAAATTCCAGACGGTTGTCGGGAAAAGTTGGGCGGCAGAGGTTATTGCAAGAAGGAATAGAAGGCTTGGAAAACAAGCATAACTTATTAAATCATTTTTTCCATATAAGCCGATTGGATTATCAGAGTTTACATGTTTTCTATTTATTTTGATAGTCTAGTGACTTGAAGCTTTTAACAGCAACAAATAGAATGTGGGAGAAATTTGAAGCTGCTTGAAATTTTGAACTTTTGTCAATTTCTCCATTGGCGGCCACCAATTTTGTTCTTTTAATTTTTATCCAATTAAAGTAGAATGTAATAAAGAGAGTGACGTCTACAAGTATATTCATGGAGGGGTATTATAAAGAGTATCAGCCTTTTTAGTTGGGCGTCTCATCAGCAAAAAAAGGTTTCAAGTTAATAGTTTTTTGTAATTTTTTCGTGAAATTCCTTGTGCTTGTTCAGTTTTGGTGCCTTGAACTCTCCACAGCTTTCTTGTTATGTGATCAACAAATTTGGTAGACAATTATAGGGTATGGTATAATTAGTCTCTGATATCGACAATGGCCATGATTTCTAATTGAGTGAAGATTGTATGTGTGATTTTGCCATAAAATGCTGTTATATGCTATCAATAAATAGCTGTCAGATTTTGTTAGCTAAAGTGGAGGAAGATGCTATTTATTGCAAGTTGTATCCACGTTCTGGAAAATGGTGATGTGCAAATGCTCTGTCAATTCTTAAGCCAGAGTTTTTATTGATTGTATGGGATGACAGAATTGGTTCTTCGTTGAAGATGAATTTTATTTTGCTTGGGGCATACTTCCTTTAAATGTCAGGGTTAAGATATTGTGATGTTGAGAATACAATTTGTTAATGGATCACAAATGGTGAATTAAAATGTAGGAGTTTTGGGGAGATGGCCTATTTTGAACAAACTGTGAAGAGCATCACTTGCTTTGTTTGATTCTCACAGTGCATGAATAATTTATGTTGCTTGCTATAAACATCAAGGGAGTTCAGTCTTTCATTTGACAAAGAGTTAACTTGCGCAGTCATGTAAATGTGAGTAAAACAGGTGGACGGATGACTATGGTTTTATAGTGGAGAGATTGACCTCTCAATCCCCGGGTCTTGCAACCTGCAGCCCCATTAATAGCCCCATTAATATTTTCGGCTAAATCTTAATCATGACATTTTCTTTGTAGTTTTGTATTGATATAAGAGTCCATCAAAAGTTGGTCTACCAACATTTTGCTCAGCAAATATAAATATGGCCATCATAAAATGAAAATTTAGCATCTGCTACATAAAATTTATTTATTGACCAGACTTATTTATTCAAATCTGTAATTTCCAGCACCAATTATAATTTTGTGCAAATTTAATATTTCAATGTTCGATTTTACACCCCCCCCCCAACAGAACAATTATGTCAAAAATAATTCCCTAAAAATGATTCCCATTGATGACTCAGCCCAGTCCAGATTCCATAGAACACAAATAAGAAACCTCAGAAAAGCAATGGAAACGTTTTCAGACAGCAACCAACCTCCTCTCTCCCCTTTCCCTTTCTCTCTTCTTCTCTCTTTCTCTCTCCTCTCTTTCTCCCCCTCATCATCAATCCATGGAGGATGAAGTCATTCAAAGGGTTTTAGAAGAAGGCGGCAGAGATTACACAAGCAGGCGCAGCTCTTATCCCAACTCTCCTCCATCTCCAACCCCATCTGCTTCCTCGATTCTCCAATCACTTCCTCTTCATGTGGTAAGTTTGGTATTGGCCCATCTCTTAAAATTTGTTTATTTTGAATGATATAATCGATTCATGTTTTTACTTTCAAAACAGTCTTTTGATCATGGGTACTATCTGTTGGTGAAAGCCATTCAAGAACTGAGGGAGAAGAAAGAGGGGCACGTGGTCACTGTTGGGATTGGTGGCCCAAGCGGGTCTGGTAAAACTAGGTAAAAATCAGAAAATATTGTTGATTTTTTTATGGGAGATTTAATTGTTTTGATTCTGTGGGTATTGTAGTTTGGCTGAGAAGGTGGCTTCGGTTCTTGGGTGTGTTGTGATTTCGATGGAGAATTACCGGAGCGGCGGAATGGATGATGGGAATGACTTGGATTCCATAGATTTTGATGCCCTTGTCAGGAATTTGCAGGTTTGTGGGTTCATTTTAGAGGATTGCGAAATTTGTATTAGTTGGTTTGATTATTGTGGTTGTGCTGCCTGGTATTGTTGTGTCTTTGATATTTAATCCAATCATCTAAGAGTGTTGGAACAACCGTAGGGCTGTGTAATTTGGTTATTTTGGTTATTTTTTGTAATCTTTTGATGCTTTTGTAAAAAAATTTATGACACGGTCCTGCTCTTCTCTCTCAAAAAATAAAAAAATAAAAAAATAAAATCTAAGGGCATTAGAAATATTTGATTTTTGGTTGAGGCCTAGTTTGGCAATAGCATTCTTTTTGTCGAGTTAGAAATTTTCAGCGCCGAAACGTTTGCTTTTGTGGAGTTTCCAAACTCCAAATATATAAAATTAGGTTGTGTTTGGGAACCAATTATTATTAACTTCGGGATTTGGGACCAACTGGGATTAGCGTAGTTGGTAACAATTTCCTCTCCAAAATGTGAGAGGTCGCACTTTCGATCCCTAAGAGGGGTTGATCTCAAAAAAGAAAAAACTTAGGGATTTGGGAGCTTGTGAATGGGTAAACTTGGGTTTGGGGGAAAAAATCATATACGAGTGTAAATTTTCCATGCTCCAATCTTGAAACGAAAATAGAGTTACATTAGGAACTGGATTTTGTATGTAAACGAGCCTTAGTTTCATGATAATTAAACGCAACCGTGCTGCCAAACTAGGCCTGATTGATCCATTGGAGGGATCTAAAACCTGCATGGAAGTGCTACTTGAAAAACTGATTCAGAAATTATATATAATCCCTGCTCTTCATAAAAAAAAATTAATTTTCTGAATGTTTTGTCTCATTGGAGAATATTGATTTATAGAAATGACATCCCATATGGAAGAGATAATAGCCATTTTTTCCTTAAAAATATGTACTCGAATTTTTTTTTCTCCAGGAACCAAAATTTATTTTTTAGCCAAGGACTTTTTTTTTGACTAGACTCAACAACATGAACAGAAATATTTATTTACCCTATGAAACCTTTTCACCTTGTGCCAGAAGACTTCTCCAAGGAATTTTCATTTCCGCTACTTTTCAGCAGTTGTGGTATTGGTGCCCTTTCTTCCAAGCTAATAATGTGGCTTTTTGGATGATTAGGATTTGGTGAAGGGCAAGGATACTCTGATGCCATTGTTTGGTTTCCAAGAGAAACGATGCATTGGTTCGAAGCCACTGAAGGTTTCTTCATCTGGAGTGGTTGGGCCCTCTTGAATTATCGGTTTTAAATCTTAATAATAATCCGTTCAATATCCATCACATTTCCAAGATTTACTTCACGTTGCAGGTGATTGTAGAGGGTGCTTATGCTTTGCATTCAACACTCCGATCTTTACTCGATATTAGAGTTGCTGTGGTAATATTGATAGATTCCAACTCCATTTCTAGCAGGAAAATAAATAAATAAAAGTCTAAATTACACTAAATAATCCTTAAATATAAGTGTTTTCCAGATACCTACCTTAAAGTTTTTATTTATTCCAGTAAACTTTGGTTTTATGGGCATTTTATAATAAGAATTCTCTTAAAACCAAGTTTAAGATATGTAACTGTAATTTAGAAAAAATTAAAATAATTTGCTGAAAAATCCTCACAAAAAATTATAGTAATTTACTGCATAATGCTCACAGATAATGGTAGTTTAGTGTGATTTATCCTAAACAAATAAAATATTCTACTTACTGAACTTATTTTGGTACCTCAGGTTGGTGGTGTTCATTTCAGCCTCCTTTCTAAAGTTCGGCATGACATTGGAGACACATGTTCACTTGACCATCTCATTGATAGCATATTCCCATTATTTAGGAAGCACATTGAGCCGGACCTCCATCATGCTCAGGTTTGGTTGATGTAGCTCTTCGCATTCTATTTTACATGTTTATTTCAATTTTTCAATCTCTTCTCTGTGTTTCTGGAACAGATTAGAATCAACAATAGTTTTGTTTCATCTTTCAAAGAGCCTTACTACAAGCTGAAATGTAAAAGTGAGGTCCGTATCTCTTCCCTTTACATCTTGTATAACGGGGATGCATAATTCTTGTGTCGTTTGCTTGAATGCTTGAACTATCTTTCCTCGCCCAACATTTACTGTCACGCCCCGCTTTCCAGAGTGCGCTAACTACGGCACGTGACAGAGCCAACGATGCTATTTGTGGTTAGGAAACATCCCTCCACAGTCACATTACGGCTGTCTATAGGATATCAAGAACAGAAAAATATAAAACTATCTAATACATGTCCATCTGCCAGAATAAAAAAGTCAAGAAACATATAAGCGGAAACGATAAAATCCAATAAATAACATCTGGAAGTACGTCCCAATATGGGCTCACATTAAGAAATAAAAGCCACGGAAAAAAATAACTAAACTAAATACCACTAACACGGTCCTCACTGCTCGACATCGGTGCGTCATAAGATCAAACAATAGTAATAACCAGGGTGTAACCAGATGTACATGCATGAATATAAATCAACAGCATGGACATAACCGGTAAACACGGATATGAAACAGTGAGATGTATATGTGTATGTGAAGTGCGGTGTGTAATTTAAACTGTACTACTGGGTTATCTACTCTAAAATTTTTGAAATCAATTTAATGGAATCGTCGATATAACTCAATAGTATCCCGTGCATGTCCGGGACCACAGTCCAGATTCTCGGGCTGAATCCGAGACGTGCCGCTAGGCAGTAAACATGTAACATGTAAGACGAATGATGTCAGCATCATCATCCCGGGGCTGGCCTAGCCCGTAAAAATTGATCAGTATAAGCATCGAACCGTCGAGTTACAAGTCATGTTTCATTATTGATTTCCCCTTATCCACAAGGTTATGTGTTCAAGTCAGGTATTGATAATATGGAGCAAATGCCAACACAGGATCAAGTGTGTACAGATTTTGTCTATGTAGACAACATATTACGTCCGTTAGGACAACAAGTCAGAATTGTCTGCATTAGTAACAAGACCAGGTAACAAGTCAAGTAGTGTATCATGGCAAGTCATGTGGTGTATATGTATCAAGTGGATACCAAAAGTAAAACTGTAAACGGTATCGGGATCACAGTAAATAGTGCTGATGTCAGGATGCATATGTATCCATCTGTAATAACCTATATATATATACATGACTACTCATGATGCAAGCTAGATAACATGGCATGATAATATAATAGTGAAATGACATCAGGGTGTTCCGGTATGCAACTAGATTGCAATAGACAGTACTGATACGTACGGGTATCGTAAAACGGTAAAACTGTAACATGGAATGCACAATTAAACTATATGTAATTGTTGGGGTAAAAATTTACACCCCCGTTGACCGAGTCAAAGTCAAGGTCAACCCTAAGCCAGGTGGGCCCAAGCCCAGGTCAAGCGGGCCCATGCCCAAGTCGAGTCCGCGGCCAGCCTCCTCCATGCTAAAATATAGATCATGTTATAAATAATTTTTATGTAATTTTTTATACATGAATGTATGCAAAATGGGCATAAAGCCAATATTTTGTAAGCCCATGGCTTATGTGCAAAAAGGAAATGGCGCATGAGCCATGGGATGGCTAAAAATGCCATTTTTGTGAAGCCCAAGGGGCTATATGCAAATATGTAAGCCTATAAAAGGCAAGATGATGAATAAAAAAAAAGACTTTTCATTCTCTCCACAAAAATTAGAGCTGAGCTCTTTCTTCCTTCTTCAAGGTTCCAAAACCTTCTTCTTTCTCTTGAATTAAATCAAGAGTTTTACTTTTCCTTTTTCAAAACAAATTAGTTTTTCACCACAAAACCCACACAGGGGAACTTGGATCTATCATTAGATCTGAAAAAGAAGAGATTTTGAGATTTCACATCTCTTGATCTTCAAGATCCAGCAAGCAACAGGAGGAAGAAGAACATCATTCACTAAACACAAAAAAATAATAAAAAAAAAACCACACTCAGGAGTCCAACTCCTTTTTGATTTCTCATCAGAGAAATCTTTTTAGGCTAAAAGCCTCTTTTTCTCGCCGGCGCTCAAGCGCAGAGCGCCTACGTGCCGACACGTGGCGCGCTTGCGCTCCAGCGCAAGCGCTCGAGCGCAAGTCGCCCTCGTGCCGACACGTGGCGTTCTTGCGCTCCAGCGCAAGCGCCCGAGCGCAAGTCACCCTGGTGTCGACACGTGGCGCGCTTGCGCTCCAGCGCAAGCGCCCGAGCGCAAGTCGCCCTCGTGCCGACACGTGGCGCTCTTGCGCTCAAGCGTAAGCGCTCGAGCGCAAGTCGCCCTCGTGCCGACACGTGGCGCGCTTGCGCTCCAGCGCAAGCGCTCGAGCGCAAGTCGCCCTCGTGCCGACACGTGGCGCGCTTGCGCTCAAGCGCAAGCGCTCGAGCGCAAGTCGCCTACGTGCCGACACGTGGCGCGTTGCGCTCCAGCACTCTGCGCTCGAGCGCAAAGCGCCCACGTGCCGACACGTGGCGCGCTCGCGCTCAAGCACCTAGGCGCTGGCCCCACGCATCCTTTGGATGTCTTTTTCCCCTTTACTTATATATGCATATATATACACACATGTATACAAATTTGTGCACACACGCACTCCACGATATATCCAAAACCCCCCTTTCAAAACAGAACACACGTACACCGCACATTGGGTTCGCATGACTAGTTTAACCCGTTAATCGGAGGTTCCCTCGCCCCAAAGGCGAGGGGTAATTAACGGCAGCTTAGTCCGCGGCTGCCGGAGATTCGGATCCCCACAATCATTAAACCCCGGCCTACCCCAGGCAGGGGGAATCTGTAGTACGCCTGACAAGCGTGCGCGTATTCCCATCTCAATGGGGTGACGAAAAACACCCTACAGTAATATTTTTATTCATATGGATATAAATATAGTAGTATAGCATGTAGCAAGATAAACTTGCCTGATCGGATCTCACAACGGGGTGCGTACGCCGCGTTCGACATCGGGTAAACGTCGCGATGCACACACGCGCGTACAGAACTGAACCAAGCTGCTCAAGAACGTGAACACGCTGGATGAGGACGACGATTGGGTCGTCCGGATCATCGACGACGTGCGCGACTCCGACGATCACCAGAAAAAGAAACCAAGAAAGCAAAAAGAAGAAAAGAAGAAGAAAGGAGAAGAGGAAGGATCTAGGGTTTGGTGTTCTGGGTTTTGGGGTCAGAGACAAGGAGGCGAGGGGGTGGTGCCGACGACGATTCGCGGGTCTCTGGCGAGAAGGGTTCTTGGTGCTCGGGGTTCCAGTGGGTTCTCGTTGGGGATGAAGGGGAAGATGAGAGGTAGTGGTGATGGTGGTGATGAGGGCGGTGGGACGAGGGTGGTGGCGACAACGAAGTTTTCCGGCGGTGGAGGTTAGCGGCAGTTGTGGGGTTTCGGGAGTGCAGGGTTTCTTGGGGTTGGCTTGGGGTTTTGGAGGGAGAAGAGGAGTGGAGGTGGTGACGGGATTGGGACGAGGGTGAGGAGGTCGACGGCGACGGCGGGGGCGACGGCGAGGGCGTGGGTTAGGGTTCTCGTGAAGCGGGAGAGAGAAAGAAGAGAGGTGAGGAGAGAGAGGCTGTGGGTTAGGAATATAAATAGGTTTTAAAATATAATATTTAATATATAATGTATATATTGGAGAGAGTGACAGGTGAGGAAAAAGTTAGGATTTAGTTAAAAAATTATTTAAAAAAAGCATGTATATATATATTTTAACAGTTGAGAATATAATAATATATATATTATAGGATTTGTAGCTAATATCAAATCTACTCCGAAAAATACCCGGGTTGTGTCTAAAAATATAGTTTGAAAATACGGATAATATACGTATCAACCAAAACCATAATGCGAGTCCGGTTAAAGAAAATTCATACCCCCAAGAACGGAGACTCGTAATATGCACGTAGCGACCAAACGAGTCCGTTTCACTAAACGGAACGTTAACATGATATACGGATGCAACCATAAGGTATGGGGTATGATGCAGGCCATGTTAGGTACTTAAAATATATCATATGACTATAATTTGTAGTATTTGAAAATACATGCAATGCCAGATATAAGATACATGTATACAGAACATATGTGTGCATTGATTCTCAGTACTAGCAAGGATATGTCGTGATCAAGAATCAAGATGGGTTTCAAGAATGCGGGTCGGGTTAGATACTAAAGACATATACTAAATATACTATCCGCACCCAAAGCAAGTAAAATAAAGAAATAGCCACAAGATTAGAAAATAATCAAATCAAATATAGTATAAATGAACTAGGATGTTATATTATACCCAACTACAAAAAGAATTTCGTCCTCGAAATTCCCGGAACAAGAAAAGACAAGCAAACATGAATCTAAAAGAATAAGTGTGGAAACTTCTGTCGAATCTCGTCTTCTCGTTCCCAAGTTGATTCTCTATGCGAACGATTCCCCCATGAAACAAGTATTAGAGGGATAACCTTGTTCTAGAGGACCTTTTTTCTTCGATCTACAATCGCCATCGGTCGTTCTTCGTATGTCAAGTTCTTCCTTACTGTTAGTTCCGAGTGATCTAGAACGTGCGTCTCATCTCGAACATACTTGCGGAGTTAAGATACATGAAACACGTTATGAACACTCGCCAAGGATGATGGTAAAGCCAATCGATAAGCTCTTCTCCCACGCGCTCGATAATACCGAAAAGCCCCACGAATCGAGGACTAAGTTTGGCTTGACTCCCAAATCGAATCATTCCTCTGGTCGGTGATATCTTCAGGAATACAAGATCACCAACTGCGAATTCCAGAGGTCTTCGTCCTGTATCGGCCCAATTTTTCTGTCGATCTTGCTCTACCTTCATATGATTTCGGATCGTATTAACTTTCTCCACGGTTTGCATGACAAGATCCGGTCCCAATAATCTTCGTTCTCTAATATCGTCCCAACAGACAGGCGAGCGACACTTGCGACCATATAATACTTTGAATGGAGCCATCTGAATAGTCGTTTGAAAGCTGTTATTATACGAAAACTCCACCAAGTGTAGATGATCCTCTCATGAACCCTTGAAGTCCAACATGCAAGCTCTCAACATATCTTCAAGAGTTTGGATCGTTCTTTCTGATTGGTCATCTGTCTGAGAATGATAAGCGGTGCTAAACTTCAATTGAGTCCCCAAACTTTCCTGTAAACTCCTCTAAAAGTGCAATGAGAATCGGGTATCACGATCGGAAACGATACTCAAAGGTATTCCATGCAATCTCACAATCTCCTGCATGTATCACTCTGCTAACGCTTCCGTCGACTGACCAACTCGAAACTGTATGAAATGAGCTGTCTTGGTCAATCGATCAATAATCACCCAAACTGTATTATTACCCTTTGGACTCTGCGGTAAAACAGTCACTAAATCCATAGTTATATGTTCCCACTTCCACTGAGGAATCGGAAGTGCTTGCAATAAACCAGCTACCTTCTGATATTCAGCCTTGACTTGCTGACACACCAAGCATTTTGCTACAAAACGAGCAATCTCTCTTTCATGCCTTCCCAGTAGAAATACTGTCTTAGATCTCGGTACATCTTTGTGTATGCGGAACTATGCGCCTCCTTCATAACTTCTTCATGAATATCTCATTTCGGCACACATAAACGACTTCTATATCGTAACGAACCATCTTCATGAATCAACAAGTCCATTCGAAATCCCGCTTCAACCAGTTCTCGGAACTTCTGCAATCTTGGATTGTGCGACTGTGCTGCTTTAATATTATCGATCAAGGACGGCTGTACTTGTAGCTGCATAACTGTCCCGAAAAATGCGGTAGCACGATCTCCAACTCGAATCTCTGAAAATAATCGATAATCTCTTTCTGTGCAGTCAATATCCGTATCGCTGGCAACCGACTTAGTGCATCCGGCACTATATTAACTTTCCCCGGATGGTATTTGAGATCAACATCATAGTCAGCCATCAGCTTTAACCATCTGCACTGCCACATATTGAGCTCTTTCTGCGTGAACACATACTTTAGGCTTTTGTGATTGGTGAATACTTCTACCTTTTCGTCCAATAAGTAGTGTCTCCAAATTTTCAAAGCAAAAATCACAGCTGCTAGCTCTAAATCATGAGTTGGGTAATTCTTCTCATGGGTCTTCAACTGTCACGACGCGTAAGCTATAACCTTTCCATGCTGTATAAGAACACATCTCAAGTCTTTTCCAGACGCATCACTGAGAATAACCAACCCTCCGGAACTGTCTGGCACTGTCAAGATAGAATCGGTGGTCAATTTTTGCTTCAACGCTTCAAAAACTGACGCACATCTATCCGTCCATACGATCGATACCTCCTTTTGTGTAAGCTTGGTCAATAGTTCAACTAAACGAGTGAAATTCTCTACGAACCTTCTATAATATCCAGCAAGCCCAAGAAAGCTTCTGATCTCCGCTACGTTCTTCGGAATCGGCCAATCATGAACTGCTGCAATCTTTTCAGGATCAACAACAATTCCATCTCCGGATTCGATATGCCCCAAAAACTTTACTTTTTCGAGCCAAAGCTCGTACTTTCTCATCTTCATATATAACCTTTCTTTCCTCAACGTTTACAGTGCGATCTTCAAGTGTTCTTCATGCTCTTCTTTGCTCCTCGAATACACCAGAATATCATCGATAAACACTACTATAAACTGGTCTAAAAACGGTGAAAAGATTCGGTTCATCAAGTTCATAAATATCGCCGGTGCGTTCGTGACTCCGAATGACATCACTAAGTACTCGTAATGCCCATACCGAGTTCGGAACGCTGTCTTGCAAATATCTTCTGATTTTACTCGAACTTGATGATATCCGGATCGCAAATACAGCTTCGAAAATACCTTCGCGCCACTGAGTTGATCGAATCATTCGCCGATGCGAGAAATTGGGTATTTGTTCTTAATAGTCACCCGATTTAAGTCTCGATAATCGATGCACATTCTCTGCATGCCATCTTTCTTCTTGACTAGAAGAACTGGAGCTCCCCAGGATGAGTTGCTGTTGCGAATCCAACCCTTCTCTAATAATTCGACAACCTGTTTCTTGACTTCTTTTAACTCCACTGGTGCCATCGGATAATATGCCTTTGAGATTGGCGCTGCTCTAAGAACAAGATCAATCACAAACTCCACATCTCGTTTCGGCGGTAAACCCGAGATGTTTTCAAACACGTCTATAAACTCTCGAACTACTGCTGGCGCTTCCTCCTTATCTACTTTCATCGACGAAAGAATGGTGCTTATCGGCCTAGCCCTAAATTCGACTAGCCCGACAGATCTGCTACCTCCTGCAAATATAAACTCCGGATGTCCGGAAATCTGGGAAATCACTTTTTTTGCCCTGCAATCGATGTGAGCGTGAAAAGTGCCGAGAAAATCCATTCCCAAGAAGACATCATAGCTGCCAGTATCGATCACCAAGAAAACCGCGAATAACTCACGTCCGCAAATAACCACCAAACAATCCTTGCACTCGCTTCTTGATGTAATCTTCCCATTCCCAGTGTGTATGTCTCAGCAACTAGACAGGGCCGTGCATGAAATCGAGTGTACAGTAATAAACCTGGACGACATAAAACAATAGGATGCACCTGAATCGAATAATGCTAATGAGGGAAAATCATGAACAAGTAGGATACCTGAAACGACTTCATCTGAAGCCTTGGCCTCCTCGACCGTCAAAGTAAAGGCCCGTGCTTGATTAGGCCCATGAGTAATATGCTTCTGCGGTAGCTTCTGAGTATCGTCCTTCAATCGTAACTTTGACGGGCAAGCACTGACGGTATGGTTAGCCAATCCGCAAACAAGACAGAGTCCAAGCCTCCTTCGACAATCCTTCTGCAGGTGTCCGGGTAAATGGCAGAAGTCACAAATCACGCTCCTTTTCTGATCTGATACGACGGGCTTCTTCGTAGGTATAATACCACGTCTGTTCACCGGGATGCCTCTGTGTATAGGAGCTCGGTTTGGCGTAAATGCCGGCTTCCGTACTACGACGGCTTGTTGCTGCATACTCTTCGCTTTCACGGATAGGCTTTGCTGCTCCCTGACGGCCTTGAGAACCTGTGAGAAAGTGGTCAATCCCAGAGATATAATGTGTCTCTGGATTTCCACGTCCAAGCTGCGCATAAACCTTCGTGCCCTATCTGCATCGTTGGCAACCAAAGGTCCTGCAAATCGACTGAGCCGCGTCCACTCAGTCGCATGTGCATCCACAGATCCGCCGTTCTGCTTCTAGCTGATAAACTTTTCTTCCATTTCTTCTCGAGCAGTTTATGGAAAGAGCTTCAAGAAACTCTGCGAAAACGTTGCCCAACGATCGACTTGGGCAGACGGGTCTCTTCCACGAGCCATCACTCGCGGGCATAGTCCACCAGTTGGATGCGTACAATATCCACTCTCTTGTCATCTGGAATTTGCGCGGTGACGAGCAGATTCTCCGTGTCAACTAGCCACTGCTCCGCTGGCAACGGCTCCTCCAAATCAGTAAAATATGGACGGACCAAGTCTCCTGAAATCCGCCATGTTACCCATACGCTGTGCTGGCTTGGCCGCTATTGCGTCTAGGGACTACTGGACTGTCCGCAGACCCTCCTGAAAGGCCTCGGCTTGCCGCTGATTCAGATTGGTTTGCCGCTTCCGGTTCTCAAGTATCCGACGTATCACTCCAAGCAATGCGGCGTCATCAACACGTCTCTGGTACGATCGCAGATCTCTATCCGCCATGATTCTGAAGCCAAGACACTGAAGAGGATTAACACGATAAACATGATTCAATAAACAGGATAGTTATGGATTTAAGAATGGCAATATAGTAATATGGAAGGATATGTTCCTAATTATGGGTTTTTTGGTTAGTGCATTGGGTTCAATACCCAACTACAAAAGAACCAAACCCGATTAACCTAAATCCTATGGCTCTGATACCAAACAAATCCTGTCATGCCCCACTTCCCAGAATGCGCTAATTGCGGCACGTGATAGAGCCAACCATGCTACCTGTGGTTAGGAAATATCCATCCAAAGTCATATTACGGCTGTCTATAAGATATTAAGAACAGAAAAATATAAAACTATCTAATATATATCCATCTGCCAGAATAAAAGAGTTGAGAAATATATAAGCAGAAACGATAAAATCCAATAAATAACATCTAGAAGTACGTCTCAATATGGGCCACATTAAGAAATAAAAGCTGCGGAAAAAATAACTAAACTAAATATCACTAATACGATCCTCACTGCTCGGCTTGACGGCTAAAATACTCCTGGTCAGACTGCGATAGAGATAGAGGAACTGGGCCATGCAAAACCCAGACGTCAGTATGTCATACTATCAAACAATAGTAATAATCAGGATGTAACCAGATATACAGGCATGAATATAAATCAACAGCATGAATATAACCGGTAAACACGGATATGAAATAGTGAGGCGTATATATGTATGTGAAGTGCGATGTGTAATCTAAATTGTGCTATTGGGTTATCTACTCTAAAGTTTTTGATATCAATTTAATAGAATCGTCGATGTAATTCAATAGTATCCCGCGCATATCCGGAACCACGGTCCAGATTCTCGGGCTGAATCAGAGACGTGCCGCTTGGCAGTAAACAAGTAACATGTACAGATGAATGATGCCAGAAGTATCATCCCGGGGCTGGTCTAGCCCTTAAAAACTGATCAATATAAGTATCGAACTGTCGAGTTGCAAGTCAGGTTTCATTATTGATTTCTCCTTACCCCCAAGGTTTTGTGTTCAAGTCGGGTATTGATAATATGGAGCTAATGCCAACACAGGATTAAGCGGGTACATGTTTTGTCTATGTAGACAACAAGTTACGTCCGTCAGGACAACAAGTCAAGATTGTTGGTATTAGTAACAAGATCAGGTAACAAGTCAAGTAGTGTATCAGGGCAAGTCATGTGGTGTGTATGTATTAATTGGATACCAAAAGTAAAACTGTAAACGATATTGGGATCACAGTAAATAGTGCTGATGTAAGGATGCATATGTGTCTCTGTAATAACCTATATATATACATGACTACTCATGATGCAAGCTAGATAACATGGCATGATAATATAATAATAAAATGACATCAGGGTGTTTCGGCATGCAACTAGATATGTAATACATAGTACGGATACGTACGGATATCGTAAAACGGTAAAACTGTAATATGGAATGCACAATTAAACTACATGTAATATTTTTATTCATATGGATATAAATATAGTAGCATATCATGTAGCAAGATAAAATTGCCTGATCGGATCTCACGACGGGGTGCGTACGCCGCGTTCGACGTCGGGTAAACGTCGCGATACACACACGCACGTACAAAACTGAATCAAGCTACTCAAGAATGTGATCACGCTGGATGAGGATGACGATTGGGTCGTCCGGATCATCGGCGACGTGCGCGACTCCGGCGATCACCGGAAAAAGAAACTAAGAAAGCAAAAAGAAGAAAAGAAGAAGAAGAAAGGAGAAGAGGCAGGGTCTGGTGTTCTGGGTTTTGGGATCAAAGACGAGGAGGCGAGGGGGTGGTGCTGACGACGAGTCGTGGGTCTCCGGCGAGAAGGGTTGCCGGTGATGGGTGCAGGGTTCTTGGTGCTCGGGGTTCTAGTGGGTTCCCGTCGGGGATGAAGGGGAAGAGGGGAGGTAGTGGTGATGGTGGTGATGAGGATAATGGGACAAGAGTGGTGGCGACGGCAAAGTTTTCTCGCTATGGAGGTGAGCGGCGGTTATGGGGTTTTGGGTGTGTAGAGTTTCTTAGCGTTGGCTCGAGGTTTTGGAGGGAGAAGAGGGAGTGGAGGTAATGACGAGATTGGGACGAGGGTGAGGAGGTCGAGGTCGAGGTCGAAGGCGAGGGTGACGGTGAGGGCGGTGAGGCTCGGACGCGGGTTAGGGTTCTCGTGAGGCGGGAGAGAGAAAGAAGCGAGGTGAGGAGAGCGAGAGGCTGTCGGTTAGGAATATAAATAGGTTTTAAAATATAATATTTAATATATAATGTGTATATTGGAGAGAGTGACAGGTGAGGAAAAAGTTAGTATTTAGTTAAAAATATATTTAAAAAAACATGTATATATATATTTTAACAGTTGAGAATATAATAACATACATATTATAGGATTTGTAGCTAATATCAAATTTACTTAGAAAAATACCCGGGTTGTGTCTAAAAATATAGTTTGAAAATACGGTTAATATACGTATCAACCAAAACCATAATGCGATGTCTGGTTAAAGAAAATGCATACCCCCAAAACGGACACACGTAATATGCACGTAGCGATCCAAACGAGTCTGTTTCACTAAACGGGACGTGAACACGATGTACGAATGCAACCATAGGTATGGGGTATGATGCAGGCCATGCTAAGTACTTAAAATATATTATATGACTATAATTTATAGTATTTGAAAATACATGCAATACCAGATATAAGATAATGTATACAGAACATATGCCTGCACTGATTCTCAGTACTAGCAAGGATATGTCGTGATCAAGAATTAAGAGGGGTTTCAAGTATGCGGGTCGGGTCGGATACTAAAGACAGGTACCAAATATACTATCCGCACCCAAAGCAAGTAAAATAAAGAAATAGCCACAAGATTAGAAAATAATCAAATCAAATATGGTATAAATAAACTAGGGTGTTACATATACTCTAAATTTCTTATAATTGCTTTTTAATCCAACTTTGATGGCTTAGTGTTGCATGCATTAGATTCAATTTAGATAGACTGAATTGAGATTGTTTGAAGATGTGCAATAGAGGCCAAAAAATGCTCCAGAAAGGAAAAGTGACAAAATTGTAGTTAGGGATGCAACAAAGGTTAGGGGTAGACCTAAACAAGACAGCATAATGGGGGAAACCGATTCATATACCTAGCACCAATTTTTATTTTTTGCTGCTGCTGTTTTTCGATCGAAATAAGAAGCATATGCATTTATTGTCTAGCTGCTAATCATAAGTATCATAGAATATACCAGCACTTTTTATAAGATACATCCTTTATCATCATCATTATCACGAGTTTCATCGAGGGCATCGAGCTCCTCAAGCCGAAGATGGGCATTTTCTTCATCCGTCAGCTCGTATTGAACTGCTACTCGTAGAGAGGGTAGCTCTATCTCCAAAGGAGGTACTTATTCCGTGCCGTATACCAACGTGAATGGCGTTGTATTCGTGGCCGTCTTGAACATGGTCCGATTAGCCAAGAGAGTTTCATGCAATCTCTCGTGCTGGTCCTTTTTATTTCCGGATACCGTTTTCTTTATGATCTTTGTCGAAGTCTTGTTGAAAGTCTCAGCTAGACCGTTAGCTCGGGGATTATAGACCGAAGAGTATCTCCAATCTATTTTATGCTGCTGTGCGAAGCGACTGATCTTATGGCTTCTGTAAGCCGGCCCATTATCTGAGATGATCTGTTGCGGAGTGCCGAACCGGTAGATGACATGTGTCCTGAAGAAATGGAGGATGTTCTCCGTTTTCACCCTTCTTAGCGGTATTGCTTCTGCCTACTTGGAAAAGTAATCGGTCGTTGCCAATATGAACCGACGTTCCTTGGATGATACCGGTTCGATGGGCTCAATTATATCGATTCCCCACATTTCGAATGGCCAGCTAGCCAGTGTAGAGTGTAAGCGGATTCGGATGCTGGTGGATGAAGTCTCCGTGAATTTGGCACAAGTGACACTGCTTCGCATATTCAAGACAGTCCTGAATCATTGTGGGCCAGTAATAGTCCATTCTCTTGATCTTCAGCTACATGTTGGGCCCAGCTTGATGGGAACCGCAGAGTCCGTCGTGAGTTTCTTGGATGACTCTCCTTGCTTCTTTTGGCCCTAGACATCTCAGCCACAAACAATCGAACGATCTCTTATATAGAGTATCATTGACGAAGGCAAAAGACAGAGCTCGCTTCATGAGCCGATGTCTTGATGATGCGTTTTCGGGCGTTGGATGGGATTTGAAGTAGTTTATAAAGACTTCTCTCCAATTTTCAGTCTTTTCTTCTTCTATTTGGAAGACCGCTTGTTCAGTCGCTTCCTTTCTTTCAGACGACTTCGGAGATATTTCTGCTAGCGCGAGAATCCGGCGGTTTTGCACAATGATCCTTATGTCATCGAGGTTTTCGTCGGTCAGTTCTTTAGCGAGCTTGGCTAACGCATCTGTCTTGCTATTTTCCGCATGCGGTATGCTTTCCAGGGTGTAGGAGGGGATTTACGTCAGCAATTGTTGCACTCTTTCGCCATATTTTACCAACTCAGGTTTACACGTCTGATAGTCGCCATTTACTTGGCTGACGACCAGCTGGGAGTCTCCATATATAAGGAGGTTTTTGATCCCTATGTCGATAGCGATCTCAAGACCCGCTATCAAAGTTTCATATTCAGCCTCGTTATTTGTTCTTGGGTCTGTTAAGGAAAGGGCGAAACGCATTATCTCTCCTTGCGGAGTCACGAAGATAAGGCCCACTCCGGCTTTGATTATGGGGGTGCTTTGCTTTCGCCTCTTCATAAACGATGCCCCATCGAAGTAGAGTTCCCATCGGGTATCACTCCCTTCTTTCTCCCCGTCGATTGCGTCAAACGCGTGTTCGTCCGGCAGATCACAGTTCAAGGGAGAGTCGGCGGGTATCAGATGCTCTGCGAGAAAGTCGGCGATGGCCTGACCCTTCATTGCCCTAAAGGGTCGATAGATTATTGAGAACTCTATCAAGAGGAGGGCCCATTTGGCCAGTCTTTCCGTTAGTATAGCTCTTGACATCAAATATTTGAGAGGATCCACCTTTGATATAAGATGGACCTCATGTGCCAATGCATAATATTGGAGCTTCGTTATCGCGAAGATTAATGCTAGGCAATACTTTTCGATAGTGGAGTAGTTGTTTTCTGCCCCCAGAAAAACTCGACTCAAATAGTAGAGAGCTTTCTCCTTCCCCTGGTCGTTTTCCTGTGCCCATAGCGCGTTTAAAAAACCTTCAAGGGTTGTTGTGTACAGGATGGGGTCTTTCCCTTGACCGGAGCGGTCAATACCGGCGGGTTCTGCAGGTATTGCTTGATTTCGTTCAGTGCACTTTGGCATTTACGATCCCAAACGAACGGGGTCCCTTTCTTTATTAAATGACTGTAGGGACGGCATTTGCCGGAGAGGTTAGCTATGAACCGCCGAATATACACGAGCTTTCCTTGAAGAGACCGCAGTTATTTGGGAGTTCTTGGCGTTGGCATTTCCATAATCGCCTTAATTTTTGACGGGTCTCTTTCGATGCCTCGGTGTCGTACGATGAATCATAGGAATTTGCCTGAGAAAACTCCAAACGCGCATTTCAGAGGGTTCATCTTCAGGTTGTACTTCCGAAGGCGCCGGAACACTATCTTCAAATGCTCCTAGTGCTCCTCGTACGATTTGCTTTACACCACGAGGTCGTCGATATAACATTCAACAGTCTCGTGTATGAGGTCATCGAAGATCTTTGTCATGGCCCTCTGGTAGGTGGCGCCAGCGTTCTTCAGACCAAAGGGCATCACTTTGTAGCAGAATATGCCCAGCGAAGTCCGGAAAGCAGTGTGCTTTTGGTCTTTAGGATGCATCTTTATTTGATTATACCCCAAAGATCCATCCATGAAAGAGAAGACTTCATGAGTGGACGTGTTATCTATCATTAGCTCGGTAACCGGTACCGGAAAATCATCCTTTGGGCAAGCTTTATTGAGATCTCGAAAGTCTACGCAGACGCACACCGTCCCATTTTTCTTCATCACAGGGACAATATTGGCAATCCAGTCGGGGTATTGAACTTCTTGGATGAAGCCGGAGTCAACTAGCTTCTTGATTTCGGCGTTGATATTCATTTTAAGTTCGAGTCGTATTCTTCTTGGCGCCTGTTTGACTGGCTTGACGTACGGTGATATTGCCAGTTTATGCACGGCTATTTTTGGATCCAGTTTATACACGGCTATTTTTGGACTCGGCATCTCGGAATAGTTCCACGTGAAGCAGTTTTTATACCGCATAAGCACATCTTTTAATGTAGCCATCTGCTTTTCAGACAATAGCTCACTGACGAATGTTGGCCTTGGCTCGTTTGCCGTCCCTAGGTCGATTTTTCTCAGGTTGTCTGCTGTGGTGTGTATATCATCTTCCAGCTCTTTTGGCGCCGGTAGAAATTCTAAGATCACCTCGTTCTCATCTTCATCTGCGAAGCACTGGGAGAAGTCGTCCATATTCTCGTGCTCTCCTTTCTTTGAGAATGTTATCATATGGCAGGTACGAGCTCGTTTCCAAGCTCGATGCTGAACTAGACTTTCCCTCGCAGTGTAGATTGCTCTCGGCTCATGCTTTCGTGGCGGGGCTACCCTCCAACTGTCGGATAGAGCAAACATGCCTTACTGATACTGATTTTCAACCCAGTCTTTGAAGGTGAAACAGTCTTCAAGAGGATGTCCCACTACTCGGTGGTAGGAGCAATAATCCGGGTGATAGACCTCGTTTATCTGTTCGGGGTATCGAGACTCCGGGACCGTCATCATTTGATACTTCATGATAAGGTTGAATATTTTCCTTGTCTTGTTTTGAAGGAAAGAGTACTCCCGATCCATCTTCTTCATAAAAGACGGGTTCCAGCTGACTTTTTCTCGCTCGCGTGGCTTCTTGGATCCGCTTCGCTGTCTTTGAACACCGTCCCCGTTCTTGATCTTGTCATTACTTCTGCGTCGGACTTTTTCCTTACCGCGAGAGCGCACAGCAGGCTGAGGGCGAAGGGCATCGTCGTCTTCTCCTTCAGTAGCTTGCTGAATGATACGCTGCGTCCTGACTTTCTCGTAAATGGCCATTTCGCGGCTATGGTCATCCCGAACCTTTTGACCCGCTTCTCTTATTAGCTTGTCAATCTGTTCTTCGATTGACGGGTTTGGTATTCTTACGGCGAGATTTCGCTCTGGTACGACATCAACGCTATCTGGAAATGCATTCGCTTCTCCACCGGAGTTATTTATGACATGACAGCCATGGAATCGCTCCCGTTTCTTGGACCGAACGTATCCAAGGTCAGCCGTCTCCATTCTCCCGTTAGGCATCTTCCGCTGAGTTCCGGGAACGTCCCAAATCTTATAGAACTGGGCTTGTCGAGCAGTCTGTTTGAAAGGTACACCTTGGCATCTCAATAGCCTTTTCAGTCCCTCTGCGTGGTACCTAGGCTGACGGATTGGTTGAAGCCTGTCGAGCGCAGGTTCGGCATCGTGCCATACTTCTTTCTCCACTTCAGTCTCCGTGGATTGATAGAAAATGATTGCCTTTTCACCTCTTTGCTTAGGAGGGACGTAGAAGGTCTGCGGCGCTTGCACGCTGTACGTATCAAGTGTATCAAGTTCTTTGTAATGCCACCGCGGAACCATTGTAATCTGTAAACTCTGGTCAGCTCCAGCAAAGGTCAGCATTGGCGGGCGGACGAAGAACATTGCGTTGGTTTCGTCTTCAGAGTCACTGTCAAAGACTAAAATAGGAGTAGATGGTCCTGGCCTGTTACCTTGGGGTTGTCCCGAGTAGACCATCTCTTCATCCTCCTCGGTATCGCTCCCAAATATCGGGATAGTGGCGATAGATTTTTTGTTTATTCTCCGGTTTGCGACATCTTTCCATGTCTTCGAAGTCTGGTAAGAAGTACTTGGCGTCTTCATATTTGCGGACTTCATTTACGGAGAATGGGTTCAGTTCCTCTGTAACTGTGTACTCGAGGCCGTTCTTGAAGTACTTCATACACTGATGTTGTGTAGAAGGAATGATGTTGTACTCATGTAACCAAGGCCTGCCGAGCAAAGCATTGTAGCAAGTCTTGGCGTCAATAACATGGAACTTGATGTCAGTGACGAGCAGCCCGAAGCGTAATGTCAGTATAACAGAGCCGAGCGTTTGTAATGATTGGGAGTCAAAACCGGAGATGGTAATTTTATCCCGAGCCAAGTGCTGCACATTCATGCAAATCTCCTTCAACACTCTTACATTGAAAAGGTTGACGAAGGACCCGTTATCGACCAGGATCTTCCTTATCTTGATATCGTGACAATACCCGGTTACATACAGCGGACGGTTGCGCTCGCACGTTCCGAGAAGGAGGTCTTCATCGCTGAAGGTGATATCAGCCGTATGGACTTGTTTCAGCTCGTCTTTCATCTTTTTTTCCGCCAGGAAGGCTTGAAACTGGTCGGGCTCTTATAACGCCTTGATCAGTGAATCTCGTGCCTCTTTAGACAGGAGAAGGGCATCCAAAATACTCAATTATGAGGGTATCTTTCTCAGATGTGCCAGGACATTGTAATCCACCATGTTCTTTTTGGACGGGTCCTTGGCTGTGAGTTCTTCAACGACTTTATCATCAAGGGCAATCTCCTCAGGGACCTTTTCCTTCCCTTTGTCTCTTTTGCCCGAGCCTTTGTTTGAGGGTCTGAGATTCTTTTCAGGCAATATATGATTACGCAGCTGAATGTTCTCACAGTTCTTCATCTCTTCTTCTTTTTCAGAGGTGGATTCCTTAAAGAGAGGTCCGAGAGCTATTTCTTCGTCAGAATCGCTCCCGAAGGTAAGAGTTTGAGATTTTTCTCTTGTCGAACTGGTATCAATGACAGTTGCCAGCCGTTCCTTCACGCTTGTCTGTCACGCTTCTCTGTTTTGACGGGCTTTGCGCTTCATTCTCTTGAAGTGTTGTTGATAGGCAACATATCCCTGCCACCACTTCTTGAAGGCATTGCACAATTCGGTAGGGTGCGTGACTTTCCGATGGTACAAGCAGTAGTTCGGATGTACATTCGCTTTGTCGAGGCACGTACTCCCGGGAGTATTTCCTTCAAAAGATGGCAGCTTCATTCCCATTGAAAGAGCTTTGGCGAACTGCTTCCCTTCCTTGATTCTGCTCTTGCTGGTGGCAGGTGCACTTCGATCCAGTTGGGATACTTTATGACTTCTTATTACCGGGGCTTCTTCAGGTTGACGCCGACGCTTGGCCTTTTCGTATATGGCCTTTTCACGTTCTCGGTCAGCTTTGCTCCTTTGGAGGGCTTCGTTCAACAGCTTGTCGATCAGATCATCTGACGGTTCTATGGATTTTGGTTCTGGATCTGCCCCCAGTTTCTCTACGTCAGGAGCTTCTTTGCCATTTATCGACGAGTGAGAGATCATGTGGCAGCTTGCCACATAATTCTCGGGTTCTTCTGAAGAATCGTCTCCTTCATCAATATCACTGTTTCCGTTCTCAAGAATATCCTTGAAGAATTCTTCCAATGTGACCGGGGTCCGCGCTTTTTGATTGTATTCCTCCAGTGCGTCGATGTATTTTTGCAGACCCGTACGATCGCCGTCGAGCTGCACGGGCTTCTTGGCCTTTTTCTTTTTCTTTGAAGACGTCGGAGGCTTGGCCTGGAGGTTTTGCCCATCGTTACCAACTTTCGACGTTGGGCGCGGCTTCAGCATCTCGTTAATAATCTCAGGCTCCAGCGAGTTTTTCCACCTAATCGCCGTACATGCTTGAAGATCCTTCAGCATTCTTTTAGTTTTAGTCGAAGGGACAACTTCCCACGGACCTTTCTCTACAAATGAGCATGATGCCCCCGGTGTATCCACCTTTTTAGGAGCGTGCTGTTGTGGCGGCTTTACCTTCCAGTTTTCGGACAGCGCGAACTTGCCTTGTTGGTACTGGTCTTCAACCCAGTTTTTGAAGACGTAGCAATCTTTGATTGGGTGGCCCACTATTCGGTGGTAGGGGCAGTAATTGGGATTGTTGACGTCGCCCGGTTGCAGTGGGCGTCTCGGATCCGGCAGTGTGATGAGCCTGTTGTGCACCGCCAGTTCGAATAGTCTCCTCGTTTTATCTTGAGGGAACGAGTAAGGACGTCTCAACTTATTTTCGAGGGATCGTGGTTTGTTGCTTTGGCGAGCAACTGGTTTCAAGTCACTCGGTTGTTGTTGAGCATTGGTAACGAATGCCGCTTTCTCTTTGCCCTTTTCATTCCGGAGATCCATTTTTGAAGAGGACGGCCTATGGCCCATCTGGTCCATTTGGGCCAGCTTGTCAATCAAGGCCTGGAAGGTGGTCGGCTTGAAGAACATCATAAATTGGGATATAGTTGCCTGAGGATCAAGGGTCCCGACGAACATATCCACGGCAGGAGCTTCTTCTATGCATTGTTCGCATTTTGACCATACGTTCCGCCACCGAATTGCGTACTGAACCCAGGTTTCTCCCGGCTTCATCCTGGCGTTGATTAATGCCGTAATCGGGATGCGCTCGTTTGCGCTTGCGAAATCGCTGCGTGAACAGTATCTCCATTTCTGTAAATGTCTTGATGGAGCATTCGGAAGCTCCGAATACCATTCAAATGCGGTCTCCGTTAGGCCGCCGACAAATTGGCGAAGCAATAATTTGTCATCGCGTCCAGTATTGCCGCATGGAGCTCTAAATTGAGCAACGTGCTGGTGTGGATTGCCCGTCCCTTTATACACGTGGAACTTAGGGATTGTATATCCCGACGGGTACTTAATTTGATCGTACCGGCCTGGATAAGGTCGCCCAGTTCTGATGACTTGACCAGCCGCTTCACTTGCCTAATGAGCTCGTATTTGTTGAGCTATGTAGTCATCAATGGTAGCTTTGGAGATCGTCTCCTCGCTGGCTGCTGACAAAACTGGAGGAGGGTTCGATGTCTCTGCTCTGTCGTCTTCAATGATTATTGGCGGATGTTCGGCTGGAGGTTCCGGCTGAATCATCATACCGACCATGTCTTGGAACAGGAGCACCATCTGCCTCATGTTAATGGCTTGTTCCGCGACCTCTTTATCCTTTCTTTTTAGTAACCTCCGCAGGAATTCCGTATCGTTCTCTTGATCTTGGCGTTCTTCCGACGATACTTTCGGGCTTTCTTTCTGCCCAGTGAGTGCGGCCATCCGTGTCAACATCTCCTGGAGCTTTTGTTGTTGCTCCTGAGCCTTTATCATAGACCGTATAAGTGGGCGATGACCTGTGGAAGTACGACTTTCCTTTTTTTTTCCGGAAGCCATATACACCATGTGTACCACCATGCCTCCAGACTTGGGGCGTTTGGGTCCACTGCCTTTGAAATTTACCGCAGGCATGGGGATCTTCTCTGGCCTTCTCCTCTTATGGGAGGTCGAAGTTGAGAGTGTCGTTGCAGCAGGCACCCATGCAGATGATACCTTCCATGGTATGACGGAGGGATGATCCTCCTCTTGCCGAGCCTTCGTCTTCTTCAGCCGGTGAGAGTAATTTTTGTCAATTACAGAGTCTTGGACTTTCCGCCAAACTTTATGGATCTTGGAGGACAACCGTTGAGGAGGCTATTCTGGTTTTGCCTGTGTCATGCTTTCAACAGGCGGAGGAGACTTCTTCAATATGGCGGTTGGAGAGTTCTTGTACTCTCCTGAGCAGCTCGAAGCTGTTCCTAGTTGGAATGGCGGCGTCAATTTCCACCATTGGAGCTGGTGGGGTAAGTCCAGAAGGAGAGCTGCCCCCAGCTTTCCTCACTCGGCGCCAGTGACGACGTCGAGCATGTCTTGCGGATAGGATTACCTCAGTTGTAGAAGCGAGCTCGTTATGCCCCTTGCTTTGATGAGAGGCTGCTGTTGGTGCCAGCCTGTCAAAGACTGACGTCCGTTGAGAGGGAACATCTAACCTGTCGAAGACTGACTTTCGAGTAGTGAAAGCACTTGTAACAACCTCACCCGCAGCAGGAGTTGGAACGACCAGTCTTGCGAAAACCGATCCTCTAGCAGGAGAAGCCCCTTTGACGGTTTCGTCTGTCGGAACAGGAATGGCTATCCGCTTCGGAATAACCCCTTTAGGTATCGTGAGCCTTTTTGCGGGCCCACTTGAGCTTAGGCTCAGCCCGTTAAAGACCGAGGCATTGGAATTGGACGACCCGTTGAGAGGGGCCGCGGTGGTTGCAAGCCGATCGAAGACCGATTTCTTTGGAGCCTTCTGTGATGGCACCGGCTCGCTGAAGCTTGCCGGTGGGATCATGGTCCGAAAGAACAGTCCAGTGGTGGGCTGAGTCACCTGTTCCACTGGCATGACGAAGATGGAGGCCGCTTGGGGCCCATAGGTCACTCCTCCGGCGGACAGAATGGGAGTTGCTGTTGCAGTTAGTGCAGCTGGAGGTCATCGATGTTATCTCCTTTTCTGCATGGAGCAAGACACCAAATTTTAGTACCTCGAATCCAGAGGCACCGTGTATCGGAGGTCTAGACGGATGCGGCCGTTGCAGCAGACTTCGTCAGATTTCCCCTCGTTTGCGAGGGGTTTTTAATTGTGGGGACGCTCTTCCCTGCAGGCGCAATCCCCTGCAGTTAATTACGTTACCGCATCGCGGTAACCACTTTCTCCTGCTTCAGAAGATCACTTCGTGTCGTGTGTGTTTGTTTTATTTTCGGTTGCCCGTGGATTGTATACGGAGACTAATTTGTGTGGTCGCCCGTAGGGCGTAGATTAGTCCAAATCCGTATTTTCTTAGATTTGGGTTTGGTTTGATTTAAGGATCGTTAATCTCGTTTGGGATTAAGATTGACTTAAATGTTTGTTAAGGATACGGTAGTCCGATCTTGGACTAAGCTCTACTTAACTGGGCTTAGGATCATTCTTGATCCAACAAAAGGGCATTTGGGCTCAATCGTTTTAGTTTAGGGACGTTACGGTCCATAGATCATCATTTTTTGGGGTGAGGGTTTAGTTTAAGGACGTTGCGGTCCGTAGCTAGTTTAAGGACGTTGCGGTCTATAGCTAGTTTAAGGACATTGCGGTCTAAGGGATGTGCTCATGGGTTTGAGAGTGCGCCAAAAAGCTGTTGGTTGTCGGGACCCTCCACCTCTCTGACGACGTTGAAGAATTACAATGACATGTATCAGAGGTATGGAGAGATGTACCCTTGAACCAAACTCCAGACTGAGGGAAGAGATCATGGTGGACCATCTAAGAATCATTAGTCATTTTTGGGAGACTAAGATTAACTTAGGAGATATGTGATTGACATCATTCTGATCAATTAGTTTGAGAAGTTATGAGCATAGAGGCTCAGTCTATTTGGAGATCCAAGACGTTTTAATCTCAAGAGGACTTAGCCAATTTGAGGCTGAAGTTGGCTTCTTATAGTTTTAAACACTAACATATACTCGGTGCTCACGCGCTCTTACGTGAGTCTCTAAAACAGTGTTAAACACTGAAATTTGGGGTCTCACGTATGGCACGTGAGGCACCCGAAAGTTGGTGTGGTGCCCTTGGGTTCAAATCCCCGTCTATATATATAAATGTTAAACACTTAAATCTTGTGGCCATCACGTGTGGACACGTGAGGCGCCCCAGAGTTAGGCACTGCCTTCTTGGATTTATTCCCTCTTCCTTTTATAAGTGCTAAGCACCTAGCTCTTATAATGCCCACGTGCAAACATGTGAGGTGCTCAAAATGTGAGCGCTGTCTTTGGGTTTATTCCCTTTTTCTTTTATAAATGCTAAGTACTTGTTTTAAGGGGTCACGTGGGAACACGTGGGGATATCTCAGTTGTTTTTATGCAGGGTTAAACCTTAGTTTTGTCAGAAGAATTGAATTGCTATATCTTTTGGAAGAATTAAATTCTTCAAACTTAGCTCTTTCCTCTAAATTCTGGGACTGCATGACAGAATCTCCCCGATGAGAATTAAATTCTCAATTTGTGGGGCGATCTGCTTCTGCAGACCTCAACCAGAGGAAGAACTAAATTCTTTTTTGGAAGAGTTAAACTCTTGTAAGAGAAGATAAAATGATTTTTAGGTCTTTTTTCTTATCTAGGGTTTCTTTTCTTCAAAGAGAACCCTTCTTCTTTTTTTTACTTATTTTTCAAATCTTATGGAGGGATCTCCTTTCTCTAAGACTTGAAGTCTAAGGTCCTTTATATAGTAGAGGTAGATTTGTTGATTCAGTTAAGAAAATCTCTCATTGAGAGATTTTTTAATTGATTTGGGGATTTTATCCATCGTTGGATCTTTGATCCAAAGACTTCTGTTTTACAGAAAATATTTTTCTTGTTTTTAACAAGATTGGGGAAATATTTTCCCATACAGAGCTTATTCTGAAGCTTGGTGATTTTTAATCACCATTGGATTTTTAATCCCACGGTGCTCTATTTTACAGAGCGTAATCTTTCTTGTTCAGAAAGATTTAAGGAAATATTTTCCAAATAGGGTTTTGATCCCTTTTATTTAAAATTTAATTCTGTCAGCTTGGAAGGTGATTAGGAACCCTCACGTGTAGCACGTGACCCCCCATAGAATTAAACTGGTTTGCTTAGATGTAGCAACCCCCAGAGAAAAGGCATCACGTGTTGGCATGTGAACTGATATTCAGAAATGTCGCGTGTGGCACGTGACCCTCACGAAGTTTAGTCCAACAAAGAACATCATGTGCTGATACAGGAGCTTCTTTGGCCTGTTTTTAGGAAGACACCTATATACTTTGTATATAGATATGCTCACGTGTTTACACGTGAGGCTCAATTTCAGTCTTAATTGTTAAGCGTAATGCCTATAATCTTTGCTCCAAGGCGCATCACGTGTGGGCACGTGATGCTCCATTAGAGGAATTTTTCCCATCTCTTTTCCTTTGTCCCCATGTTTGAGGCGAAGGAGCTTCTTTGCATAATACTCTCAGAGTTCTGACTCAGGAAGATAGCGAGCGGACACAAGCGTCGTCATCTATCATAGACCTAAGTCGTGACTCGTCAAGTGTAGTATTTTTTGAGGAATCGGTCATTTATTGTCGGAAGGGTCTTTCGCTATGCATATCCATGAGCAGATAGGCTTCACCTTAGTAGACTTTGTCTATGATATACGGGCCTTCATAGTTCGGCTCGAATTTCCCCCGATTTGCGCGATTGAGGATCATTGGTCTTTTGACGACTAGTATGAGTTCGTCTTGGTGGAATGTTCTCGGCCTGGTCAGTCTTTCGTATGACCGTGTCATCCTTGCCTTACAAGCCTTCAGATTTTGCATTGCTATAAGACGAGTTTCATCGAGGGCATCGAGCTCCTCAAGCCAAAGATGAGCATTTTCTTCATCTGTCAGCTCGTATCAAACCGCTACTCGTAGATAAATGAGTTCTATTTTCAGGGAAACCACCGCTTCCATGCCGAATACCAACATGTATAGTGTTGTATTCGTAGCCGTTTTAAACGTTGTTCGGTACGCCCATAGAGTTTCATGCAACCTTTCGTGCCAGTCTTTTTTGTTTCTGGACACCGTTTTCTTTATAATCTTCGTTAAGGTCTTGTTGAAAGTTTCAGCTAGACCGTTAGCCCGAGAATTATAGACTGAAGAGTATCTCCAATCTATTTTATGTTGCTGTGCGAAGCGGCTGATTTTATGACTTCTATAAGCTGACCCATTATCCGAGATAATTCGTCACGGAGTGTCAAACTGATAGATGACATGTGTCCTAAAGAAATGGAGGATATTCTCCATCTTCACCTCCCTTAGTGGTACTGCTTCTGCCCACTTAGAGAAGTAGTCGGTCATTGCCAATATAAACCGATGTCCTTTAGATGACGCCAGTTCAATGAGGCCAATTATATCAGTTCCCCACATTTCGAACGGTCAGCTAGCGACTGTTGGTTGTAGCTGATTTAGATGTTAGTGGATGAAGTCCCCGTGGATTTGGCACGAGCGACACTACTTCTTATATTCGAGGCAGTCCTGAATTATTGTGGGCCAATAGTAACCCATTCTTTTGATCTTCAGCTTCATTTTTGGCTCAGCATGGTGAGAACCGCAGAGGGCTTGAGTGGCATTTCGTCCTCAGAATCGCTCCCGAAAGTAAGAATTTGGGGTTTTTTCCCCTTCCGAACCGGTATCAATCATATGACAGTCGCCAGTCGTTTTTTCACGCGCATCTGTCGCACTTTTTTGCCGTCGACGAGCTTCACGCTTCATCCTCTTGAAGTATTTTTGATGGGCAATTTATCCTTGCCACCACTTCTTGTAGGCACTGCACTCTTCGGTGGGGTGGGTAACCCTCCGATGATATAGGCAGTAGTTTGGATGTGAATCCTGTCCGTTGAGGCATATAACCCTGGGAGTGTTTCCTACTAGAGGTTGCAGCTTCATCCCCATTGACAGGACTTTGACGAACCGTTTCTCTTCCTTGATCTTGTTCTTATTTGTCGCAGGTATGTTTTGGTTTGGTTGGACTACTTTACGACTCTTCCTTGCCACAACTTCTTCATCCCGACGCTGACGTTTAGCCTTTTCGTATATGGCTGTTTCGCGTTCTCGATCAACTTTGCTTTTTCGAAAGGTTTCGTGTAACAGCCTATCGATCGGGTCTTCTGGCAGTTCCGGGGATTTTAGCGCCGACCCTGCCCTCAGTTCCTCTGCGTTGTTTTCTGACGCTGAGCGAGTTTCTTCGTCATTTAACAACGAATGGGAGACCATGTGGCAACTTGTTACATAGTTTTCGGTTTCTTCTGATGAGTCATTTTCCTCATCGTTGTCACTATCTTCGTTCTTAAGAATATGCTTGAGGAACTCTTCGAGCGTGACCGGTTTCCGCGCCTTCTGGTTGTACTCCTCTAGCGCGTCAATGTACTTTTGTAGCTCTATGCGCTTGTCGTCATACTCGGCAGGCTAAACAGGCTTCTTGGTTTTCTTCTTTTTCTTCGAAGATTTTGAAGGCTTGACTTGGAGATTTTGCCCATTGTCAACAATCTTCAGTACGGGACGCAGTTTCAGCATCCCTTCGACGATTTTAGGTTCAAGTGGGCTTTTCCACATGACTTCTGGACATGTTTGTAGATCTTTCAGCATTCTTTTGGTTTTAGCTGAAAGAACGACTTCCCATGGAGTTTCTTCCACGAGCGAGCATGATGCCCTCGGTGCATTCACCTTTTTGGGAGCGTGCTTCTGTGGTGGGTTTACCCTCCAGTTCTCAGACAGTGTGAACTTGCCCCGTTGATACTGGTTCTCGACTTAGTTCTTGAAGACGTAGCAATTCTCAATTGGATGGCTCACCATTCTGTGATAGGCGCAGTAGTTAGGGTTGTTGACGTCGCCGGGTTGTAGTGGACGCCATGGGTCTGGTGATGTGATGAGTTTGTTACGCATTGCCAGCTCAAATAATCTCCTCATCTTATCACGGGGAAACGAATAAGCGTGTCCTAGCCTTTCTTCCAGGGATAGGCGTGGACATGCGTTGTTTTGGCGATCCGCCGGTTTTGGGCCACTCGGTTGTTGTTGAGCGTTGGCAACGAAGGCCGCTTTCCCTTTACCCTTGGCGTTACTTAAGGAGGAAGGCCCGTGGCCTATCTGGTCCATTTGGGCCAGGTTATCGTTCAGAGCATGGAAAGTTGTTGGTTTGAAGAATGTCATGAATTGGGACACAGTCGTTTAAGGATCAAGGGTCCCGATGAACATGCCTACCGAGGAGGATTTTTCGATGCGCTGTTCCCACTTTGACCATAGGTTCCGCCACTGGATCGCATATTGGACCCAGGTTTCTCCTGGATTTACCCTGGCATTGATTAATGATGTGCCGGCGAACCGCTGTGTGAACAGCAGTTCCATTTCTGTGAATGTTCTCACGGAGTCATTTAGGAGTTTCGAGTACCATTCAAAGGTCGTCTTTGACAGGCTACCAACGAACTGGTAAAGCAACAGTTTGTCGCAGCCTCCAGTGTTGCCGCACAGAGCTCTGAACTGCACGACGTGCTGATGTGGGTTGCATGTCCCTTGTACACATGGAACTTAGGGATCGTATATCCCGGCGGGTACTTGATTTGGTCATACCAGCCTAGATACGGTCGTCCGGTTCTGATAATTTGGCCAGCCGCTTCATTAGCTTGATAAGCTCGTATTTATTGAGCAATATAATCATCAAGAGCGGCCTTGGAGATCGTTTCCTCCTTGGCTGTTGATAAAGCCGGAAGAGGGTTTGATGTTTCCCCTTTGTCATACTCGATGATTATCGGTGGATCTTTGGCCGAGATTCTGGCTGGATCATCATTCCAACCATATCCTGGAATAAAAGAGCCATCTGTTTTATATTAGCAGCTTGCTCAGCAGCTTCTTTGTCCTTTCTTTTATGCACCCTTCGCAGGAACTTTGTATCGGTCTTCTGCTCCTGGTGCTGTTCGACTGTTGTGTCCGGGCTTTCTTTTTACCCGGTAAGTGTTGCCATTTTGGTCAGCATCTCCTGGAGCTTTTGTTGTTGCCCTTGAGTTTTTGTCAGCGACCGAGTTTGCGTTCAATGACCTACGGAAGCACGACTTTCTTCTTTCCCGAAAGCTATGTAGACCGTATGTACGATCATGCCCCCAGACTTAGGGCGTTTGGGTCCATCACCTTTGGAATTTGCCGTAGACGGTGGGATTTTCTCCGACCTCATCCTTTTGTGGGAGGTCGAAGTTGAACGAGCCGTTGCAACAGGCGCCTGTGCAAAATAAGTCTCTCGCTGTATGACGGAGGGACAGTCTTTCTCTTACTGAGCCTTCGATTTTTTCGGTCGACGAGAGTAGTTTTGATCAATCACGGAGTTCTGGACTTTTCGCCAGACCCTGTGAATTTGGGAGGAGAGCCGTTGGTGGGGGCTCTCCAGCTTTGCTTGCACTGTGGTTTCTGCAGGCGGGGGCGATTTCTTTAGCACCACCATTGGAGAGTTTTTGCGTACCCTCCTGATTGGATTAAAGTTGTTCCCGGTTGGAACAGCAGCGTCAATTTCCACCATTAGAGCTGGTGGGGTTAGTCCAGATGGGGAGTTGCCCCCAGCTTTCCTCACTCGGTGCCAATGACGACGTCGAGCATGTCTTGCAGACGGGACCGTCTCAGATTTGGAAGCAGCTTCTTAGTGCCCCCGGCTTTGCTGAAGGGCTGCTGTTGGCGTCAACCTGTTGAAGACTGACGTCCTTGACAGGGTTTGGGAAAGGCTGACCAATCTTTCAAAGACCGACTTTCTGGTAGAGGAAGCACTTGTGACGACTTCGCCCGTAGCAGGAGTTAGGAGGGCTATCCGTTTTGGGGTAACCCCTTCAGGTATCACGGACTTCTTTGCGGGCCCGTTTGGGTTCTTGCCCAGCCTATTGAAGACAGACACCAGATTTGGACGGCCCGTTGAGAGGGGCCGTTGTGGTTGCAAGTCGATCGAAGACCGACCTCTTAGGAGCTTTCTCTTGCGGCGTTGAGGCACCGAAACTCACTGGTGGGAGTATGGTCCCGAAGAATAATCTAGTAGTGGCTTGTGTTGCCCCACCGGCATTGAAAAAATGGAGGCCGTATTGGGCCCGTAGGTCACTCCTCCAGTTAGGATGGAGCGAGAGTTACTGTTGCAAGAGGTGCAGTGGGAAGCCATCGATTTTCTTCTTCTGCACAGGAGCAAGACACCAAATTTTAGTACCTCAAATCCAAAGCTAACCATAGCGAACCGCGATTTTGTTCGCGAAGCACAACACACAAAGTGTGGAGTGGAAAAAGGAAAAGGTCCCACCGGGCGTGCCAGAATCTTTTCACCGCTGAAAGATCGGACCGAGACGTTAGGACGTCTGGCCTGAGTTCTGGGGTCATATACTATTTGGATTTATCCGTTCACTTCTCCGAAAATACCGAGTTGATTTATGGCACCGTATATCGGAGGTTTGAACAGATGCGACCGTTGTATCAGACTTTATCAGATCTCACTCATTTTATGAGGGGTTTTTGATTGTGGGGACGCTCTTCCCTGCAGGCGCAAGCCCCTGCAGTTAATTACGTTATCGCATTGCGATAACCATTTTCTTCTGCTCCGGAGGTTCACTTCGTGTCGTGTGTGTTTTTGTTTGTTTAGGTTGCCCGTGGATTGTATACGGAGACTAGTTTGTGTCGTTGCCCGTACGGCGCGGATTAGTCCAAATCCGTATATTTTTAGATTTAGGTTTTGGGTCAAGAATTTGCTTGACGGGATCCACGTTGGTAGCTTGGTTTACCAACGGGAATGAACTTGGGACGCAGATCTCATATTTGTGAGGTCCTTCGGTTCATGGGATATTTGGGTTTAATCTAAAGATCATTAGTCATATTTGAGACTAAAATCAATTTAGAAGCAAATGAGCGTATGGGCTCAATTATTTTAGTTTAAGGACATCCAACATTCCCTATTTGGAACGAATGTTAGTATAAGGACGTTTCGGTCCATTATTGTCGTATTTGGGGTGAATATTAGTTGAAGGGCATTTCGGTTCAACATTCCCATTTTAGGGACGCAATTTAGTTTAAGAACATTCGGTCCAACATTCCCGTTTTTGGGACGAATATTAGTTTAAGGACATTTCGGTCCATTATCGCCGTATTTGGGGCGAATATTAGTTGAAGGGCATTTCGGTCCAACATTCCCATTTTAGGGACGCAATTTAGTTTAAGAACATTCGGTCCAACATTCCTGTTTTTGGGACGAATATTAGTTTAAGGACATTTCGGTCCATTATCGCCGTATTTGGGGCGAATATTAGTTTAAGGATATTTCGGTCCAACATTCCCATTTTGGGGACGAATGTTAGTTTAAGGACATTTCGGTCCATTATCGCCGTATTTGGAACGAATATTAATTTAAAAACATTTCGGTCCAACATTTCCATTTTGGGAACGAATGTTAGTTTAAGGACATTTCGGTCCATTATCCACCTTGCGCGCACGTGTATTTGTAGCGTGGCGGAGCGAACGATGGTGACATGGAATATGCCCAATTTCGGGTGCGATCCGAGTTGAAGTGTGCACGTCAATTTGGAAGTGCATCAATGTGGGATGTATCATTCCCTATCTTGACGAAATTTTATATCAAGTTGGGACGAGAAAGGAGTTGTTGGTTGTCGGGACCCGCCACTTCTCTGAAAACGTTGAGAAATTACAACAACATATATCAGAAGTGTGGAAAGATCTACCCTTGAACCAAATTCCTTATTTAAGGGAAAGATCATGATGGATCATCTAAGAATCATTAGCCTTATTTAAGACTAAGATTAACTTAGAAAGTATGGGATGAATATCATTTTGGATATCATCAATGAGAGATCACTAGTTATGTTTAAGGCTAAGATCAGTTTGGAAATCACGAGCATATGGGCTCGCTTGATTTAAAATCAAAGAGATTTAACCTCAGGAAACTTAGCCAATTTGGGCTGAGATTGGGTTTCTATACTGCCCAGCAGTGCTAGGCACTAAGATATACAACACTCACGTGAGACGCTGGCATAGTGATAAGCACTAATATATACAGCACTCACGTGTGTTTCACGTGGGACGCTGGAATAGTGCTAAGCACTAATCTTTTCTGGCGCTCACGTGTGTTTCACGTGAGACGCTATATAACTTAGCCTTCAGCGCTCACGTGCTTTTCACGTGAAGCGCTGAGTTCTTTTGGAGATTTAATCTCTGTTGATATTTTTAGAGAACTTAAATCTTTTTTAATGGTATTTTAACAATTAACGATCACCAAGATCATTATTTTGAGAATCTGGGATCATGTTCTTTAAGAACTAAGTTCTTGATCTGAAGAAACTAAGTTTCTGGAGTATTATGGACTCCATGTTCTTCATGTTCAACCTTGTTCTTCCTTGAATTTTTGATTCTCAAGAACAAGATCTTCCCGATGAGAATTAAATTCTCAACTTGTGGAAGACTTATTTTGTGAATCTCAGATCCAGAGAAAAAACTAAGTTATTTGAGAAGGGTTAAAACCCTTAGATGTGATATGATAGATAAAGAAGATATTTTGTTCTCTTCTTTTTTCTTTACCTAGGGTTTTTTAGGAGGGAGATCGCCGGGAGAATTAAATTCTCTTTTGTTTTGAGAGGCTTCTGTATTTTTACAGAAGCTTATGGGGGGTCTCCTATCCTTTTTTCCTCCTCTTCTCCTTTTGATTAATCTCTTTTCTCCTATTTATAGGAAAAGAGAAAAATCAATTTGTTGAGAAAATCTCTCATTGAGAGATCATGATTGATTTCATGATCAATCAAAATGATATTTTAGATCAATCGGTGCATAATTGGATTTTTAATCCAAAAACTCTCTGTTTAACAGAGAAGATTTCTTGTTTGTTTAACAAGATTATGAAATATTTTCCTAAGATAGAATTTTATTCTATCATATGAATATATTGTTAGTTTAACAAGATTAGAATTGTATTTTATCATATGAATGTCTTGTTAGTTTAACAAAATTAGGAATATATTTTCCTAACATAGAATTTAATTCTGTTATATGAATATCTTGTTAGTTTAACAAAATTAGGAAAATATTTTCCTAAGATAGAATTTTATTCTATCAGATGATCGATAGGTGATTTTATAACCACCGTTGGAACAGAGAAGATCTTTCTAGTTTGAGAAAGATCGGGAAATATTTCTCACATAGAATTTAATTCTATCAGATGGTTTAATTGGTGATATTTTTTCACCATTGGATTTTAAATTCAAGATTCTCTGTTAGAGAAATATCTTTTAATATTAGAAAGATCAAGGAAAATATTTCCACATAGAATTTAATTCTACCACATAAAATTTAATTCTATCAGATAGTTTAATTGGTGATATTTTATCACCATTGGATTTTAAATCCAAGATTCTCTGTTAGAAAAAAGATCTTTCCATATTAGAAAGATCAGGAAAAATATTTCCCAACTAGAATTTAATTCTATCAGAGAGCATTTTAAATTGTGGCGCTCACATGCTTTGCATGTGAGCGTTGCCAAAGAAAACGGCAAGAGAATTCACGTGTTTAACACGTGACCTATAGTGTTGGTTTTAGCCTGTTTATTTTTAACGCTCATATGTTTTGCATATACGCGTTCACGTGTTTAACGCCTGTTTGACCTTTGGTTATTTATGTTCAGCGCTCATATGCTTTGCATATGAGAGCATATGAGCGCTCACGTGTTTAACACTCGAGTCATGTTTAGCTTTTAGTTATTATATGCTTCCAGCGTTTATATGCTTTGCATATAAGCGCTCAAGTGTTTAACACGTGAGGCCTGTTTGACCTTTGGTTATTTATGTTTAGCTCTCATGAGCGCTCACATGTTTAGTTTGGCCTTTGGGTTTATTTTATTCAGCCCTCATATGCTGCATATGAGCGCCCACGTGTTTTTAACGCGTGAGTCCAGTTAAACCCTTAGTTATTTGTTTTCAGCGTTTATGTGCTTTGCATATGAGCGCCCACGTGTTTAACAAGTGATGCCAAATTATGAGGATTCTTTTCCTCTTTCCTCTTTCCCTTTTTTATAAGGGAACAAGTAGCTCTTAGCCAAAAAATTTGGCGGGAACATACTAAAATGTGTATTCTATTCTAGATGTATCAAATAAATAATTAATAACTCAGACAAATAACAATCTACGCATTCTTATCTGTATTCTTGGTTTAGATATGCTAATTTTTTTATTATGTGCGTCTAGCTTATCCCAACAAATCGTATACCATATTTTTGAAAATTTCGAATCATCGAATCCGATTTGTCCAGCATCCGAATCCGTGCTACTTGGCCGATTGCCTAGGCAAACAACAAATGGAGATGAGGACTTACTCTTCATGTAGAACACCATGTGGTAGAGGAGAAATTCCCATCGTAAGCAGAACCTAATAGTACAGTATGTATCTGCCCAAGGATGACACTGAAAACACTTATTTGGCTCGAAGTATATCCTTTAGTAGTTTTTTGGGCCTTATTGTAAAACTGTATCGCAAAAGCCTTGAGGAATCTTTTTTTATTTATTTATATTAATTAAGGTGTGGTTCATTTATGTTAAAGTTTATAACGTCACTTGAACTATATTCCCTGTAGCCGACACAGTTATTTGCTTAATTTTCTGTTCATTATTAAATTCCTCTTTTAAGTAGATATATATGTACCTTTTTTTGTGAATAGACAGTGGATGGGCATTCAGTTTACTCCTTTGATCAGAATGGAGCAGAAACAGAGAAGTAAGTGCCTTAATATGACCTGTTTCTCAATCTGTATACTTATGAAGACGTGTTGAGGAATGTTTTTGCACTTATTGTTGTATGCATCTCTTCGAACATCTTATTGAATATATTACAGAATGCCCCCCCCCCCCCCCCCCCCCCCCCCCCCCCCCGGTTTTTTTCTTTATTAAACTCTCCTGAACATTTCATTTTTATCACTTAATTGCCTCTTAGTTAGCATCTGGCCCTTGGATCCTGCAGGCTCAACCTTGGGATTATGGTCTTATATTTATAGTTCATTTCGAGTTTACAACTTTGTCATTGATCTTATGGTGAAACCAAAACCCACCTTCTTTAGGTCGATAAAAAATGATTGTTCTTGTTTTTCCATCTTGACAAACATATCAAATCTTTGTGATTCCTTTGCTTAATCAAAAGTATCCATGCAAACTCCAACACTTATCATTTCAAGGTCCTATCTAGGTTTTTGTACGTACCATGCACGTGGAAGTCGAGAAATAATGTTTATTTAACTTATACAAATAAAACTGTGTTCTTATGGAGAGCTGAAGCCCATATTTGATACAGCATATATGGTTTTGGGTAAATTATACTCCCTTTGTCCCAAATTATAAGTCCTAAACTCCTAATAAGAAATAACACAATCTTTAAAATATGGTATTAAATCTACTAACTAATAACATTCTTATATTATCTTTCCATTCTTAAACCTCAATAACTTTTGGTGCAACATTTAAGCAATTAATAAAGTTTTCATGCAATATTTAACCAAATCCTTTGTAGTCCCAAGATATGCACGTAGAAAAAAAAACCGATGGAAGTTTTATTTGACAAGCATTAATAGGGTAGGTTATTTAATGCTCAATCCATGCAAAATGGAATTGACCTATAGTTTCCTTTTCTCTCTTCTCAACATGGCCAATGCATTAGGGTTGGATTTAACTCAAATTCAAAATTTTGCGCCAAATTTTTTAGAGATTTTCTCAATCTGTGCAATTTCAAAAACAAACAAATTTTGGAAGAAAAATTTCCTATAAATACAAAATATGATTTGTATAGATTTCTTCCGTATCATTCTCTATCAATTTGGATGTGCGAGCTCTTTGTTGTTGTTCATGATCAATTGAAAATTTGGTTGTGTTGTTTTGAGTTGAACTTAAAAAGAGACTTAAATTATTTTTTAAAAAAAGCCACCATAAATATATAATGAAGTACCCAAGGAAAGAGTGAGAGAAACCTGTATTATTTTTTGAACATTGGCCCATAATCCCTAAGCACACAACACACACCACACTCACGCATACCACACACAAGCACACAACACATACGCACCTAGGGGACCCACAAATTTGCCCCGAAAGCGTTAATTTGTGGCCACTTTCTTTTTGGTGTTTCTGGGGTTCGAACCCCGCACTCTCTCCAAGAGAGGAAATGCCTATACCAACTGAGATATTGTTCATTGGCGAAACCATATTAAGTGCATAGGGACGTTGATAATGTTGGAACCAAAGAGAATGTACGGTAAAACCAATTCTTTATCTTTAATGAATAGAGTATTGATTACACTAAATATTCTCTTCTTCCTACTTTTCCCAACATTATGAATACCCACAAAAAGCACTTAGACTAAGGACATTATCTTATACTAATTAGAAAAAGGACATAGTTTTAGGACAAAGTAAAATGAAAATTAGGACCTATAAACTAAAAGATAAGAGAATATTTACTGTAATCAATACTCTATTCATTAAAGAAAAAATTGTTTTACCACACATTCGCTTTGGTTCCAACATTATCAACATCCTCGTGCACTTAATATGTGTCTTCCTCACTCTTTCCTTGGGTATGCGCTTAATATGAGTTTCCCTCGTTCTTTCCTTAGGTACTAAATTATATATTTATGGTGGCTCTTTTCCAAAAATAATTCAAGGCTCTTTTTAAGTTCAATTCAAAACAACACAACCATATTTTCAATTTGATCATGAACAACAACAAAGAGCTCTGACATCCAAATTGATAGAGAATGATACGGAAGAAATCTGTACAAATCATATTTTGTATTTATACGAGAATTTTCTTCCAAATTTTTTTGTTTTTGAAATTGCACAGATTCGGAAAATCTCCAAATTTTTGGTGCAAAATTTTGAATGAGTTAAATCCAACCCTATGATTGATGGCCCCGGTAAGAAAAGAGAGAAGGAAACTATAGTCAATTTCATTTTGCATGGATTGAGCATACCTATTAATACTTGTCAAATAAAACTTCCATCGGTTTTTTCTACGTGCATATCTTAAGATTATGAAGGATTTGATTAAATATTGCATGAAAATTTATTGATTGCTTAAATATTGCACCAAAAGTTATTGAGGGTCAAGAATGGAAAGATAATATAGGAATGTGATTAGTTAGAAGAGTTAATACCATTTTCTTAAAATTTGTGTTATTTTTTATTTGGACTTAGAATTTGGGACCGAGGGAGTATTTATTTATGTTATTCCTTTGTTTTAGCAATCAATACTTACACATGTGTAATTGATTTCCCTTGTGGATTCCATAGCCATGCCAAGTACTTCTAATTATGCCATAATTGCTTTTTAATCCATGCCTTGGTGTCGTTTCTAATTCTAAAACCAGACCCAATAATAATATAGTAATTAACTATCCCTTAATGTCCTTTTCTGAATTTGGAAAAAGAAACATGCCTATTTTATTGCTTGTTAGAATTCCGAAAAAGCTTGTCTGTTTTATTGAACAAATAAGCCTTAATAGTCTTTTAATGCACGAGTTGGTTGCCTTTTAAAATTCCAAAACCATGACATTAGTTGCAGCTATAATCTATTACAAAAGTTCCTTTCTTGAATTTCGAAAAAACATGACTATTTTATTGTTTCTATAAAATTCCAAAAGGACATCCTTGTTTATTGAACTTGATATTCAATGCAGTACTTTTTTCTCAAAAAGTAAAGATATTCGATACATTTTATAAGAAAGAAAATATTTAGTTGGTCATGAATTGGAGAAGGCATAAATGCAATAACTTAGAGAACATATGATACTTTATGTGCCTATTAATATTGCCATGATTTTCTTTCTTCGTTTTCTATTAATGTATCAATGAAACCTTGAGATTATAGTTTATGAAAAGCATAATGGCAAGCCCTTATTAGCTATATTCACACACTTTTATTAGCTATATTCACATCAAATATAAAGACTAAAACGAAAAGGAGAAATGTGTGTATTTATAAACGAAGGAAGAGAATATAAAAAGGGACTATCAAACAACCTTACTCATTTTTTATTTTAGGAATATACGTCAGGTCAGATATAGATTAGATACTTTAGATATATTTTCTCTTTCTTCTAACCATGGCTATTTATGTTTTGATACTGTTTTGTATTGTAATGTTTGAACTTATGTTTCATTTCTTTAATGAAGATTGGTAGATTATGACCGTTTATATCGGAGGGGGAAAATTCAAAGCCATAAAATTAACTCAACATAAAATGTTATTCCAATACACTCACAAAAACATAGAACCACAACAATATGAAAATTATGAAAACCCCCTTTTGCATGACAAAACATTGAAATTTATTCACAAACTACTATCGGATACTTATAGCATATTTCATAAAGCTCAATTCCCTCCATCGCCACCACCATTACCATTACCATTACCTTTTCTTCCATTTCCTTTACCATTCCTGTTGTCTTGTCCGTTCCCATCTCCACCTCCGCTACTGTTACCATTACCTTCTCCTCCATTTCCTTTACCATTCCCGTTACCTTGTTCGTTTCCATCTCCACCTCCGTTCCCATTACCATTGCCTTCTCCATTTGCTTTACCATTCCCGCTACCTTGTCTTATTCTATCTCCTTCTCTGTTCCTGATGATGCTCAATATTGGCGATACGAGATCAGGACACGTGGCGGATGACATGTCCCAAGACCCGGAAGAAAGGGCCCACAGAGGCCGACCAGGCCACCCTTGTACCCGACCTGCAAGCACAAGCTGGCCTTCTTCGGGGCCCCCTGCAAATTTACCTCCTCGGCCCCTCAGCCCGCCCCGGACTGCCACGGGACCAAGACTCGTCAACCCTCTTGCTCGGTTCCGACTTCCCCAGCCGAGGCCGTCCTCCTCGGCCCCTCCGACCGACCAACTCTACCACTCGCAGGCGTAACCGCCGCTCCGCAAATCTCGCCACGCGTAGATTCTCCGCCAGCAACGTTCCACGTTCCACGCCATCGTGATTCCCATTAATGGGCGATCCGCTCTTCACGCGGGCGTGACGTCGGGAGCGTAATGGCCGGCGAGACTCTCGTGCCTACCGCTGCGTGCTGCCGCCGCTATATAAACCCCCATCACAGAGGGGTCAAATAAGCCATTTTTACTCCACTCAGCCGTTACTCTGCTCGGATCTAGTTCTAACTTGATCGTCAGAGGGTCCTCGGTGGTACCAAACCACCCCGGGACTTCTTTACAGGTACTCGGCGCTAAACTCCTCAAATCACCAATCGCACCAAAACCCATTGAGATCCACACGCAACAGAAGATTACCACAAAAATCTACCGGGAGATCAACGGAAGACAACATCTGACGGAGACCCGAAAAAGACTTCCATCAGTTGACGCCGTCTGTGGGAAACCAAACTCCATAAAAACAAAGTTGGCCTTTCGATCTCCGACCGCATGGCGAGCAACCATCTTGAAGATCCTGGTACCAGCCGCCGCCTTCCACTCACCGAAGACGTGGATGGGGCTCTTCCAGCGACCATTATCAACGCCCTCGCCAGTCGGATAGATCGGCTGCAGTCCCTCGTGGAGGCGCTCGCCCGCATCCAAGCGGCCGGGCCTGGGCCCCAGATCGCCGCTCCACCGCCTCCAGAAGGCTCTGCCCCCGTCGGGATGGCTGACTACCAGCAGGCTACGACTCCTGGCCACAGATCACTCGCGTCGGCACTCCCCGAGGCCCGCTGGGCATCCCTCGGCTCCACACCAAGGTCCGCCGCCAGAACGCCTTGCCTCGAGCCTCCTCACGACCCTTATCCTCCTGAGGAGATGTCAGTCACCTCGCCTGTCCACATGCATGGTCGACACCACCCCCCTCGGCGGGGCCGCACAGAAGGGGTTCACATCGGCGGCTCGAGAGCCATCTCGCCCAGGGATCTGAGGCACCTCATCGAGAGGAACCGGGGCCGCTCCCAGACGCAGGTCACCCGCAGCAGAGGCCAGGGATCCCAAGACGCCGATTCCTCGGGATACCACGGTCGACTCGACGCCCTCGAGAAGAAGATCGAGGGCATGCGCGGGGAGGCTCACCTCTCGAGCGACGGGGCTAAGTACGCCTCCGATTCACTCACAAAGCCGTTCACCGAGGGACTGCTCGCCGTCCACGTCTCCTCGCGCAACAAGCCCCCAAAGGTCTCTCTGTTCGACGGGAAAACCGACCCGAAGGACCATTTGAACGCTTTCACCGCGGGGATGAGCTTCCAGGACCACTCCGATGCCGTCCAGTGTAGGGCCTTCCCGGCCACCCTCATCCGCACAGGTCGGGACTGGTTCCGGGGGCTCGAGCCCCGCTCGATCTCGGCCTTCGACGAGCTGGCTACTCAGTTCCTCGGCCACTTCGTTGGGAACCGTCGGTAGAAGCGCACGGTCGACTACCTCTTCACGGTTAAGAGTGGGGACAAGGAGACGTTCAAGGCCTACATCACCCGCTTCTACAACGCCCTTCTCGAGATCCCCGAGCACCAGGACGAGACCGTCATCACGGCGCTCAGATCTGGTCTGAGGCACAAGGAGTGGTTACGCTCCTTCGCGTTGGCACAATCCAAGACCATGGCCGAGGTCAAGGCGTGGACCGAGCGCGAGGTTCAGCTGGAATCCGAGGTGAACGCAAACCTCCCCCGAGCAGAACGATCCGACCAGAAGAAGAGGGCTCGGGAGGAGAGGCTGGAGCGTCAGCAGCCCTATCACCCGAAGTTCCAGGAGTATACCCCCCTCAACGTCGCAATATTGCTAGAGGAGGCTCAGAACGAGGGGCTCTTCAAGTTCTCTCCGATCCCGCGTCAGGCCGCGAAGCGAATCCGGGGCCCTTACTGCGCTTTCCACCGGACACTGGGCCACGCCACGGAGGATTGCAAGCAACTCAGGGACTACATCGAAAAGCTCATCCGATCGGGACACCTCGCCGCATACTTGAGGGATGAACGGCAGGCCGACCGCGAGCAGGAGCAGCATCGCCCTCCCGCTGACCTGACCATCGGTCAGATCATGCTCGTTTCGGCGGACGGCCAACACGGAACTCAGGGAGCCCCGTACCCTGTGCCAAGCACGGAGGCCAACAGTCCTCCAGGGAGCTCGGGCCGAGCCAATAAAATCATCTACTAGCCTGTACCTTTCTTTTAGGGCAATGTAAACTCTTCCTAGGGTCTGTTGTTAATTTAATAAAGATCAATGGAACATTGCGAAAAAGAAGGAAAAACCTTGTTTATTCAAAAGGTATTATGGGCTCCTCAGCCATACATACAAAAAGAAAAAGAAAATTACAACAGCGGGGGAAGGGGGTGCAGAGAGCACTGCTCATGATACTCGGCAAAGATCTCCACCAGCCGAGGCCTCGTGAGATCCAACCTCTCCCCTCGGTTCCCCCCACGCGCGTTGATCCCGAGCCTCAACTCGTAGCACTCGCGGACGAGCGCCTCCGAGCGAGCCAGCCGGTTCGCGGAGATCAGACCGAAGCGCCTCAGGGACCACTGCTTACCCACGGCCTCGTCATAGAGCTGCTCGGACAGGGGGTTGTAAAGCCCCGGCGATGCCCTCCAGATGGAGTACATCAGCAGCTGCAACAGGGAGGAGCATCGGGGGAGCAGCCGGTCGAAATGGTCCTCGATGCTCCCATAGACCAACTGCACTGTGTCCTCGGTGCAGTTCTGGTCGTAAAGGTACACGTCTTCGAAGTGGATGATGTCAGGAATGGTAAACAGGAAGTCTTGCATTTTCGACGACCTGTTTATGAAGGATGGAAGGACCAGTACTCCTTCAGCCTTATATAGCCCACTACGTCCCAACGGAGCTCAACAGTCCCCCGCTTTCACCCAAAAAGTCGCTGCCACGCGGCGGTCATCAAGCCTTCTCTGGTGGAATCGAAACGACGCGCCCCTAGCGCTTCGCCTCCCCCCACATTCAATGCACATGCTACGCGCACAGTCGCTGCGACCGTTCCTGTTCCCCATGCCTACAACTGGATGGTCGGGCTACACCTCGCGAAGAATTAGCCAAAGCAGCTACCCTGCTCGGCTATACCTGGTCGGTAGCTTCCCTACCGCAACGCCAGGGATCAGAAGCAGTCAAGCCTAACCGTCGCTCGGCTATCCCTGGCGGGTAGCTTCCCTACCGCAACGCCGGGGATCAGAAAGTCCTCCCAGAGGCAGTCGAGCCCAACCGTCGCTCGGCTATCCTTGGTGGGTAGCTTCCCTACCGCAACGCCAGGGATCAGAAAGCCCTCCCAGAGGCAGTCGAGCCCGAGGATCCCTCACTCGGCTATCCTTCAGGACAAAAGCCCTCGCCAAGAGGCACCGGATAGTAACCCTGCCCGGCCAAGGGTCCCTGGTAGGCTTCTACAGCCCCTCCCGCGCCAAGGACCAAAGTCCTTCCAGAGACAGTCGAGTCCTTGCTCGGCTATCCCCGGCTGGTAGCTTCCTACCACAACCGACAGGGATCAAAGTCCTTGCCAAGAGGCACCGGGCTGTAACCCTGCTTGGTCTCCGTCCTGAAGGATCAAAGCCCTCGCAAGAGGCAACCGAATAGCTGCCCTGCTCGGTCAACTCTGGCTGGTAGCTCCCTATCCACGACGCCACGGATCAAAGCCCTCACAAGAGGCACCCGAGCGGCTGCCCCGCTCGCTCATCCCAGGCTGGTAGTTGCTTACCCACGACGCCAGAGGTCAAAGCCCTCGTCAAGAGGCAGCCGCGCAGCTTCACTGCCCGATCATCCTTAATGGGCTTCTTACAGCCCCTCCAACGCTAAGGATCAAAGCCCTCGCAAGAGGCAACCGAGCAGCTACCCTGCTCGGTTGTCCCTAGCGGGTAGCTTCCCAACTGCAACGCCAAGGATCAGAAAGCCCTCCCAGAGGCAGTCGAGCCTGAGGATCCCTCGCTCGGCTATCCGTCAGGACCAAAGCCCTTGCCAAGAGGCACCGGGCAAAAAACCTGCCCGGCTAAGGGTCCTTGGCTGGCTTCCTACAGCCCCTCCCATGCTAAGGACCGAAGTCCTCGCCAAGAGGCGCCGGGCGGTAACCCCGCTCGATCCCCGTCCTGAAGGATCAAAGCCCTCGCAAGAGGCAACCGAGCAGCTACCCTGCTCAGTCATCCCCGGCTGGTGGTCAATGCTTGCGCTGCCAGAAGTCAAAAGGTGGCACCCCCATGGGGCCACCGGGCAGCCTCCCACTCACGCTCGGCATAAATACGGCGAACAGCGCTCTGCCCGTCACCCGCAGAGGATCCGAGACCCCAGTAAGGGGCATCAAGTCTATCTAGGTCTAAACGATCTCCCCTCGACTTCGGGGCCCATGGGGATACCTCCTCGGCAGCGCTTGGCATGCTCGTCGGCAAGTGATCGAAATCAACTCGACGGACGATCGCTAGACAGATGTCCAACCTGACATGAAAACACAACGGTGCAAGCAGAGATATCTTACGAGCATTCTTCACAAACAGATGGTAGAGCGCGATTCGATGAAACCAAAGAAAAATTTTATTACTACCAAAAACAAAGGCTTTACAAAGGGTATTTTTTGGGGCTCCCCAGCCTTACAAAATTCCAAAAACAAAGAAATAAAAGAAGAAAGACGGGGACTCTAGACCTCGGGGCCAGGTGCGACTGTTCCCGCCAAAAATTTCTGCGCAAAAGAGTCCAAGATATCAAATGGCAGCGATACGCTTCAGAAAATGCGAACCAGTATCTTCCGGCCTGTATTTTGATAAACTCCCCAATGAGAAACTGTTAAATTCTGATGGTATTGAAAGCATCTTGAAAAGCCCTTCGATTTGATATATTATGGGTCTCATAATTCATCCGGGATCAAAAGTTATGAGCAAATGTCTATGCACATGTGATCTAAGGAAGAAGATGCGAACCATTATTTTCCGAGCTGTATTTTGACAAACTCCGGAACGAAAAACAGCTAAATTCTGATGATATTGAAAGTATCTCGAAAAGTCCTTCGATTTGATATATTATGGGCCTCATAATTCATCCGAGATCAAAAGTTATGAGCAAATGTGTTATACACGTGTAATCTAAAGTAATGCTCTACTACATGGGGAATGCATTTTTTAGTCCCACATCGAGAAAAGGAGAGATGGCTTCTCTACCACTCTTATATAAATAAGAGGGGATACCTCTTAGAAAGATGGAGTTAAATCCTTAAAGGATTCAATACTCAAAGGAGCTTAGTTCTCCAAAGGAGCATAGTTCTCCAAGATAGGAGCATGCTCCTCCATAATGCGCATATGCGCAAGCGCCATGTGCGCTACGTGCAACGCACGTGTGCCCGCAATGCGGCACCGCGTGCAACGCACGTGCGCACCATGAGAACATTTAATAATATTAAAAGGAGCATGTTCTCCATATATAGAAGCTCTGCTTCTCCTCATAATGCGCATGTGCGCCACGTGCAACGCACGTGTGCCCGCCACGTGCGCACCACGTGCAACGCACGTGCGCACCACGTGCAACGCACGTGCGCACCACATGAGAATATTCAAAGGAGACTCGTTCTCCATAGGAGCTTGCTCCCCCCATAATGCGCATATGCGCAAGATCCATGTGCGCTACGTGCAAATATGAGCGCCCAACACGTGCGACACACGTGCGACGCACGTGCGCGAACGCAAAGAAGCCTTTTTCAGTAGCGAGAAACTTAAGCTCTAGCCTGTTCTTCCCCCATAATGAGTGAGACATGGTTCAAAGGGTACATCCCTCCACACCTTCGATATATGGCACTGTAATCTCTCAGTGTCGTCGAAGAGGTGGTTGGTCCCAACGACCAATGATCCTTCTTTCTAAAATAAAAAAAGGGGGATCAACATTTTCTTGAAAAAAGTCAAGAGCTTCAAACAGAGAGAGAATTCTGAGAAAATTTCAAAGAAAAAGGTAAAAATCTTCACGAGAGAAAAGAAATCTCTTTTAATAAATCATTGATCTAAAAACCAGATCAATGTTCTTCACATAATAAACAGTGCTTTGCACTTCTCATGAACCACTGGTTCTTTAAAAACAAGAAAACAACAAAATAAAAATAGTGCTTTGCACTTTTATGAACCTCTGGTTCTTGAAACAAAAAGAAAAACTTATTTTTCTTTGATCTAAATTAGATCAAGAAATCAAATGGTGCTCTGCACTTCTGTTCTTGAATCTAAAAGATTCTTAGTACTTTGCACTTCCAAACTGCGCTGTTGCGCTCTTGAGAGAGCGCCACGTGTCAGCTACAGAACAACTTGCGCTACGCGCTCTTGAAATAGAGCTTTGCTCTCTGGAATTGGCGCGACTCACCAGAGCGTGACACGTGTCACCACCATATGAGTTTGCGCTCATTACTTGGCGCAAAGCGCCTGATAAGCCACGTAGGGCACTGTCAAAGTATTTAATGCTCTATATTATTAAAGAAAAGGGACAGAGCCCAATTAAAAGGCCTAACAGGCCTAATAAAAAAGTGCTATGCAGGGCAGAGCCCAAACAAAATAGATGCTCTGCATCATTTATAAAAGGACAGAGCCCAACCAAAACAAGAATAATGCAGTGCATTACTAAAAAGGGGCAAAGCCCTAGCACATGCCAAAGACAAAAGATGTTGAAACTGGACTTAGCCCAATCATGGCCGTAAGTCCTCAAACTAAATTGACTGAGCACAGCTGCTCTCCTAAATCAATTTACATCCGGTTCGAGGGTACATCTCTGAACTCCTCTGACACCCATCGTTGTAATCCTTCAACGACGTCAGAGAGGTGACGGGTCCCGACGACTAAACATTCAAATGGACTGCGGGGTTCTTAAACTCGTGGACCGAAACGTTCTTAAACTAATGTCGGACCGAAACGTCCCTAAACTAATATCGGACCGAAACGTCCCTAAACTAATAACGGACCACCACGTCCTTAAACTGGAACATGGACCACCACGTCCCTAAACTGGAACATGGACCACCACGTCCCTAAACTACCTATGGACCACTACGTCCCTAAACTGGAACAATAGAGCTTCCAAATGCTCTTTTGCCGGATCTAAACGATCCCGTTTAAGTTGATCTTAGCCCCCAAACACGGCTAACGTATCCTTAAACATTCAAACGGACTATAAAACTCCAAATCAACCTTGGTTCAATGGTACATCTCTGAACTCCTCTGACATCTGCCGTTGTAATCCTTCAATGACGTTAGAGAGGTGACGAGTCCCGATGGCCAGATATTAAATGGATTATCACGTTAAGTTGATCTTAGTCTCAAACAGGACTATCGTATCCTTAACGAACGTTTAAGTTGATCTTAGCCGCAACGCGACTAATGCATCCTTAAACTAAAAACACCAAACCCAAATCTAAGTAAATACGGATTTGGACTAATCCACGTCCTACGGGCGACGACATTACTCAGTCTCCGTATACAATCCACGGGCAACCACAAACAAAACAAACACACACGACACGAAGTGAAATTCTGGAGAAGGAGAAAGTTGTTACCGCGATGCGGTAGCGTAATTAACTGCAGGGGCTTGCGCCTGCAGGGAAGAGCGTCCCCACAATCAAAAAACCCCTCACCCTGAGGGGGAATCTGACGAAGTCTGCTACATCGGCCGCATCCGTCTAAACCTCCGATACACGGTGCCATAAATCAACTTGGTATCTTCGGAGAGGTAGACGGATAGCACCAATTAGTATCTGCCCCGAATCTCAGGCAAGATGCCCATGTCTGCGCCGCCGTTCGGAGGGGAACAGATTCTGGCACGCCCGGTGGGACCTTTTCCTCTTTCCACTCCACACTTCGTGTGTCGTCCTCGCGAACCAATCGCGGTTTGTTAAATGGTTGCCTTCGGATTTCAAGTTACTAAGATTTGGTCTTTTGCCTGGCGCAGAACTCAAGATTCAATGGCCTTTAACTGCACCAACTGCTCGAAATGCCACTGCAACGGACGCTCCACCTCACCGGGAGGTGTAGCATATGGGCCTCAAGCGGCCTCCTTCCTCGTTCTGCCGGTAGACCAGGTTACCCAAGCCACCACTGGCCTGTTTTTCCTTACCATGATCCCACCTACAAGCTTCTCTATGCCGATACCTGCACCGGAAGTGAACAAGAAGTCGGTGTTCGACCGGCTCACTGCTACCACGACCCCTGTCAACGGGTCACCCACCACCAAGCCAACAGCCTCTGTCTTTGCGAGGCTGGATCAAAACTCTGAAGGGCCCGCTAAGAAGCCCAGGAACTCTAAAATGGCTGTCCCAAGGAGGGCAACGGCCGCTGCTCCGGAAGACGTTAAGGCGGCTTCTCCCGTCAGAGAGTCAGTCTTTTCAAGACTGACGATTCCTGTTCCCGCCCCTACACGAAGATCTGTCTTTGACAGATTAGATATTACCCCGCGAGGAACAACCTCAGTTTTTAAGAGGGTAACACCAGCGGTGCCTTATTCAGACAGGGGGCAAAAAGAAGCTATCTCTATCTCTGAGCCAGTCCCAACGGCTCGTCGTGCTCGACGTCGCCATTGGCGACGAGTGAGGAAGGCATGGGGCAACTCTCCCTCAGGGCTAACTCCACCGGCTCCAATGGTGGAGGTCAACGATGCTGTTCCAACTGGAAACAACTTTGAACTGCTGAGGAGGGTACGGAAGAACTCTCCAACCGCTACACTGAAGAGATCTCCTCCACCTGCGGAGAGGGTTCCAGAAACGAAACGAGAACAGCCCCCTCAACGGCTGTCCTCAAGAATTTATAAAGTTTGGAGGAGGGTTCAAGACTCCGTGATCGACACGGATCACTCCCGTCAACGAAAGAAGGTGAAGGTGCAGAAAGAAAAAGACCGTCCTATTAAACAGCAGGGGACAACGATCGCTAGGGTACCCACTTCCACGGTCCCTTTAACTTCAACGGCCCACAAAAGAAGAAGGCCGGAGAAAACCCCCGCATCGGCGACAAACACCAGAGGTGATGAACTTAAACGCCCCAAGTCAGGGGGCATAACAGTTCATACGGTTTACATGGCATCGGGAAAAGAAGATAACCGCATTTCAACAGGTCATAGACCGCACACGAGGTCAGTGACCAAGGCTCAGGAGCAGCAGCAGAAGCTCCAAGAAATGATGAACGCTATGGCCGCACTTACAGGGCCAAAAGAAACCCCGGAAACATCCTCAGACGAGTGTCAAGAACAAGAAACAGACGCCGAATTCCTTCGGCGCGTACTAGAGAAGAAAGACAAAGAAGCTGCGGAGCAGGCATCCAACATAAAGAAAATGGCCCTCCTGTTCCAGGATATGGTGGGTATGATGATTCAACAAGATCCACCTGCTGAAGATCCCCCGATCATTCTTGAAGACGATAGGGGAGAGACAGTTTCGGGGCGGGGGGCGGAGAGAGACAGACCCCACAGCTAAAGAGGATACCATATCAAAAGCTGATTTGGATGAATACATCGCCCAGCAAATACGGGTGCATCAGGCGACTGAAGCAGCCGGTCAGGTCGTAAAAACGGGGCGGCCATATCCGGGTTGGTACAATCAGATTAAGTACCCGCCAGGTTATACAATTCCTAAGTTCCATGTCTACAAGGGGACGGGCAATCCTCATCAGCATGTTGCCCAGTTCAGGGCACTCTGCGCAACACCGGCGGTGACGACAAGCTGTTGCTTCGCCAGTTTGTTGGAAGCTTATCAGATACGGCGTTCAAGTGGTATTCTGAACTCCCAAATGACTCTATTAAAACCTTCGCGGAGATGGAGCTGCTGTTTACTCAACGTTTTGCAAGTGCCAGTGAACGTATCCCGATGACGGCACTGATTAACGCCAGGGTAAAACCCGGCGAGACGTGGGTTCAGTACGCTATACGATGGCGGAATTTATGGTCAAAGTGTGAGCAGCGCATTGAAGAAGCTCCCGCAGTTGGTATGTTTGTGGGAACCCTCGATCCACAAGCAACCATCTCACAATTTATGATGTTTTTCAAGCCAACTACCTTCCAGGCGTTGATTGACAAACTAGCGCAAATGGATCAAATGGGCCATAAACCCCCTCTTCCAAGGCCGGACTCCCGAAATGACAAAGAGAAGGGAAAAGCGATCGTCGTCGCTAATGCTCAACAACAACCAAGCGACCCGAAGCCAGTGGCTCGTCAAAATAATATGCGCTCGTACGTACCCCTTGAGGATAGGATGGGACGTCCTTATTCCTTTCCCCGCGATAAAACGAAAAGGTTATTCGAGCTGGCGTTGCGCAACAGACTCATAAATCTGCCGGATCCAAAACGTCCGTTGCAACCAAGTGACGTCAACGAGCCCAACTACTGTCCTTATCATCGAGTACTAGGCCATCCGATCGAAGATTGCTACGTTTTCAAGAATTGGCTTGAAAACCAGTACCGACAGGGCAAGTTCGCATTATCTGACAAATGGAAGGTGAATCCCCCGCAGCCCCACACCTCTAAGGGGACGAATACGCCGGGGGCAACATGCTCCGTCATTGAAGAAGCTCCTTGGGAGGTTGCATTATCAGCCAAGACAAAAAGAATGCTAAACGATCTTCAGGCATGTCCAGCAATCAAGTGGAAGAACCCGTTGGAACCGTAGGTCATTGAAGGGATGTTGAAACTGCGTACAACTCCAAAGACTGATGGTGGTGGCTCAAACACTCGCAACCAGCCGTCAAAATCTTCGAAAAAGAAGAAGAAGAAATCTAAGAAACCCGTGAAGCCTTGCGACAAGCGCACGGACTTACAAAAGCAAATTGACGCGCTAGATGAATACAACCAAAAGGCGCGGACTCCCATTACGCTCCAAGAGTTCCTCAATCACGTCTTTCAAGAGGAAGATGAGGGAGAAAGTTCATCGGATGAATCCGAGGAAAATGTAGCGAGCTGTCATGTGATCTCCCATTCGACAGCGAACGATGAGGAGACTCCTGGCACTGAAACGCTGGGGGCAGATACCGAATCAAGAATTCCGGAGCTATCAGTCGAAATGATTGACGCGTTCCTTAACGAAGCTCGACTGAAAAGTAAAGCTGATCGAGAACGCGAAATGGCTATATTTGAAGGGGCCAAGCGCCAGCGACTTGATGAAAGAGCTGAGGCGATCCCGCTGGAGCAAAACACCTTCGCTACCGACAAAAGCCAATTCAAGATAAAGAAAAGGTTTGCTAAGGCCACATCAATGGGCATGAAGCTACCATCCTCTGAAGGAAAAATTACTGGTGAAATAGAAATACACCCCTCCTTTTGCTTATATCATCAGAAGGTTTCGCACCCCACTCAAGAATGCAAAGCTTTCGATAAATGGTGGTAAGGATATGTTGCTCGTCAACAACGCTTCAAGCGGGAAAAGCGTAAAACTCGTCGAGAGCAAAGAAATACGACCGAAGAGCTTAAAAGAACTACCGGCGATTGTCGCATGGTTAACACTGCCGGGTCACGAGTACCTACATTCGGGAGCGATTCTGATGAAGAGCTGGAACTCGTCCCTCTCTTTAAAGAGTCAACTTCGGGAAAAGTAGAAGAGCCAAAGGTTTGCGAAAATATCCAGCTACGCAATCGGACGTTACCTGAAAAGAATCTCGGACCCTTAAACAAGAAAGATAAAGGGAAAGAAAAGGTCTCTGAGGATATTACTCTAGATGACCAAGTTGCGGAAGAGCTAACCGCCAAGAATCTGCCGAAAAGAAATAAGGTGGATTACAATGTCTTGGCGCATCTGAGGAAGCTGCCCTCACAACTCAGCATTCTTGATGCCCTGTTATTATCAAAAAAGGCGAGGGATTCTTTGATTAAAGCGCTACAAGATCCGGACCAGTTCCAAGCCTTCCTGGCCGAAGAAAAGATGAAGGATGAGTTGGAAGAGGTGCACACGGCCGACGTTACTTTTGGCGATGAAGACCTTCTCCTTGGGACGTGCGAACACAATCACCCTCTCTATGTCTCAGGATACTGCCATGATATAAAGATAGGCAAAATCTTGATCGATAATGGATCGTCTGTTAATCTCCTCAACGTGCGAGTGTTGAAGGAAATCTGCATGAGCGTCCAGCACCTTGCGCGGGACAAGATCACCATCTCCGGGTTCGACTCCCAATCGTCAAAGACTCTTGGATCTGTGATATTGACGTTACGCTTCGGGTTGCTCGTCACAGATATTAAATTCCATGTCATAGACGCCAAGACGTGCTACAATGCTCTGCTCGGACGACCATGGTTACACGAGTACAATATTATCCCTTCTACACAGCATCAGTGTATGAAATATTGTAAGGATGGTCTCGAGTACACTGTGGCAGGAGAATTGAATCCGTTTTCCGTGAATGAAGTTCGTAAGTATGAAGATGCCAAATACTTCTTGCCGAGTTTCGAAGACACGGAAAGGTGTCACAAGCCTGAGAAGAAAACTAATGCCACCATCCCTGTCTTCGGCAGCGATACCGAGGAAGAAGAGGATATAACTTATTCGGGTCCGCCACAATACACCAAGCCGGGACCATCCGTTCCTTCATTGATCTTCGGTAGTGATTCGGAGGATGAAGTTCATGCTGTATTCCCTGCTCGGCTTTCAATACGAGCTTCTGCTGATGAAGAGCGAAGTCTGCAGATAGCCATGGTGCCGCCTAGACACCATAAAGAACTGGATGCACTTAATATCTACAGTGTAGAAGAGTTGCGGACATTCTATATCCCTCCCAGGAGAAAGAGAGAGAAAGCAATTTTGCTTTACCGCTCTGAAGAAAATAAAGTGGAGAAAGAGATCTGGTATGGAGCAGATCCAACGCTGGACAGGCTTCAACCCATTCGTCTACCTAGATATTATACGGAAGGTTTGAAAAAGCTGCTGAAACGCCAAGGGATACCCTTCGAACAGACTGTGAGGAAGGCCAAATTCTATGACAGGGTTTGGAACGTTCCCGGAACTCAACACAAGCTACCTAATGGGAGGATGGAGACGATCGGGCTCGGATACATCCGTTTAAAGAAACGACAGCTATTAAACAGCTGCTATGTCATATATGACTTCGATGAAGAAGCGGATGCTCAATGGGAGGACGCTAATCCTGAGCCAATAAAAGTGCCAGATGCAAAGGAACCCAGTCCATCGTTCGAAGAACAAATGGACAAGCTTATAAGAGAAGCGGGTCAAAAGGTCCGAGACGACCATAACCGCGAAATGGTCATCTACGAGAAAGCCAGAACGCAACGCCTTCTCCAACAAGCCGTGAAAGATGAAAAGGCTGCTCCCTGTCAACCTGTTATAAAGAAGGCTCAGCGCAAAAGCAGAAATAAGTCGAAAGGCCAAAAATGCGCTCAACAACAACAAAGCAGGGCTAAGAAGCCACGCAAACGGGAGTCGAGCATTATTGATCTATCCCTCATGAAGAAAATGGGTCGAGCGTACTCGTTTCCTCGGGACAAGACAAAGAAGATACTTGATCTTGCTCTAAAACATCAAATGCTTACATTGCCGGAGTCTAAACACCCCGAGCAAGCGGGCGAAGTCTTACACCCGGACTATTGCTCTTACCATCAAGTAATAGGTCATCCTCTTGAAGATTGCTTCACCTTCAAGAGTTGGGTCGAAGATCAGTATCAGCTTGGCAAGTTCGCTCTGTCCGACAACTGGAGGGTAGCGCCACCACAAAAGCACAAGCCCAAGGCCACGAAAGAAAAACCAGTTCCACATTAGGATTGGAAGCGAATTCGTACTTGTCACGTGATAACGCTATCAAAAGAAGGGCCCGAGAATATAGATAACCTTCCTTGGTGCTTCGAAAACAGCAATGACGAGGTGATCTCAGAATTTCCGCCAGCGCCAAAAGAGCTGGAAGATGAAATCCATACCACTGCAGATAACCTTAAGAAAATTGAGTTGGGAACGACAAATGATCCGCGATCGACATTTGTCAGCGAGCTACTATCTGAAGAAAGGGTGGCTGCACTAAAAGACGTCCTTTTACAGCATAGAGATTGCTTCGCATGGAACTATTCCGAAATGCCGGGACTAGATCCAGAAGTCGCTGTACACAGATTGGCGATATCCCCGGACATCAAGCCAGTCAAACAGGCACCAAGAAGAATGCGGCTCGAGCTTGAGATGAATATCAATGCCGAGGTCAAGAAGCTGATAGACTCTGGCTTTATCCAGGAGGTTCAATATCCTGAGTGGATCTCTAACATCGTCCCGGTGATGAAGAAAAATGGGACGGTGCGCATATGCGTGGATTTTCGGGATCTCAATAAAGCTTGCCCGAAGGATGATTTCCCAGTGCCAGTCACCGAACTGATGATAGACAACACGTCTACTCACGAGGTTTTCTCCTTTATGGACGGCTCGTCAGGGTATAATCAGATAAAAATGGACCCCGAAGACCAGAAGCACACCGCCTTCAGGACTCCTCTGGGAATATTCTGTTACAAGGTGATGCCCTTCGGTTTAAAGAACGCCGGTGCCACCTACCAAAGGGCCATGACGAAGATCTTCGATGACCTTATATACGAAATCGTCGAATGCTATATCGACGACCTCGTTGTTAAAAGCAAATCATATCAGGAACATTTCGAGCATCTGAAGACCGTATTTCAACGCCTTCGGCAATACAACTTGAAAATGAACCCGCTCAAGTGTGCATTCGGAGTTTCCTCGGGCAAATTCCTGGGATTCATCGTCCGACACCGAGATATCGAAATAGATCCATCTAAAATCAAGGCGATCATGGAAATGCCTCCGCCGAGGACTCTCAAACAGCTGCGGTCTCTCCAAGGGAAGCTCGCATATATTAGGCGATTTATAGCCAACCTCTCTGGCAAGTGTCGCCCTTACAGTCACCTGATGAAGAAAGGAACTCCGTTCGTCTGGGATCAAAAATGCCAAAACGCACTAGACGAGATCAAGCAATACCTGCAGAACCCGCCGGTGTTGGCTGTTCCGGTCAAGGGAAATCCCCTCATTCTTTATACAACCGCCCTCAAAGGTTCCTTAGGCGCATTATGGGCACAAGAGAATGATCAAGGGAAAGAAAGAGCACTCTACTACTTAAGTCGAGTTCTGCTGGGGGCAGAAAGCAACTACTCCCCCATTGAGAAACACTGCCTGGCGTTGATCTTCGCGATGACAAAGCTCAGGCACTATGCGTTGGCGCATGAGGTCCGTCTCATTTCAAAGGTGGACCCCCTTAAATACTTGATGTCAAAGGCCGTATTGACAGGACGACTCGCTAAATGGGCCCTGCTCTTGATGGAGTTCTCGATAACCTATCAACCTCTCAAGGCAGTGAAAGGCCAGACCATTGCCGACTTCCTCGCTGAGCATCCGATACCGCCCGACTCTCCTTTAAACTGCGATCTTCCAGACGAACATGCGTTTGATGCGATCGACGGTGATAATACCCGATGGGAGCTTTATTTCGACGGATCATCTTCCGTGAAGAAGCGCAAACAAAGTACCCCTATAATCAAATCGGGCGTAGGGCTCATCTTTGTAACTCCACAAGGAGGGATAATGCGCTTTGCTTTCTCCCTAACAGAGCCGAGGACAAATAATGAAGCCAAATACGAAGCTCTAATAGCAGGCCTCGAGATCGCCATCGACATGTGAATTGAAAATCTCCTCATATATGGAGATTCCCAACTGGTCGTTAGTCAAGTAAACGGCGACTACCAGACATGCAAACCGGAGTTGGTAAAGTACGGCGAAAAAGTGCAACAACTGTTGACCCAAATTCCCTCCTATACTTTGGAGAACATACCGCGCGCGGAAAACAGCAAAGCAGACGCGTTGGCCAAACTTGCTAATGAACTGACTGACGAAAACCTCGATGACGTTAGAATCGTGGTACAAAGCCGTCGAGTGCTTGCCACAGCAGAAATATCTCCGGAATCATCCGAAGAAAATAGAGCGAACGAGCAGACAACCCTGCAAGTAAAAGATTGGGAAAATACCGAGGATTGGAGAGAAGTCTTCATAGATTACTTCAAGTCCCACCGAATGCCTGAAGAAGCGTCCACAAGACATCAGCTCATGAAGCGGGCTCTATCTTTCGCCTTCGTCAACGATACTCTGTACAAGAGATCGTTTGATTCTCTGTGGTTGAGATGCCTGGGACCTGACGAAGCGAAAAGAGTCGTTCAGGAAGTTCACGACGGACTCTGCGGTTCTCACCAAGCGGGCCTAAAGATGAAGTTGAAGATAAAACGGATGGGCTACTACTGGCCCACGATGATTCAGGACTGCCTCGAATATGCGAAGCAATGCCACTCATGTCAAATTCATGGGGATTTCATCCATCAACATCCAAATCCATTACATCCAACGGTGGCTAGCTGGCCGTTCGAAATATGGGGAACTGACATAGTCGGCCCTATTGAACCAGCATCGTCTAGGGGACATCGTTTCATCCTGGCGACGACTGACTACTTCTCCAAATAGGCAGAGGCAGTACCGCTGAGAGAAGTTAAGACGGAGAATATCCTCCATTTCTTCAAGACGCACGTCCTATATCGGTTTGGAACTCCGCGACGGATCATCTCCGATAACGGGCCAGCTTACAGAAGCCACAAGATCAGTCGCTTCGCACAACAGCACAATATAGACTGGAGATATTCCTCGGTTTATAATCCGCGAGCTAATGGTCTAGCCGAGACTTTCAACAAGACCTTGACGAAGATCATGAAGAAAACGGTGTCACGAAATAAGAAAGACTGGCACGAAAGACTGCAAGAAGCTCTCTAGGCGTATCGAACTACGTTCAAGACGGCCACGAACACAACGCCGTACGCGTTGGTATTCGGTACAGTGGTATTCGGTACAGAAGCAGTACTCCTCCTCGAGATAGAGTTACCTCTCTACGAGTGGCAGTCCACTACGAGCTGACAGACGAAGAAAATGCTCACCTTCGGCTTGAGGAGCTTGACGCCCTTGATGAAACCCGGCTCATAGCGCAACAAAATCTGGAAGCTTATAAAGCAAAGATGACACGCTCATATGAAAGATTGACTCGACATAGGACATTCCGCCAAGGCGAACTCGTGCTAGTGGTCAAAAGGCCCATGATCCCCAATCGCGCCAAGCGGGGAAAATTCGAGCCAAACTATGAAGGCCCGTACATCATAGATAAGGTCTACCAGGGTGGGGCCTATCTGCTTATGGATATGCACGGTGAAAGGCCTTTCAGGCCGATAAACGGTCGCTTCCTAAAGAGATACTACGCTTAATGAGTCACAGCCAAGGTCAATGATAGATGACGACGACTATGTCCGCTCGCTATCTTCCTAAGCTCAAGCTCTATAAGCAGTAGCCAGCCTTCTCAATAGCGGACCGAAATGTCCTTAAACTAATAACAGACCGAAACGTCTTTAAACTAATACCGCAGCATCCTTAGGCTGACGAGATGAATAAAAAAAATAATAAATAAAGAAAAAATATAATAAATAAAAACGGTATGTCTATAAGTAAAATGTGCACGGATGAAAACCCGAAAGAGCTCCGTGAATAAAAACAGCAGGGCTACCGGCGAGTGTTCGTGAAAACCCGAAAGGGCGCGACCTCGTAAAAAAAAAAGAGAAAAAGAAAATAAAAAGAATAAAAAAACGGCATGTCCATAAGCAAAATGGGTACGGATGAAAACCCGAAAGGGCTCCGTGAGTAAAAACAGCAGGGCTACCAGCGAGTGTTTGTGAAAACCCGAAAAGACGCAACCTCGTTAAAACACTTACAGGATCCTCTCGACCTTGTAAGGAGAAACCACCCGCGTGAGATTCTTACGACTCACAAGGAAGCAACACACTTAGGGATCCCACGATTCCTAAGGAGAAAATACACTTGCGAGATTCTCACGACTCGTAAGGAGAACTCTCTTATGGGACCCTCACGGCTCATAAGAGTTGAAAGTCTTAAGTTACAGAGACCTAAATCTGTGCTTAAGCAACCCCCACAACCTTCAATATTGCCCTACAAGTGGCTCAATACTGACCCTTGTATACAATCCACAGGTGCGAATAAACATTTCCCTAACCAAGTCCCGTCCGTGGCTGGAGATATGTTCGCATGACCCTTGTAGGTCCTCTCGATTTACAAGGAGAAAACGCTCCTGTAGGATCCTTACGACTTACAGAGAAACATGCACTTAGGAATCCTCACGATTCTTAAGGAGAAAATACGCCTACAAGATCCTTACGACTTGTAGGGAGAAATACCTTTGTGAGACCCTTACGGCTCATGAAGTTAAAAGCCTTAGTCGATAGCGCCTTAACCCTGTTCGCTAAGCCACCTTTGTTCGATATCGACGGAGGCAAATGATGATTCGCTACTGGAAATATCCCAGTTGTAGCGTTGCTGATGCCGAAATCGGTGTCTAATTCCAGGTTTACGGCGGAAAGCCAGTAGGCCGCACATGCATACGGAATAGCCGAAATGATAGGGCAACTTGCAATAAAAAGCAGCAAGTAAAAATGTATGCATGCGAAATAGCCGAAATGATGGGGCAACTCGCAATAAAAAGCAGCGAGTAAAAATAAAATAAATAGCCGAAATGATTGGGCACCGCGAAAAATAGCCGAAATGGTTGGGCAATCGCGACCTTCGCGATATAAAAGCTGAAATGATAGAGCATCGCGGAGATAAAACAAAAAAAATGATGATAAAACTTTGGCCCTACAGTTAAGATCACATCGATCCCTGTATACGATCTAAGGGCGTAAACAAAGAGGAAACCATACTTTCCCAACAGGCTCCGCCAGAAGACGAAGCCAAATCTCGACGGTTCAGTCCAACTCCGAAGAAACCATTATCTTCAGCAAACTCCTCGACTCACGGATACAAACACTCCTTGACGAGAGCCTCCTGATCCGCGTCGACTCGCAGAGCCACCAGTGCCTCCGTGGGAAATCCTCGACTCGTTTCAAACCCCAAGGAAACAAATAATTCTTGGCGCTGGGGAAACAAATAATCCCTAGCAAATTTCTCGACTCACGGATACAAACACTCATTGACGAGAGCCTCCTGATCCGCGTCGACTCGCAGAGCCACCAGTGCCTCCGTGGGAAATCCTCGACTCATTTCAGACCCCAAGGAAACAAATAATCCTTGGCGCTTGGGAAACAAATAATCCCTAGCAAACTCCTCGACTCACGGATACAAACACTCCTTGACGAGAGCCTCCTGATCCGTGTCGACTCGCAGAGCCACCAGTGCCTCCGTGGGAAATTCTCGACTCGTTTCAAACCCCAAGGAAACAAATAATTCTTGGCGCTTGGGAAACAAATAATCCCTAGCAAATTCCTCGACTCACGGAAACAAACACTCCTTGACGAGAGCCTCCTGATCCGCGTCGACTCGCAGAGCCACCAGTGCCTCCGTGGGAAATCTTCGACTCGTTTCAAACCCCAAGGAAACAAATAATCCTTGGCGCTTGGGAAACAAATAATCCCTAGCAAATTTCTCGACTCACGGATACAAACACTCCTTGACGAGAGCCTCCTGATCCGCGTCAACTCGCAGAGCCACCAGTGCCTCCGTGAGAAATTCTCGACTCGTTTCAAACCCCAAGGTAACAAATAATCCTTGGCGCTTGGAAAACAAATAATCTCTAGCAAACTCCTCGACTCACGGATACAAACACTCCTTGACGAGAGCCTCCTGATCCGCGTCGACTCGCAGAGCCACCAGTGCCTCCGTAGGAAATTCTCGACTCGTTTCAAACCCCAAGGAAACAAATAATCCTTGGCGCTTGGGAAACAAATAATCCCTAGCAAATTCCTCGACTCACGGATACAAACACTTCTTGACGAGAGCCTCCTGATTCGCGTCGGCTCGCAGAGAAACCAACGTCTCCGCGAGAAAATTCCCGATTCGTCTCAACTTGCAAGATGAAGCCTCAGGCAGCAGGGACTAAAAAAAAAACTTGCTTCCTGAACAATGGGACCCTGCAAGTCAATCCAAAATGGTATCTTGCATACTATTCACGGGTCTCACTCTCCAAAATCGAGTTTCGATAAGGAGGGAAACAACTGCTTACGGATCCTCTCGACTCATAAGAGAGAAAAATTCTCTTATAGGATCCTTACGACTTATAAGAGAAAACCACACTTAGGAATCCTCACGATTCCTAAGGAGAAAATCCACCTATGAGATCCTCTCGATCCGTAGGGAGAAAAGTCTCTATGAGACCCTCACGGCTCATAGAGTTGAAAAGTCTTAGGCAGCAGATCTGAACCTGCGGCCTAAGCCATCGCTATCTCTTGGAAAAAACTAAGTTATCTGCCAATTATGTTTATCAAAGACAACATGCTGATAATAAGAGAAGGCAGAAAGCAAAAGAGATCCTCTCGATCCGTAGGGAGAAAAGTCTTTATGAGACCCTCACGGCTCATAAAGTTGAAAAGTCTTAGGTGGCAGATCCTATCCATGTCTTCTAAGCCATTACTGCCCTACAAAGAGGTTAAGATGGACCATCTACGAGCCACACTTGCTAAAGATACATGCCACTGAAATAGAGAAGTTACTCATGAGCGTATAAACTACTTCACACCAGAGTAAAACATAAAGAAATAGAAGGGTGCGGCTCATGGAATTGAGAGTTTGGAACTATATCTTTTAAGAGTCGAGATTTGAGTCAATGATAAATGACGACGCTTGTGTCCGTTCGTTATCTTCTCAGATCAAGATTCTGAAAGTTATATACCAACCCGAAACTGGTCATACGCTATGCATTACTCTGCACTACTTCACCCACATATATACTTACGTGGACAAAGTAGTGGGGGGCATTTGTTCCCGCCAAAAATTTCTGCGCAAAAGAGTCCAAGATATCAAATGGCAGCGATACGCTTCAGAAAATGCGAACCAGTATCTTCCGGCCTGTATTTTGATAAACTCCCCAATGAGAAACTGTTAAATTCTGATGGTATTGAAAGCATCTTGAAAAGCCCTTCGATTTGATATATTATGGGCCTCATAATTCATCCGGGATCAAAAGTTATGAGCAAATGTCTATGCACATGTGATCTAAGGAAGAAGATGCGAACCAGTATTTTCCGAGCTGTATTTTGACAAACTCCGGAACGAAAAACAGCTAAATTCTGATGATATTGAAAGTATCTCGAAAAGTCCTTCGATTTGATATATTATGGGCCTCATAATTCATCCGAGATCAAAAGTTATGAGCAAATGTGTTATACACGTGTAATCTAAAGTAATGCTCTACTACATGGGGAATGCATTTTTTAGTCCCACATCGGGAAAAGGAGAGATGGCTTCTCTACCACTCTTATATAAATAAGAGGGGATACCTCTTAGAAAGATGGAGTTAAATCCTTAAAGGATTCAATACTCAAAGGAGCTTAGTTCTCCAAAGGAGCATAGTTCTCCAAGATAGGAGCATGCTCCTCCATAATGCGCATATGCGCAAGCGCCATGTGCGCTACGTGCAACGCACGTGTGCCCGCCATGCGGCACCAGGTGCAACGCACGTGCGCACCATGAGAACATTTAATAATATTAAAAGGAGCATGTTCTCCATATATAGAAGCTCTGCTTCTCCTCATAATGCGCACGTGCGCCACGTGCAACGCACGTGTGCCCGCCACGTGCGCACCACGTGCAACGCACGTGCGCACCACGTGCAACGCACGTGCGCACCACATGAGAACATTTAATAATATTAAAAGGAGCTTGTTCTCCATATATAGAAGCTTTGCTTCTCCTCATAATGCGCATGTGCGCCACGTGCAACGCACGTGTGCCCGCCATGCGGCACCACGTGCAACGCACGTGCGCACCACATGAGAACATTTAATAATATTAAAAGGAGCTTATTCTCCATATATAGAAGCTTTGCTTCTCCGCATAATGCACATGTGCGCCACGTGCAACGCACATGTGCCCGCCATGCGGCACCGCGTGCAACGCACGTGCGCACCATGAGAACATTTAATAATATTAAAAGGAGCATGTTCTCCATATATAGAAGCTCTGCTTCTCCTCATAATGCGCATGTGCGCCACGTGCAACGCACGTGTGCCCGCCACGTGCGCACCACGTGCAACGCACGTGCGCACCACATGAGAATATTCAAAGGAGACTCGTTCTCCATAGGAGCTTGCTCCCCCCATAATGCGCATATGCGCAAGATCCACGTGCGCTACGTGCAAATATGAGCGCCCAACACGTGCGACACACGTGCGACGCACGTGCGCGAACGCAAAGAAGCCTTTTTCAGTAGCGAGAAGCTTAAGCTCCAGCCTGTTCTTCCCCCATAATGAGTGAGACATGGTTCAAAGGGTACATCCCTCCACACCTTCGATATATGGCACTGTAATCTCTCAGTGTCGTCGAAGAGGTGGTTGGTCCCAACGACCAATGATCCTTCTTTCTAAAATAAAAAAAAGGGGGGATCAACATTTTCTTGAAAAAAGTCAAGAGCTTCAAACAGAGAGAGAATTCTGAGAAAATTTCAAAGAAAAAGGTAAAAATCTTCACGAGAGAAAAGAAATCTCTTTTAATAAATCATTGATCTAAAAACCAGATCAATGTTCTTCACATAATAAACAGTGCTTTGCACTTCTCATGAACCACTGGTTCTTTAAAAACAAGAAAACAACAAAATAAAAATAGTGCTTTGCACTTTTATGAACCTCTGGTTCTTGAAACAAAAAGAAAAACTTATTTTTCTTTGATCTAAATTAGATCAAGAAATCAAATGGTGCTCTGCACTTCTGTTCTTGAATCTAAAAGATTCTTAGTGCTTTGCACTTCCAAACTGCGCTGTTGCGCTCTTGAGAGAGCGCCACGTGTCAGCTACAGAATAACTTGCGCTACGCGCTCTTGAAATAGAGCTTTGCTCTCTGGAATTGGCGCGACTCACCAGAGTGTGACACGTGTCACCACCATATGAATTTGCGCTCATTACTTGGCGCAAAGCGCCTGATAAGCCACGTGGGGCACTGTCAAAGTATTTAATGCTCTATATTATTAAAGAAAAGGGACAGAGCCCAATTAAAAGGCCTAACAGGCCTAATAAAAAAGTGCTATGCAGGGCAGAGCCCAAACAAAATAGATGCTCTGCATCATTTATAAAAGGGCAGAGCCCAACCAAAACAAGAATAATGCAGTGCATTACTAAAAAGGGGCAAAGCCCTAGCACAGGCCAAAGACAAAAGATGTTGAAACTGGACTTAGCCCAATCATGGCCGTAAGTCCTCAAACTAAATTGACTGAGCACAGCTGTCCTCCTAAATCAATTTACATCCGGTTCGAGGGTACATCTCTGAACTCCTCTGACACCCATCGTTGTAATCCTTCAACGACGTCAGAGAGGTGACGGGTCCCGACGACTAAACATTCAAATGGACTGAGGGGTCCTTAAACTCGTGGACCGAAACGTCCTTAAACTAATGTCGGACCGAAACGTCCCTAAACTAATATCGAACCGAAACGTCCCTAAACTAATAACGGACCACCACGTCCTTAAACTGGAACATGGACCACCGCGTACCTAAACTGGAACATGGACCACCACGTCCCTAAACTACCTATGGACCACTACGTCCCTAAACTGGAACAATAGAGCTTCCAAATGCTCTTTTGCTGGATCTAAACGATCCCGTTTAAGTTGATCTTAGCCCCCAAACACGGCTAACGTATCCTTAAACATTCAAACGGACTATAAAACTCCAAATCAACCTTGGTTCAATGGTACATCTCTGAACTCCTCTGACATCTGCCGTTGTAATCCTTCAATGACGTTAGAGAGGTGACGAGTCCCGATGGCCAGATATTAAATGGATTATCACGTTAAGTTGATCTTAGTCTCAAACAGGACTATCGTATCCTTAACGAACGTTTAAGTTGATCTTAGCCGCAACGCGACTAATGCATCCTTAAACTAAAAACACCAAACCCAAATCTAAGTAAATACGGATTTGGACTAATCCACGTCCTACGGGCGACGACATTACTCAGTCTCCGTATACAATCCACGGGCAACCACAAACAAAACAAACACACACGACACGAAGTGAAATTCTGGAGAAGGAGAAAGTTGTTACCGCGATGCGGTAGCGTAATTAACTGCAGGGGCTTGCGCCTGCAGGGAAGAGCGTCCCCACAATCAAAAAACCCCTCACCCTGAGGGGGAATCTGACGAAGTCTGCTACATCGGCCGCATCCGTCTAAACCTCCGATACACGGTTCCATAAATCAACTTGGTATCTTCGGAGAGGTAGACGGATAGCACCAATTAGCATCTGTCCCGATCTCAGGCAAGACGTCCATGTCTGCGCCGCCGTTCGGAGGGGAACAGCGACCTCGAGGTCCTCGACATCCACCACATGACACGCGGGGTTCTCGACGGTTTCCTCGCCAGGAACCTCTTCCCCCTGCTCATCGGTGTCTGCGAGGGGGAACTCGGCCCGGAGATCTCTGTCGGCAAACTCCGGCATCCGGGCCTTAACGACATCGAGGGCGTCATGCCAGATGCGGGTCATAGCCACGGTCAGGTCATCATAGAAGTCCTTCGACTTCTTATAGCTCTCCACCGCCTTCAGTTCGGCCGACTTTGCCGTCTCGGCCGCCGCCCCAAGCTCCTTCCGGAGGGACTTCACCGTCCTCTTCAGGTTGCCGGCAAGCACCTGGGCATCCCCGAGCTTGGCCTCGACAATCACGGCAGCCTCGCGGTGCCGGGCTACCTCCCGTTTCCCGGCCTCCACCTTGTCTTCCAAGGCGACAACTCTCGCCGTCACCGCCTCCAGCTCCCGCCTGGAGTTCTCTTCTAGCGAGGCGAGCCGGCCCGCAGCCTCCAGCACCGGGGCTACCACCTCGGCTTCCATACGCAAGGCGAGGGCAACGTGCTGGAGAACCTGGGAGATACGAAAGAGATCAGGAAGACGAAGGAGGCACCGAATCTCACAATGAACTAAACACTTACCTGCACGGACTCCTGGGCGATGGACGCCAGTTGAGCCCTGAAGGTCCCCCGGGAACTCTACCCCCGGCCGAGGCCTCTATCTCATGTAGAAAGCTATCCGCAACGGATAGCCCCGATGGCACCGCGAACTGGAGGCCCCCTTCCTCCACCACGATCGACGAGGACCGGCCCCGGGAAGGTCTCTGGTAGCTCCTCTTGAGCGGCTCTCCTCATCCGAGTCCGGGTCCTCCAGAACCAGGGCCCGCTTCCGGCCCGACACTCTGCTGGGACCCGGGGCGGGATCCCCCCCGAATGCTCACGGGACGCCACCACAGGAGCAGTAGGAGCCGGGGCGGGCTTCGCACGAGAAGAGCCGGCGCCCCCAGCCTTCGTAACCTTCCTCGGCTGGCGCATGGAGCCTTTAAGCGAGTCGAAGTCCATGGATCCTGCACAAAGCAAATACCCAACAAGTCAGCAACACGAGCAAAACACAAGCCAAAAAGCTAGCCTAACTTACCGACGAACTCAACGGGGCTGAGCCCGGCCCAGCTCAGGACCCTTTCAGACAGCAGCACGTCAGGTTGGGGGATGGGCTCCCACGACGCCACTCTCACCGCGGCAGGGTCATTGGACTGGTTTCCCGGCAAACACTTCTCCCTCGACCATTTGGTAGGCACGGGCCAGTCCTCGTCCTCGGGAGGGGAAACGAAGAAAAATTTCTTCTTCCAATCATGAATAGAAGAGGGCAAGGCCACGACCCCGATCCCGACAGCGCCCCCCGACCGCTTTCTGAAAGAGAGATAGACCCATCTCGGGTCGCCCGCTCGACCACCAGGGTGATTTTTGAAGACGAGAGAGGAATTGAGAAGGGAGAGGCTGAAGGGAACCGCCTGTAACTTCAGGCGGATCAAGAACCCAAGAAGGATCCTCCACGAGTTCGGCACTAACTGGCCGGGGGCCAGACCGAAAAAATTCAGCGCGGCGACGACCTCGGGAGAGAAGGGCAGGCGCATTCCGTCCTAAAAAGCTTCCAAATACAGGGCAATTTCCCTGCCTCGTACTTGATCCGCCCCCTCTCCCTCCTTGGCCAGTCGGAGCGTGTAACACTAGGGGATGTGGAACCGAGCCCGAGCATTGGCGAGCTCGTCCTCATGCCTCACCCAACACGAGGGGCCGGGGGCCGCATCTGCCTCCTCCTCCCTGGGGGCTGCCCCCGCCGCACGATCCCGGGGAGAGGATCCGACCCCCGCTCCCCGGGGGGACTCGGACACAACTAAAGGGTCCTTAGAACCTACTTCTACAATATCTACTGACTCTACAAAGGGAGACATCTAACCTTGATAAAGGGAATCTTCGGGAGCTGAAAGCGGGAGAAAGAAGACGAGTGCCGAGCAACTAGGACTTAGAAGAGGGAAATATGAAGGAGTAGGGCCCCAAGGATGGGCCCCATCCCTTTTTATTGCTGCGAGCGGCCTTATCCACCGACGTCCGTCATCTCCCGCCGAAGCGACTCCTCACGTCCAGCGGCTCCGATCGCTCCACGTGTCGATCCTGCGCTGGACCGCATCCCATCAGACGTTGCAGGCCTGCGTACGTCGCGTCGGCCAATCGACGCTTGACACGTGGACCGTCGCTTCAGTGGCAGAGTGCACAAATCGGCGCACCTTCTTTAAATGCTGAGATATCGCCCTGATTCGCTAGCAGAAAAGACAACTGACAGCCCGAGAACTCGTCCCGACAAAGCCTTAGGAAGGAGCTCACCTCGAGAGGCCTGGCAGTCCATTACTGACCCGACCCGCTAGCTGGTCGGGACAAGAGTGGAGGGTTAATGATGATACTCAATATTGGCGATACGTGATCAGGACACGTGGCGGATGACATGTCCCAAGACCCGGAAGAAAGGCCCCACAGAGGCCGACCAGGCCACCCTTGTACTTGACCTGCAAGCACAAGCTGGCCCTCCTCGGGCCCCCTGCAAATTTGCCTCCTCGGCCCCTCAGCTCGCCCCGGGCTGCCACGGGACCAAGACTCTTCGACCCTCTTGCTCGGTTCCGAGCTCCCCAGCCGAGGCCGTCCTCCTCGGCCCCTCCGACCGACCAACTCCACCATTCGCAGGCGTAATCGCCGCTCCGCCAATCTCTCCACGCGCAGATTCTCCGCCAGCAACGTCCACGTTCCACGCCATCGCGATTCCCATTAATGGGCGATCCGCTCTTCACGCGTCCGTGACGTCGGGAGTGTAACGACCGGCGAGACTCTTGCGCCTACCGCTGCGTGCTGCCGCCGCTATATAAACCCCCATCACAGAGGGGTCAAGTAAGCCATTTTTACTCCACTTAGCCGTTACTCTGCTCGGATCTAGTACTAACTTGATCGTCGGAGGGTCCTCGGTGGTACCAAACCATCCCGGGACTTCTTTACAGGTACCCGGCGCTAAACTCCTCAAATCACCAATCGCACCAAAACCCATTGAGATCCACACGCAACAGAAGATCACCACGAAAATCCACCGGGAGATCAACGGAAGACAACATCTGACGGAGACCCGAAAAGGATCTCCATCAGTTCCTTTACCATTCCTGTTGCCTTGCCTATTTCCATCTCCACCTCCATTCTCGCTTCCGTTACCATTACCTTCTCCTCCATTCTCGCTTCCGTTACCGTTACCTTGTCCATTTCCGTCTCCACCACCTTGTCCATTTCCATCTCCATCTTTGTTGCCATTATCGTCACCTTCGCCATTTCCTTCACCATTCCTGTTTTCTTGTCCATGTCCGTGTCCATTCCCATTACCTTCTCCTTGATTATTTCCGAATCTATCCAACGGAAACATTAACACCAAAATTTCCATATGGAGTACTCACACCAAATTTAAATCTCTGCCCGAGACTGATATTATCTTTCGCGCCGATCTCGGCATTTTCCTCTAACTTTCTTCCACCAACGGTGGAGAAAAATAGAACACCAATAATTATAAGTATAAACAAATTGAACTTTCTTTCATACTTTTAATTCAGTATACAGAGAGGCTCTTTTATAACCTTGTAAACAATAAGAAAGTTATAAACAGATTCTGTTACAAACAGATTCTAACTAAGTATAAACAGATTCTGTTACAAACAGATTCTGTTACAAATATAAACATATTCTGTTACAAACAGATTCTAACTAATCTGAGAAATATCTTACTGTTGGCTATTTTCAACACTCCCCTCAAGTTGGTGCGTAGATATCTATCATGCCCAACTTGCTTATGAGTCCCTCGAACACTGTTTTGAATAGTCCCTTTATAAAGATATCTGCAGTTTGTTCTTTGTCGGAATATAGGGGATACAGATGGTACCGACATCCAGTTTTTCCTTGATGAAGTGTCGGTCGACTTCAATATGCTTCGTTCTGTCATGATGTACGGGGTTGTGTGCTATATTGATGGCAGCTTTGTTGTCGCGGTATAGTTTTAATGGCTGAGTTACAGGCTGCTTTATTTCCTGTAGTACCCGTTGAACCCACAGAACTTCACAAATACCGTTGGCCATGGCTCGAAATTAGGCACTACTCCTTGCCACGACACTTTGTTTCTTGCTCCGCCATGTAACTAGATTGCCCCACACATACGTATAATACCCTGAAGTTGACTTCCAGTCTACGATAGAACCTGTCCAATCGGCGTCAGTGAATACTTCGACGCTGCGAGTCTCACCTTTTTTGAAGAATAAATCTTTTCCTGGTGCGCCCTTTAAATACTTCAAAACTCTATATGCTGCATCAAGGCGCTCTTCTTGAGATGAGTGCATAAATTGGCTTATCATATTCACTGCAAAGGTGATATCGGGACGTGTGTGTGAGAGATAGATCAATTTTCCTACTAACCTCTGGTATTGTGGAATGTCCACTGGCGGGCTCTGTGTAAATTCTCCGAGCTTTTTATTCGGATTTATCGGTGTCTCTGCAGGTTTGCAGTTTGTCATCCCTATTTCTTTAAGAAGATCGAGAACATACTTCCGTTGAGACAAGACAATACCTTTCTTACTTCGAGCAATTTTCATACCCAAGAAATACTTCAATTCTCCTAAGTCTTTTACTTCGAACTCCTTGGCGAGACTTCTTTTTAACTGGTTGACCTCTTCCTCGTCATCTCCCGTAACAATGATGTCATCAACGTAAACAATTAGTATTGCAATTTTTCCATGTCTCGAGACTCTGTAGAACATTGTGTGATCTGCCTGAGGCTGATTGTATCCTTGCCCTTTCACAAACCGATAGAAATGTTCGAACCAAGCTCGTGGAGATTATTTAAGACCGTAAAGTGATTTTTTTCAATCTGCACACTTTGGAGCCGAACCCTTTTTCAAACCCTGGCGGAGTTCCATGTACACTTCTTCGTCCAGGCTCCATTCAAAAACGCGTTTTTCACATTTAGTTGTTGAAGTCGCCAATCGAGGTTTACTGCAACTGACAGCAAGATCCGGATCGTGTTTAGCTTAGCCACAGGTGCAAAAGTCTCCGTGTAGTCGATCCCGTATGTTTGAGTGAACCCTTTAGCAACGAGCCTCGCCTTCTATCATTCTACGGTTCCATCTGCACGAAACTTTGGTGTGAATACCCATTTGCATCCTACAGTCTTCTTTCCTCTCGGCAGCTCCTCCATGTTTCAAGTCTGATTTTTCTCAAGTGCATTCATCTCCTCGAAAATCGCCTTTCTCCACTTTGGAGCTCTCAGAGCATCCTGTACAGTTTTTGGAATCTCCAGAGCAGACACATTAGAGGTAAAGGCTGAAAAACTGGGTGAGAGATTATTTGAGGACACAAATTTTGACATTGGATACAAGGGACGACTAGTACATAACTTTGTGGACTTTCGGAGGGCTATGGGAAGATCCAGCTCACTGTGATCCGGTTCTGTTCTCGAGTCGGATTCTTGGTGGGGCTGGACAGAGTCGGCCTCTGCTTCTGGAGAAGGATCTATCTCAATTAAATGTTCCTGTTGCGTTTTTTTCGACCTGTTTCACGTTGTTTCCTTTTGTAAGTTTTAATTTCCACATTATCTTCTGGTGGATTTAAATCCACGGGGCAAGTTGTTTTAGGAGTCGGTGGTGTATTCCTATTTTTATGAGATTTTTCCGGATTTTCTAATAAAAGAACTGAGTTTTCAAGGACCGTTTTTTGAGTGTCCAGTGAATTTTCACTGTTTTGGTTTACCTGGTGTTCAAAAGACTGGTCTAAAATGCCTTGATTTAAAAAATCTAGATCTTATGAATTTGTATGTGAGATTAAGTTGACTATTTTTTATGGAAACCGAGTCTTCATTATTTGTCTCCCCCTGAAGAGGAGGCCTAAAAGAAGCTTTATTTTCAAAAAACAACACATCCATTGTGATAAATATTTTATTTGATAAAGGATTAAAGCATTTATACCCTCTTTGATTCGTGGCGTAGCCAATGAAAACACATTTTTCGATTTTGGATCAAGTTTACCCCTAGTGGGGTTGTGATCGTGAACAAATACGGTACAACCAAAAATTTTCAACGGCAGATCCAAGATTGCAAGGCGGTTTTGAGGGTAAAGGGATTTTAACAAGGCAACATGTTTTTTAAAATTGGGAATTTTCGAGGGCATTCTATTAATATGATAGATTGCTGTTAAAATTGCTTCATTCCATAATATTTTTGGAATATGGTTGGTGATTAATAATGCCCTAGCAATTTCAAGAATGTGTTTATTTTTTCTTTCAGCCACACCGTTTTGTTGCGGTATGTTAATTCAAGAACTTTGGTGAATGATACCTTTCTTTGCAAAAAAATCTCCCAAGGTTTCGTTAAAAAATTCTCGTCCATCGTCGCTTCGAAAATTCTGAATTTTTTTGTTAAACTGTGTTTCAACCATGGTATAAAAGGTTTTAAAAACTTGTTCAATTTCTGATTTCTTTTTTTAGCAAAAACACCCAAAAGACTCTAGTATGATCATCAATAAACGAAACAAACCATTTTTTTTCCGAAGACAGTTAAAACGTGGGATGGTCCCCAAATGTCACTATGGATTAAGGCAAACGGTGCTGAAGGTTTATAGGGTCGAGGTGGATAAATTGCCCTTTTTTGTTTGGCAAAAGCACAAACTTCACATTGAAATTGAGAAGGATTTTTATTCCGAAACAACTTTGGAAACAAATACTGCATATAATGGAAACTAGGATGACCTAGATAAAAATGTAACATAATCAATTCATTGTCACGAGAAACAAATATGGACTGAAAACACAGACTAGATGCATACTTATTGAGATACGATCCTTCTTCAAGCAATTAGAGACCTCCACTGGTCCTAGCATTGCCAATCATCGTCTCCGAGTCCAGAACCTGAATTTCACAATGAGAGGACATGAATTTAATTTGACACTTAAGGTCTTGAGTTAGCTTTATAATGGAAATCAGATTGCAGGAAAGCTTTGGAACATGTAAAACATTAAGAAGGGTTAAGGAAGGAGAGATTGTGATAGTTCCTTGGCCGGCTATGGCAGAATATGAACCATCTGCAATTTTGACCCTTTTGTTTCCTGCATAGGGTGTGTAGGTTGAAAATAATGTGAAGCAACTAGTCATGTGATCAGTTGCTCCAGAATCAAGAATCCAAGGAAGTTGATTGTTACCGATTTGGGCTAAAGAACAGGAGGGTTTTGACGGGTCTGCGGTGGAGTTAAAGAACTTGTACAGATGCTCCAGTTGTTCCTTTGTGAATGGAGACGATCCTGAGTTGATTTTTGACTCCTGAGAACCATTAGACTCGATCTGCAAAGTGGAGGATCCTTCAGTCTCTGTGGTGGAGTACATTATAGCTGAAAAAAAGGAACTGGGGAAAATTTATTGTTGAGGAAAAATGGTGATATTTTGGAGAAAGTTTTACCGCTCTGATACCATATAAGCAAATTGAACTTTCTTTCACACTTTTAATTCAGTATACAGAGAGACTCTTTTATAGTCTTGAAAACAATAAGGAAGTTACAAACAGATTCTGTTACAAACAGATTCTAACTAAATATAAACAGATTCTGTTACAAACAGATTCTAACTAATCTGAGAAATATCTTACTGTTGGCTATTTCCAACAATAAGCACAAAAAGCTTGGCCATCTTCTTTAGGTATTGAGTTTGTATTATGAATGTTGTGATTTGGATTAAGGGTCATGAGTGTTGATATTAGTTTAGATTTAAATACTTTGATATTATGGATAGAATAAAGATGTGTCTCATATTTAAATATAGATTGAGATCTAAATTTAAATAAGAGGAGTTTATGTTAATCATAATCTAAGTAGGAGAAGGATTAGTTTATGCTATAAATAGGGAGGTACTTTCATCAAGAAGAATTTGCAAAAGGCGAAGAGGCACAGCAAGGGCTAACGTTAAGGCGTGAGAGATATTGTCTCTAGGTTTATGAAGGTTGTAACTCTCTCTTTCGAGGTGAGATCAAGAGATGGGAGATGATGTGAGAGAGAGTTGAAATGTGTGAGATCTCATAAACTTTATCTTCATTGAAAGATTATGGTTTTAATCTAGATTTTAAAGATGCTAATGTATTAGATGATCGAATTAAGGAGAAGATAAGGTGTCGAGTGCACTCTTTCTTATATCAATAGAACCCTTATGTTTGTCCCGTGGATTAGGCCGATCGGTCAAACCATGTTAAAACCCCTATGTTGTTACTTCTTATGGATTATTAGTCTTGCATGCTCGAATAATAAAGACAGGATTTTTCCCTCGACGATAGGTATATGAGGGGAAGATTCCCTAACAATGAGGGCTATTTATATATTAAGCTTGCTAGGGATCTTCATAAGATTAACATGTTTAAACATATTAATCTTCTTTAATGGCTTGAAAGGGACCTTCAGCAATATACGAGGGTATATACTGAGACCCATGAACTAGATTTTAGTTAAGTGCTGAGTTCTGGGAATGTTTATTAAGGCAGTCACTAATCAATAATAAGTGGTTAGAAACATCATTATTCCTTTACTATGCAGAGGGAAATCATCATTGAATCTGTGTTAGAGGCTAACATCATGGTCAAGACTTAAGAATGCTATGTGTGATGTGTTACCGACTCTCAGGTTTTTCAGCTAACAATTGCAAGGTCTGAAGTAGATTGAGGTGTTTTATTGCTCTAGTAAAATATGTTACATGATCTAAGAATTAATCTCTGATAAAACGCACAAAGTTTTCTGAGGAAACACGCCTAGCTTAGAGGGTGAATTAAACTAAAATACCCTTGACCACGTTGTTTTTCACCAACTTACCTCAACTTTTTTATTACAGTAAAATAAATGAACACAAATTCTGTAAATATTTATCTTTTCATATTATATTATATTTTATTGTTTCTTACAACCCCTCATAATTATATTCACTACTACCACTCCATTTTACTAAATCCTACACCATAACATATATAATATAATTAGAATAAAAAGGCGGAGTATAATAATTTGGTGTGAATATAAAAGGACCTACCAAAACTCGTTTCGTACTATAGATATCCACAAATGGGGATCCAAATGACTTCTGCTAGCAAAGGAAGAAGGAAGAATTTTGTGCCGTTTCATGAGATTGGACATAAAACGACACTTTCTGATAAGAAAGAGATAGGTTTGCGATTTGTGCTCTTGGGCAGCTGAAAGTCAACTCTAGCCAAATCCAAAAGGCACAAATTGAGAATGCCAAATTCAATGGTCTTGATTGTCTTTCTGTTAGTTTTCAAATTCTCGGGTTTTTGAAAAGGAAGGAATACTCACAACGGATTGCAGAAGCTAAACATGGTTTTGTCTCTTAATTGCAGCATTGGGTGCGTCACATGTTTTTGTTTTGAGCTGATGGTGATTGTTTATAAATTTTTCTAACGAAAACCACAGATCTTTTCTGCAATTGATCCACTTTTACTTTCTAATAATTTCTAAATTGTCTCTATTTTGCTATAAATGTCAGCTTTATAGAGATGTACCTCCGTCCACCACGTGCAAGTGAGGAGGCAAGGATAAATGACTGGATAAAGGTTCGGCAGTGTGGTATCAGATACTATTTGTCATTAGGTGATCAGAGAATTGTTGACAAGCATTTCATTATTCGTCCAAAAGCAGAATTTGAGGTATATCAAAAGCCTTGCTATGCTTACTACTGCATATAGTGCTGGCATCATCACAATTTTTATCATAGGTTGTCATTGTCAAGGTGCAAAATAATTTAGAGAAAAACAAGCATGAGTTATGATGGTTTTCACTAAGCTTTCAGGTAACTTAGTAAAGTTTTTTTTATGTCTGGAAACTGTTGAAAAGCAATTTGCTCTAAAGCTTTTAAGCTGGTGAGTAGTGGCAACAATTAGTTTTCTGCTATCGAACACCACCTCTCATGTGGGAGACAAGAAAATATTAATTTTTTTTAAATTAATTTTTGTGGTGGGATTTGAACCCACCATCTTCTCCTAGAGCTCTTGTAAACTAGTATGCAAGCGAGTGGGGACTGTGGGCAGAATAACAATTGTTTTATGACATCCATCAGAAACCGAATTGGTCTAGAAATATCCGTTGTTTAAAGGTTTGCAACCAGAGTAGTGTACCAACGTGTGCACTCACAATATAATACGTCTGGGTTCATTTCCCACTATGTTTTAGATAAAACTGCCTGATTATTCCTTGCATGCTCTTTTCCTCATCTCCTAACAAGTTAATATTTATACTGGACATAAAATTGTGTAAATAATGAAGATAATGATCCATTCCTATCTTCGATATCCTAGTATTTCTCGATTCTGATGTATATCACTTGCTTAATTCAATAATTTCTATGTATCACTTCTTGTATATAATTGACTGCAGGTTGGGCGAACTACCCTTGGTGGATTGCTTGCTTTAGGATACAATGTTGTTGTTAGTTACAAGCGATCATGTACATCAATTCATAATGGCCACATCTTGCTGGCGCTAGAAACCGTTGAGACTCTGAATGAGACATTCCTCGTATTAAAGGGTACAAGCAGGAAGGTGTGGATTCCTCAACATCTGATCAAAAAACAAACAATATACTTATTTAGCACAGTGAGCTTAATGAACATTGCTGCAATATCTAATGAGCAACTACTGTTGTCAACCATTGTTGACTGTTGGAGCTTTAAGTTTGTTAGTGATTGATTCTAGGCTGCCTTTTGACACAAGTTTTATTTATTTTAGTGTACTTATGTATTAAAGTTTTTTTTTATATATATCAAAAAATTGGGGGGGGGGGGGTGTTGATATATTTTATTTTATATTTTATATATGTATGTTTCTTTTGTTTTTCTTTTTTTGGGTGTGGTGGCTTTTGATATAAGTGGTTCCAACAATAAGACTCAAGTCTTGTTGAGATTTGTCCCATCTTATATCTTATACTCATTTACTTCTAATAGTTTTTCCAATGTGGGACTATTTTAATCCACACATGTCAACATTATGGAAATCTATAAGTAATTTAAATTGCATAATGATCTGATATATAATCATGTTTTCTGAAATAGGGCATAGTGTTCCGTGAACTGAGTCATGTTTGATGAACAAGTTGTAGAGTGAATAAAAATTACCTCCATTTTCCAATGGACGAGGTTAATAAGATGTTAGTAGAAGAATGTTTTGTAATTAGAAAAAAGGACCTCTCATGAAAACACAAGTTTGGATGAGATAATTATTACTTCTAGGTTTGGTTAAATTAATATTAGGTACCTATTATCGCAGGACAGCGGTTTGCATATTAGCAGCAATCTAACAAAATCGTTATTTGCATGAAGACCCAGTAGTTTTTTTTTTTTTTTGGTAAAGGTAATTAAGGATGCTGCTGTTTCACTTGTCTAATAATTGAAAAGAGCTTATCTCTTCGTTATGGCCCCCATTTATTCTTTCCCTACAATATACCATTCGTCCAACCTCCATGACATTCAAGCTATAAAGAGTAACTTTCTTATAACCTTCAGAGATTTAAAAAAAATAATCTGGAAATGAGGCACAGGTAATTGCAGCAGAAGCTTGCAGATTGGGTATTAAGGGTCCATGGAACACCAAATCATACTTGGAAATGATTCTAGAAGCCAAAGGTATATGATTATACTCTTATTTAATTAGATACGTGCATGCATCTAAACATATATAATACATCACGATATATCCTTGAATGCGCGCGTGTGCACACACGGTTAATTCTGGCTTGCTTTACCCGTTGGGCCTTTGAATTCTTAAGCAATCTGCATCTCTTTCTTGTTCTCCTTTTCTTGTTCTTTTTTCAGCTCAGCATCAGTGTCAGGTACAGCTTAAACCTGTAAATCCTAGACTACAAGTTTATTGTCAAATATTTAACGTGCATTGTTCCTTGAACATGCACAAATTTAGTGTATTAAAACTTTTTATAATCAATGAGCTACTTTAAATACTCATTCACTAATCTTCAAGAATAGTGGCCAGCCTTTTCGCCTATAGTTGCCTCGGTTGAGAATTTTGCACTATTTGAGAGAGTCTATGTTGGCGTAACAATCAGTTGTAATATTCGAAGGAGAAAAAGGAGGAAAAAGAATAAACCAAAACCCCATGTCGAAATCTTAGGATTAGATGTCATGTTCTGGTACCATGCCAAAAACATAGAATTTAGATGATAATAAAGAGAAGAATGGGATGGAAAGGACCGAGAATTTCTTAATCTCTATGGGCCTGGCGGATAGGATTATATAGTTGACATATTGTAATAGTGCCCCTCATTTATAATTATAACTATATCCACAATAGCCAACATTTTGTAAATTCTGAAATCTATTCTTCTAGTGTGTGCCATAATGCTACATCACTCTCTCCTGCAACCTGGAGATACAGCTACATGTACCTTTTGCAATATCGATATTATCTCTATTCTCATAGATGTTCAATAGAGCTATTTGAAAAGGAAAGATGTGAATTAAGAGATAATCTTGGATTGCACAATCATTGTCTCAATTGCATATTTGAGGATTTAATTCCATAACATATGAGTGTAAACTATTTGCATATATGTGCTGCTTGTTTTGTTTGGATATTTGCAATCATCTTCTTGTTTGGCATCTAATTTTATATCGACACTCAGGTGTACCACGTGTTAATACTCCTCCACCATTATCTAGTACTCTTTCAATCGGTAACCAAGAAAAGCTCATTGCTGCTCCTCGTCCAATTCGCTTACCCACAAATATTTCTCACAAGCTTGGGGATCTTACTCAGCCTTGGACTCGATCTCCAACAAAATCTGGCTTGGATCCTGTACTTCCAAAATGGAAATTTGTTTCAGGTTTTCAATAAACTCAGTTCCCATGAACATAATATATACTATCTGTTTCAGTGTGCGATATTTCTCTAGTTTCTATATTTATACTATATGACTGTGGAAAAAAATATGAGTTATGTACTTTTTAATTATCAACTTCTCTTATAAAACAATTGCAGATTCTTCTGCTTTCAGGGGTAACATCCAGCTTGTTCCCATTCCTGATTCATATGACTTGGATAGGGGCTTGTTTTTCTCTGTTCAAGCTATTCAGGTGATTATCATAGTGAAAATACTAAACTGTATCATATCTGTATCTTTTTATTGTAAATAAATAAGTCATACAGTACTGTGTTAATTCTTCTTACTTCTGTAAATTTCTTTCTTTTAGGCATTGTTGGAGAACAAGGGGTTTCCAGTTATTGTTGGCATAGGTAACAAATGTACTTTTTTATACATAAATTATATCAACCGTAATAGGTAAATGTGCTTGTACATAAATTCATCCCACACTCTTCCTTATACATAGATTACATCATCTGACCCCCACCCCCCTCTGAAATCAATTCTCTATTTCATGTCCCAGATCTTACACCTTTTTCTGATAAATAAAATTACTGATGTTGCATCTCTTTTGTCCCTGAATTAAAAGATATATCTAGATAGACTAGATTGCATCATATTATTTAATTTCCTTCTTCGTAGAATTACTGTTGCATTCATCTCATCTAGGGTTTATTTTCTACTTTCAATGTGTTAATTAGATATTTCATCTGCAAAATCATGTGCATGCATTCACATCTTTCATTCAAACTTATAATTCATACTACTATAGTGGATTTATTTCCTTAAATATGTAAGCTACTCAATTGTCTTACATTGATTCTCTCAACAAGCTTTATATCTCACTGCTCTTTTGCATAAATTGGCTTGAACTCTGAACTGCCTTGGGTATTCATTTTCTGTTGATTGCAATTTTTATCATTTTGATGTTTAATTTCTGTTCTTGATGTAGAAATTCCTGGGATCTACTCCTTGTGCCCTTCTCTATAAAGGCCTATACATATTAAATGTTATTTTGCATTTTTCAATTGATGTTTTTTCATCAATACTTCTTTATTTGAGTAGGGTGTTCAATAGATTTGGAATAAATGTCGTAGGGTGAGTTTGAATGAGAATAATGTGCAAAAGAGAGCCTGGATTAGGATGCATGAGGGAGATAAAAAGCAAGGTTCAAGAACTCGGTTTCTGTTTCGGTCTCTCATAATTTTATTAGTTTCGCTGGGTTTCGGCTAGCTTTGCTAATCTCGGTTCGGGTTTCGGTTTCGACGGTAATACAACATACATAAGTGTAGATATATTAAATACTTAAATTTATGGTTTTATATTACAAGATAATGATTCTAGTGTTTAAAAATTCAGCCTGCAAAATATATTGAAAAGTGTACTTAGATAAGTATTAATATAGGGTTTGGGTTCACTTTTTATCGGGTTTCTAACAACGAAGGCCTACAATGATCACAATGACGGTAAACATGCCATAAAAAAAAAATAAGTTTTTAAAGATTTCAGCCGAAACGATATTGTATGGTTGGTTTCGTATCGATTTTGGGTTTTGTATTGGTCTCCACCAAAACCGATACGAAACCACCATGTATTGGTGGTTTCGGCCGAAACCTCGAACCTTGATAAAAAGGTTTTCATAAATTTCAGCAGAAAATTAGGTTGTATGAGAGAAAAGTTGAAAGCAAAGAGAGGAATAGGGAATACAAATATGGTGGCTTCTAATTTTTAGAGGCGACCTGTTTCTGCTTTTCTCAATCATGGTTTTTAGGCATTCACTTCCTAAATAACCTCCTAAGAAACGTTGATTAGACACTGAAGTTTAGTATTTATTTGATAGTTGTGAAAGTGCTTTTCCAAACTGTAAATACCATTATTCTGCATCTTTATTTCTTTGTTTCACTACCTCCTGTAATTTATTTTGTCCAATAACCGTTTCTTCCGAATATTTGTGGTCAACCTTTTATATTTGTAAGATCAAAATTATAAATTCTTAAATCAGTTTGTGAAAAATTTGTGTAGGAGGACCAAGTGGCTCTGGAAAAACAAGCTTGGCTCATAAAGTGGCAAATATAGTTGGCTGTGAAGTTATTTCCTTGGAAAGTTTCTACAAGCCTGAACAAGTGAAGGACTTTAAATATGATGAATTTAGCTCCTTGGATTTAGAATTGTTGACTAAGGTAAATCAGTATCCATGCTTTTATATTCAGTGAGAAGTAATTTAATACTTAGTTTTACTGTATATTAAAACTTGAAAAGTAATATGATATAACGCGCTATTTGATATTCACTTTCCTCAAGCAAGGAGTCTCTTTATTCTTCAGTGAATCCTGTGCCTCAGTCATTTATGAAAGGGATACAATAAGTCCCCAATTACTTTCTTCTCTAGCGCCAAAGAGCCAAATATAATCACACTCCCAGAAAGTAGAGTATATGGGTCTTCCCTCTAGAATTGTCATTTCATCAATGCTTATGATCTAATCAGTTAACATACTTCCGGAAACAGTTTATAACATGTAAATTTATTTTCTTGTAAGAAACCATTTTTTAATATAATTTTTGACCTTCATATATATTGCGTAGTTCATCTTGGAATAATTTGGCCTTTAACGGGAACAAATTGCTACCAACACACATTTAGTTTTTTGCTCATGCATTGTAGTTTGTTCCAGGAAAACACATTAAAACAATAAATATCATGTTTCCTCGCATGTATTTTAGTTTTCTTAGAAGCAAACTAAAGTAGCTCATATTTATGATACTCAAGTTGTTGATCAATTTAGGCCTGCCAGCTGTTGAAAAATTTAGCCATTGCTCATTTGATGCAACACCTTTTCCCCAGAATGAAGCTATTATTTTGTTGGAACATATTGCTCGACGGATATCTTATATAAGAGCTGGGATTCAAAGGATAGCATATACTAAAGAATACTGGAAGAATGTCCAAGGCAGTAATAAATTACTACAAAATGTTATATTACATAAGACTCATAGTATTATGATCTGTAGCAATATTTGCCCTCTGCACTCTTGGCCTTTAATAGTCACCAGGCCTGAGTTTGGGTATTCAATTAAATCCTCGTTTCGTAACCACTAATATAGCATTAGCTGAAGGTTGGTTTTGGGTTGGACCTGATCTTGGTCTGGAATTCATTTTTTTTTTGCCATCAGCAGAACCTTCGTTAATTATATAATAAAACACTCTCATCTAAAAAGTAAAGGACATGAAAAACCGATATTAATCCGTCCACTTCTAATAAGATTCCTTATGTAGCTTATCGATAACCTTAAGATGGTAGACCACAAAGAGGATGGTGCCCTTGGCAGGAACTAGCTCTTTGGTACAAGAAGTCAACAAGGAACTGTGTATACATTCATGATTGCTTGCTGGAAGTAATATTGTTTATTACCAGAATTATATTTTATAAATGAAGTCTGTAAGCTTTCATATGTTAGTTCATATGAAGGTATCATTTTTCTTTTGAAGTATAAGTGCTATTATATCTGACCATGTGTCTGATGAGTTGTTTAGACTTGTTCTTAAATAAGTTAAAGAATTACACACTATATCTCTGAGTAGTACTTTGGGGCTGATTTTATTAGTAGATTCCATTTATAAAGACATGGAAAAAGAAGACATCATTTTAATTCCTCGTCAATATTTTTTAGCTACTCTTGGTGCTTGTAGTTGTTGTATGAAGTAAGTGTATCCAGTTGGGTGAGCGCTCTATCTTAAAAACCTGGCTAACTCAAGTGTATCCATGTAGTTTGTTAAGGTTCAGAATTAAAGCGTGTCAGTGTTGTATGGATGTTCTTGCGCCTTTAAATTTCTTGCGGTGCATCATTGTTGTCTTGTGGTGCACAATAAATTTCTGACCTTCAATACTTTTGCATCGAGTAATGATAGAAATTGAGTTACTTTCTTTATGGAAGCAGAATTTTTTGACCTTCAAAAATATTGCAGAATATTGATGATTTAAGGAGCTCCCATAAAACAAAAGTGCCTTGCTTTGATTTTGAGAATTGTAGTCGCAATGGATTCAAGGAACTGCAAGTTTCGGAAGATTGTGGTGTGGTGAGGCCTCAATATCCTATGCATTAGTTCCATATGTTCTGCTTTTAGTTTTCTTTGTATTGCACCATTTTGAGTTTTGCTAAGAAGTCTGATTGCAATAAAACTACGATGCATGAAATTAAACGTCTTTGAAATACCTGATTGCCACAATTTTGCTTTCTTAACTTTGACTTTCTTGATATGGTGCATTTTGTTGCTTATAATCTGATAACTGAGCATACAAAAGATTGAAGTAGGACATGCAAATGAGCATGCTGAAAAATGTTTTAAATCTTAAAATGAGATTTAAAAAAAAAACCATAAACAGTCGTATTTATGTTGCGTATGTATGCTAATGAATGTCCCAAGAAGTATGTGGAAAGCTGTTAGGCATATAGTAGAGAAGCTCTTAAAATGGTCATAGGATCATTGGAAGGGACCTTGGAACTGATTAAATGAACAGGAATATATTGGGCATAGTTATCATGGTATGTGTTCTGCTGTATAAAGCCCCCAAAACCCTCCCTTTAATGGAAAGTGACCACAAGGTGCTTTGCATAAAGCATTTAAACGGCTGTATAAAGCCTTTGCGTGGAAGGCTTGATTCCTCGTTGTGGCCTGCTTTATGTGCTTGAAACACTGCATAAAGCAGCTTTGCAGTGGGTCAAAATGGGACAAAGCCTTCATTCTATTAAAAACTGCAAACAATCATATTAAATGATAGAATTATTGAAGGTCATAATTTCTTTTATCCATAACATTATGGTTTTAGACCTTATATATTACGACATATTTATTATTGTTGTCTTAAAACGATTCGATAAATTTCTTTCATTGCTTATAAACTTTATAGACATCATAACCAATTCGTATATTTTTATTTTTATGGTTCTAAATATTTTTGTTTATCTAATTTTCCATCATCGTTATTTAAATTAGTCTTGACACTTTTTGCCGCTAAATCTCTCTAAATCTAAAGCTTAAGCCCTACTCTTTTGCTCTGCTATGCTTTTCTCTTTGCACAACATTTGGTTGTGTTAGTCCCTAACTATGGTTTTCAACTTTGGTTCATTTCATCTTCATGAGTCAGAGCTAAGTTTGTTGGAGAAGGTATAGACTAAGATAATTATAATATGCTTGTAAGGGGATTAATGCCCAAATGGGGTTGTCTATGAATTTTTTTAAAAAGATTTGAAATGTCATATGTGAACCACATGTTGCAGTGATTATTCTCACCCGGTCACTCTAATTTCAGTTACCCCATTGCTAAAAGATTTCTGTAGTAATGGGATAGAGCTTGCTTGAAGTAGAGAAGGGCAGCGACAAGACTAGGATTTCTCCTGATACTGACATTAATTTCAATTGTAAGGTAACTGTAACATTTCCAATATGGAATGTTACTTCCATTGGCCAAAGGGCTTGTATGCTGTTTTTGTTAAATGAGTTCCCGCGCCATCACTGCACAAAAGTAAATATTGTGGGTTCTCCCCAAAGTATTCAACTATATGTTGATACCATTAATAGCTAATTACATCTGATCCTCGTGTGGGGTTTCTGAAACCATTTCTTATTACTTTTTCACCTTATAGTTACATAGTCTGTGAATTGCTTAATTATCCTCGAACGTGTTACTGAATCTAAACTTGCAACAGTGTTAAAATGGTGCTCTTCATAATTTTTTTTTGTCTATTGGCTTTATTGGATTTTTTGTTAATAATATTGGGAAAAAGCACCTACCCTGATATTAGCGCAGTTGAAACTGACTTGCCAATTTTGGCCAAAGGACTTGTAATTTACTTAAGAAGTAAGTCTGTTTTAGAAGCAACAAATAGTGATTTGTATTTTTATTGTCGTACGATTATTTTCTTTATCCTTTTCTTCTACATATTTCCAGGTTATTTTCGAAGGGGTATATGCATTACACCCTGACATACGGAAATCATTGGACTTGTGGATTGCTGTTGTGAGTTTTAAACCCTGATATTTTTTTTGTTCATTCTTTCTTGATTATTATCAAATTATTTTGTTTTTTAGTTTATCTTAATGTTATGATTCTTATGTCTGTCTTGGTGTCCAAAAATAGGTAGGTGGTGTCCATTCACATCTTATCGCTCGAGTCCAGAGGGACAAGAGTCGTGTTGGTTCTTATATAACTCAGGATGAAATAATGACAACAGTCTTCCCAATGTTTCAGCACCACATTGAACCTCATCTTGTCCATGCACATGTTGGTACATGCACAACATTTGAACTTATCATGTTGGTTCTACCTTTATGATTACTATGAAATAAATTTTAAACTTTATCATCGTGTTCATCTTCTGATTCTGTTTCTTACAGCTAAAGATTCGAAATGACTTTGATCCCGTACTTTCCCCTGAAAGTTCATTGTTTGTATTGAAAAGCAACAAGAAGGTCTCTCTCTCTCTCTCTCTATCTCTGTGCGCGCGCATGTTTTGGTGTGTGCGTGCGTGTGCGCGTGTCCGCTGTTTGCTTGTGCCTGATCATGTGCACGTGTGTTCTGATCTATTATCAAGTACTTTTTCCGTATTGTTTATCTGTGTAAATGATAGAATATTGGAGTGTTTATTCTATACGGATTTACTTTGACAAAAGTTTACTTGGCCAATGTTTTAATATAGAGCTGCATAGACACCTAGGCAGCTACTTGAGATTCTTTATATATACAAAAAGCAGATAAATTTAATTCGGTGAGGTGCTTTTGTTATATTTACGATATTTTAGTAAGTGTTCCGATGATTACCAAATTTAAAAGCTCACAAAATTCAGTTAACATCTTGAAGTTATTTTTTGTATAATTGACAAACTTGGTCATGGAGAATAACTGAATAAATATTGAAGATGTAGTTGTTAGGTGCAGATTGCCTTGATGTTCAGTGGTGAGGAGGAAAAAGGTGCATTAAAGTTTAGGGTATTAGTTAAATAGTTGTTTAGGGTATTCAGTGTAGGGTTCCTACCGTTATTTACTTCCTTTTAAAAAAATGTTTTCTTGTACTGTACTAAAGAACCATGTACTTAGAAGCAGTGCATGGAAAATACCAATTGCATAATTTCCCGATTTTCTTGATCACTTTTTCGTGCCACTTCCTAAATGCTTCTTTTATACTCATTACATTTATTGAGATATTTATTACTTTCTTTTACATACCATTATCATATTTTATTTGAATTGGACATGGAAATAGTGTCTGGAAAGTATGACACTTTAGCTTATGTTTCATTATAAAATTTAAGACATGTCAAGATTGAGATATAGAGAGGTAAAACAATTTCTATCAATTGAATTGTTTCAAGATATCTGCATGGTGTGATGAATTATTTTCTGACTTTTGATCGCATTCGCTGAACGAATGGCTAATCTAAGCCATCATGGGACACTTTCTCCAAATATTATTTATTAAGTGAATAGCCATGCCATATACATAACATATACAATCTCTTAACATGAAATTGGAAGCAAAGAAAGGACCAAATATTTGAAATTAACTAATATATTTACTGCTGCCATTCTGCCCCATTGAGTTGGTGTTCTATGGTCACTAGATTATTTATATGCTTGACACATTTTAGGTGGCTTATCAAGACATATTGAAAGTTCTTGACACTGGCAAAGTATGCAGTTCTGTTCAAAATTTCATCGATATATATCTTAGGCTCCCTGGAGCGCCTTCAAACGGACAGCTTACAGAAAGTGAATGCATTCGAGTTAGAATTTGTGAAGGGAGATTTGCATTGTTGATACGGGAGGTCAGCATATTGTCTCTTTTTATATCAACTTTATTTTTTAAATTTTCTCAAAAATATCTTTCAAGTTGCATTGAGGATCCTGACAATTTCTTTTCTTCTTTTGAGTAGCCTATAGTTGAAGGGAACTTTATTATACAGCCAAAAGTAGATTTTGATATCAGCGTCAGCACAGTTGCAGGTCTTCTTAATCTCGGGTAAGTAACAATGCAATATTCAGTTTGATGGTGTCATAAAATCTATTATTCCTACAGCATGTTCTTTAGACTTGTTTAGAGATTGTTTGTGTTTCAAAAGAAGGAAAAAAAGGCGGAGTAGCCGGGGGCCTGGCCCTAGGAGATTGCTCAGGTATTAGCAGGCTTGTTTGCCTGTTTGATTGCGTTATTTCTTGTCTATTGTTTGTCAATCATCAATTTTAATTGTTATATAACAGTAATTTAGATTAGAAAAAGGATTCAAGAGAATGAGGTGATCAAATTTATGTTTTACTCTTTTATTTGCCAAATATTATTTTTAAGGGTTGAGATCTTCACGAACAATTGAGTCTTGAAAAAAGAATTTCCAAAAGAGTCAAATTACCTCAAGAAAATGGGAAAAAACATGTTTTTTGGGGGCTTGGGGATGGCGTGTTATTGTGTGTGTGTGTGTGGGGGGGGGGGGGGGTCCAATTACAATTTCCCCATACAATCGTGTCTTAAAACACTGTTGTTTCAAGTGGTATAACATGATAGAAACCAGCCGTGGATTGCTGAATTGCCAAAGATAGCAAACAGTTTGAGCCTGTTTCTTACACACCCTTCTCACTATGACCATCATCCACATTCCTCTTTCCATTCAAAGAGTTCCCCTACCACCAAAAAGGGGGCAGCTTGATATACATGAACTAACAGCAGCCCTGCAAATTCCTTTGAGACAGAGAAGTTGGATGCTTTGATTTGCTCTAGGGAATTGAATTTATATGTGAGGAAAAAGAAATGACCAATATTTAAATGGAATCACATTCTGAATTGTAGAGGAACATAATATGTGCATCTTTTTTCAGGCTAGTTGATACCTACAATCTCTTAATCTTTTGAAGCCTACAACGCACTGTTGCAAAATAAGGAGAACAGCGAGGAATGAATCAAACTCACTGTTGGTGAATACAGCCAAAGCGACACTAATATTAAATTATACACAACCCTAAAGCACCAAAACTACATGAAACAGAACTCTTCCTTTCTATATGTAAAGAATTAAGTTTTTCATCGACTCTGTTATTTCACTATGTTTAGGGCATAGTGCAGCCTATCGCATTATGTCTGACTTGTCGTGTCAGATATCAGTTGTTCCTTTACTAGTAAATCATAATGCATATATCAAGTTCATTATCTTTATTTGTGATTTATGTCAGATATCAGGCTGTAGCATATATCGAAGCCTCCGCCTTAATTTACCAAGACGGAAAGGTCAGTGGTGTACAAAACTGGTTGTCGATGCTTCCTTTTGATGAATTTGTTGGACGGTTAACTTGCATACTACATAAATCTGCTCAGTATTCAAATTATTTACATCATTTAATGCCATTCAAAACACTCAAACACTATGTGGGTTGCTCAAGAAATTTCGTAGATATTGTATATAAAAAGTACTCACACTATACTCTTGCGTCCTCACTTCTTCCATTTCATCATAGATTCTCATTGAGGTTGATCACTTGCAAGAGACCCCAAGCCCTTACCTCCAAATTAAAGGAGCAAACAAAGAGATTGTTTTAGCCGCAGCTTCGACACTTAATCTCGATGGTTCATACACCACAAAGGTTTGATACTGAACACTAATTAGCTTGTTTCCATAGGAAAAGTTTGCTTCATTATGTCTTCGCAATGTTGGATGTCATATAATAATTGGTGGCTCACCGTCCATCCGCTTAGGCTTTTGGGCGAAGTGGTTATTAACATGGTCTCAGAGTTTTAGGAAGTAAATGGGGCATGGGTGCAATCTCCACCAACACCAAATAAAAAGAATATCGCCCCTCGCAACAACTTTTGAATCTTGGTGCAGTGGTTGCTACATTGTTATGACAAATCACAAAGTAGAATGAAAACAATAGATAAAAGAACAAAATCAGAATGAAACAAAAAACACAGATTTAACAAGGTTTGGCCAAATTGACCAACATTTTTGGACAAACGAAAAGCAATTTACTAATATCGGAAATTGTGAAATTACAATAATAGTGGAGGAACTCCCAAACCCTAATCCCAAATATACCACAAATCTTACACAAAAGGCAGTTGCCTTCAGAATTCCACTCACTTTCACACGAAATCCTAATCCTTAAAGAACTATATAGTCTTCAGGTACTAGGGCATCAAGTAAAGTCGAACAATCATATTGGCTCGCTATAGAGCTCAGCAAGTAGTGCAAAGGGCTGAATCAAGTAATGCGGATCCAAGTCTCTACATCCAAGGTGCACATAACATACATCAATATGATATCAAACTACACAAGTTAAAATCTTAGAGTCCGCACATTTGAACAGTATATTAAAACTATACCATTGCATATATACCTAGGTTTGGGCCCACAAAATGTGGCAGTCAAACTGTGCGGGGTTGTTAGAATATAAAATTGTATCCTTCAACCCTCACCACAACTCTGGACTAATGTATACCTTTTCCCTAGTGACGTCTGCAAAATTCAAGTAGGAAAACTAAATTTTCTAATTTTTGTTTTTTGTAGACGTATCTCCAAATCATTCTTGAGAATTTGCCGGATTTTGAAAGAAGCTCTACAGGAATTCATAATCATCAAGCTGCTAGACTCCAGGAACTTGTGGACTTTATTCAATCCCAAGTATGTCTCTTGACTTTCTTTGGTGTGCTCATTTTGTGAATATTATTAATTTTGGAATACTAGCCATGAAATCAATTTTTCTTTTTGGTATCATATTTATGATTAATACTATATATGCTTGTAAAATTGTGTTGGTGGAATTTTTTTTGTTATCATATTTATGATTAGTATTAGTAATACATGAACCGCCCAGTGTTCCCAACACATTGAATGATATATCTTCAGTTATGCTGATGGTCCAGAGTCTCCAGTTAGTTCTTCATGTAATTAATTAGAAAAACCTTGGGCAGGTAAGGAGTTTGAATGCGGAATCTTCGACGGATAGTGAAATTTTACCAGAAAATGTTGTGATTGAAGATATGCAATATAGGATCAAGAAGCTCGAGAGGTGGCATGCAGTTAATATGGTAAATTTATGTTCTTATAATTTTTTTTAACAATTCATGTATCGTAATTAACCAAACTATGATTATTTTTAATTTTTTTTAACTAATCATCTGCTCAAATCTATAATCAGGTTTTATGGACTTTTCTGTTGTCGGCCATTGTTGGCTACTCGCTTTACAAAAGGAAAAAGCATTGATGAGGAGTTCCCATATCATACTCTCTTTTCCATGGCGAATTTCATCTCTTTGATTTTTTCACTAACCGCGGCCAGTTCAAGTTTGCACTCTACTAAAATTGTTCGCACGAGGAACAAGTGTCAAGATTCAATGGAAAAAAAGGAAGAAGATATCTCAGGTACATCATGAAAAGGAAAGGAGCTTGTCTATAGATGTTTAAGTGCACAATGAATGGAAATTTGTTCAGATTTACATTGTTTCAGAAAAAAAAAAAAAAGAAAGAAGGAAAAAGGACATAAGACTTTTTGTACAAACTGATGAATCTAATTTGGGATTTGCCATGGATTGTGGTGATGCTAATAACAAAATTTGAGACTGACCCTTAAACATACGAAAGCCTAACGATCTTCATCCCACTTCTGTTTTGTAATATAAGTGATGAATGATTAGTTTATGATGTGAATTGCTGCGATATTTTGGGAATTGCTTACTTTGTTTTGAATTTCTTTTTAATACAAGATTAGGTGAATAGGTCTCTCTAAAATTTATTTATAAAGATAGACCCTTTCGTGCAAACTAATCACCAAGTTTAAAAAGAAAAGGAAAACAAATAAGGCTTTTAAATATTTGATGAAATTAAACTCAAAAATAAAAACTATAAATTATTTACGAAGTTTTAAAAAGTAAAAAGTCAAGCAGATATTTGAAGATTTAAAGATCCAGCTAAAAACTGAAAAAAGGGATTTAAAAAATTAATAATAAATAAAAGCTAAAAATATTTTAAAACAACTTATTTCTAAATTTTAACACATCCAGAAATACATGTATAAAAAGATATAAAAGCACTGGAAAAGATAATTAAGTTCAAAAATAAAGACGAAAGTAAAATGCTTTTAAGGATCTAAAAGTCCAAAGAAAAACTAAAAAGAAACAGATTAAATAATAATAATAATAATAATAATAAATAAAGCTAAAAATATTTGAAATATATATATTTTACATTTTTAATTTTCCAAAAATAAAAATATAAAATGAATACATAACTTGAAAAGACTTTTTAAGTCAAAAAATAAAAGAAAATAATTTTATTTAAGACGATTTGTAGTTTATTTTTTTCTTATAAACTATATTCAATAGAGAGTAAAGATTTAAGGACAATTTTTTATGAGATATCTTTTTAATAAGTAATAGGGAAATATTTCCTACCCATCCCATTATTCATATATGCATGTACCTAGAAGAGGTGTGGCTAGTTGCATCCGGATCCGGATATCAAACGGATACGGTTATGGATTTTGAAATCTGGCCGGATACGGATACAAATGTGGTTTTAGCAAAATTATCCGGATACAGATACGAATATCCAGATATATGAATTTGGATATGGATCGGGATATCCGCAGAAAAATACAAGAAAATATATCTTTTTAGGTTAATTTTTGCGTTAATAGTGCCTATGTAAATCATACATTTTTTTACTCATTTTATATGCTGCATTTAAAAGAATATTAAGACATTATTTCATTGATTTTTTAATTAATTTTTTAAAAATACCCTAGTTGTATATAATATATTTATTAACATATTTATTTATTCCCTCATTTTCATGCAAATTTGTTTCTGCTAAATATTTTTAAGTCATATTAAGTAAGCATTCAATGAATATCGATTATACACACATTTTCGCTTCACATTTTTTTTTTATCATATCTTATTTATACAAATATATGATTCATATCCGTATCCATTTCTTTAATATCCGCTTCGTATCCATATTCGTTTTTTTCCAGATATGAATATATTTTACAGACCATGTCCGTATCTGTATCCCAAACTAGAAAACGAATATGTATATGACGGTAATTCTCATATCCGATCCGGATGCAACCCTAGGCTCACATCATCTAGAAAATTATTGCATACACGAGATCCATGATATTTATCACTTGGGTATATACGGATAGGAGTTAAAGTGGATAGGAAAAATATTTTCCTAAATAATCACAAGAACAAAAATGCCTAAAATTTATTTACACAAACAGAACCTTTTCTTGAAATTTAAGTAATAATTATGTGCACTTGCAAATTTCCAAAACAAAAAGAAATTTAAAAGACTTATAATGATAAGAAATAAATTCAAAAATAAATATTAAAAATATTTACAATGATTTGAAAAATATTTGTACAAAAATAAAATTGAAATATATAAAAATAAAAAAATATTTACAAGATTTAAGGACCCAAAAATAAAGACTATTGTAATAATAAGTAAATGCTAAAAACGGTTTGAAATTAATTCTTTTTAATATTTAGTTTGTCAAAAATAAAAAAAATAAAATTATTTCAAACTCCTGCAAATTTGTTAACTCCGAAAATAAAAAAAATCAAATGATTACCAAAGATTTATTAATCCAAAAATTAAAACCAAAAAGTTACAGATTTACAAAAATTTAATAAATAAAAGCTTAAAAGATTCGAGAAAAAATATTTTAATTTTTAATCGATATAGAGATCTTTTATTAGGATAATGAAAATCTCCACATCATATATCTATTTTTTTAGACGTGCGAAATACTAGGACAAAAAATATTTAAAAATTTTAAAAAATGAATTAACTCTTAAAATCTTTTTTAAACCAATAAATTAATAACAAATTAAGCTAATATATACGTAAATCACAAAATACAAACTCCATTTATTTTTGGATATTTTTGGATCGACATCTTATTAACTTATTAATGCTTAATAAATATTAGGAATTAATATCATATTCAAGATTAAATTAATTAGGATCTCAGCCCTACTTTGAATTGGTGAATAACAACCAAAGACTAGTATAAATACAAAGCTAGCAACACAAACTTTTGATTTCAAACTCTCATCTTTATTTTTCTTTTTATTATTGGTGTTTAGGTTTTTAATTAATCTTCACGTTCTATTCATGGTTTCTTCTAAAGATATATAAGATAAGAAGATAAAGCTCACGAGCTCTGATGGTGAAGAATTCTTGGTCGAGGAGGCCGTTGTCTTCCGGTCACAGACAATCTGACATATAATCGAAGACGACTGTATTGATGGTGGAATCCCTATCAATGTGAACGGCGACATCCTTGGAAAAGTCATAGCGGACTGCAAGAAACATGTCACTACTACAAATAGGGGTTGCCCCTACGGATTTATCCGTAGGAGCAAACCACCGCCCCTACGGATATATCCGCAGGGGCAAGAAATTTCCCTGTAGGTGCAAACGTCGTAGGTGCAAATCTTAGCCTTGAACATGCCCCTACGGTCAAAAACTTGCCCCTACAACGTAATGTGTAGGTCCAGTAGTCCCTAAGGATTAAGCTGTAGGGACAAAAAACTTATTTAATTTATCGGTTTATAAAATAAAATAGGTGTCCCTACGGACTTATCCGTAGGGCCAAACAAATGCCCCTACGGATACGTGCGTAGGTCCGGATGTGTAGAGACAAAATATCAGATATCCTGATATTTTGTCCCTACGGATACCTGTGTAGGGGAATTTGTTTGCCCCTACGGACAACTCCGTAGGGACAAGTATAACTCCTATTACTGAGATCATAGGGGCAAAATATCAGGTATCCTGATATTTTGCCCTTACGGATAAATCAGTAGGGGCAAAGAAGGTCCCTACGGATTAATCCGTAGGGACAATGTTGGGCCCTACGGATTAATCCGTAGGTACATATTATCAGTTTTTTTTAAAAAAAAAGAGCTGCCTATTTTTTTCTCATCCTGTGCACAATAATATATACATCATATATAAAATTAATCAACACGCAGAATATATATCGCAGTAGTCATAATCACATCTCACGCATAATATACAAAAGAAATCAACAAGCAGAATATGATATCAATATAAACACGCAAACACCACCAATATCAATATCGTCCAAAATATATACAATATGTATCATATAAATAAATACATGTTTAAAATATAAGAATCAAAATGCTACCCTAGCTCGGTCCAGCTCCACCTCTGATAAACACCATAATCTGGCGTGCCTGCTCCTCGGATATACCCCGAGTCAATAAATCATGCAATGCGGCGTGTGCGGGAGTCTGAGCGGGCTGTGGAGCTGTAGGAGTGGTCTGCGCAACCGCCGTCGAGATAGTGGCTTGCGGAGCCGCAGCTGCGGGAGTCTGAGCGGGCAGTGGAGCTATATGAGCTATCTGCGGAACTGCAGCCGAGGTAGTGGCTTGCGGAGCCGCAGCCGAAGGAGATGCATGTGGAGGCTCGGCCGATGTACCATGTCGTGTCTGGACCTACGTGTGTAATAAACGAGTAAGAACTGTGTATTAGTCGAATTCGTATCATTATCAATGTTCCCCTCCGAAAGACGCGGCAGAGACGCGGCGGGCGTCTCGCCTGAAATTCGGGGCAGATGCTAATTGGTACTATCCGTCCACCTCTTCGAAGATGCCAAGTTGATTTATGGCACCATGTATCGAAGGTTTAAACGGATGCGGCCGATGTAGCAGACTTCGTCAGATTCCCCCTCGTTTGAGGGGTTTTTGATTGTGGGGACGCTCTTCCCTGCAGGCGCAAGCCCCTGCAGTTAATTACGCTACCGCATCGCGGTAAAACTTTCTCCTTCTCCATGTGGTCACTTCGTGTCGTGTGTGTTTGTTTTGTGTTTGGTTGCCCGTGGATTGTATACGGAGACTAATTTGTGCTGTCGTCCGTAGGACGTAGATTAGTCCAAATCCGTATCTTTCTTAGATTTGGGTTGGGTGTGTGTGTGTGTGTTTAAGGATACATTAGCCTTATTTGAGGCTAAGATCAACTTAAACGTTCGTTAAGGACACGTTAGTCTAATTTTAGACTAAGATCGACTTAACGGGATCGTTTAGATCCGACAAGAGAGTAATTGGGGGCTCTATTGTTTAGTTTAGTGACGTTGCGGTCGATAAGTAGTTTAAGGATATTGCGGTCCAATGTTAGTTTTAAGACGTTGCGGTCAAGGTTAAGGACGTCATAGTCCATGAGTTTAAGGACCTCACAGTCCGGTGTTAGTTTTAAGACATCACGGTCGAGGTTAAGGACGTCATAGTCCGGTATTAGTTTTAAGACATCACGGTCGAGGTTAAGGACATCATAGTCCATGAGTTTAAGGACCCCACAGCCCGTTGTTAGTTTTAAGACATCACGGTCAACGTTAAGGACATCATAGTCCATGAGTTTAAGGACCCCTCAGTCCGTAACAGTGTGTGGTTGTCGGGACCCGTCACCTCTCTGACGACGTTGAAGGATTACAACGACAGATGTCATAGGAGTAAAGAGATGTACCCTCGAGCCGGGTGTAAATTGATTGGGAGAGCAGTTGTGCTCAGTTCAATTTAAATTGAGGACTTATGGCCAGAATTGGGCTAAGTCCATTTGAAAATGTTCAACATTTTATTCATGTTTAGCCTATTAGGCTTTTGCTTGGGCTCTGCCCTTTTACAATGCATAGCATTGGGCCCTGTATTTAAATGCATAGCATTTATATTTGGTCTGTTAGACCTTTACTTGGGCTCTGCCCTTTTAAATAATGCATAGCATTTTAGTGATCTGACAGTGCGCCACGTGGCTTGTCAGGCGCTTTACGCCAATTAAAGAGCGCAAGGTGCTAGTGCATGTGGAGGTGACACGTGTCATGCTCTGCGCTAAGCGCAAGTCTGTTAGCGCAGTGCGCTGCGCCAATGCGCTGCTGATACGCGGCGCGCCCTGGTGCTATGCGCCAATCCAAGAGCGCAGTGCACTATTTTTAGAAGCGCAAGGTGCAGATCATTCTGTGGTTGACACGTGACGCGCTCTGGTGAGTTGCGCCAGTCCAAGGAGCGCAAGGGCGCATTTCAAAAGTGCAAGGCACTGTCCAATAGCGCGGAGCGCATCTTGATCCAATTTAGATCAAAGAAACAAGTTTTTCTTGTTCTCAAAAGAGGTTCTATCTCAAGATTCAAGAACCAACGGTTCATCAAAAGGCTGTGCCTTTATATAGATCAAAAGATCTAAGAATGAAGTAAATTACTTCTTTAATTTTTTATGATTGGATCTTTTTTTGATCTTTTTCTTTTTTTATATTGAAGATCTTGATCTTGTTCTTAGATCTTTGATCTTTTTAGAAGAAATTCTTCTTTTTGTGAGGTGTTTTCATCTCTGTTCTTCAAGAATCAAATTCTTTACCTTCAAAGATGAAGAAGATGATCTTCTTTCTTCAAAAGCTTACCCTTTCAAATTTTTTCAGAGAGTTCTCCCTTTTCTGTATGTCTGTATATGTGAGACTTGGAGTCTAGGGGCCTTTATATAGGGCCAATTGGTTTGTTAAGTTAGTTACAGAGATCTTTCTCTGATTGATCTGGGGATATTTCCCCACCGTTGGATCTTTGATCCTAGGGCCTCTGTTTTACAGTAGATAATCTTCTTATTTTAATAAGATTGGAAAGATCTTTCTAGAATTTTAATTCTGGTTAATTAAATAATTTATTATTTAAATTCCAGTGCTGGCGCAATTGGCGCTAGCGCGCCTGCGCTTGACACGTGTCGCGCAGCGCAGAACGCAGCACAGCTGCGCTAGCGCGCCTGTCCTTGACACGTGTCGCGCAGGGCAACGCAACTGTGCTAGCGCACCACTGTTTGACACGTGGCGCGCAGCGCAGAGCGCAAGTGTTCTGAAATGTTGCTTCATTTATTTAAAATTTGAATTTTAAAACAGAGCCTTGCTCTGATTGGGAGTGCGCTGCCTTGGGCGCAGCGCTCCTTGCGCTGGCGTGTCTGCTTTTGACACGTGGTGCACAGCGCGCAGCGCAAGGAATCTGAAGCGTTGCTTCAATTTTTGAATTTTGAAATTCAAACAGAGTTTTGCTCTGATTGGGAGAAACAAATGCCCCCCACCGTTGCGCTCACATGGGGTACACGTGAGTGCAGCGGTGGCAACATTTGAACCGTTGGATCAACTCAGGAGTTGAAGGGGCGCTTCAGCGCCTATAAATAGGACCCTTGGTCCTCCTCAGATGATTATCATCTTCTTAAGATTTTTATTTTCAGAGCCTTGCTCTCATTTTCAAGAACTTCAGAGTTAGAACTCTAGGAATATTTTAGGTAAAAATTAACTTAAATTAAATTAATTTTATTTAACAGAGCCTTGCTCTCATAGATCTTTTGATCTAAAGAAAACCCCTTTGGGGGTTTCATAAACAGAGCTTTGTTCTCAAGAATCCATAGATCTAAAGAGATCTTGTTTCAGGGTTTCTTAACCCATGAACAGAGCTTTGCTCATGGATAATGTATAGATCTTTTGATCTTTTGATGATGAACTCTTAAGAGTTTTTTCATGAATCTTTAAGATCCCGGAACTTTAATTTTTAGGATTTAATTTTTCCTTTGATGGATTTTTCCATTATTATTATAGAGCTAGGCTCTTTAATGAATTTTATTCCCTTGTGACCAGAGTTTGACAAGTGTCACTCTGTGACAGAGCTTTGCTCTGAAAGGGAGATTTTTTCCTTGTCTCAAGGGATTTCTCATTTAATGAGAATATTCTTTGAGGATTTCCTCATTAATTGACAGTCTCATCCAATGATGAGTCTGTCTTATTAACTGATGCCTTGTTATATGGATTTTGTGGGTCCCCCTTTGGTCCCCTCTCCACTGCATTGCAGTGTAGTACAAATTTTTAAAGTACCAAGCGTCGGGCTTTTAAAATTATGATCCTGATAATTGAATTTCGCTTTTTCTTGTAGGCAACATGTCTGCTGACCTTTCATTCCCGTTTTTCTGCTCAGAGGGAGGATTCCCTGAGGCGCCGGTGGACCGGGAGGTTCTTGCTCTCATTAAGGATTACGACCCGGAGTATAAGAACCTTCATCTGTGGGGTAGGTGGTACAGCGAAATCATCAAAGGTCGCCGAAGCTTCTCTTGTGCGACACTGTCAGAGCCGATCTCATCGATCCCATATGCAGATGTACCCCCAGTGAACTATGCCGTGGAGGTCGTAAATTGGAATTCGGAGGATCTTCTTCAACCTTCGATTGCTGTCATACCCGTGCAGCCGCCGACAGCCGTGGATATTTTGGGGCGGCGCATATGCTAGGGTGAGTCGCGCCCTTGGGGACAACCCTATAACAGTGGATTGACCCCTCGACTTTTGGCCAGGTACTTGCAGTGGGCCAGGTACATCTTGTCAGCGAAGAAGGCGCGTTTGCTGAAGATCTGTCGGGACCCGGTTCTTGTTCACGGAGCAAAGTGCCACACAGAACAAAGTGCCACGCCAATTGTCATACCAAGAGGGCGGGGGCCACCTCTTGAATCTGTGGAGGCCACCTCTAGAGTCCGTGGGACCCACTGTAGAACAATGGGGAATCTTCGGAACACATTCCGAAAGAGGACCGAACTGCATTATAAATGTAACGATACCATCCTCAATTACAGAGGCGCCTTTTAAGTGAACCGGAACTACAGGAGCTTGAGAACTCCGTAGTTAAGAGTGCTCGGTCCAGGGAAGTCTTGGGATGGGTGACCTCCTGGGAAGTGGCCCCTGGTCGAGTCCGGTTCGCTCTAAAGGGAAAAATCGTGCGGTTTCGGCCAGAGCGGACAATATCATCTGTACTGGGGCATGGGGAGTTACATTTATGGTGGCCCATGCAGGTCCCTCAGTAGTAGGTCTGTGGTTCGAGGACGAACCATTGTTCAAAGGCGGGGAGAATGTCAGGACCCGGTTCTTGTTCACGGAGCAAAGTGCCACACAGAACAAAGTGCCACGCCAATTTTCATACCAAGAGGGCGGGGGCCACCTCTTGAATCTGTGGGGGCCACCTCTAGAGTCCGTGGGACCCACTGTAGAACAATGGGGAATCTTCGGAACACATTCCGAAAGAGGACCGAACTGCATTATAAATGTAACGATACCACCCTCAATTACAGAGGCGCCTTTTAAGTGAACCGGAACTACAGGAGCTTGAGAACTCCGTAGTTAAGCGTGCTCGGTCCAGGGAAGTCTTGGGACGGGTGACCTCCTGGGAAGTGGCCCCTGGTCGAGTCCGGTTCGCTCTAAAGGGAAAAACCGTGCGGTTTCGGCCAGAGCGGACAATACCATCTGTACTGGGGCGTGGGGCGTTACAAGATCGGTCTGTATCGTGCAGTTTACGCCTCGCTGTTTGAATACCCTGCTCCTCCGACGTGGTGGGTTAAGGCGTTCGTGGAACAATGGAATATCCCCACCCATACCTTTCTTCTGGTGGATAGGGAAGTCTCCATCCTCCTGGAAGAATTTGCTGAGATTTCCGGTTTGTCGGTGAGGGGGAGCACTATGAGGAGCTACTTCCTCCGGATGAATATGTCTTCGCCACCAAGCCGTTGGTAATGGGCCTAACGCCGGAGAATGCTATTCAGCACCAGTTTCCGAGCCTGGTAAAGGTGCTGAATATGTATGAAAGTCTCTACTTGGAATCGGGAGGCCGGGGAGTTAGTTTTGCAGATTTCATCGCCCGCTTTCTTCTACTGGAGATTCTATCACAACGCGGCGAAAAATTCGCCAAGCTCGACGACCCCTTCGGCTTTGGCTTAGATCGTCGACCAGCACTAGAGGACGACCAAAAAGGTTTTTACCTTCCCGATGCTGCAATCATGCCCTTATCGGAAATCGCCGCTCCGGGCATCGACGAGGAGACCTTTTTTCTCGGGTTTCTGGGGTTATGGATGTGCTGGTTCGCGCTCTCCATGCACCCGCGCTACATGAGGCCGTCTGTCTTCTACCCAGCGCATCGGATGGTGGCTGGCATACAATTGTCGATTGGAATCGCCGGGTTGGCCCACCTGTACTATGGTCTCAGCGTGGCGGCGGACGCAAATGAACCAGGGGTGCAACCCGCCAATTTCCCGATGCACTATTTTACTTCATGGATGGAAATGCATGTGCTCGGGTTTTTTGGTATTCACAAGAGGCCCTTGTTCTACGAGAAGTGCAGACTCCCGAGAGTCATGCAGCTGGTCGGCGCTTCTATTGTGAATCCGCCTCCGCGGGAGGCTAGGGGGTTGCTTCTTCGTCCGCGCACGGTCGGAGCAGGCATTTCTTTCACGGACAAGGTCATGACCATCGGCTCGGAGACCTCCAAGTCGGTGTTGGCGTTGCGTGATAGTTTCAAGGACGGGGCCTCCGTATTGAAAGCCCGGGAGATTCTACATTTATACTCCATCCGGCTGGGTTTCCTTGTGTTCAGGCAGAATGACTTGGCGCTCTTTATAAGGTACAACCCCCATCGGTTCTCCCAACAACTAAGCTATAACCAGGGGGTCCCACTGGAGGCGTTTTTGGAAGAGCCTGCGGCCACCAGGGAGGGAATACGGAGCGCGCTGCACCACTTTATACGGTTAAACACGGGCTCCCACTTCTTCATTAGCGAGCCAAGTCGCGTTCCAAAGGCCCTCAATGTGTACGGGGCTTGGTATCAGCACGCGATGGGTGCTGTTATCCGAGAAGAGAAGCGGCTGTTGATTGACCGCAAGGGTGCGCCCCCCGCCAGCGACCGCAAAGTCCCCCTAAGGCAAAGGACCCCCGTCGTTCCTCCACTAAGAGGAGATGCCGGAGCTGAGCCCCCACGCGTGCTGAGCCCTCCGCGTGGATTGCCCCGTGATTCTGTGGATGTGCCCTCAGCGCCCCGTGCTCCGGTGGAGACGGTGAATGTGGTTTCGCCTGAATCCGGCGTGGGCTCGGACATCGGGACCCGCCATCCCAAGGTGCCCACGAAGCGTAAGCTGATTTTGGGTGCGACCGGGATTCGAGCGCAGAAGAGGAAGAAGAAGTCGGTTCTTTATCTTGATGCCGTACTCGGATTAGAGCCTCAGGTCCCTCTTACTGAAGGTCTAAGTGAGTATGGAACCAACGAGGGTTTCTTTATAGAGCCAGAAGACACCGATCTGGCGGCCGCCATCGCATCTTCCGAGCGATTGGAAAGGCGCGATGCGTGGTTGGCTAAACTCGCGCAATCAGGTAATCACCAGTTGTATTCTTCGTCATTTCATCGTACTTTTATCATTGTTTTTGACTAACTCTTTTCCTTTTTAAACAGGCATTTCTACCGAAGAAGCCATCGCTGCTTCTCTCAAAACCTTTGAGGAGGAGGAAAGGAAACGCGCTCTATCGGGCGTTGGTACGTCTCGGCTTATTGAGTATTTATTCTCCTTTTTTATGGCCAATCCAACCTTTTCTTTGTCTCATTGCAGGGACCACGGGACCTACTTTGCAAGCCGATGCGGGGATTCTCCCCGGGCCAACTACCGAAGTCCCGGCCTCTTCGGGGTTGCCGTGAGAGGCCCTACTTAAAAAGCCGATGATGGATGCCTTGAAGGCTCTGGAGGCAACCCTGAACGCGGACGATGACGCCTTGCTGAAGGAGGCTTCCAAAAGGTCTGTCGTGACGGCCCGGGAGGAGAGGAAGCGCCTGAGGCGCGCAGCGAGGGAGCGTAGCGCTGCTTTGGCTGTGGGAGCGGGCTCAAGCGCCGTTACTCCTTCAGAGGAGCTCCCGGTCGCTTTATCTACTGCTCATAGACGGGCGGCGCGTGCAGCTCGGGAAGCCAACGGCAAATCCGTCTCAGGTAATGTGCTTTCGAGACTTTGTTATCAAAGTTTTAAAACCGTCGGTCTTATATATCATGTCCTGCAGGGCCGAGTCATACTAAAGGAACGGCGGCGACCGTTGAGCCCGAGGGGACAGTGGAGAAGGTATCAGCTGAACCCGAGGCGATGGTAGGCGGTGCAGCCGTAGTTGCCGGGCCCGAGCTAGTGGCTGACGAGACAGTCACGACTACTATGCTCGAGACGGCCACCACTGCCGATCGTGAAGTGGCGGCAGATGAGATGGCTGCTACAACCGAGCCTGAGGCAGCAGCGGATGAAGCGGCTGCGACCGACGAACCTATGGCAGCGGCGAATGAGACGGCTGCGACCACTGAGCCCGAGGTGGTAGCGGGTGAGACGGGCATGATCGCTGAGGAAGAGATGGCTGCTCTTTCTCAAGAGTCGGGCGCCGCTCCGATCATCGCTCTCCCTACTTACGGTTCCTTATCGTCTTCCGGCGTCGTAAGCGTGACGACGGCTCCTGTAGAGTTGGGCGATGAGGCAACGGGAGGTGAGACCATCCGAATGGAGGAGGAAGACGCCACCGTTGAGTCAAGTAACGCCCTCGTTAGGGCTCTGGCCGTCGACTTTTCAGGTAAATTTTGGGTCATCATCCTTCTTTTTTATTCTGCAATCCTTCTTAACAGGGTTTATCTTGTTTCTAACACAGGTGGAGTTAGTGCTGACGCCACTTTACCCGAGAGAGCGCCGTCAGTTACCGCCCTGACGGTGGCCACCTCTCTACCCTCCTTCGTACCGTCGCAGATGTTGGAAGGTATAGATTTGTGGCTTATCAGTTTCATCTTTAGGCTGCATAACTTATGTACTGATGTCGTACTATTGCATCTTTGCAGGAGTCCTTTTTGACCACCTGTACCAGGTGTTGCATCCCCACTTCTCCTTCCCATCGGAGCTTGCTTCATCCAGTGGCACGGGTGAGTATAGTTTTCAATTAATGCTCTTTCTTTTTTCAATAATGAAATTATTTCTGATTCTTCCTTGCTCTGATTGCAGTGCTATAGATTGAAGGAGGGGATAAGAGATCAGTTGCACCACCGGTCCTCCCGGCTTTGCCACCTGCTGCAGCTGGTATAGTAAATTCCATTGTTCATGAACTTCCTATATTTCTTGAACCGTCATTTGATTGTGATTTGTTTTGCAGTTATCGTTCCGATTCCGGCCCCTTTCGAGTCCCGCATTATGATGCCGGCAGGCCCATTCTCCAGACGTCCATCCTCAAAGGGTGCTGCCATGAGTCTGAGTATGCTGAGCAGATGCGTCGAGGAGCTTGACGCAGAAGCTCCCACATCTACCGCAGATTTCGCTGCCGAGGTTAAACCGATGCTGGCGACGCTTGTAAATTTCCATAATGAAGGCGTCGTCGAGTCTTGGGTTAATCATTGTAGGGAGATCGAGGCCCGCCTGCATCAGCTGGAGCTTATGCATCCTGCCCCCGAGATTTTGGCCACGAGCACTCAACGGGCGACATGGATCGAGCAGAGCGCTTCTTACTTCCGCCAACTTGAACAAGAAGCGGCTTTAAAGCGGAGGGAATGCAAAGAAACCTCAAGTGAGTCTGCTCGACTGCGTGCTGAGGTCGATGCGAACGCTGCCCAGGTGAAAGTTATCTTCGAGGGCCTTCTGCAAAGTATCTCTGATGGGTTAACATTGAAGTAGAAGCTCGATGCCGTTAAGCGTGATGCCCAAGGCCGTGAAGTAGCTCAGCGAGCCGTCGAAGAACAACTTTCATACTACTTGCAGCAGCGAGCCCAAGTGGAAGCAGAGTTGGCAGCGGCAGCCGATCAAGAAGAGGCGTTGAAAGAAGTGCGAGAACAGCTTGCGAATTTGCTAAAAATGCTCCCTTCTCAATGACAATCTTGTATCATTTATAATTGTGCATAAAATGTATTTGTTTCTTTTATTCTTTAACACAATGTATCTTGTACTCAATCGAATTCATGAATAAAAGATATACATTCTTCATAATGTCTTGTGTCATTTCTCTGCTTTTTTCTTTCTTGTTGTGTTGTTTTCTATGCGATTTTAGCAAGTGCGGTCTGTAAATAGCGTATAGCTGTCAGTCTTAGGCTTTTTGTAGAGTGGCGATGGCTTAGAAAACAGGGTTAGGGTCTGTCACCTAAGACTTTTCAACTTTATGAGCCGTGAGGGTCTCATAAAGTATTTTCTCCCTACGGGTCGAGAGGATCTCGTAGGTGCGTTTTCTCCTTAGGAATCATGAGGATTCCTAAGTGTGTTTTCTCTTGAGAGTCGTAAGGATCTCACAAGAGAATTTACTCCCTTATGAGTCGTGCGGACCCGCAAGATGATGGGTGAAGTTACCCTTGTCCATTGTTAGTTTTAAGACATTACGATCGAGGTTAAGGACATCATAGTCCGTGGATTTAAAGACTCCACAGTCCGTTGTTAGTTTTAAGACATCACGGTCGAGGTTAAGGACATCATAGTCTATGAGTTTAAGGACCTCACAGTCCAATGTTAGTTTTAAGACATCACGGTCGAGGTTAAGGACATCATAGTCCGTGAGTTTAAGGACCTCACAGTCCAACGTTAGTTTTAAGACATCACGGTCGAGGTTAAGGACATCATAGTCCGTGAGTTTAAGGACTTCACAGTCCAATGTTAGTTTTAAGACATCACGGTCGAGGTTAAGGATGTCATAGTCCGTGGATTTAAGGACCCCACAGTCCGCGAAATGTGTGGTTACTGGGACCCGTCACCTCTTTGAAGACATTGAGGAATTACAACGACAAATATCAAAGGAGTGACGAGATGTACCCTTGAACCAAGGTAAAATCATCTTAAAATCATTTTGTTTGATTGTTAGTTTTAAGACATCACGATCAAGGTTAAGGACATCATAGTCCGTGGATTTAAGGACTCCACAGTCCGATGTTTGCTCTGGATGCTTCCCACGGGTTCACTGCCGTGTTTGGCGAGGACCAGGCTCCGCTCTGGACGTTTTCCACGGGGTCAGAAGTGACGTTATCCGTGTTCCACATGACCAGGAATTTTGCACTAGATGCTTCACACGGGTTCACTGCCGTGTTCGGCGAGGACTAGGCTCCGCTCTGGATGCTTCACACGGGTTTAATGTCGTGCTTTGCGAGGACCAGGATCCGCTCTGGATGTTTTCCACGGGGTCAGAAGTGACGTTATCCGTGTTCCACGTAACCAGGAATTTGCACTAGATGCTTCCCACGGGTTCACTGCCGTGTTCGGCGAGGACTAGGCTCCGCTCTGGATGCTTCACACGGGTTCACTGCCGTGCTCTGCGAGGACCAGGATCCGCTCTGGACGTTTTCCACGGGGTCAGAAGTGACGTTATCCGTGTTCCACGTAACCAGGAATTTGCACTAGATGCTTCCCACGGGTTCACTGCCGTGTTTGGCGAGGACTAGGCTCCGCTCTCGACGTTTTCCATGTTAGTGTATATGCCCTAGGGGCCATTATTGTATCATACTAGTTTGTATATTACTTAATGGAAGCTTGGGATATTCACATGTATATAACAGTCTTGCTAAACATGGTAGTATGCTACTTGGTTTTTCTATCTTAATATGTGAGTATACGTATTGATAGAGCTCTTAGGATCTTGCTTGACTACCAGCGTTGTGATGACAGTTACACTAGTAGGGGCTGGGTAGTCTACAAGCACATCCTTATTCAGGTCCCTAGTCGTAAGATTATCGAGACAGGGCATCGATACTCCGGAGTAGACTAGTGTGTACGCTTCTCATCCCAGTTGGGGAGATGGTCTGTCCCACAGCCGTCAGTACGTCGTACTGGAGATAGTATGCAGGTGCTCGTTAGGTTATGGGTACACCGGACAGGACTCACGGGGAACTGTTAGTTGGTATTATACCCATCGTCAGTTAATAGTTCCCAGATGACATGAGTATAGCATAGTCCGTAGACTTGACACTGCTACTTCGCCTCGAGTGTGTCCCACTGTTCTTAGATTGCTACCCTACCACGGCTCAAAGGAGTCGTGCAAACAGGTAGCAGTTGGGTGCAGTCCCGAGCACTTGGAGGCAGTAGCGGTTAGACAGGATTCGTCTCTCCCGGTATTGGGAGTTGATATCGCGCTGTGTCAGAGAGCCATTACGCAAAGTCCCTGGCCAGGGCAAGCGAGATTTACTGGGAGGTTCCAGTTGTTTTCTCAGGGTGTAATGGGCTACGCTCCGACACGACTTATACCGCTATTAGGGGACCGACGCTTGCCGCCCCCCTAGGCCCGATATGCGATAGTCTTAGACGAACAGACCGGACTGTACGGAGATTGTCACATCAGACTCAGTAGGAGTTCGGATGGGTTTCCTCATCGGCCTTCTTATCGACATCTACCTGGGGATCGTTACGTACAGCTAGTGCCGCTTGCGGTCTGTGGTTAAACCCACTGCCAGCGTAGTAGTCGAGTCTTTAGAGTCCCATACAGAGAGTTTCCCTACTCCAGGCGAAACGATATAGAGGTCGTATGGTTTCACGACAAGGGTTCGGACGCATACGTGTGTTTACGCACGTACGACATCCGGACAGTTTTTACTAGCCGGCTTTGGTTTAAGCCAGTTTCTAGTATCCGGTTATTGGATTTATACAGTCTAAAGTTTTTCCGTGTTTTCACGGATAGGAGGGGCGTTCTCGTAATTTCACGAGAAGCTTCTAGAAGGTTGGTGACTTGGGGGTTAAGGTGGCATAAGCATTAAATGAGATTAGTGACTCATTTGTGTGATTCATCCTTGTCATTAATGCATCATAAATGCTTAATGACTTATGAAGATGAATCACTCATTTGTATTTATGAAGCATGGTTGTTAAATCATTTATTTCATTTATCTTGATAATGATAATGCTTCATATATATCATGAGAGATCATTATCTCATTCCATTCTCTTGCTCACCTTCTCTCTCCTCAAGCTCTCTCTCTTCAAACCCTAATCCTCCCCTCTCATGTGTTGAGACCAAGGATTAGAATAGACTACTTAATCCTTAACCTTTCTCTATATCACCTAGGTTACTTAGATTAGCACTTTAAGAAACCTAGTTACCTCAAGTTAGAGGTGAAGCTTGAAGTAAAGCTCTCGGGTGGATCATCTACTACATAGAGAAGGCCGGAGAGGACGTGGAGAACGAAAAGACGAAGGACATGGTTCATTAGGTATAATCATTTTTCATAGTAGTTGATAACTTCTATGATTCTTGTTAGTTATAGTTTAGCAAAGATTCTCGGTTAGTCGATGTTTATGCAAAGAACAAGATCGTTTTTCAATTTTCCGCCTCCCCGCAAGTCGTGGGGTGTTGTACATCGACTTACACTGGTATCAGAGTCTTGCTAAACAATAATTAACTTATTAGCAAAGTCGCATGAATTTCGAACGCAAAACGAACCGAAAAAGACATCGATATCACCATGTTTCTGTCGTTTTTAAAACAGGCTCTAAAATTTTTTCAGGGAGCTGCAGAATAACAAGCAGAGAACTATAAGATCACTGGAGAAAAATGGGTTCCTGAATCGGCCATACAGCCACGGAACCGCGGCTGATCCCACCGATCCGCCGTGAATCCGCGGCCGAGTTGGGGCCGATTCAACCCAGTTTTCTCCAGTAACTATTCTGTGATATTTTTGTATTTTCTGGGATGTTTATTTTTCTGCTCAAGTCTCAGGTGCACAGAGAAGTTTTGGAGTAGAATCTAAAGTGTTTGCACGATCGAAATCTTGCAATGTTTGCTAATTTGATTATATCTGTGATTGTATAATGTGTTCGTAAACCTCCCCTAACTGCTAGTATGTCGGTTGGCAGGGGGTTGCACATTTCTGTAATGGTTTTTACTGTTTGTGGTTGTGAACTGTATTGGACTGTTGTGATGATTAGCCGGGGTTTGAGATGGGTTGTTATATTCATTCATTCAATGTAATTGTAATATGTTGTAATATTATTTTGCGGGGAACATCCAGGTTGCGGTTGTAGCCACCGTTGTATTATTTCATTTTACTGTTTTTTGCTCCTAGGATAGACCCAAGATGGGGTGCACAAACTACCGGGTACTTTGAAGTGTTTAGTGGCCTACTCACGTTGTTGAGGGAGACCGCTTCACTTCGGGTATTTGGCGGGTAGTTTGCCGTACCCGTAGGGGTCTAGGGTGGGGTAATGGCTATTCATCACAACTGTGTAATTCGTCTTTTGTTGCAGGCTCTAAACAAACGCGGATTGCTTGCAAATCCAATAATATTCATATGAGATCTGGAATGCCTATTATTGCGTCTGACGAATGTACAATATCTATATATGATAGCTATTTAGACGTCACTTATGTTTTACACCCGCGCTAGCCCAGCCCCCGCTCTGCCGTTAGTTAAGTAACCTAACGGGTAATGACGGGACCCAGTGGCGAATGCGGTTGGCATAAGAGGACGTTGTATTTTCGTTGTTTTCTGCAATGATAGGTTAATGATGGGACGCATTATTTATAATGCAAAGAAAATAAACCAAAAGATGAATCGTTGGAACAATTTAAAAGAAACCACTCGGTTATTTTAAAACAGATGATATTTTTAAATTGCGGAGCTTTAACCACTCCTTTTAAAAGCTATCAGGTTCCTTCGGTCATATCAAGTTCACTACGTTCACGGTTTCGCCAAAACCATTCGTAGCCCTCCGTCATTTCATTTGGGTATTCAGTAGTATTCAAGCTATGTATTTTGACCAACGCCAAGGCATAGTGTTTGGTAGCTGCCGGGTATTCATTTGTTGCATAGATAGATGAGTTAGTTTGGGACAGTCGTATTATCATTTTGGCCAACGTCAAGGATATGTACGGATGGGTTCAAATTAACAAGATAATGATGGGTAGAACTTGACATGTGACTTATGACATTTTGACCAACGCCAAGGTCATAAGAGCATGGGGCAAAAATATATATCGGGAATTTCTAAAGAAACTGAAATTTGCAAAGAGATGCATACCATTTGGAGTTTGATGAATGTTGGTAGGATTCCTTCAACATTATCATACGATGATATTTGGATCCCGATCCTACTGTGAGTATATGCTACTCATCAGGAGATTCGTCACTTAACGATCAATGCTATAAACCAAGTAGGTGTCAAGAAAGGTGTCAGCGGGGTTACGCCCCCAGAGAAAAGAGGTTATTTAATTAAGGAACTTCGCGAAAATGTTGGAAAACCTTCCTCGAAGTACCGACACCAGCCTGGCTGAACGGTTAAGCAAGTATTGTACAATGAGAATAGTCCTGGCTAATTTTTCTTTTATGGTTTGAGGAAGGATTCAAGAAACAGTGGGAGCCATCCAGTTTAGATAAATTAAAAACCACTCTAAACTTGCAAGAGCATCAAGCTAAAGTGTTTCTTCTCTCTCTCCTACTTGCAGCGACCCTGAAAATGACTGGACTTAAGTTATTTTTAGAGAAAAATATACTGACAGGGCCAAACTATAAAGATTGGCTACGGAATGTCAAAATGGTTTTGACCTATGACAAATTGGGGTACGTCCTCACCGCTAAGGCACCTGCAGTCCCAGGTCCCAAATCCAGTAATGCGGATAAGGAAATCCGCAAAACCTAGGAGTATGATTGCGCGAAGGCCAAGTGCATCGTACTTGCCTCGATGAACAATGAACATCAGAGGAGGAACGAGGATATGGATTTTGATGCCATATTTCTCCATACAAAGGAACTTTATGGAGAGCAATCTCGTATAGAACTTGTTTCAAGCGAGGTTGGCCGTCGGATCATCGGTAGGAGAACATGTCCTAAAGATGATTGGCTATATAGAAAAGCTCGCAGACCTTCGGACGACTTTGGATAATGAGCTCTATACAGACCTTATTCTCCAGTCTCCTCCTTCCACCTACGCCCAGTTTATTCTGAACTTCAACATTCAAAGAAAAGAAGTTGAACTTCCGGAACACCTTAACATGTTGAGGAGTGCAGAGGGCACCTTGCAGAAAGCAAGGGAAACACCCGCTATGTTTGTTAGCGGTACTTCTTCTTCCGGGTCCAAGGCTTGGGCCAAAGGAAGGAAAAAGAAGGCCGCCACCAAACCTAGAGGAGGTGTAAGTAAGGTGGGAGCGAAGGGAAAGAAAAAGTTTGCGGTACCGGTAGTGGCCCAGGATGAGTGTTTCCATTGTCATAGGAAATGGCACTGGAAGAAAGATTGCAAGGCGTGGAACGCCAAGAACCAGGAACCGAAGCAAGCTGTGGCTTCGACTTCAGGTGTGTTTGTAATTGACAATTGTCTGTCAATCAACTCTACTTCCTGGGTATTGGATACCGGATCAGGATCTCATATATGCAATTCATTGCAGGCACTGAGAAACCGTAGAGTGCTGAAGGATGGTGATATGACCCTGATGGTTGCTAATGGAGCTAGCGTGGGAGCTGTGTCCGTAGGGGATTATCACCTGGGATTGACGAGTGGACACATTTTGGTTTTACATAACTATTTTTGTGTATCCAGCTTAACGTGTAATATCATATATGTTTCCTTGTTATCAAATAAAGGTTATGATTTCACGTTTGTAAGTGATGTTGTTAACATCCACCTTAATCATAGTTTGATTGGGTCCGGTACACTGGATAACGGTATATATGTCTTAAAACAACTCCAAATTTTCAATGTCCAGAACACACTTAAAAGAAAGTCTCCAGATTTACATAAAGCTTTCTTATGGTATTGTAGACTGAGTCACATCAATGAGAGAAGGTTGACTAAGTTACATAGAGAAGGATATTTGGACTCGTTCGAATATCAAACTTATGCCACTTGTCAATCTTGTCTCAAAGGAAAGATGACAAAGACTCCATTTACTGGACATGGAATAAGAGCGAGCGAGCTCTTAGGACTCATACACAGCGATGTATGTGGTCTAATGTCTACACATGCAAGAGGTGGTTTTTCCTATTTCATTACTTTTACGGATGATTACTCAAGATACGGATTCATTTATCTGATGAAACATAAATCCGAGGCTTTTGAGAAATTCCAAGAGTATAAGAATGAAGTAGAAAACCAAACCGGCAAAAGTATCAAGACACTAAGATCTGATCGAGGTGGTGAATACTTAAGTGCCGAGTTCCTAGGTTACCTAAAAGAGAAAGGAATTCTCTCTCAGCTTACTCCTCCATACACTCCACAGCATAACGGTGTATCGGAGAGACGGAATCGAACCCTATTAGATATGGTACGTTCCATGATGAGTAATGCTGAGTTACCACGATCTTTCTGGGGTTATGCGCTAGAATCAGTGGCATATCTTTTGAACATGGTTCCTACCAAGACTGTGCCTACAACCCCATATCAGATGTGGAGTGGGAAGAAACCCTATCTTCAGTATCTGAAGATATGAGGATGTCCAGCTTTTGTTAAAAAGCAGCATGTGGACAAGCTCGAGGCACGATCAGTAAAGTGTAAGTTTGTGGGATATCCAAAGAACTCCAAGGGGTATCTATTCGATTACGCAGAGGAACAAAAGGTTTTTGTTTCTCGTAATGCCCATTTTCTAGAACATCAGTTTTTAGAAAAGGAAATAAGTGGGAGCGAAATAGAACTGGAAGAAATTCCAGAACCACAAACTGCTACTGAAAGTTTGGTAGAACCAGTAGTTCAAGAAGAACAGGACATTCCCGCACCCCTCTGCAGGAGTAGTAGGCCGTCTCATCCGCCTGAGAGATACTACGGTTTTCTCATAGATGGGGATAGAGAGGATTGCATCATAGATGATGATGAACCTACTAGCTTCCAACAGGCCATCCAGAGCGACGACTCGGTACGATGGCTAGATGCAATGCGGACCGAAATGGAGTCCATGTACACCAACAAAGTATGGACTTTGGACTTTGCTCTAGATGGGGTAAAACCCATAGGATGCAAATGGATCTTCAAGAAAAAGATTGGTGTAGATGGACAGGTGGAAACCTATAAGGTTAGACTTGTTGCAAAGGGTTTTCGTCAAAGACCTGGTTTGGACTATGACGAAACTTTTTCTCCTGTGGCTATGCTCAAATCCATTCGGGTCCTTCTTGCTATTGCTGCCTTCTATGATTATGAAATCTGGCAGATGGACGTAAAGACGGCTTTTCTGAATGGTAATTTAGAAGAGTGCGTCTATATGGATCAGCCATAGGGTTTCAATCAGAGTGAGAGCAGCGGGAAAGTATGCAAGTTGCTTACGTCCATTTATGGACTGAAGCAGGCATCGCGGAGTTGGAACATCTGTTTTGATGAAACGGTCAAAGAATATGACTTTATCAAAAATCCAGATGAACCATGTATATATTGTAAAGTTGTAGCAAGAACTGTCGTATTCCTCGTCTTGTACGTGGATGGCATTCTATTGATAGGAAATGACATTCCTATGCTACAATCCGTCAAAGGATTCTTGTCACACAGGTTCTCCATGAAAGACCTGGGTGATGCCTCTTACATTCTGGGGATCCGGATCTATATCCAAGAGAATGTTGGGACTTTTGCAGTCCAGGTATATCAACACTATACTGAAAAGATTCAGTATGGAAGATTCTAAGCGCGGTAATCTACCGGCTTGTCACGGAATCACCCTATCCAAAGAGATGTCTCCCAAGACTGATTTGGAAAGGGAACGCATGTCTATTATACCCTACGCTTCTGCGGTAGGCTCTATAATGTATGCGATGTTGTGCACCAGACCAGATGTAGCTTACGCACTGAGCGTGGTAAGCCGGTATCAGTCAGACCCAGAGGAGATGCACTGGATAGCAGTAAAGAACATTCTCAAGTACCCGAGGAGGACTAAGGAGATGTTCTTGGTTTACGGCGGAAAAGACCTCAAGATGGAGGCCTTTGCTGATTCCTGCTTCCAGAGTGATAAGGACGATTCCAAGTCCATGTCAGGTTATGTCTTTACCCTCAATGGAGGGGCGGTGTGCTGGAAGAGTTCCAAGCAGGACACCGTTGCTGACTCGACGATGGAAGCGGAGTATATTGCTGCTTGCGATGCCGCAAAAGAAGCGGTCTGGATGAAGAAGTTCCTAACAGAACTTTAGGTGGTTCCTACCATTGTTGATCCAATACCTCTGTATTGCGACAACAACGGAGCTATAGCTTTAGCGAAGGAACTAAGGTCCCATCAGAAGTCCAGACACATCTTAAGGCGGTATCACCTGATCAGGGAGATCATTGATCGTCGGGAGATCGAGGTTCGGAGAGTTGCTACTGAAGAGAACATTGCTGATCCATTCACGAAAGCCCTACCTCAGATTCAGTTCGAGAGGCTACTCGAGATCATCGGTCTTCGATATGCCAGTACGTGGCCCTAGTGCAAGTGGGAGATTGTTAGTGTATATGCCCTAGGGGCCATTATTGTATCATACTAGTTTGTATATTACTTAATGGAAGCTTGGGATATTCACATGTATATAACAGTCTTGTTAAACATGGTAGTATGCTACTTAGTTTTTCTATCTTAATATGTGAGTATACGTATTGATAGAGCTCTTAGGATCTTGCTTGACTACCAGCGTTGTGATGGCAGTCACACTAGTGGGGGCTGGGTAGTCTACAAGCACATCCTTATTCAGGTCTCTAGTCGTAGGATTATCGAGACAGGGCATCGATACTCCGGAGTAGACTAGTGTGTATGCTTCTCATCCCAGTTGGGGAGATGGTCTGTCCCCAGCGGTCAGTACGTCGTACTGGAGATAGTATGCAGGTGCTCGTTAGGTTACGGGTACACCGGACATGACTCACGGGGAACTGTTAGTTGGTATTATACCCATCGTCAGTTTACAGTTCCCAGGTGACATGAATACAGCATAGTCCACAGACTTGACACTGCTACTTCACCTCGAGTGTGTCCCACTGTTCTTAGATTGCTACCCTACCACGGCTCAAAGGAGTCGTGTAAACAGGTAGCAGTTGGGTGCAGTCCCGAGCACTTGGAGGCAGTGGCGGTTAGACAGGATTCGTCTCTCCCGGTATTGGGAGTTGATATCGCGCTGTGTCAGAGAGCCATTACGCAAAGTCCCTGGCCAGGGCAAGCGAGATTTACTGGTAGGTTCTAGTTGTTTTCTCAGGGTGTAATGGGCTACGCTCCGACACGACTTATACCGCTATTAGGGGACCGACGCTTGCCGCCCCCCTAGGCCCGATATGCGATAGTCTTAGACGAACAGACCGGACTATACGGAGATTGTCACATCAGACTCAGTAGGAGTTCGGATGGGTTTCCTCATCGGCCTTCTTATCGACATCTACCTGGGGACCGTTACGTACAGCTAGTGCCGCTTGCGGTCTGTGGTTAAACCCACTGCCAGCGTAGTAGTCGAGTCTTTAGAGTCCCACACAGAGAGTTTCCCTACTCCAGGCGAAACGATATAGAGGTCGTATGGTTTTACGACAAGGGTTTGGACGCATACGTGTGTTTACGCACGTACGACATCCGGACAGTTTTTACTAGCCGGCTTTGGTTTAAGCCAGTTTCTAGTATCCGGTTATTGGATTTATACAGTCTAAAGTTTTTCCGTGTTTTAACGGATAGGAGGGGCGTTCTCGTAATTTCGCGAGAAGCTTCTAGAAGGTTGGTGACTTGGGGGTTAAGGTGGCATAAGCATTAAATGAGATTAGTGACTCATTTGTGTGATTCATCCTTGTCATTAATGCATCATAAATGCTTAATGACTCATGAAGATGAATCACTCATTTGTATTTATGAAGCATGGTTGTTAAATCATTTATTTCATTTATCTTGATAATGATAATGCTTCATATATATCATGAGAGATCATTATCTCATTCCATTCTCTTGCTCACCTTCTCTCTCCTCAAGCTCTCTCTCTTCAAACCCTAATCCTCCCCTCTCATGTGTTGAGACCAAGGATTAGAATAGACTACTTAATCCTTAACCTTTCTCTATATCACCTAGGTTACTTAGATTAGCACTTTAAGAAACCTAGTTACCTCAAGTTAGAGGTGAAGCTTGAAGTAAAGCTCTCGGGTGGATCATCTACTACATAGAGAAGGCCGGAGAGGACGTGGAGAACGAAAAGATGAAGGACACGGTTCATTAGGTATAATCACTTTTCATAGTAGTTGATAACTTCTATGATTCTTGTTAGTTATAGTTTAGCAAAGATTCTCGGTTAGTCGATGTTTATGCAAAGAACAAGATCGTTTTTCAATTTTCCGCCTCCCCGCAAGTCGTGGGGTGTTGTACATCGACTTACATTCCACGGGGTCAAAAGTGACATTATCCGTGTTCCACGTAACCAGGAATTTGCACTAGATGCTTAGTACGGGTTCACTGCCGTGTTTGGCGAGGACTAGGCTCCGCTCTGGACGTTTTCCACGGGGTCAAAAGTGACGTTATCCGTGTTCCACGTAACCAGGAATTTTGTTGATTATATCCGTATTTCACGGAGTTGGGATTTGACTCTCGGTCATCTGTACACCGTCGAGTCATGGAACTGGGAGTTGCTGCTGTTCCGGTTTGCTTGATGTTATGTCTGCTGAGACGAATGTTGAGATGAGCTCCAGGCTATCTGTGACTCATCGAGATTTGGCTTCTTCTTCTGATGAAACCTGGGGGAGGAGGAGTGTGATTCCTTCTTTGTTTGCGCCCCTGTATTGTATACAGGGATTGATGTAATATCACCTGTAGGGCATAAATTTCATTTTTATTTTATTTCTTTCCGCGATGCTCTATCATTTCAGATTTTATATCGCGAAGGTCGCGTTTGCCCAATCATTTCGGCTATTTTTCACGGTGTCCAATCATTTCGGCTATTTGTTTTATTCTTACTCGCTGCTTTTTATTGCGAGTTGCCCAATCATTTCGGCTATTTCGCATGCATACATTTTTACTTGCTGATTTTATCTGCAAGTTGCCCCATCATTTCGGCTATTTCGTATGCATCTGTGGCTCGCTAGCTTTTCGCTGTAAGCTTGGGATTAGACACCGATTTCGGCATCAGCACCGCTACAACTGGGATATTACCAGGAGCGAATCATCATTTGCCTCTGTCGATGTCGAACAAAGGCGTTTTAGTAAACAGGGTTAGGGTCCTGTCGACTAAGGCTTTTGACTTCATGAGCCGTAAGGGTCTCACAAAGGTATTTCTCCCTACAAGTCGTGAGGATCTCGTAGGTGCGTTTTCTCCTTAGGAATCGTGAGGATTCCTAAGTGTATGGTTCCTTGTAAGTCGTAAGGATCTTACAAGAAAGTTTTCTCCTTATAAGTCGAGAGGACTCATAAGGGTTGTTTGCCGTGCGAACATATCCCTAGTCGCGGATGAGACTTGGTTAGGGAAATGTTTATTCGCGCCCGTGGATTGTATACAAGGGTCGGTATCGAGCCGCTTGTAGGGCAATATCGAAGGTTGTGGGGGTTGCTTAAGAACAGGTTCAGGTCTCTGTAACTTAAGACTTTCAAATCTTATGAGCCGTGAGGGTCCCATAAGAGAGTTCTCCTTACGAGTCGTGAGGATCTCGTAAGTGTAATTTCTCCTTAGGAATCGTGGGGATCCTTAAGTGTGTTACTCCCTTGCGAGTCGTAAGGATCTCACGTGGGTGATTTCTCCTTACATGGTCAAGAGGACCCTGTAAGTGTCTTTTAACGAGGTTGCGCCCTTTCGGGTTTTCACAAACACTCGCCGGTAGCCCTGCTGTTTTTACTCACGGAGCCCTTTCGGGTTTTCATCCGTGCCCATTTTGCTTATGGACATACCGTTTTCTTTTTTTTTAATTCTTTTTTATATATATATAACGAGGTTGCGCCCTTTCGGGTTTTCACAAGACTCGCCGGTAGCCCTGCTGTTTTTATTCACGGAGCCCTTTCAGGTTTTCATCCATGCCCATTTTGCTTATGGACATACCGTTTTCTTTTTTTTTTCTTTTTTTTTGTATCAGCTTTGGGATGCTGCAATCCGCCGTAGTTTTTCGACATCTCGGTCAACAGCTAGTTTTAGGACATAGTAGTCCGTTGTTAGTTTAAGGACGTTTCGGTCCGCCGTTAGTTTAAAGACGTTTTTGTCCGTTAACCAGCTACTACTTATAGAGTTTTGGGATTAGGAAGATAGCGAGCGGACATAGTCGTCGTCATCTATCATTGACCTAGGCCGTGACTCGTCAAGCGTAGCACTTCTTCACGAAGTGACCGTTTATTGGCCTGAAAGGTCTTTCACCATGCATGTCCATGAGTAAATAGGCTCCACCCTGGTAGACCTTGTCTATGATGTACGGGCCTTCATAGTTCGGCTCGAATTTTCCCCGCTTGGCGCGATTGGGGATCATAGGTCTTTTGACCACTAGCACGAGTTCGCCATGGCGGAATGTCCTCGGCCTGGTCAATCTTTCATATGAGCGCGTCATCTTTGATTTATAAGCCTCCAGATTTTGTTATGCTATGAGCCGGGTTTCATCAAGGGCATCGAGTTCCTCGAACCGAAGGTGAGCATTCTCTTCGTCTTTTAGCTCGTAATGAACTGCCACTCGTAGAGAAGGTAACTCTATCTCGAGGGGGAGCACCGCTTCTGTACCGAATACCAACACGTACGGTGTTGTGTTCGTGGCCATCTTGAACGTAGTTCGATACGCCCAGAGAGCTTCTTGCAGTCTCTCGTGCCAGTCTTTCTTATTTCTGGACACCGTCTTCTTCACGATCTTTGTTAAGGTTTTGTTGAAAGCCTCAGCTAGACCGTTAGCTCGGGGATTATAAACTGAGGAATATCTCCAGTCTATGTTGTGCTGTTGTGCGAAGCGGCTAATCTTGTGGCTTCTGTAGGCTGGCCCGTTATCGGAGATGATCCGTCTCGGCGTTCCGAACCGATAAATGACGTGCGTCTTGAAAAAATGGAGGATATTCTCCGTCTTCACTTCCCTCAGCGGTACTGCTTCTGCCCATTTGGAGAAGTAATCGGTCGTCGCCAAAATGAAACGATGTCCTCTGGACGATGCTGGTTCGATTGGGCCGATTATGTCAGTTCCCCACATTTCAAACGGCCAGCTAGCCACTGTTGGGTGTAGTGGATTTGGATGTTGATGGATAAAGTCCCCATGGATTTGGCACGAGAGGCATTGCTTCGCATACTCGAGACAGTCCTGGATCATCGTGGGCCAGTAGTAACCCATCCGTTTAATCTTCAACTTCATCTTCGGCCCGGCTTGGTGAGAACCACAGAGTCCGTCGTGAACTTCCTGGATGACTCTCTTTGCCTCTTCAGGTCCCAAGCATCTTAGCCACAGAGAATCAAATGATCTCTTGTACAGAGTATCATTGACGAAGGCGAAAGATAGGGCTCGCTTCGTGAGCTGATGTCTTGAGGAAGCATCTTCAGGCCTTCGACGGGATTTGAAGTGGTCTATAAAGGCTTCTCTCCAATCCTCGACCATTTCTTGGTCTTTTATTTGCAAGGCCGTCTGTTCAGTCGCTTCCTTTTTCTCAGATGATTTCGGAGATATTTCCGCCGGTGCGAGGACCCGACGACTTTGCACAACGATCCTTACGTCATCGAGGTTCTCGTCGGCCAGTTCTTTAGCGAGCTTAACTAGTGCATCTGCTTTGCTATTTTCTGCACGCGGTATGCTTTCCAAGGTGTATGAAGGAATTTGAGTCGGCAGTTGCTGCACTCTTTCACCGTATTTCACCAACTCTGGTTTGCACGTCTGATAGTCGCCATTTACTTGGCTAACGATCAGCTGGGAATCTCCGTATATGAGGAGGTTTTCAATTCCCATGTCGATGGTGATCTCGAGGCCTGCTATCAAAGCTTCATACTCGGCTTCATTGTTCGTCCTCGGCTCTGTCTGTAAGTCTACGGTAGCGCCCCGGCCCTCTTTCAGACGCCAAATGCGGAACAAAAACTTTTATAACTGGCGCTATCGCATACTATAACCCGGATCTGCCATTAACGCTAAACTAACAAACTGTAAAGGGGGTAGAAAGGTTATACCGAACGATCCGAGTCCTTCGTTCTTTAACCATCATCCCACGCTCCGTTGCGGCTGCTCCGATCTCGTCGATCTCCGATCTTCTCGTCCAGGTGGCACCACGTCATTGGATCTTTAAACGGGCTCCCGCCTCTGACCCGAGGCAACTCGGTCATCAAGTTTGCTAAAAAAGATGACCAAGATTGATGTAGAGAATGAGTAGAACACTTTGTCTCACTTCGTCCAAAGCCATGGACGAACGGTTAATGAAGTTTCCATTTGGAATGATATGAAATGAGAAATGAGCTATGAAATTTCCATACACCTGTTTACCTTTTGCTCTGTTTAAATTCCAAGATGGAAAAAGAAGCAATGCTTCTGTTTTTCTCCAATCAGAGCAAAGCTCTGTCTTGAAAATTAAAAAGAAAATTAAAGTTAAAATAAATGAAGTAGCGTACTCTATAAGAGCAAAGCTCTTAAAGAAGAAGAAGAAGAAGAAGAAGAAGAAAAAAATAAAAAAAAATGCAAAACTGTGCTGCGCAGCGCGCAGCTGCGCGCTGCGCTGCGCAGTAAAAAAAAAATAATAAAAAAAAAATTAATAATAATAAAATAAAAAAAATAAAATTTTTTATTACGCGACACGTGTCTGCGCAGTTGCGCAAACGATGCACGACACGTGTCACGCGCTGGGGAGTTATGCAAAAAACAGAATAAAGATTTGAGGAAATCTTTTCTGTTTTTGTTAAAACAAGAAGATTTCTTCTGGGCCTTTGGATTAAAAATCCAACGGTGGAGAAAATTCCCCAAATCACTCAGAGAATGTTCTCTTTAACAAACTTTAACTAATTTATGGGCACTATAAAAAGGACCCTAGACCTCATTTCAAAGGGGAGGAAGATCTTGCTAAAAAAAAAAAAGAAGAGAACTCTTGAGAACTCTTGAAGAATAAAAAAAAAGGTAAAAACCTTTAAAAGAAGAGAAAATTCTCTTATGAACAAGATCATAGATCTTCAACGATAAATAAATAAATAAATAAAATAGTGCCTTGCACTTGTTTTATGAACCATCGGTTCTTGAACCTGAAAGGTTCTTAAATTAATAGTGCTTTGCACTTTCATGATTGGTTCTCTGAGATAAGAAAAACAAGAAAAACTTATTTTTATATCTAAATCAAATAGTGCGTTGCACTTGTTTTATGAACCATCGGTTCTTGAACCTAAAAGGTTCTTAAATTAATAGTGCTTTGCACTTTTATGAACTTTTGGTTCTCTGAGATAAGAAAAATAAGAAAAAACTTGTTTTTTCTTAGATCTAAATCAAATAGTCTTTGCACTTCTTTTTTTGAACCATCGGTTCTTGAATCTAAAAGATTCTCAAATTAACAGTGCTTTGCACAAATGCAATGCATTACTAAAAGGGCCAGGCCCAAATCAAAATGACCTGACAGGCCAAAATAAATTGCAAGGCAATAAATGGGCAGAGCCCAAATAAATTGATGCTTTGCATCCTTTATACAAGGGCAGAGCCCAAATAAAATTGATGCCTTGCATCATTCCTAAAAGGGCAGAGTCCAAAACAAATTGATGCTCTGCATCCTTTCTGGGAAAGGCCCAAATAAAAAAGAAAAAGAAATGCAATGCAAAAGCAAATAAAATGTTGAACATTTCAACTGGACTTAGCCCAATTTTGGCCATAAGTCCTTAAATTAAATTGACTGAGCAAAATTGCTCTTCTAAATCAATTTACATCCGGTTCGAGGGTACATCTCCGAACTCCTTTGACATCCGTCGTTGTAATTCCTCAACGACGTCAAAGAGGTGACGGGTCCCAACGACCACACATCGATATGGACTGCGGGGTCCTTAAACTCGTGGACCGAAACGTCCTTAAACTAATATCGGACCGAAACGTTCTTAAACTAATATCGGACCGGAACGTCCCTAAACTAATATCGGACCACCACGTCCCTAAACTGGAATATGGACCACCACGTCCCTAAACTGGCACAATAGAGCCCAAATTCTCTTTTGTCGGATCTAAACGGTCCCGTTAAGTTGATCTTAGTCTCAAACTGGACCAACGTATCCTTAACAAACGTTTGAGTCGATCTTAGCCTAAAAAATGGCTAATGTATCCTCCAAACAGACTTTAGTCCCAAATTGGACTATGAATCTCCCAAACTGGTACAATAGAGCCCAAACACTCTTTTGTCGGATCTAAACGATCCCGTTAAGTTGATCTTAGTCTCAAACTGGACTAACGTATCCTTAACGAACGTTTAAGTTGATCTTAGCCGCAACGCGACTAACGTATCCTTAAACTAAAAACACCAAACCCAAATCTAAACAAATACGGATTTGGACTAATCCACGTTCTACGGGCGACGGCATTACTCAGTCTCCGTATACAATCCACGGGCAACCACAAACAAAACAAACACACACGACACGAAGTGAAATTCTGGAGAAGGAGAAAGTTGTTACCGCGATGCGGTAGCGTAATTAACTGCAGGGGCTTGCGCCTGCAGGGAAGAGCGTCCCCACAATCAAAACCCCCTCAAGCGAGGGGGAATCTGACGAAGTCTGCTACATCGGCCGCATCCGTCTAAACCTCCGATACACGGTGCCATAAATCAACTTGGCATCTTCGGAGAGGTGGACGGATAAAACCAAATAGCATCTGCCCCGAATCTCAGCGTCAGGACACCGCGGTCCTGTGCGCCGCCTTTCGGAGGGGAACAACACCAGATCACATAAACCTTTTAATCAACAACCATCTCTTTTCTACCAAGTGAGTGAGTGAAGAGGAGGGGAAGGGCCGACCATATATAGAGGTGGGGGGGTGAGTGTAGGAGCAAGGGGGTGACCACAAGCAAAGCTTCTCATAAAAGATCTTAGCAAGAACAAGAATCATTAATGCAAAAGAATGAGTCACTAATATACCTTATCAACTCATTAAAGCAAACAATGAGTCACTAACCTAGTCACCTCTTCTAGAACCTTCCACACTCATGATTCACCTCATGACTCACCCAAAAGAAGAAAAGATAAATCCGCATTAAACCGAATGTTTAATACAGGTGATAGAAAACTGAAAACTGGCAACTTCCAAAAGTGATCCCGAAATGAATTTCAGGATAACCCCGTAACTGTATAAATATACCCGCATTTGTATTAGGACCGAATACAAATGCAACTGAGACAAAGATATAATATCTACTAAGTATAATACTCGGATCCGGCTTAAACCAAAGCCCACCAGTATTATCTGCCCGAAATATGACACGTGCGTAAACACACGTGCATTTTCCGAACCCTGCCATAAAACCATACGGCCTCTACAACGTTTTGCCCGAACTTGGGAAACATCTGTGGGGGACTCTAATGACTCGTCAGTACCCTGGCAGTGGGTTTAACCACAAGCCGTCAGCGGCACTAGCTGTGCGTAACGGCTGCCCATGTACTGATCTCAAGGGAGGCCAATGAGCGAACTCATCCGGAAACCCTACTGAGCCTAACAGTGACAATGTATATACAGTCCGGTCCGTTCGTCTATGAGTATTGCATATCCGGCCTAGGGGGCTAGTAACGTCAGACCCCCAATAGTGGTATAAGTCGTGTCGGAGAAAAGCCCTGAACACCCTGAGAAACTATCGGAGTACCTACCAGTAATTATCACCTGCCTTGGCCAAGGACTTGGTGTAATGGCTTTCCTAGACACAGCGCGATCTCCACCCCCAATACCGGGAGAGACGAATCCCCTGCCGATCCGCTCACGTGCCTCCATGTGGCTCGGGACTGTACCCAAAAACTACCTGTTTGCACGACTCCTTTGAGCCGTGGTAGGGTAGAAATCAAAGCACAATGGGAACTCACATGAGACAAATGAAGACCTCAGGTCGATGAACTAACCTGTACACATGTCACCAGGGAACTGCTATCTGACGATATGTATAATACCAACTAGCAGGTTCCCGGCGAGTCCTGTCCGGTGTACTCATAACCCAATGAGCACCTGTATACATCTTAGGTGATCCAACTGACACCAGTGGCTTGTGAGACCGGCCACCGCCTCTCGTCGGGGTCTCGACTGTATACAATAGTCTACTCCGGAGTATCGATGCCCCGTCTCGAAACTCCCACGACTAGGGATCACTATTAAGGATGTTCTTATGGACTACCCAACTCTCACGTATATGATCGCTCTCATACTGTTGGTAGTCAAGCAAGATCCTAAGGGCTCTATGAACGTGTAACATGTAATCAGTCACCTGAACATGTACATAACTGATAAAGGCAAACCAGATAGCATACTATCATCTCGAGTAAGACTGTCCTACCGGCATAGGTCCTCCTCAATCATTGCAATCACGTACCTGCGATCTAATAATTGACTTTGAGGGCACTATATCCAATAATCTCCCACTTGCACTTAAGGCTAATTATTGCGATGTCGCATACTCACAGCCCGTGTGATATCGAACATCCAACTCCTCTACTAATCAGTTTCACAAAGCCCGTTCGTAAAACTATTGTGTTCGAGAAATAGCCTCAGTGAGTGGATCCGCCCGGATGTTTCATTCTATGTCTCTCTTAATCTCAAGTTCGCGGAGAAAGCCATCTCCCGAATTGAGTAATAACTGTCTTAGAATATATCTGGATATCTGATGGGACCTAGTTCATAAATGAACTCCAAATCCAAACTTCTTAGACTGTAGCGATAACTGAACTTAATCAGTATCCTGCACCATGCCTCCCACAGTATCCTCTTGGACCACCTGTCCATAATACTGTCCCTCGTCAGAGGGAAAACTATAACTCTGATAATCTCTCTGTCATCCATGTCACCTTTGAAGCATGGAATGATAACCGTCTCCCGAAGGAGGCTGCCGTCATCAAATCCGTAGAACATGCACTTATGTTCTAAAACTGCTTCCTTATGTTTCTCCAGGATTGGATTAATATAAACTTATCACATCTAGTGCAAAAACAACATCTGGTGTGGTACTTGACATCTCACGATTGACTCAATTGCCTAAGCAAGTGATCTGCCAATTATGCACATCCCTCTCCCCTTTAGTCTGTAAGACACCTTTAGAGAGGGTGACTCCATCACCTGCAGGTACACCACCATGCCAGGAGTCATCTATTCTAAAAACCATTAGAATACTGTCAAAGTATCCACATTGGGAAACTACCCAAATCCAGATCTAAAACCATAGATCTAGAAACCAGAATGTCTGATATTATATCCATATCCTGTCTGGAGAAACAACTGTGTGACGACCACAGTACAACCGATCGTAGTATAGGAATTTTACTTCCTACTCTGTGTATGACATCCATAATACCGGGACATCACACCCTACTACCTTCTTAACAGATCCATCCCCTATTCTGATGAAGTCAAACCCATGACTGTCACATCAAAATTAGATGATCTATCTCCGCTATAACTGCTCAAGTCTATAAATAGACATAAGCTACTTGCCCACTACGCTTCTGCTGCTCCCACTGACCACAACAACCCTCTGGCAGAATAATATATACGTGCACTTCTAAACCTAGTTTAGAACGACGCTATACTTATCCTCCTGCCGGGTCTCATAGCCTGGAATAATAGTAGTGTCAAGTCTGGTAGATAAGAACCTTCCTGTCACTGTCCTTGAGGCTACCGGAGTACCTCTCGGGTGTCTGAGGTTACCCACCATATCTGCGGAGTGGCTATTATAATGTCAAACCTGATTGAATCTTTAGGTCCTATTAAATTTTCCGTAATCGTTTGCGGTTCTGGAATCACTTCTAGTTCTACCATACTCCCACTACTGTTTTCTGAAAAAATCCATTTTACTAAAACTATGGCGAGTTAAGAACAATATCACTATTGATCTTCCAGATGGTAGAAAGTCAACCCTCGTCATAGCCTGGGCCAACCCATAAACAGCCATTACAGAAACGTGCCCTGAGTTATCCAGAGTCTGGTTTTAAGCATAAGCCGGACAACTCCCCGTACCTTAACATCGTTAAGATATGAACCATTCTATATCCAATATAGAAACTTTGGCACTTATTTAATTGGAACCAGATTCTAATCATGCAGCTGTCTCCAGTGCATATCAACTTAATGGAGAGATGCTAATCAGCATTACTCAACTTAGGAATACATCCAATTATGAGTAACCTGAAAGAGAAACAAGTTTCTCAAAACCATTACTATCATCTGAATACCAATCACAAGTACATCTTCGATCTCTTTGAAGAATCCTGATACTTGCGACACCTGGTTCTCTACTTTATTCTTATACCCACAACTTCTCAAAACTTAGACCTTGTATTTCTGCGAAACACTTGTCTAAAATACTAGAGAAGTCATAAGTAAACAGAATATAGTACGAGGACCAACCCCTTTGTCCTGATGGACACTGGCAAAACATACAATACTCTGTATAAGTTCGTTGAGTTTGAATAACTCAAAACCTGTGCATCGTAGGTTGAAAACTGTACTTATGGTTAAGAACTACTCCGTTGTTCAATGCTCCTTACCCAATCGTCAACTGATGTAGGTAAATGTCATCGACATAATATCAAAAAGTTATATCTCACTTTATAAAAATAAACGTACAGATATATCATTTTGAAATTGGTGCACAACAACGGATATTCAAAACCAAATACATGCCTGCTGGCAATAACCTAGTCGACTTCCTCAAATATCACCAATTACAACGAATTCCGATATAATGAGGACGATCACCTAATTCCCAATAACTTCCTCCCACTCATCATCTGTAAAACCATACGGATGTGAGAATCATACCTGGTAAATACATACCCTGGAGTAAGTATCTAATCGGGAAATCAGTTTTCCTTTAACAATGCACTGCAACATGAAAATGTTTCGTAGGGGTATCCTGGTATTCATAGTAATGCCTCTTCCATAATCCAATTCATGACTGTAACCGTATATTTCTTTGCCATCTCTCCAAATCCCTTTATTTGTCTTTAGTCGTTACCTTCTGTACACCATCGTTAGGCTAAATGGTTTTCTTCCTTCCCTACCGTTCGGCACCAGCCTATGGTTTGGAAGAAGACAATCCAGTAAGCATAATAGGTGTACCCTCCTGAACCTAGAAGTACTCACATCTTGAGAGAAGGTGATGATAAAGGACAACTGAATAACACCTTATTCTTTTAAAGGTGAAATAGGAGTGGCGATGAAGTACGCGGTTTGGTCGTGAATGATAACAGTCGCAATTTACTTTGCCCTCTTTCTAATCCCTTTATTTTGTCTTTACATATTACCTTCTGTACACCCTACTTAGGCTAATTGGTTTTCTTCATTCCCTACCTTTCGACACCTGCCTATGGTTTGGAAGAAGACTATCCAATAAGCGTAATAGGTGTACTCTCCTAAACCAAGGAGCCCTCGCAACCTGAGAGAAGGTGATAATAAAAGACAACTGAATAAACCAATTCTATTTCTCCTGAACCTGGATCCATCCTCGAAGAAGTCCCTTCGAGTTCGTATATAACCATACGATGGATCTATCCAATTGAAGTGGATGTCCGTAGTAATACGGGGTGTTCTGAGAAATGCAAAGGGTAGAAGAAGGAGTGGCAATGATTTATGCAATTCAGTCAATCCAAAAGCCAGTATTTTAAGAAGGTTCGGTTAACTTGGTCACTGAGTCATAGTCTAGGGTCGGTCAAAGGTCGCTACCAAAGAGAGAGAGAGAAAAGAAACACTCTGCGTGCACTCTAACCTAGATCAGAATGGTTATCACTTTATCTAATCAGGAAACCTCCCACTGTACTGTCAAATTCTCCTCCAAACCTGAAAGAAGAATCAATCGGGATCACCTGAAGAGTAAACCAACTCATCAGTGAGAATCGGGATCCAACTCTCATCGCATGATAACGTGAAGGAATCCACTCATGTTATCACACTCCAGAAGGTATGCGCATACTTGACAAGTTTCAGTTTCTTTAGAAACTCCCGATATGATTTTTTTTCCCCATGCTCTTATGACCTTGACTTTGGCCAAAATGCCATAAGTCACATGCCAAGTTCTTCCCGTCATTATCTTGTCAATTTGAACCCACCCGCACATGCCCCTGACTTTGGCCAATCGGCAGAACGACTGTCCCAAACCAACTCATCTATCTATGCAACAAATGAATACCCAGCAACTACCAAACACTATGCCTTGACTTTGGCCAAAATGCATAGCTTGAATACTACTGAATACCCAAAAGAAATGACGGAGGGCTACGACTGGTTTTTGGCGAAAAAACCTTTAACGTAATGAACTTGATATCGTTGAAGGAACCTGATAGCATTTTATAAAAATATAGTGGCGAAAACCTTTGCTAAAGAGGTCACTCCCGGTGAAGGGATCTCGGCTCTTTCCTTGTGGAATGAGGTGCAGGATATTCCAACTGAATACCGCGATGCAAAGCAACATGTAATCGACTATAGTGAAGTTATTACCCTGACGCAATCTTCTGCCCAAGGGGTCACTCCCGGTGAAGGGATATCGGCTCTTGCCTCGTCGAATGAGGTGCAGGATATTCCAACTGAATATCACTATGCAAAACAAAAGAAAACGTCTTTGTAATAACACTTTTTAAAACTGTTCCAACAACATCCAAACATGTTTGTTTTTCTTTGCATTGATCAGAATCAACGCGGTCCCATCAATTAATCACACAAGAAAAGAACGAAAATAAAATGTACGTATATGCCATCCGCATTCGTCACTGGGTCCCGTCATAACCCGTTAGGTTACTTAACTAACGACAGAGCGGGGACTGGACTAGCGCGGGTGCAAAACATATACAACATCTAATAGTATATATACCAATATACAATAATCGCTCCAGGCGTGATAATATGCAACATTACAGAAAAGTAATAAGCATCACAGAACAATACAGATAATCTGGGACCCCGGGTTTCACAGAGCCGCTGCTGAAACCCGACGTTCCCCTGGTCGTGTGGATAGCCTATGCAATGAAACCTAGACCCCTACGGGTGCGGCAAGTTACCCGCCAAAACCTGAAGCAAGGCAGCCCCCTACAACAAAGTGAATGGACCACCCTACACTTCATGGAATCCGGTGACTTGAGCACCCCTCCTTGGGTCAACCTGTACCCCTTACGAGTGCGGCGAATAGTCTGCCAATTCTAGAGTGAGGCCCCTCTGCCTCTCAAAGCCATGAGATGCAGACCCGTTACCCCCCAGAACCCGGCTATCCGTGCACTCCGTCGCAGGGTAAAACCTAGTACAGAAATGAAAAATATGTACAACGGGTACATCGACCTCAGCCCGGTCATGCCTCAAAAGAATATTATACAAACAGGCAGTGACGGCAGTCCACATGTTGGACGCTCGCCCCGCAATATCAAATATACAAATAAATCCAAACTGCACTACCATTGCACACTGGTATCCACCACGACAAATCCGCAACATCACAGCACAACACAGAACATCAACGCGAATGTCACGTTCGCAAATCCGTCTAAAAGGACTATAGCAATTAGACGCAATTTACCGCTCGAATGACATTCACGGTCGGAGATATAATGTAAGTACTGTAAACTAACACGTTTAAATTTTGATCGACAAAACTTCCCGAAGAGGGCCCCACATACATCTGCTGTACAGTAAAAAACACTGGGCCCAACAGAACCATTCCAGAAACCATTATTTTCCATGTAGACCCCCCAGAATAAAATTGACCCACTGAAGCACCAAGACGGCCGCGGATCCGCGGCCAAAGCCATGCTTGCGCGGCGGTTCCGTGGCCGTACGGTCGAATCAGTGGATCGTTTTTCTTCTGTGTTCTTTAAAAAGCCTGCTCGATTTTCTGAGATGCTCAAAATGATTTTTAGACCAGTTTTAAAATCGACAGAAACTTTACACATAGAAATTGCGGTTTTCGAAAATTCGTTCGATCGATGTTGTAAACGCGTTAGAACAAGTTAGTAAAGCTTAATGGTGAGGCTCTGATACCATGTAAGTCTACGGTAGCGTCCCGGCCCTCTTTCAGACGCCAAATGCGGAACAAAAACTTTTATAACTGGCGCTATCGCATACTATAACCCGGATCTGCCATTAACGCTAAACTAACAAACTGTAAAGGGGGTAGAAAGGTTATACCGAATGATCCAAGTCCTTCGTTCTTTAACCATCATCTCACGCTCCGTTGCGGCTGCTCCGATCTCGTCGATCTCCGATCTTCTCGTCCAGGTGGCACCACGTCATCGGATCTTTAAACGGGCTCCCGCCTCTGACCCGAGGCAACTCGGTCATCAAGTTTGCTAAAAGAGATGACCAAGATTGATGTAGAGAATGAGTAGAACACTTTGTCTCACTTCGTCCAAAGCCATGGACGAACGGTTAATGAAGTTTCCATTTGGAATGATATGAAATGAGAAATGAGCTATGAAATTTCCATACACCAAATCATATAAACCTTTTAATCAACAACTATCTCTTTTCTACCAAGTGAGTGAGTGAAGAGGAGGGGAGGGGCCGACCATATATAGAGGTGGGGGGGATGAGTGTAGGAGCAAGGGGGTGACCACAAACAAAGCTTCTCACAAAAGATCTTAGCAAGAACAAGAATCATTAATGCAAAAGAATGAGTCACTAATACACCTCATCAACTCATTAAAGAAAACAATGAGTCACTAACCTAGTCACCTCTTCTAGAACCTTCCACACTCATGATTCACCCAAAAGAAGAAAAGATAAATCCGCATTAAACCGAATGTTTAATACGGGTGATAGAAAACTGGAAACCGGCAACTTCCAAAAGTGATCCCGAAACGAATTTCAGGATAACCCCGTAATTGTATAAATATACCCGCATTTGTATTACGACCGAATACAAATGCAACCGAGACAAAGATATTATATCTACTAAGTATAATACTCGGATCCAGCTTAAACCAAAGCCCACCAGTATTATCTGCCCGAAATATGACACGTGTGTAAACGCACATGCATTTTCCGAACCCTGCCATAAAACCATACGGCCTCTACAACGTTTTGTCCGAACTTGGGAAACTATCTGTGGGGGACTCTAATGACTCGTCAGTACCCTGGCAGTGGGTTTAACCACAAGCCGTCAGCGGCACTAGCTGTACGTAACGGCTGCCCATGTAATGACCTCAAGGGAGGCCGATGAGCGAACTCATCCGGAAACCCTACTGAGCCTAACAGTGACAATGTATAAACAGTCTGGTCCGTTCATCTATGAGTATCGCATATCCGGCCTAGGGGGCTAGTAACGTCAAACCCCCAATAGCGGTATAAGTCGTGTCGGAGACAAGCCCTGAACACCCTGAGAAACTACCGGAGTACCTACCAGTAATTCTCACCTGCCTTGGCCAAGGACTTGGTGTAATGGCTTTCCTAGACACAGCGCGATCTCCACCCCTAATACCGGGAGAGACGAATCCCCTGCCGATCCGCTCACATGCCTCCATGTGGCTCGGGACTGTACCCAAAAACCACCTGTTTGCATGACTCCTTTGAGCCGTGGTAGGGTATAAATCAAAGCACAGTGGGAACTCATACGAGACAAATGACGACCTCAGGTCGATGAACTAACCTGTACACATGTCACCAGGGAACTGCTATTTGACGATATGTATAATACCAACTAGCAGGTTCCTGGCGAGTCCTGTCCGGTGTACTCATAACCCAATGAGCACCTGTATACATCTTAGGTGATCCAACTGACACTAGTGGCTTGTGAGACCGGCCACCGCCCCTCGTCGGGGTCTCGACTGTATACACTAGTCTACTCCGGAGTATCGATGCCCTGTCTCGAAACTCCCACGACTAGGGACCACTATTAAGGATGTACTTATGGACTACCCAACTCTCACGTATATGATCGCCCTCATACTGTTGGTAGTCAAGCAAGATCCTAAGGGCTCTATCAACGTGTAACATGTAATCAGTCACCTGAACATGTACACGACTGATAAAGGCAAACCGGATAGCATACTATCATCTCGAGTAAGACTGTCCTACCGGCATAGGTCCTCCACAATCATTGCAATCACGTACCTGCGATCCAATAATTGACTTTAAGGGCACTATATCCAACACTGTCAAGGAGAAGGCGAATCACATTATCCCTCCTTGTGGGGTCACGAATATAAGGCCTACCCCTGATTTGATTATAGGCGTGTTCTGTTTGCGTTTCTTCATGGAAGACGCTCCATCAAAATAAAGTTCCCACCGGATACCACAACCGTCGATCGCATCAAACGCATGTTCGTCTGGCAGTTCGCAATTCAAGGGAGAATCGGCCGGTATCGGATGTTCGGCGAGGAAGTCGGTGATGGCCTGGTCTTTCACTGCCTTAAGTGGCTGATAGGTTATTGAGAACTCCATCAAGAGCAGGGCCCATTTAGCGAGTCGTCCCGTCAATATGGCTTTTGACATCAAATACTTGAGAGGATCCACCTTCTATATGAGACGGACTTCATGCGCCAACGCATAGTTTCTGAGCTTCGTTATCGCGAAGATTAAGGCTAGGCAGTGTTTTTCGATGGGAAAGTAATTGCTTTCTGCCCCCAGTAGAACTCGACTCAAATAGTAGAGGGCTCTTTCCTTCCCTTGGTAGTTTTCTTGTGCCCATAATGCGCCTAAGGAACTTTCGAGGGCTGTTGTATAAAGAATGAGAGGCTTTCCCTTGACCGGAGCAGCCAGCACTGGCGGGTTCTGCAGGTACTGCTTGATTTCTTCCAGTGCGCCTTGGCATTTGTGATCCCAGACGAACGGGGTTCCCTTCGTCATCAAGTGACTGTACGGGCAGCACTTGCTGGAGAGATTGGCTATAAATCGCCGGATGTATGCGAGCTTTCCTTGGAGAGACCGCAATTGCTTGAGAGTCCTTAGCGGGGGCATCTCCATGATAGCCTTGATCTTTGACGGGTCTATTTCGATACCTCGGTGCTAGACGATGAATCCTAGGAATTTACCTGAGGACACCTCGAACGCGCATTTGAGTGGGTTCATCTTCAAGTTATATTGCCGAAGGCGTTGAAACACGATCTTCAAATGCTCGAGATGTTCCTCGTATGATTTGCTTTTCACCACGAGGTCGTCGATATAGCATTCAACGATTTCATGTATAAGGTCATCGAAGATCTTTGTCATGGCCCTCTGATAGGTGGCACCGACGTTCTTTAGACCGAAGGGTATCACCTTATAGCAGAATATGCCTAAAGGGGTTCGGAAAGCGGTATGCTTCTGATCTTCAGGATGCATCTTTATCTGATTATATCCTGATGAGCCGTCCATGAAGGAGAAAACTTCGTGAGTTGACGTGTTGTCTATCATCAGCTCAGTGACCGGTACTGGGAAATCGTCCTTCGGGCAGGCTTTATTGAGATCCCGAAAGTCCACACATATGCGCACTGTCCCATTTTTCTTCATCACCGGGACAATGTTGGCGATCCAATCAGGATACTGAACTTCTTGGATGAAGCCAGAGTCAATCAGCTTCTTGACCTCGGCGTTGATGCTCATCTCAAGCTCGAGCCGCATTCTTCTCGGTGCTTGTTTGATTGGCTTGACGTCCGGGGATATTGCCAGTTTATGGACAGCAATCTCTGGATCTAATCCTGGCATTTTGGAATAGTTCCATGCGAAGCAATCTCTATGCTGCATAAGCACGTCTTGTAACGCAGCCACCATTTCTTCAGATAGAAGCTCACTGACGAATGTAGGTCGCGGGTCACTTGTCGTTCCCAAATCAATCTTCTTGAGGTTATCTGCAGTACTATGTATTCCATCTTCTAGCTCTTTTGGCGCCGGTGGAAACTCTGAGATCACCTCGTCATCATTGTTTTCGAAGCACCAGGGAAGGTCATGCATATTCTCAGGTTCTTCTTTTGATGATGTTATCATATGACAAGTACGAATTCGCTTCGATGACCGATGTGTATCTGGTTCTACTCTCGTAGCTTTGGGTTCGTGCTTCTGCGGCGGTGTTACCCTCCAACTGTCGAATAGAGCGAACTTGCCGAGCTGATATTGATCTTCGACCCAGTTCTTGAAGGTGAAGCAGTCTTCGAGAGGATGTCCTATTGCTCGGTGATAAGAGCAATAGTCTGGGTGAGAGACTTCGCCTGCTTGCTCGGAGTGTTTAGACTCCGGCAGTGTAATCATTTGATGTCTTATAGCGAGGTCAAGTATTTTCTTTGTCTTATCTTGAGGAAAAGAGTACGCTCGACTCGTCTTCTTCATAAGGGACAAATCCGGACCGCTCGATTCCCGATCGCGTGACTTTTTGGTCCCGCTTTGTCGTTGCTGAACGCCTTTTCCGCTCTTCGACTTGTTTCTGCCTCTGCGTCGGGCCTTTTGCACAACAGGTTGACAGGGAGGAGCATTTTCATCTTTCGCAGTCTGTTGAAGAAGGCGTCGCGTCCTGGCTTTCTCGTAGATGGCCATTTCGCGATTATGGTCGTCTCGAACTTTTTGACCAGCTTCCCTTATAAGCTTGTCCATTTGTTCTTCGAACGACAGACTGGGCATTTTTGCGTCGGGGACCTTTTCTGGTTCAGGATTAGCACTCTCCCATTGAGCATCTCCTTCTTCATCAAAGTCATGTATGACATAGCAGTGGCGGAGTAGCTCCCGTTTCTTGGATTGAACATATCCAAGCCCGATCGTTTCCATTCTTCCATTGGGCAACTTGCGCTGAGTTCCGGGAACGTTCCAGACCCTGTCATAGAACTTAGCTTTTCGAGCGGTCTGTTTGATGGGTATCCCTTGGCGCTTCAACAGCCTTTTCAAGCCTTCTGTATAATATCTAGGCAGACGGATGGCCTGAAGCCTGTCAAGTGTAGGATCCGCGCCGTGCCAGATTTCTTTTTCCACCCTAGTTTCCTCGGAGCGGTAGAATAGGATCGCCTTTTCGCCTTCTCGCCTGGGAGGGACATAGAACGTCTGAAACTCTTCCACACTGTAGGTATCAAACGCGTCCAGTTCTTTATGATGTTTGGACGGAATCATGGCAACTTGCAAACTTTGCTCTTCATCAGTGAATGTTCGTATTGAAGGCCGAGCGGAGAATATAGCATGGACCTCATCTTCCGAGTCACCGCCTGTTCCCCTCCGAATGACGCGGCGGAGACGCGGTAAACGTCTTGCCTGAAATTTGGGGCAGATACTATTTGGTTTTATCCGTCCACCTCTCCGAAGATGCCAAGTTGATTTATGGCACCGTGTATCGGAGGTTTAGACGGATGCGGCCGATATAGCAGACTTCGTCAGATTCCCCCTCGCTTGAGGGGGTTTTGATTGTAGGGACGCTCTTCCCTGCAGGCGCAAGCCCCTGCAGTTAATTACGCTACCGCATCGCGGTAGCCACTTTCTCCTTCTCCAGATGTTCACTTCGTGTCGTGTGTGTTTGTTTTGTTTGTGGTTGCCCGTGGATTGTATACGGAGACTAAGTGATGCCGTCGCCCGTAGGACGTAGATTAGTCCAAATCCGTGTTTACTTAGATTTGGGTTTGGTGTTTTAGTTTAAGGATACGTTAGCCATATTGAGGCTAAGATCAACTTAAAATTTTGTTAAGGATACGTTAGCCTAATCTCCAGACTAAGATCAACTTAACGGGATCGCTTAGATCCGACAAAAGAGCAATTGGCTCTATTGTTTAGTTTAATGACGTTGCGGTCGATTTTCAGTTTAGGGACATGGTGGTCCATCATTCCCATTTGGGGACGAGCATTAGTTTAAGGACATTTCAGTCCAACGTTCCCATTTCAGGACGAATATTAGTTTAGGGACGTTTCGGTCCAACATTCCCATTTCGGGACGAATATTAGTTTAAGGACGTTTCGGTCCAACATTCCCATTTCAGGACGAATATTAGTTTAAGGACGTTTCGGTCCACGAGTTTAAGGACCCCGCAGTCCGTATCGATGTGTGGTTGTCGGGACTCGTCACCTCTCTGACGTCGTTGAAGGATTACAATGATAGGTGTCAGAAGAGTTCGGAGATGTACCCTTGAACCGGATGTAAATTGATTTAGGAGAGCAGTCTTGCTCAGTCAATTTAATTTGAGGACTTACGGCCATGATTGAGCTAAGTCCAGTTGAAGATGTTCAACGTTTTTATTTATCTTTGGCCTATTAGGCCTGTGCTAGGGCTTTACCCCTTTTTTAATAATGCACTGCATTTATTCTGGCTTGCTAGGCCTTTTTGATTTGGGCTCTGTCCCTGTTTTGGTTTGGGCTCTGCCCATTTTAAAATAATGCGTTGCATTTTATTAGGCCTTTTTAATTGGGCTTGGCCCTTCTGTAAATAAAGCAGTGCATTAATTACTTGACAGTGGCTTGTCAGGTGCTTTGCGCCAATTATTGAGCGCAAGCGCTTGTCGTGGTGACACGTGTCACACCCTGGTGAGCGCAAGTGCAACAACGCAGTGCGCTGTGCTAATGCGCTGCGCTGTTGCGCTACTGACACGTGGCTCGCTCTGGTGAGTTGCGCCAACTTTAAAGAGCAATGCTCTATTTTTTTAAAAGCTCACAGCGCAAGTGGTTCTGGAGCTGACACGTGGCGCTCTCTGGCGGCTTGCGTCAACCCAGGAGCGCAACAGTGCAGTTTTTGCAAGTGCAAGACACTATTTCAATAACTTGAGAATCTTTAAGATTCCAGAACCAATGGTTCATAAAAAAGTGCAAGGCACTGTTATTATTTATTTTATTTTATTTTTATTGAAGATCATTGATCTTGTTCTTAGATCAATGATCTATTCAGAAGAAGTTCTCTTTTTTTTAAAAAAGTTTTTACCTTCTTTCCCCTCTTGAGTTCTTCTCCAAATTCTTCAGAGTTCTCTCTGTTTTGTTTTTTTTGAACTTCTTGATGTTCTTCCTCTATGTTGATGTCTTTTGAATTGGGGTCTAGGGGCCTTTATATAGTGCCCATTAATTTGTTAAATTTGTTAAAGAGATCATTCTCTGAGTGATTTGGGGAATTTTCCCTACCGTTGGATCTTTGATCCAATGGCTTCTGTTTTACAGAAGACAATCTTCTTGTTTTAACAAGAACAGAAAGATCTTACTAGAATTTTAATTCTGTTTGGCGCAAACGCCCCAGCGCTTTACACGTGTCACGCAGCGCAGAGCGCAGCGCAACTGCGCTGCCACGTGTCGCACAACGCAGAGCGCAGCGCAACTGCGCAAGCGCAACTGCGCTGCCACGTGTCGCGCAGTACAGAGCGCAGCGCAACTGCGCTGACACGTGTCGTGCAGCGCAACTGCGTTTGCACAACTGCGATGACACGTGTCGCGCAGCGCACAGCGCAACGCAATTGCGCTTGCGCCACTGCGCTGACACGTGTCGCGCAGCGCAGTGCTTGCGCAACTGAAGCGTTGCTTCCTTTAATTTTGTTTTAAATAGAGCCTTGCTCTGATTGGGCACGCTATCTTGGGCGCTGCGCTCCCTGCGCTGGCGTGTCTGATTTTGACACGTGGCGCCCTGCGCGCAGCGCAAGGGATTTGAAGTGTTGCTTCAATTTTTGAATTTTTGAAATTCAAACAGAGCTTTGCTCTGATTGGGGGAAACAAATGCCCCCCCACCGTTGCGCTCACGTGGCGCGCATGTGAGTGCAGCGGTGGCAAGATCTTGGCCGTTGGATCAACGGGTGAGTTGAAGGGGCGTATGCGCCTATAAATAGGACCCTTGGTCCTTAGTAAATGTTTTACCATTATCAAGAATCTTGATTTTCAGAGCCTTGCTCTTGCTTAAGAATTTTAGAGCCTTGCTCTCGTTTCTTTCTAAGAACTCCAGAGTTCAAAACCTAGAATCATCTTAGGTAAAATTTAAATTAAATTAAATTAAATTTAAATAACAAAGCCTTACTCTTATAGATCTTTGATCTAAAGAAAAACCCCTTTGGGGTTTCACCAACAGAGCCTTGCTCTCAAGAGTTCATAGATCTACAGAGATCTTGTCTCATGGGTTTTAACCCATGAACAGAGCTTTGCTCTTGGATCAAATGTAGATCTTTTTGATCTGAAAATGAAGAACTCCTAAGAGTTTTCATGGATCTTTAAAATCCCAAATTTTTTTAATCTTTAAGATTTAAAGAAATTTTTTCTTTTAATAGATTTTCTCATCATTATCACAGAGCTAGGCTCTTTTAAGGAATTTTATTCCCTTGAGACCAGAGTTTGACAAGTGTCACTCTGTGACAGAGCTTTGCTCTGAAAAGGAGATTTTCTCCTTATCTCTAGGGATTTTATTAATGAGAATATTCTCTTGGGGATTAATTGACAGTCTCATCCAATGATGAGGTTGTCCTATTAACTGATGCACTGTCGTCCAGATTTTGTGGGTCCCCATTTGGTCCTCTACCCACTGCATTGCAGTGTGGTGTAAATTTTTAAAATGCCAAGCGTTGGAATTACAACACTGACGGCTAAGGTCTGTGCTGCTTGATTGACTGCTTGAAAGTTTGAACCAAGTCACAGATTTGGAAGAGAAGCTGAACCTAACATTCGCCTCTAATCTGCTGATGATCCTATTGTGCCTTGTTTTTGGCTAGAGGCTGCAAGCAACCTACTGAGACCGAGACCGCGTGATACCACATTCTCAATATCCCGGCAGACAGCGATGTAGGGCGGGCGTTCTCGCGAAGAGAATAAGATGTCCCTCTGTCTTTTTCCGCTTTGCAAATCTTCTCCCTCCATAGGAAACATGCCTGCTGACCTATCATTCCTATTCGTTCGCTCGGAGGGAGGTTTTCCTCAGGCACCAGTGGACCGAGAGGTGCTTACCCTCATCAAGGATTATGACCCTGAGCATAAGAACCTTCACTTGTGGGGTAGGTGGTATAACGATATCATCCAGGGTCGCCGAAGCTTTGGTTTTGCTACGCCGTCCAAGCCAATATTTTCGATCCCCTATGCAGATGAACCCCCGGTGAAGTATACCGTGGAGGTCAAAAATTGGAATTCGGATGACCTCCTCCAGCCTGCAATTGGGGCTATTCTCGTGCAGCCGCCGCCGGCAATAGATATTTTGGGGAGGCGAATCTGTCAGGGTGAAGCACGCCCTTAGGGACATGCCTATAACATTGGGTTGATCCCGCGACCGCCCGCCGGATATTTACAGTGGGCTCGGTACATCTTATCAGCGAAGAGGACTCATCTGATGAAGATTGGTTTGTATTCGGCCATCTACGTCTCGCTCTTTGAGTATCCCTCTCCTCCAACATGGTGGGTTAAGGCTTTTATCGAACAATAGAATATTCCTACCCACACCTTCCTGATGACGGACAGGGAAGTCTCTATCTCCTTGGAGGAGTTTGCTGAAATCTCGGGTTTGCCGATGAGGGGGGAGCATTACGAGGAGCTGCTTCCTCCTGACGAATACGTCTTTGCTACCAAGCCGCTGTTGTTTGATCTGACGCCGGAGAACGCTATTCAGCACCAGTTTCCGGGCTTGGTGAAGGTGCTGGAGATCTATGAAGGGCTCTATCTGGAATCGTGCGTCCGGGGAGTCAGTTTCGCAGATTTTATCGCCCGCTTCATTCGACCAGAGTTCCTATCGGAGCGGAGCGAGAAGTTCGCCCAGCTCGATGACCCTTTTGGCTTCGGCTTGGACCGCCGACCCACATCGGAGGATGATCACAAGGACTTTTATCTCCCCGGCGCCGCCGTCATGCCCTTGTCAGAAATTGCCGTCCCGGGCATGGATGAGGAGACCTTTTTGTAGGGTTCCTGAGATTGTGGCTGTGCAGCTTTGCGCTCCCCATGCACCGGCGCCACATGCGGCCATCTGTTTTCTACCCAGCGCATCGGATGGTGGCTGGTCTGCAGTTAACAGTAGGAATCGCCGGGCTGGCTCACCTTTATAATGGACTCAGCGTAGCGGCGGACGCTAATGAGCCTGGGGTGCAGCCCGCTAACTTCCCGATGCACTACTTCACCTCTTGGATGGAAATGCATGTGCACGAGGTGTTCGGCGCCCATAAGATCCCTCCGTTTTTTGAGAAGTGCAGACTCCCAAGAGTCATGCGGTTGGTCGGCGCTTCAATCATGGTTGCACCTCCGCGGGAGGCTAGGGGGCTGCTCCTTCGTCCACACCTGGTCGGAGCGAAGGTTTCTTTTTTTGGATAAAGTCATAACCATGGGCTCAGAGACCACCAAGTCAGTAGTGCCGCTGCGCGATGATTTTAAGGACGGGGCCTCCCGATTGAAAGCTCGGGAGATCCTCCACTTCTACTATATTCGGCCGGGCTACCTGGTGTTTAGGCAGAATGAGACGGCACTCTTCATGAGGTATAACCCTCACCGGTTCGCTCAGCAATCGAGCTATCACCAGGGGATCCCGATGGAAGCTTTCTTGGAAAAGCCCGTGGCCAGCCGAGAGGGGATAAGAAATGCAATACACCATTTCATGCGGCTTAACACGGGTTCCTATTTCTTCATCAGCGAGCCGAGCTGCGTCCCCAAGGTGCTCAACGCGTACGTGGCTTGGTACGTGCATGAAATGGGTCCAGTTATCCTTATGGAGAAGCGCATGCTGGTTGACCGCAAGGGTGCGCCTCCCGGCGGCGATCGCAAGGCTCCTTTGAAGCCAAGGACCCCGGTCATTCCTCCGATGAAAGATGCCGGAACCGTGCCACCGCGCGTGTTGATCCCTCCGCGCGGACTGCCGCTCCGTGGTACTGCGGATGCACCACTACGCCCCGTGCTCCAGTGGAGACGGTAGATGTGGTTTCGCCGGAGTCCGGCGTGGGCGCGGCGCCCTAAGGTGCCTGCAAAGTGCAAGTTGATCTCGGGTGCACCCAGGGCTGGTGGGCAGAAGAGGAAGAAGAAGTCGCTTCTTTCTCTTGACGTGATCCTCGGTTTAGAGCCTCAGGCCCCTCTTACCGAAGGTATAAGCGAGTATGGCAGCAATAAAGGCTTCTCGGTAGACCCCGCAGACACTGACCCGGCGGCTGCCATTGAGGCTTCTGCGCGATCAGCGAGGCTCGAAGCGTGGTTGGATAAACTCGCTCAAGCAGGTAATCATTAGCTGTACTCTTCGTCATTTTATAGCATTTTTATTATTATCTTCGACTAATGCTTTCCCCTTTTTTGACAGGTGTCACTACCGAAGAAGCCGTCGCTGCCTCTTTAAAAACCTTCCAGGAGGAGGAAGAGAAGCGTGCTTTAATGAGCATCGGCACGTCTCGCCTTATTAAGTTTTTATCCTCTTTTCTGATGGTCAACCTAACCTTCTTCCTTTGCTTCTTTACAGGGGCTGCGCCAGCTGATGCGGGGACTCTCTCCGGGCCCGCTACTGAAGTCCCAGTCTCCTCGGGGCTGCCGCGAGAGCCTCAACTCGACAAGTCGACGAGGGATGCCTTGAAGGATTTGGAGGCATCCCTGTTCACAGACGAGGACGTCTCAATGAAGGAGGCTTTGAAGAGGTCTGTCTCAACGGCTCAGGAGGAGAGAAAGCGGCTAAGGCGCGAGGCGAAGGCACGCAGGGCTGTTTTGGCCGTGGGAGCTGGCCCAAGCACCGTCCCTCGTGCTGATACCCCCTCAGAAGAGCCCCCGGTCGCCTTGTCCACAGCTCGCAGACAGGTGGCATGTGCAGCTCGCGGGGCAAATGATAAGTCTACCTCAGGTAATGTATCTTTCAAGATTTGTTTGTAAGAATTGTAAACTTGTCGGTTCTTATATATCTTGTCCTGCAGGGCCAAGTCCAACCGAAGGGGAGGCGGAGACCGTCGAACCTAAGGGGACAGAGGAAGAGGCACCGGCCGAACCCGAGCTGACGGTGGGCAACGTCGCCGAGGTTGCTGAGCCTGAGCTGGGGGCTGAGGGAGCTGCACCAGAGAAGGTCTTTGATGCCGAGCCTGAGGTGGCGGCAAATGAGACGACCGCTATAACTGAGCCTGGGACAGCGGCGGACGAGGCGCCTGAGACCGGCGACCCCATGGTGACGGCGGATGAGACAATGGCGACCGCCGAGCTCGAGGGAGTAGCGGGTGAGGAGGGCATGATTCCTGAGGACGAGCCGGCCGCTCTTTCTCAAGAGTCTGGCAATACTCCGATCATTGCTCTCCCCGCCTACGGTCCTCCGCCGTCTCCTGGCCTCGCGAGCACGACGACGGCCCCCATAGAGTCTGGTGATGAGGCCACGGGAGGTGGACTTATGTCGATGGAGGAGGGAGACGCCTCCGTCTCGGCTGGCGGCTCATCAGGTAAATTTCGGGCTACTGTCATTTTTTCTTTATCTTGCAATCCTTTCTGGAAAGTTTATCTTTGTTTTTAACGCAGGTGCGGCCAGTGCTGATGCTCTATTGCTCGAGGGAGCGCCGTCAACTACTACCTTGGCGGTGGTCACATCTCAGCCTTCCCTTGCACCATCGCAGATGTTGGAAGGTATGGATTTGCAACCCATTAGTTTTATCGTTCAGCCGCATAATTTATGTACTAATGTCGTATTATTGCGTCTTTTCAGGAGTGCTTTTTGATCATCTCTATCAGGTGTTGCACCCGCACTTCTCCTTCCCATCTAAACTCGCTTCTTCCTCCAGTGGCGCAAGTGAGTATAGTTTCCAACTGATGTCTTTTCTTTTTTAGTGACGGAATTATTTCTAACTTTCCCTTGTCCTGATTGCAGTGCTACAAATCGAAGGAGGGGATGAGAGATCGGTCGCGCCACCAGCCCTTCCGGCCTTGCCGCCCGCTGCAGGTGGTATAGTAAACTATCTCATCAATGATTTTTTTTTGTATTTCTTGAACTGTCATCTAATCGTATTTTATTTTTTCAGCTGTCGTTCCGATCCCGGCGCCCTTTAAGTCTCGCGTCATAATGCCGGAAGGCCCCTTCCTGAGACGTCCGTCTTCAAAGGGTGCTGTAATGAGCTTGGGCATGCTGAGCGGATACGTCGAGGAGCTTGACGCAGATGCTCTCCCATCTGCTGCGTATTTCGCTGCGGAGGTTAACCCGATGTTGGCGGCGCTTGTGACTTTTCATGATGGAGGCGTCGTCGAGCTTTGGGTCAACCACTGCAGGGAAATCGAGGTCCGCCTGCATCAGTCGGAGTTTATGCGCCCTGCTCCTGAGACCTTAGCCGTAAGCAATCGAAGAGCAGCATGGATCGAGCAAAGCGCTTCTTACTTCCGTCACCTGGAACAAGAAGCGGCTTTACGGCTGAGGGAATGCCAAAAGACCTCGAGCAAGATGGCTCGTCTGCGTGCTGAGGTTGAGGCTAACACTGCCCAAGTGAAGGCTATCTTCGAGGGCCTCCTTGAACGCATCTCAAATGGGCTGAACCTGAAGCAGAAACTCGACGCTGCCGAGCGTAATGCCCAAGGCCACGAAGCAGCTCAGCAGGCCGTTGGGGAGCAGCTTGCATCCTTCTTGCAGCAACGGGCTCAAGTGGAGGCGGAACTGGCGGTGGTGGCCGATCAGGAAAAGGCATGGAAGGAAGTGCGCGAACAACTGATAGGGCTATTTAAGACGCTTCCTTCCCAGTAGCTGCCTTTGTATCAATATACTTGCAAAATTTTTCTTTTTCGAATAAGATGTATCCATTCTTTATTCTTTTGTACGATTCACCTTGTACTTGATTGAATTAATAAATAAAGATACACATTTTTTCTTTGCAATGTCTTGTATGCTCTTTTGCTTTCTCCCTTTCTCTTATTATCAGCATGCTGTCTTAATAAACATGGTTAACAGATAATAGAGTAAGCATCTTAGTTTCTTCAAGAGATAGCGATGGCTTAGGCCGCAGGTTCAGATCTGCTGCCTAAGACTTTTCAACTCTATGAGCCGTGAGGGTCTCATAGAGATTTTTCTCCCTACGGATCGAGAGGATCTCGTAGGTGGATTTTCTCCTTAGAAATCGTGAGGATTCCTAAGTGCGTTTTCTCTTATAAGTCGTAAGGATCCTATAAGAGAATTTTCCCTCTTACGAGTCGAGAGGACCCGTAAGCGGTTGTTTCCCTCCTTGTCGAGATTCGACTTTGGAGAATGAGACCCGTGAATAGTATGCAAGAGACCGTTTTAGACCGACTTGCAGGGTCCCAGTGCTCAGGAAACAAGTTTTTTAATCCCTGCTGCCTAAGGCTTTATCCTGCAAGTTGAGACGAATCGGGAAGTTCTCACGGAGACACTGATTTCTCTGTGGGCCGACGCGAATCAGGAGGCTCTCATCAAGGACGCTAGTTTCCCTGAGTTGAGGAGTTTGCCAAGGACATTGGTTTCCCTGGGGTTGAAACGAGTCGAGGTGTTCCTGTAAAGACACTAGTTTCTCTGCGGGTCGACGCGAATCGAGGTGTTCTCGTCAAGGACACTGGTTTCCCTGAGTCGAAGTATTTTGCCGAGGACGCTAGTTTCCTCGAAGTTGAAACGAATCGGAGTATTCCTGCGGAGACACTGGTTTCTCTGCGGGCCGACACGAATCAGGATGTTCTCGTCAAGGACACTGGTTTCCCTGAGTCGAAGGATTTTGCCGAAGACACTGGTTTCTTCGGGGTTGAAATGAATCGGAGTATTCCTGCGGAGAAACTGGTTTCTCTGCGGGCCGACGCGAATTAGGAGGCTCTCATCAAGGACGCTAGTTTCCCTGAATTGAGATATTTTTCTGAAGACACTGGTTTCTTCGGGGTTGAAACGAATCGGAGTATTCCTGCGGAGACATTGGTTTCTCTGAGGGCCGACGCGAATCAGGAGGCTCTCATCAAGGACGCTAGTTTCCTTGAATTGAGTCATTTGCCAGGGACACTGGTTTCCCTGGGGTTGAAACGAATCGATGTATTCCTGCAAAGACGCTAGTTTCTCTGCGGGTCGACGCGAATAAGGATGTTCTCGTCAAGGACACTGGTTTACCTGAGTCGAATGATTTGGCCGAAGACACTGGTTTCTTCGGGGTTGAAATGAATCGGAGTATTCCTGCGGAGACACTGGTTTCTCTGCGGGCCGATGCGAATCAGGAGGCTCTCATCAAGGACGCTAGTTTCCCTGAATTGAGGTATTTTCCAGGGACACTGGTATCCCTGGGGTTGAAACGAATCGATGTATTCCTGCAAAGACGCTAGTTTCTCTGCGGGTCGACGCGAATCAGGATGTTCTCGTCAAGGACACTGGTTTCCCTGAGTCGAAGGATTTTGCCGAAGACACTGGTTTCTTCGGGGTTGAAACGAATCGGAGTATTCCTGCGGAGACACTGGTTTCTCTGAGGGCCGACGCGAATCAGGAGGCTCTCATCAAGGACGCTGGTTTCCCTGAATTGAGTCATTTGCCAGGGACACTGGTTTCCCTGGAGTTGAAACGAATCGATGTATTCCTGCAAAGACGCTAGTTTCTCTGCGGGTCGACGCGAATCAGGATGTTCTCGTCAAGGACACTGGTTTCCCTGAGTCGAAGGATTTTGCCGAAGACACTGGTTTCTTCGGGGTTGAAACGAATCGGAGTATTCCTGCGGAGACACTGGTTTCTCTGAGGGCCGACGCGAATCAGGAGGCTCTCATCAAGGACGCTGGTTTCCCTGAATTGAGTCATTTGCCAGGGACACTGGTTTCCCTGGAGTTGAAACGAATCGATGTATTCCTGCAAAGACGCTAGTTTCTCTGCGGGTCGACGCGAATCAGGATGTTCTCGTCAAGGACACTGGTTTCCCTGAGTCGAAGGAGGTTGAGATGATCTCTGGTGGCCTCTCAGGTTTTATGTAAGTTACCGTCAGACCCTGAAGCTAGGAATTCGGCCTTTGCTTCGCTTGCTGGCACCGCGTCTGCTGTATCGAGACGAATGTCGCAGTTGTCTCTAGGTTGTTGGTGAACCGTCAAGATTTGGATTCGTTTTCTGGCGGAGCCTGTTGGGAAGGTATGGTTCCGTCTTTGTTTGTGCCTTTGGATTGTATACAGGGATCGACGTGATCTCAACTGTAGGGCAAAAGTTTCATTCATTTTTTTATTGTTTTATTTCCGCGATACTCTATCATTTCAGCTTTTATATCGCGAAGGTCGCGATTGCCCAATCATTTCGGCTATTTCCCGCGGTGCCCAATCATTTCGGCTATTTATTTTAGTTTTACTCGCTGCTTTTTATTGCGAGTTGCCCAATCATTTCGGCTGTTTTATATGCATACGTTTTTTACTTGCTGCTTTTTATTGCAAGTTGCCCGATCATTTCGGCTATTTTGTATGCATGTGCGGCTTGCTGGCTTTTCGCCATAAGCCTGGAATTAGACACCGGTTTTGGAATCAGCACCGCTACAACTGAGATATTGCCAGGAGCGAATCATCATTTGCCTCTGTCGATGTCGAACAAAGGTGGCTTAGCGAACAGGGTTAAGGTCCTGTCGACTAAGGCTTTTGACTTCACGAGCCGTAAGGGTCTCACAAAGGTATTTCTCCCTACAAGTCGTGAGGATCTTGTAGGTGTATTTTCTCCTTAGGAATCGTGAGGATTCCTAAGTGTATGTTCCTCTGTAAGTCGTAAGGATCCTACAAAAGGGTTTTCTCCTTATAAATCGAGAGGACCTATAAGGGTTGTTCACCATACGAACATATCCCCAGTCACGGATGGGACTTGGTTAGGGAAATGTTTATTCGCGCCCGTGGATTGTATACGAGGGTCAGTATTGAACCACTTGTAGGGAAATATCGAAGATTGTAGGGGTTGCTTAAGCACAGGTTTGGGTCTCTGTAACTTAAGACTTTCAAATCTTATGAGCCGTGAGGGTCCCATAAGAGAGTTCTCCTTACGAGTCGTGAGGATCTCGCAAGTGTATTTTCTCCTTAGGAATCGTGGGGATCCCTAAGTGTGTTGCTCACTTGTGAGTCGTAAGGATCTCACGCGGGTGGTTTCTCCTTACAAGGTCGAGAGGACCCTGTAAGTGTCTTTTAACGAAGTTGCTCCCTTTCGGGTTTTCACAAGACTCACCGGTAGCCTTGCTATTTTTACTCACGGAGCCCTTTCGGGTTTTCATCCGTGACCTTTTTGCTTATGGACATACCATTTTTTTTAATTCCTTTTATTCTTTTTTCTAACGAGGTTGCGCCCTTTCGGGTTTTCACAAGACTCGCCGGTAGCCCTGCTGTTTTTACTCACGGAGCCCTTTCGGGTTTTCTTCCGTGCCCATTTTGCTTATGGACATACCGTTTATTATATATTTTTATATATTTTTTTTATTCATCTCGTCAGCCTAAGGATGCTGCGGTAGTAGTTTAAGGACGTTTCGGTCCTTCGTTATTTTAAGGACGTTTCGGTCCGTCATTAGTTTAAGGATGTTTCGGTCCGCCATTAGTTTAAGAACGTTTCGGTCCGCCATTAGTTTAAGGACGTTTCGGTCCGTCCAGGAGAAGGCTGGCTACTGCTTATAAAGTTTGAACTTAGGAAGATAGCGAGCGGACATAGTCGTCATCTATCATTGACCTAGGCGGTAACTCGCTAAGCGTAGTATTTCTTTAGGAAACGACCATTTATTGGCCTGAAAGGCCTTTCACCATGCATATCCATGAGTAGATAGGCTCCACCCTGGTAGACCTTGTTTATGATGTACGGGCCTTCATAGTTCGGCTCGAATTTTCCCCGTTTGGCGCGATTGGGGATCATAGGTCTTTTGACCACTAGCACGAGTTCGCCTTGGCGGAATGTCCTCGGCCGGGTCAATCTTTCATATGAGTGCGTCATCTTTGCTTTATAAGCCTCCAGATTTTGTTGCGCTATGAGCCGTGTTTCATCAAGGGCATCAAGTTCCTCAAGCCGAAGGTGAGCATTTTCTTCGTCCGTCAGCTCGTAGTGGACTGCCACTCGTAGAGAGGGTAACTCTATCTCGAGGGGGAGTACTGCTTCTGTACCGAATACCAACGCGTACGGCGTTGTGTTCGTGGCTGTCTTGAACGTAGTTCGATACGCCCAGAGAGCTTCTTGCAGTCTCTCGTGCCAGTCCTTCTTATTTCGGGACACCGTCTTCTTCATGATCTTTGTCAAGGTCTTGTTGAAGGCCTCGGCTAGACCATTAGCTCGTGGATTATAAATTGAGGAATATCTCATGTCTATATTATGCTGCTGCGCGAAGCGACTGATCTTGTGGCTTCTGTAAGCTGGCCCGTTATCGGAGATGATCCATCGCGGAGTTCCAAACCGATATATGACGTGCATCTTGAAGAAATGGAGGATATTCTCCGTCTTCACTTCTCTTAACGGTACTGCTTCTGCCCATTTGGAGAAGTAGTTAGTCGTCGCTAGGATGAAACGATGTCCCCTGGACGATGCTGGTTCGATGGGGCCGACTATGTCAGTTCCCCACATTTCGAATGGCCAGCTAGCCACCGTTGGATGGAGTGGATTTGGATGCTGGTGGATGAAGTCCCCATGAATTTGGCATGAGTGGCACTGCTTCTCATACTCAAGGCAGTCCTGAATCATCGTGGGCCAATAGTAGCCCATCCGTTTAATTTTCAACTTCATCTTCGGGCCCGCTTGGTGAGAACCGCAGAGCCTGTCGTGAATTTCCCGAACGACTCTTTTCGCTTCATTAGGTCCCAGGCATCTCAACCACAGAGAATCAAACGAGCTCTTGTACAGAGTATCATTGACGAAGGCGAAAGACAGAGCTCGTTTCATAAGCTGATGTCTTGAGGACGCATCTTCGGGCGTTCGACTATATTTGAAGTAGTCTATAAAGACTTGTCTCCAATCCTCGGTATTTTTCGGATCTTTTATTTACATAGACATTTGCTCAGTCGCTCCCTTCTCTTCGGGTGATTCCGGAGATATTTCCGCTGGGGCGAGCACCCGACGGCTTTGTACCACGATTCTGACGTCATCGAGGTTCTCGTCAACCAATTCTTTAGCGAGCTTGGCTAATGCATCCGCTTTGCTGTTTTCCGCGCGCGGTATGTTCTCCAAAGTGTAGGAAGGGATTTGGGTCAACAATTGTTGCACCTTTTCGCCGTACTTCACCAATTCTGGTTTGCATGTCTGGTAGTCGCCGTTTACTTGACTAACGACCAGTTGGGAATCTCCGTATATGAGGAGGTTTTCAATTTCCATGTCGATGGCGATCTCTAGGCCTGCTATCAAAGCTTCATATTCGGCTTCATTGTTCGTCCTCGGTTCTGTTAAGGAGAAAGCAAAGCGCATTATCCCTCCTTGTGGAGTCACGAAGATAAGGCCTACCCCTGATTTGATTATGGGCGTACTTTGTTTGCGCTTCTTCATAGAGGATGCTCCATCGAAATAAATCTCCCATCGGGTATCACCACCGTCGATTGCGTCAAATGCATGTTCGTCTGGCAGCTCGCAATTCAGAAGAGAATCGGCAGGTATCGGATGCTCAGCGAGGAAGTCGGCGATGGCCTGGCCTTTCACTGCCTTGAGAGGTTGATATGTTATCGAGAACTCCATCAAGAGCAGGGCCCATTTAGCGAGTCGCCCCGTCGGTATGGCCTTTGACATCAAATATTTAAGAGGGTCCACCTTCGAAATGAGACGGACCTCATGCGCCAACGCATAGTGCCTGAGCTTTGTTATCGCGAAGATCAACGCCAGGCAGTGTTTTTCAATAGGGGAATAGTTGCTTTCTGCCCCCAATAGAACTCGACTTAAGTAATAGAGAGCTCTCTCCTTCCCTTGATCGTTCTCTTGTGCCCATAATGCACCTAAGGCACTTTCGAGGGCGGTTGTATAAAGGATGAGAGGTTTTCCCTTAACCGGAGCAGCTAACACTGGCGGATTCTGGAGGTACTGCTTGATTTCGTCCAGCGCGTCTTGGCATTTATGATCCCAGACGAACGGGGATCCCTTCTTCATCAGGTGGCTGTAAGGACGGCACTTTCCTGAAAGGTTTGCTATAAATCGCCGTATATACGCGAGCTTCCCTTGGAGAGACCGCAGCTGTTAGAGTGTCCTTGGCGGAGGCATTTCCATGATCGCCTTGATCTTTGACGGATCTATCTCAATACCTCGGTGTCGGACGATGAATCCCAGGAATTTGCCCGAGGAAACTTCGAATGCACACTTGAGAGGGTTCATCTTCAAGTTGTATTGTCGAAGGCGTTGAAATACAGTCTTCAGATGCTCGAGATGTTCCTCGTATGATTTGCTTTTAACCACGAGATCGTCGATATAGCATTCGACGATTTCGTGTATAAGGTCATCAAAGATTTTCGTCATGGTCCTCTGATAGGTGGCACCGGCATTCTTTAAACCGAAGGGCATTACCTTATAGCAGAATATACCCAAAGGGGTCCTGAAGGCGGTGTGCTTCTGGTCTTCAGGATGCATCTTTATCTGATTATACCCTGATGAGTCGTCCATGAAGGAGAAAACCTCGTGAGTGGACGTATTGTCTATCATCAGTTCGGTGACTGGCACTGTGAAATCGTCCTTCGGGCAGGCTTTATTGAGATCCCGGAAATCCACGCATATGCGCACTGTCCCATTTTTCTTCATCACCGGGACGATGTTGGCGATCCATTCTTGGTATTGAACTTCCTGGATGAAGTCAGAGTCGATCAGCTTCTTGACCTCAGCATTGATACTCATCTCAAGCTCGAGCCGCATTCTTCTTGGCGCCTGTTTGACCGGCTTGGCGTCCGGAGATATCGCCAATCTGTGCACAGCAATTTCTGGATCTAGTCCCGGAATTTCGGAATAGTTCCACGCGAAGCAATCTATATGCTGTAGAAGCACATCCTTTAACGCAGCCACCCTTTCTTCAGATAGCAGCTCGCTGACGAATGTGGGCCGCGGGTCACTTGCCGTTCCCAAATCAATCCTCTTGAGGTTATCTACGGTAGTATGTATTCCATCCTCCAGCTCTTTCGATGCTGGTGGAAATTCTGAGATCACCTCATCATTGCTGTTTTCGAAGCACCAAAAAGGTCATTCATATTCTCGGGCTCTTCTTTTGATATTGTTATCATGTGACAAGTACGAGCTCGCTTCGAAGACCGATGTGGGTCTGTGATACTGACGCTACGCTTTGGGCTACTCGTCACGGACATTAAGTTCCACGTCATAGACGCCAAGACATACTACAATGCTCTGCTCGGCTGACCATGGTTACATGAGTACAACATCATCCCTTCTACACAACATCAGTGTATGAAGTGTTTTAAGGATGGTCTCAAATATACCGTAATGAGAGAACTGAACTGAACCAGAACTTGTAGATTTTAGAGGACAGCCATTGAGGGGGCTTTTCCGGCTTCACCTTTGTAGAACTCTCCATAGATGGAGGAGATCTTTTCAGCACAGCGGTCAGAGAGTTCTTGTGGACCTTCCTAAGTGGTTCAAAGCTGTTTCCAGTTGGAACAGCAGTATCAATTTCCGCCGTTGGAGTCGGCGGAGTCAGTCCAGAAGGAGAGTTGCCCCCGGTCTTCCTTACTCGTCGCTAGTGGTATATCCCTAGTAGGAGGGGTGTTGTCTCCTGAGGGTTTTCAGCGGATTACACCCACAAAATCGTATAATAAAAGAAAGATGGTGAAAGTTATATAAAGATAAGAACTATAAAAGAAAGAACTTGAAAATAAGAGTTTTCAACTCTACCAGCTTTTCAGTTGCTATGAGCCCTATCTTAATGGTCATGAAAAAAATGTTAGAAATCACATTATCCCTCAATAAAATATCGCCTTTAGTTTTCATTCCTACCTTTCTTCCAAACATTGATCATATACCCCTACGTGTGTGAACTGGACATCCCTACACTCATAGAATTCAATTCAAGCAATCATACTCTTGTCCATCTACCTTAGTACTTTTTAATAGATATTTAGATGGAATTTGCTCACACATTCTTCATGCGACCATTAATACTTCTTGAGGTACTAACCGATCGATTACTCATGTTCTTGCTAATTAGGTGTTTTTCCTCGTCTTGCAACACCTAAGGCTTAGCAGTGGCTCCCAAACCAGTTGGTCTAAGGCACTAGGTGATAAAGCACCCTCGCTATATTTTTTTATTGCTGCCTCGGTGATAACAAAACCAGTGTTCATTTTTCTTTTCACCATTTTATCTTTTATTCTCCACTTTTATTTTCTTCATACTTTGGCTTCTAGACAAGAGCATTTCAAGGTATCCTCTACTATCCCGAGTTTCAAGATGTGTGTAAGTGCGTACAGTAGGGTATCAACGTTCAAATGTTTGGCTTCCAGAATAGGAACTATTTTTCAGGCTTATTTTTATCCTCAGATTAGTAATTTCCTTCATCTTACTAACCCCTGGGACAATAGCTCATAACCACTTATTACTAGTTTCATTTAAGAAAACTTCTAACTTTCTTGTATTTCTTAAACTATTCCTATCTTTTAAATATAACTTTTCATTTTCTACTTCTTTATTATCACAATTTTTTGTGTGTGCTTATATATAGTATAATGCAAAGTAGGGCGTAAATAAGCACAGGAGCACTGAAAAACGATTTCTTGGGAGCTTCTTGCGATGGTACAGGAGCGCTGAAGCTCGTTGGCGGGAGCATGGTCCCGAAGAAGAGCCCAGTGGTGGCTTGAGTTACCTGTTCCACTGGCATAGTGAAAAGGGAGGCGCTTGGGGCCCGTAGGTTACTCCTCCAGATGGGACAGAGCGAGAGTTGCTGTTGCAGTTAGTGCAATTTGAAGCCATTGATTTCTTGAATAGCTTGAATATTCTGTCCCCTGCGTCGACCTTGGTCTTTGGCATGTGCCAGCTGTTTGAGGACCGATTCCGTCGGCAAGGCTGCTGCTTGGGGAGCCTGCCTGTGGGCGACAGACATCCTCTGGGCTTCCTCCATCGGCGTTGAGGCACCGAGGGTGGGAGGTGGGAGCATCGACCCAAAAATAAGCCCGTTAATTTCTTGAAAAGCCGGATTGCAGAGATTTGAGGCTGCAAGTGACCCATACTTGACTCCGCCGGGTATGACAGAGCCTGAGTTGCTAGGGTGGGAGCAAATGCCATTCTTCATAGAGACGAAATGCCAGCTTCAATATCCACTCCCCTAAGGGCAACCAAAAACATACACACCGCGATTATTTGATCGCGGGAAAAACACGACACACGAAGTGTGGAGTGGAAAGAGGAAAAGGTCCCACCGGGCGTGCCAGAATCTATTCCCCTCCGAATGACGTGGCGGAGACGCGGTAAACGTCTTGCCTGAAATTCAGGGCAGATGCTATTTGGTTTTATCCGTCCACCTCTCCGAAGATACCAAGTTGATTTATGACACCGTGTATCGGAGGTTTAGACGGATGCGGCCGATGTAGCAGACTTCGTCAAATTCCTCCTCGCTTGAGGGGTTTTTGATTGTGGGGACGCTCTTCCCTGCAGGCGCAAGCCCCTGCAGTTAATTACGCTACCGCATCGCGGTAGCCACTTTCTCCTTCTCCAGATGTTCACTTCGTGTCGTGTGTGTTTGTTTTGTTTGTGGTTGCCCGTGGATTGTATACGGAGACTAAGTGATGCCGTCGCCCGTAGGACGTGGATTAGTCCAAATCCGTGTTTACTTAGATTTGGGTTTGGTGTTTTAGTTTAAGGATACGTTAGCCATATTGAGGCTAAGATCAACTTAAACTTTTGTTAAGGATACGTTAGCCTAATCTCCAGACTAAGATCAACTTAACGGGATTGTTTAGATCTGACAAAAGAGCAATTGGCTCTATTGTTTAGTTTAATGACGTTGCGGTCGATTTTCAGTTTAGGGACATGGTGGTCCATTATTCCCATTTGGGGACGAGCATTAGTTTAAAGACATTTCGGTCCAACGTTCCCATTTCGGGACGAATATTAGTTTAGGGTCGTTTCGGTTCAACATTCCCATTTCGGGACGAATATTAGTTTAAGGACGTTTCGGTCCAACATTCCCATTTCGGGACGAATATTAGTTTAAGGACGTTTCGGTCCACGAGTTTAAGGACCCCGCAGTCCGTATCGATGTGTGGTTGTCGGGACTCGTCACCTCTCTGACGTCGTTGAAGGATTACAACGATAGGTGTCAGAGGAGTTCGGAGATGTACCCTTGAACCGGATGTAAATTGATTTAGGAGTGCAGTCTTGCTCAGTCAATTTAATTTGAGGACTTACGGCCATGAATGTGCTAAGTCCAGTTGAAGATGTTCAACGTTTTTATTTATCTTTGGCCTATTAGGCCTGTGCTAGGGCTTTGCCCATTTTTAATAATGCACTACATTTATTCTGGCCTGCTAGGCCTTTTTGATTTGGGCTCTGTCCCTGTTTTGGTTTGGGCTCTGCCCATTTTAAAATAATGTGTTGCATTTTATTAGGCCTGTTAGGCCTTTTTAATTGGGCTTGGCCCTTCTGTAAATAAAGCAGTGCATTAATTACTTGACAGTGGCTTGTCAGGCGCTTTGCGCCAATTATTGAGCGCAAGCGCTTGTCGTGGTGACACGTGTCACACCCTGGTGAGCGCAAGCGCAACAACGCAGTGCGCTGCGCCAATGCGCTGCGCTGTTGCGCTACTGACACGTGGCTCGCTCTGGTGAGTTGCGCCAACTTTAAAGAGCAATGCTCTATTTTTTTAAAAGCGCACAGCGCAAGTGGTTCTGGAGCTGACACGTGGCGCTCTCTGGTGGCTTGCGCCAACCCAGGAGCGTAACAGTGCAGTTTTTGCAAGTGCAAGGCACTATTTCAATAACTTGAGAATCTTTAAGATTCCAGAACCAATGGTTCATAAAAAAGTGCAAGGCACTGTTATTATTATTTTTTTTATTGAAGATCATTGATCTTGTTCTTAGATCAATGATCTATTCAGAAGAAGTTCTTGTCTTTTTTTTAAAGGTTTTTACCTTCTGTCCCCTCTTGAGTTCTTCTCCAAATTCTTCAGAGTTCTCTCTGTTTTGTTGTTTTTGAAGTTCTTGATGTTCTTTCTCTATGTTGATGTCTTTTGAATTGGGGTCTAGGGGCCTTTATATAGTGCCCATTAATTTATTAAATTTGTTAAAGAGATCATTCTCTGAGTGATTTGGGGAATTTTCCCCACCGAAAGTCAAGACACTCACGCTCCAATAGGGATGATTTGGGGAATTCATCCCCACTGATATGGCTTTAGCAAACCTTTTCCTCATCTTGAACTTGTTTTTATTCGCGACGGATGTCCCTTGATTCGGCGGAAGTGTCTCGACTCTTTCGTCCAGTCGCCGGCGTTTGGATTTTTCAAATATGGCCATCTCACGCTCCCGATCAGCTTTACTTTTCAGATGAATTTCATTTAGAAAGGCGTCGATCATTTCGTCTGTCGGCCATAGAAGTTCCGGTTCAGGCCCTGCCCCCAGTCTTTCGGTGCAAGGTGCTTCTTCCTCGTCTGTCGACGAATGAGAGATCACATGGAAACTTCCTACGTAATCTTTAGATTCATCCGACGAGTCTTCTTCATCATCTCCGTCTTCAAGGACGTGGCTGAGGAATTCTTGGAGCGTGATTGGAGTCCGCGCCTTCTGGTTATACTCTTCCAGCGCGTCGATCTGTTTCTGCAGGTCCGTGCGCTTTTCACCAGGCTTCACGGGCTTTTTGGATTTCTTCTTCTTTTTCGAAGATTTCGACGGCTGGGTGTGAGCACTTTGGCTATCACCACCAATCTTTGGAGTTGGGCGCGGCTTCAGCATCCCTTCGATGATCTGGGGTTCCAGCGGATTCTTCCGCCTGATTGCCGGGCATGTCTGGAGCTCATTCAGCATCCTTTTGGTTTTGGCCGAAAGAGCCACCTCCTATGGAGCTTCCTCAACAAAAGAGCACGTTTCCCCCGGTGTGTCCGTCTTCTTAGGAGTGTGCGGTTGTGGTGGGTTTTCTTTCCACTTCTCAGACATCGCAAACTTGCCTTGTTGGTATTGATCCTCGATCCATCCCTTAAAGACGAAGCAATCTTCGATTGGGTGAATTACCGTTTGGTGGTAAGGGCAATAATTAGGATTATTCACTTCGCTGGGTTGCGGCGGTCGCCTGGGATTCGGTAAGTTGATAAGCCTGTTGCGCATTGCCAGCTCAAACAGCCTCTTTGTTTTATCCTGCGGGAATGAGTAAGGACGCTTCATTTTCTCATTATAATAGCGTCGTTTCTCCTCCAGTTGATCCGCTAGTTTTGGGGCACTGGGCTGTTGTTGGGTGTTTGCGACGAAGGTCGCCTTCCCTTTACCCTTGTCGTTCTGAGGTTCCGGCTTCGGGGGAGACGGTCTGTGACCCATTTGATCCATCTCGGCTAGCTTATCGATTAAAGCCTGGAACGTGGTCGGTTTAAAGAACATCATGAACTGTGAAATAGTTGCATGAGGATCTAGAGTGCCCACGAACATGCCCACCGCTGGTGCTTCTTCGATGCGCTGTTCGCACTTCGACCACAAGTTCCGCCATCGGATTGCATATTGAACCCATGTTTCGCCCGGCTTCATCCTTGCATTAATCAACGCCGTTATTGGGGTGCGTTCGCTGGCGCTCGCAAATTGCTGGGTGAATAGAAACTCCATCTCTGCGAAAGTTTTGATGGAGTCATTCAGAAGCTCGGAGTACCACTCAAACGCCATCTCCGATAAGCTGCCGACGAATTGGCGAAGCAAGAGCTTATCATCGCTGCCGGTGTTGCCACAAAGAGCCCTGAACTGGGCAACATGTTGATGGGGATTGCCTGTCCCCTTATAGACATGGAATTTCGGGATCGTGTAGCCCGGCGGGTATTTTATCTGATCATACCAGCTCGGATATGGTCGCCCTGTTTTTACAACTTGGCCGGCTGCCTCATTTGCCTGGTGAACTCTTATTTGTTGAGCAATATAGTCATCCAGGGCAGCCTTAGAAATTGTTTCCTCTTTGGCTGTTGAAAGAGCCGGAGGTGGATTCGACGTCTCCCCTCTGTCATCTTCAATAATGATTGGAAGGTCTTTAGCTGGGGGATCCGGCTGTATCATCATGCCGACCATGTCTTGGAACAGAAGAGCCATCTGCTTTATATTGGCCGCTTGTTCCGCAGCCTCCTTGTCCCTCTTTTCAAGCATTCTATGAAGGAATTCAGCATCGGTCTCGTGTTCGCGGCGTTGTTCCGATGACGCCTCCGGGCTTTCTTTTGGCCCGGTGAGTGCGGCCATTGCAGTCAGCATCTCCTGGAGCTTCTGCTGCTGCTGTTCCTGGGCTCTTGTGATGGATCGGGTGAGTGGTCGGTGGCCCGTAGAAGCGCGGCTTTCTTCCTTTCCAGATACCATGTAAACGGTATGGACCGTTATGCCCCCAGACTTAGGGCGTTTGGGCTCAGTGCCTCTAACATTTGTTGCAGGCATGGGGGTCTTCTCCGGCCTTCTTTTCTCATGAACGTTGGAAGTTGAGGGGGTCGTCGTGGTGGACACCCAGATAGCTTTCCGCGGCTTGGCAGTATGGCTTACTTCCTGTTGGACCTTCAGCTTCTTGTGCTGGCGGGAAAAATTTGGATCGATCACTGAATCTCGGACCTGCCGCCAGACTTTATAGATCTTGGAGGACAACTGCTGCGGGGACCGTTCTGGCTTTGCTTCCGTAGCCTTCTCTAGTGAAGGAGGAGACCTTTTCAGTACAGCGGTAGGAGAATTCCTACGCACCTTATTCAACAGCTCAAAGCTGTTCCCAGTTGGAACAGCAGCATTAATTTCCGCCGTCGGGGCTGGTGGAGTTAGCCCAGAAGGGGAGTTGCCCCCGGCCTTCCTCACTCGGCGCCAGTGGCGACGTCGAGCATGTCGAGCTGATGGAGTTGGCTCGGTGATGGGGATGGCCTTGTCTTTCCCCCTGTTCAGGTGAGGGGCTGTTGCCGGTGTCAGCCGATTAAAGACCGATGTCTTTTGAGTAGAAGGAGCAGGAGCGGGAGTTGGAATGGTCAGCCTTGTAAAGACTGACCCCTTGGCAGGAGAAGCCGCCTTGACGACTTCAGGAGCAGGTTTGGTTACTCTCTTCGGAATAACCTTCTCTGGGACCGCAAGCTTCATCGTGGGCCCGCAGGAATTTTGGCCCAGCCTGGAGAAAACCGAGGCACTAGTGTTGGACGACCCGTTGAGAGGGGCCGCAACAGCTGTAAGTCGATCGAAGACCGACTTCTTAGGAGCTTCTGGTATGGGCACGGGAGCAGTGAAGCTCATTGGCGGGAGCATGGTCCCAAAAAACAGTCCAGTAGTAGCCTGGGTGACTTGTTCTACCGGCATCGTGAACAGTGATGCCGCTTGAGGTCCATAAGCTACACCTCCAGGTGAGGCGGAGCGTGGGTTGCAGCTGCAGTTGGAGCACTTCGAGCAGGTGAACGCCATTGCTGTTTTGCTTTCTGCGCCAAGCAAGAGACCAAATCTTAATAACTTGAAACCCAAGGGCAACCATTAACAAACTGCGATTCGTTCGCGAATACGACACACAAAGTGTGGAGTGGAAAGAGGAAAAGGTCCCACCGGGCGTGCCAGAATCTGTTCCCCTCCGAAAGACGCGGCAGAGACGCGGCGGGCATCTCGCCTGAAATTCGGGGCAGATGCTAATTGGTGCTATCCGTCAACCTCTCCGAAGATGCTAAGTTGATTTATGGCACCATGTATCGAAGGTTTAAACGGATGCGGCCGATGTAGCAGACTTCGTCAGATTCCCCCTCGTTTGAGGGGTTTTTGATTGTGGGGACGCTCTTCCCTGCAGGCGCAAGCCCCTGCAGTTAATTACGCTACTGCATCGCGGTAACAACTTTCTCCTTCTCCATGTGGTCACTTCGTGTCGTGTTTGTTTGTTTTGTGTTTGGTTGCCCGTGGATTGTATACGAAGACTAATTTGTGCCGTCGCCCGTAGTACGTGGATTAGTCCAAATCTATATCTTTCTTAGATTTGGGTTTGGGGGTGTATGTGTTTAAGGATACATTAGCCTTATTTGAGGCTAAGATCAACTTAAACGTTCGTTAAGGACACGTTAGTCTAATTTTAGACTAAGATCGACTTAACGGGATCATTTAGATCCGACAAGAGAGTAATTGGGGGCTCTATTGTTTAGTTTAGTGACGTTGCGGTCGATAAGTAGTTTAAGAACATTGCGGTCCAATGTTAGTTTTAAGACGTTGCGGTCAAGGTTAAGGACATCATAGTCCATGAGTTTAAGGACCCCACAGTCCGTTGTTAGTTTTAAGACATCACGGTCAAGGTTAAGGACATCATAGTCCATGAGTTTAAGAACCCCACAGTCCGTAACAGTGTGTGGTTGTCGGGACCCGTCACCTCTCTGACGACGTTGAAGGATTACAACGACAAATGCCAGAGGAGTAAAGAGATGTACCCTCGAACCGGGTGTAAATTGATTGGGAGAGCGGTTGTGCTCAGTTCAATTTAAATTGAGGACTTATGGCCAGAATTGGGCTAATTCCATTTGAAAATGTTCAACATTTTATTCATGTTTAGCCTATTAGGCTTTTGCTTGGGCTCTGCCCTTTTACAATGCATAGCATTGGGCCCTGTATTTAAATGCATATCATTTATATTTGGTCTGTTAGGCCTTTACTTTGGCTCTGCCCTTTTAAATAATGCATAGCATTTTAGTGATCTAACAGTGCGCCACGTGGCTTGTCAGGCACTTTGCGCCAATTAAAGAGTGCAAGGCGCTAGCGCATGTGGAGGTGACACGTGTCATGCTCTGCGCTAAGCGCAAGTGCGTTAGCGCAGTGCGCTGTGCCAGTGCGCTGCGCTAGTGCGCTGCTGACACGTGGCGTGCCCTGGTGCTATGCGCCAATCTAAGAGCGCGGTGTGCTATTTTTAGAAGCGCAAGGCGCAGATCATTCTGTGGTTGACACGTGGCACGCTCTGGTGAGTTGCGCCAGTCCAAGGAGCGCAAGGGCGCATTTCAAAATTGCAAGGCACTGTCCAATAGCGCAGAGCGCATCTTGATCCAATTTAGATCAAAGAAACAAGTTTTTCTTGTTCTCAAAAGAGGTTCTACCTCAAGATTCAAGAACCAATGGTTCATCAAAAGGTTGTGCCTTTATATAGATCAAAAGATCTAAGAATGAAGTAAATTACTTCTTTAATCTTTTTTTGATCTTTTTCTTTTTTTATATTGAAGATCTTGATCTTGTTCTTAGATCTTTGATCTTTTTAGAAGAAATTCTTCTTTTTGTGAGGTGTTTTCATCTCTGTTCTTCAAGAATCAAATTCTTTACCTTCAAAGATGAAGAAGATGATCTTCTTTCTTCAAAGGCTTGCCCTTTCAAATTTTTTCAGAGAGTTCTCCCTTTTCTGTATGTCTATATATGTGAGACTTGGAGTCTAGGGGCCTTTATATAGGGCCAATTGGTTTGTTAAGTTACTTACAGAGATCTTTCTCTGATTGATCTGGGGATATTTCCCCACGGTTGGATCTTTGATCCTAGGGCCTCTGTTTTACAGAAGATAATCTTTTTATTTTAATAAGATTGGAAAGATCTTTCTAGAATTTTAATTCTGGTTAATTAAATAATTTATTATTTAAATTCCAGTACTGGCGCAATTGGCGCACCTGCGCTTGACACGTGTCGCGCAGCTGCGCTAGCGCGCCTGTGTTTGATACGTGGCGCGCAGCGCAGAGCGCAAGTGTTCTGAAGCGTTGCTTCATTTATTTAAAATTTGAATTTTAAAAAAGAGTCTTGCTCTGATTGAGGGTGCGCTGCCTTGGGCGCAGCGCTCCTTGCGCTGGCGTGTCTGCTTTTGACACGTGGCGCACAGCGCGCAGCGCAAGGAATCTGAAGCGTTGCTTCAATTTTTGAATTTTGAAATTCAAACAGAGCTTTGCTCTGATCGGGAGAAACAATTAAGTTATTGCGAAACCCCAATTTATGTATACTTAGAGACTTAGGCCTCGTTTGGATATCTAGTTTGGAAAACCGTAGTTTATTTTAATTAGATATGTATGTATGATTAATCAAAGTTAAGTCTACAACCAAATAAGCTCAGGCTACGTACTAATATTAGATATGTTGCTATCTATAATATGACATAATATTTTACTATTAAGTAGTATACATACCAACATCTCCTTCAACTCCTGAATGGTGGCCTTCAAGCTGTCCAGTTCTTGCTGGAAACGTCGCTCACTGGAGACGGAGGAAGTAACCGCCGGAGTGGAGTCCAACCTCATATGGGCCCTGCTAGGACCCAGTCCCCGGCCTCTCTCCCAACCTCCGTGGTGCCCTCCGTGTGCGGCGTCCACGACTTGGGTCAGCAGTATCGGATCGTTCTGTCCAGTAAAATCGATCCCCGATGCCTTGGCCTGCTCAACCACCCACTCCTACACCCACATTAACCAGTAAAATATAAGTACATCATTTAAATTTGAACCTTTCAAAACAAAAATTTCAAATAGGGGTTGAATAAATATTAACACTTATGCAATACTCCTGGGTAGCGGTGTCGGGGTATCGAAGCTCGCCCATGGCGGGATCTGTCGAGGTGCCGTGGACGGTAAGATACGCGGACAACACACTCGGTGTACCACCCTGCGCCAGGGTCTGATCTCTCTGCAATATTAGAAAATAACTCTTAATATTTGATATATTAGAAAATAACTCTTAATATTACATTATATCACAAAGGCCGGTCTATTGTAATTTACCGATAACTCCATGGCACGAGTAATATTCCTCGAGCCACATGTATAAGTGGAGCGACCCCTCTTCGCCGACTTCCTATTCTCTTTATTTTGATCGGCCTATTTCTGCACAACACATTCACATTTAGTTTTCTAATTAAGGAACAAAAAATAAATAAATTATATACTAAACAATGAATTACATTTAAAATACATACCTGTTTGCGATGAGAGTCGTAATATTCGCACAATAGAGGCTATGTATCTACATCGACTCTCACAAAGGCCGGAGTAGATAGGAGGGCCGCTCTCTATGCCTCGGGGGTCGCAATCCACAGGGAATAGCAGTCGGTCTTCAGCTCATTCCTGTTGTATCGGACCTTCGTCTGCATGTTCTTCATCAGGCCATTGTACAAAGCGTGAAGATCGAGCACCCTCCCAGGGTGATCAGGGTCGGGTACAGGCTGAAAATCGTAATCCAACTTAAAATACAAAAAAAACATTGTTATTAGATTGCAAGTGTTAATAATAAATATATTGGATAAATCAAATGAAATATATATTAATACCCGAACCTGATCCCAGAAGAGGGCGAATGAGCGCCGGTGCTGGTCGCCCCACTCAACGTGAAGTGGATAGTTCTTCATGAGCCGGCTCTCATCCCCCATATACCGGCCGAACCTCTCGGCATGATCGCCGGTATAGCGATAATTAGGGGTAAAAAAATGGGGAATGCTGCCCCCCTTGCTCTGTCGGGTCTCAGCCTGTGGGACTGATTCGGGCCTTGAGTCCCCGTCTCGGGATGGGGAGGCCCTGCGTCTGCAAGAAATATCAAGACAATCAATATTAAGACAAATTTGTATTAAGAAATCAAGGTTTAATGAAAATTGAAGTGTGATATATACCTCCGGTGACTAAAGCACGAGCCTGGGCCCGGGAAGCAGCACGAGCGGGATGATAGTCCTCCGGTGAGGAATTGCCGGTGACCCGGACGTGGACGCATCTCCAACTAGAAAATAAACATCGATAAAATTACATGAAGTTCATGCTTATTCTTAAAGGATATGTAAAATGAATAAATATTTTATATTTATTCATACAAACCTGCAGACTGAGCGGAGGGTATGGAAGTGACGGGAGTGGCCCCTGCACCAGACGAGAATGCACCACCTATAATTAGACAATCAAGTATCAGGTATATAAGTAATTGCAAAAAGAATGCGTATATCAATAATATAACATTCTAAATCAACATGTATACACTATAGGATATATAAACATACCTTCAGGTATATGATATATAAACATACCTGGAGGTGCGAGAGTGGCCTCTGTCCCTGATATAAGTACGTAAGAGCAAAAAGAATGTATGTATATTTATGATATAACATTCTAAATCAATATACATGCACTATATGATATATAAACATACCTGGAGGTGCGGGAGTGGCCTCTGTCCCTAATGTGGACGCATCACCAACAGCTAGACAATCAAACATTGATAATATAAGTAATTTTGACATGAACATGCATGTATATCTATAATATTACATTCAAAATGAATATGCGTGCAATATACCTGGAGGTGTGGCAAAGTCCACACGGAAGGAGGCATCCGAAGGGGTCTCCGGTCGGGGTGCAAAACCGGCCCTCTGAAGCTCCCTACGCAGCTCTCCGGGCGGCAGAACCGCTCTGCCTCTGCCTCTGCCGGTGCCGCGGCTGGAGCTCCTACCGCCCCTCGCTGCTCCCGTCATCGTCATCAAATTTAGATAAACGGTTCGTGGACGCATTAGACAATCATTACAAGTATTGACTATATATGCATAGATCGTAAAATATGAAGTAATAATATAACATTACTGATAACCTTTTTCGTTTCGTGGGCGCATTAGACATATCTACTTGGATTTCATCATCGATATCATTTCTAACCCACGTAACTTCATGATCAGCCGAAGAAAATCCGTCTTTCGAAACAGATGGTCGGAGCACTCTAAGTCTTCTCTCTTCTTCATCCTCATCGCCGTCCTCGAATTCTGGGACATCGTAGACATCCCTGGGTTTCCAACGGCATACGACACTCCATCCCGGATGCTTCAAACACTGTGAGTAGTGTACTTAGAACGCTTGGTTCGGAAAGATAAACGGATTTTCCTGACCGTAAAATCGAAGTGTGTTCACACTGGTCAATCCATATTCATCTTTCCAAGTCCCAAGATTGCTTCTCCACTTATCCGTATCGGTTCGCGTATCGTACCAAGTACACTGGAATATATAAAAGGGTTCTGATCGTCCGGGATAGTGGATGCCGAGTATACAATTTAAGTATCCATAATAAATCACACCATCCAATCCTACCGTCGCAATCCCACTATTCTGAGTGGTTCTAGATGTTTCTATGTTCTTAACTTCGAATTTGTATCCAAGGACACCGAATCCTTTATAATATGCAACCTCCATACTAGGAAATTGAGCTAAATATCTTGAATCACTCTCAAATGATGCAGACAAGTTCGGATCGTGGATCTAACAAAACAAATTTTACGACAAATACATAACGATATAAGTTTAGATTAAAACTGATAGCAATAACATGTTATTCGAATAACTTACATGATCTGCAACCCAATCGCAAAAATTATCCTGATGATATTTTTCCAATCGTTCATCGTTCCAATCAGGATGCCCCTCACGTACATCGTTAAAATGAATTCTGTTTTCGACAATAAATTATGACATTAATATTATATCATTTCATACACACGCAAACACAAATATAACAATTAATCCAAAAAAAACTTACTCTCTAATTTTTTCAAGACATGCGCAATTAAGCAAGATAAACCGGTATATCTTGTTGATAAACATAGTGTCTACCCTCTTATAATCGGTTTTACCATATGGCCCGTCTTGAATTCTTCGAGACCGGTTAAGTCTCGTCTCAATGGTCTCGTCCAGATAGCGGGAACAAAATGTGGTTGCTTCATCAAGAAAATAATCTTGCATGATAGAACCCTCTGGTCGATTTCTATTGCGTATATACTTTTTAAGAGTGTAGAAGTACCTAAAAAATATGTTGAATAAATAAATACGGGCATACAGGACAACAATAATTTTAAAAATTGCGCGAAACGAAAAATTCCACGTACCTCTCGACGGGATACATCCATCGATATTGTACCGGTCCGACTAACTTAGCCTCAGTTGCAAGATGAACCGTCAGGTGTATTATGATATCGAAGAATGACGGTAGGAAAATACACTCAAACTTGTAAAGTATCAACGCAATAGAATTTTCTAGTTTATCCAGTGTCACAACATCCAGTGTTTTAGCACACAACTCTCTGAAAAAACAACATAGGTCGTTGATTACTAGACCAACCGATTCGGGGAGAGAAGTCCTGAGGGCTAATGGAAAAAGGTGCTCCACGATAACATGGTGATCATGACTTTTTAGCCCATCGATCTTGACTTTCACAATTTTTATTTTCTTGCTGAATGATCCTGAGAAACCTGTGGGAACTTTCAAATCATGCAACACCTGCAGGAATCTTTTCTTCTCCGGTTGTGACATATGATAAGCGGCATTGGGAAGTACAAACTTGCCTGGTTTACCCGCTACCGGTTTAGGATGCAATTCACTTCTTATTTCCCAGTCCTGTAGATCCATCCGAGCATTCAGGCTGTCTTTCGATTTCCCGTCTTTACAAAGAAGCAAGTTGAGTATGTGCTCTGATACTCGCTTCTCTATATGCATGACGTCTAGACAATGACGCACTAAATTTGTTGACCAGTACGGAAGCTCGAAGAAAATGCTTAACTTATTCCAAAATGGTGGTTTGACCTGTTTTTTCGGATCCATCCCGACGGTCACATTATTGTAACCATCCCACTGAGCAGTTACGTCCTCTCCGGACAATGGGGCTGGAGGTACAAGAAGCTCCTGATGGCCATCAAAGTGAACAACGTCTAACCTGTAGGGATGGTCTAGAGGCAGGAAACGTCGATGGCCGCAATAACAAACCTTCCTGCTAAAATTCAAGAATTTTGATGTTGTGTGTTGATGGAAATGAAGACATGCTTTGTGACCATGTACGGACCAACTTGATAGCATTCCATACGCAGGAAAGTCATTAATTGTCCACATTAAAGCTGCACGCAGTATGAAGTTTGTATTTGTGTTTGCATCGTAAGTCTTTATACTATCAATGAACAAAGATTTTAAATCCTCGGTCAGAGGTCGGAGATAGACGTTGATATTGTTTACCGGTGAGTTTGGGTCGTCGATAAGAAGGGGCATCATAAAGTATGATTGGTCCATAGCTAACCAAGGCGACAGATTATAAATTATCATTACAACGGGCCATGTGCTGTGACTTCCAGCCATATAGTTGAATGGACAGAAGCCATCACTAGCCAGTCTGAGCCTGACATTGCGAGGATCGCTACTGAATATTGCGTGCCTCCTATCGAAATCCTTCCATGCCGGTGAATCTCTTGGATGGCTCATTTTTCCATCTTCACTTGGAGGAGCACGGTGATGCCAAATCATTGCCTCGGCTGTTTTCTTGCACCTGAATAGCCTCTGCAGCCTCTGTGTTATGGGAAAGTATCATGCTATCTTGACAGGTATATCGGGCTTCTTATCAGAATCTTTCGACTTATACCTGGCCTCTCCGCATGTTGAACACTCTTTCAAATCTGAATTCTCTTTCCGGTACAACACGCAATTTTTAAGACATGCTTGAATCTTCTCACACTTCAGACCCAAATCAGACATCATCTTCTGGGCTCCGTACCTGCTGTCGGACACGTTATTTCCCGGAGGCATAGAATCTTTCAAGAACGAAAGAAGCATTGTGAATGACTTGTTGCTCCATCCATTTAGACACTTAATCTGGAAAATTTGGACGAACCATGAGAGGGTGGAATACTTTGCATTCTCATAAATTGGTTTTCTAGCATCATTCATGAAATTTTCATATTTATCCGCACGTGGTCCTTGACCGGAAGGAATGTCATCTTCGGTATGAATAGATTCACCTAGGGCAGCCTCTACCATATCCTCCATTTCTTCTGATGGAAAGAAATTACCGTCTTCTTCTTCTGCCTTCTTCTCCGTCTTCTCCTTCTTCTTCAGCCGCATTATCGTCTTCTCCTTCTTCTTCTGCCGCATTACTGCGTTCTTCTCCTTCCTCGTGATATAGCCAAGTTGTATAAAATCTAGTAAAACCATATTTTATGATATGAAGCTCTGCCAATTCTACCTTCTGCCAGTACTTATTCCCACATCTATCGCACGGGCAGAGAATCTTCTCTATCACGATCTTATTATGTGCGCGTGCAAATTCAATAAAAGTAGCAACTCCTGCGACAAACTTAGGTTGCATACGTTGTTGCCAATCCACATACATCCAGTCCTTAACTCTGACGTACTCATGGGCCATGTTAGACTGTATAACATATAAATTGTAGGTTATGATAACTATATTGAGAAATCTACGAACGAGATGGTTACTGACAAAGGAGAAAATCCGTGTATATGCTTTGTGTGTGCGTTTGTCGTTGAAAAGAATAAATTATCGATAATCAAAGTTAGATTTGAGGATACTCATATATGAGAATATGAAAGTTTCATATTATCATCGAATATCATATATTGGTTTTAACTTGAACATCTTGAAATGATGCGTTTGTTGTGTATTCTTGTTGTATGTGTGTGTTTCGGCTGTCGGGGGTAAGGCTTCTATCCCATTAAGAATGTATAGAGCGAACACCCATTCGCTTGTGTTTTCAACCGTTTCGAGTAAATTTCGGCAGCACCTCCCCTCTGTTCTCCGAGTACACTGTAATAGAATAGATAATCATTTCAAAGTTGTGAAACAACGTTGAAATGAACATCTAATCTATCTTTGTACACGGAGAACCAGCGGAAAGGTACCGACGAACTATCTCGAAACGGATGAAAACACAAGTGAATGAAGGTGTTTGCTTTATACATTCCTAACTTGTCCAAACGGGACAAATCTGTCGGTTATCATACGATTGAATATTCTCATCACATAGACTACACGACGGTTGTTAGTATCGAGCTATACCGTCCGATATTTAACAACCTTCGTATAGTTCTATGTCACGACGAACATCTAACGTATGTTAACCGATAGACGGGGACTAAGTGGCGCTTCGAGTTTCATATATGAGTATCGATGAGAATATGAAAGTTTCATATTATCATCGAATATCATATATTGGTTTTAACTTGAAAAACGTACCGTTGAAAAAATTATTGTTCTCCACCTTGCACTCTCTTAACAATGGTATATGGATTAAATAACATGTAAGAGCTATCTATAACAACTCTAAACTTTCACCTGTTGGGTTCAACAAAAAGGTTTTTGATATAACAAACACAACCTTCCTCAATTTTTTTGGAGATATAAATCAAGGATAAGATAGATTTCAGATGGTGATAAAAATACCAAATTCTATCATTGTTGGGTTAATGTCAGAAGTTGTCAAAACAGAATTACAAAGTTGCAAAATGTAGAAGGCATTTATTTTGAGAGGCATAAACAGATTGTTCATATGACAGCTTCTCATTTTGAAAAAGCTTTTACTTCACAAAATATAAATGCAAAATTTGATTGCAGACATATCATTTCTAATATGATTTCAGACATATCAGGTTTAGGGTTAGAGCCGAGGGTTAATTTGGGTTAATTAGAGACTAGGGTTAATTTTGGTTAATTATTGATAATTTGAAAGGGTTAGGGTGTTGGTTAGGGTTAATTAGGTTAATTTGGGTAAATTTACTTGAAACAGCGCATTCTGCCTGTAACACCCGAGTTCACTTATACCAATTCCAGTTCCGTATTTACTTATCCGTGGTTTTTCTTGATTTGGCGTGTTTGGGTGCGAATGGTATTTCTACATATTACTGGGCTTTCGACCCGACCCGCTTGCTTGAACCTGTGTAACCCTCATTTATAGGTTACCTTGACTTGTTGCATGGACTAGTGCATTTCATAATTTAGTATGTACTGGTATTTGTCTTGTAACACATCTTTTGCATATAACAGTTTAAATCATGTAAAATAAATTAAAATTGCATTTCATGGCCTGCATGATACCCCTAATCCCGTGGTAGCGTCCTTGCATCGTGTTCTCGTCCCGTTCAATGAAACGGACGTGTTTGGACGACTACGCGCACGTACGTACGTCCGTTCTGGGAGTATACTTTTCTGTCGTAAAATCTTTCATTTTAAATTTTGAAGCTGGCTAGTAATCTTCTTATTTCAAATTCAAAATTTTGGACCCGACCCGGGCGTGTTTCTGGTATATTTTGTAGCCCGCTTAAATTCAAATTAATTATTTTTATTTGATTTATTTCTTGAAGATTTTATGTTAGTGATTTCGTAACTGAGTAAATCTTGAGGTTTAAAATCTTTTATACATTGCTTTATCACTGTTTCCCCAGCCAATCAAATTCTCTAAATAATTGCACAGGCCCCACCATTCTTTCTCTCGTCTCTCTCTCTCCCCCAAATCTTTCTTCTAAAAATCTCCTTCCACCAATCATAATCTCTTTTTCTAACCCCTGGGCCCCCTCGCGAGCACTCTCTCTCTCTCTCTTCTTTTTCTTCTTCTCTCTCTCTCTCTTCTTTCTCCATCCTCTTGCGCGCTCTCTCTCTCTTCTCGCGATTACTATGCGCTCCTCGAGTCGCGTCACCGCCTCTCCGCTACGCTCACCTCCCTTCTTCTATCTCTTTCTTCTGTTTTTTAAAACTCCCGAGCCTCCTCCTTCAACCCTCAACCCTCATCGCCTCTCTCGCACCCTAACCCTAATTCCACCACCTCCTCAACCCCAACCGAGCCTCGTCATCTCCTCTCCTCCCCTCCTCATCTCCTGCCCCGTCTTCCTCCTTTCCGAGCCCTCACCAAAGCCCGGCACAACCCCCAACTACTGCAAACCCAACCCCAGAAACCCTCGTCGCCGATGACTTCCTTCGCCTCGCGATCACCACCACCATCCTCCTCACCTCTCTCCGACCACCTACGCCACCATCACCCACACTTGCAGCCCCGACGAACCCATGCACACTGCTACCTTTCGCCGGGGAACCCACACGCCGGCAACCCTCGTCGTCGTCGCCGTTGCCGACTCCCCTGAAGTCCCAGAACCCATAGCCACAGTGAGACATTCTCCTTAGTCCTCTCTTTTTCTCATTCCTTGTGTTTTCCTTCTCTATATATTCACTGTTGTTTCTCGGTTGCCGGGATCCGACGTACCGACGACGATTCCGACAACCCAGCAAGGATACCTGACCCGCGTGATTCCATCGTGCGTTGTTTGGACTCATTCCGTGTACCGTGCGCACGTCGCGACGTATCCGCCGACGTGGGACGTTCCGTATTCATGTTCTTGATCCGTCCAGGCAAGCGAAACTTGCTACATGTTATTCTAAACTATTTATATGCTAAATTACTTATTTCCTGTTAAATCTCTAGTTAGAATTGAAAGAAATGGATTTCAAGTTAACCGTGTAAAGTTCCGTTATACATTTCATGATTCCAAACGTGAAACTTAATCTTGCATCTAATTATTTACATCTAACAATCACCTGTACATGATAGATCACATTGTTTATTGCTGTGATACCTTTTTCTAGTTTAGCCTATCAGACATCCATGTGCAACTTTAACCGGTCTAATTACAACTGCATTCATTAAACAGATTATACATGTCGTCGCATCCATGAATCACTCAATATTTATTAACCTGTTTTCAGCATTTACATCTACCATACTGTATTCACATTATGCTGACATTGTCTGTTAAACACAATTGATGACTGTACAGCTAAATAAATAAGATCTGCTTAATTGCTTAACTCATTGCTTAGATCATGTTGTTGATAACCATGCTTGATTATTATAACCCTGATTTTGCTACTTGTTTATGAGCACACACATGATATCTTTTACACCTTGACCTGACTCGCTACACACATATTGATTGACCCGACATTGTACCGTACACTACTTGACCTGACCTGATGTACCATGACTTGACCCGTTACTTGATCTCGTGTCTAATGCCAACAAACCTGACATGTAGCCCTCACGGACCGTTCCTGTTGTCTGTCCAGACAAACCTGCTCTTACCTGATCCTGTGTTGGAACTAGTTCTTGATTACTGAATACCTGACCTGACATACACAACTTGGGGGTATGGGGAAATCAAAAGTGTAAACTAAAGTGTAACTTAAAAGGGTATTACTTGATCCGTGGTCCCGGGGGGTAACGGGACAGAGCCATTCGTGACTCTTACATATTCTTGATCCGTGGTCCCGGGGGGTAACGGGACATATCCTTTGAGTTACATGGAGGATTACTTAAATTGATTTCAAAGACTTTAGAACAGAAAACCCAATAGAACAGTTTAGTTTACTCACTGCACACCACCCTTCACTGCCCTGATTTATGTTACCGTTACATATGCTTTTCATTCATAATAATATTTGCATTGCCTGTTACCCTGTTTATATTTTATTGCTTGATGACATGACGCGCTGACGTCTGTGTTTTGCATGGCCCAGATTCTTCTACCTTGTTGCTGACTGATCAGGAGTATTGCAGCTGTTAGACGAGCGGTAAAGTTCCTGTCGGTATGTAGTTTCACTTCCAGGTGTTTCTTTTACTGTATCTTTGGCTTCCGCATATTGTTATTTCTTGACTCTTTTACTCTGGCTTATGGACATGTACTAGATAGTTAGTTTACTTTCCTGTTCTTGATATCTCTACAGCCGTAATGTGACTATGGAAGGATTTTTCCTATCCACAGGTAGCATGGTTGGCTATGTCACGTGCCCATCTTAGCGTACTCTGGGAAGCGGGGCGTGACATGGTTCTTTTGGTATCAGAGCCTAGGATATAGGTTAATCGGGTTGATTCTTTTGTAGTTGGGTATTGGATCCAATACACGAATCAGAATACTCGTGATTAGGAACATGTCCTGCCACCTTGTTATCGTGATTGTTGAATCATATCCCTCTCTTGATCCTCTGTTCGGGCGATATGCAAACCACTTTGCATTTTGACCTGAAATCTTTTTGGTTCTCTATTGTTCCTTCCTGTTTCTTGATTCCGATACTAGGATTTGGGCAACTTGGGTGGAGTTATGTAATTGTGCCCATGAACTACAGCATGGTTACAATGCGGTACTCTATCTAAGTAACTTGGAGTCCCGGTCTTGATTCACTTCCATGCTCCATGATCGTTGTACTACCTTGTTCCTCTCGGTTTCATTGCTTACCAGTTATTGTTTCATCGCCAGCTTGAATCGTGTTTACCGTGGTTAACCCTCTTCAGTATCTTGACTTCGGATGAAGTCATCTTGGTATCTTACTCGTTCTTGTTTTTCCCCGCGTTAGGATTATTTGATCCTGGTGCATTTCCTTGTTTGTTGTTGTCTTGGGAATGGGGTTTCGCGGCACTTTTCACGCTCATATTGATTGTCAGGAAGGAAAGTGATTTTCCAGATTCCCGGACGTTCGAAAGTTGTATAAGCAGTTCTGTCGGCCCAGTCGAGTTAGGGCTAGGCCGACAAACAAGGTTCTTTCGTCAATGGCAGTGGATAAAGAAGAAGCGCCGGCTATATTTGAGAGTTTCATGGAAGTGTGAAGACATATCAGGTTTACCGCCGAAGCGAGACGTGGAGTTCGCGATTGATCTTGTTCCTGGTGCAACGCCAATCTCAAAGGCGTATTACCCGATGGCACCAGTGGAGTTGGAAGAAGTCAAGAAGCAGGTACTGAATTACTTGAGAAGGGTTGGATTCGCAACAATAACTCACCTTGGGGAGCTCCAGTTCTTCTAGTAAAGAAGAAAGATGACACAGGGAAGAAGTGCGTTGTTTATCGAGAATTAAACCGGGTGACTATTATGAACAAGTACCCGATCCCTCGCATTGGCAAAGGGTTTGAGCAGCTTAGTGGCGCGAGGGTATTCTCGAAGCTGGATTTGCGGTTCGGATATCATCAGGTCCGAGTTAAATCAGAAGATATTAGACTGCGTTCCGAACTCGGTATGGATATTACGAGTATTTAGTGATGCCATTCGGAGTCACGAATGCACCGGAGATATTTATGGACTTGATGAACCGAATCTTTTCACCATTCTTGGACCAATTTATAGTGGTGTTCGTTGATGATATTCTGGTCTACTCAAAGGAGTATTGAAGAGCGTGCATAACACTTGAAGATCACACTGCAAACATTGAGGCAAGAAAGATTGTATGCTAAGATGAGCAAGTGCAAGTTTTGGCTTGAAGAAGTAAAGTTTTGGGACATATCGTAGCTGGAGATGGAATCACCGTTTACCCAGGGAAGATTGCAGCAGTCCAAGACCGGCCGATCCCGAAGAACGTTGCAAAGATCTGAAGTTTCTTGGACTTGCAGGATACTTTAGAAGGTTCGTGAAGAAATTTTGCTTGTTTGGCAGAGCCTCTGCCCAAGCCTATGCACAACACAGTACCATTTGTGTGGACGATTAAGTGTGCGTCATCCTTTGAGGCGTTGGAGCAAGCTTTGATAACCGCTTTTGTTTGAACCGTGCCAGACAATTCCGGAGGATTGGTGTTTCGCAGCAACGCATCTGGGAAAGGATTGGGATGTGTATTGGTACAACATGAGAAGAATTACCCAACTCATGACTTGGAGTTAGCAGCTGTGATTCTCACTTTGGAGATTTGGAGACACCACTTATTGGGCGTAAGGGGTCGAAATATTCACCGATCATAAAGGCCTAAAGTACGTGTTCGCTCAGAAGGAGCTAGTTGTGAGACAGCGAAGATGGTTGAGGCTGACGGCTGACTATGATTTCGATCTTAAGTACCATCCGGGAAAGGGTTAGAGTTGTACCGGATGCTTAGTCGGTTACCAGCAATTCAGATGTTGACTGCACGGAAGTAATTTATCGAAGACGTTCGAAGATTCGATTTGGAGGTTGTGCTACCGCATTCGTCGGGACAGTTGAAGCAGCTGCAAGTACATTCGTCGTTGATCGAGAATATTAAAGCAGCGCAATCGCAGGACCCTAGATTGCAAAAGTTTCGAGAACAGGTTGAAGTCGGACTACGAACAGATTTATGGATCCACGAAGATGGTACGTTGAGCTATGGTAGCCATTTGTGTGTGCCAAAGGGGGGTATTCGTAAAGAACTTATAAAGGAGGCACACAGTTCAGCTTATTCCGTACATCCTGGAAGCACGAAGATGTACCGAGATTTACGGCAGCATTTCTGGTGGGAAGGCATGAAACGGGAGATTGCTTACTTTGTGGCAAGGGACTTGGTGTCAGCAAGTTAAGGCTGAAGATCTAGGAGTTGTTGGTTTATTGCAACCACTTCCGATTCCTCAGTGGAAGTGGGAACTTATGACCATGAATTTCGTGACAGCTCGACCGTGGAATCCAAAGGGCAACAATGCAGTTGGGTGATTGATGATCGTTTGACCAAGGCAGCTCATTTCTTTCCTTTTCAGGTTGGTCAATCAGCTGAGACTGTGGTAGAGCGATACATTCAGGAAATCGTAAGATTCCATGGAGTGCCGGTGAGCATCGTGTCCGACCGGGACACTCGTTTCTTATCACACTTTTGGAGGAGCTTACAAGGAGGTTTGGGGACTCGATCGAAGTTTATCACAGCTTATCATCATCAAACAGATGGCTAGTCGGGGAGAACGATCCAAACTCTTGAAGATGCGTTGAGAGCTTGCATGTTGGACTTCAAGGGGGTTATGGGAGGATCATCTACACTTGGTGGAGTTTTCTTACAACAACAGTTTTCAGGAAACTATTCAGATGGCCCCATTTGAAGCTTGTATGGGCGCAAGTTTCGTTCACCTGGGGTTGGGACGATGTCGATGAACGAAGATTGTTGGGACCAAATTTGGTTGTGCAAACAGTTGAGTAGGTTAATACTATCAGGAAGCATGTGAAGGCAGCACAAGACAGACAGAAGAGTTGGGCAGATAAGTGAGAAGACCTCTAGAGTTCGCCGTTAGTGGTTTGGTATTCTTGAAGGTATCACCGACTCGAGGGGTGATCCGTTACGAAGTCGAGGAAAGTTTAGTCCTCGATTCATTGGACCTTTTAAGATTTTGGGGCGTATTGGAGAAGTGGCGCATCGTTTGATGTTACCGAAATCTTTGGAGAATGTTCATGACGAGTTTCTTGTATCTCAACCCTGTAGGTATGCTCGAGATGAAATACATGTATGGGATCTTTCGGAGATGACTGCACGAGAAGATTTAACCTTTGAGAAGCGACCAATGTCAATTGTGGATCTAAGAGAAAGGTTCTTATGAACAAAGTTATCCATCTTGTGCTTGTTCTTGGAGAAATCGCTTGCATGGAGAACCAAATTGGGAACGAGAAGATGAAATCCGGTAGAACCTTCCACATCTATTCTTGAAATCTTTTGTTTGTTTATCCTATCTTGTTCTTGGAATTTCGAGGACGAAATTCTTTTGTACTTGGGTATAATGTAACACCCGAGTTCACTTATACCAATTCCAGTTCCGTATTTACTTATCCGTGGTTTTTCTTGATTTGGCGTGTTTGGGTGCGAATGGTATTTCTACATATTACTGGGCTTTCGACCCGACCCGCTTGCTTGAACCTGTGTAACCCTCATTTATAGGTTACCTTGACTTGTTGCATGGACTAGTGCATTTCATAATTTAGTATGTACTGGTATTTGTCTTGTAACACATCTTTTGCATATAACAGTTTAAATCATGTAAAATAAATTAAAATTGCATTTCATGGCCTGCATGATACCCCTAACCCTGTGGTAGCGTCCTTGTATCGTGTTCTCGTCCCGTTCAATGAAACGGACGTGTTTGGACGACTACGCGCACGTACGTACGTCCGTTCTGGGGGGTATACTTTTCTGTCGTAAAATCTTTCATTTTAAATTTTGAAGCTGGCTAGTAATTTTCTTATTTCAAATTCAAAATTTTGGACCCGACCCGGGCGTGTTTCTGGTATATTTTGTAGCCCGCTTAAATTCAAATTAATTATTTTTATTTGATTTATTTCTTGAAGATTTTCTGTTAGTGATTTCGTAACTGAGTAAATCTTGAGGTTTAAAATCTTTTATACATTGCTTTATCACTGTTTCCCCAGCCAATCAAATTCTCTAAATAATTGCACTGGCCCCACCATTCTTTCTCTCGTCTCTCTCTCTCCCCTAAATCGTTCCTCTAAAAATCTCCTTCCACCAATCATAATCTCTTTTTCTAACCCCTGGGCCCCCCCGTGAGCACTCTCTTTCCTCTCTCTCTCTCTCTCTTCTTTTTCTTCTCCTATCTCTCTCTCTCTTCTTTCTCCCTCCTCTCGCTCTCTCTCTCTTCTCGCGATTACTGTGCGCTCCTCGAGTCGCGTCACCGCCTCCCCGCTACGCTCACCTCCCTTCTTCTATCTCCTTCTTCTGTTTTTTAAAACTCCCGAGCCTCCTCCTTCAACCCTCAACCCTCATCGCCTCTCTCGCACCCTAACCCTAACTCCACCACCTCCTCAACCCCAACCGAGCCTCGTCATCTCCTCTCCTCCCCTCCTCATCTCCTGCCCCGTCTTCCTCCTTCCCGAGCCCTCACCAACGCCCGGCACAACCCCCAACTACTGCAAACCCAACCCCAAAAACCCTCGTCGCCGATGACTTCCTTCGCCTCGCGATCACCACCACCATCCTCCTCACCTCTCTCCGACCACCCACGCCACCATCACCCACACTTGCAGCCCCGACGAACCCATGCACACTGCTACCTTTCGCCGGGGAACCCACACGCCGGCAACCCTCGTCGTCGTCGCAGTTGCCGACTCCCCTGATGTCCCAGAACCCATAGCCACAGTGAGACCTTCCCCTTAGTCCTCTCTTTTTCTCATTCCTTGTGTTTTCCCTCTCTATATATTCACTGTTGTTTCTCGGTTGCCGGGATCCGACGTACCGACGACGATTCCGACAACCCAGCAAGGATACCTGACCCGCGTGATTCCATCGTGCGTTGTTTGGACTCATTCCGTGTACCGTGCGCGCGTCGCGACGTATCCGCCGACGTGGGACGTTCCGTATTCATGTTCTTGATCCGTCCAGGCAAGCGAAACTTGCTACATGCTATTCTAAACTATTTATAAGCTAAATTACTTATTTCCTGTTAAATCTCTAGTTAGAATTGAAAGAAATGGATTTCAAGTTAACCGTGTAAAGTTCCGTTATACATTTCATGATTCCAAACGTGAAACTTAATCTTGCATCTAATTATTTACATCTAACAATCACCTGTACATGATAGATCGCATTGTTTATTGCTGTGATACCTTTTTCTAGTTTAGCCTATCAGACATCCATGTGCAACTTTAACCGGTCTAATTACAACTGCATTCATTAAACAGATTATATATGTCGTCGCATCCATGAATCACTCAATATTTATTAACCTGTTTTCAGCATTTACATCTACCATACTGTATTCACATTATGCTGACATTGTCTGTTAAACACAATTGATGACTGTACAGCTAAATAAATAAGATCTGCTTAATTGCTTAACTCATTGCTTAGATCATGTTGTTGATAACCATGCTTGATTATTATAACCCTGATTTTGCTAGCTGTTTATGAGCACACACATGATATCTTTTACACCTTGACCTGACTCGCTACACACATATTGATTGAACCGACATGGTACCGTACACTACTTGACTTGACCTGATGTACCATGATTTGACCCGTTACTTGATCTCGTGTCTAATGCCAACAAACCTGACATGTAGTCCTCATGGACCGTTCATGTTGTCTGTCCAGACAAACCTGCTCTTACCTGATCCTGTGTTGGCATTAGTTCTTGATTACCTAATACCTGACCTGACATACACAACTTGGGGGTATGGGGAAATCAAAAGTGTAAACTAAAGTGTAACTTAAAAGGGTATTACTTGATCCGTGGTCCCGGGGGGTAACGGGACAGAGCCATTCGTGACTCTTACATATTCTTGATCCGTGGTCCCGGGGGGTAACGGGACAGAACCACTCTTGGTTCACATATTCTTGATCCGTGGTCCCGGGGGGTAACGAGACATATCCTTTGAGTTACATGGAGGATTACTCAAATTGATTTCAAAGACTTTAGAACAGAAAACCCAATAGAACAATTTAGTTTACTCACTGCACACCACCCTTCACTGCCCTGATTTATGTTACCGTTACATCTGCTTTTCATTCATAATAATATTTGCATTGCCTGTTATCCTGTTTATATTTTATTGCTTGATGACATGACGCACTGACGTCTGTATTTTTCATGGCCCAGATTCTTCTACCTTGTTGTTGACTGGTCAGGAGTATTGCCGCTGTTAGACGAGCGGTAAAGTTCCTGTCGGTATGTAGTTTCACTTCCAGGTGTTTTTTTTACTGTATCTTTGGCTTCCGCATATTGTTATTTCTTGACTCTTTTACTCTGGCTTATGGACATGTACTAGATAGTTAGTTTACTTTCCTGTTCTTGATATCTCTACAGCCGTAATATGACTGTTGAAGGATTTTTCCTATCCACAGGTAGCATGGTTGGCTGTGTCACGTGCCCATCTTAGCGTACTCTGGGAAGCGGGGCGTGACACTGCCTATATGAATGATTAAGTTTGTATAATCTTCACACACATGTTTTCATATATGCTGGCCATCTTGAGGATGCATGTAATATTTTTATTTTCCTCTCAAATTGTAATTTGCATATATCATGAAATCTTGTCCGTGGGAAAATGTTTAGGTTTAGGGTTAGAGTCCAGTATCCACTCCAGTTTATTGCAGAACCAAGCAAAATTGTTGAATCAAGACTTGCACTACACACTCACCATTTTGACTCTTCCACTCTTACACCTATAGGCACACCTTTTTTCAACCTAATAATAAGTTAGCAGCCAACACGTCGACATTCGCTCTAGTTACAGTTTTCCGATAGAATCTCGCTCCTCGCTCCATGGCCAATATTCCTGTCATACATCAATCCATGGCCCACGCCTACAAACAAAGTGGGGGCACAGAGAAATGATGCTCTATATAGACTTACAAAGGGAATGTACAGGGTCAACATGCATTATGCAAAGCTTTTTCGTAAAGTTGGGAAATATTTTTCCTAACATAAAGAGGTGCCAAGGATGTTAATTCTACTCTCGTTTGTCTTATTTCCAAAAAGGCAAACTGTCGCTCCATCATCGATTATAGGCCTATAAACCTTTGTAATTTTCTATACAAAATTTTCATTATCCCCAACCCCAACCCCAACCCCAGCTCCAGCCCCAGCCGAATCCCAACCCCAGCCCCAGCCCCAGCCGAACCCCAACCTTAACCCTAACCCCAACCCCAGCCGAACCCCAACCCCAACACCAACCCTCAATCGAACCCTAACCCTAACCCCAACCCCAACCGATGCCTAACCCTAACCCTCATCGGTACCCAAACCCTGAACCCTAGCCCAAAAATCATCAAAATTATGTTTAATTGGAGATTTACTAACCTGTAGGCGGTGGAGGAGACGACGGAGACGCTCGATCGGTGATCGACAACGCACGCAATCGGCGACGAGGAAGAACGAGGGCGATGGCGGCGACGAAACGGAAGGCGATGGCGATGACGAGAACGGCGACGAGAAAACTGCGACGCGGCGGGAACGAGAAATTTGGGGATTTTGGGAATTTTGGGAACGCGTGAGAGAGATGGCGTAGGGCATTTCTGTGCCTTTTTAATTAAATTCTCATTTAGATGCCCCTACGGATTAGTCCGTAGGTCATTGGTTTGCGGCTCCGTAGGGGTAAATAACAAATTACGATTTAAAATTTTTAAATTAAAACGTCGGGCACCGTAGGGACAACCGTCGGGCCATACGGATTAGTCCGTAAGGCCAAAATAAATCTTCCCCTACGAATTTCATTATCCGTAGGGGCAACCCTTAAAATTTATTTACACAAACATAACCTTTTCTTGAAATTTAAGTATTAATTATGCGCACTTGCAAATTTCCAAAACAAAAAGAAATTTAAAAGATAATGATAAGAAATAAATTCAAAAATAAATATTAAAAATATTTACAATGATTTGAAAAATATTTGTACAAAATTAAAATTGAAATATATAAAAATAAAAAAATATTTACAAGGTTTAAGGACCCAAAAATAAAGACTATTGTAATAATAAGTAAATGCTAAAAACGGTTTGAAATTAATTCTTTTTAATATTCAGTTTGTCAAAAATAAAAAAATAAAATTATTTCAAACTCCTGCAAATTTGTTAAATCCGAAAATAAAAAAATTAAATGATTATCAAAGATTTATTAATCCAAAAATTAAAACCAAAAATTTACAGATTTACAAAAATTTAATAAATAAAAGGTTAAAAGATTCGAGAAAAAATATCATATATCTATTTTTTTTATAGACGTGCGGAATACTAGAACAAAAAATATTTAAAATTTTTAAAAAATGAATTAACTCTTAAAATCTTTTTTAAACCAATAAATTAATAACAAATTAGGCTAATACAACACAGATATGTGTAAATCACAAAATACAAACTCCATTTATTTTTGGATATTTTTGGATCGATATCTTATTAACTTATTAATGCTTAATAAATATTAGTAATTAATATCATATTCAAGATTAAATTAATTAGGATCTCAGGCCTACTTTGAATTGGTGAATAACAACCAAAGACTACAAAGCTAGCAACACAAACTTTTGATATCCAACTCTCATCTTTATTTTTCTTTTTATTATTGGTGTTTAGGTTTTTAATTAATCTTCACGTTCTATTCATGGCTTCTTCTAAAGATATATAAGATAAGAAGATAAAGCTCACGAGCTCTGATGGCGAAGAATTCTTGGTCGAGGAGGCCGTTGTCTTCCGGTCACAGACAATCTGACATATAATCGAAGACGACTGTGTTGATGGTGGAATCCCTATCGATGTGAACGGCGACATCCTTGGAAAAGTCATAGCGTACTGCGAGAAACATGTCGATTCTTTGGCGGAGGATGATCTTGAGTCGTGGGACGCTGAATTCGCAAAGGTGCATGTCGATCTTTCTGTCCTCTACGAGCTTCTCACGACAGCATACTATCTGGATATCATGAATCTAGTGGAACTGCTTTCCCAGGCCGTGGCTGACATGATGAAGGGCAAAACTGTGGAGCAACTCTGCAAACTTAACTTTTCGACGTATCAAACGACGACTTCTCTCCCGAAGAAGAGGAAAGAGCATCCGAGGAACAATTCGTGGGATTTTTGATTCGTTCGTATTTCTTTTGGTTTAATTTGTTCGGTTTTTAATTTCTTATAGGAAGACAGACATGGTAGTTATTGGTGTTATTATTCTTTCTAGGTCTGCAAAATATTATCAAATATTTCAGTCAGTTTATTTTTTATCCTTTTCAAGTCCAATTATTATATGTAAATTTTAGTTTTTTTATATTTAAAATCAACCTCCTTCCACGTTCAACTTGCGAGAGGAAATTGATACCCGCTGAGCTAAGCCCAAATAGTTTATATGTAATTTTTTGTAGGATCTTAATTTTGTAAGAGACAAAATCTCTCCTCATCATAACCTTTTAAATTTAAATTCAAATTCAAGGTGCACAAGTTTATCTTGTTATGCTCCAAAATACTCATCCTATATTTGGAAGTTAGTTGTGCGTGTTTTCAAATAAATAATATATATAGGGATTTCAAAACCGGGACTTTGATCGGTGTTTATAGTTTGGAGGAAATTTAAAAGAAGGCTTAATTCCAAAATATCTACCAAATTCTTTGTCTCGGTTACGAGAACTATCAAATTCTCTCAAAAGTATAAGAAACTGTCAAACTTTGAAAATTTGATGATAGTTCCCTGCAATTATTGCTGATGTGATATCTTACTTATCATAGTTTATCGCAGAGTATGAAGGTTTTGTGGTAGCTAGTTTCATATAGTTTTGAAAGTTTTGTTGTAGTTTTTTTTGTGTATTTAATAAGAATTTGATAGTTCCTCCTAACTAGGCCAAAGTAGTCGTTAGTTTTTGTTTTTTTTTAATTAAGCCTTAAAAGAAAAAAAGAACAATTCAAAGTGAATATCCATAAAAAAATATATAGAGTAAGCTTTTATCTTTCCTATTGATGACATGACTTTATTTTGAATATATTGCTTATTCGAACTTAGCTAATAAGTATTTTAAGATTTTGTTGTAGATGCCAGAAAAAAAATATGATAAATCTTAAAAGACTTTAATTTATAACATGACGAACATATTTCAAAAGGTTTTCTTATTCTATACTATGTTGTTGAGCATGGATGGATCGAACTAGCTACATCTAATCATAGACTCTACTAAATCTAAATCTCGTGAGGGGAAAGTAAATTCCTACATTAATTTACATGAGAAGCGTGGATCTCATCTTTGCAACTTCGGGATCGTTGACTGTTCTTCTCTACGATGATCCACTGAAACAGTCATGCCTCTTCACGAACAACTCCCTTAATTACAAAAAGGACATCCCGGATTTGGTAGAGGGTTGATTTTTGCAATTGGAGATTTACTCATGTACCATTTCAGATTCCGTTTTCACTTTTAATAATTATATTTATTCAAATTAAAACACAAATTTAAGGAAATTAGTTTTAAAAGTAAAAAAATAGATTTATATTCTTTTATAAAATCTAGCTAAATTAGCGTAATTAATTCATAATTTTCAATTTAAAAAGTTCATTTACACATCTAAAATAATCAAGTGGAATTAGATCATAGAGAATTAAATATAACTTCAATAACATTGTACTTTATATTAAGAGAATAATATTATTTTGTTAAATTACTTTGCAAATAGATTGAATTATGTTATATAACACAATATAATTAACGAGTTACGAAATGAGTTTTTTTCAATAGTGATCCCAAGTTAGAAAACCCTCCCTTGGAATTGAAAACCCTAACTATGGAGAAGGAGGAGATGAGAAGAAGCGCGGACTCAGCATCAGAATCTGAAATTGGTGGAACTAGCCATGATATAAATTAAAAGATTTAAACTTACCAAATCTCTATATTAACCCAACTTGTATTAATCTTCCAAAACAGAAATCAATCTTTTTCAAAACTAATTATAATGTGTAAACAAATATTTCCCTTCTTCTCTAATAAACTTTAATATCTTAAATATTTTTTGGTAAGATAATAAAGATAGACGTGCTGGAGGAGTATAACCAGAAGTCGTGGACACCGATCACGCTCGAAGAATTCCTCAAGAATATTGTTAAGGGCGAACATAGTGACAATGATGAGGAAAATGACTTATCAGAAGACACCGAAGACCGTGTAGCAAGTTGCCACATGGTCTCTCATTCGTCGTTATATGACGAAGAAACTCACTCAACGTCAGAAAACAAGGCAGAGAAACCGGGGGCAGAATCAGCGCTAAAATTCTCGGAACTGCCAGAAAACCCGATCAAGAAGCTGTTAAATGAAGCTTTTCAAAAAACAAAGTCGACCGAGAACACGAGACAGCCATATATGAAAAGGCTAAGCATCAGCCTCAGGATAAAAAAGCTGCGACGAGGATGAGTCGTAAAGTATTCCGACCAAACCAAAGCATACCTGCTACAAATAAAAGCATGATCAAAACAGAAAAACGGTTCGCCAAGGCCATGTCAATAGGGATGAAGCTGCCACCCCTCATAAAGAACGCTCTCGGGGTCATATACCTCGATGGAAAAGAATCGCATCCAAATTACTGCTTATATCATCGGAGGGTCACCCATCCATCTAAGAATGCGGTCCTTCAAGAAGTGGTGGCAAGAATACATTGCCCATCAAAAACACTTCAGGAGAATGAAGCGCGCAGCTCGCGCTCGTAGACATCAAAATAGTGGGATGAACACACCTGAAGAAACGACTGGCAACTGTTATATGGTTAGTACCAGTTCGGAAGAGAGAAAACCCTAAGTTTTTACATTCGGGAGCAATTCTGAGGACGAAACAACCCTCGGCCCTCTCTTCAAAGACCCCGCCTCCGAAAAAGAAGAGGAGGAGAAGAACTGCAAGAATATTCAGCCGCGTTACTGCACGCTGCCTGAGAAAAACCTCGGATCTACAAACAAAGGTTCGAGCAAAAAATACAAAGGGAAAGGAAAAATCTCTGAGGAAATTGCCCTCGATGAAGAAGCAGTCAAAGAGCTCGCAGCAATGGACCCATCTAAGAAAAACAAGATGGATTATAACGTCCTATCACATCTGAGAAAAATACCCTCACAACTGAGCATATTGGATGCTCTCCTCCTGTCCAAAGAGGTATGAGATTCCTTGATCAAGGCATTACAAGAGCCAGATCAGTTCCAAGGTTTCTTCGCAGAGGAGAAGATGAAAAATGAATTGGCAGAGATCCACACGGCTGACATTACATTTAGCGATGAAGATCTCTGTGACGTATAACGTGCGAACATAATCGCCTGTTATACGTCACTGTTAGTTGTATGTATTCCCTAGAGGCCATTATTGTACATGATTGTATATTATAGTGGATACTTGGACATATATAGAGAGGACTTTCTTGCTCGACATGATAGTATGCTATCTGGTTGCTCTTTATCTTAACATGTATACCTGTATCTTATACTGTTTCTCTCATTACATGTTGATAAAGTCCTTAGGATGTGTACTTGACTACCAGGAGTATGATGGAGATCATACTAGTGGGACCAGGGTAGTCGACACGTACATCCTTTAAATGTTCCTAGTCGAGAGAGTATCGAGACGGGGCATCAATATTCCAGAGTAGACTAGCGTATACGTTTCTTGACCCATTTTATGGGCGATGGATGATCCCACATCCATTGGTGTTTGACATCAAAGATTGTATACGGTGCTCAGTGGAGACTGGGTACACTGAACAGGATTCGCCGAGAACTCCTAGATAGTATTATACCTATCGTCAGATAGCAGTTCTCTGGTGACACTGGTACAAGTTAGTCTGTAGACCCGAGATCGTCATAGAGTCTTGTGTGATTCCCACTGTGCTTTGATTTCCACCCTACCACGTTCAAAAGAGCGTGCAAACAGATGGTTTTTAGGTACAGTCCCGAGTCACATGGAGGCAATGAGCGATAGGAGGGGTTTCGTCTCTCCCGGTGTTGGGGGTTGATGTTGCGCTGTGCTCGATTGGCCATAACAGGAAATCTCTGGCCAGGGTTGCTGAGATTTACTAGTAAGTATTATCAGTAGTTTATCGAACCGTTATGAGCCTCATATCGGCATGACTTATCAAGCTATTGGGGTCTGACGTTTACCACCCCAGGCTAGATATGCGACATATCAGACGAAGAGACCGGACTGTACGGTAGTGTTACTTATTGGATTCACGGAAGTATGAACAAGCTTGCTTGTTGATCTTCTGTTCGCACAATACTCGGGTAGCCGTTACATCCAGTTAGTACTGCCGACGGCTTGTGGGTGACTAATATGATCATCACCTACTGCCGGCGTATTGACGAGTCTTTAGGGTCCTACACAGAGGTTTCCTGGCTCAAGCGAAACGAAGTAGGGCACATATGTGAAATGTGCGGGACCGAGATTAATATGTGTATGTGATACTGTATTCTAATCTCGCGATATTTGATATCAGTCGGTTATATGAGATATAGCCGGTTTATTGAATCAAGTGTTGATTCGATAAGATGATATAAATGATATTAGTCGGTTATATGTGATATAGCCGGATTATTAAATCAAGTGTTGATTTAATAATTTAATATATAATTATATATTTGATATATTAATATATGTTAACTAATATTAGCTCACTTAAGAATTTCTTTTCTACTTTTACATTTAATATATATGTGATATATATTAATGTATTCTCTTTGCATCATGCTTGATGATACATTGTACATAGGTGTATGAGACTCATACCATACTTAAGATAATTAGGGTGATTATTTATTTAGGGAATAAACAAAATTAAGTGGAAATTGGCATGGGTTGGATGCTTGTAGAAACTTGTGGAAACTATTGACCCAGTCCACTAATTTTGTTTTACTCTAAATATTTATTAACCCAACCATTATCTTTAGTTATGGGTAAGTCTCTACAAATATCATTTTGTGATATTTTCTCACCCATGGTTGCCATTATTCACCACTTCATTTTCTTCTTCATCTCAATTTAGCTCTCTAGGTTTTCTTGAGGTGAAGAAAGAGAGAGAGAGAGAAATAATTCTAAAGCGAGCAAAATTTCTACTTCATCAATCTATATCAATCTAGCCATTTAGTGTAGGTTGTTTGCTTCACTAATTCTCAATTAGTGAAGAGATAACTTGAGTTGGAGATTTCTCGACGTAGATCATTTTCGGCCTTGAAGATCTTTAAGCAAGCTTGTTCTTTTCGCCCAGTGGAGCCTAACGAGAGTCCGGAAGACTACCACTTGGAGCTAAGGGACAACTACACAGAGCTTTAGAAGTGAAGGACCGGTCTACAAAAGTTGTATTCCTTATTTATTTAGAGTAAAGTTGTTTACTTGTTTAGTTAAAACCTAATTCTCTAGTTAGATCCTTGGTTTGGGTTGCTTTGCTCTCTAGATTTTTTAAATTTTCATACCCGATGCCTTATAAAACCTAGTGAGAGTGCTAAGGAACCCTACAGTGGTATTAGAGTCAGGCTAGAGAATTATACGATGTGTTAGAATTACGAAACAGAAACAACTCCGAAAACTGGAATCCGAAACCCTAGTTTCTGTCAAGTTTTTTAAAGTCCTATAAAAAAAATTTAAACAAGTGCAGAAAGTTAGTTATGATGTATCTAGAACACCAGAAAAATTTGAGGCAAAACACTAAAATTATGGCCAGCACATTGTCTAAAAAATCGGCCTCACCTTTTTTTTCTGTAGCAAAAAACCTTGAATTTTTTTTGGTGTTCTGATCTCATGGTTTTAGGGTTTCAGGTTATGTTTGTTTTTGCCAAGATTGCATGTGATGTTATCTTTCTGTAGTGGCAATACGGAGTGTTTCGTAGTCGTATTTTAACATCGTTTCGGGTTTCATATTGATATATGAAACAATATTTAGAATTCATAATAATTAGTTTTGTGAAAACTAGGTAGTGTTCTGTAAATCTAGCGATTTGGTCTCTTTTGATCGGTTGCCCTGGGGTTTTGTTTCGGATCAAAACTCCGTCGCAATCTCGTATAGTACGCGAACGCTCGCCGGGTAACACTACTAGTTAACCACGCCCCATAGCCCCAGCCAAGTGACTGTAGGGGAACCCCGTAGCCAAAAGCATCCGTCCGGGTGCTCGCGGCCGTGGTGTTCCGCCTAAGTGCACTTCATCGACGTTATCGGGGTGCGGCCGTCTACTAAAGTTTCCGACGAGCATTCAATCATTTATCGGGAATCTTGTTGAATTACCCGACTGGTTATTGAAAAGTGTTTTCAATTCGAGGCAAAAATGCGAGGTTTATAATGTTAGGCATGAAATCCGGAGTATGTGATATTCCGGGTTTATGATGTCTAAGGTGGTTGCGGATTCTAATTATTGTAGTTTTCATTTCTTTTCTACGACCGTAAGTGTAATATATAGGGTATCGCCGGTCTCGTTGCTATACGTCAACGACAATTGGGATACACATATTTACTTACGTTGATGACATGCGATGTTATGTGTTGCTGTGATATGTTATATTGGATCGTCGTGTTTGAATAGCATGAGATGGAAGTTTTTTGCATGAGATGAGAGTTTTTCATTTTCATTCATGTAAAAACTTGTATGTAATATTCTTTTATTGGGACACTTCCGGGTTTAGGATGATGTAACCATTGATGTATATTATTTACTTTTTCGCATTAGGATAGACCCAAGACGGAGAGCACAAGTAACCGGGTTCTAGAGTCTAGTGGGATGCCATCTCGAGGAGTCGAGACCGGGCATCCTAACTCTAAAATTGGCGGGGTTGCTTGCCTCTCTCGTAGGGGTCTAGGGATGTGGGTTTGGTTATTTATCACGACCGTGGAATCCGTGTTTTTTTACTGGCTTAATTTAAAACACGAACCTCCTAGTGTTTACCGTCGAAAACCGGGAAGACAAACATCTAACCTGAATTTGGGGGTAGATGTTATTTGGGCTTATCCGTCCACCTCTCCGAAGATGCCAAGTTGATTTATGGCACCGTGCATCGGAGGTTTGGACGGATGCGGCCGTTGTAGTAGATTTCGTCAGATTCCCCCTCGTTGGCGAGGGTTATTTTTTATTGTGGGGACGCTCTTCCCTATAGACAAAAGCCCCTGCATTTAATTACGTTACTGCGTAGCGATAACCACTTTCTCCTGCTCCAGATGTTCACTTCGTGTCGTGTGTGTTTGTTTTGTTTTAGGTTCCCCGTGGATTGTATACGGAGACTAATTTATGTTGTCGCCCGTAGGGCGGGGATTAGTCCAAATCCGTATTTTCTTAGATTTGGATTTTGTTTGATTTAAGAATCGTTAATCTCGTTTGAGATCAAGATCAACTTAAATGTTTGTTAAGGATACATTAGTCTAAGTTTTAGACTAAGATCTACTTAACGGGGGTTCAGGATCACTTTTACTCCAACGAAAGAGCATTTGGGTTCTATCGTTTTAGTTTAAGGACATTACGGTCCATTGGGTTTAAGGACATAACAGTCCATGTTTAAAGACATCATAGTCCATAGAGTTTAGTTTAGGGATGTTGCAGTCTATTGGGTTTAAGGACATCATAGTCCATGGAGTTTAGTTTAGGGACGTTGCGGTCCATTGGGTTTAAATACATCATAGTCCATGGGGTTCTGGCTTATCAGTTTGAGGGTGTGCTAAGAGTTATTGGTTATTGGGACCCTCCACCTCTCTGAAAACGTTGAAGAATTACAACGACATATATCAGAGGTGTGGAGAGATGTACCCTTGAAACGGATTCCAAATCGAGGAGTTATCAGTTCTGAGCGTAGAGGCTCGGTTTTTTGGGAGATTTAATCTCAGAAGGAACTTAACTAATTTTAGGTTGGAGTTGGTTCCTTATAGTGTTAAACACTAATGTACCTTTAATGCTCACGTGCTCCTACGTGATGCTTTTAGGCAGTGTTAAACACTTAAAGTCGAAGGCGCTCATGTGTGGCACGCAAGACTCTAAAGCAGTGTTGAACGCTGGAATTTGGGATTGCTCACGTGTTACACGTGATGCTCTTGAAAGTTGGCGCTGTTTCTTTGGCGTTATTCTCTTGTTCCTTTCATAAATGTTGAGCCCTATTAAGGGTCACATGGGATCACGTGAGGCGCCCCCAAAATGGGAACTATTTTAGGTTTATTCTCTTTTTCTTGTGGAAGTGCTAAACACTTTTTAGGGGGTTACGTGGGATCACGTGAGGCACCAAAAATGGTAGCTGTCTTTAGGTTTATACCCTTTTTCTTTTGGAAAGTGCTAAGCACTTTTTAGAGGGGTCACGTGACCTGATCTCAGTTGTACTTTTTTGTTTTATCAAGGGCATAGTCACATAATTCGCGAATTATTCGCCGAATTCGCGAATAATTCGCGAATTTTTGATCAAACGAATTAATCTGCGAATTAATCGCCATTGCCGAACTGGCCGAATTATTCGCGAATAATTCGCGAATTATTCCCGAATTATTCCCGAATTATGTGAAAAAACAACGAATAATTCAAAAAACAGCAAATAATTCACAAAATCAAAACCTAGCGTCTCATATATTAATTTATTGCTCGAAATCCTTCCCGAACATTTCCCGAACACTTACCGAATCTTTCCCGAATACCTGCCGATTTTTTCCGAATAGTTCTCCGAATCCGAATTTTCGTCCTCGCCGAATTATTCCCGAACGGCGAATTTGTGACTATGATCAAGGGTGCTTACGTGGGAGCACGTGATATGCCATCATCATGCAGGGTGCTAATCTTTCTACGTGCATGGAAATCTTGAGTTTTGAGACTTTCAAGCCTAATGTTTTATAAGAATTAAATTCTTATATAGGGTTAAACGCTAGTTTTATTAGAGAAATTAGACTCCTATATGTTCTTGTAAGAATTAAATTCTTTGAACTTTAGTTCTTTCCCCTAAATTTGAATCCACATAACAGAATCTCCCCGATAAGAATTAAATTCTCAACTTGTGGGCAGATATGCTTCGACAGATCTCAACCAGAGAAAGAAATAAGTTTTTTTTCGAAAGACTTAAACTCTTATGGAGGCGAAGAAGAAGTAAGATATTCTCTATGTTTTGTTCCTTCTTACCTAGGGTTTCTTTTTTTCTTTTTGGAGATCTTCTTCTCTTTAGAGAATTAAATTCTCTTTTCTTTTAAACTTATCAGGGGGTTTTTCTCTCTGTTTCTTCTCTTTTTCTTTTTCTTCAGTCTCAAGTCCTTTATATAGCAGAGGCAAGTTTGTTGATTTTTGTTAAGAAAATCTCTCATTGAGAGATTTTTGATTGATTCGGGGATTTTATCCACCGTTGGATCTTTGATCTAGAGACTCCTGTTTTACAGAAGACATTTTCTTGTTTTTAACAAGATTGTTAAAATATTCTTCCATACAGAGCTTATTCTGTATCTTGGTTATTTTTAATCACCATTAGATCTTTGATCCAACAGTGCTCTGATTTACAGAACACAATATTTCTTGTTTAGAAAGATTGGGGGAAATATTTTCTAAATAAGGTTCTGGTCCTTTTATTTAGAATTTAATTCTATCGGCTCAGAAGGCATTTAGAAACACTCACGTGTAGCACGTGACTTGATTGTTTGATCTCTTTTAGAGCTGTGTTTGTAGTAATCGTAATCAACAACGGTGTCGCGTGTAGCTAGACCGAGATGAGTACGGGTCGTCCTCAGGGAAACGTTGAATCTTTTAATCTTACTTTAGGCGTGTTGATTTAGGAAAGGAGGAAGAATAAAGAATGGTTGTAGATTCTAGATTTACGTCAAACACGGATACAGAATATAGATCTAGATTAACTACGAATGTAGGTTTTGTATTAAAATGGGGCTTGTAGTGTTCGTTAAAATTTAGTAGTCATGGATGATTGATTAAAGACTACTCCTTTTATCCTTTAATAGATTTAAAACTAGATCGACAGTGATGCATGCAAATTAGGGTTTCTGGAGGGAAAATAGTTCACACTCTTAATCCCTATCTTGACATGGATCTCCGTTCATATCTAGTCTTTACCAAAACAATTGTTAATCTGATCTCAAATCGCGGTCAAGACTATCAATGAATTGATAGCGCGCCCGATTAGGATGTTAACTATTCTTTTGATAAAGTTTATAAATTTTATAGGATATAAAAAGAGTTTAAGAATCTTCGTCATCCATTAATCTACCCTAATCTTACGAACCCTACCAAGCGGAGAATTACTCGCGCATGTTGGGAAAAGAAAAGATAGAAAGGGAAATCATATTGAAAACTATAGAAAATAAAATGATATAAGAAAACAACTACCTTTATTAGTCAACAAGATCAAGTGCACTCTGTTCCTTTAGAAAATAATTACAAAACCCTAGTTTGCTTCTCGATCTTTTCTTAAGGAGGTAGATGAACTGTCGATGATCAACCAGGATTCTTGAGCCGTCGTGGACTTCGTGATCGCGTCGGTTTGATAATTTTTCCAAGAAGCTCTCGGTTCTTATTTATAGTCACAGACCCAGAATCTCTAGTTTCCTAGTAAGGCAACTAGCTGTTAAGATCCTACCCAAAAAATCCCACATCCTAACTCTCCAAATCGGCGGCGGAACCGCCGCAATATACATGTTTTGGCCACGGAAGGGCCGCACTTTGTTGGGATTAGTTGATGAAATTTTTTGTGGTCTCTGCTGTTGACACATGGATATCTTTTGAGTATCTGTATTTTGGAAATCTTCGCTACGTCTCTGCCAGAATTTATTTCTTCGATTTACTTTAAAATTTCGGCAGATTTAATCTCGATAACTCGGATTTCCTTGATTCCAGTCCTGAAATATTTCTGCACAATATCTCAATAAATAATATTAGTAGAATTTGTTTTTATTGAGATAATATCTTTGATATAATAATTTAAGAAAATTGGTTAAAGATATTTGATAAGACAAGCATATTTAAATGGACTAAATATTACAAAGATATAATATGCTTTCATTTTCCTTCATAATGTTAATTATAATATATAAACATATGAAAATAGTATTTTTACAGATAAACCCTCATATGTGTCATGTTTATAATAAATACCTTTTATTATATAAAAATAGTAAGGAAAATGTCATATCAAATGCACAATATTCTTGACTGAACAAATACCCCCAAACTTAACTTTGATCGTCCCGAGCAAATTAATTATTCAAGAGAACGAGAAAAAGAAAAATCCTAAGTAGCACACTTTCGTAGGTAAAACGATTGCACTGAGCACGTGCAACAAGCCGTTAAACCTCTAGGTGTCCCTAGTAGGAGGAGTGTTGTCTCTTAAGGTTTTTCAGCGGATTACACCAACAAAATCCTATAAAAGAAAGATAGTGAAAGTTACATATAAAGATAAGAATTATAAAAGAAAAAACTTGAAAAAAAAGTTTCCAACTATATCAACTTTTCAATTGCTATGAGCCCTATCTTAATGGTCATGAAAAAATGTTAGAAATCACATCATCCTTCAATAAAATATCGTCTTTAGTCTTCCTCTCTATCTTTCTTCCAAATATTGATCATATACTCCTATGTGTGTGTAAAAGACATCCCTACACTTAGAGGATTCAATTCAAGCTATCATACTCTTATCCATTTTCCAAAGTATTTTATAGTTGGTGAATATTTTCGATAAAATTGCTCACACATTCTTCATGCGACCGTTAATACTTCTTGAGGTACTAACCGACCGATTACAAAATGTGCTCGCGCATTTAGGCGTAATTCCTCATTTCGCAACACCCAAGGCTTAGCAGTGGCTCCCAAACCAGTTGGTCTAAGGCACTAGGTGATAAAGCACTCTCGCTATATTTTTTATGCTGCCTTGGTAATTACAAAACCAGTGTTCATTTTTTTCACCTCTTATATTTTATTTTCTTTTTTCTAAGGCTTTTAGACAAGAGCATTTCAAGATATCCTATACTATCCCAAGTTTCAAGATGTGTGTAAGTGCGTATAGTAGGGTATCAACGTTCAAATGTTTGGCCTTAAGAATATGGACTATTTTTCAGACTTATTTTTATCCTCAAATTAGTAATTTCCTTCATCTTACTAACCCTTGGGACAACGGCTCATAACTACATTTTACTAGTTTCGTTTGAGAAAACATCTAATTTTCTTGATTTTCTGAAACTCTTCCTATCTTATCGTATGTAAATTTTCACTTTCAAACTTCTATTATCAAAAAAAATTTGTGCCTGTATATAGTATAATGCAAAGTAACGCGTGAATAAGCACAAACCTCCCCCAAACCTGTTTACAGCAGTGTCCTCACTGATGTCATCTGTTAAGCTTAAAAAACTGTAGACTTGGGAGGAAAAGTTAGTAACGGGGACATGAAACAGTGAAAGTAAAATTCTTCCCCAACTTATTTTTGGCTCATAATTTTGTAAAAATTATTTTCTTTCAAAAGCCAAAATATCCCCCCCCCCCAACTTAAGTAAAATAGTATTAAGTATTTAAAATTATCGGGGAGGGTAGAAGTTATTGGTCAAAGTAAAGCCTTGCAAAGACCAAAAGTCAACACCAATCATTCAAATAATTTATCGATGAAACGCACCGGTTGGTGGAAGAACATATTATAGAGAGCCAAGAAGAAGTGAGGAAGAGATAAGCGGTGTAATGGAAAATGTTTATGTTTCGGTTTGTAGAGACGAAACAATGATGATGGATTACCCGCATTCTCATTCTTGATAAGAAGAAGATGTGGCGGTTCAACTTCTTTGGGTTGGGGTTGATTCATCATAACGCCCATGTCTTCTAAGAATGCGAGTTCATCAGCGAAGATTTTCTTGAAGCTTTCATCGATATCCCGAATAATAATCTCATCGGAAAGAACGGGATGATACTCTGAATCTATAAAAAGTTCACATTTAGCGTTAGATGTTGACCCGGACAACAACATAATAGCGGAGTCGAGATCAGTATTGTGAAGCTCTTCAATTTCACTGCTGTCGGAATCTATTGTTTCGACATAACACACATGAGCATAGGGTTCGGAGGGTTCACTTCCCAACTTGTAAATGTTAAGCTCAATTGACATCTTCCCGAAAGATAGGGTCATAGAGCCGTTTCGACAATTGATTATTGCGTTGGAAGTCGCAAGAAAATGTCGACCTAAAATCACTGGAATTTGGTTTCGTGGGTTCACTACAGGTTGTGTATCTATAACGATAAAGTCTACAGGAAATATAAATTCCCCGACTTTGATTAACACGTCCTCTAGCTCACTCCTAGGTTGGGTGATAGATCAATCGGCCATCTGAAAAGTGCAATGCGCTGGTTTTAACTCTCCAATCCCTAATTGCTCATAAACAGAATAGGGAAGCAAGTTAACGCTAGCACCTAAATCGAGTAGAGCACGATTGATATTTTTACCCCTAATAGAAATAGAAATTATAGGACTTCTGGGGTCCTTTCGTTTCTTGGGTAGTTGTTGTGTAAAAGCAGTACTCACATTACTCACAAGGAAAACTTTTTTAGGTACTTGAATTTTTCTCTTCCTAGTGCACAAGTTCTCTATGATTTTCGCATAAGACGGAACCTGTTGAATAACATCTAGGAGAGGAATGTTTATGTTAACTTGCTTAAAAATTTCCATAATTTTCTCCATTTGTGGACTTGATCTGTTGCTCCTCAACCTGTTTGGATAAGGTGTTTTATCAATAAGAGCTGGGTCCAACATTGGAGAGGATTGTGGGAATGGAATGGATCCCAGAATTGGAGTGGGGATCGTTTTAGATAGATTCGATGAAGTGGGCTAAGGGTTCGAGCCTTATGGAAAACAGAGAATAGGCTCGGACGAAGGTGGGGGACTAGACGAATTAGGGGAAGAAGTAGAAGTCGGGGTTTCAAATGATTCCTCATCATCAATCTGTTCACCCATTTGGTTATCTAACACTCTTCCCGATCTCAATATGGTAACGGCACTTACATTATAACTTTGTGAGTGGCCAGGATTGGGTATAGGTTGAGATGGAAGTTTCCCTTTTTCTTTCGCACTCATCGCAGCATTTATTTGCGCAAGTTGTGCTTCTATTGATTTAATACTCTCACCGTGGGAGTTGGTGGTCTGTGTTAATGATCGGATAGAAGACTTTATTTCATCCGTCGATTGCATGGAATGTTTAATGAACATGTCCACGCTTCGTTCAAGTGCAAATGAGTTTTCAGTCCCGGCCATTTGGAAAGAATTATTGGACGGGTTTTGAAAAGGTTGCGATTGAAAGGGGTGATGACTCTATGGTGGTGGTTGCTGTTGCGGTGGAGGAGGTCTTTGGTAATTGCTTCAGAACTGGTTTTGCTTTTGGTTCCAAACAAAGTTAGGATGATTCCTCCACCCCTGATTGTATTTGGAAGAATAAGAATCGTTTCTAGGCCGCTGCTGAAAAGTAGCATTAGTTTGCTCGTGACCTTGAAACAGTGCATTCATAGGACATTCTTCCGTCAAGTGTGATGGATCGGAACAACAACCACACACGGTCTTGGGGAGCGTTACCTGGTTTAGGGAGACTAATGAGAATTTGTTTTCAATAGCGTCGAGTTTCTTTTGCATCGCTGCCATTTCGGGTTTTACTGCGATGGAAATATCGAGCTGATGAATACCTCCCCTAGATGAAGGTGGTCTAACGCTTTCCCACTGCAAAGTGTTTTCAGCGAGATCTTCTAGATATTTCCAGGCTTCACCATCGTATTTGGACATGAAATTGAATTGACATATGGTTTCAAGCATCTACTTTGTCGCTGGATTAATGCCCACAGATCCTATCTATGTATTCCATGATGAGGACATTGGACAAGCAGATCCTTGAACCATTCAAAGCATTTCCAAAATGGTTCATTGGGAAGCTGGGTAAACCAATTGATTTCTCTACGAACACCGGCGTCTTATGATTTGGGTAAAATTTCTTAAGGAATGCTATCATGAATTCATCCCAATTGGTAATAGAGTGTGCGGTAGTATTATAAAGCCATTTTTCTACCAAGTCGCACAAAGTGAATGGAAGAAGACGGAAGCACATAGCATCTACGGACAGTTGTGAAGTACCCATCATTGTGCATACGTTTTCGAATTTAGTGATGAAAACGTACGCGTCTTCAGACTCAAGTCCGTGAAATTTGGGCAACAGGTTGATGTAGTAGGGTTTAATTTCAAAATTATCCCCGTTGGCTGGTGAATAGATAGACAGGTAGGAAGTGAACCGCGTATAAGATAGCATCTCTCTTGGAGAGAGATACGCGGTGGATTCTGCTCACCTATGGGCGGTGGCATGGTGGTGTTATAATCTGATGGAGTACCGTCCATCTCAGTCGATGTGGTGGGTGGTGGGGGAAAAGAAAATGAAGAAGTACCGACTTCGGAGTCGATAGCAGGAACGCGGAAAAGACGGGCACTAGAATCCCGTATCCAGCCGAGCATGCACTAAGCGGGTTTAGCGCAAGTGGCAGTGTGTGTGATTTAAAATTGGTTTGTTTTAAAAAGTGTCGGACGTGAGACAAATCACACAAAAATACACAATCAATTCTAGAACTAAGGTTACCCACGCCAAGTCTCTAGACCACTCCTAGACTTCCAAAGGACAAGCCGCATGATCAATTCTCTACCACCTCTTTACTACTCTTGTGGCCAGGTTAGTACCAGGTAAGTGGGAGGTATCCGCTATACGAATCACCGAAAATAGCGGGCCTAATTAAATAACCACTTGCCTTAGACACACTTGCCAAGGCACCATAAAAGTAATGCGGATAAGCGATAGATTACCCACGACATTCCTTTGTCTTTATTGAGCACGACGGTCCTTAGAGTCTTATCTAGATATTTTTAAAATTAGTGTAGGGTTGATGCGGATGCTCGTTTTGTGATTTGCGGGGCCTAGGAAGGATGATAAAATCTCCACCTAATCTGAATTTTGGTCTTGCCCCTTAAAGTCTGTAACAACCTAGTTCATTTATACCAATTCCAGTTCCCGTATTTTATTATCTGTGGTATTTTCTTGATTTATCGTGTTTTGGGTGCGAATGGTATTTTACATTTTACATTGCATTCGACTTGACCCGCTTGCTTGAGCTTGTTTAATTTATATTTATGGATTATCCTGATTTGTTACGTCGACTGGTGCATTTTCATGTTTAGTGCATACTGGCATTTTATCTGGCATTACATCTTTTATCATATAACATTTTAAGTCACGTAAGATAATTTAAAATTACTTAACATGGTTTGCATGATACCCCTAACCCCGTGGTAGCATCCGCGCATTTTGTTCTCGTCCCGTTCAGTGAAACGGACGTGTTTGGATGGCTACGCGCACGTACATGCATCCGTTCTTGGGGGTATGCTTTTTCGTTACCTGAGCATTCATTTTGAATTTTGAAAGTCGCATATATTTTTCATATTTTAAATCTGAATTTTTAGATCCGACCCGGGCATGTTTTGGAGTAAATTTGTATTTGCCAAAATCTCAAAACGGACTAATATTATATTCCTTATAAACTATTATATACGTTGATTAACTAAAATATTCTTTTTAAAATCTACTGTTTAAAATATATATTTATACGATTATATATAAATCTTTTATAACTAATTTATATATTATAATTCTAACCCACTAAATTCCAAATTTCTCTTTCCTCCCCTCTCTCTCACTCCTCTCGATCTCTCTCCTCACTCTGTCTCTCTCTTCTCTCTCCCCCGTTTCTCTCTCTCAGCCTCTCTCCTTTATATTATATATATATTTATATTTATATATATATTTTTTTATTTTTTTAAAAACCTATTCTCAAAACTCACATATTCTCTCTTTCTTCTCTCTCATCTTCTTCTTTTTTTCTCCCCGCCTCGTCCTCGCGAGAACCCACGCCCGTGCCCTTTGCCTCGCCGCCGATCTCCCTCGTCGGCCCCGTCACCACCCTCATCACCCTTCCTCCTTCTCCTCTTCCTTCCCTCTCCAAACCCCGCCGCGACAAACCCTAGAACCCTACACTGAACCCACGACCCACGCCTGCACTTCGCCTGCGTCACCGTGGCCGGCACCCTCTCGCCACCATCCTCACCGTCGTTGTCTCCATCGCTTTACCCTCTTCTACCTCACCTCCTACTTCCTTCCCGACGTGAACCCATCTGCAAACCCTAGAACCTCCATTGCACACACCCCGTCTTACCGCCGTCGACCACGTCGTCGTCGGCTCATCCTCACCCTGTCGCTACCACCTTCTCTCCCTTCGATGTAAACCATCACCACCTCCTCAAACCCCAGATCTTTTCCCCGCACATAACCCTAACCCAAGCCTTCGCCGCGGCCACTGCAATCGCCGCGGATCTCGCCGTCGACGGCCCATCATCGTCGTCGTCGTCTCTCCCACCTCATATCTGTCCACAACCACATAGAACCCACTCCTCCTCCTCCTCTTCTTCTTCTACTTCTTCTTCTCCTTCCTTCTTGTTTTTCCGACCATCGCCGAAAAACTCGCCTGCACCTTGCTGTCGACGGCTCATTGTCGACGACACCCTCTCCTTCTTCTCTGCCCCAGGGAACCCGGAGAACCCCAACCTTCTTCCCTTTCTTCTTCTTCTTCTTCTCTCCTTCTCTTTTCTTTTCTTGATTCACGTTTTCCGGTGATCGACGGAGCCTTGCCCATCGCTGTTGATCCGGGTGATCCTGAGGACGTTCCTTGACAGAACGGTCGTATTCTTGCCTTACCTGGTTCTGTTCTGTGCTCGCGTGGACACATCGCGACATTTTTCCGACATCCGACGTGTTACACGTACTGCTTTGAGATCCGATCAGGCAAGTTAATCTTGCTACATGCTGTTTAAATTATTTTATACCTATTTAAATATAGATTATACCTGTAGCGTAAATCTTATACCACATGTTCATTTTATCACGTTTCGATATTCCATTTGCATTCGCTTATATCATTTTTAGATCTAGATCATGAAAATAATCTTGTTACATAGTAGATTACATTACAATGCACCCATACCAATATTTTTGTCACATAGTGCTTATTTGTACATCCCATAGTACCTTTTTATAGTTTATAACCTTTCGGATACCTATTTGCATCCATCTCGTCTAGTATACATATAATTGCATCCATAGTTCATATAATACATAATAGCATGATATTAACATTCTATATTTGATAAAGTGTATTTTAATTAGTGTTGGAACTATAATCTTAACCCTAATCGATAATTGTGCATCCATGTGTTTGAATTTATACCTATTTGCATACCACATCACACTGTTCCATTTTATTGTTACATTGGTATCCCATACTTGTTTTTGTGTACCCATGCTTATTATGGTTTGATTATGAGCACCCACGTGACATTTGTGCACCCCGGACATGACTTGATACACTACTACTTGACACGACTTGATACCGTGCACTTCTTGACATGATTGGATTTATATACACTACCTGACTTGACCTGATGTACCATAGTTTGACCTGTTACCTGATCTTGTTATTAATGCTAACAATCTTGACCTGTTGTCCCTACGGACATTTCCTGTTGCCTATTCAGACAAACCTGTACTTGCCTGATCCTGTGTTGGCATTAGCTCTATATTTATTAATACCTAACTTGAACATATAACTTGGGGGTATGGGAAAATCAATGATGAAACCTGACTTTTAACTCGACAGTTCGATACCTTTACTGATCAGTCTTACGGGGTAGGCCAGCCCCGGGGTGATGCCGCTGACATCACTCATCGTTACATACTACCCTTTTACTGCCTAGCGGCACGTCTCGGATTCAGCCCGAGAATCTTCATCGTGGTCCCGGGCATGCACGGGATACTATTGAGTTACATCGATGATTCATCAAATTGATTTCAAAGACTTGAGAGTAGACAACCCAGTAGACTAGTTTAGATTACTCACTGTACATCACCTGTGCCTTACCCTTCACTGTCACTTTTACATTACTGTTATACCTGTTTTACTGTTTATACACCTACCTGTATGCCTTGCTACTCCCCCTATTTATATTATTGCTTGATGTTATGACGCACCGACGTCTGGGTTTTGCATGGCCCAGATCCTCTACCTTTGTCGCAGGCTGATCAGGAGTACTGCCGGTGTTAGACCGAGCAGCGAGGATCCTGTTGGTATCCAGTTTTACTTTCCAGGTGTTTTATTTATTGGATCTTTTGCTTCCGCATATTATATTATTTCTTGACTCATTTATTCTGGCTCATGGATATGTACTATATAGTTTAGTTTACTTTCCTGTTCTTTATATCTCTACAGCCGTAATGTGACCGTGGAGGGATTTTTCATATCCACAGGAAGCATGATTGGCTCTGTCACGTGCCTATCTTAGCGCACTCTGAGAAGCGGGGCGTGACAAAGTCCGTATTAAAATATGAATAAACAAACCGATTACAAAACTTTGCAAAAAGATTTTTGATCAGCGATATTTTGCAAAGAATCCTGCAGAAAAATATTTTATTGGATTTCAGAGGAGAGAGAAGGAGTTGAGAAATTTACTGGAGAAGTTTGGAACCCTAAGTCCTCAATTGCGCCGCAGTTCCGCCGCCGAATAGGCCTTCTTTCCGCGGTTCCACCGCTGAGTTGAGGGACCTTCTGATGATTTTTGCTACGTGGCCTCCCTTGCTCCTCTGGATCTTGATGAATGTCTCTGGCTTTCTGTTTCCTCAAGTCTGTGACTCCAGATCTTTTTACAAAATTCACATAACAATCATTAAATATACAATTTGCAGTTTTTTTATTTATGATATTGATCAAATAAGAATTCAACACGAATAGTAAGAAAAAATTATGCACGTGTCCCCGGCAACGACGCCATTTGATTGTTTGATCTTTTTTAGAGCTGTGTTTGTAGTAACCGCAATCAATAACGATGTCGCGTGTAGCTAGACCGAGATGAGTACGGGTCGTCCTCAGGGAAACGTTGAATCTTTTAATCTTACTTTAGGCGTGTTGATTTAGGAAAGGAGGAAGAATAAAGAATGGAGAAAAATGGTTGTAGATTCTAGATCTACGTCAAGCACGGATGCAGGATATAGATCTAGATTAATTACGGATGTAGGTTTTGTATTAGAAGGGGGCTTGTAGGGTTCGTTAAGATTTAGTAGTCATGGATGATTAATTAAAGATTACTCATTTTATCCTTTAATAGATTTAAAACTAGATCGACAGTGATGCATGCAAATTAGGGTTTTTGGAGGGAAAATGGTTCCCACTCTTAACCCTTATCTTGACATGGATCTCCGTTCATGTCTAGCCTTTACCAAAACAATTTTTAATCTGATCTCAAATCGCGGTCAAGACTATCAATGAATTGATAGCGCGCCCGATTAGGATGTTAACTATTCTTTTGATAAAGTTTATAAACTTTATAGGACATAAAAGAGTTTAAGAATCTTCATCATCCATTAATCTACCCTAATCCTACGAACTCTAACAAGCGGAGAATTACTCGCGCATGTTGGGAAAAGAAAATATAGAAAGGGAAATCATATTGAAAACTATAGAAAATAAAATGATATAAGAAAACAACTACCTTTATTAATCAACAAAATCAAGTACATTTTGTTCCTTTAGAAAATGATTACAAAACCCTAGTTTACTTCTCGATCTCTTCTTAAGGAGGTAGATGAACCGTCGATGATCAACCAGGATTCTTAAGCCATCGTGGACTTTGTGATCGTGTCGATTTGATGATTTTTCCAAGAGGCTCTCGGTTCTTATTTATAGTCACAGACCCAGAATCTCTAGTTTCCTAATAAGGCAACTGGCTGATAAGATCCTACCCAAAAAATCCCACATCCTAACTCCCCAAATCGGCGGCGGAACCGCCGCAATATACATGTTTTGGCCACGGAAGGGCCGCACTTTGTCGGGATCAGTTGATGAAATTTTCTGTAGTCTCTGCTGTTGACACGTGGATATCTTTTGAGTATCTGTATTTTGTAAATCTTCTCTACGTCTCTGCCAGAATTTATTTCTTCGATTTACTTTAAGATTTCGGCAGATTTAATCTCGATAACTCGGATTTCCTTGATTCCAATCCTAAAATATTTCTGCACAATATCTCAATAAATAATGTTAGTAGAATTTATTTTTATTGAGATAATATCTTTGATATTATAATTTAAGAAAATTGGTTAAAGATATTTGATAAGGCAAGCATATTTAAATGGACTAAATATTACAAAGATATAATATGCTTACATTTTCCTTCATAATGTTAATTATAATATATAAACACATGAAAATAGTATTTTTACAGATAAACTCTCATATGTGTCATATTTATAATAAATACCTTTTATTATATAAAAATAGTAAGGAAAATGTCATATCAAATGCAAAATATTCTCGACTGAATAAATACTCCCAAACTTAAGTTTGATCGTCCCGAGTAAACTAGTTATTCAAGAGAAGGAGAAAAGGAAAAATCCTAAGTAGCACACTTTCGTAGGCAACACGATTGAGCTGAGCACGTGCAACAAGCCGTTAAACCTCTAGGTGTCCCTAGTAGGAGGAGTGTTGTCTCCTGAGGTTTTTCAGCGGATTACACCCACAAAATCCTATAAAAGAAAGATAGTGAAAGTTACATATAAAGATAAGAATTATAAAAGAAAGAACTTAAAAAAAGTTTCCAACTATACCAGCTTTTCAGTTGCTATGAGCCCCATCTTAATGGTCATGAAAAAATGTTAGAAATCACATCATTTCTCAATAAAACATCGTCTTTAGTCTTACTCCCTATCTTTCTTTCAAATATTGATCATATACCCCTACATGTGTGTGCAAAAGACATCCCTACACTTAGAGGATTCAATTCAAGCTATCATACTCTTGTCCATCTTCCAAAGTACTTTATAGTTGGTGAATATTTTCGATAAAATTGCTCACATATTCTTCATGCGATCGTTAATACTTCTTGAGGTACTAACCGACCGATTACAAAATGTGCTCGCGCATTTAGACGTAATTTCTCGTTTCGCAACACTCAAGGCTTAGCAGTGGCTCCCAAATCAGTTGGTCTAAGGCACTAGGTGATAAAGCACTCTCGCTATATTTTTTTATGCTGCCTTGGTAATTACAAAATCAGTGTTCATTTTTTTCTTCACCTCTTATATTTTATTTTATTTTTCTAAGGCTTTTAGACAAGAGCATTTCAAGGTATCCTCTACTATCCCAAGTTTTAAGATGTGTGTAAGTGCGTATAGTACGGTATCAACGTTCAAATGTTTGGTCTTAAGAATATGGACTATTTTTCAGACTTATTTTTATCCTCAGATTAGTAATTTCCTTCATCTTACTAACCCTTGGGACAACGACTCATGACTATATATTACTAGCTTCGTTTAAGAAAATATCTAATTTTCTTGCTTTTCTGAAACTCTTCCTATCTTATCGTATGTAAATTTTCACTTTCAAACGTTTATTATCAAAAAAAATTTGTGCATATATATAATATAATGCAAAGTAACGCGTGAATAAGCACAAACCTCCCCCAAATTTGTTTACAGCAGTGTCCTCACTGATATCATCTGTTAAGCTTAAAAAACTGTAGACTTGGGAGGAAAAGTTAGTAACGGGGACATGAAATAATGAAAGTAAAATTCTCCCCCAACTTATTTTTAACTCACAATTTTGTAAAAATTATTTTATTTCAAGAGCCAAAATATCCCCCCCCCCAAACTTAAGTAAAATAGTATTAAGCATTTAACCCTATGCATTTCCAGTCTTTCTCCCTGACCCTGGGGTATAATGCGGGCCTTTCTTTCCATCTTTCATTCTGCGGATTCTCGAACAAGAACAGCGGATTCAATGCCATCCTCTTCTACTAGATTAATGTGCGAACCTCTTCTGGGTAAATTATTGGGGAGGGTAAAAGTTATTGGTCAAAGTAAAGCCTTGCAAAGACCAAAAGTCAACACCAACATTCGAATAATTTATCGATGAAACGCACCGGTTGGTGGAAGAACATGTTATATAGAGCTAAGAAGAAGCGGGGAAGAGATAAGTGGTGTAATGGAAAAGGTTTACATCTCGGTTTGTAGAGACGAAACAATGATGATGGATTACTCGCATTCTCATTCTTGATAAGAAGAAGATGTGGTGGTTTAACTTTTTTGGGTTGGGGTTGATTCATCACAACGTACATGTCTTCTAAGAATGCGAGTTCATCAGCGAAGGTTTTTTCGAAGCTTTCATCGATATCCTGAATAATAATCTCATCGGAAAGAACATGATGATACTCTAACTCCATAAAAGGTTCACATTTAGTGTTAGATGTTGACCCGGACAACAACGTAATAGCGGAGTCGAGATCAGTATCGTGAAGCTCTTCAATTTCGCTGCTGTCGGAATCTATTATTTCGACAGAACACACATGAATATAGGGTTCGGAGGGTTCACTTCCCAACTTGTAAATGTTAATCTCAATTGACATCTTCCCGAAGGATAGGGTCATAGAGCCGTTTCGACAATTGATTATTGCGTTGGAAGTCACAAGAAAAGGTCGACCTAAAATCACAGGAATTTGGTTTCGTGGGTTCTCTACATGTTGTGTATCTATAACGATAAAGTCCATAGGAAATATAAATTCCCCGACTTTGATTAACATGTCCTCTAGCTCACCCATAGGTTGGGTGATAGATCAATCGGCCATCTGAAGAGTGCAATGCGCCGGTTTTAACTCTCTGATCTCTAATTGCTCATAAACAGAATACGGAAGCAAGTTAACGCTTGCACCTAAATTGAGTAGAGCACGATTGATATTTTTACCCCCAATAGAAATAGAAATTGTAGGACTTCCGGAGTCCTTTCGTTTTTTGGGTAGTTGTTGTGTAAAAGCAGTGCTCACATCACTCGTAAGGAAAACTTTTTTAGGTACTTGAATTTTTCTCTTCCTAGTGCACAAGTCCTTTAGGATTTTCGCATAAGACGTAACTTGTTGAATAGCATCTAGGAGAGGAATGTTTATGTTAACTTGCTTAAAAATTTCCACAATCTTCTCCATTTGTGGACTTGGTTTGTTGCCCCTTAACCTGTTTGGATAAGGTGCTTTATCAATAAAAGTTGGGTCCAACATTGGAGAGGATTGTGGGAATAGAATGGTTCCCAGAATTGGAGTGGGGATCGTTTTAGATAGATTCGATGAAGTGGGCTGAGGGTTCGAGCCTTGTGGAAAACGGAGAATAGGCTCGGAAGAAGGTGGGAGACTAGACGAATTAGGGGATGAAGTAGAAGCCGGGGTTTCAATTGATTTCTCATCATCAATCTGTTCACCTATTTGATTATCTAACACTCTTCCCGATCTCAATGTGTTAACGACACTCACATTATAACTTTGTGAGTGGCCAGGATTGGGTATAGGTTGAGATGGAAGTTTCCCTTTTTCTCTCGCACTTATCACAACATTTATTTGCGCAAGTTATGCTTCTATCGATTTAATACTCTTACCGTGGGAGTTGGTGGTCTGTGTTAATGATCGGATAGAAGAATTTATTTCATCCGTCGATTGCATGGAATGTTTGATGAACATGTCCACGCTTCGTTCAAGTGCAGATGAGTTTTCAGTCCCGGCCATTTGGAAAGAATTATTGGCCGGGTTTTGAAAAGGTTGAGATTGAATGCTGACTCTGTGGTGGTGGTTGCTGTTGCGGTGGAGGAGATCTTTGGTAATTTCTTTGGAACTGGTTTTGATTTTGATTTTGGTTTTGATTTTTTTTTTTGAACCGGTAATTGCGATTGAAAGGGGCGCTGACTCTCGGGTCGGTCCTGTCATCGTCGAGGAAAGGCGGGTACTTTTTGAGTATAGAACTCCAGCTCCAACCCAAATTACCGGCCTTTCGTTTCGACCCCGGTCAGTCGTTCGCCCTATTTCAAAGGACAGCGGTTCGGTAGTTATTCCGAAAACCGCTGAGTCGGACCAGTTCCTCGTACCGCTGGTATGCCCGTGCATGCCAGAGCGGAGGCGGAAGTTCCTGGGAAAGCGCCGGTAACGACACCATTGAAGGGTGATGCAGAAGGTGAGGTCGGGCAGCGTCGTGTCAAGGCGCCGAGGGGAAAGAAACACTCTTCTTCTAGTGTTAGCTCCGGCTCGAAAAGAAGGAAGCAGACGGTTGCCGGTCTGCTCGACCTCTTGCTCGATTATGAGGCTGTTGCCCAAGACGAACTCATATCCATGCAACAGCCGAATGGTGGTCTTCTCTTTCCGGGTTCGTCTGTCGAGGATGCTGCACAATTGGCTGAGGCTATAAGGCAATCACAAGACAAAACCGAGAACGTGGGTGTCTCGAAAAAACCTTACCCTTTCGTCATATTCTACCAAAATCCCCCATCACTACGAAGGGTACATATGGGTCCCCTGCGACAGGAAGACGAGATAGCCCTCAAGCAGCCTATCTCAGCCGCTTCCGAAGATGAGCTGGCACTAAAGACTGGTGGCTATGAATCTGTTTTCGAAGCCCGCCGAGCACATTTCTTCAGGAAGGAACGACGACTCGAAAAGGCCATACTAGAAGCACCTTAGCGCATCGGTATGCATGTTTTCCTCATCTTCCTTTTGGCAAGTAGTTTGTATCGCTCTCATATCTTCTTATCTTTGCGAAAACTTTGCAGGGACTTCAGCAACGATAAAGGATTTGAGCCCAAGTCGCGTCCTGACTGTGGATTCTGTAAATGTCTCCGACGAGGCACCGGCCGGTGCGGAGGAGATCGTTATAGCTTCTATTCCTGCTGTGGAGGTTCCAATGGTAGCCTCTGTTCCCTCGGTGCCTGTTCTTCCAGAAGAGGTGACCTTACCGGCCGTAGATCTAATGGATCTTTCTGGTGACGGCTTGGAGATTATGGAAAGGGTGGTTGAGACCGCCGTCCCTTCATTGGAGCCTGAAGTGGCGGCCGTTGCCCCTCAATTGGAAGCTGTCACACCAGCAAATGTCTCCGGTGATATACCCGAGGGCACGGAGGAGGCTGCCGAAGCTGCTATCCCTCCAGTTCAAGGCGGGAGGAGCATCGAAAGTAGTCTTCTATACTTTGTTTTAATAGTCTTTCCATTATCTGAACCTTTCTTTCCTTTCAGAACTACGGGAATTGGCGGCTTCCATCGTGGATCTATCTCCCAGAAAGTCCTTTCAGCGTCTGCTCGAGATGGCTGCCCCACAGGCGATATCTCCGCAAAGCATAGTTCTTTCTTTTGGGCAAGGTAGGTGTTATCTAACCTTTTCATTTGATTATCATTCATATTTATTTTACAACGATGCCAATATGTCCTCTACAGTTCTGGAAGCTGATGACGAAGTTGAGATCCTTGATAGGCCCGGGGATCTTTCAAACCCCCCTTGCATGACTGTGGGTAAGTAAGGTTTTGTCCTTGACATTGTTTTATCCACTCCATGTTTGCAAGTCTCACTGACCGTTCATGGATTTCGACAGCTTTTCCCATGCTTACCCCATTAGATTCTCGTATCATTATGTCACCAGGCCTTTATGCCCGGCGTGCATATGAAAGGATGGCGAAACAAAGTATTCACTCCTTGTCAGCTTTCATTGAAGATCTTTGTGCTCGTAGTTCAATCACAGCTGAAGAATCCGCTGCCGAAGCCAACATCTCTTTTCCTTTTCTTGCTACTTATCATGATGAAATATTGGTGCATATCTGGGTTAAGTATTGTCGTCGAGTGGAGACTTGTTTACATGGCCTTGAGTGCATAGGCCTTCCCTCTGAGCTCTTAACTGCAAAGGCGAGCCTGCGGGGGTTGATCGAACGGTGCGCCGCCAATCTACAGTCATGTGAGAAGAGGCTCAACCGGAAATTTTTGGAGAGGGAATTAGCCTCGAATGCTTTGGGGGAACTCCAAGCTCAGCTTACCAAGACCACTCGTGCGTAGGAAATTTGGCGAGTGCTTCAAGAAGCTATCAACGAGGTGGTCGCTCTTGATAAAGCCGTCATCTTTACCCGCGAGATGATTGAAGCTCATAAGGTCACTGAAAGAGAGCTCGAAAGTCGGTTTGCTTCTTATCAGACTCAACTGGCTCAGGCGGGGACTCGTGTTGCAGCTATAACGGAGCTTGAGGCCGAGGTCCAACGGAAGACCGACGAGCTTATGAGCCTAGTGCATCGTCCACCAGCTTAAGCAGTTTTCGTCGTTGTGTATTTTTGTATTCATTTATGAATAGGAATATCTTGTATTCATTTTGATTCTTTTATGAAATGTACCTTGTATTCATTTAGATTCATGAATAAAAGAAATATTTCATTTCATGCTGGCGTGTCCCTTTTAGCAAATGTATTTTGTAGATAGTCTATCTTGATATCTTTGTAGGGCAGCGGCGGCTTAGGAAACAGGTTCAGATCTGCCGTCTAAGAATTTTCAACTTCATGAGCCGTGAGGGTCTCATAAAGACTTTTCTTCCTACGAGTCTAGAGGATCCCGTAGGTGTATTTTCTCTTTAGGAATCGTGAGGATTCCTAAGTGTGTATTTTCTCTTGAGAGTCGTAAGGATCTCACAAAAGAATTTTTCCCCTTTTCAAGTCGAGAGGACTCGTAAGTGGTTGTTTCCCTCCTTGTCGAGATTCGACTTTGGAGAGTGTGGCCCGTGAATAGTATGCAATGGCCTATCTTGGACCGACTTGCAGGGCCCCAGTGCTTAGGAAACATGTCCTTATCCCCATTGGCTAAGGCTTTCCCCTATGAGTCGAGACGAACCGAGAGATTATTGGTTGACTTGATTCCGAGACGGAGCGTTGTTCCAGCGGGGAGGTCAATGGCTGACTTGTTTCCGAGACAGAGCATTGTTCCGGTGAAGAGGTCATTGGCTGACTTGTTTCTGAGATGGAGCGTTGTTCCGGCGGGGAGGTCATTGGCTGACTTATTTCCGAGACGGAGCGTTGTTCCGGCGGGGAGGTCATTGGCTGACTTGTTTCCGAGATGAAGCGTTGTTCCGGTGGGAAGGTCATTGGTTGACTTGTTTCCGCTTTCTGCGGTGTCATGGTTGACCTGCTCCGCTTTCTGCGGTGTCGGGGTTGACTCTAGGTTGTCTGTGAACCGTGGAGTCCTAAAACTAGGGACTTTGCCGTGGCTCCGATTGGTGGTGTCGCGTCCGTATCCTACTGGAATGCGGAGGAATGCCATTGCTGATCTCTAAGCTGTGGATGTTGCTGTTGAGATTTAACTCTCCCTTTGGTGAAGTCCGTTGGAAAATGTGGTTCCCTTTACGTTTATGCCCATGGATTGTATACAGGGGTCAGTATGGACTTGCCTGTATGGCAAAAGTTTCATCTTTCTTTTTTTGTTTTTCTTTCCGCGATGCTCTATCATTTTAGCTTTTTATATCGCGAAAGTCGCGATTGCCCAATCATTTCGGCTATTTTTCGCGATACCTAATCATTTCGGCTGTTTTTTTCTTTCTCTTTACTCGCTGCTTTTTATTGCGAGTTGCCCTATCATTTCGGCTATTTTTATATGCATATATTTTACTTGCTGCTCTTTGTTGCAAGTTGCCGTATCATTTCGGCTATTTCATATGCATTTTTGGCTCGCTAGTTTTTTGCTACGAATATAGAACTTGAGATCTGATACCAATTTTAGCATCAGCATTGCTGCGACTGGAATGTGGCCAGGAGCGAATCATCATTTGCCGTGAAAGGACTTAGAATTTGATACCGATTTAGGCATCAGTATCGCTCCAACTGGGAGATTTCCAAGAGCGAATCATCATTTGCCTTTGTTAACTTGAACAAAGGTGGCTTAGCAAACAGGGTTAGGATCCTGCCGACTAAGGTTTTTGACTTTATGAGCCGTAAGGGTCTCACAAAGGGTTTTCTCCCTACGAGTCGTGAGGATCTCATAGGTGTATTTTCTCCTTAAGTATTGTGAGGATTCCTAAGTAATATCTTCTCTTGTAAGTCGTAAGGATCTCACAAGAGAAATTTTCTCCTTGCAAGTCGAAAGGACCTACAAGTGTTGTTCACCAAATTGGGGAATTTCGCACCATCGGTAGGGTTAGGCGAGGGAACGCTTATTTATGCCTGTGGATTGTATACAAGGGTCAGTATTGAACCGCTTGTAGGGCAATTTGGGGGCTATAATGGCTTAAGAATAGGTTCAGGTCCCTATATCTTGAGACTTTTGAATCCTGTAAGCCATGAGGGTCTCATAGGGGGGATTCTCCTTACAAGTCGTGAGGATCTCGTAAGTGTAATTTCTCCTTAAGGATCGTGAGGATTCCTAAGTATTTTGCTCCCTTGTGAGTCATAAGGATCTCACGCGGGTATTTTCTCCTTACAAGGTCGAGAGGATCTTGCAAGTGCGCACGAAATTTTTTTTCTGCGCCTTTTGGGTTTTCACAAACTCGCTGGTAGCCCTGCTGTTTTTACTCACGGAACCCTTTCGGGTTTTCATCCGTGCCTAATTCGCTTATGGACGTACCATTTTTTTTTTGCCGTGTAAAGATGCCACGGTTCATAGTAGTTTAAGGACATTTTGGTCCGTAGCTATTTTTAGGACATTGCGGTCCATTGTTAGTTTTAGGGACATTTCGGTCCGCAACTAGTTTAAGGACATTATGGTCCATAGTTAGTTTAGGGACGTTCCGGTCCGTAGCTAGTTTTCTGCGGCGAAGTTTTTCCGGATATTGCTTACAGAGTTTGGTACTCAGGAAGACAGCGAGCGGACACAAGCGTCGTCATCTATCATTAACCTGGGATGTAACTCGTCAGGCGTAGTATTTCTTAAGGAATCGGCCGTTTATTGGTCGGAAGGGTCTTTCGCCATGTATATTCATGAGCAAGTAAGCCCCACCTTAGTAGACTTTGTTTATGATGTATGGGCCCTCATAGTTTGGCTCGAATTTCTCCCGTTTGGAATGATTAGGGATCATAGGTCTTTTGACAACCAGCACGATTTCGCCTTGGTCAAATGTTCTCGGCCTAGTCAATCTTTCGTATGAGCGCGCCATCCTTACTTTGTAAGCTTCTAGGTTTTGTTGTGCCACGAGACGAGTTTCATCGAGGGCGTCTAGCTCTTCAAGCCGAAGATGAGCATTCTCTTCGTCTGTTAGCTCGTAATGAACCGCCACTCGTAGAGAGGGTAGCTCTATCTCCAAGGGGAGTACTGCTTCCGTTCCGAATACCAATGCATACGGCGTTGTATTTGTGGCCGTTTTGAACGTGGTCCGATAAGCCCAGAGAGTTTCATGCAGTCTCTCGTGCCAGTCCTTTTTATTTTTGGACACCGTCTTCTTTATGATCTTTGTCAAAGTTTTGTTGAAAGTCTCAGCTAGACCGTTAGCTCGGGGATTATAGACGGAAGAGTATCTCCAGTCTATATTATGCTGATGTGCGAAGCAGCTGATTTTGTGACTTCTATAAACCGACCCGTTATCAGAGATAATCCTTCGCGGAGTGCCGAACCAATAGATGACGTGTGTCTTGAAGAAATGGAGAATATTCTACGTCTTCATTTCTCTTAGCGGTACTGCTTCTGTCCACTTAGAGAAGTAATCAGTTGTCGCCAATATGAACCGATATCCTTTGGATGACGCTGGTTCGATGGACCCAATTATGCCGGTTCCCCACATTTCAAACGGCCAGCTAGCCACTGTTGGGTGTAGCTGATTTGGATGCTGGTGGATGAAGTCTCCATGAATTTAGCACGAGTGGCACTGCTTCGTGTATTCGAGGCAGTCCTGAATCATCGTGGGTCAATAGTAGCCCATCCTTTTGATCTTCAGCTTCATCTTTGGCCCGGCTTGATGAGAAACGCAGAGTCCGTCGTGAGTTTCTTGGACGACTCTCCTTGATTCTTCCTATCCCAGGCATCTCAGCCATAGAGAGTCGAACGATCTCTTATATAGAGTATCATTGACGAAGGCGAACGACAGCGCTCGTTTCATGAGCTGATGTCTTGAGGATGCATCTTCCGATGTTTGACAGGATTTGAAGTAGTCTATAAAGACTTCTCTCCAATCCTTAGCCCTTTCTTAGTCCTCTATTTGTAGGGCTATTTGCTTGGTCGCTTCCTTTTCTTCAGACGGCTCTAGAGATATTTCTGCTGGTGCAAGAATCCGACGGCTTTGTATAATGATCCTTACGTTATCGAGGTTTTCGTCAGCCAGTTCTTTAGCGAGTTTGGATAATGCGTCCGCTTTGCTATTTTCTGTATGCGGTTTGCTTTCTAGGGCATAGGAAGGGATTTGAGTCAGCAGTTGTTGCACTCTCTTCCGTATTTTACCAACTCTGGTTTGCATGTTTGATAGTCGCCGTTTACTTGGCTAACGACCAGCTGGGAGTCTCTGTATATGAGGAGGTTTTCGATTCCTACGTCGATAGCGATCTCAAGACCTGTTATCAAAGCCTCATATTCTGCTTCATTGTTTGTCCTCGGCTCTGTTAAGGAAAAGACAAAGCGCATTATCCCTACTCGTGGAGTCACGAAGATGAGGCCTACCCCAGATTTGATTATGGGGGAGCTGTGCTTTCGCTTCTTCATGGAAGATGCCCTATCGAAGTAGAGTTCCCATCGGGTATCACTCTCTCCTCTCTCCCTGTCGATCGTGTCAAACGTGTGCTCATTTAACAATTCACAATTTAAAGGGTGAATCGGCTGGTATCGGATGCTCAGCGATGAAGTCGGCGATGGCCTGGCCTTTCACTGCCTTAAGAGGTCGGTATGTTATCGAGAATTTCATTAAAAGTAGGGCCCATTTAGCGAGCCGTCCCGTTAGTATGGCTCTTGACATCAAATATTTGAGAGGATCCACTTTTGATATTAGATGGACCTTATGCGCCAAAGCATAATGCTGAAGCTTCATTATCGCGAAGATTAACGCCATGCAGTGTTTTTCGATAGAGGAGTAGTTTTTTTTGCCCCCAGGAGAACTCGACTCAAATAGTAAAGGGCTCTCTCCTTCCCTTGTTCATTCTCCTGTGCCCATTGTGCGTCTAAGGAACCTTCAAAGGCAGTTGTGTACAGTATGAGAGGCTTTCCCTTGACCAGAGCGGTCAGTACCGGCGGATTCTGCAGGTATTGCTTGATTTCGTCTAGTGCACCATGGCATTTATGATCCCAAACGAATGGGGTTCCCTTCTTCATCAGGTGACTGTAGGGACGGTATTTTCCGGAGAGATTGGCTATGAACCGTCGGATATACGCGATTTTCCCTTGTAGAGATCGCAATTGTTTTAAAGTTCTTGGGGTGGGCATTTCCATAATCGCCTTGATCTTCAATGGATCTATTTTGATACCCCGGTGTCGTATGATGAATCCTAGGAACTTGCCTTAGGAAACTCCAAATACGCATTTCAAAGGGTTCATCTTTAGGTTATACTTAAGAACGTTGGAACACTATTTTCAAATGCTCCCAGTGTTCTTCGTACGATTTGCTTTTCACCACGAGGTCATCGATATAGCATTCGACGATTTCATGTATGAGGTCATCGAAAATCTTTGTCATGGCCCTCTGGTAGGTAGTGCCGGGGTTCTTCAGACCGAAAGGCATCACTTTATAGCAGAATACGGCCAGAGGAGTCTGGAAAGCAGTATGCTTCTGGTCTTCAGGATGCATCTTTATTTGATTGTACCCTGATGAGCCGTCCATGAAGAAGAAGACTTCGTGAGTGGACGTGTTGTCTATCATCAGTTCAGTAACCGGTACGGGGAAATCATCCTTCGGACAGGCTTTGTTGAGCTCCCGAAAGTCCACGCAGATGCGCACCGTCCCATTTTTCTTCATCACTGGGACAATGTTGGCGATCCAGTCGGGGTATTGAACTTCTTGGATGAAGCCGGAGTCGATTAGCTTCTTGACTTCGGCGTTGATACTCATTTCAAGTTCGAGCCGCATTCTTCTTGGTGCTTGTTTGACTGGCTTGACGTCCGGAGATATCTCCAATTTATGCACAGCTATTTCTGGATCTAGCCCCGGCATCTCAGAATAGTTCCATGTGAAGCAGTCTTTATACTGTATAAGCACGTCTTTTAGCATAACCACTTGCTCTTTAGACAACAGCTCACTGACGAACGTTGGCCGTGGGTCGTTTGCCGTCCCCAAGTCGATTTTTTTCAGGTTGTCCGCCGTGGTATGTATCCCATCTTCTAATTCTTTTGGCGCCGGTGGAAATTCTGAGATCACCTCGTCTTCATCCTCATTTTCGAAGCACCTGGAGAGGTCATCCATATTCTCACGTTCTCCTTCTTCCGGCAGCGTTATCACATGACAGGTACAAGATCGATTCCAAGACCGATGTTGATATGGCTCTACTCTTGCTATATACGTGGTTTTTGGCACATGCTTTTGTGGTGGGGCTACCCTCCAACTGTTGGATAGAGCGAATCTGCCGAGTTGATATTGGTCTTCGACCCAGTTTTTGAGGGTGAAGCAGTTTTCAAGAGGATGTCCTATCGCTCAGTGATAGGAACAATAATCCGGGTGATGAATCTCGTTTACTTGATCGGGGTGCCGAGACTCCGGGAGTGCATGTTCCCCTCCGAACACAGAGACGCGACCGCGCAGGTCCGTCTTGCCTGAAATTCGGGGCAGATGCTAATTGATGCTATCCGTCCACCTCTCCGAAGATGCCAAGTTGATTTATAGCACCATGTATCGAAAGTTTAAACGGATGCGGCCGATATAGCAGATTTCATCAGATTCCCCCTCGTTTGAGGGGTTTTTTTATTGTGGGGACGCTCTTCCCTGCAGGCGCAAGCCCCTATAGTTAATTACGCTACCGCACCACGGTAACAACTTTCTCCTTCTCCAGATGATCACTTCGTGTCGTGGGTGTTTGTTTTATGTTCGCCCGTGGATTGTATACGGAGACTAAGTTATGTTGTCGCCCGTAGGGCGTGGACTAGTCCAAATCCGTATCTTTCTTAGATTTGGGTTTGGGAGGGTTTGTGTTTAAGGATACGTTAGCCTTATTTGAGGCTAAGATCAACTTAAACATTTGTTAAGGACACGTTAGTCCAATTTTAGACTAAGATCGACTTAACGGGATCGTTTAGATCCGACAAGAGAGCAATTGGGCTCTATTGTTTAGTTTAATGACATTGCGGTCGATAATTAGTTTAAGGACATTACGGTCCAATGTTAGTTTTAAGACATCGCGGTCGAGGTTAAGGACATCATAGTCCGTGAGTTTAAGGACCTCACAGTCCGATGTTAGTCTTAAGATATTACGGTCGAGGTTAAGGACATCATAGTCCGTGAGTTTAAGGACCCCACAGTCCGATGTTAGTTTTAAGACATCACGGTTGAGGTTAAGGACATCATAGTCCGTGGATTTGAGGACTCCACAGTCCGATGTTAGTTTTAAGACATCACGGTCGAGGTTAAGGACGTCATAGTCCATGAGTTTAAGGACCCCACAGTCCGTAATAATGTATGGTTGTCGGGACCCATCACCTCTCTGATGACGTTGAAGGATTACAACGACAGATATCAGAGGAGTAAAGAGATGTACCCTCGAACCGGGTGTAAATTGATTGGAAGAGCAGGTATGCTCAGTTCAATTTAAATTAAGGACTTATATCCAGAATTGGGCTAAGTTCAGTTAAAAATATTTAACATTTTTATTTATGTTATGCCTATTAGGCCTTTATTTGGGCTATGCCCTTTTAATAATGCATAGCATTTTTCAGAACAAGGTATGTTCTGACAGCGCACCACGTGGCGCATCAGGCGCTTTGCGCCAATTTAAGTGCGCATTGCGCTAGCACACATACGGGTGACACGTGTCGGTTAGCGGTAAGCGCTGGTTTGTTAGCGCACTGCGCTTTATGAGTGCGCTGCGCCAGTTTATGGGTGCGCCAGTGAGTGACACGTGGCGCGCTTGGCGCTGAGCGCCAACCCAAGAGTGCAGTATGCTATTTTTAGAAGCGTAAAGCGCAAACTGTTCTGTGGTTGACATGTGGCGTGTTTTGTCGCTGTGCGCCAGTCCAATAAGCGCAATTCAAGAGTGCAAAGCACTTTCCAGTAGCGCAAAGCACATCAGATCAAATTTAAGATCAAAGAACAGGTTTTTTTGTTCTTCAAAAGAGGCCTTGCCTCAAGATCCAAGAACCAAAGTTCTTGTTCTCATCAAAAGGCTCTGCCTTTATAGATCAAAAGATCTGTGAATGAAGTAGAGTACTTCATTCAGTCTTTTTTATAATTAGATCTTTTTGATCTTTTCCTTTTTATTGAAGACCTTGATCTTGTTCTTAGATCTCTGATCTTTTTATAAGAGAGTTCTTCTTTTTTAATGAGATGATTTCATCTCTGTTATTCAAGAACATAGTTCTTTACCTTTAAAGATAAAGAAAATGATCTTCTTTCTTTAAAGGCCTGCCTTTCTTTCTCTTTGAGTTTTTTCTCAAAATTTGCAGAGGTTTTTTTTTTAGACTTGAAGTCTTGGGGCTTTTATATAGGGCCAATTGATTTGTTAAATTAGTTGAAGAGATCTTTCTCTGATTGATTTGGGGATATTTTCCTACCGTTGGAACTTTGATCCTATGGCTTCTGTTTTACAGAAGGCAATCTTCTTGTTTTCAACAAGATTGAAAAGATCTTTTCAGAACAGAATTTTAATTCTGATTAATTAATACTTTATTATTATTAGATCTTTTGATCTAACGGTGGGGAATTCTTTTAATTCCAACGCTGGCGCACTTGGCGCGAGCGCGCCTACGTTTGACACGTGGCGCGCAGCGCAGAGCGCAGCGCAATTGCGCCTGTGTTTGACACGTGGCGCATAGCGTAACTACGCTAGCGCGCCTGTGTGTAACACGTAGCGTGTAGCGCAACTACGCTAGCGCGCCTGTGTTTAACACGTGGCGCGCAGCGCAGAGCGCAAGGGATCTGAAGCGTTGCTTCAATTTTAAAATTTGAATTTTGAAACAGAGATTTGCTCTGATTGGGGGTGCGCTGCCTAGGGCGCAGTGCTCCTGGCGCTGGTGTGTCTACTTTTGACACGTGGCGCGCAGCGTAAGGGATCTGAAGCGTTGCTTCAATTTTTGACTCTTAAATTTCTAAACAGAGATTTGCTCTGATTGGGGGAAGCAGAAGCGTCGCTTCATTTCCAGTCTTGGAATTTGAACAGAGCTTTGCTCTGATTAGGGAAACAGTGCCATCATCTAATGTTTCATGACAAGGTCAAAGATTCTCCTTATCTTGTCTCGAGGGAAAGAATATACTCGACCCATCTTTTTCATAAGAGACGGATTCCGGCTGACCCTTTCTTGATCGCGTGGCCTTTTGGATCCGTTTTGCCGCTGTCGAACATTTTTTTCGTTCTTCAACTTGTTTTTGCCTCCGCATCGGGCCTTTTTCTTGTCTTGGGAATGCATAGCGAGCTGACGGTGGAGGGCATTGTCATCCTCCGTAGCCTACTGAAGGAGGCGTTGCGTCTTGGCTTTCTCGTAAATGGTCATTTCGCGGCTGTGGTCATTCCGAACCTTTTGACTCGCTTCCCTCACGAGCTTGTCCATCTGTTGTTGGAACGACAGACTCGGCATTTTTATGACAGGATCTCGTTCTGGTTCAGCGTCAGCGTCTTCTAAAAGAGCATCCCCTTCTTCATCAAGGTCATTTATGACATGGCAGCCATGGAATTGTTCCCGTCTCTTGGACTGGACATATCCAAGCCCAATCGTTTCCATTTTTCCGTTGGGCAATTTTCGCTGAGTTCCGGGGATGTTCCAGATCATGTTGTATAATTGGGCCTGTCGCATTGTTTGCTTAAAGGGTATGCTTTGGCATCTCAATAACCTTTTCAATCCCTCTGCCTGGTATCCGGGCAGACGGATTGGTTGGAGCCTGTCAAGCGTAGATTCGGCACCACGCCAGACTTCTCTCTCCACTTTGGTTTTCCTGGATCGATAGAATAGGATCGCCTTTTTACCTCTTCGCCTGGGAGGGACGTAGAATGTCTGCAGCTCTTGCACACTATATGTCTCAAGCGCATCAAGCTCTGTAGTGCCGCCGCCGAACCATGGAGATTTGCAAACTCCAATCATCTCCAGTGAGGGCCTGCATTGATGGACGGACCGAGAACACGGCGTTGACTTTGTCTTCAGAGTCACTACCAAAGACCAGAATAGGGGTAGATGGTCCTGGCCTGTTACATTAGGGCGGCCTCGAATAGACTATCTCTTCTTCCTCCTCGGTATCGCTCCCAAAGACCGGGATAGTGGTGATAGTTTTTTGCTTATTCTCAGGTTTACGGCATCATTCCGTGTCTTCAAAGTCTGGTAGGAAATACTTAGCGTCTTCATACTTGCAGACTTCATTTATAGAGAATGGGTTTAGTTCTCCCGTCACGGTATACTCGAGACCATCTTTGAAATACTTCATATACTGATGTTGTGTAGAAGGGATGATGTTGTACTCGTGTAACCAATGCCTGCCGAGCAAAGCATTGTAGCAGGTCTTGGCGTCAATGACATGAAATTTGATATCAGTGATAAGCAGCCCAAAGCGTAGCGTCAGTATTACAGACCCGAGCGTCCGTGATGGCTAGGAGTCAAACCTGGAGATGGTGATTTTATCCCGAGCGAGGTGCTGAACGCTCATGCAGATTTCTTTTAGCACCCTCACATTTAGGAGGTTGACAGAGGACCCGTTGTCAACTAAGATCTTCCCTATCTTGATGTCATGGCAGTACCCGGTGACATATAGGGGACGGTTGTGCTCGCACGTTCCAAGGAGGAGATCTTCGTCTCCGAAAGTGATGTCAGCTGAGTGTACTTCTTCCAGCTCGTCCTTCTGTAGGGTGTTTTTTGTCACCCCATTGAGATAGGAATACGCGCGCGCTTGTCAGGCGCATTATAGTTTCCCCTACCAAAGGTAGGCTGGGGTTTATTGATTGTGGGGATCCGAATCTCCGGTAGCAGCAAACTAAGCTGCCGTTAATTACCCCTCGCCGAGCGAGAGAACCTCCGATTGACGGGTCAAACAGGTCATGCGAAATCAATGTGCAGTGTTGTGATTTGAAGGGGTTTTGGATGTATCGGGGGCCCCGCAGAGTTTTTACGGGGGTCCCGCTATCTGGATAGCGGGCTGGGGGTCAAGGGGGCTAGCAGCCCCCTTGCGGGGTGCGGGACAGCGCTCCGTTAGAAATATTTTCTAACGGGGGAGCTATTTTTAGTGTGGAGTGCATGTAAAATGAGGGGGAAATGGCGTCCAAAGGACGCGTGAGCGCCAGTGCCTCACGTGCCTAGCACGCCGGCGCTAGGCGCCGGTGCTAGCGCTTTGGCGCTTGGGTTAGCGCTAGGCGCTCGAACGCTAATAGGCGCATGCATTGGATCACCATTGCGGAGACGGAAATCATGGCTCCAGCATCAAAGCCTAAACCGCGCTAGCGTCCCACGTGCCCGGTATGTGGGCACTTGGGCTCTAGAGCTTTAGGCGTTAGCGCCTCACGTGGGTGCTCCGGCGCCGGCGTTAGCGCTTTGGGTGCTAGAGCGCTAGCGCCTCACGTGGGCGCTTCGGCGCTGGCGTTAGCGCTTTGGACGCTAGCGCCTTACGTGCTCGGCATGTGGGCACTTGGGCGCTAGCGAAAGGAAGGGTTTTTACTTCCGGAAATAGGAGTTAAACTTCAAAAGAGGATTTTGAGTGGAGTTAAACTCCAAAAGGGATGGATTAGGAGTTAAACTCCTTTGAGGATTTGGGTCTTGGAGTTGAACTCTCTAAAAATCTTCAGAGGTTCTTCTCTCTTAAGCCTTGGATCCTTACCAAATGGGATCTTTGGAAATGGGTCTCCTTCCTCCTCTTCTATTGGCCGGCTCTTTGGAGATGGGTCTCCTTCCTTCTCTTTTTTTTAAAAATCTCCTTTTTAAGATCTGATAGAATATCCAAGCTCCCTTTTGTGGGTTTTGTGGTGAAAAACTATTTAGTTTTGGAAAAGGAAGAGTAAAACTCTTGATTTAATTCAAAAAAAAGAAAAAAGGTTTAGAACCTTAAGGAAGGAGAAGGAGTCACAAAAAACCTAGAGTTTTTAGAGAATGAAAAGTTTTTTCTTTTATTCATCATTATGTTGCCTTATATAGGCTTACACATTTACATATAGCCCCTTGGGCTTTACAAAATGGCATTTTGCCCATCCCATGCCTCATGTGCTCATTTCTTTTTGCACATAAGTCATGGGCTTACAAAAATTTGGCTTTATGCCCATTTTGCTTACATTCATGCATAAAAAATTACATCAAAGTTATTTATTACACGATTTTTTATTTGCATAGGGGAGGCCGGCCGCTTCATGTTTGGGCTCGACTCGGGCGTGAGCCCACTTGATCTGGGCTTGGGCCCACCAGCTTTGGGGTTGACCTTGATTTTGACTTGGTCAACCGGGTTGCAATTTTCGACCCTAACAAAGTGCCCCCCATCAATAAATGCACACCACATATGTGGGTCGTGTGCATGAAATTGATGGATCTTCTTTCGCGTGGAGGCGGCTTGCTTTGGTTCCCACTTTTTGGGATGCACTGCCCTTTGTACAACATGGACGGTCGACGCTTCACGCATCTCCGAGACGGAGTGTCCGTACTAGACGTTTCCCGGCACAGAGTGATTTGGTTCCCGCTTTGTAGGAAGCCTGCACTACCCTTTTTACGACATGGACATTCGACGCTTGACGCGTCTCCGAGATGGAGTGTCTGCGGTAGACTTTTCCTTGGCCCAGAGCAATTCGGTTCCCGATTTGTGGGAAGCCTGCACTGCCTTTTTTTTGTCATGGATGGTCGACGCTTGACACGTCTCCGAGATGGAGTGTCCGTGGTAGACTTTTCCTTGTCCCGGAGTGATTTGGTTCCCGCTTTGTAGGAAGCCTGCACTGCCCTTTTTACGACATGGACGGTCGACGCTTTACACGTCCCCGAGACGGAGTGTCCGTGGTAGACTTTTCCCTGGCCCAGAGTGATTTGGTTCCCGCTTTGTAGGAAGCCTGCACTACCCTTTTTACGACATGGACGGTCGACGCTTGACGCGTCTCTGAAACGGAGTGTCCGTGGTAGACTTTTCCCTGGCCCGGAGTGATTTGGTTCACGCTTTGTAGGAAGCCTGCACTGCCCTTTTTACGACATGGACGATCGACACTTGACGCGTCTCCAAGACGGAGTGTCCGTGGTGGATTTTTCCCTGGCCCGAAGCGATTTGGTTCCCGATTTGTGGGAAGCCTGCACTGCCTTTTTTACGACATGGACGGTCGACGCTTGACGCGTCTCCGAGGCGGAGTGTCCATGGTAGACGTTTCCCTGGCCCGGAGTGATTTGGTCGACGTGTCCCCGGCACGGAGTGTTGCTGGTTGTTCGACTTGTCCCCGGCACGGAGTGTCGCTGTTCGACGTTTCCCCGGCACGAAGTGTCGCTGTTCGACTTATCTCCGGCACGGAGTGTCGCTGTTCGACGTTTCCCCAACACGGAGTGTCGCTGTTCAACTTGTCCCCGACATGGAGTGTCGCTGTTCGACGTTTCCCCAGCACGGAGTGTCGCTGGTTGACCTGATTCCGAGGCAGAGCATGATTCTGACAGGGAGGTCGCTGATCAACTCGTCCGCGGCGCGGAGTGTCACTGGTCGACTTGTTCCCGGCACGGAGTGTCGCTGGTCGACGTTTCCCCAGAACGGAGTGTCGCTGGTTGACCTGATTCCGAGGCGGAGCATGATTCCGACAGGGAGGTCGCTGGTCGACCTGTCCCCAGCACGGAGTGTTGCTGGTCGACTTGTCCCGAGCATGGAGTGTCGCTGTTTGACTTGTCGGCATGGAGTTTCTCCGGTCAACTTGTCCCCGGCAAGGAGTGTTGCTGGCTGTTCGACTTTTCCCTGGCACGGAGTGTCGCTGATCGACTTGTCCCCGGCGCGGAGTGTCGCTGATTGACTTGATCCCGAGATAGAGCATGATTCCGATAGGGAGGTCGCTGGTCGACTTGTCCCCGGCGCGGAGTGTCGCTGATCGACTTGTCCCCGGCACGGAGTGTCGCTGTTCGACTTGTCCCCGGCACGGAGTGTCGCTGATCGACTTGTCCCCGGCACGGAGTGTCGCTGGTCGACTTGTCCCTGGCGTAGAGTGTAGCTGGATATTCGACTTGTACCCGGCACGGAGTGTCACTGATCGACTTGTCCCTGGCACGGAGTGTCGCTGGTTAACTTGGTCCCGAGGCGGAGCATGATTCCGACAGAGAGGTCGTTGGTCGACTTGTCCCCGGCGCGGAGTGTCGCTGATCGACTTTTCCTCGGCACGGAGTGTCGCTGTTCGACTTGTCCCCGGCACGGAGTGTCGCTGATCGACTTGTCCCCGGCACGGAGTGTCGCTGGTCGACTTGTCCCCGGCACGGAGTGTCGCTGGTCGACTTGTCCCCAGCACGGAGTGTTGCTGGCTGTTCGACTTGTCCCTGGCATGGAGTGTTGCTGGCTGTTCGACTTGTCCCCGGCATGGAGTGTCGCTGATCAACTTGTCCCCAGTGTGGAGTGTCGCAGTTGACTTGATCCCAAGGCGGAGCATAATTCCGGCAGGGAAGGTAGATATCCCGAGGCGAAGCATGATTTCGACACGGGGTAAATTCTGGGACGAAGCATGATTTCGACACGGGGTAAATTTGGGTTGACATCAGCATCGGTACACTAGAATATGGTACCAGGAGCGAATCATCATCTATCATGAGAAGATTTGGGGATTTGGTTTTGGCTTAGCTTCAACACCGCTACGCTGGAATATGGTATAAGGAGCGAATCATCATTTGCTTTTTCTTATTGGGAAGCGATGGCTTAGGGGACAGGTTTAGATCCCTATCACCTGAGGCTTTTCAATTTTATGGACCGTAAGGGCCCCATAAAAGTATTTTCTCCCTACAAGTCGTAAGGATCCCGTAAGCATATTTTCTCATTAGGAGTCGTGAGGACCCCCAAGTGTGTTTTTCCTTTGTGAGTCGTAAGGATCCCACGAAGGCATTTTCTTACGAGTCGTAAGGATCTCACAAGTTTTATTCTCCTCAAGCATCGTGAGGACACACGAGTGGATTTCCCTCGTTCCCAGTTTAATGACTTAGGGGTCATCTGTTTCTAGTTTAACGACTTAGAGGTCATCTGTTCCCAGTTTAAAGACTTAAGGGTCTATTGTTTCCAGTTTAATGACTTAAAGATCATCTGTGCCCAGTTTAACGACTTAGAGATCATATGTTCCCAGTTTAAATACTTAGGGGTCTATTGTGCCCAGTTTAACGACTTAGTGGTCATCTGTTTCCAGTATAACGACTTAGCAGTCATCTGTTTCCAGTTTAAAGCCTTAGGGGTCTATTAGATCGATTTGGAATTTCAGGGTAGGGGCCGACATCAGCGTTGCTAACACTGAAGCACATGTGCCAGGAACAATTCATCGTTTCCCTTTTTCTGTTGGGGAGAGATGGTTTAGGAGACAGGTTTAGGACCCTATCACCTAAGGCTTTTCAATTTTATGAGCCGTAAGGGTCTCATAAAGCATTTTCTCCCTAGAGTCGTAAGGATCCCGTAAGTGCGTTTTCTCCTTAGGAGTCGTGGGGACTCCCAAGTGTGTTTTTCCTTTGTGAGTCGTAAGGATCCTACGAAAGTGTTTTCTTACGAGTCGAGAGGATCTCGTAAGGTTTGTTCTCCTCATGTATCGTGAGGACACATGAGTGGGTCTTCCCTAATGGAGCATAATTCCGAGGGCGGTGACCGGCCGCGTTTCTGGTGATTGCAGTAGGGTATGGGTATGATAAGAATTATTTGAGCCCATGGATTGTATACGGTAGTCAACTTGGGGACCAACCGTAGGGCTGGGAGAATTTTGGGAAATTGGATTTTGGTTGGCATCTGCATCGCTGCACTGGAATATGGTACCAGGAGCTACTCATCATTCGCCGTTAGGACATTCAGAAATTTGAAATTTTGGTTGGTGTCTGCATCGCTGCACTGGAATATGGTACCAGGAGTGACTCATCATTCGCTATTTTTTTTACCGCGATTGCTCTATCATTTCAGCTTTTCTTATTGCGAAGGTCGCGATTGCCCTATCATTTCGGCTATTTATTCGCGGTTGCCCCATCATTTTGGATTTATTTTTCATCTTTATTTTTACTCGCTGATTTTTATTGCGATTTGCCTCATCATTTCGGCTTTTTATTATTATTTTTTTTTGTTTTATTTACACATTTTTACATCCCCAGTTTAACGATTTAGAGGTCGATTATTCCCAGTTTAATGACATGGTGGTCAGCGGTTTCCAGTTTAAAGACTTAGAGGTCTATCGTTCCCAGTTTAACGACCTGGTGGTCAGCTTGCTTATGCCCGCTCCTCGAACTTTGATCTTGGCGGAGTTGTGCTTGTTAGTTATATGTATGCCCTAGAGGCCATTACTGTACATATGATGTATATTGTAATGGACGCTTGGACATATATAGGGAGGACTTTCTTGCTCGACATGATAGTATGCTATCCGGTTGTACTTTATCTTAACATGTACTCTGATTGTCTCTATGTTACATGTTGATAAAGCCCTTAGGATGAGTACTTGACTACCAGGACTATGATGCGGATCATACCAGTGGGGACAGAGTAGTCGCCAAGTACATCCTTCAAATGTTCCTAGTCGTGGGTGTATCGAGACAGGGCATCGATATACCAGAGTAGACTAGCGTATGCGCTTCTTGACCCATATGATGGGCGATGGATGATCCCATATCCATTGGTGTTTGACATCAGAGAAGGTATACGGGTGCTCAGTGGAGACTGGGTACACTGGACGGACTCGCCAAGAACTCCCAGATGGTATTATACCTCACGTCAGATGGCAGTTCTCTGGTGACACTGGTACAGAGTAGTCTGTAGACCCGAGATCGTCATAGAGTCTTGTGTGATTCCTACTGTGCTTTGATTTCCATCATACCGCGTCCAAGAGGGCGTGCAAAATGGTGTCTTTTGGATACAGTCCCGAATCACATGGAGGCAATGAGCGATAGGAGGGGATTCGTCTCTCCCGGTATAGGGAGTTGATGTTGCGCTGTGTTCGATTGGCTATAACTGGAAATCCCTGGCCAGGGTTGCTGAGATTTACTGGTAAGTGTTATCAGTAGTTTCTCGAACTGTTATAGACCTCATATCGACATGACTTATCAAGCTACTGGGGTCTGACGTTTACCACCCCTAGGCGAGATATGCGACATATCAGACGAAGAGACCGGACTGTACGGGAGTGTTACTGATTGGATTCGCGGGAGAAAGTACAGGCTTGTTTGTTGATCTTCTGATCGCTCAATACCTGGGTGGCTGTTACGTTTAGCTGACCGCTTGCAGCTTGTGGGTGTTTGATATGATCATCACCTACTGCCGGCGTATTGACGATTCTTTAGAGTCCTACACAGAGGTTTCTTGACTCAGGAAAAACGGAGTAGGAGCACATATATGATATGTGCGGGACCGAGAACAATACGTGTATGTGATACCGTATTAGATTCTCATGATATGAGATATCGGCCGGGTATATGTGATATAGCCGGGTCATCGGATCAAGTGTTGATTCGATGAACTGATACAGATTATATTAGTCGGTTATTTATGAAATAGCCGGATTATCGGATCAAGTGTTGATTTGATAATTTAATGTATAATTATATATTTGATATATTAAATTGCATTAACTAATATAAGCTCACTAAAAGATTCTTTTTCTCACTCGGGTAATACATTGATATATATGCGATATATGTTAATTGTATTATTTTATTTTGTTACAAAATATATTATATATGTGATATATAATATTGTAACATGTTATAATTACTAATGCAACATGATTAGTGGAGATTAAATAAGGTTAGGGTTTGATTTGGGTTAGCTCGTTCTTGAAGCTTCTAGAAGCTTTTCTTTTTGTCATGAGCTAAGATATTTTGTTGATAATTTAGTGACTCATTCTTTAACCCAACCCAAACCCTTAACCCTAGTTAACTCTCTACAATGGTTAGCCTTCTCATTATCAACCATGGTTGCATTTTGTAATTATCACTTGACTTTCATTATTCATCACAAAAAGAATAGATCTTCTTCTTCCTTCTTCTTCTTTCATGGAAAAGCTTTCTAGCTTTTTCAAAGGTGATGAAAATGAGTGAGAAATAGAAAACAAATGAGAGCTAAAATCCTACTTCATCATCCTAATCTATCCTAGCCATTTAGATTAGGGTGTTCACTTCATTTGTGAGTGAGAGCTTGTGTTAATGAAACTTCAAGGTAGATCATCCTTGTTATTGAAGATCGGAAGCAAGTTTGCATTATTCTCTTCGTGGAGCCTCTCTAGAGTCCGGGTACATGATGATCGCAGCGAAGGGATCTCAACACAGAGCTTATGAAGTGAAGGACCGGACTACAAAGGTTGTAATCCCAAACTCTTAGATGTTAAGTGTTTAACATGCTTTGTTTCGCCTAATTCTAGTTTAAAAATCTTGGTTACGGTTGTTCGGCACGTCTAAATTTTAAATCGGGCATGGTTGATGTCTTATAGACCCTTGTGAGAGTGCCTAGTAACCTTACAGTGGTATCAGAGCCAAGCTAGAGCTTTAGGCGAAGTCTAGACGAAATTTAAAGTCCGATCGAACCTCGAAATCCCGACACGAACCCCTTCTCTGGAAATTTTTTAAAATGTTGATATTTTCATATTAAAAATACTCAGAAAATAAAGCAGGTAAATCTAAGAATTATTATGAAGTACGGACCACCAACTCGATCACGTGAGCGTGGAACCGCGGTCAAACCAAGGGTTTGGCGGCGGTTCCGCGGCCATAATTTCGTGTTGGTCCCTGATACTTCAGGTAATAATTCTTGGGTCTTTTTTCATAGTTCTGGGAATTTTTAATTCTACTCAAGAGTTGAGTTTTCTAGAGATCTCATGTATTCGTTGATTCGATCGGAAAGTTTAGCTTCGTTTAAGTTTTTCCGGGTAATTTTAGAACGTGTTAAAAAGTTCGACCGGATATCAATAACTCACTTTTTCCCCTGTCGGAAAATTTTTCAAAAGTTGGATTTTTTCTCAAGTTTGAAACTTCCGGAAAATCATGCAAGTAACGCGGTGGACCCCCTAGAAGAACAAAAACCTTAACTCGATTATGTGACCGTCTGAACCGCCTCTAATACTTAGGGTTTGGAGCAGTACGGCGTTACCACATGTGAGGCGTTGGCTTGACCCTTCTACGGCTGGACCATTGGTACTGTGGCATGTGATGGATACTTTTTGAACTCCACTCAAGTGTTGAGCTATTTGGGAAATCTTGGGTGTTTGTTTATTCGATCGGAAAGTTTAACATAATCTATTTATCTGGAATGTGATACAATATTTGGAATCCACAAGTAGTTATGAGATAACTAATTTGAATGTTATAAATCCAGCAGTTCAGTCTCAAATAATCGGTTGCCACGGGATTTTGATGTGATCAAAAGTCCGTCGCAATCACGTAGCGTACGCGGATACTCGCCGGGTAAACTTAATAGATAGCCATGCCCCATAGCCCCAACCAAGTGACTGTAGGAGAACCCCGTCGCCAAAAGCATCCGTTAGGGTGCTCGCGGCAGCGGTGTTCCGCCTTAATGCACTTCGTCGACAGCATCTGGGGGTGCGACCGTCTACTAAAGTTTGCGACGAGCATTCGATCAGAATGTCGGGAATCTTGTTGAATTGCTCGACTAGATTTTGAAGAGTGTTTTCGATAATGAGACTAAAATGCGGGGTTTATAATTGTTAGGCATGCGATGTCTAAGGAATTCATTTGGTTAGGCATGCGATGTCTAAGCAGGTTGGGGATTCCAACTATTGTAGTTTTACACTTCCTTTTCTGTGACCGTAAGCGTAGTATGTGGTGTATCGCTGGCTTCGTTGCTTTACATCAACGACAATCGGGATACGCATACTTGCTTAGGTTGATGATATGAGATATTATGTGTTGCTGTGATATGTTATGTTGGATCATCGCGTTTTGAATAGCCGGGGGTTTTATGTGAGATGGCGGTTTTTATTTTCATTCATGTAAAATTCATTGTATGTAATATTCTTTTATTGGGGAACTTCCGGGTTGAGGATGATGTCACCATTGTATATTATTTACTTTTCCGCATTAGGTAGACCCAACGCGGGGAGCACAAGTAACTAGGTTCTAGGGTCCAGTGGGAGACCATCTCGAGGAGTCGAGACTGGGTCTCCTAACCCTAGAATTGGCAGTGTTGCTTGCCGCTCTCGTAGGGGTCTAGGGATGTGGGTTTGGCTATTCATCACGACCGTGGAATCCGTGTTTTATACATGCTCGTATTAAAACACAAACCTCCTAGTATATCCAATATTTCATATATGTTCTTCTGCTGCAATGTTCTGTGATGAGATCATATTACTGCCTGAGACGAATGTTTATATTATATATATGAGATATATGTTATATTGCAGATTTTGTTTCAAATGTGATGCTTGTGAAGCATAATAAAATGGGACTTCATTAATGAGATTAATGAAATAAAAGAAACCTAAAGATATTGTAGAAACTTGTCTCAAAAACAGGTAGCTCTAGTTCTTGCTTTGCATAGCGGTGTTCCTTGTAGAACATCTAGCACTTTATTCGATAAGGAAAGAGCCAAGATCCCTTCACCGGGAGTGACCTCTTTAGCGAAACTAGCAGATGCTACAAACTCAGTTTGTCTTTTGATTGTTTTTATAGTTTCTGCTTTGCATAGTGATATTTGTGAAATATCATGCACCTTATTCGATAAGGAAAGAGCCGACGATCCCTTCACCGGGAGTGACCTCTTTAGCAAAACTAGAAAAGGCCTCAAAAACATTCCATTCAAAATCACTCGATTCTACAACGATATAAAGTTCATTACGCAAAGGGTTTTCTTAAAAACCCGTCGTAGCCCTCCGTCATTTCAGATAAGTAGTATTTAGTATTCGTGCTGCGTTTGTTGACTTAGTCAAGGCGTAGTGTGCGGTAGCTGATTAATGCTTATCTGCAAAGCATATGATGCGATTGGATTAAGGTAGTCGTGCGGCTTTGTTGACTTAGTCAAGGGTCGTGCGGGTGGGTTTAATTCAATCGGGAAATGACGGGTTGAACTTTACTTGCGGTCTATGGTTTGTTGACTTAGTCAAGGTCATAGATCGCTTGGGGTAAAATATTATTGGGAATTTCAAGTGTTGAAATTTGCAATGAGATTGCATACCTTCTATGAGATAGTTGGATCCCGATACCCGCTGCGAGTAAGAGTTACTCTTGGGAGAGTTTTATACATTACAATTAGCCGATCAAGTAGGTGTCTAGAAAGGTGTCAATGGGATTACGCCCCTAGAAAAATGAGGTTTATTTTAATTAGGTCCGTGCGAAAGCACGGGGAACCTCTCTCAAAGTACCGGCACTTGCCTGGCTGAAAGATTGGCGAACTTATAAGGTGTAATTAATCCCGGTTAGTCTTTCCTTTTAGGGTTTGAAGGAAGATTTGACTAAAATAGTGGGAGACATCCTGATTAGATAAAATGATAACCAATCTAATCTTGTAAAAGCGAACGCTGAGTGTTTTCTTCTCTCTCTCTCCTGGTTGCAACTATGTCACGCCTTAATCAAGATAATAATACAGATGTATTGACCGAACCTGCTTGTTATACTGCGCTAAGGAACGTTGGTCCCACTCCAACTTATAATTGTTATAAAACAGAGCAGGAAATAGGGGATTACCAGAATTCCCATGCCGCCCAAACGAAGAAAGTGCATGCTGATGCATCTTCTTCGGGTGTGTTCATTACAGAGAACTGTTTCTCAGTATCCTTTACGTCCTGGGTATGAAATACCGGATCAGGATCCCGCAAATGTAATTTGTTACATGGGCTATAGATAGGTAGAGAACTGAGAACGGATGATAAATTTCAAGAGTTGGAAAAGATGCAAGTGTTGCAGCCAAGTCTATTGGCAGTTATCACCCTATATTACTAGAATACATTGATTCTGAACGAATGTTATTAGATACCGAACCTGATATATAACATCATATCAGTCTCTTTATTAGTAAAGAAGGATATAATTTTGTAATGTTGGATAATGTTTTGAACATTTCCTGTATCAAGAGTTGATCGGTTCAGGCACGTTATCTAAAAGCATAGACGTTCTAAATCAAACCACAGTTCTTAATGTACAGAACACACATAAGAGGAAGAGTTCGGAAATGAACGAATCCTTCTTGAGGCATTGTAGACTAGGTCATATCAATGCGACCCGACTAGCTGAAGTCACATAAAGATGCATATTTAAATTAGTTTGGATTTACATCTTGTAAAACTTGTCAGTCATGTCACAAAGATAAGATGACCACAGCTTCATTTATTGGAAAAAGAGAAAGAGTTAGTGAACTCTTGGAATTGATACATGCTGATGTATGAAGGTCCCCTGTCTACATATGCCAGGACTGGTTCTTTGTACTTCATTACATTCACTGATGATCTCTCAAGATTCAGACATATGTTCCTGTTGAAACACAAGTCCGAAACTTTTGAGATAATCACAGAATATAAGTTAGAAGTAGAGAACCAAAAACGGGTAAAAGTATTATGTCCTTTGATGAGATCAAGGAGGAGAATACTTGAAGCACGGAATTCATGGACTATTCTAAAGTAGAATGAGATTCTCTCTCAGCATTACTCCTCCGTATACACCACAGCACGTCGGTGTATCGGGGCGGAGCAATCACACCCTATGAGATATGGTGTGCTCTATGATGAGTACTACTGAGTTGCCTATTTTCTTTTGGGGTTATGCACTTGTGAAGCTGCATACCTATTGAATAGGGTTCCAATCAAATCAGTTGCCTACCACTTCATATGTGATATGGAATGGGAAGAGCCCATATCTTAAGTATGTTAAGATTTGGGGTTGTCCAGCCTATGTCTAAAAGCATAATCCGGACAAGCTCGAGGCAAAGTCGATTCTGTAGAAGTTTGTTGGATATCCCAAGCATTTGCAAGGGAATATCTTCTACCTAACAGAGGAACAAAAGATGTTTTGTTTCTCAACATGCCACCTTTGTGAAAGGGATTTTATTGTGAAGAAATTAGTGGTCATGAGGTAGAACTGGAAAGAGTTCCAGCTATACAAACTGCAACTGATGATTTGGTAGAACCAAAGGATTCAAAAGTTTCTAACGAACCTCAGCCTCTCTGCCAATCTAGTAGGGTTCCTCACCCACCTGAGAAATACTTCGGTTTCTCTATGACAGTGGGAGTGAGGATTGCATCATGAGATGATGACCCAACTTATTTCGAGCAGGCCATCAGGAGTGGGACTCTGTAAGAATGGCTGGATGCTTAGCGATCTAAGATGAAATCCTTATACACCAACAAAGTATGGACTTTGGTTACTTTATCTGAAGGGTTAAATCCCCATCAGGAGCAAGTATATCTTGAGAAGATTACTTGGTGTACATGGAAAAGTTAAGACTTTCAAAGCTATGCTTAAGTCCATCCAGATCCTACTTGCCACGGCTACATATCATGACTACGCTATCTGGCGGTTGGGTGTCATGACAGCTTTTCTAAATGATGATTTGGAAGAGAGCGTCTATAAGTACATAGCCAGAGGGCTTCGTCGACAGTGGGAGCAGCAGAAACGTGAGCAAGATGTTTTATGTGATAAATCAGGCATCACGGAGTTGGAACGTCTGTTTTGATGTGGTAGTCAAAGAGTTTGACATCATCAAAATGGTAGATGAACCTTGTATATAAGAAAAAGTAGTAGAGAGTATGGTGGTGATCCTCGTAGAGTACGTGGATGACATACTCTTGATAGGGAAGGAGTTTCCTATGCTACGCTCGGTCAATCTCCGCTTATCACAAGGATTCTCCATATAGGATCAAAGTGATACCTCCTAAATCCTGGGTTTTAGATCTATGAGATAGATCTAATTGGATGTTAGGATACTCACTAGTTGTAGTGAGATGGTATCAATCGATCCTGGGGAGAATCACTGGAAAGGTTCCAGGGTGATAAGGACGAATGAATATCAGTCGCAGGCATTGTCTTTACCCTCAGTGGAGGGACGGTATGTTGGAAGAGTTCCAAGCTAGATACCGTGACTTACTAGACGATTAAAGGCAAGATACATCGTTACCAAGGATGCTACCAAAGAGGCAGTCTGAATATAGATAATAGTTCATGAGATGAACTATGTTCCTGCCATTGTGTGACAATGGAATTGTGGCTTTAGCCAAGGAACCCCTGTCCCATCAGAAATCCAGATATAATTCTTAGGCGGTATCACCTGATCATGGAGATGGTTGATCTCCAAGGAGGTCGAGGTTAGGAGAGTAGACACAGAGGACAACAGCGCGGATCCACTCACAAAGGCTTTTTTCCCAGTAGAGACTTTTATGGGATGGTTGAGTATGAGATACTTCAACCACAGCTAATTGTTGGGTATGCGATACCACAACAGATGGCCCTAGTACAAGTGGGAGATTGTTAGTTATATGTATGCCCTAGAGGCCATTACTGTACATATGATGTATATTGTAATGGATGCTTGGACATATATAGGGAGGACTTTCTTGTTCGACATGATAGTATGCTATCTGGTTGTACTTTATCTTAACATGTACTCTGATTGTCTCTATGTTACATGTTGATAAAGCCTTTAGGATGAGTACTTGACTACCAGGACTATGATGCGGGTCATACTAGTGGGGACAGAGTAGTCGCCAAGTACATCCTTCAAATGTTCCTAGTTGTGGGTGTATCGAGACAGGGCATCGATATACCAGAGTAGACTAGCGTATGCGCTTCTTGACCCATATGATGGGCGATGGATGATCCCATATCCATTGGTGTTTGACATCATAGAAGGTATACGGGTGCTCAGTGGAGACTGGGTACACTGGACGGACTCGCCGAGAACTCCCAGATGGTATTATACCTCATGTCAGATGGCAGTTCTCTGGTGACACTGGTACAGAGTAGTCTGTAGACCCGAGATCGTCATAGAGTCTTATTTGATTCCCACTGTGCTTTGATTTCCATCATACCACGTCCAAGAGGGCGTGCAAAATGGTGGCTTTTGGGTACAGTCCCGAATCACATGGAGGCAATGAGCGATAGGAGGGGATGCGTCTCTCCTGGTATAGGGAGTTGATGTTGCGCTGTGTTCGATTGGCTATAACTGGAAATCCTTGGCCAGGGTTGCTGAGATTTACTGGTAAGTGTTATCAGTAGTTTCTCGAACTGTTATAGACCTCATATCGACACGACTTATCAAGCTACTGGGGTCTGACGTTTACCACCCTTAGGCGAGATATGCGACATATCAGACGAAGAGACCGGACTGTACGGGAGTGTTACTGATTGGATTCACGGGAGAAAGTACAGGCTTGCTTGTTGATCTTCTGATCGCTCAATACCTGGGTGGTTGTTAAGATTAGCTGACCGCTTGCAGCTTGTGGGTGTTTGATATGATCATCACCTACTGTCGGCGTATTGACGATTCTTTAGAGTCCTACACAGAGGTTTCTTGACTCAGGCAAAACGGAGTAGGAGCACATATATGATATGTGCGGGACCGAGAACAATACGTGTATGTGATACCGTATTAGATTCTCGCGATATGAGATATCGGCCGGGTATATGTGATATAGCCCGGTCATCGGATCAAGTGTTGATTCGATGAACTGATACAGATTATATTAGTCGGTTATTTATGAAATACCCGGATTATCGGATCAAGTGTTGATTTGATAATTTAATATATAATTATATATTTGATATATTAAATTGGATTAACTAATAGAAGCTCATTAAAAGATTCTTTTTCTCACTCGGGTAATACATTGATATATATGCGATATATGTTAATTGTATTATTTTATTTTGTTACAAAATATATTATATATGTGATATATAATATTGTAACATGTTATAATTACTAATGCAACATGATTAGTGGAGATTAAATAAGGTTAGGGTTTGATTTGGGTTAGCTCATTCTTGAAGCTTCTAGAAGCTTTTTTTTTTGTCATGAGCTAAGATATTTTGTTGATATTTTAGTGACTCATTTTTTAACCCAACCCAAACCCTTAATCCTAGTTAACTCTCTACAATGGTTAGCCTTCTCATTATCAACCATGGTTGCATTTTGTAATTATCACTTGATTTTCATTATTCATCACAAAAAGAATATATCTTCTTCCTTCTTCTTCTTTCATGGAAAAGCTTTCTAGCTTTTTCAAAGGTGATGAAAATGAGTGAGAAATAGAAAACAAATGAGAGCTAAAATCCCACTTCATCATCCTAATCTATCCTATCCATTTAGATTAGGGTGTTCACTTCATTTGTGAGTGAGAGCTTGTGTTAATGAAACTTCAAGGTAGATCATCTTTGTTATCGAAGATCGGAAGCAAGTTTGCATCATTCTTTTCGTAGAGCCTCTCTAGAGTCCGGGTATATGATGATCGCAGTGAAGGGACCTCAACACGGAGCTTATGAAGTGAAGGACCGGACTACAAAGGTTGTAATTCCAAACTCTTAGATGTTAAAGTGTTTAACATGCTTTGTTTCGCCTAATCTCTAGTTTAAAGATCTTGGTTAGGGTTGTTCGGCACGTCTAAATTTTAAATCAGGCATGGTTGATGCCTTATAGACCCTTATGAGAGTGCCTAGTAACCCTACAGTGCTGATGGCCGTAGCTCTGTGGCTTGTCGGTACATCTGACAACTGTGGGGCTTTCCCAAGTTTGTATTGGTTCTCCACCCAATATTTGAAAATATAGCAGTTTTCGATGATATGACTCACCATTCTATGATATGGGCAGTATATGGGATTGCCGGTCATATTCATTTCATGTGGCCTCTTTGGAACAGGCAATTGCAGACCGTTGTTCAAGGCATCCGCGAATATTTTGCGGATTTCATCCCTCTTCAAGGAGTATACCGTCTTCTTTCTCTCCATTAGAGTAGGTGCCTTTATTGATGCTGGTCCTTGAGGCCGATCAGTTTTTGGTTCGCCCTTTTCAAATAATGGCACATGTCTGAGAGAATCAGGTTCCCGAAAGGCTCCGGTCTCCATCTGTATGAAATCGGCAGTCGTAGCTTGACTGTTTGCTAACATGCCTTTAGACAGTTCTATCTCTCCCGTCTTGTATTGCTTTTCGACCCAATCTTTAAAGATGAAGCAGTCCTCAATGGTATGACTTATCACTCTGTGATAGGGGCAATATTTAGGGTCGTCGGTCATATTCGCTTCCTACGGTCTTTTTGATTCTGGCAATTGTAGACTGTTTCTCAGGGCGACCTTGAATATCTTATGGACTTTGTCCCTTCTTAAGGAATAGACCTTATCCAGTTTCTCTTTCAGAGGAGATTCTCCTTCGGTGTATGTATCGGAGGGACTGGAGGCTGATCGCGGCCGTTTTTCGCGAAAGCGCTCCGCTCTTAGGATGAAGGGGATATCAGTTGGCTGCCTCCGGGTATCAATCCCTGGCTCATGAACCAAAATTTGATTATGCTGTAATTGCAATCGGGCGACTTGGGTCACGAGATCTGCCGCGACATTTGCAAATTCGTCGACCTTAGACTGTATCTTGGATAACTTCTTATTCATGTCCTGAAGCTGCCTCTGAAGCCATCGGAATAATGCTTGTTCTGTAGTCCCGGTTATGACAACCGGGTCATCCTTATTACCTGAGCTCAATTCCGCAGGAACCCCGGACTCTTTTGGCTTATCGGCCTGAGCGAGCTCTTCATCATTTAGACCGAGTCGACGTTGGGTAGCGTCCACCATATCATCACCATGGCTGTGAACCATAAGAGGGTTCGTTTCTTCATGTCCGACCATGTAGACGGTGTGAACCACATATCCAACCGTCTCTTTATCTTTGGCTGGGTAACCTCGTTCTTGGAGCCTCATGAAGCTCAGCCTAGCATGAGCCCTAGACCTTTTGTTGGCTCTGTATCTGAGCCTTTTCTGCCTTAGCTTCTCGATTTTGAGGGCTTGGCTGGCATCCGTTTTCTGGGAAGCCACCGTGAGTCGATTGATAGGGAGCTTAAAGAAGATACCCGATCGAGCAGTTGTCGAGGGTACCGCTGGAGCTTGCCCGAGATGCCCCGTTGCTTCGTTGACGTTGATGGCCTTGCCCCCAGCTGGAGCGATGGAGATTCGTTCGGAAACGGATCTGTGCTTGGACTGAGGTGCCTTCGTGACCATGACATTCGGCCATTTCCCTTTTGAGACCGGTTTGTCTGTTACCTTGAGGAGCTGGGACGGCGTTAGCTAACACGAACATAATAGAGCCAAATGGTAGCAGCGGCTCCTGCCATTGTCGCCCGAGACTAGCCGGGAGGACTGTCCTGGCGTCCATCTTCATCGTATAGGAGATGGGAGCTGTGTCGAGAGCTGAGCTTGTCTTTGGAGACATTTTTACTACGTCCAAAGATTGCAATTTGAAATTTGTTAACCTACACAAAGAAGTATGATTTCAATACAGGCAATCAATGTATATGTTGATTGAGTTCGCATGGATATTTAACCCGAAATATGGGAGGAGATAAAGGTCCCACCGAGCGTGCCAGAATCTGTAGGGTGTTTTTCGTCACCCCATTGAGATGGAAATACGCACGCGCTTGTCAGGCGCATTACAGATTCCCCCTGCCTATGGTAGGCTGGGGTTTATTGATTGTGGGGATCCGAATCTCCGGCAGCCACGAACTAAGCTGCCGTTAATTACCCCTCGCCTTTGGAGCGAGAGAACCTCCGATTGACGGGTCAAACAGGTCATGCGAACTCAATGTGCAGTGTTGTGTCTTGAAAGGGTTTTGGATGTATCGGGGGCCCCGCAGAGTTTACGGGGTTTCCGCTACCCGGATAGCGAGCTGGGGGTCAAGGGGCCTAGCAGCCCCATTGCGGGGTACGGGGCAGCGCCCCGTTAGAAATTTTTCTAACGGGAGAGGTATTTTTAGTGTGGAGTGCATGTAAAATGAGGGGAAAATGGCATCCAAAGGACACATGAGCGCCAGCACCTCACGTGCCTAGCACGCTAGCGCTGGGCGCTAACGCTGTGCACTTAGGCGCTTGGGTTAGCGCTGGGCGCTCGGACGCTGGTGCTAGCGCTTTGGGCGCTCGGGCGCTGGCGCTGGCGCCAGCGCGGGCGCTTTGGGCACTAGCGCCTCACGTGCCCGGCATGTGGACGCTCGGGCGCTGGCGCTAGCGCTTTGGGCGCTGGCGCCTCATGTGCCCGGCACGTGGGCGCTAGCACCCCATGTGCCCGGCACGTGGGCACTAGCGCACCATGTGCCCGGCACGTGGGAGCTTGGGCACTAGCGCTTTGGGCGCTAGCGTCTCACATGCTCAGCACGTGGGCGCTCGGGCACTGGTGCTGGCGCTTTGGGTGCTGGCGCCTCACGTGCCCGGCACGTAGGCGCTGGACGCTCACGAAAGGAAGGGATTTTTACTCCCGGAAATAGGAGTTAAACTCCAAAAAAGGATTTTGAGTGGAGTTAAACTCTAAAATGGCAGGATAGGAGTTAAACTCCTTTTGAGGATTTGGGTCTTGGAGTTGAACTCCCTAAAAATCTTCAGAGGTTCTTCTCTCTTAAGCCTTGGATCCTTCCCAAATGGGATCTTTGGAGATGGGTCTCCTTCCTCCTCTTCTGTTGACCGGCTCTTGGAGAACAAGAGGGGTGAGATTTTAAAAATCTCTCCATTTTAAGATCTGCTAGAAGATCCAAGCTCCCCTTTGTGGGTTTTCTGGTGAAAAACTATTTAGTTTTGGAAAAGGAAGAGTAAAACTCTTGATTTAATTCGAAAAAAGAAGAAGGTTTAGAACCTTGAGGAAAGAGAAGGAGTCACAAAAACCCTAGAGTTTTTAGAGAGTGAAAAGTTTTTTCTTTTATCCATCATTATGTTGCCTTATATAGGCTTACACATTTATATATAGCCCTTGGGCTTTACAAAATGGCATTTTGCCCATCTCATGCCTCATGTGCTCATTTCTTTTTGCACATAAGCCATAAGCTTACAAAAATTTGGCTTTATGCCCATTTTGCTTACATTCATGCATACAAAATTATATCAAAGTTATTTGTTACATTATTTTTTATTTGCATAGGGGAAGCCGGCCGCTTCATGTTCGGGCTTGACTCGGGCATGAGCCCACTTGATTTGGGCTTGGGCCCACCTGGTTTGGGGTTGACCTTGACTTTGACTTGGTCAACCTGGGTGCAATTTTCGACCCCAACATCTTCATCTTTTCTTCGGCAAGGAAAGTTTAGAACTGCTCGGGCTTTTGTAATGCCTTGATCAGGGAATCTCGTGTCTCTTTAGACAGGAGAAGGGCATCCAAGATACTCAATTGTGAGGGTATCTTTCTCAGATGTGCCAGGACATTGTAATCCACATTGTTCTTCTTGAGCAGGTCCTTGGCTGTAAGCCCTTCGACGACTCGATCATCGAGAGCGATATCCTCAAGGACTTTTTCCTTCCCCTTATTTTTTTTGTTCGATCCTTTGTTTATAGGTCCGAGATTCTTTTCGGGCAACGTACGGTTGTGCAGCTAAATATTCTTAAAGTTCTTCATTTCTTCCTCTTTTCCTGAGGTGGATTCTTTGAAGAGAGGGCCGAGGGCTATTTCTTCGTCAGAATCGCTTCTGAAGGTGAGAACATGAAATCTCTTGGTATCAACCATGTGACAGTTGCTGTTAGTTATATGTATGCCCTAGAGGCCATTACTGTACATGAGATGTATATTGTAGTGGATACTTGGATATATATTGGGAGGACTTTTTTGCTCGACATGATAGTATGCTATCTGGTTAATCTTTATCTTAACATGTACACTGATTGTCTCTCTGTTACTTGTTGATAAAGCCCTTAGGATGAGTACTTGACTACCAAGACTATGATGCAGATCATACTAGTGGGGACAGTGTAGTCGTTAAGTACATCCTTCAAATGTCCCTAGTCATGGGTGTATCGAGACAGGGCATCGATATACCAGAGTAGACTAGCGTGTAGCTTCTCGACCTATTTAGATGGGCGATGGATGATCCTATATCCATTAGTGTTTGACATCAGAGATGATATACGGGTGATCAGTGGAGACTAGGTACACTGGACGGACTTGCCGAGAACTCCCAGATGGTATTATACCTCATGTCAGATGGCAGTTCTCTGGTGACAATGGTACAGGTTAGTCTGTCGACTCGAGATTTTCATTGAGTCTTGTGTGATTCCCACTGTGATTTGATTTCCACCTTACCACGTTCAAGAGGACGTGCAAAACGGTGGTTTTTAGGTACAGTCCCGAGTCACATGGAGGCAATGAGCGATAGGAAAGGATTCGTCTCTTCCGGTATTGGGGGTTGATGTTGCGCTGTGCTCGATTTGCTATAACAGGAAGTCCCTGGTTAGGGCTGCTTCAGAGATTTACTGGTAAATGTTACTAGTAGTTTCTCGACCCGTTATGAGTCTCATATTGGCACGACTTATTGAGTTACTGGGGTCTGACGTTTACCGCCCCTAGACGAGATATGCGACATATCAGACGAAGAGACCGGACTGTACGGTAGTGTTACTGATTGGATTCGCAGGAGTGTGAGCAGGCTTGCTTGTTGATCTTCTGATCGCTCAATACCCGGGTGGCCGTTACGTTTAGCAGACCGCTTGCGGATTGTGGATGTTTGATATGATCATCACCTACTGCCGGCATATTGATGAGTCTTTAGAGTCCTACACAAAGGTTTCCTGACTTAAGCGAAACGGAGTAGGAGCACATATGTGATATGTGCGGGACCGAGATTGATACGAGTATGACATACCGTATTCTATTCTCACGATATGTGACATAGCCGGTTATATATGATATAACCGGGTTATCGGATCAAGTGTTGATTCGATAAATTGTTACATAAGATATTAGTCGGTTATATGTGATATAGCCGGATTATTAAATCAAGAGTTGATTTGATAATCTAATGTATAATTATATATTTGATATATTAATTTACATTATCTAGTATTAGCTCACTTAAGATTTCTTTTCTCACTTAGTTTGTGCACATTGTATATATGTGATATATGCAAGTGTACATTGATTTGTGTCATGCTTGATGATATATGCAACTTGGGTGTGTGTATGACTTACACCATGCTATGAATAATGAAGGGTTTTTATTTATTTTGGTAAATCAAAATGGTGGCATTTTTTGTCATGGCAAGAAGCTTTGAGAAGCTTGGATTTGGATTGACAAAGTCCACTCTTTTGTCCTGGCTAAGATATTTATAAACCCAACCATCATTCTAGCCTTGGTTAAGTCTCTACAAAGGTTAAATATATGATACTTAACTCACCAAGGCCGCTTCACTCTCACTAGATGAGTTCATTCTTCTTCTTCCTCCAAAAAAAGCTTTCTAGCTTCAATGGAGATAAGAGATAAAATGTGAGAAAATCAATTCTAAACTGAGCCCACTTCCTACTTCATCATCCTATATTACTTGCCATTTAGTATAGGGTGTTTGCTTCACTAATTCTATAATTAGTGAAGAGATAGTTTGGGTTAGTGTCTCCTCGACGTAGATCATCTTCAGCCTCGAAGACCTCAAAGCAAGCATGTTCGTTTCTTCAAGGGAGCATCTCTAAAGTCCGGAGTTCACGATCGCAGCGAAGAGACTACTACACGGAGTTATTGAAGTGAAGGACTGGTCTACAAAGGTTGTATTTCATGCTCTCTTTACTTGCAAAGTGTTTGCATTTACATTTCCGTCGGATTTCTAGTTAACGATTCAATGTTTAAGGTTAGCTAGAACGACAAAATTTTAATTTGGCATGGACGATGCCACCCGAAACCTTGCTGCTGTCTTAGGTAACCTTTCAGTGGTATCAGAGCCATGCTAGAAATTTAAACGGATTTTGTTAAGATTATGAATCCGAAATACTCCGAAACTTGAAATGGAAAATTGAAGTTTCTGTCGATTTTAAAAGTAGTTCAAATTTTTTTTTAAACAAGTACAGAATGATATATGAGATATATCAAGAACACCATAAACATTTCAGGAAAAATGGAGATTTGTTGGCCGGCCACATACCCCCTGATCTCGGCCAAATCCGAGTCCCCCTCCCCCCCCCCCGAAATTTTTTATGTGTTCTAGTAACTTGGTTTTGATGTTTCATGTATTGTTTGTTTTTGTTAATTTTGCATGAGATGTAATCTTACACTATAAGCAATTCGGAGTATTTCGTATTCGTAGTTTTAACAATGTTTCGGGTTGTTCGCATGTTGTCTAGGCGAAGTTAAAAAGTTCGATCGAATGTCAAAAACTCATTTTTCCAAGTTTAACGTATTCGGAAAAACATGCAAGTAATCCTATGAACCCTCTAAAAGAATGAAACACTAACTCGACTTTTTTGGATCGCGGAACCGCGATCATACCCTAGGGTTTGTCGTAGTTCTGTGGCGACATGAGTGAGGCTTGGGTTTTCCCTTCTACGGCTGGTGCATAGGTATTATGGCATATTCTGGGTATTAATTAAAGTGTGCTCAAGTGTTGAGCTGTTTAGAAATTGTGGGACTTTGATGAATCGATCGAAAATTTTAACGTTCGTCCGGGTATCATGTGATGGGATACAATATTTGGAATCCATAAGTAGTTATGAGATAACTAATTTGAATGTTATAAATCTAGCAATTTAGTCTCATTTGATCGGTTGCCACGGGATTTTGATGTGATCAAAAGTCCGTCGCAATCACGTAGCGTACGCGGATACTCGCCGGGTAACATTATTAGATAGCCATGCCCCATAGCCCTGACCAAGTGACTGTAGGAGAACCCCGTCCCCAAAATCATCTGTTCGGGTGCTCGCGGCAGCAGTGTTCCGTCTTAGTGCACTCCGTTGACAGCATCGGGGGGTGCTGCAGTCTACTAAAGTTTCCGACGAGCATTCGATCAGGTTGTCTGGAATCTTGTTGCATTGCCTGACTTGATATTGAAAAGTGTTTTCGAGATCGAGACTAAAATGCGGGGTTTATAATTGTTAGGCATGCGATGTCTAAGGAATTCATTTGGTAAGGCATGTGATGTCTAAGGTGGTTGCGGATTCCAACTGTTGTTGTTTTTCACTTTCTTTTCTGCGACCGTAAGTGTAATATGTAGTGTATCGCCGGTTTTGGTGCTATATGTCAACGACAATTGGGATACGCATAATTACTTACGTTGATGACATGTGATGTTATGTGTTGCTGTGATATGTTATATTGGATCATCGTGTTTGAATAGCCGAGTTTTTTTTATGTGAGATGAGAGTTTTTCATGTTCATTCATGTAAAATTCATTGTATGTAATATTCTTTTATTAGGGCACTTCTGGGTTGAGGATGATGTCACCATTATATATTATTTACTTTTCCGCATTAGGATAGACCCAAGGTAGGGAGCACAAGTAAACGGGTTCTAGGGTCCAGTGGGAGACCATCTCGAGGTGTCGAGACCGGGTCTCCTAACTCTAGAATTGGTAGGGTTGCTTGCCACTCTCGTAGGGGTTAGGGATGTCATGCCCTACTTCCCAGAGTGCGCTAAGATCGGCATGTGACAGAACCAACCATGCTACCTGTGGTTAGAAAACATCCCTCCACAGTCACATTACATCTGTCTATAGATATTAAGAACAGGAAAATAAAAGAAACTATCCAGTACATGTCCATGAGCCAGAAATAACAAGTCAAGAAATAATATGCAGAAGCAATAAATCCAAGTAGCAATAACAATCTGGAAAGTACGTACCAAAATACGGGCTCACATCAGGAATGAAAATACGAAATAAAACTAAACTAACTAGCCACTAACATGATCTTCACCGCTCGGCTTGTTGGTCAAAATACTCCTGAACTGCCTGCGACAGAGATAGAGGATCTAGGCCATACAAAACCCAGACGTCAGTGCGTCATGATATTAACCAATAATAAATGAGCAGGATACACGAGATATGCAGGCATGAATCATAAACAGTAACATGAATGTAATAAGTAAACACGGATATAGAACAATGAAGTGTATCAATATATGTGATGTGCAGTGATCAGTCTAAACTGTGCTACTGGGTTATCTATTCTAAAGTTTGTTTGAAATCAATTAATGTAATCCTCCATGTAACTCAAAGGATATGTCCCGTTACCCCCCGGGATCACGGATCAGGAATATGTGAACCAAGAGCGGTTATGTCCCATTACCCCCCGGGACCACGAATCAAGATGTAAGAGTCACGAATGGCTCTGTCCCGTTACCCCCCCCGGGACCACAGATCAAGTAAGAATCATGAATGATTCTGTCCCGTTATCCCCCGGGACCACGGATCAAGTAATACCCTTGTAAGCTACACTTTAGTTTACACTTTTGATTTCCCCATACCCCCAAGGTTATGTGTTCAAGTCAGGTATTGATAAATCTGGAGCTAATGCCAACACAGGATCAAGCAGGTACATGTTTGTCTAAATAGACAACAGGATATGTCCGTAGGGACAGCAGGTCAAGATTGTCGACATTAGTAACAAGATCAGGTATCAAGTCAAGCAATGGAATATCAGGTCATGTCAGATAGTGCACAGGTATCAAGCGGATGCTCATAAGAAAACTATAGCAAGTACGGATGCACGATAAAAGCATGGATGCGCAAATATTTATCAGGGGTTACATCATGACTGTGTAGGATGCACATTATCAAGCATGGGGTATTACTGTAATGATATTATGAATTAATACGATATGGCATGCAACTGGATATAGAGAATTAATGGTATGGGTACACAATAAATCATGGATGCATGAATAACTATTAGGGATTGCAACTATAGCTCCATTACTATGTAGGATGCACAATTATCGATTAGGATTATATTTACAGTGGTTTAATCCAATTGGTTTAGCCCTAGATCCCTTAGCAAGTTCCAAGACTAAGTGGGATGCACATTATTAAGCATGGTGCACTAATACAACAGTAACATGAAATAATATGGTCTCGGCGTGGAACTAGATATGTAATAAACCATACGGATACAGACGGATACTATAAAACTGTAAATCGGTAAAATTTGCTGAATATTAAAACACAAGCACTATTATTTATTAAATAGATATTGATATAATAATATTAATATGCATAACATATTCAAACCGATTAATAACTATAAAAGTGGTATTGATTAACCATGCACAAGAAAGTTCCGTTCAGAAATTCAACGTCACGCTGATTTGTAAAATAGCTTAAAACTAACAAACGTTCTCCAAAAGGGACGTATCTTATACCAAAATAAATATAATTCAATAAGATTTTCATTTTTATAAGTTGAAGTATCTCAGGTTGTTCCTACAAAAAGCTATGAACATTCGAAATTGAAAGTTTGCTGCTGGAATTTCCCTGGACAACAGTTTAGAGATATTTAATTTGCATTTTATGTTATTTAAACAGTTTATTTTGCAAGTAAATATTTCATAGAGTTATAGTATTCTGAGTTAGCTTCGTAACGAACTAAAGAACTTATACTAATGATTTTTCTATGATTTATAATAAATTTTATAAGGTAAGATGTACAGTAAATTTCAGATTTGTTGTATCCGCTTTGCAACGGCGTTTCATGTGTAAACTATAATATTTTCAAACTATATTTTGTATAACATTATAAAATGTAGATTATAAACTAATTAAAGAAAATAATAAGAAATATTACGACGATATATATTTTTATAGATATAATTATAATATGTCGCAAGTTGTAAACTTTCATACATTTTATATTATAAAACCGATTAACGTTAAATAACTACGGTGTATAAATTATATAAGTATAGTTGTATGATGATAATGATGATGATGATAATACGGAAACATATAAATAAATTACATAAAGCATAGCATGTAGCAAGTTGTAAACTTGCCTCGAAACAAACGCAATGAACGGAAGCAACACGACACTATACACCAAGTTTTGATAGCTCGGTTAAGGTTCTAGGATGCGGCTGGAGTTGTGTCGGCAAGAATGCGTGTGGGCTTAAAGAACGAAGAAGGAGGATATATAAATTGATGAGGGAGATATATGTTATGTAGAGAGGGAGAAGAGAGAAAAAAGGGGTTGTTAGTTTGTTAGGAAATTAGTTTAGATTTAAATTTAAAAAATCTTTTATTGGTTAACTAAATTTTAATTTGTATCAGTTTATAAAATTAATATTTTATAAATAAAATTTGATATTCTGGTAAATACAAACATAGTCTAAAACATACCCGGGTCGGGTCCAAAATTCAGTTTTAAATTACAAAAAATATACATGTCGACCAAAATTAAAGTTGGATATCCGGATAACGAAAATGCATACCCTCACGGACGGATGCACGTAGCCATCCAAACGAGCCCGTTTCACTGAACGGGACGAGAACAAGATGCGTGGATGCCACGACAGGGTTAGGGGTAGCAGGCAGGCCATGCAATGCATTTTAAAAATATTTTATGTGACTTTAAATATTATATTTAAAAATGCAGATGCCAGATATAATGCGAGTATACAATGTATAGATTAAAATGAAAGTGCACGAGTCTATGTAACAAGTCAGGGTAGATCATAAACATGAATCAAGACAGGTTTCAAGCAAGCGGGTCGGGTCGGATGCAAATACAAATGTCGAATACACTATTCGCACCCAAAACACAATAAATCAAGAAAATACCATAAATAATGAAATACATGCACTGGAATTGGTATAAATGAACTAGGGTGTTACATTATACCCAACTACAAAAAGAATTTCGTTCTCAAAATTCCCAAGACAAGAAAAGATAAACAATCATGAAACTACAGGAAGAGATCTGGAAACTTCTGTCGAATCTCGTCTTCTCGTTCCCAAGTCGATTCTCCGTGCGAGCGATTTCCCCAAGAAACAAGTACGAGTGGGATAACCTTGTTCTTAAGGACCTTTTCTCTTCGATCAACAATCGACATCGGTCGTTCCTGAAAAGTTAAATCTTCTTTTACAGTCAGCTCCGAATGATCCAGCACGTGTGTTTCATCTCGAACATACTTACGGAGTTGAGATATATGAAACACGTTATGAACATTCGCCAAAGATTGTGGTAAAGCCAATCGATAAGCCACTTCTCCAACACACTCCAAAATCTCGAAAGGCCCCACGGATCGAGGACTAAGTTTGCCTCGACTCCCAAAACGAATCACCCCTCTAGTCGGTGATATCTTCAAGAATACCAGATCACCAACAGCGAACTCTATAGGTCTTCTCGATGTGTCGGCCCAACTCTTCTGCCGATCTTGTGCTGCCTTCATATGACTTCGGATAGTATTAACTTTCTCAACTGTTTGCACGATCAAATCCGGTCCCAACAATCTTCGATCTCCAACATCGTCCCAACAAACAGCTGAACGACACTTGCGACCATACAACGCTTCGAAAGGAGCCATCTGAATAGTCGCATGAAAGCTGTTGTTATAAGAAAACTCCACCAAGTGTAGATAATCCTCCCATGAACCCTTGAAGTCTAACATGCAAGCTCTCAACATGTCTTCAAGAGTTTGGATCGTTCTCTCTGACTGGCCATCTTTCTGAGGATGATAAGTTATGCTGAACTTCAATCGCGTCCCGAAACATTCTTGTAAACTCCTCCAGATGTGTGATAAGAATCGGGTGTCACGATCGGAAACGATGCTCACAGGTACTCCATGCAATCTCACAATTTCCTGCATGTACCGTTTTGCTAACGCTTCCGTTGACTGACCAACTTGAAATGGTATGAAATGAGCTGCCTTGGTCAATCGATCAACAACCACCCAAACTCCATTGTTGCCCTTTGGACTCCGCGGCAAAGATGTCACGAAATCCATGGTTATATGTTCCCACTTCCATTGAGGAATCGGAAGTGGTTGCAATAAACCAGCTACCCTTTGATGTTCAGCCTTGACTTGCTGACATACCAAGCACTTCGCTACAAAGCGAGCAATCTCCCTTTTCATGCCTTCCCACCAGAAATGCTGTCATAGATCACGGTACATCTTCGTGCCTCCTGGATGTACGGAATATGCAGAACTGTGTGCCTCCTTCATAACTTCTTCACGAATGTCTCCTTTCGGCACACATAAACGGCTACCATATCGCAACGAACCATCTTCATGAATCAACAAGTCCGTTCGAAGTCCTGCTTCAACCTGTTCTCGAAACTTCTGCAATCTTGGGTCGTGCCACTGCGCTGCTTTAATATTATCGATCGATGACGACTGTACTTGCAGCTGCATCAACTGTCCCGAAGAATGCGGTAGCACGATCTCCAACTCGAATCTCCGAAAATCTTCGATAAGCTCCTTCTGTGCTGTCAACATCCGAATTGCTGGAAACCGACTAAGCGCATCTGGCACTACATAAACCTTCCCCGGATGGTACTTAAGATCAAGATCGTAATCAGCCATCAGCTCCAACTATCTACGCTGCCTCATACTAAGCTTTTTTTGTGTGAACACATCTTTAGGCTTTTGTGATCGGTGAATACTTCGACCCTTTTGCCCAGTAAGTAGTGTCTCCAAATCTTCAAAGCGAAAATCACTGCTGCATGCTCCAAATCATGAGTTGGGTAATTCTTCTCATGGGTCTTCAACTGTCTCGACGCGTAAGCTATAACCATTCCATGCTGCATCAGAACACATCCCAAACCTTTCCCAGATGCGTCGCTATAAATCACCAATCCTCCGGAACCGTCTGCTACGGTTAAAATAGGAGCGGTTATCAATCTTTGCTTCAACGCCTCAAAAGCTGACGTACAACTATCCTTTCAAACGAACGATACATCCTTCCGTGTAAGCTTGGTCAAAGGCTCCGCCAATCGAGCAAAATTCTCTACGAATCTTCTGTAATATCCGGCAAGTCCAAGAAAACTTCTGATCTGTGCTACGTTCTTCGGAATCGGCTAATCTTGAACTGCTGCAATCTTCTCAGGGTCAACGGCGATTCCATCTCCAGATACGACATGCCCCAAAAACTTCACTTCTTCAAACCAAAACCTGCACTTGCTCATCTTCGCATATAATCTTTCTTTCTTCAACGTCTGCAGTGCGATCTTCAAGTGTTTTGCATATTCTTCTAGGCTTCCCAAGTAGACCAGAATATCATCGATGAACACCACGATAAACTGATCCAAGAACGGTGAAAAGATTCGGTTCATCAGGTCCATAAATATCGCCGGTGCATTCGTGACTCCGAATGGCATTACTAAATACTCATAATGTCCATACCGAGTTCGGAACGCAGCCTTGCAAATATCTTCTGATTTAACTTGAACCTGATGATATCCGGAACGCAAATCTAGCTTCGAAAATACCCTCGCGCCACTAAGTTGCTCGAGCAATTCACCAATACCAGGGATCGGGTACTTGTTCTTAATAGTCACCCGGTTTAATTCTCGATAATCGATGCACATCCTCCTTGTGCTATCTTTCTTCTTGACTAGAAGAACTGGAGCTCCCCAAGGTGAATTGCTACTACGAATCCAACTCTTCTCAAGCAATTCGGTAACCTACTTCTTGACTTCTTCCAACTCCACTGGTGCCATTGGATAGTATGCCTTTGAGATTGGTGCTGCACCAGGAACAAGATCGATCGCGAACTCCACATCTCGTTTTGGCTGTAAACCCGAGATGTCCTCGAACATGTCCATGAACTCTTGAACTACGGTTGGCGCTTCCTCCTTATCAACTTCTATCGACAAAAGAACACTGTTTGTCGGCCTAGCCCTAAATTCGACTGGCCCGACAGAACTGCTACCTCCAGCAAAAACAAACTCCGGATGTCCGGGAATCTGGAAAATCACTTTCTTTGCCCTACAATCAATGTGAGCGTGGAAAGTGCCGAGAAAATCCATTCCCAAGACAACAACAAACAAAGGGATGCACCAGAATCGAATAATTCTAATGCGGGAAAAACATGAACAAGTAGGATACCTGAAACGACTTTCACCTGAAGCCAAACACTGAAGAAGATAAGCATGGTAAACAGGATTCAAGCTTGCGATAAAACATAAACTGGTAAGCAATGAAACTGAGAAAAGCAAGGTAATATAACGACCATGAAACAAGGAAGTGAATCAAGACTAGGACTCCAAGTTACTTAAATAGAGTAGAGCATTGTAACCATGCTGCAGTTCATAGTTACAATCACATAACTCCGTTCAAGTCGCCCAAATTCTAGTATCAGAATCAAAGGAATAGGATGGAAGAAACAATAGGGAACCAAAAGAATTTCAACTCGAGATGCAAAGTTGTTTGCATATTGTCAAGACAGGGGTCAAGAGAAAGATATGATTCAAGAATCATGATAACAATGTGGCAGGACATGTTCCTAATCACGGATTTTCTGATTCGTGTATTGGGTCCAATACCCAACTACAAAAGAATCAAACCCGATTAACCTAAATACTATGGCTTTGATACCAAACAAACCCTGATGCGCCCCACTTCCTAGTATGCGCTAAGATCGGCACGTGACAGAGCCAACCATGCTACCTGTGGTTAGGAAACATCCCTCCACAGTCACATTACGGCTGTCTATAGATATTAAGAACAGGAAAATAAAAGAAACTATCCAGTACATGTCCATGAGCCAGAAATAACGAGTTAAGAAATAATATGCGGAAGCAATAAATCCAAGTAGCAATAACAATCTGGAAAGTACATACCAAAATACGGGCTCACATCAGGAATGAAAATACGAAATAAAACTAAACTAACTAGCCACTAACATGATCTTCACCGCTCGGCTTGTTGGTCAAAATACTCCTGAACTGTCTGCGACAGAGATAGAGGATCTGGGCCATGAAAAACCCAGATGTCAATGGGTCATGATATCAACCAATAATAAATGAGCAGGATACACGAGATATGCAGGCATGAATCATAAACAGTAACATGAATGTAATAAGTAAACACGGATATAGAACAGTGAAGTGTATCAATATATGTGATGTGCAGTGATCAGTCTAAATTGTGCTACTGGGTTATCTATTCTAAAGTTTGTTTGAAATCAATTAATGTAATCCTCCATATAACTCAAATGATATGTCCCGTTACCCCCCCCCCCCGGGATCACGGATCAGGAATATGTGAACCAAGAGCGGTTCTGTCCCGTTACCCCCCGGGACCACGAATCAAGATGTAAGAGTCACGAATGGCTCTGTCCTGTTACCCTCCAGGGACCACGAATCAAGATGTAAGAGTCACGAATGGCTCTGTCCCGTTACCCCCCGGGACCACAAATCAAGTAAGAATCATGAATGATTCTGTCCCGTTATCCCCCGGGACCACAGATCAAGTAATACCCTTGTAAGCTACACTTTAGTTTACACTTTTGATTTCTCCATACCCCCAAGGTTATGTGTTCAAGTCAGGTATTGATAATCTGGAGCTAATGCCAACACAGGATCAAGCGGGTACATGTTTGTCTAAATAGACAACGGGATATGTCTGTAGGGACAGCAGGTCAAGATTGTCGGCATTAGTAACAAGATCAGGTATCAAGTCAAGCAGTGGTATATCAGGTCATGTCAGATAGTGCACAGGTATCAAGCGGATGCTCATAAGAAAACTGTAGCAAGTACGGATGCACGATAAAAGTATGGATGCACAAATATTTATTAGGGGTTACATCATGACTATATAGGATGCACATTATCAAGCATGGAGTATTATTGTAACGATATTATGAATTAATATGATATGGCATGCAACTGGATATAGAGAATTAATGGTATGGGTACACAATAAATCATAGATGCATGAATAACTATTAGGGATTGCAACTATAGCTCCATTACAATGTAGGATGCACAATTATCGATTAGGCTTACATTTACAGTTCCAAGACTAAGTGGGATGCACATTATTAAGCATGGTGCACTAATACAACAGTAATATGAAATAATATGGTCTCGGCGTACAACTAGATATGTAATAAACCATACGGATACAAACGGATACTATAAAAACTGTAAATCGGTAAAATTTGCTGAATATTAAAACACAAGTACTATTATTTATTAAATAGATATTGATATAATAATATTAATATGGATAACATATTCAAACCGATTAATAACTATAAAAGTGGTATTGATTAACCATGCACAAGAAAGTTCCGTTCAGAAATTCAGCGTTACCCTGATTTGTAAAATAGCGTAAAAAATAATAAAAGTTCTCCAAAAGGGACGTGTCTTATACCAAAGCAAAGATAATTCAATAAGGTTTTCATTTTTATAAGTTGAAGTATCTCAGGTTGTTCCTACAAAAAGCTATGGACATTCGAAATTGAAAGTTTGCTGCTGGAATTTCCTTGGACAGCAGTTTAGAGATATTTCATTTGCATTTTATGTTATTTAAACAATTTATTTGGCAAGTAAATATTTCATAGAGTTATAGTATTCTGAGTTAGCTTCGTAACGAACTAAAGAACTTATACTAATGATTTTTCTATGATTTATAATAAATTTTATAAGGTAAGGTGTACAGTAAATTTCAGATTTGTCGTATCCGCTTTGCAACGACGTTTCATGTGTAAACTATAATATTTTCAAACTATATTTTTTATAACATTATAAAATGCAGATTATAAACTAATTAAAGATAATAATAAGAAATATTACGACGATATATATTTTTATAGATATAATTATAGCATGTCGCAAGTTGTAAACTTTCATACATTTTATATTATAAAACCGATTAACGTTAAATAACTACGGTGTATAAATGATATAAGTATAGCTGGATGATGATGATGATGATGATGATGATGATGATACGGAAACATATAAATAAATTACATAAAGCATAGCATGTAGCAAGTTGTAAACTTGCCTCGAAACAAACGCGATGAACGGAAGCAACACGACACTATACAAATCAACACCAAGTTTTGATACCTCGGTTATGGTTCTAGGATGCGGCTGGAGTTGCGTCGGTGAGAATGCGTGTGGGCTTAAAGAACAAAGAAGGAGGATATATAAATTGATGAGGGAGATATATGTTATGTGGATAGAGAGAAGAGAGAAAAAAGAGGTTGTTAGTTTGTTAGGAAATTAGTTTAGATTTAAATTTAAAAAATCTTTTATTAGTTAACTAAATTTTAATTTGTATCAGTTTATAAAATTAATATTATATAAATAAAATTTGATATTCTGGTAAATATAAATATAGTCCAAAACATGCCCGGGTCGGGTCCAAAATTCAGTTTTAAAATACGAAAAATTTACATGTCGACCAAAATTAAAGTTGGATATCCGGATAACGAAAATGCATACCCTCACGGACGGATGCACGTAGCGTGCACGTAGCCATCCAAACGAGTCTGTTTCACTGAACGGGACGAGAACAAGATGCGTGGATGCCACGAATGGTTAGGGGTAGCAGGCAGGCCATGCAATGTATTTTTAAAATATTTTATGTGATTTTATATTTTATATTTAAAAATGCAGATGCCAGATATAATGCGAGTATGCAATGTATAAATTAAAATGAAAGTGCATGAGTCTATGTAACAAGTCAGGGTAGATCATAAATATGAATCAAGACAGGTTTCGAGCAAGCGGGTCGGGTCGGATGCAAATACAAATGTCAAATACACTATTCGCACCCAAAACACAATAAATCAAGAAAATACCATAAATAATGAAATACTTGCACTGGAATTGGTATAAATTATCTAGGGTGTTACAAGGGATGTGGGTTTGGCTATTCATCACGACCGTGGAATCCGTGTTTTATACAGGCTTAAAATAAAACCCGGAAATCCTAGTATATCCAATATTTCATATGTTGTTTTTCTGCTACGATATTTGTGATGTGATCATTTGATATGTTGAGATAGATACTGTATATAGTGTATATGATATATTATATAGACGTTGCTTATGTTTTACACCCGCGCTAGCCCTGCCCCGCTCTGCCGTTAGTTATCTAACCTAACAGTGCATGACGGGACATCGAGGCGAATGCTGATGGCATAAGCGTACGTTGTATTTATCTGTGATGCTTAGGTAACTTAAATGTTGGGACATTCATTAATGAGATTAATGAAAGAAAATAAGCCTAAAGATGTTGTGGAATCGAATTTTCAAAAACAGGTAGCTACAGTTCTTGCTTTGCATAGTGGTGTTCCTTGTAGAACATCCTACACCTTATTCGATAAAGAAAGAGCTGAGATCCCTTCACCGGGAGTGACCGCTTTAGCAATAACTGGCAGATGTTACAACCCCCGGTTTTGTCTTTTGATTGCTTTTCTAGTTCTTGCATTGCATAGTGGTATTGTGAATATCCTGCGTCTCATTCGACGAGGAAAAAGCCGAGATCCCTTCACCGGGAGTGACCTCTTTAGAAAAACTAGCAAAAGCCTCAAAAACACTCTATTTAAATCATTTGATTCTACAACGATATCAAGTTTATTACGCAAGAGATTTTCTTAAAACCTGTCGTAGCCCTCCGTCATTTCAGATAAGTGTTATTTTAGTATTCGTGCTACGGTAGTTTGGCCTACGTCAAGGCGTAGTGTACGGTAGCTATTTAGTGCTTATCTGCTTATGCATATGATGCGATTAGATTAGGGTATTCGTACGGCGTTGTTTGGCCTGCGTCAAGTTTCGTACAGGTGGGTTTAATTCAATCAAGAAATGTACGGGTTGAACATGAATAGCGGACTATGAGTTGTTTGGCCTGCGTCAAGGTCATGGCCTGGGGGCAAAATTATCGGGAATTTCAAGTGTTGAAATTTGCAATGAGATTGCATACCTTCTATGAGATAGTTAGATCCCGATACCCACTACGAGTAATTGTTACTCCTGAGAGAGTTTTACACATTACAATTAGCCGATCAAGTAGGTGTCTAGAAAGGTGTCAACGGGGTCACGCCCCTGAGAAAATAAGGTTTATTTTAATTAGGTCCGTGCGAAAGCATGGAGAACCTCCCTCAAAGTACCGGCACTGGCCTGGCTGAAAGATTGGCGAAATTGTCGGGTGTAATTAATCCCGGCTAGTCTTTCCTTTTAGGGTTTGAAGGAAGATTTAATAAAAACAGTGGAAGCCATCCTGATTAGATAAACTAATAACCAATCTGATCTTGTAAGATCATATGCTGAGTATTTTCTTCTCTCTCTCTGGGTAGTGACCATGTCACGCCTTAATCAAGATAATAATATGGATGTATTGACCGAACCCGCTTGTTATACTGTGCTGGGGAACGTTGGTCCCGCTCCAACTTATAATTGTTATAAGACCAAGCAGGAAATAGGGGAATACCGGGAATCCAGTGCCGCCCAAACGAAGAAAGTATATGATGATGCATCTTCTTCGGGTGTGTTCATTACCGAGAACTGTTTTTCAGTATCCTCTACGTTCTGGGAATATGATACCGGATCAGGATCCCAAATATGTAATCTGTTACTGCAGATAGGTAAAGAACTGAGAACGGGTGATAAAGTTTCAAGAGTTGAAAACGATGCAAGAGTTGCAGCCAAGCTTGTTGGTAGTTATCACCCTGTATTACCAAATACATTGATTCTGAACGAATGTTATTAGATACCGAACCTGATATACAACATCATATCAGTTTCTTTATTTAGTAAAGAATGATATAATTTTGTATTGTTGGATAATGTTTTGAACATTTCCTATATCAAGAGTTGATCGGTTCAGGCACGTTATCTAAAAGCATATACGTTCTAAATCAAACCACAGTTCTTTACGTACAGAACACACACAAGAGGAAGAGTTCAGAAATGAACAAATCCTTCTTGAGGCATTATAGACTAGGTCATATCAATGCGACCCGACTAGATAAGTTACATAAAGATGCATATTTAAATCCGTTTGAATTGACATCTTGTGAAACTTGTCGGTCATGTCACAAAGATAAGATGACCATAACTCCGTTTATTGGAAAAAGAGAAAGAGTTAGTGAACTCTTGGGATTGATACATGATGATGTATGTAGGTCCCCTGTCTACACATGCCAGGACCGGTTATTTGTACTTCATTATATTCACTGATGATCTCTCAAGATTCGGACATATATTCCTGTTGAAACACAAGTCTGAACTTTTTGAGAAATTCAAAAATTATAAGTTAGAAGTAGAGAACCAAAACGGGTATAAGTATTATGTCCTTTGATGTGATCAGGAAGGAGAATACTTGAGCACGGAATTCCTAGACTATTCTAAAGAAGAACGAGATTCTCTCTCAGCATTACTCCTCTGTATACACCACAGCACGTCGGTGTATCGGAGTGGAGCGATCGTACCCTATTGGATATGGTGCGCTCTATGATGAGTACTACTGAGTTGCCTATTTCCTTTTGGGGTTATGCACTTGAGAAGCTGCATACCTATTGAATTGGGTTCACACCAAATCAGGTGCCTACTACTCAATATGAGATATGGTATGGGAATAGCCCATGTCTTAAATAAGTTAAGATTTAGGGTTGTCCGACCTATGTCTAAAAGCAAAATCTGGACAAGCTCGAGGCAAGGTCAGTTCTGTGGAAGTTTGCTGGATATACCAAGCATTATCAAGGGAATATCTTCTACCGTACCGAGGAACAAAAAGTGTTTTATTTCTTGGCATAACCACCCTTTTAGAAAAGGAATTTATTTTGGAAACAAATTTGTGGTCATGAGGTAGAACTGGAAGGAGTTCCAGCTATACAAACTACAGCTGAAGATTTGGTAGAATTGGAGAATTCAATAGCTCCCGACGAATCTCAGCCTTTCCGCCGATCTGGTAGGGTTTCTCACCCACCTGAAAGATACTTCGGTTTTCTCTATGACAGTGGGAGCGAGGATTGCATCATGAGATGATGACCCAACTAGTTTTGAGCAGGCCATCAAGAGTGGGGACTCTGTAAGAATGGCTGGATGCTAAGCGATCTGAGATGGAATCCATCTACACCAACAAAGTATGGACTTTGGTTGCTTTATCTGAAGAGTTAAATTCCCATCAGGAGCAAGTATATCTTGAGAAGATTACTTGGTGTAGATGGAAAAGTTGAGACTTTCAAAGCTAAGACTTGTTACAAAAGGTTCTCGTCATCGACCAGGTATGGATAATGATGAAACCTTTTCTAGTCCCTATGCTTAAGTCCATCCGGATCCTACTTGCCATTGCTACATACCATGACTACGATATCTGGCGGTTGGGTGTCATGACTGCTTTTCTAAATAGTGATTTAGAAGAGAGCGTCTATAAGTACACAGCCAGAGGGCTTCGTAGACAGTGGGAGCAGCGGAAACGTGTGCAAGTTGCTTTATGAGTTAAAGCAGGTATCGCGGAGTTGGAACATCTGTTTTGATGTGGTAGTCAAAGTGTTTGACTTCATCAAAATGGTGGATGAACCTTGTATATACAAAAAGGTAGTAGGGAGTATGATGGTGATTCTCGTATTGTACGTAGATGACATACTCTTGATAGGAAAGGAGTTTCCTATGCTACGCTCGGTCAACCTCCTCTTATCACAAGGATTCTCCATATAGGATCAAGGTGATACCTCATAATCCTGGGTTTTGGATCTATGAGATAGATCTAAGTGGATATTAGGATTCTCACTAGGTGTAGTGAGATGGGATCAATCGATCCTGGGGATAATCACTGGATAGCTTCCAGGGTGGTAAGGTCGACTGAATGTCAGTCACAGGCATTGTCCTTACCCTCAGTGGAGGGACGGTATGTTGGAAGAGTTCCAAGCTAGATACCGTGAAAAAATAGATGACAAAGGCTGAATACATCGCTACCAAAGATGCTACCAAAGAGGAAGTCTTGGTGTATAGTAGTTCATGAGATGAACTTCGTTCCTACCATTGTATGACAATGGAGTTGTGGCTTATGCCTTGGAACCCCCATCCCATCAGTGATCCAGACATATTCTAAGGCAGTATCACCTGATCATGGAGATGGTTGATCTCCAGGGGATCGAGATTAGGAGAGTAGACTCAGAGGACAACATGGCAGATCCACTCACAAAGGCCTTTTTCTAGAGAGAGATTTTTATGGGATGGTTGAGTATGAGATACTATAACCACTGCTATATGATGGCCCTAGTGCAAGTGGGAGATTGTTAGTTATATGTATGCCCTAAAGGCCATTACTGTACATGAGATGTATATTGTTGTGGATGTTTGGACATATATAGGGAGGATTTTCTTGCTCGACATGATAGTATGCTATCTGATTAATCTTTATCTTAACATGTATACTAACGGCCAGAGGGCCTCGTAGACAGTGGGAGCAGCGGAAATGTGTGCAAGATGCTTTATACGATAAAGCAGGCATCGCGGAGTTGGAACGTCTGTTTTGATGTGTTAGTCAAAGAGTTTGACATCATCAAAATGATAGATGAACCTTGTATAAACAAAAAGGTAGTAGGGAGTATGGTGGTGATCCTCGTAGAGTACGTGGATAACATACTCTTGATAAGAAAGGAGTTTCTTATGCTACGCTCGATCAATCTCCGTTTATCACAAAGATTCTCCATGTAGGATCAAAATGATACCTCCTAAATCCTGAGTTTTGGATCTATGAGATAGATTTAATTGGATGTTAGGATTCTCACTAGTTGTAGTGAGATGATATCAAACGATTCTGGGGAGAATCACTGGAAGGATTCCAGGGTGATAAAGACGACTGAATGTCAGTCGCAGGCATTGTCTTTACCCTCAGTAAAGGGACGGTATGTTGGAAGAGTTCCAAGCTAGATACCGTGACATACTAGACGATAAAGGCAGGATACATCGCTACTTAAGATGCTACCAAAGAGGCTGTTTGGATGTATATTGGTTCATGAGATGAACTATGTTCCTACCATTGTGAGACAATGGAGTTGTGGCTTATGCCAAGGAACGCAGGTCCCATCAGTGATCCAGACATATTCTAAGGCGGTATCACTTGATCATGGAGATAGTTGATCTTTAAGGGATCGAGGTTAGGAGAGTAGACTCAGAGGACAACACGACGGATCCACTCACGAAGGCCTATTCCCAGAGAGAGACTTTTATGGGATGGTTGAGTATGAGATACTACAACCACTGCTACAGATGGCCCTAGTGCAAGTGAGAGATTGTTAGTTATATGTATGCCCTAGAGGCCATTACTGTACATAGGATGTATATTGTAGTGGATGCTGGGACATATATAGGGAGGACTTTCTTGCTCGACATGATAGTATGCTATCTGGTTGATCTTTACCTTAACGTGTATACTGATTGTCTCTCTGTTACATGTTGGTAAAGCCCTTAGGATGTGTACTTGACTACCTGGACTATGATGCGGATCATACTAGTGGGGACATGGTAGTCCATAAGTACATCCTTCAAAGTCCCTAGTCGTGGGTATATCGAGACGGGGCATCGATATACCAGAGTAGACTAGCGTATACCTTCTCGACCCATACAGATGGACGATGGATGATCCTATATCCATTGGTGTTTGACATCAGAGATGATATACGGGTGCTCAGTAAAGACTGGGTACACTGGACGGACTCGCCGAGAACTCCCAGATGGTATTATACCTTACGTCAGATGGCAGTTCTCTGGTAACACTGGTACAGAGTAGTCTGTTGACCCGAGATCGTCATAGAGTCTTGTGTGGTTCCCACTGTGCTTTGATTTCCATCTTACCACGTCCAAGAGGGCGTGCAAAACGGTGGTTTTTGGGTACAGTCCCGAGTCACATGGAGGCAATGAGCGATAGGAGGGGATTCGTCTCTCCCGGTATAGGGGGTTGATGTTGCGCTGTGTTCGATTGGCTATAACAGGAAATCCCTGGCCAGGGTTGCTGAGATTTACTGGTAAGTGTTACCAGTAGTTTCTCGAACAGTTATAGACCTCATATCGACACGACTTATCGAGCTATTGGGGTTTGACGTTTACCACCCCTAGGCAAGATATGCGACAGATCAGACGATCAGACCGGACTGTACGGTAGTGTTACTGGTTGGATTCACTGGAGTGTGAGCGGGCTTGCTCGTCGATCTTCTGATCGCTCAATACCCGGGTGGCCGTTACGTTTAGCAGACCGCTTGCGGCTTGTGGGTGTTTGATATGATCATCATCTGCTGCCGGCGTATTGACGAGTCTTTAGAGTCCTACACAGAGGTTTCCTGGCTCAAGCGAAACGAAATAAGAGCGCATATGAGATATGTGCGGGACCGAGAATAATGCGTGTATGTGATACCGTATTTCATTCTCGCGATCAATGTGTCGAATGGTTGTATGCGATATAACCTAGTTATCGATTCAAGCATTGATTCGATAAGCCGATACATTGTATACTAGTCGGTTGTGTGCGACATGACCGGATCATTGAATCAAGTGTTGATTTAATGATTTAATGCATAATTATATATTTGATATATTACTTTGCATTAACTAGTGTTGGTTCACTTTAAATGGATTTTCTCACTTGGATTGTGCACATTGTATATGTGATATACTTTTGTACACAAGATTGTATCATGTTTGATGATACATGCTTTTTGGGTTAAGTGTAAAGAATTAAACCATGGTTAAGTTGTTGATTAGGGTTTTTACTTATTCATTTATCTTATTTATTTATTCATTTTGAATAAATTGAAAGATAAATGAATGGTGGCTTCATTTGTTTTAAGTTGAAGCTTCATGAAGCTTTGACTAATTGACCTTTTTGTTCTCATCCTTAACCCTAACCATTCAACCTAACCTTAGTCAATTCTCTACACTAAACTAAGGTTAAGATTATGATAAGTATTCCTTTTATTATCTTTTTATTCTATCATAACATTATCATCTTCTTCTTCTTCTTCAAGATGAAGAACCTTGATTCCATCAATGGTGATTGATAAAAATGAGTGAGAAATCCAATTCTAAAGTCTACCCACTTCCTATTTCTTCATCCTCTACCTCTTGCCAAGTAGTAGAGTGTGTTTTCTTCACAAGTTTCTTGACTTGGTGAAGTTGGAGCTTGATCTTGTGATGCCTCGACGTAGATCATCTTCGGCACGAAGCCGACGACCTTGCCCGCCCATTTCTTCGATGAAGCCGATGCTAGAGTCCGGGATTCATTTTGGACAGCGGAGAGACATCATCACGGAGCTATGGGGGTGGAGCACCGGATCTACAAAGGTTGTATTTCCGTATTCTAGTAGTTAAGTGTTAACTAGTTTGCTTTGTCGCCTAAAATTCTAGCCAACGGTCCGTATTAGGGTTTCTCGGCACCGTAATTTTTGTAAATTGGCATGGTTGATGCCTTGTGAGACCTCCTTGGTGTGCCCAGGAACCCTACACTCAGTGGAGACTGGGTACACTGGACGGACTCACCGAGAACTCCCAGATGGTATTATACCTCACGTCAGATGGCAGTTCTCTGGTGACACTGGTACAGGTTAGTCTGTCGACCCGAGATCATCATAGAGTCTTGTGTGATTCCCACTGTGCTTTGATTTCCACCTTACCACGTTCAAGAGGACATGCAAAATGGTGGTTTTTGGATACAGTCCCGAGTCGAATGGAGGCAATGAGCGATAGGAGGGGATTCGTCTCTCCCGGTATTGGGGGTTGATGTTGCGCTGTGCTCGATTGGCTATAACAGGAAGTCCCTGTCCAGGGTTGCTTCAAAGATTTACAAGTAAGTACTACTAGTAGTTTCTCGACCCGTTATGAGCCTCATATCGGCACGACTTATCGAGTTACTGGGGTCTGACGTTTACCACCCCTAGACAAGATATGCGACATATCAGATGAAGAGACCGGACTGTACGGTAGTGTTACTGATTGTATTCGGAGGAGTGTGAGAAGGCTTGCTTGTTGATCTTCTAATCGCTCAATACCCGGGTGTCCGTTACGTTTAGCAGACCGCTTGTGGCTTGTGGATGTTTGATATGATCATCACCTACTGCCGGCGTATTGACGGGTCTTTAGAGTCCTACACAGAGGTTTCCTGGCTCAAGCGAAATGGAGTAGGAGCACATATGTGATATGTGCGGGACCGAGATTGATACGAGTATGAGATACCGTATTCTATTCTCGCGATATGTGACATAGGTCGGTTATATGTGATATAGCCGGGTTATTGGATCAAGTGTTGATTCGATAAATTGTTACATAAAATATTAGTCTGTTATATGTGATATAGCCGAATTATTAAATCAAGAGTTGATTTGATAATCTAATGTATAATTATATATTTGATATATTAATTTACATTATCTAGTATTAGCTCACTTAAAATTTCTTTTCTCACTTAGTTTGTGCACATTGTATATATGTGATATATGCAAGTGTACATTGATTTGTGTCATGCTTGATGAAACATGCAACTTGGGTGTGTGTATGACTTACACCATGCTATGAATAATGAAGGTTTTTTTTTTAATTTATTTTGGTAAATCAAAATGGTGGCATTTTTGGTCATGGCAAGAAGCTTTGAGAAGCTTGGATTTGCATTGACCAAGTCCACTCTTTTGTCTTGGCTAAGATATTTATAAACCCAACCATCATTCTAGCCTTGGTTAAGTCTCTACAAAGGTTAAATATATGATACTTAACTCACCATGGTTGCTTCACTCTCACTAGATGAGTTCATTCTTCTTCTTCCTCAAAAAAAAAAGCTTTCTAGGTTCAATGGAGATAAGAGATAAAATGTGAGAAAATCAATTCTAAACTGAGCCCACTTCCTACTTCATCATCCTCTACTACTTGCCATTTAGTATAGGGTGTTTGCTTCACTAATTCTATAATTAGTGAAGAGATAGTTTGGGTTAGTGTCTCCTCGACGTAGATCATCTTCGGCCTCGAAGACCTCGAAGAAAGCATGTTCGTTTCTTCAAGGGAGCCTCTCTAAAGTCCGGAGTTCACGATCGCAGCGAAGGGACTACTACACGGAGCTATTGAAGTGAAGGACCGGTCTACAAAGGTTGTATTCTATGCTCACTTTACTTGCAAAGTGTTTGCATTTACATTTCTATCGGATTTCTAGTTAACGATTCAATGTTTAGGGTTGGCTAGAACGGCAAAATTTTAATTTAGAATGAACGATACCTCCCGAAACCTTGCTGCCGTCTTAGGTAACCCTTCAGTTGCCAGCGGTTCATTTGCGCTCATCCGTCGTATTTCTCTACTCCCGACAAGTTTTGCGCTTCATCCGCTTGAAATGTTGTCGGTGAGCAACGTATCCCTGCCACCACTTTTTAAAAGTCATGCATTCTTCGGTAGGGTGTGCAATCCTCTGATGGTATAACCGGTAGTTAGGATGTATATCTGCTTCATAAAGGTGTATACTGCCAGGAGCATCTCCTTTAAAGGACGGCAGCTTCATTCCTATTGACAGTGCTTTAGCGAACCGTTTCCTTGTCTTAAGCCTGTTTTTGTCTGCTGCAGGCGTGCCTCGATCTGGTTGGAGTGCTTTGTGACTCATCCCTATCGTGACTTCTTTAACTTGATGCCGACGCCTGGCCCTTTCGAATATGACCATTTCACGCTCTTAATCAGCTTTGCTTTTCTGACGGGCTTCGTTCAGCAGCATGTCAATCATCTCGTCTGACGGTTCCAAGGGTTTTGGCACCGATCTTGCCCCTGGCTCCTCTATATTATCTTCTGATGCCGAGTGGGCTTCTTCGTCATTTATTGGTGAATAAGAGATCATGTGACAAGTTGCTACATAATCCTTGGGTTCTTCTGACGAGTCTTCTCCGTCATCATTATCATTATCTCCGCCCTCAAGGATGTGGTTGAGAAATTCTTGGAGTGTGACCGGGGTTCGCACCTTCTAGTTATATTCTTCCAGCACGTCAATATGCTTTTGCAAGTCCATGCGTTTGCCATCAGACTGCGCGGGCTTTTTGGTCTTCTTCTTCTTCTTCGAAGACTTCGACGGCTGGGCCTGGGTATTTTTCCCATTGGTACTAACTCTCGGTGTTGGGCGCGGTTTCAGCATTTCCTCAATTATCTCGGGTTACAGCAGGCTTTTCCACCTAATCGCCGGACATGCTTGAAGATCCTTCAGCATTCTTTTAGTCTTGTCTGAAAGAACAACTTCCCATGGAGCTTCCTTTATAAATGAGCATGATGCCCCCGGCGTATCCACCTTTTTAGGAGCGAGCGGTTGTGGCGGGTTTACCCTCCAATTTTCAAACAATGCGAATTTTCCTTGTTGGTACTGGTCTACAATCCATTTTTTGAATACGAAGCAATTTTCGATTGGGTGGCCCACTATTCGGTGGTAGGGGCAGTAATTGGGATTGTTGACATCGCCCAGTTGCAACGGGCATCTCGGATCTGGTAGAGTGATAAGCCTGTTGTGCACCGCCAGTTCGAATAGTCTTCTCGTTTTATCCCGAGGGAATGAGTAAGGACGTCTCGGCTTTTCTATGAGTGTTCGCTGTTTATCGTTTTGGCGAGCAGCTGGTTTCGGATCACTCAGCTGTTGCTGAGCGTTGGCGACGAATGTCACTTTCCCTTTTCCCTTTTCATTTCGAAGCTCCGTTTTCGAGGAGGATGGTCTATGGCCTATCTGGTCCATTTAGGATAGCTTGTCGATCAAGGCCTGGAAAATGGTCGACTTGAAAAACATCATAAACTAGGATATAGTCGCCTGCGGATCGAGGGTCCCTATGAACATGCCCACAGCAGGAGCCTCTTCTATGCGTTGTTCGCATCTCGACCATAGGTTTCGCCACTGAATTGCATACTGAACCCGTGTCTCTCCCAGCTTCACTCTGGCGTTGATCAACGCCGTGATTGGGGTGCGTTCGCTAGCGCTTGGGAAACACTAGGTGAATAGCAACTCCATTTCCGTGAATGTTTTGATGGAGTCATTCGGAAGCTCCGAGTACCATTTAAATGCCGTCTCCGCTAAACTGCAGACGAATTGGCGAAGCAGCAGTTTGCCGTCACCTCCAGTATTGCCGCATAGAGCCCTGAACTGAGCGATGTGCTGATGGGGGTTGCATGTCCCCTTATACACGTGAAATTTAGGGATCGTGTATCTCGGCGGGTATTTAATTTGATCGTACCAGCTTGGATAGGATCGCCCAGTTCTGACAACTTGGCCAGCGGCTTCGCTTGCCTGATGAGCTCATATTTGTTGAGCTATGTAGTGATCAAGCGCAGCTTTCGAGATCATCTCCTCCCTGGCTACTGATAAAGCCGGAAGAGAGTTTGATGTCTCCCCTCTGTCGTCTTTAATGATTATTGGGGGATTTTCGGCTGGAGGGTCCGGCTGGATCATCATCCCCACCATATTTTGGAACAGGAGCGCCATTTGTTTTATATTAGCCGCTTGTTTTGCGGCTTCTTTATCTTTCTTCTCGAGCATCCTTCGGAGGAACTCGGCGTCGGTTTCTTGTTCCTGGCATTGATCCGACGATACTTCTGGGCTTTCTTTCTGCCCCGTAAGTGCGGCCATCTTTGTCGGCATCTCCTGGAGTTTCTATTGTTGCTCCTGAGCCTTTGTTACGGACCGCGTAAGTGGTCGATGACCCCCAGAAGCACATCTTTCCTCTGTTTCCCCTAATCAGAGCAAAGCTCTGTTCAAATTTTCAAAATTTGAAATGAAGCAGCGCTTCATAAGAGCGCCAGCGCTCTGAGGCAGCGCTCACGTGCAAAGCACGAGTGCACCAGCGCCAGGAGCGCCTGCGCTCTGAAGCAGCGCTCACGTGCAAAACACGAGTGCGCTAACGCTGGAACTAAATGTTCCCCACCGTCAGATCAAAGATCCATTAAAGATGATAAATCATCAATTGACCAGAATAAAATTCTGTTAAGGAAAGATTCCTCAAAATCTTTCCAAATAAAAAGATTGTGCTCTGTAAATCGTTGGATCAATGATCCAAAGGTGATTAAAAATCACCAAAATACAGAATAAATTCTGTACGGGGAAAATTTCTCAATCTTGTTAAAAATAAGAAGATTGCCTTCTGTAAATCAGAAGCCCTAGGATCAAAGATCCAACGGTGGGGAAATCCCCAAATCAATTAAAGAAAAGATCTCTTCAACTGATTCAACAAATCAGCTTGCCCTATATAAAGGCCCCAAGATTTCAAGTCTCATATAGAGGAACCCCCCATAAACTTTGAGAAAATTTCAAAGACAAAGAGCAAGCTCTCAGAAGAAGAAAATTTTCTTCAAGGTAAAAAAAAACAGAGAGATGAAATCATCTCATATGAAAAGAAGAATTTACTTCTTTTTCTAAGATCATAAATCTATAAGACCAAGGTCTTTCACAACAGAAATCAAAGTATCTCATCATAAAAAGTAAGGGGAAGAACTTAATCTTCTTCAGATCATAGATCTATAAGACAAATTGTCTTTCACAAAAGAGATCATAACATTATAAAAGGGGGGGAATAATTCAATTCTCTTAGGATCACAGATCCATAAAGGCAGAGCCTTTCACAAAAAACATAAGAGATTGAAACATATCCTATAAAAAATAAGAACTGTGTTCTTAGATCCATGAGACAAAGTCTCTTATAAGAAAGAGAATTTAATTCTCGGGGCGCAAACCTGCCCAAAAAGAGCCATAGCGCTCCAATCAAAAGAAGCGCTTCAGCGCTCCAAAACTAACACATAGCGTTGCAGAGCCTTAGCGCTCTAAACTTCACCAGAAGCGCAATGCACTCGTTGACTGGCGCTCAGCGCCAAGCATGCCACGTGCTCCTCACTTGTGCGCTACTTCACCAGAAGCGCACTGCGCTCATTGACTGGCGCTCAGCGCCAAGCACGTCACGTGCTCCTCACGTGCGCGCTACTTCACCAGAAGCGCAGTGCGCTCATTGACTGGCGCTCAACGCCAAGCACGCCATGTGCTCCTCACGTGTGCGCCAAGAGAACATGAACTGTTCTATAAAAAAAGAAAGAGCCCCAGAGCTATAATGAGTGCTCGGCACTCAGTAAAAGACAAAAACAATTGTCAGAACCAATGCTCGGCATTTTAACTGAATGGGCCGAGCCCAAGTTGGCCACAAAACCCTATTTCAGATTAATTGAGCCCATATGCTCATAAAACTTTGATCTCAGTCCCAAATTGGACTACAGATCTCCCAACCAATATTGGTTCAAGGGTACATCTCTTCACTCCTCTGATATTCGTCGTTGTAATCCTTCAACGTCTTCAGAGAGGTGACGGGTCCCGACAACCAGACATTTCATGGACTGTGGGGTCCTTAAACTCATGGACTATGATGTCATTAAACTTTACAGACTATGACGTCTCTAAACTGCTATGGACTGTGGGGTCCTTAAACTCATAGACCGAGATGTCCTTAAACTAACATTGGACCGTAATGTCCTTAAACTAACAATGGATCGCAAAGTCCTTAAACTAAAACAATAAAGCCCAAATGCTTTTTTGTTGGATCTAAATGATCCTGTTAAGTAAATCTTAGTCTAAAATTAGACTAACGTATCCTTAACAAATTGTTAAGTTGATCTTAGTCTAAAATTAGACCGACGTATTCTTAACAAACGTTTAAGTTGATCTTAGTCTCAAATGAGATTAACGATCCTTAAACCCAACCCAAAACCAAATCTAAGAAAATACGGACTAATCCACGGGCAACCAAAAATAAAACAAACACACACGAGACACGAAGTGACCATCTGGAGAAGGAGAAAGTGGTTACCGCGATGCGGTAGCGTAATTAACTGCAGGGGCTTGCGCCTGCAGGGAAGAACGTCCCCACAGTAAATAAAAACTCTCAAATGAGGGGGAATCTGACGAAGTCTGCTACATCGGCCGCATCCGTCTAAACCTTCGATGCACGGTGCCATAAATCAACTTGGCATTTTCGGAGAGGTGGATGGATAACACCAAATAGCATCTGCCCTCAGATTTAGGCTAGACATTTGTCTTCCCGGTTTCCGGCGGTAAACAGATTCTGGCATGCCCGGTGGAACCTTTTCATCTTTCCACTCCACACTTCGTGTGTCGTGTTTCGCAAACAAATCGCTGTTTGCTATGGTTGCCCCTGGATTCAAGGTACTAAGATTTGGTGTCTTGCTCCATGCAGAAAACAGAAGATCAATGGCTTTCAACTGCCCAAATTGCTCCAAATGCAACAACTCTCACTCCGTCCCCGCCGGAGGAGTGACCTATGGGCCTCAAGCGGCCTAACTTTTCACAATGCCGGTGGAACAAGTGACCCAAGCCACCACTGGGTTATTCTCCGGGACTATGATCCCCCCAACAAGTTTCAACGTTCAGATGTCGTCATAAGAAGCTGCAAAGAAATCGGTGTTTGATCGGCTTGCAACCACCACGGCCCCTCTTAGTGGGTCTTCTAACGCCACCACCTCTGTCTTCGACAGACTAGGTCAAAGCTCAAGTGGGCCCGCAAAGAGGCTCGCAATACCAGAGAAAGACACTCCAACTCCTGTTACAGTTGAGGTCGTCCAAGTTGCTCTCCATACTCGAAGGTCGGCTTTCGACAGGTTGACCGTTCCCTCTCAGCGGACGTCCGTCTTTGATAGGCTGGCGCCAACAACAGACTCTCATCAGAACAGAGAGCATCGAAAAGCCGATTCAACAATGGAGGTGGTCCCGGCCGCTCGCCATGCTCGCCGTCGTCACTGGCGCCGAGTAAGGAATGTTGGGGGCAGCTCTCCTTCTGGACTAACTCCGCCAGTTCCAACGGTGGAAGTTGATGTTGCTGTTCTAACTGGGAACAGCTTTGAACTACTTAAAAAGGTGCGCAAGAATTCACCAACTGCTATGCTAAAAAAGTCTTCTCTGCCTGTTTAAAAGATCACAAAGGAGAAGCCGGAGCATCCCCTTCAGCGGCTGTCCTCCAAAATTTACAAAGTCCGGCGACAGGTCCAAGACTCCATGATTGATCAAGACTACCCCTGCCGATAGAAAAAGATGAAAGTTCGGAGAGAAGGGGATCACCCTGTCAAGCCACAGAAGGTGTCATCTGTTTGGGTGCCTACTGCAACGGCTCCCTCAGCTTCGACCGCCCACAAAAGAAGGAGGCCGGAGAAGATCCCTGCGTCTTTGGCAAATCGCAAGGACGCTAAATCTAAACGCTCTAAGTCTGGAGGCATGGTGGTGCATACCGTCTATATGGCATCCGGAAAAGAGGATGGTCGTATCTCCACAGGTCATCGACCGCTTACGCGATCAGCGACTAAGGCTCAGGAGCAACAACAACAAAAGCTCCAAGAAATGCTGACAGCCATGGCTGCACTCACTGGACCAAAAGCAGGCCCGGAGACATCTTCGGAGTAGCGTCATGAGCAGGAAACGGATGCCGAATTCCTTCGGAGAATGCTTGAGAAGAAGGACAAAGAGGCTGCGGAACAAGCGGCCAACATAAAACAAATGGTCCTTTTATTCCAAGATATGGTGGGCCTGATGATCCAGCCCGACCCTCCAGCCTAAGATCCTACGGTAATAATTGAAGATGATAAAGGAGAGACATCAAATCCTCTGCCGGCTAGTTCAGCAGCCAAAGAGGAGACCATCTCCAAAGCCACCCTGGATGATTCATCGCTCAACAGATACGAGCTCATCAGGCGAATGAAGCAGCCGGCCAAGTTGTTAAGACTGGACGAACCTATCCGGGTTGGTACGACCAAATAAAGTACCCGCCGGGATACACGATCCTTAAATTCCATGTATATAAGGGGATGAGAAATCCACACCAACATGTTGCTCAATTTAGAGCCTTGTATGGTAATACTAGAGGTGACGATAAGCTATTGCTTCGCCAATTCGTTGGCAGCTTGTTGGAGACAACATTCGAGTGGTATTCTGAACTCCCGAATGACTCTGTCAAAACATTTGCAGAGATGGAGCTGCTATTCACCCAACATTTCGCGAGCGCTAGTGAACGTACCCCAATCACGGCACTGATCAATGCAAGGGTGAAGCCAGGCGAAACATGGGTCCAGTACGCGATACGGTGGCGGAATCTATGATCGAGGTGCGAACAGCGCATCGAAGAAGCGCCTGCAGTGGGCATGTTCGTGGGAACCCTCGATCCGCAGGCGACCATTTCCCAATTCATGATGTTCTTCAAGCCGACCACTTTCCAGGCCTTGATTAACAAGCTAGCTCAGATGGATCAGATGGGCCACATGCCGTCCTCTTCAAAAGCGGATTCTCGAAACGAAAAGGGGAAAGGGAAAGCAACCTTCGTCGCCAATGCACAGCAGCAACCCAGTGGTCCAAAACCAACTGACCGCCAAGACGAAAGACGGCGATTCTTTAATAAGAAACTGAAGCGCCCTTATTCGTTTCCCCGGGAAAAAACGAGGAGATTGTTTGAGCTAGCGGTGCGCAACAGGCTCATCACCTTGTCGGATCCAAAACGCCCATTGCAATCCGGTGAGGCCAGTAATCCTAATTATTGCCCTTATCATCAAGTGATAGGCCACCCAATTGAAGATTGCTTCGTCTTCAAAGGTTGGATTGAGGACCAATACCAACAGGGCAAATCCGCATTGTCCGAGAATTGGAAACTAAGCCCGCCTCAGTTGCACGCTCTCAAAAGAGGGGTCACACCGGGGGCATCATGCTCTTTTATAGAAGAAGCTCCATGGGAGGTCACTCTTTCAGCCCAGACGAAAAGAATGCTGAGGGATCTTCACACTTGCTCGACGATCAGGTGGAAAAACCCGTTAGAGCCCGAGATCATTGAAGGAATGCTGAAGCCGCGCCCGACACCAAGAATTGGTAGCGATAATCAAAACGCTCAAGCCCAGCCGTCAAAATCTTCGAAGAAGAAGAAGAAGATAAAAAAGCCCGTGAAGCCTGGTGACAAGCGCACGGACCTGCAAAAACATATAGACGCGCTAGAAGAATATAACCAGAAGGCGCGAACTCCGGTCACACTCCAAGAGTTTCTCAACCACATCCTTGAAGACGGAGATGGTGACGAAGATGAGGGAGAAGACTCGTCTGGTGAACCTGAGGATTACGTGGCAAGCTGCCACGTGATCTCTCACTCGGTAATAAATGATGAAGAAGCTCTTGATGCAGAGAATCTGGGGGAAGATCCCAAACCGGAACTCCTAGGACCGTCAGACAAGATGATTGACGCATTCCTGAACGAAGCTCTTCTGAAAAGCAAAGCCGATCGAGAGAGTGAAATGGCTATATTCGAAAAGGCCAAACGCCGGCGATTGGAAGAAAGGGTAAAAACACTCCCACCAGATCAACCCACATCCGCCGCCAGCAAAAGCATGTTCAAGACAAGGAAACGATTCGCCAAAGCCATGTCGATGGGGATGAAGCTGCCACCCTCCGAAGGAAACACTCCTGGTGGGATACATCCCGACGAAACAGACACACATCCAAACTACTGCTTGTACCGTCAAAGGACTACACACCTTAATGAAGAGTGCAACGACTTTAAAAATTGGTGGCAAGGATACGTTGCTCACCGGCAACATTTCAAGCGGATGAAGCGCCAAACACGTCGAGAGCAGAAGAGCGTGACAAACGAACATAAAAGAACAGCCGGTGAATGTCACATGGTTAATCCCGGGGGATCGCAAGTACTCACCTTCGAGAGTGATTCTGATGAACAAATAGCCCTCGGCCCTCTCTTCAAGGAATCCATCTCTGAAACCGAAAATATGAAGACCTGGGAGAACATTCAGCAGCGCAATCGCATGCTACCCGAAAAGAATCTCGGACCCGCATACAGAGGATCGAACAAAAAAGATAAGGGAAAGGAAAAAGTCCCTGAGGATATCGCCCTCGATGATCGAGGCGTCGAAAAGCTGGCAGCCAAGGACCCGCCTAAGAAAAATAAGGTGGATTACAATGTTCTGGCACACCTGAGGAAGATACCCTCGCAGTTAAGCATTCTCGACGCCCTTCTGCTATCCAAAGAGGCGAGAGATTCTTTGATCAAAGAACTACAAGAGCCCGAACAGTTTCAATCTTTCCTTGCCGAAGAAAAGATGAAGGACGAGCTGGAAGAAGTTCACACAGCCGACATCACCTTCAGCGACGAAGACCTCCTCCTCGGGACGTGCGAGCACAACCATCCCTTATATGTCACCGGATACTATCATGACATCAAGATAGGTAAAATCCTGATTGACAATGGATCCTCCGTCAACCTTCTTAATGTGAGAGTGTTGAAAGAGATTTGCATGAGCGTTCAACACTTCGCTCGGGATAAGATCACCATCTCCGGTTTTGACTCCCAGTCATCATGAACGCTCAGGTCTGTGATACTGACGTTGCGCTTTGGGCTGCTCGTCACTGACATCAAGTTGCACGTCATTGACGCCAAGACTTGCTACAACGCTTTGCTTAGCAAGCCTTGGGTGCACGAGTACAACATTATCCCTTCTACACAACATCAGTGTATGAAGTACTTCAAAGATGGTCTCGAATATACTGTGACAGGGGAGCTAAACCTATTCTCCGTAAATGAAGTCCGCAAATACGAGGACGCAAAATACTTCTTGCCAGACTTCGAAGACACGGAAAGGTGCCATAAGCCGGAAATAAGCAGAAAGCTATCACCACTATCCCGGTCTTTGGGAGCGATACCAAATAGAAGGAGGAGATAGTCTATTCAGGGCCACCCCAATGCAATAAGCCGGGACCGCCCACTCCTATTCTGGTCTTCGGCAGCGACTCTAAAGATGAGGTCAATGCAGTATTTTCTGTCCAACCATCAATGCAAGCCTTCACTGGAAATGATCAGAGTTTGCAAATCGCCATGGTTCCGCGACAGCATTACAAAGAACTTGATACGTTTGAAACATATAGCGTGCAAGAGCTGCAGACGTTCTACATCTCTCCCAGGTGAAAAGATGAAAAGGCGATCATCTTTTATCGATCCGCTAAAACCAAAGTGGAGAAAGAAATCCGGCATGGCGTCGATTCTACGCTTGACAGGCTCCAACCCATCCGTCTGCCCAGATACTACACGGAAGGATTAAAAAGGCTATTGAGGCGCCAAGGCGTACCCTTCAAACAGACTGCTCGACAGGCTCAGTTCTACAACAGGATCTGGAACGTCCCCGGAACTCAGCGAAAATTACCCAACGGGAGAATGGAAATGATCGGGCTTGGATATGTTCGATCCAAGAAACGGGAACGACTCTATGGCTGCTACGTTATACATGACTTCGATGAAGAAGGAGATGCTCTGTTAGAAGATGCTAACCCTAAAGAAAAACAAAGTCTCACCATGAAAGTGCTAAGTCCGTCATTCGAAGAACAGATGGACAACCTAATAAGGGAAGCGGGTCAAAAGGTCCGGGATGACCATAGCTGCGAAATGGCCATCTACGAGAAAGCCAGGACGCAACGACTCCTTCAGCAGGCTACGGAAAATGACGATGCGCTTCGTCGCCAGCCCGTCATACAGGAGACTCGACGCGGAGGCAAAAATAAACTGAAGAACGGAAAAAACGTTCGACAGCAGCAAAGCGGGTCCAAGAAGCCTCGCGATCGAAAATTGAGCAGCCGGGATCCGTCTCTTATGAAGAAAATGGGTCGAACATATTCTTTTCCCCAAGACAAGACAATAAAGATATTCAGTCTTGTCATGAAATATCAAATGACTACGCTCCCGGAGTCCAAACACCCCGAGCAAGCAGGTGAGGTCTCTCACCCAGACTATTGCTCCTATCACCGAGCGATAGGACATCCTCTCGAAGACTACTTCATATTGAAAGACTGGATAGAAGACCAGTATCAACAAGGCAGGTTCGTTTTATCCAGCAGTTAGAGGATAACCCCGCCACAGAAGCATGAACCGAAAGCCACGTATGCAACGAGAGTAGAGCCGGATCAACATCGGTCTTAGAAGCGATCTCGCACTTGTCACGTAATAACGCTGACAAGAGAAGGAGTACGCGAGGATATGAATGACCTCTCCTGGTGCTTCGAAAATGAGGATGAAGATGAGTTGATCTCAGAACTTCCATCGGCGCCAAAAGAGCTGGAAGATGGGATACATACTACTGCAGATAACCTCAGAAAAATCGACTTGGGAATGACAAATGACCTACGGCCGACGTTCGTCAGTGAGCTGCTGTCTGAAGAAAATGTGGCTACACTCAAGGATGTGCTCATGCAGTAGAAAGATTGTTTCGCATGGAACTACTCCGAGATGCCGGGATTAGATCCAGAGATAGCAGTGCATAAAGTGGCGATATCTCCAGACGTCAAGCCGATCAAACAAGCGCCTAGAAGAATGTGTCTCGAACTTGAAATAAGCATCAACGCCGAGGTTAAGAAATTAATCGACTCCGGCTTCATCCAAGAAGTTCAGTACCCTGACTGGATTGCTAACATCGTCCCAGTGATGAAGAAAAATGGGACAGTGCACATCTGCATGGACTTTCGAGACCTCAACAAAGCTTGCCCAAAGGATGATTTTCTTGTGCCGGTTACTGAGCTGATGATAGACAATACGTCCACCCATGAAGTTTTCTCCTTCATGGACAGCTCATCAGGGTACAATCAAATAAAGATGCATCCCGAAGACCAGAAGCATACCGCATTCCGAACCCCTTTGGGCATATTCTGCTACAAAGTGATGTCGTTCGGTCTAAAGAACACCGGCGCTACCTATCAGAGGTCCATGACAAAGATTTTCGATGACCTCATACATGAAGTCGTCAAATGCTATATCGACAACCTTGTGCTGAAAAGCAAATCGCATGAGGAGTATTGGGAGCATCTGAAGATCGTGTTTCAGCGCCTTCGAAAATACAACTTGAAGATGAACCCTCTGAAATGGGCTTTTGGAGTTTTCTCGGGAAAATTCCTAGAATTCAGCGTACGACATCGAGGCATCGAAATAGATCCATCGAAGATCAAGGCGATCACGGAAATGCCTCCGCCAAGAAGTCTTAAGCAACTGCGGTCTCTCCAAAGAAAGCTCGCGTATATCCGGCGGTTCATAGCTAACCTCTCCGGAAAATGCCGTCCCTACAGTCATATAATGAAGAAGGGGACTCCGTTCATTTGGGATCACAAATGCCAAAGCGCACTGGACGAAATCAAGCAATACCTGCAGAATCCGCCGGTATTGACCGCTCCGGTCAAAGGAAAACCTCTCATCCTGTATACAACTGCCCTTGAAGGTTCCTTAGGCGTGCTATGGGCACAAGATAATGATCAAGGGAAGGAAAGAGCCCTCTACTACTTGAATCGAGTTCTTATGGGGGCAGAAAACAACTACTCTCCCATTGAAAAACATTGCCTGGCATTGATCTTCACAATAACGAAGCTCAGGCACTATGTGTTGGCGCATGAGGTCCACATCATATTAAAAGTGGATCATCTCAAATATTTGATGTCAAGCGCCATACTAACGGGACGACTAGCTAAATGGGCCCTACTCTTAATGGAATTCTCGGTGACATACCGACCTCTCAAGGCAGTGAAAGGCCAGGCCATCGCCGACTTCCTCGCTGAGCATCCTATACATGCTGATTCACCCCTAAATTGCGAATTGCCAGATGAGCACACGTTTGACACGATTGACAGGGAGAAAGGAGAGAGTAACACCCGATGGGAACTCTACTTCGACGGAGCATCTTCTATGAAGAAGCGAAAGCACAACTCCCCCATAATCAAATCTGGGGTAGGCCTTATCTTTGTGACTCCACAAAGAGGGATATTGCGCTTTGCCTTTTCTTTAACAGAGCCGATGACAAACAATGAAGCCGAATATGAAGTTTTGATAGCAGGTCTTGAGATCGCTGTCAATATGGGAAGTGAAAACCTCCTCGTATATGGAGACTCCCAGCTGGTCGTTAGTCAAGTAAACGGCGACTATCAAACGTGCAAACCAGAGTTGGTGAAGTACGACGAGAGAGTGCAACAATTGCTGACTCAAATTCCCTCCTACGCTCTGGAAAGCATACCGCGTGCGGAAAATAGCAAGGCGGATGCGTTAGCCAAACTCGCTAAAGAACTGGCTGACAAAAACCTCGATGACGTAAGGATCGTTGTGCAAAGTCGTCGGGTTCTCGCACTGGCAGAAATATCTCCGGAGTCGTTTGAAGAAAAGGAAGCAACCAAGCAAGCGGCCCTACAGATAAAGGACCAGGAAAAGGCTAAATATTGGAGAGAAATCTTTATAAACTACTTCAAATCCCGTCGAACACCTGAAGATGCATCCTCACGACATCGGTTCATAAAACGAGCTCTATCCTTCGCCTTCGTCAATGACACTCTATATAAGAGATCATTCGACTCTCTGTGGCTAAGATGCCTGGGATCTGAAGAAGCAAGGAGAGTCATTCAAGAAACTCACGACGGACTCTACGGTTCTCACCAAGCTGAGCCGAAGATGAAGCTGAAGATCAAAAGGATGGGCTACTATTAGCCCACAATGATCCAAGACTGCCTCGAATACATGAAGCAGTGCCACTCATGCCAAATTCACGGAGACTTCATCTATCAGCATCCAAATCCGCTACACCCGACAGTGGCTGGTTGGCCGTTCGAAATGTAGGGAACTGACATAATCGGGCCCATCGAACCAGCATCGTCCAAGCGACATCGGTTCATATTGGCGACAACTGATTACTTCTCTAAGTGGGCAGAAGCAGTACCGCTAAGAGAAGTGAAGACGGAGAACATCCTCCACTTCTTCAAGACACACGTCATCTATCGGTTCGGTACTCCGCGACGGATTATCTCCGATAACGGGCCGGCCTACAGAAGCCATAAAATCAGCCGCTTCATACAGCAACATAATATAGACTGGAGATACTCTTCGGTTTATAATTCTCGAGCTAATGGTCTGGCTGAGGCTTTCAACAAGACCTTGACCAAGATTGTGAAGAAGACGGTGTCCAGAAATAAGAGGGACTGGCATGAGAGACTGCATGAAGCTCTCTGGGCGTATCGGACCACGTTCAAAACGGCCACAAACACAACGCCGTACGCATTGGTATTCGGCACTGAAGCAGTACTCACTTTGGAGATAGAGTTACCCTCCTTACGAGTGACAGTTCATTACGAGCAAACAGACGAAGAGAATGCTCATCTTCGGCTTGAGGAGCTCGATGCCCTCGACGAAACTCGGATCATGGCGCAGCAAAACTTGGAAGCTTACAAAGCAAAGATGACGCGCTCGTACGAGAGATTGACTAGGCCGAGAACATTCCGCCAAGACGAACTCGTGCTAGTAGTCAAGAGACCTATGATCCCCAATCATGCCAAATGAGGGAAGTTCGAGCCAAACTACGAAGGTCCACACATTATAGACAAAGTCTACCAAGGTGGCGCTTACTTGCTCATGGATATGCATGGCGAAAGACCCTTCAGGCCAATAAACGGTCGTTTCTTGAAGAAATACTACGCCTGATGAGTTACAGCCTAGGTTAATGATAGATGACGACGCCTATGTTCGCTCGCTATCTTCCCAAGCCTAAACTCTATAAGTGGTAGCCAACGAAATCGTTGCAACGATGGACCGAAATGTGTAATGCCCAGCCCCTTTTATACCAAAATCCATATTTTGTTACTTAATATTTTTATTTATTTTATTTATATTTTTTTTATTTCATTCTAAACCCATTTTTCTTTTATCATTAAAACTCAAAACCCTAGGTTATTCTTTTTTTAACCAAAGTTCATTCTTCCGTTATATTCCCTCAGCCCATTCTTTAACTAAATTCTCTCAATAAAACCCAGCCCGAGCCCACACTCATTTTCCCCAAAAAGTTAAACATTAAATCTCTCTTCTCAGGCCCAAGCCCGCCAGCCCCTTCTCCAAGCCCAACCACTCTTTTTTCCCCAAATTAATTCTCTTCTTTTCTCGGCCCGGCCTGCTTCTGTTTTCCCAATCGATTTTCCCTTTTTCGTTATTTTTATCTGGGCCGGCCCACTCACTTCCCAGCACCGTCCCGCTTCAACCCGCACCCACGCCTCGAACCCGACCCGCCCCCTACAGTGCTTCCTTCCCCAACGGCTACCCCCACTTTTCCCGCTCCCTGCTCCCCGTGATCCGCCTCCTCCGCCCACGCTCGTGCCCACGTCGCAGCACCGTTATCCTCACGGCGCGCGTCTCTCTCTCTCCTCTCTTAATTCCATCCCTCCCTCACGTCTTCTCCCCTCACTCTCTCCACTCCCGTTCTCTCTTTCTCGAACCCACACCCTCGCCTCTACCTCGTCACCACCAACAACCCACATACACCGAGCCGACTCTCTCCTCACCGCCGTTCAGCCGTCGCCATCGGGACCTCCTCTACTACTCCACCTCGTCACCTCGTCACCAAACCCCTCCCCTGCAACCCATCACCCTCTCCCCTGCTTCTCTCTCTCTCTAATCTCATCACCCTCTCACCTTCTGATATCTCTCTCCCTCACTCACTGATATCTCTCCGTCAATCTCCCTGCATCAATCTCTCGATCTCTCTCTCGATCACCCTCCTTCTCCTCCTTCAGTCTCTCTCTCTCTTTCTCTCTCTCACTGTCTCTCTCTCCTCCTCACTGTCCCTCTCTCTCTCCCTGCATCCCTCTCTCACTCTGTTCTCTCTCCCTCTCTCCCTCTACAATCTCTCTCTCACTGTCTCCCTCTCCTCCTCACTGTCCCTCTCTCCCTCCCTGCATTTCTCTGTCTCTACCCCAGCTCCCTCTCTCTGTCTACACTCTCTCTCTCTCTCTGTCTACTCCAGCTCTCTCTCTCTGTACACCTCTCTCTCTCTCTAAAGCTCTACCCCCAAGACGATGTCACCCCTACACATTGTCGGAACTCCTAGTTGTTGCCACCTGGATCGCCGCAGTTGAGATACCGAGCCCCAGCTCCTCTCCGCCTACCCGTCGCAGTCGAGCTTGAGTCCAGTCGTCGCGAGCCGAAGCCGTGAAACCAAACCACGTCGTTCGTCGCGCGCTCGTGACGTTGCCGATGCCGTGCATCGCCTACACGTCTCCAGGCAAGTTCTCTACTTGCTTCATGCTATTCTATTTATGTTACAAATCCAAATCATATAAATTGTTGTGTTACCATTCTTGAAAACGTACCCTTTTACCTGTTCGACGTGTGTTCCCAATGGGAAACCTTTCCCAATTTGGCGGAACTAAATAGTTTTGTTTGGCCCGTATGGCTGTGAACCTAGTGCATGAATTTCGTTGGATAATTTGATCGTTAACGACTAAAACAACTACCCCCAAGTTTAATCGTAAAACTGTAATTCTATTGTACCTGAAAACCGTTAAATTCACCATAAATCATATACACACTAGAATGGTGCGTTCAAGGGCTCAAATCGAAGACGACTCGACGAACTTTAACCCTATATAGGTTTCCTAATATTCCCATACTTAAATTGTAATGATAGTTGGATCGGAGAGCGACTCTGGACTGCAGTCCAGAGCGACTCCAATTGTTACTTGCTGTTCCGTAATGGATACCCCAAGATTTCCTTAACTCGTAGGTTGCGGAACTCTGCTGGTTAGTATAGATAAATCTGTTAGCTAGACAACACAATTGATTTCATTCTGTTTCGTTACCATTTGTTATTTATTCTATAATTTAAAAGATCGGGACACATAACAGTTCCAGCAGAATCAGAACCGACATATTGGTATTGAATAGTGTATATCTCCTGACGTACAGACGCGATCGAAGATCCGTCTATTGCGTTGAAAACCTTACTGAAAACCCTAGAATTTATCCAACTGTAGCGTCGCTAAAATCCGATCCTAACTGGGATCAAAATGCGTTGCGAAACGGACTTCTGATTCTGAAATTGGATTTCCAGCCGCGAGCGCTTAAAATGAAGTGGTTATAATTAATGACCCTGGAACCCGATTGGCTTGAAACCAAATTTGATGGATGGACAACTGAACATACTAATTACTATCTGTTTATCGTTTCGCTAAATTATATATGTACGTTTCATGATAAATCGTGCATGTGAGAAAATACTGTTTTGTGACACCTTAATCGTGCTTATATACTGTTCACGCATCATATCATACCCATATCGTTGTAGTGATAACCTAGTGATATCGTGCATTTATCCAGTGTTAGATTCTAGTGATGATTGTGGCAAGTACGTCAGTGTTCGTGTATCCGTGATTAAGTGAAAGTGATACGTACTTGTACACAATCAGTGACCCTAGTATTCTATTGCATTGTCGACGTCTGTGGGATGCGTGTACGTGTGACTATAAGTGGTATGGGACACTTATGGAAGCGCTTGCACGGGTGTCACAGATAAGGCATCCGACACTGCCATTTATCTTAGATATTAGTCGGGACGTGCTTGATGGAGGTCCTGCCTCCAGTTCTCGCGCGGACTTGTCACGGATCGATTAGTATTTAGGGTTATGGTTAGCGTTTGATGTAGACCACGGGGTGTGGGGTAGTTTAAGTGTGAGTTCAACGGAATCTCGGGAGTCCCATGCCGGCTTATATATTTAGGGAGATATATGGAGATTTACAGGGTATGTGATATACACCGTGATATACATGTTACATGTTGGGCCCGTGGTCCCTTGCCCTTGGGTTCTACCCTTGGGTGGAGGACACTCATGAGTGGTTGACTCTCACACTTGGACTGACGATAGGCTTAGTGACCTGTACAGTGAGACTTAGAGACTGATAGGGATACTGGCATTTATATACCTTATATACTGCGTTGACATACGTGACATATCGTTCTACTGCTTTACTGCTCCGCTGCATTGATTTCTGCACATTCATATTCATGCCGTCATTGATTTACCGTTATTCATATCTATTACCACTGTTAGAACTGTTACTCAATTTTATACATATTATATTGCTATTGTGTCGCTCTGACGACCTGAGTATGCATGCTCAGTGTGAGGAGAAGATTTAGCCTGGACCAGAACTAGACGTGCATCACAGACTTCTTGACTTGCCATTCCGAGTTACATTCGTTTGTTCCACTTCAGGTCAGTTTATATTATTGTTTCTTCCAGTTACTGCATTTCTCATTACCTGTGCATTATTTACTGTTTACCATGAAAAAACTAGAAGCCGAAGTGTGACTACGGCAGGACATTTCCTTGACCGTAGGAGCATGGCTGGCCTTGTCTACCCCTCGTATTCCGTATTTTGGGAAGCGGGGCGTGACATGGTTTAGTTGGTATCAGAGCCAGGTTTTGAATCGATTGGAATTGCAGTTTTCCGTGTATAGTTTGGCAATCTAAGACATCCCTCAGTCTAGGTTGTAAACTTGTCATTCTTGATCCATATTCACATCATGTATTCAGCTATCCATTCGTTATGGTTTCGGGCGACTTGGCAAGGTTATGTGGTTGCAATTGCACTACCGTACTCTATTCAAGTGACTTAAAGTCATACTGTTGATTCCCCACTTGTGATAAATTCGTCACCTTTGATATTCTTGAATCTTCGTTCCATCCATATTATACTTTGATTCGTTTAGCTTGTGACTTATATTATTCTCAAAATTGTTGTTTCAGGATCATGTCCTTCAACGACTCTTCCTCTATCTCCACTCCCCAGAATCAGACTGTTGAGATTCTTAGTATACTGCAAGGTTTAAAGGAAGCCCAGGAGCGAACAAACGACTTATTAGCTGAAGGGCTGAGAAGACAGGTGAGTCAGACCCCAGCGGAAGTCTCCTATCATAAAGGGATTACCGTTAGACGAGAAAAGGAGAAGAAGATGAAGCGTCAATTTGTTTCCCCGCGACAGAAGCAACAGAAGACCCCATGTTGTGGGTACTGTAGGAGGCCAGGACATCTTCAAAGGGATTGTCGCCGTGCCCAAGGGAAATGTCTGATATGCGGTTCCAACAAACATCTCATCAACGGCTGCCCAGAAAGGAAGGAACTACAAGGAGGAGGCTCGTCCACTCTCCATACTTCTGACAAGTGATGATTACTGCGTAGTTCGAACTTTGAGAATAAAGCAGACCCAACACCGGATTCAACTAGCGTAATAATGATGCAGCGGTCTAGCGATCAAAGAAGAAATTTTTTTACTTTCCAATTTCAGTATTATGTTGTCATCCTCTTATAAACGATTCTTTCGTTTGAACCTTTGTATCCGTCGAACTTTTAGTTGAATGAAATAAGATTTGAATCGTAATATATGCATCTTTTCTTGTCATTTCCCTTGTTCATATTATTCATTCGCACAGCATTTTAATCTTGATTCTTTTAAAATTCCTGCCACCGCACATTTTCCTATACTTCGTACACTAAGTTATTTTCTTGATGTAATCCACTGTCTAATCATGACTTTTCTGTTCAGACCATGGCCCACCCTGGAGCAGCGCCGCATCTAGATGAGGATACACAGTCATGCGTTTCCTTAGATCGCACGCTGATGAGTTCTGATGATGAGGTCAACGGTCCCCAGGTCAACTTCGGAAACAACGATTCAGAGGACGAAGGAGTAGCCGCCCCAGAGTTTAACATGATAGCTGAGTCCGACGAAGAAGAAGGAGATCCTGAAGAGAACCCTATAGAGGAAGACCCGATAGAGGAAGATCCCGATGAAGACCCGATAGAAGAAAATCCAGTTGAGGAAAATCCCGTGGAAGAAAATCCAGAAGAAGAGAATCACATGGAATCGGACCTCGATGAAGAAGCTCCATCCGAGAAAGAAGGACCAGAAAATCAAGACCCTGCTGTGGAAGAACTTCCAGTGGTAATGCCTGCAAGACGATATGGAAATGGACGCCCTTACCTGAGTGCGCGAGCCTACCGCAACCTACTGAATCTCCACAACCGCGACTGACGGGATTTCTTTTGATGTTGTCTTTCTGGCCAAATAAAATGTGTATAGTTTAGGGCCACTTTTCGCCTTTGGGGAATGCCTTGTTTCAAATTTTCTTGAATGAAATAAATCTTCTGAATTCGTAAACCTTTTGATTATTGGTTCGCTTGATACTTGTTTATTGCCCATGTCCATTTATTTTTCTGCTGAGTTCCCTGACTGTCCACCCCTACTCATTGTATAGTTTTCACCCCCGTTTCGATTAGAAAGTACCGCACCCTGATCCTTGGAATGAGCCACCCTCCATCCCTCGTATGTGCCCCGTTTGAGATCCTTCTGGGAGGAGAACAGTTCTTGTGAAACTTTCGAGTTCACTAACTCTTCAAATTTTGATTCGTGTGTTGTACCGACTGTTGTTTCCCCCACACTTTTCCTTTTGTATTCCCTTTTGTTGCTCACCATTACTTTCTGTGCTGACCCGACCCCAGTCTCCTTGATCTTCAGCCTAAAGCCGACACACTTCAACCTTCTGATTGAGCCACACTTCCTTATAATCATTACCCTATCTAGCCCTATACCTATTTGTGTTCTTCCTATTACCCTAATTATATTTAGGGACACTGTTATTCAAAAATTTAGTTTTCAGTACTTTGAATTTATCAAAGAGAGTGTGTTATTGATTACTCTATTTCATATACTTTAAGTACACTATTGTTAATCTCGTTTTCAGTAGCGCTAACTTACACTGCGCATATATTGTTCCATATTCCCCGTTTTCGTTATGTGAGTTTTCTAAGTTATTTTAAAACTATTTGATCGATACAATATCCTAAAATGTTTTAACCTACCGACTAATCTTTCACTACTTTATTGTTGTTACTCTATTTTCGAGAATTGTGCCTAGGATTACTATTATAAATGGTTGAGCCTTATGCTTATTTTCTGCTTGCTTTAATAAACTTAGATGTGCATATATGTGGGTTTCGACCTTTATCGAACACACTTTGATTATTATTGTTCGTCATTGATACCTGTGTTCTCGTATACTCGTAGTTGCTCTTATAGTTATTCTTGCCTTATACCCATTTAGACCTGCCATTCCGTATATTGTCCTTACTTATATATATACATATATTTTTTTTAAATTTCTTCGTCCACGTATTCCTAGTAAATCTTTACGTATTAGTTGCAATATAATAGCTTTCGCTTATGTTTGTATAACTCTTTTTTTTTTTAAATTTCGAGAACAAAATTTTTGTAAGGGTGATATGATGTAATGCCCAGCCCCTTTTATACCAAAATCCATATTTTGTTACTTAATATTTTTATTTATTTTATTTATATTTTTTTATTACATTCTAAACCCATTTTTCTTTTATCATTAAAACTCAAAACCCTAGGTTATTCTTTTTTTAACCAAAGTTCATTCTTCCGTTATATTCCCTCAGCCCATTCTTTAACTAAATTCTCTCAATAAAACCCAGCCCGAGCCCATACTCATTTTCCCCAAAAACTTAAACATTAAATCTCTCTTCTCAGGCCCAAGCCCGCCAGCCCCTTCTCCAAGCCCAACCACTCTTTTTTCCTCAAATTAATTCTCTTCTTTTCTCGGCCCGGCCTGCTTCTGTTTTCCCAATCGATTTTCCCTTTTTCGTTATTTTTATCTGGGCCGGCCTACTCACTTCCCAGCACCGTCCCGCTTCAACCTGCACCCACGCCTCGAACCCTACCCGCCCCCTACAGTGCTTCCTTCCCCAACGGCTACCCCCACTTTTCCCGCTCCCTGCTCCCCGTGATCCGCCTCCTCCGCCCACGCTCGCGCCCACGTCGCAGCACCGTTATCCTCATGGCGCGCGTCTCTCTCTCTCCTCTCTTAATTCCATCCCTCCCTCACGTCTTCTCCCCTCACTCTCTCCACTCCCGTTCTCTCTTTCTCGAACCCACACCCTCGCCTCCACCTCGTCACCACCAACAACCCACATACACCGAGCCGACTCTCTCCTCACCGCCGTTCAGCCGTCGCCATCGGGACCTCCTCTACTACTCCACCTCGTCACCAAACCCCTCCCCTGCAACCCATCACCCTCTCCCCTGCTTCTCTCTCTCTCTAATCTTATTACCCTCTCACCTTCTGATATCTCTCTCCCTCACTCACTGATATCTCTCCATCAATCTCCCTGCATCAATCTCTCGATCTCTCTCTCGATCACCCTCCTTCTCCTCCTTCAGTCTCTCTCTCTCTCTCTCTCACTGTCTCTCTCTCCTCCTCACTGTCCCTCTCTCTCTCCCTGCATCCCTCTCTCACTCTGTTCTCTCTCCCTCTCTCCCTCTACAATCTCTTTCTCACTGTCTCTCTCTCCTCCTCACTGTCCCTCTCTCCCTCCCTGCATTTCTCTGTCTCTACCCCAGCTCCCTCTCTCTATCTACACACTCTCTCTCTCTCTGTCTACTCCAGCTCTCTCTCTCTCTGTACACCTCTCTCTCTCTCTAAAGCTCTACCCTCAAGCCGATGTCACCCCTACACATCGTCGGAACTCCTAGTTGTTGCCACCTGGATCGCCGCAGTTGAGATACTGAGCCCCAGCTCCTCTCCGCCTACCCGTCGCAGTCGAGCTTGAGTCCAGTCGTCGCGAGCCGAAGCCGTGAAACCAAACCACGTCGTTCGTCGCGCGCTCGTGACGTTGCCGCTGCCGTGCATCGCCTACACGCCTCCAGGCAAGTTCTCTACTTGCTTCATGCTATTCTATTTATGTTACAAATCCAAATCATATAAATTGTTGTGTTACCATTCTTGAAAACGTACCCTTTTACCTGTTCGACGTGTGTTCCCAATGGGAAACCTTTCCCAATTTGGCGGAACTAAATAGTTTTGTTTGGCCCGTATGGCTGTGAACCTAGTGCATGAATTTCGTTGGATAATTTGATCGTTAACGACTAAAACAACTACCCCCAAGTTTAATCGTAAAACTGTAATTCTATTGTACCTGAAAACCGTTAAATTCACCATAAATCATATATACACTAGAATGGTGCGTTCAAGGGCTCAAATCGAAGCCGACTCGACGAACTTTAACCCTATATGGGTTTCCTGATATTCCCGTACTTAAATTGTAATGATAGTTGGATCGGAGAGCGACTCTGGACTGCAGTCCAGAGCGACTCCAATTGTTACTTGCTGTTCCGTAATGGATACCCTAAGATTTCCTTAACTCGTAGGTTGCGGAACTCTGCTGGTTAGTTTAGATAAATCTGTTAGCTAGACAACACAATTGATTTCATTCTGTTTTGTTACCATTTGTTATTTATTCTATAATTTAAAAGATCGGGACACATAACAGTTCCAGCAGAATCAGAACCGACATATTGGTATTGAATAGTGTATATCTCCTGACGTACAGACGCGATTGAAGATCTGTCTGTTGCGTTGAAAACCTTACTGAAAACTCTAGAATTTATCCAACTGTAGAGTCGCTAAAATCCGATCCCAACTGGGATCAAAATGCGTTGCGAAACGGACTTCTGATTCTGAAATTGGATTTCCAGCCGCGAGCGCTTAAAATGAAGTGGTTATAATTAATGACCCTGGAACCCGATTGGCTTGAAACCAAATTTGATGGATGGAAAACTGAACATACTAATTACTACCTGTTTATCGTTTTGCTAAATTATATATGTACGTTTCATGATAAATCGTGCAAGTGAGAAAATACTGTTTTGTGACACCTTAATCGTGCTTATATATTGTTCACGCATCATATCATACCCATATCGTTGTAGTGATAACCTAGTGATATCGTGCATTTATCCAGTGTTAGATTCTAGTGATGATTGTGGCAAGTACGTCAGTGTTCGTGTATCCGTGATTAAGTGAAAGTGATACGTACTTGTACACAATCAGTGACCCTAGTATTCTATTGCATTGTCGACGTCTGTGGGATGCGTGTACGTGTGACTATAAGTGGTATGGGACACTTATGGAAGCGCTTGCACGGGTGTCACAGATAAGGCATCCGACACTGCCATTTATCTTAGATATTAGTCGGGACGTGCTTGATGGAGGTCCTGCCTCCAGTTCTCGTGCGGACTTGTCACGGATCGATTAGTATTTAGGGTTATGGTTAGCGTTTGATGTAGACCACGGGGTGTGGGGTAGTTTAAGTGTGAGTTCAACGGAATCTCGGGAGTCCCATGCCGGCTTATATATTTAGGGAGATATATGGAGATTTACAGGGTATGTGATATACACCGTGATATACATGTTACATGTTGGGCCCGTGGTCCCTTACCCTTGGGTTCTACCCTTGGGTGGAGGACACTCACGAGTGGTTGACTCTCACACTTGGACTGACGATAGGCTTAGTGACCTGTACAGTGAGACTTAGAGACTGATAGGGATACTGGCATTTATATACCTTATATATTGCGTTGACATACGTGACATATCGTTCTACTGCTTTACTGCTCCGCTGCATTGATTTCTGCACATTCATATTCATGCCGTCATTGATTTACCGTTATTCATATCTATTACCACTGTTAGAACTGTTACTCAATTTTATACATATTATATTGCTATTGTGTCGCTCTGACGACCTGAGTATGCATGCTCAGTGTGAGGAGAAGATTTAGCCTGGACCAGAACTAAACGTGCATCACAGACTTCTTGACTTGCCATTCCGAGTTACATTCGTTTGTTCCACTTCAGGTCAGTTTATATTATTGTTTCTTCCAGTTACTGCATTTCTCATTACCTGTGCATTATTTACTGTTTACCATGAAAAAACAAGAAGCCGAAGTGTGACTACGGCAGGACATTTCCTTGACCGTAGGAGCATGGCTGGTCTTGTCTACCCCTCGTATTCCGTATTTTGGGAAGCGGGGCGTGACAAAATGTCCTTAAACTAACGATGGACCGAAACGTCCCTAAACTAACGATGGACCGCAATGTCCTAAAATTTGCAACTGACCTAGACGTCTATAAACTGCTACGGACCGCAGTATCTCAAAGCTGACGCAAAAAAAAAAACGGTACGTCCATAAGCGAGATGGGCACGGATGAAAACCCGGAAGGGCTCCGTAAGTAAAAACAGGAGGACTATCGACGAGTTTGTGAAAACCCGAAAGGGCGTAATCTCGTTAAAAGACACTTGCATGGTCTTCTCGAACCTTGTAAGGAGAAAATACCTGCATGAGATCCTTACGACTCACAAGGGAGAAACACACTTAGGAATCCCCACGATTCCTAAAGAGAAATTACACTTACGAGATCCTCACGACTCGTAAGGAGAATTCCCCTTTGAGACCCTCACGGCTCATAGGATTCCAAAGCCTTAAGCTACAGGGATCTGAACCTGTTCTTAAGCCATCATCACATTCCTCATATTGCCCTACAAGCGTTTCAACATTGACCCTTGTATACAATCCACGGGCACGAATAAACATTTCCCTAACAGAGTCCCACCAGCGACTAGGGATATGCTCACACAATGAATGACCCTGGTAAGTCCTCTCGACTTATAAGGAGAAAACACTCTTGTAAGATCCTTACGACTTATAAAAGAACACACACTTAGGAATCCTCACGATTCCTAAGGAGAAAATACACCTACGAGATCCTCATGACTCGTAGGGAGAAAAATCTGTATGAGACCCTTACGGCTCATTAAGTCAAAAGCCTTAGTCGACAGGATCCTAACCATGTTTGCTAAGCCACCTTTGTTCGAATCGATAAAGGTAAATGATGATTCGCTCCTGGCAATGTCCCAGTTGTAGCGATGCTGATGCCTGAATCGGAATCAAATTCCAAGTCCTTTCACGGCAAATGATGATTCGCTCCTGGCAATATTCCAGTCACAGCGATACTGATGCTAAGACTGGCACCAGATTCCAAATTCCACACTCGCGATAAAAATCAGCGAGCCAAAAATGCATATGAAATAGCCGAAATGGTAGGTCAACTTGCAAAAAAATTCAACAAGTAAAATATATGCATATAGAAATAGCCGAAATGATTGGACAACTCGCAATAAAAAGCAGCGAGTAAAAACAAAAAAAATAGCTGAAATGATTGGGCATCGTACAAAATAGCCGAAATGATGGGGTAATCGCGACTTTCGCGATACAAAAATCTGAAATGATAGAGCATCGCGGAAAGAAATAAAAAAAATAAAATGAAACTTTTTGCCCTACAGATGAGATCACATCAATCCCTGTATACAATCCAGGGGCACAAACAAAGAGGAAATCATATCATCCCATCAGGCTCTTTCAAACGAAGAGTCAAATCTCAACAGCGACATCTACAGCCTAGAGATCATCAACGGCGTTCCTCCTCATTCCAGTAGGATACGGACACGACATCCACCAAACGGAGCCATGGCAAAGTCCCTAGTTCCAGATTTCGATGGCGACATCTATAGCTTAGAGATCATCAACGGCGTTCCTCCTCATTCCAGCAGGATACGGACGCGACATCCACCAAACGGAGCCATGGCAAAGTCCCTAGTTCCAGATTTCGATGGCGACATCTATAGCCTAGAGATCATCAACGGCGTTCCTCCTCATTCCAGCAGGATACGGACGCGACATCCACCAAACGGAGCCATGGCAAAGTCCCTAGTTCCAGATTTCGACGGCGACATCTACAGCCTAGAGATCATCAACGGCGTTCCTCCTCATTCCAGCAGGATGCAAACACAACGTCAGCAAAGCGGAGCCGCGGCAAAGTTCTCAGTTCCAGGACTCGGCGGTGCACAGACAACAAAGAGTCAACCCCTGACCCCGTACGGCCAAAGTCAATCCTGACCCCGTATGCCTAAAGTCAACCCCTGACCCCGTACGGCCAAAGTCAATACTGACCCCGTATGGCTAAAGTCAACCCCTGACCCCGTGAAACACGGCCAAAGTCAATACTGACCCCATGGAAAACGGTCAAAGTCAACCCTCGACCTCCCCGTCAAAGCAACGCTTTGATTCGGGAGCAGGTCAACTCATCAATCACTTACGAGTCCTCTCAACTTGTAAGGAAGAAAATTCCCTTGTGAGATCCTTACGACTCTCAAGAGAAAAAAACACACTTGGGAATCCTTACGATTCCTAAGGAGAAAATACACCTACGAGATCCTCTCGACTCGTAGGGAGAAAAGTCTTTGTGAGACCCTCACGGCTCATAAATTTGAAAAGTCTTAGGTGGCAGATCTTAACCCTATCTCCTAAGCCATCGCTACCCTGCAAAGAATCCAAGATGGACATCTATATACTATCTACAGGCCGCACTTGCTAAAATCACATGGCAACAACGCAGCAAAGAGAAGAAAGCAACAGTGGGCGATAAGAAATGTGTATCTTTTATTTATAAATTCAATGGAGTACAAGATGAATCATATAAAAGAATAAAAAAAAATGGATACATGTTATTCCAAAAATTACAAATGATACAAAAGTAGCTACTGAGAACGAGGCGTTTTCAATAAATCAGTCAATTGCTCGCGCACTCCTCTCAACTCCTTTTCACAATCAGCCGTCGTGGCCAGCTCTGCTTCGACTTGGGCCCGTTGCTACAAATAAGATGAAAGTTTCTCATCAATCTCCTACTGGGCAGCCTCCTGACACTGCGCAACCTGCTCAGTAAGATCAAGCATCTTCCTTAACGCCAGCCCGTTAGAAATACATCGTTGAAGGTTTTCAAAGATAGAGTTCAGCTGTGCAGCATTCGCTGCAACCTCGGCGCACAGTTGGACAGATTCAGCGGAAGTCGCCTCATGTTCCTTTCGCTTAAGGGTCGCCTTTCGTTCGAAATGGCGAAGGAACGGAACGCTCTTCTCAACCCACGCAGCCCGTTGGGAGTTCAAAACCAACATTTCCGGAGCAGGACGTTTGAGCTCAATCTTATATAGACAGGCCTCGATCTTCCTACAGTGATTAACCCAAGACTCGACGACACCCTCGCTGTGGAAGTTCGCGAGCATCGCCAGCATGAGATTAACCTCAACGACAAAATCCGCAGCAGAAGCAAAAACCTCGGCGTCAAGATCCTCGACGAACTCACTTAACATTCGCAGGCTGTTCACGGCACCCCTGGAAGATGGGCGTTTAACAAAGGGCCCTGCCGGCATTGGAATTCGAGACTCGAAAGGAGCTGGAGTTGGTGCGGCCGCTGCAAAACAAATCATAGTCAAATGTCGGCTCGAGAAATAAAGAAAATACACGAACAATAGAGTCTACTATACCGGCTGCAACAGAGGGCAGAGCTGGGAGTACTGGTGGCACGACGACACCCTCATCCCCTCCTTCAATTTGTAAGGCTACAAGTAATCCAAAGAAGAATTAGCAATGACATGGCTGCCCGTTAAAGAAAAAAAAGACGTCGGTTAGAAAAGATACTCACCGGCACCAGCAGGCAGAGTAACTTCCAACTGGAGGAGAAATGTGGATTCAACACTTGATACAAATGATCAAAAAGAACTCCTGCAAGGTTACAATGATACATGCTCAGTACATGAAAGACGCTATCCTCAATTTAAATCGCAAACCCATACCTTCTAGCATTTGAGAGGATATAAGAGGAGACGAAGGGGCGGCGACTGTGAAAGCGGTAGCTGGTGGTGCTTCTTCATATGGCACAACCTCAGCGCTCACCACGCCTATACTCGAAAAGAACAAAATGTCATTAGAAGGGACCCAAAGGGATTGCGAAACAAAAAGAATGCAGCAATCTGAGACCTACCAAACTGGTAATCAGCCAAAACTACGACGGAAGCATCACCAAGCGTCGCGACTTCTTCGGTCTCATTTGGGGGACAGTTTCGGCACCAGTGGCTTCATCCCCCGATTCTACGAGAACCGTCGTGACACTCGCAATACCGGGCGATGGCAGAGAACCGCAAGGGGAAAGAGCGACAAATGGAGCAGTCCCGGACTCCTGGGAGAGAGTATTCATTTCAGGCTCAGCGGTTGTCGTTATCTCGCCTGCTGCCTCATCGCCAAGATTTAGCCCTGCAAGGATACGATATATGAGAATCTGAAGATCAAATTCTAATAAAAGGGCCCAATGTTGCGTTACCTTGGGACGGCTTTTCAATTGCTTCCCGAGCTGCGCGTACCGCCTGTCTATGAGCGGTAGACAGGGCGACCGGAGCACCCTCTGAAGAAGCAAGGACAAGGGAAGCGGTGCTCGATCCTGCACCAACAGCCAAGGCGGCGTCACGGTCTTTCGCTGCACGTCTCTTGCGCTTCCTTTCAGCCTGAGCCGCCAGAGCTGACCTTCTCAAGTCCTCCGCCAAGGAGACGACATCATCCGAACCAAGTTCTGCCTGTGGAGCCTCTACGGCGTCCGTCATCGGCTGTTTGAGCGAAGCTTCTTTCGGCAATACTGGGGGAGCTGGGACTTCGGTAGCCGGCCTTGGGAGCGTTGCCGCGTCACCACTCGCGATCGGTATTACACTTGGGATAACCTGAGTCGAGGTAGTCCCTGCAATAAGATGGAAAAGAAGAGTTAGTTTTGTTGGAGATAGTGCCCTCATAGTCAATTATTGGATCGCAGGTACGTGATTGCAATGATTGCGGAGGACCTATCCCGGTAGGACAGTCTTACTCGAAATGATAGTATGCTATCTGGCTTGCCTTTATCAGTCGTGTACATGTTCAGGTGACTGATTGCATGTTACACTTTGATAGAGCCCTTAGGATCTTGCTTTACTACCAACTGTATGATGGCGATCATATACGTGAGAGTTGGGTAGTTTATATGCATATCCTTAATTGTGGTCCCTAGTCGTGGGAGTTTCGAGACAGGGCATCGATACTCCGGAGTAGACTAGTGTGTACAGTCGAGACCCCGACGAGGGGCGGTGGCCGGTCTCACAAGCCACTGGTGTCAGTTGGATCACCTAAGATGTATACAGGTGCTCATTGGGTTATGAGTACACCGGACAGGACTCGCCGGGAATCTGCTAGTTAGTATTATATCTATCGTCAGATAGCAGTTCCCTGGTGACATGTGTACAGGTTAGTTCATCGACCTGAGGTCGTCATTTGTCTCGTGTGAGTTCCCACTGTGCTTTGATTTCTACCCTACCACGGCTCAAAGGAATCGTGCAAACAGGTAGCTTTTGGGTACAGTCCCGAGCCATATGGAGGCACGTGAGCGGATCGGCAGGGGATTCGTCTCTCCCGGTATTGGGGGCGAGATCGTGCTGTGTCTAGGAGAGCCATTACGCAAAGCCCTCGGCCGAGGCAGGAGATTTACTGGTAGGTATTCCAGTAGTATCTCAGGGCGTTCTGGGCTACACTCCGACACGACTTATACTGCTAATGGGGGTCTGACGTTACTAGCCCCCTAGGCGTATATGCGATACTCATTGACAAACGGACCGGACTGTATATACATTGTCACTGTTAGGCTCAGTAGGGTTTTCGGAGGAGTTCGCTCATCGGTCTCCCTTGAGTTCGCTCCTCGGCCACCCTTGAGGTCAGTCCATGGGCGGCCGTTACGCATAGCTAGTGCCGCTGACGGTTTATGGTTAAACCCACTGCCAGGGTGCTGACGAGTCATTAGAGTCCCCCACAGACAGTTTCCCAAGTTCGGGCGAAACGTTGTAGAGGCCGTATGGTTTTATGGCAGGGTTCGGAAAATGCACGTGCGTTTACGCACGTGTCGATTTTCGGACAGATGATACTGGTCGGCTTTGGTTTAAGCCGAATCCGAGTATTATATTGAGTAGGTATAATATCTTTGTCTCAGTTGCATTTGTATTCGGTCGTAATACAAATGCGGGTATATTTATACAGTTTCGGGGTTGTCCTGAAATTCGTTTCAGGATCACTGTTGGAAGTTGCCAGTTTCCAGTTTTCTATCAGCCGTCTTTTAACATTCGGTTAAAGACGGATTTATCTTTTCTTCAGATATGAGTGATTCATCATTCTAGAAGCTTCTAGAAGTGATGAAGTGGCTTATGAGTCATCTTGGCTTTAATGGTGCATTTATTAAGTGATGACTATGTTAATATGAGTCATGCTTTGATTTTAACCATTTCTTGTTTAGCTAAAGATCTTTATGCTTGATATTTCTTCATGATATTTATCATATGGTCACCCCCCTCTCCTACGGTCACCTCCCTCTTCACTATAAGAGGCCGGCCCCTCTCTCTCTCTTGGTGTGGTTAATTTTCATCGGTTAGAAAAGATATGATAGTTTTGGGGTGTATGGAATTCACAGTTCATTTCATTCCATCACCCGATTTCCACGGCAACTTCATTAACCGATCGTCCACGGATTTGGACGAAGTGAGACAAAGTCATCTACTCATTCTCTACATCAATCTTGGTCGTCTCTTTTAGCAAACTTGACGATCGAGTTGCCTCGAGTCAGAGGCGGGAGCCCGTTTAAAGAACCGATCATGTGGTGCCACCTCGACGAAGAGATCGGAGATCGACGAGATCGGAGCAGCCGCAACGGAGCGTGGGATGATGGTTGAAGAACGAAGGACTCGGATCGTTCGGTATAACATTCCTACACTCTTTACAGTTTGTTAGTTTAGCAATAATGGCAGATCCGGGTTAAAGTATACGATAGCACCAGTTAAAAAGTTTTTGTTCCGCATTTGGCGTCTGTAGACTGCCGGGGTGCTAGCGTAGACTTACAGTGGTATCAGAGCCTAACCATTTTGCTATACTAACTTGTGCTAACGTGTTCAAAACTTCGATCGAACCGAAAAACCAAAACTGCAAAAATCGCTTTTTTTTCTTTACTTGACAGTTCTGTTAATTTTAAATGGTCTCAAAATCAATTTCTGCATGTCTTAAAAATCCGTGCAGGGAATTATAAGAACCACGACAAAATTTGGGCACGTGAACTCACCAAACCGCCGCGGAAGGGCGGTCAAACCCATGGTTTGACCGCGCTTCCGCGGCCATGTGGTGAGCACGTGCTCCCAAATTTTTCCAGTGACTTCTCTGTTTGATTTTGGGGTTTTTTGCATATAAAGTTTTGGCCCAGATTTTGTTACTGTTCACCAGTAAGCCGTGGGGCCCACTTTTTGATTTTTGGCCTTTGGTCGATCGTAATTTAAACACGTTAGTTTACAGTGCTTACATTATATCTCCGACCGGGAATGTCATTTGATCAGTAAACTGCGTCTGATTGCTATAGTTCTTTTAGACGGGTTTGCGAACGTGACATTCGCGTTGATGTTCTATGTTGTGCTGTGATGTTGCGGATTTGTCGTGGTGGATAGCAGTGTGCAATGGTAGTACAAATTGAGTTTATTTGTACATTTGATATTGCGGGGCGAGCGTCCAACTTGTGGACTGCCGTCACTGCCTGTTGTATAATATTCTTTTGGGACACGACCAGGATGCGGTCGATGTACCTATTGTACTATTTTTCATTACTGTACTAGGTTTTGCCCCGAGACGGAGTGCACATATAGCCGGGTTCTGGGGGGCAACGGGTCTGCAGCTCATGGCTTTGAGAGGCAGAGGGGTCCCACTTCAGAATTGGCAGACTATTCGCCGCACTCGTAGGGGGTACAGGTTGACCCAAGGAGGGGTGCCCAAGCTTACCGGATTCCGTGGAGTGCTGGGTGGTCCATTCACTATGCTGTAGGGGGCTGCCTCGCTTCAGGTCTTGGCGGGTAACTTGCCGCACCCGTAGGGGTCTAGGTTTCATTGCACAGGCTATCCACACGACAGGGGAACGTCGAGTTTCAGCAGCGGCTCTGTGAAACTCGGGGATCCCAGATTATCTGTATTGTTCTGTGATGCTTATTACTTTCCTGTAATGTTGCATACTATCACGCCTGGAGCGATTATGTATATTGGTTTATATACTATTAGATGTTGTATATGTTTTACACCCGCGCTAGTCCAGTCCCCGCTCTGTCGTTAGTTAAGTAACCTAACGGGTGATGACGGGACCCAGTGACGAATGCGGATGGCATATACGTACATTTTATTTTCGTTCTTTTCTGGTGTGATTAATTGATGGGACTGCGTTGATTCTGATCAATGCAAAGTAAAACAAACCTGTATACAGTTGTTGGAACAATTTAAAAAGTGTTATTGCAAAGACGTTTCCTTTTGTTATGCATAGCGGTATTCAGTGGAATATCCAGCACCTCATTCGACGAGGCAAGGGCCGATATCCCTTCACCAGGACCGACCCCTTGGACAGAAGTTTGCGTCAGAGTAATAACTTCACTATAGTCGATTACATGTTGCTTTGCATAGCGGTATTCAGTGGAATATCCTGCACCTCATTCCACGAGGAAATAGCCGAGATCCCTTTACCGGGAGTGACCTCTTTAGCAAAAGGTTTTCGCCACTATATTTTAAAAAGCTATCAGGTTCCTTCAGCGATATCAAGTTCACTACGTTAAAGGTTTTTTCGCCAAAAACCAGCCGTAGCCCTCCGTCGTTTCTTATGGATGGTCAGTAGTATTCAAGCTATGTTTGTTGGCATACGTCAAGGCATAGTGTTTGGTAGCTGCTGGGTATTCATTTGTTGCATAGATAGATGAGTTGGTTTGGGACAGTCGTATTACCTTGTTGGCATACGTCAAGGGTATGTACGGGTGGGTTCAAATTAACAAGATAATGACGGGCAGAACTTGACATGTGACTTATGATTTGTTGGCATACGTCAAGGTCATAAGAGCATGGGGCAAGAAAATGATATCGGGAGTTTCAAAAGAAACTGAAACTTGCCAAGTATGCGCATACCTTCTGGAGTATGAATAACGTGGATGCATTCCATCACGTTAACATGCGATGAGAGTTGGATCCCGATTCCCACTGATGAGTTGGTTTACTCTTCGGGTGATCCCGATTGATTCTTCTTTAGGTTTGGAGGAGAATTTGACAGGACAGTGGGAGGTTTCCGGATTAGATAAAGTAATGACCATTCTGATCTAGGTTAGAGTGCACGCAGAGTGTTTCTTTTCTCTCTCTCTCTTTGGCAGCGACCTTTGACCGACCCTAGACTATGACTCAGTGACCAAGTTGACCGAACCTTCTTAAAATACGGGCTTTTGGATTGTTTGAGTTGCATAAGTCATTGCCACTCCTTCTTTTACCCTTTGCATTTCTCAGAACACCCGTATTACTACGGATATCCACTTCCATTGGATAGAGCCATCGTATGGTTATATACGAACTCAAAGGGACTTCTTCGAGGATGGATCAAGGTTCAGGAGAAATAGAATTGGTTTATTCAGTTGTCTTTTATTATCACCTTCTCTCAGGTTGCGAGAGCTCCTTGGTTTAGGAGAGTACACCTATTACGCCTATTGGATAGTCTTATTTCAAACCATAGGCTGTTGCCGAAAGGTAGGGAATGAAGAAAACCAATTAGCCTAAGTAGGGTGTGCAGAAGGTAATATGTAAAGACAAAATAAAGGGATTAGAAAGAGGGCAAAGTAAAATGCGACTGATATCATTCACGACCAAAACCGCGTACTTCATCGCCGCTCCTATTTCACCTTTAAAAAGAATAAGGTATTATTCAGTTGTCTTTTATCGTCACCTTCTCTCAGTTGCGAGTACTCCTTGGTTTAGGAGGGTACACCTATTATGCTTACTGGATAGTCTTCTTCCAAACCATAGGCTGGTGCCGAACGGTAGGGAAGGAAGAAAACCAGTTAGCCTAACGATGGTGTACAGAAGGTAACGACTAAAGACAAATAAAGGGATTTGGAGAGATGGCAATAAAATATACGGTTGAAGTCATGAATTGGATTATGGAAGAGGCATTGCTATGAATACCAGGATACCCCTACGAAACATTTTCATGTTTCAGTGTATTGTTAAAGAAAAACTGTTTTCCTGATTAGACACTTACTCCAAGGGTATGTATTTACCAGGTTTCATTCTCATATCTGTATGGTTTTACAGATGATGAGTGGGAGTAAGATATTGGGAATTAGGTGATCATCCTCATTATATCGGAATTCGTTGCAATTGGTGATATTTGAGAAAATCGCCAGGGTACAGTTTTCTACCTACGACGCACAAGTTTTGAGTTGTTTAACTCAGCGGACTTATACAGAGTATTGTATGTTGTCCAAGTGTCCATCAGGACAAAGGGGTAGGTCCTCGTACTATGTTCTGTTTACTTATAACTTCTCTAGTATTTAGACAAGTGTTTCGTAGAAATACAAGGTCTAAGTTTTGAGAAGTTATGGGTATAAGAATAAAGTAGAGAACCAGGTATCACAAGTATCGGGATTCTTCAAAGAGATCGAAGATGTAGATTCTTGTGAATGGTATTCAGATGATAGTGATGGTTTTGAGAAACGTATTTCTCTTTCAGGTTACTCATAATTGGATGGATTCCTAAGTTGAGTAATGCTGATTAGCCTCTTTCCATTAAGTTGATATGCACTGGAGACAGATGCATGGATTGAATATGGTTCCAATTAAATAAGTGCCAAAGTTTCTATATTGGATATAGAATGGTTCGTACCTTAAAAGAAATTAAGGTACGGGGAGTTGTCCAGCTTATGATTAAAACCAAACACTGGATAACTCAGGGCACGTTTCTGTAATGGCTGTTTGTGGGTTGACCCTGGCTATGACGAGGGTTGATATTCTACCATTTAGAAGATCAATAGTGATATTGTTCTTGACTCGCCACAGTTTTAGTAAAAAATGGATCTTTTTCAGAAAACAGTAGTGGGAGTATGGTAGAACTGGAAGTGATTCCAGAACCGCGAACGATTACGGAAAAATTTAATAGGACCTATACATTCAATCAGGTTTGACATTCCAATAGCCACTCCGCAGGTATGGTAGGTAACCTCAGACACCCGAGAGGTACTTCGGTAGCCTCAAGGACGGTGACAGGGAGGTTCTTATCTACCCAGACTTGACACTACTGTTGTTCCAGGATATGAGACCCGGTAGGAGGGTTGTCGTAGTCAGTGGGAGCAGCAGAAGCATAGTGGGCAAGATGCTTATGTCTATTTATAGACTTGAGCAGTTATAGCGGAGATAGATCATCTAATTTTGATGTGACAGTCATGGGTTTGACTTCAATCAGAATAGGGGATGGATCAGTTAAGAAGGTAGTAGGATGTGATGTCATGGTATATGGATGACATACACAGAGTAGGAAGTAAAATTCCTATACTACGATCGGTTGGACTGTGGTCGTCACACAGTTGTTTCTCCAGACAGGATATGGATATAATATTTGACATTCTGGTTTCTAGATCTATGGTTTTAGATCTGGATTTGGGTAGTTTCCCAATGTGGGTACTTTGACAGATATTCTAATGGTTTTTTGGAATAGTTGACTCCTAGCATGGTGGTGTACCTGCAGATGATGGAGTCACCCTCTCTAAAGGTGTCGTACAGACTTAAGGGGAGAGGGATGTGCATGATTGGCAGATCACTTGCTTAGGCAATTGAGTCAATCATGAGATGTCAAGTACCACACCAAATGTTGGTTTTGCACTAGATGCAATAAGTTTGTATTAATCCAATCCTGGAGAAACATAAGGAAGCAGTTTTAGAACATTAGTACATGTTCTACGGATTTGATAACGGCAGCCTCTTTCGGGAGACGGTTATCATTCCAGGCTTCAAAGGTGACGTGGATGACAGAGTGACTGTCAGAGTTTTAGTTTTTTCCCTCTGATGAAGAGGGACAGTATTGTGGACAGGTGGTCCAATAGGATACTGTGGGAAGCAAGGTGCCCGATACTGATTGGGTTCAGTGATCGATTCAGTCTAAGAAGTTTGGATATGGAGTTCATTTATGAACTAAGGTCCCATCAGATACCAGACATGTTCTAAGACAGGTATTACTCAATTCGGGAGGTGGCTTTCTCCGCGAACTTGAGATTAAGAGAGATACAGAAAGAAACTTCTAGGCGGATCCACTCACCGAGGCTATTTCTCGAACACAATAGTTTTACAAACGGGCTTTGTGAAACTGATTAGTAGAGGAGTTGGATGTTCGTTTTCACACGGGCTGTGAGTAGTCGACATCGCAATATTAGCCTTGAGTGCAAGTGGGAGATTGTTGGAGATAGTGCCCTCATAGTCAATTATTGGATCGCAGGTACGTGATTGCAATGATTGCGGAGGACCTATCCCGGTAGGACAGTCTTACTCGAAATGATAGTATGCTATCTGGCTTGCCTTTATCAGTCGTGTACATGTTCAGGTGACTGATTGCATGTTACACTTTGATAGAGCCCTTAGGATCTTGCTTTACTACCAACTGTATGATGGCGATCATATACGTGAGAGTTGGGTAGTTTATATGCATATCCTTAATTGTGGTCCCTAGTCGTGGGAGTTTCGAGACAGGGCATCGATACTCCGGAGTAGACTAGTGTGTACAGTCGAGACCCCGACGAGGGGCGGTGGCCGGTCTCACAAGCCACTGGTGTCAGTTGGATCACCTAAGATGTATACAGGTGCTCATTGGGTTATGAGTACACCGGACAGGACTCGCCGGGAATCTGCTAGTTAGTATTATATCTATCGTCAGATAGCAGTTCCCTGGTGACATGTGTACAGGTTAGTTCATCGACCTGAGGTCGTCATTTGTCTCGTGTGAGTTCCCACTGTGCTTTGATTTCTACCCTACCACGGCTCAAAGGAGTCGTGCAAACAGGTAGCTTTTGGGTACAGTCCCGAGCCATATGGAGGCACGTGAGCGGATCGGCAGGGGATTCGTCTCTCCCGGTATTGGGGGCGAGATCGTGCTGTGTCTAGGAGAGCCATTACGCAAAGCCCTCGGCCGAGGCAGGAGATTTACTGGTAGGTATTCCAGTAGTATCTCAGGGCGTTCTGGGCTACACTCCGACACGACTTATACTGCTAATGGGGGTCTGACGTTACTAGCCCCCTAGGCGTATATGCGATACTCATTGACGAACGGACCGGACTGTATATACATTGTCACTGTTAGGCTCAGTAGGGTTTTCGGAGGAGTTCGCTCATCGGTCTCCCTTGAGTTCGCTCCTCGGCCACCCTTGAGGTCAGTCCATGGGCGGCCGTTACGCATAGCTAGTGCCGCTGACGGTTTGTGGTTAAACCCACTGCCAGGGTGCTGACGAGTCATTAGAGTCCCCCACAGACAGTTTCCCAAGTTCGGGCGAAACGTTGTAGAGGCCGTATGGTTTTATGGCAGGGTTCGGAAAATGCACGTGCGTTTACGCACGTGTCGATTTTCAGACAGATGATACTGGTCGGCTTTGGTTTAAGCCGAATCCGAGTATTATATTGAGTAGGTATAATATCTTTGTCTCAGTTGCATTTGTATTCGGTCGTAATACAAATGCGGGTATATTTATACAGTTTCGGGGTTGTCCTGAAATTCGTTTCAGGATCACTGTTGGAAGTTGCCAGTTTCCAGTTTTCTATCAGCCGTCTTTTAACATTCGGTTAAAGACGGATTTATCTTTTCTTCAGATATGAGTGAGTCATCATTCTAGAAGCTTCTAGAAGTGATGAAGTGGCTTATGAGTCATCTTGGCTTTAATGGTGCATTTATTAAGTGATGACTATGTTAATATGAGTCATGCTTTGATTTTAACCATTTCTTATTTAGCTAAAGATCTTTATGCTTGATATTTCTTCATGATATTTATCATATGGTCACCCCCCTCTCCTACGGTCACCTCCCTCTTCACTATAAGAGGCCGGCCCCTCTCTCTCTCTTGGTGTGGTTAATTTTCATCGGTTAGAAAAGATATGATAGTTTTGGGGTGTATGGAATTCACAGTTCATTTCATTCCATCACCCGATTTCCACGGCAACTTCATTAACCGATCGTCCACGGATTTGGACGAAGTGAGACAAAGTCATCTACTCATTCTCTACATCAATCTTGGTCGTCTCTTTTAGCAAACTTGACGATCGAGTTGCCTCGAGTCAGAGGCGGGAGCCCGTTTAAAGAACCGATCATGTGGTGCCACCTCGACGAGGAGATCGGAGATCGACGAGATTGGAGCAGCCGCAACGGAGCGTGGGATGATGGTTGAAGAACGAAGGACTCGGATCGTTCGGTATAACATTCCTACACTCTTTACAGTTTGTTAGTTTAGCAATAATGGCAGATCCGGGTTAAAGTATACGATAGCACCAGTTAAAAAGTTTTTGTTCCGCATTTGGCGTCTGTAGACTGCCGGGGTGCTAGTGTAGACTTACAAGTTTATCCATAAAAAACAGGAATGGAGGCACAGTGAGCCGAAATGTACCAATGCCCAAGGAAGCGCGAAGCCTTTCCTCCTCTTCAAAAATCTTGAGAGAAGCCACGAGAGCTTCTTCAGTGGAGATGCCTGTTGAAGAAGAAGTGTTAGTCAAGGCATGATAATAAAAACGTAAAAGCGGAAAGATATGACTGAAGTCTACTGACTGTGCAAGGGTGACCAGTCCTGCTTTGTGGCTAGCTAATCACTTGGAAGCGGCAATAGCAGCCTCTAGATCAGTATCATCTGGCGTCATGAATAAGCTTTCATTGGTCCTGTATTCACTTATGCCCTCGCTGTAAGGAGCATGAGGCTCCTGGCCAAATGCAACGTCTGCAGAGAGTATTGACTTCTTTCACTTCTGCGAGCGAGTGCCGGTAGCCGCTAGCACAAGTTTACGCTTGGTGGGCACCTTTGGGCGACGAGTCCCAATTTCCGTACCCACACCCGACTCGGCAGACACGGCAGCTACCTCTTTTTCAGGCACACTGGGTAGGGGCAGCTCACGTATAGCACGTGGAACCACAGCTGCAGCAGCTTCTCTTAAGGGAGGACGGACAATGGTCCGTCGCTTCAGAGGAACATTTGGATTACCACTCGGCGCAGTACCCTTGTGATCGAGCATCAATCTCTTTTCCTCTCTAATAACGGCGCCCATCAAATGCTGGTACCATGCCACATATACGTTTAGGGCTTTTGGAATGCAACTCAGCTCACTAATAAAGAAATTGGAGCCGGTGTTCAACTGCATAAAATGATACAACGCGCTCCGGATACCCTCCTCAGTAGCAGCCGGTTCTGCCAAGAAGGCCTCAAGCGGGACACCCTGGTTATAGCTTAACTGCTGGGCGAAATGATGCGGGTTGTACCTCATGAACAACGCCAAATTATTCTGTCTAAACACAAGAAAGCCCGGCCTGATGGAGTATAAATGAAGGATCTCCCGAGCTTTCAATTCGGAGGCCCCGTCTTTAAAGATGTCCTGCAATGGCTGCACCATTTTTGCGGATTCCTGGCCGACGGTCAGAATTTTATCGATGAAGGTCATGCCATCCCCAATGGTGCGCGGACGAAGGACCAAACCCCTAGCTTCCCGCGGTGTTGGATTTACAATGGATGCATCGACTAGCCGCATGATCCGAGGGAACTTACACTTGTCATAGAAGCAAGGCCTTTTGTGGATACCAAAGACGCCAAGTACATATAGCTCGATCCATGACATAAAATAATGCATCGAGAAGTTCACATGCTGCACCCCTGGTTCAATAGTGTCTGCTGCCAAGCTGAGGCCGTGATACAAATGGGCTAACCCAGCGATCCCGACGGCCACTTGCATCCCAGCAACCAATCGGTGAGCTGGATAAAAAACGGATGGCCTCATATGGCGAGGGTGCATCGGAAGTGCAAACCAGTTTAGCCATAGCCCGAGGAACCCCAAAAAGAATGTTTCTTCGTCAATTCCAGGAGTTGCAAGTTCTGTGAAAGAGACGACCGGGGTGTTGGGGAGAAAGAAATTTCTCTGATCCGCCTCCGTGTTAGTTATGTATATGCCCTAGAGGCCATTGTTATACATATGATGTATATTATGATGGATGCTTGGATATATACAGAGAGGGCTTTCTTGCTCGTCATGATAGTATGCTATTTGGTTTCACTTTATCTTAACATGTTGACTTGTATTGGTTTATTGTCTTTCTCTCACATGTTGATAAAGCCCTTAGGATCTGTACTCGACTACTGAGATTATGATGAGATCATACTAGTGGGGCCACGGTAGTCGATGAGTACATCATATAACTGTTTCTATTCGAGGGTATATCGAGACAGGGCATCGATACACCAGAGTAGACTAGCGTATACGCATATTGACCCATATGATGGGCGATGGATGATCCCATATCCATCGGTGTTTGACATCAGAGATGGTGTACGGGTGCTCAGTGGAGACTGGGTACACTGGACGGATTCGCCGAGAACTCCCAGATGGTGATATACCACACGTCAGATGGCAGTTCTCTGGTGACACTGGTACAGGGTAGTCTGTAGACCCGAGATCGTCATAGAGTCTTATGTGATTCCCACTGTGCTTTGATTACTACCTTACCACATCCAAGAGAGCGTGCAAAATGGTGGCTTTTAGGTACAGTCCCGAATCACATGGAGGCAATGAGCGATAGGAGGGGATTCGTCTTTCCCGGTATAGGAAGTTGATGTTATGCTGTGTTCGATTGGCTATAACTGGAAGTCCCTGGCCAGGGCTGATATAGAGATTTACTGGTAAGTGTTACCAGTAGTTTCTCGACTTGTTATGAGCCTCACTTCGACACGACTTATCGGTTACTGGTGTCTGACGTATACCACTCTTAGACTTGATATGCGACATATCAGACGAACAGACCGGACTGTACGGGAGTGTTACCGATTGGATTCACAGGAGAACGGACAGGCTAGCTTGTTGATCTTCTGATCGCTCAATACCTGGGTGGCTGTTACGTTTAGCTGACCGCTTGCAGCTTGTAGGTGTTTGATATGATCATCACCTGCTACCGGCGTATTGACGATTCTTTAGAGTCCTACACAGAGGTTTCTTGGCTCAGGCAAAACGGAGTAGAGGCACATATGTGATATGTGCAGGACCGAGGATAATGCGATATGTGATACCGTACTATATTCTCACGGTATTTAGATATGAACCGGATCATCGGATCAAGTGTTGATTCAATGAATCGGTACATGAGATATTAGTCGGTTATATTCGATATAGCCGAATCGTCGGATCAAGTGTTGATTCGATGATTTAATGTATAATGATATATACGATATATTGTATTACATTATCTAATATCGGCTCGCTTTATTATTTCATTTTCTCACCGGATTAATACATTGATATATATGCGATATATGTTAATTGTATTATTTTCTTTTGTTGCAAATATATAATATATATATGTGATATATATTATTGTGACATGATATGATTTATTATGAAACATGTTTAGTGATGATAAAAAGAGATTAGGGTTTGATTAGGGTTAGCTCCTTCTTGCTCATTCTAGAAGGATTTCTTTTTTTCTTGGTTAAGATATTATTGTTGATACTTATCCATGACTCATTCTTTACCTAACCAAACCCTAGCTCTAGTTTATTCTCTACGAAGGTTAAGCTTCTCATCCTTGACCATAGTTCCATAATCAATCATATATTCCAATCTACTATTCATCACAAAAGGAATTATCTCATTATTCTTCATCTTCTTCTCTCTTGAGATTTTGAAAGAGCTCACTAGTGATTTCTTTTGTGATGATTTCTTGTGAGAAAATAATATAAAAAGAAAGCATAAATACTACTCCATCATCCTCATCTAATCTTGCCCATTAGATTAGGGTGTTCACCTCATTAGAGTGAGAGAGCTTGAGTTATAGCAATTTCGACGTAGAACATCGGAGAAGCGGAACACTACAAGCTAGCATGGATCGTTCGAGTCGTGGAGCCTCTCTTGAGTTCGAGAGATCGTGGATCACGGTGAAGGGACTTCTACTCGGAGCTTGTGAAGCGAAGGAGCGGACTACAAATGTTGTAATCCTTCACACTTAGTAGTAAAGATGTTTACCTGCATGTTAAACCCTAATAATCTAGCAAAGATCCTGGCTTTGGGTTTTGCGGCACGTCTAAAATTTTATTCGGGCATGTTTGATGCCTTATGAACCCTCACAAGAGTGCCTGGAAACCCTACAGTGGTATCAGGACCTAGCTAGAGCATTAGGCGACGTGTATACGAAGTTAAAACTCCGATCGAACCCGAACCGACAAAATAAAACCCCTCTCTGGATATTTTTCAAAAACTGTGATTTTTCTGAATTAAAAATACCTAAAAATATCAGCAGGGAAATATAAGAATAACAGTGAAAACCGGCAGTCTAAACCGTATGTACTGCCGCGGAACCGCGGCCAATCCTTGCTTGGGCCGCGGATCCGCGGCCGTACAGTGAAGTTTGACTTTTTGTTTTACACTATTATGACCGTCTCTGTTAGTGATAATTTCTGGGTATTTTTTATTTGACTCAAGTGTTGAGTGTTCTGGGGTTTATTTTGTAATTGTTGATTCGATCGGAAAATTTAAATTCGTTATTATTTCCGGAGATTTAGAAACTGTTAAAATGTTCGAACGGATATCATTAACTCATTTTTTCCCAGCACGTAAAACTTTAAAGTGTTGAATTTTTATCGGGTTTAAATCTTTCGGAAAAATTGTACAAGTAACACGGTGGACCCTCTAGAAGACAACAAACCTTAACTCGATTATGTGACCGTCTTGAACTGCCTCTAAACCTTAGGGTTTGGGACAATACGGCGTGCCACATGTGAGGCGTTGGCTTGACCCTTCTACGGCTGGATCACTGGTACTGTGACATATTCTGGGATTATTTGAACTCCGCTCAATTGTTGAGCTGTTTAGGAAATTTTCGGTATTTGATTATCTGTTCGAAAAGTTTAATACTGTCTATTTATCTGGAATGTGATACAATATGTGGAATTCATAGAGTTAGGCATGAAATGCGAAGTATGTGATATTTCGGATTTACGATGTCTAAAGTGATTGTGGATTCCAAATATTGTAGTTTTACAATTTCTTTTCTGTGACCGTAAGTGTAGTATGTAGTTGTATTGCCGGTTTTCGTCGCTATACGTCAACGACAATCAGTGTATGCATACTTACTTACGTTGATGATATGTGATATTATGTGTTGCTGTGATATATTATATTGGATCGTCGTGTTCTGAATAGCCGGGGGTTTTATGTGAGTTTTTATTTTCATTCATGTAAAATTCATTTGTATGTAATATTCTTTTATTGGGGCACTTCCGGGTTGAGGTTGATGTCACCAGTGTATATTATTTACTTTTCCGCATTAGGTAGACCCAAGGAGGGGAGCACAAGTAACCGGGTTCTAGGGTCCAGTGGGAGGCCATCTCGAGGAGTCGAGACCGGGTCTCCTAACCCTAGAATTGGCCGTATTACTTGCCGCTCTCGTAGGAGTCTTGGGATGTGGGTTTGGCTATTCATCGCAACCATGGAATCTGTATTTTATACAGGCTCGTATTGAAAACACGGACATCCTAGTATATCCAATATTTCATATATGTTCTTCTGCTGCAATGTTCTATGATGAGATCATATTACTTCCTGAGACGAATGCTTATACTATATATATATATATATATATATATATATATATATATATGCTGATATATAAATATTACTGCTTTCGTTTCTTCTGTGATGCTTAGGAAGCATAAGCTGATGGGATTTTATTAATGAGATTAATAAAAAGAAAAGAAACCTAAAAGATGTAGAATCAAAACTTTATAAAAAAGGGTAGCTACAGTCTTGCTTTGCATAGCGGTATATATGATATACCCTGCACCTTATTCGATAAGGAAAGAGCCGAGATCCCTTCACCGGGAGTGATCTCTTTAGCGAAACTGGCAGATGCTACAAAACTCGGTTTGTCTTTTGATTGCTTTTAGAGTTTTGCTTTGCATAGCGATATATATGATATGTCTTGCACCTTATTCGATGAGGAAAGAGCCGAGATCCCTTCACCGGAAGTGACCTCTTTAGCAAAACTAATGAAAGCCTCAAAATCACTCCATTTCAAAATTTCACTTGATTCTACGACGATATCAAGTTCATTACGCAATAGGTTTTCAGAAAAACCCGTCGTAGCCCTCCGTCATTTCAGATAAAGACTATTTAGTATTCGTGCTACGTTTGTTGACCTCTGTCAAGGCGTAGTGTGCGGTAGCTGATTAATAATTATCTGTAAAGCATGTGATGTGATTGGATTAGGGTAGTCGTACGACCTTGTTGACCTCTGTCAAGGGTCGTGCGAGTGGGTTTGATTCAATCAAGAAATGACGGGTTGAACTTAACTAGTGCACTATGGTTTGTTGACCTCTGTCAAGGTCATAGCACACTAGGGGCAAAATATTATCGGGAATTTCAAGTGTTGAAATTTGCAATGAGATTGCATACCTCCTATGAGATAGTTGGATCCCGATACTCACTGCGAGTAAGTGTTACTCCTGGGAGAGTTTTACACAGGACAATTAGTCGATCAAGTAGGTGTCTAGAAAAGTGTTAACGGGGTTACGCTTCTGGGAAAACGAGGTTTACTTTAATTAGGTCCGTGCGAAAGCACGGGGAACCTCCCTCAAGTACCGACACTGATCTGGCTGAAAGATTGATGAAATTGTTGGGTGTAATTAATCCTGGCTAATCTTACCTTTTAGGGTTTGAAGGAAGATTTGATAAAAACAGTAGGAGACATCCTAAGTAGATAAGATAAATAACCAATCTAATCTTGCAAGAGCATACGCTAAAGTGTTTTCTTCTCTCTCTCCAGGTAGAGACCATGTCAGGCCATAATCAAGATAATAATATGGATGTATTGACTGAACCCGCTTATTATACTGAGCAGGGGAACGTTGGACCCGTTTTTCTTATAAGAGTTATAAGACTGAACAGGGAATAGGAGAGTACTCCTTGGTTTAGGAGATAGTACACCTATTACGCAAATTGGACAGTCTTCTTCCAAACCTTAGGCTGGTGCCGAACGGTGGGGAATGAAGAAAACCAATTAGCCTAAACGGTGTACAGAAGGTATTAAGTTAAGACAAAGAAAGGGATTAGTAAGAGGGCAAAGTAAATTGCGACTGCTATTCACGACCAAACCAAGTATTTCTTCGCCAATCCTAAATCACCTTTGTATTTCTCCAGGACACTCCGTATCACTACGAAGATCCCAAGTTTATTTGGATACTCCATCGTATGGTTATATACGAACTCGAAAGGAACTTGTTCCAGTTCGGGGATGGATTCTGGGTCTGGAGAAATAGGAATAAGGTTTATTCGGTTGTCTTTTATCTTCACCTTCTCTCGCTTTGCGAGTGCTCCTAGGATTAGGACAGTACACCCATTATGCTTATTGGATAGTCTTCTTCCAAACCATAGGCTGGTGCTGAACGGTAGGGAAGGAAGAAAACCATTTGGCCTAAAGGGGTGTACAGAAGGTAATGACTAAAGAAATATAAAAGGATTTGGAGAAGTGGCAAAGAATTACACGGTTACAGTTGTGAATATGGATAATGGAAGAGGCATTACTAGGAATACCGGGATACCCCATCGAAACATTTTAATGTTTCAGTTTCACTGTGTACTGTTAAAAGAAAACTGATTTCCCAATTAGACACTTGCTCTAAGGTATGTATTTACCAAGTATGAATCCCACATCTGCATGGTTTTACAGATGATGAGTGGGAGTAAGTTATTGAAAATTAGGTGATCATCCTCATTATATCGGAATTCGTTGTAATTGGTGATATTTGAGGAAGTCACCTGGGTTGTTTGCCGGACGGCAAATATTTGGTTTTGAATATCCGTTGTTATGCACCAATTTCAAATTGATATATCTGTACGTCTATTTTTATAGAGTGAGATATACCTTTTTGAAATTATGTCTATGACATTTACCTATATCAGTGGATGGTTAGGTAAGGAGCATTGAACAGCGGTGTAATTCTTCTCAACCATAAGTACAGTTTTCAACCTACGACACACAGTGATTGAGTTATTAGACTCAGGGGACTTATACAGAGTATTGTTTATTGTCCAGCATCCATTAGGACAGAGGGGTTGGTCCTCGTACTATATTCTGTTTACTTATGACTTTTCTAGTTCTTAGACATGTGTTTCGTAGAAATGCAGGGTCTAAGTTTTGAGAAGTTATAGGTGTATGAATAAAGTAGAGAACCAGGAGTTGCAAGTATGAGGATTCTTCAAGGCGATCAAAGATGTAGATACTTGTGTATGGTATTCAGTTGATAGTAATGGTTAAGAGAACTTGCTTCTCTTTCAGGTTACTCATAATTGGAAGCATTCCAAAATTGAGTAACGCTGATCGGCCTCCTTCCATTTAGTTGACATGCACTGGTGACAGCTGCATGATTTGAATCTGGTTCCAATTAAATCAGTGCCTCTGTTTCTGTATTGGATATAGAACAGTTCATATCTTGACATTGTTAAGGTACGGGGAGTTGTCCGGCTTATGCTTAAAACCAGACTCTGGATAACTTAAGGCACGTTTCTGTAATGGCTGTTTGTGGGTTGACCCAGACTATGACAAGGGTTGACTTTCTACCATCAGGAAGATCAATAGTGATATTGTTCTTGACTCGCCACAGTTTTAACAAAAATGGATCTTTTCAGAAAACAGAAGTGGGAGTATGGTAGAACTGGAAGTGATTCCAGAACCGCAAACGATTACTGAAAATTTGATAGGAACCTAAAGATTCATCCTGGTTTGACATTCCATTAGCCACTCCGCAGATTAAGTGGGTAACCTCAGGCACCCGAGAGGTACTTCGGTATGCTCAAGGACGGTGGCAGGGAGGTTCTTGTTTACCCATACTTGCCAATGCTGTTGTTCCAGATTGTGAGACCCCGCAGGAGGATGAGTATAGCGTCGTTCTAAACTAGCTTTAGAAGTGTACGTATATATGACACTGCCAGAGCGTTGTCGTGGTCAGTGGGAGCAACGGAAGCACAGTGGGCAAGAGGCTTATGTCTATTTATAGACTAAAGCAGATATAGCGGAGATAGATCATCTATTTCTGATGTGATAGTCATAGGTTTGACGTCATCAGAATAGGGGATGGATCTGTTGAGAAGGTAGTAGGGTGTGATGTCCTGGTTTTGGATGACATACACAGAGTAGGAAAGGAAACTCCTATACTACGATCGGTTATACTTTGGTTGTCACACAGTGGTTTCTCTACATAGGACTTGAATTTTATATCAGACATTCTGGTTACTAGATCTATGGCTTTAGATCTAGATTTGGGTGGTTTCCTAATCTGGGTACCTTGACAGCATTCTATGAGTATTTAGAATGGACGACTCCTGGCACGGTAGTATACCTGCAGGTAATGGAGTCACCCTCTCTAAAGGTGTCTTACAGACTAAAGGGGAGAGGGATACGCATGATTGACAGATCACTTGCTTAGGCAACTGAGTCAATCATGAGATGTCAAGTACCACGCCAGATGTTGTTCTTGCAGTAGATGTAATAAGTTGATATTGATCCTATCCTAGAGAAACAGACGGAAGCAGTTCTAGAGCATAAGTGGATGTTCTAGGGATATGATAACGACAGCCTCGTTTAGGATACAGTTATCATTCCAGGCTTCCAAGGTGACATGGACGACAGGGTGATCGTCAGAGTTATAGTTTTCCCTCTGACGAGGGGCAGTATTTTGGACAGGTGATCCAGGCAAATACTGAGGGAGGCATGGCGCAGGATACTGATTAAGTTCAGTTAACGATACGGTCTAAGAAGTTTGGATTTGGAGTTCATTTATGAACTAGGTCCCATCAGACATCCAGACATTCTAAGACAGGTATTGCTCATTTCGGGAGATGGTTTTCTCCGCGAACTTGAGAAATAGAGAGATATAGAAAGAAACATCAAAGCGGATCCACTCACTGAGACTATTCCTCGAACGCAATAGCTTCGCAAACGAGTTTTGTGAGACTGACTAGTAGAGGGGTTGGGTGTTCGGTATCATACGGGCTATGAGTATGCAACATCGCAATAATTAGCCTTGAGTGCAAGTGGGAGATTGTTGGAGATAGTGCCCTCAGAGTCAATTATTGGATCACAGGCACGTGATTGCAATGATTGAGGGAGGACCTATCCCGGTAGGACAGTCTTACTCGAGATGATAGTATGCTATCTGGTTTACCTTTATCATCGTATACTGCTTCAGGTGACCTTACAGGTCGCTATTACACGCTGATAAAGCCCCTAGGATTCTTGCTTGACTGCCAGCAGTATGAGGGCGATCATATACGTGAGAGCTGGTGGTCTATAAGCACATCCTTAAAAGGTCCCTAGTCGTGGGAGTTTCGAGACAGGGCATCGATTCTCCAGAGTAGACTAGTGTATACAGTCGAGACCCCGACGAGGGGCGGTGGCCGGTCTCACAAGCCACTGGTGTCAGTTGGTTCACCTAAGATGTATACAGGTGCTCATTGGGTTATGAGTACACCGGACAGGACTCGCCGGGAACATGCTAGTTGGTCTTATACTTGACGTCAGATAGCAGTTCCCTGGTGACATGTGTACAGGTTAGTTCATCGACCTGAGATCGTTATTTGTCTCGTGTGAGTTCCCACTGTACTTTGATTACTACCCTACCATGGCTCAAAGGAGTCGTGCAGACAGGTTTTAGTTGGGTACAGTCCCGAGCCACATGAAGGCAGTGAGCGAATCTGCAGGGGTTCGTCTCTCCCGGTATTGGGGGTGAGGTCGCGCTGTGTCTAGGAGAGCCATTACACAAAGCCCTCGGCCGAGGCAAGAGATTTACTAGTAGGTACTCCAGTAGTATCTCAGTGTGTTCTGGGCTACACTCCAACACGACTTGTACCGCTTTTGGGGGTCTGACTTTTACCAACCCCCTAGGACCGCCATGCGATACTCGTAGACGAACGGACCGGACTGTACGGATATTGTCACTGACAGGCTCAGTAGGGTGTCAGGATGAGTTCGCTCATCGACGTCCCTTTTGGTCAATAGCTGGTAGCCCGTCACGTATGGCTAATACCTCTGACGTGCTAGTGGTTAAATCTACAGCCATAGTACTGACGAGTCTTTAGAGTCCACCACACACACAGTTAATCAAGTTTCGGGCGAAACGCTGTAGAGGCCATATGGAGATATGGCAGGGTTCGATCAAATACGTGCGGTATTGCACGGATCGTGATCGAACGGATTTTACTAGCCGGCTTTGGCTTAAGCCGGATCCTAGTATTAGACAGTGTAGATTTTGTCTCTTTGCGTTTGTATTCAGTGGGAATACAAATGCGGGCATGTATATGCAGTAGCGGGGTTTTCCTGTAATTTATTACGGGATCAGTTTTCTGAAGTTGCCAGTTTGCATTCCGTTCCGGCCAGTTTTCATTTGTTCCTTTGCGGCCGGACTTTCCGATGGAGGGGGTTATTTGCAAGTTTGCAAATAACTTTTTGTGGAGGTGTTATTTATGAAATGGGAGATTATGATAGCATCTTTTGATACCATTCTTTTCTATCATCATTTCTTGCTTTATTGGGATTAGAAGGGATTAGGATGGATTTGATGTTGATATGATATTGTTATCATAACCTTTTGCTTATGGTCACCCATTCTCTTTTCCTACACTCACCTTCCTTCTTGTTTTGAGATTCCCTCCACCATTTTGAGAGATGAGAGGGGCCGGCCACTTTGGAGAGAGGGAGAGGGATTTTTGATTTGGTGTGGGAAATTATCATTCATCTCATTCCATGTTTGCAAAGAGACTAGCTTCATTTTAACATTGCTCCTTTTCATTCTCCTCCTCATTCCTCCATGGCAACTTCACAAACCCCAAAGAGACAAGCCACTACACTACACCTACAGTGCTCTTGGATGCGTCGGCTAGCCAACTTCGCGCCCGAGTTGCCTCGGTCCAGAGGTGGGACCCCGTAAAAGAAATCGGCTACGTGGTGCCCTTTCCGACGAGAAGACGACGAATGGTGATTCCGCGGGAGATTGGGACGACGACGAGAAGACCGAAGGACACGGATCGCTCGGTATATATCTCACCCCATCTCTAGTTAGCTAGTATAGGTTAATGGTTTCGATCCGGGTATATTGTCCGCGGTAGCGCCGGTTAAAGTTAAGAAAAAATTTTGATTCCGTATTTTGGCCTCGGATAGACGGCCGGGGCGCAACCGTGGCGCAACACAACGATGCTGCTAAAAAGGCTGTCTGGATGAAGAAGTTTATTAGTGAACTTGTGGTTCCATCCATTGAGCATCCAATACCTCTGTATTGCGATAACAATGGAGCTGTGGCTTTGGCCAAGGAACCCAGGTCCCATCAGAAGTCCAGACATATTCTGAGGCGGTATCACCTGATCAGGGAGATAGTTGATCGCCGGGAGATCGAGGTCAGGAGAGTAGATACGAAGGACAACACTGTGGATCCACTCACGAAGGCCATTCCCCAGATATAGTTTGAGAGATTATTCGGGATGCTAGGTATGAGATACTACAGCAGCTGGCCTTAGTGCAAGTGGGAGATTGTTAGTTATGTATATGCCCTAGAGGCCATTGTTGTACATATGATGTATATTATGATGGATGCTTGGATATATACAGAGAGGACTTTCTTCCTCGTCATGATAGTATGTTATTTGGTTTCACTTTATCTTAACATGTTGACTTGTATTGGTTTACTATCTTTCTCTTACATGTTGATAAAGCCCTTAGGATCTGTACTCGACTACTGGGATTATGATGAGATCATACTAGTGGGGCCATGGTAGTCGATGAGTACATCCTATAACTGTTCCTAGTCGAGGGTATAACGAGACAGGGCATCGATACACCAGAGTAGACTAGCGTATACGCATCTTGACCCATATGATGGGCGATGGATGATCCCATATCCATCAGTGTTTGACATCAGAGATGGTGTACGGGTGCTCAGTGGAGACTGGGTACACTGGACGGATTCGCCGAGAACTCCCAGATGGTGATATACCACACGTCAGATGGCAGTTCTCTGGTGACACTGGTACAGGGTAGTCTGTAGACCCGAGATCGTCATAGAGTCTTATGTGATTCCCACTGTGCTTTGATTACCACCTTACCACATCCAAGAGAGCGTGCAAAATGGTGGCTTTTAGGTACAGTCCCGAATCACATGGAGGCAATGAGCGATAGGATGGGATTCGTCTTTCCCGGTATAGGAAGTTGATGTTGTGATGTGTTCGATTGGCTATAACTGGAAGTCCCTGGCCAGGGCTGATATAGAGATATACTGGTAAGTGTTACCAGTAGTTTCTCGACCTGTTATGAGCCTCACATCGACATGACTTATCGGTTACTGGGGTCTGACGTATACCACTCCTAGACTTGATATGCGACATATCAGACGAACAGACCGGACTGTACGGGAGTGTTTCCGATTGGATTCACAGGAGAACGGACAGGCTAGCTTGTTGATCTTCTGATCGCTCAATACCTGGGTGGCTGTTACGTTTAGCTGACCGCTTGCAGCTTGTGGGTGTTTGATATGATCATCACCTGCTACCGGCGTATTGACGATTCTTTAGAGTCCTACACAGAGGTTTCTTGGCTCAGGCAAAACGGAGTAGAGGCACATATGTGATATGTGCAGGACCGAGGATAATGCGATATGTGATACCGTACTATATTCTCACGGTATTTAGATATGAACCGGATCATCGGATCAAGTGTTGATTCAATGAATCGGTACATGAGATATTAGTCGGTTATATTCGATATAGCCGGATCGTCGGATCAAGTGTTGATTCGATGATTTAATGTATAATGATATATACGATATATTGTATTACATTATCTAATATTGGCTCGCTTTATTATTTCATTTTCTCACCGGATTAATACATTGATATATATGCGATATATGTTAATTGTATTATTTTCTTTTGTTGCAAATATATAATATATATGTGATATACATTATTGTGACATGATATGATTTATTATGAAACATGTTTAGTGATGATAAAAAGAGATTAGGGTTTGATTAGGGTTAGCTCCTTCTTGCTCATTCTAGAAGGATTTCCTTTTGTCTTAGTTAAGATATTATGGTTGATACTTATCCATGACTCATTCTTTACCTAACCAAACCCTAGCTCTAGTTTATTCTCTACAAAGATTAAGCTTCTCATCCTTGACCATGGTTCCATAATCAATCATATATTCTTATCTACTATTCATCACAAAAGGAATTATCTCATTATTCTTCATCTTCTTCTCTCTTGAGTTTTTGAAAGAGCTCACTAGTGATTTCTTTTGTGATGATTTCTTGTGAGAAAATGATATAAAAAGAAAGCATAAATACTACTCCATCATCCTCATCTAATCTTGCCCATTAGATTAGGGTGTTCACCTCATTAGAGTGAGAGAGCTTGAGTTATAGCAACGTCAACGTAGATCATCGGAGAAGCGGAACACTACAAGCTAGCATGGATCGTTCGAGTCGTGGAGCCTCTCTTGAGTTTGAGAGATCGTGGATCGCGGCGAAGGGACTTCTACCGGAGCTTGTGAAGCAAAGGAGCGGACTACAAAGGTTGTAATCCCTCACACTTAGTAGTAAAGATGTTTACCTGCATGTTAAACCCTAATAATCTAGCAAAGATCCCGGCTTTGGATTGTTCGGCACGTCTAAAATTTTATTCGGGCATGTTTAATGCCCTATGAACCCTCACAAGAGTGCCTAGGAACCCTTCACTCCGCTGCCGGTTGGTTGTCCAAACCGAAACCAAAAGGATCGTCGAGTTTGGAAAATTTCATGACTTCCTTCGACAGGACTTCCAAGCAGAGAAAATGGGCGATGAAATCTGTGAAATTAACCCCGCGGCCTCCTGATTCGAGAAAGAGGCTCTTATAGATATTCAACACCTTTATCAAACTCAGGAATTAGTGTTGAATGGCGTTCTCTGGGGTAAGACCCATTAGCACTGATTTGGTGGCAAATATATACTCATCCGGAGGAAGCAACTCCTCATAATGTTCTCCCTTAACCGGTAAGCCGGAAACCTCAGCAAACTCCTCTAAGGAAATTGAAACTTCTCGATCCAGCAGAAGGAAGGTGTGGGTCGGAATGTTCCATTGCTCCAGAAAAGCCTTGACCCACCAGGCAGGAGGCATGGAATACTGGAAGAGGAACGCATAAACTGCGGGATACAACCCAAGCTTCAGCAGTTGCGACTTCTTAGCCGACAAGATATAGCGGACCCATCGCAGATATCTGGCTGGGTAACGGGGAGTTAAGCCTATGTTATGTGGCTGTCCCCAAGGACGCGACTCACCCTGGCATATACGCCGTCCTAGAGTGTCCAAAGCCTCCGGTGGCTGTACGAGTATTGCAGCCATAGAAGACTGAAGGAGACCCTCCGAAGTCCAATTGACCTCCTCCATGGCATAGTTTATTGGGGGTGCATCTGCATAAGGGATCGCCGAGATAGGCTCCGAAGGTGTCGCGCAAGAAAAGCTCCGTTAGCCCCTGATAATCTGGTTGTACCATATTCCCCATAAATGAAGATTCTTGTGCTCTAGGTCATGATCTTTTATCAATGCGAAGACTTCCCTATCCACTGGCGCTGTAGGGAATCCGCCTTCTGAACGGACAAAAGGAAACGAAGTATCGAAAGACATGGTACCTGCGCGAAATAGAACAAAGTTAGCCGTCAATGCTAAAAGTCAAGTTCTGGCACTGGGTACTTTAAATTTGTGCCGCACTGCAATGCAGTGGAAAGGGACCCGGGGGGACCCACATAATCTAAATGATAACTCATCATTAATAAAACAATCTCATCATTTGATGAGACTGTTATTAAATAAGGAAATCCTCAAAAGATTTTCATTTAATGAGGGCCCCTCGGGCCAAGGAATAAATCTCCCATTGAGAGTAGCGCTCTACAACAGTGTGACATCTATCAACTCTGATGATGAAAGGAATAAAATTCCTCAAAATTCTAAGAGCCATGCTCTGTAAGAATGATGGAATAACCCATCGAAAAACTTAAAGTAAAGTTTTTAATGAATTAAAATTCCATGGTCTTCAAGATCCATGAACAAACTCTTAAGAGTTCTTTATGAAAGATTAACAAATCTACATGATTTGAAAGAGCAAAGCTCTGTTAATGGGTTAAGGATCTCTTAAGATCTAAGATCTAACAAGAGCAAAGGTCTGTTGAGAAACCCTAAAAAGGTTTTCTTGAAGATCTATGATCTAAGTAGAGCAAAAGCTCTGTTAATGGGTGAAACCCTAGATTATTAACTAATCCCTTCAAAAATTAATCTTTACCTAAAAATCTGACAGAGTTTTGTCCCTAAGAAAATTCTTAAGACAAAAAGCCATGCTCTGAAGGAGAAATTGATTCTCAAAAAACAAGAAAGAAGATGAACAGAAGTCATCTCAAAGGACAAGGGCAATATTTATACGCACCGAGAGCCGTTTCAATTTCTAAGTTAATCTAATGGTGGAGATGCTGCCACCGCTGCACTCACGTGTGAGCCACGTGAGCGCAACGGTGGGGGGCATTTGTTTTCACCAATCAGAGTAATGCTCTGTTCAAATTTTTAAAATTTGAAATGAAGCAGCGCTTCATAAGAGCACCAGCGCTCTGAGGCAGCGCTCACGTGCAAAGCACGAGTGCGCCGGCGCCAGGAGCGCCAGCGCTCTGAAGCAGCGCTCACGTGCAAAGCACAAGTGCGCCAGCGCCAGGAACTAAATGTCCCCACCGTCAGATCAAAGATCCAATAAAGATGATAAATCATCAATTGACCAGAATAAAATTCTGTTAAGGAAAGATTCCTCAAAATCTTTCCAAACAAAAAGATTGTGCTCTGTAAATCGTTGGATCAATGATCCAAAGGTGATTAAAAATCACCAAAATACAGAATAAATTCTATGTAAGGAAATTTCTCAATCTTGTTAAAAACAAGAAGATTGCCTTCTATAAATCAGAAGCCCTAGGATCAAAGATCCAACGGTGGGGAAATCCCCAAATCAATTAGAGAAAAGATATTTTCAACTGATTCAACAAATCAGCTTGCCCTATATAAAGGCCCCAAGACTTCAAGTCTCATATAGAGAAACCCCCCATAAACTTTGAGAAAATTTTAAAGACAAGGAGCAAGCTCTCAGAAGAAGAAAATTTTCTTCAAGGTTAAAAAAAACAGAGAGATGAAATCATCTCATATAAAAAAAAGAATTTACTTCTTTTTCTAAGATCATAGATCTATAAGACCAAGGTCTTTCACAACAGAGATCAAAGTATCTCATCATAAAAAATAATGAGAAGAACTTAATCTTCTTCAGTTCATAGATCTATAAAACAAATTGTCTTTCACAAAAAAGATCATAATATTATAAAAGGGGGGAGAATAATTCAATTCTCTTAGGATCACAGATCCATAAAGGCAAAGCCTTTCACAAAAAAACATAAGAGATTGAAACATCTCCTATAAAAAATAAGAACTTTGTTCTTAGATCCATGAGACAAAGTCTCTTATAAGAAAGAGAATTTAATTCCCAGGACGCAAACCTGCCCAAAAAGAGCCATAGCGCTCCAATCAAAAGAAGCGCTTCAGCGCTCCAAAACTAACGCATAGCGTTACAGAGCCTTAGCGCTCCAAACTTCACCAGAAGTGCAATGCACTCGTTGACTGGTGCTCAGCGCCAAGCGCGCCACGTGCTCCTCACATGTGCGCTATTTCACCAGAAGCGCACTGCGCTCATTGACTAGCGCTCAGCGCCAAGCACGCCACATGCTCCTTACGTGCGCGCTACTTCACCAGAAGCGCAATGCGCTCATTGACTGGCGCTCAGCGCCAAGCGCACCACGTGCTCCTCACGTGTGCGCCAAGAGAACATGAACAGTTCTATAAAAAAAAAGAAAGAGCCCCAGAGCTATAATGAGTGCTCAGCACTCGGTAAAAGACAAAAAACAATTGTCAGAACCAATGCTCAGCATTTTAACTGACTGGGTCGAGCCCAAGTTGGCCACAAAACCCTATTTCAGAATAATTGAGCCCATATGCTCATAAATCTTTGATCTCAGTCCCAAATTGGATTATAGATCTCCCAACCAATATTGGTTCAAGGGTACATCTCTTCACTCCTCTGATATTTGACGTTGTAATCCTTCAACGTCTTCAAAGAGGAGACGGGTCCCGACAACCAGACATTTCACGGACTGTGGGGTCCTTAAACTCATGGACTATGATATTCTTAAACTTTGCAGACTATAACGTCTCTAAACTGCTATGGACTGAGATGTCCTTAAACTAATATTGGACCGTAATGTCCTTAAACTAACAATGGACCGCAAAATCCCTAAACTAAAACAATAGAGCCCAAATGCTCTTTTGTTGGATCTAAATGATCCTGTTAAGTAAATCTTAGTCTAAAATTAGACTAGCGTATCCTTAATAAATTGTTAAGTTAATCTTAGTCTAAAATTTGAATGACGTATCCTTAACAAATGTTTAAGTTGATCTTAGTCTCAAATGTGATTAACGATCCTTAAATCCAACCCAAAACCAAATCTAAGAAAATACGGACCAATCCACGGGAAACCAAAAATAAAAAAAACACACACACGACACGAAATGACCATCTAGAGAAGGAGAAAGTGGTTACCGTGATGCGGTAGCGTAATTAATTGCAGGGGCTTGCGCCTACAAGGAAGAGCGTCCCCACAATAAAAAAAACCCCTCAAATGAGGGGGAATCTGACGAAGTCTGCTACATCGGCTGCATCCGTCTAAACATTCGATGCACGGTGCCATAAATCAACTTGGCATCTTCGGAGAGGTGGATGGATAACACCAAATAGAATCTGCCCCCAGATTCAGGCTAAACGTTTATCTTCCCGGTTTCCGGCAGTAAACATCCTCTTTTCCGGAAGCCATGTAAATGGTGTGCACTACCATGCCCCCAGACTTAGGGCGTTTGGATTCAGTGCCCTTGAGATTTGTCGCAGACACGGGGATCTTCTCCGGCCTTCACCTTTTATGGGCGGTCGAAGTTGAGGGGGATGCTTTCCATGGTATGACGGCGGGATGATTCTCCTCTTGCCGGACCTTCATTTTCTTCGATCTGCGGGAGTAGTCTTTGTCGATTACAGAGTCTTGGACTCTTCGTCAGACCCTGTGGATTTTGGAGGTCAGCCGTTGAGGGGGATGCTCCGGCTTTGCCTTTGTGATGTTTTCAGCAAGCGGAGAAGACCTTTTTAGTACGGCAATTGGAGAATTCACCCTCCTGAACAGCTCAAAGCTGTTCCCAGTTGGAACATCAGCATCAACTTCCACCATTGGAGCTGGTAAGTTAGTCCAGAAGGGGAATTGCCCCCAGCTTTCCTCACTCGGCGCCAGTGACAACGTCGAGCATGTCGTGTGGCCGGGATCACCTTTATCATCGGAGTAGTTTCGTCATGCCCCCTTCTTTGATGAGAGGCTGTTATTGGCGCCAGCCTGTCAAAGACTGACATCCGCTGGGAAGAAATGGTCAACCTGTCGAAGGCCGACTTTCGAGTAGGGGAAGTAGTTTGGACGACTTCACCTACAACAGGACTTGGGATAGCCTTCTCCGGTATTGCGAGCCTCTTCGCGGGCCCATTTGAGCTTAGGCTCAGCCTGTCGAAGACTGAGGCAGTAGACTTGGACGACCCGCTGATAGGAGCCATGGTAGTTGCATGCCGATCGAAGACCGACTTCTTCGGAGCTTCCTCATTGGTGGGAGCATGGTTCCGAAGAACAATCCAGTGGTGGCCTGTGTCACATGTTCCACCGGCATTGTGTAGATGGAGGCCGCTTGGGGCCCGTAAGTTACTCCTCCAGATGGGGTAGAGCGGGAGTTGTTGTTGCAGTTGGTGCAGCTGGAAGCTATTGATCTTCTTTTCTCTGCACAGGAGCAAGACACCAAATCTTAGTACCTCGAATCCACAGGCAACCATTGCAGACCGCAATTTGTTCGTGAAACACGACACATGAAGTGTGGAGTGGAAAGAAGAAAAGGTCCCACCGGACGTGCCAGAATATGTTTACCGCCGAAAACCGGGAAGACAGACGTCTAGCCTGAATTTGGGGGCAGGTGCTATTTGGGCTTATCCGTCCACCTCTCCAAAGATTCCAACTTGATTTATGGTACAGTGCATCGGAGGTTTGGACGGATTCGGCCATTGTAGCAGACTTCGTCAGATTCCCCCTCGTTGGCGAGGGGTTTTTAATTTTGGGGACGCTCTTCCCTGCAAGCGCAAGCCCCTGTAGTTAATTACGTTACCGCATAGCGATAACCACTTTCTCCTGCTCCAGATGTTCATTTCGTGTCGTGTGTGTTTGTTTTGTTTTAGGTTGCCCGTGGATTGTATACGGAGACTAATTTATGGTGTCGCCCATAGGGCTGGGATTAGTCTAAATCCGTATTTTCTTAGATTTGTGTTTTGTTTGATTTAAAGATCGTTAAGCTCGTTTGAGATCAAGATCAATTTAAATATTTTTTAAGGATACATTAGTCTACGTTTTAGACAAAGATCTACTTAACGGGGGTTCAAGATCGCTTTTACTCCAACGAAAGAGTATTTGGGTTCTATCGTTTTAGTTTAGTAACATTACGGTCTATTGGGTTTAAGGACATCATAGTCCATGTTTAAGGACATCATAGTCCATAGAGTTTAGTTTAGGGACGTTGCGGTCTATTGGGACATCATAGTCCATGGAGTTTAGTTTAGGGACGTTGCGGTCCATTGGGTTTAAGGACATCATAGTCCATGGAGTTTAGTTTAGGGACGTTGTGGTCCATTGGGTTTAAAGACATCATAGTCTTTGGAGTTTTGGCTTATCAGTTTGAGGGTGTGCCAAGAGTTATTGGTTATTGGGACCCTCCACCTCTCTGAAGACGTTGAAGTATTACAACGACATATATCAAAGGTGTGGAGAGATGTACCCTTGAACCAGATTCCAAATCAAGGAGTTATCAATTCTGAGCGTAGAGGCTTGGTTTGTTTGGAGATTTAATCTCAGAAGGAACTTAACCAATTTGAGGTTGGAGTTGGTTCCTTATAGTGTTAAACACTAATGTACCTTTAATGCTCATGTGCTCCCACGTGATACTCTAAGGCAGTATTAAACACTGAAAGTCGAAGGCGCTCACGTGTGGCACGTGAGACTCTAAAGCAGTGTTGAACACTAGAATTTGGGATTGCTCACGTGTTGCACGTGATGCTCTTGAAAGTTGGCGCTGTTTCTTTGGCATTATTCCCCTGTTCCTTTCATAAATGCTAGGCCCTATTGAGGGTCACATGAGATCACGTGAGACGCCCTCAAAATGGGAACTATCTTAGGTTTATCCCCTTTTTATTTTGGAAGTGCTAAGCACTTTTTGGGGGGTCACGTGGGATCACGTGAGGTGCCAAAAATGGTAACGGACTTTGGGTTTATACCCTTTTTCTTTTGGAAAGTGCTAAGCACTTTTTAGGGGGGTCACGTGGGGACACATGACATGATCTCAGTTGTTCTTTTTTGTTTTAACAAGGGTGCTCACGTGGGAGCACGTGATATCCCATCATCATGCAGGGTGCTAATCTTTCTACATGCATGGAGATCTTGAGTTTTGAGACTTCAAGCCTATAGTTTCATAAGAATTAAATTCTTACATAGGGTTAAACCCTAGTTTTATTAGAGGAATTAGATTCATATATGTTCTTGTAAGAATTAAATTCTATGAACTTAGTTCTTTCCCCTAGGTTTGAATCCACATAACAGAATCTCCCCGATGAGAATTAAATTCTCAACTTGTGTTGAGATCTGCTTCTGCAGATCTCAACCAGAGGAAGAACTAAGTTTCTTTGAAAGAGTTAAACTCTTGTGGAGGCGAAGAAGAAGTAAGATGTTCTCTGTGTTTTGTTCCTTCTTACCTAGGATTTCTTCTTTCTTTTTGGAGATCTTCTTCTATCTAAAGAATTAAATTCTCTTTTCTTTTAAACTTATCAGGGGGGTTTTCTCTCTGTTTCTTCTCTTTTTCTTTTTCTTCAGTCTCGAGTCCTTTATATTGCGGAGGCAAGTTTGTTGAATTTTGTTAAGCAAATCTCTCATCGAGAGATTTTTGATTAATTCGGGGAGTTTATCCACCGTTGGATCTTTGATTTAGGAACTCCTATTTTACAGAAGACATTTTCTTGTTTTTAACAAGATTGGGAAAATATTTTCCCATATATAACTTATTCTGTATCTTGGTGATTTTTAATCACCATTGGATCTTTGATCCAACGGTGCTTTGATTTATAGAGCACAATCTTTCTTGTTTAGAAAGATTGGGGGAAACATTTTCCAAATAAGGCCATGATCCTTTTATTTAGAATTTAATTCTATTTGCTCAGAGGGCATTTAGAAACCCTCACGTGCAGCACGTGACTCCATGAAGTCAAGTATTAACAACCCTAAACTTTGTGTACAACTTTCTGTACAATTTTTTCAAAAATACAGAAAGAGGTACTTTTGCCTGAGCACAAGTTATAAATTTGTTTTGCTTTTTAATAGGAAGAAGGAGCTTATAGCTCATTGGTAAGACCTTGCACTACTGAACCAAAGCACCAAAGTTCAAATCCCATCTCCCACATTACTTTTTATATTGATTTCTTTTAATATTTTTAGAAGCCCAAGAGCCTACACGTGCATAACTCGTAAAAACCAAAAGTCACACTAAAAAGAAACTGACCCAGGAGCTTCACCATGAGTCGGTGGACACGTGGCGACGGCGACCCCGCCCAACTCGGTCGACTTGGGCCGGCGGCGTGGCCGAACCGAGTCAGATCGCCGAGTCTTCTTCTGTGAACTTGTGTCTTTTTGGCTTCTTGAAACCCCTGTCATGTTTAATTTTCCTGAATTACTACAGAGAATTAAAAATCCAATTAAAACCCTTTTTAATACAAAATTAAATATATTTTTCTTCACACCCTTTCATCTATCCTAACCCTAAGTTTTACCTATAAATACCACCCCTAAACACACCCCCTCACTCAATAATTCTGTCCAAACTCTCAAGAAAACTCTCTAGAACTTTGTTTACAAGTGGAGTTAGCAAAGGGCGAAGCTCCGGCGAATTTCCGACGACGACCCTCGGAGCTCTCGGCAATGAAACGACGCACTGGAACCTACTTCTACTCCCTCTTTCTCTTTTCTAAGCTAAATTCCAATAAGTCCCTCCTCCCCCTTCTCTATTCTATTCTAAAAATTTGTAAAACTAAAGCCGACGGAAGCAGAGTTAATCCGACTTCCGATTCGGTTTTTCTTAAAAAGTTCAACTTTCCTCAAATACAACCATACCAAATTCTTACATCTTGACTATTAATCATTAACAAAATATGTTGAACAAGTTTCATAGCAAAATATTTCATTTTGTAACTTTTACCGCTCTTTTTCAGAAAAATACCATGTAGTTTAGTTTCGACTTTAAAACATCATTAATCTTGCTATACCTTTAGATATATCATGAGGTAATGACCTACCTCTTCACAACACTCATATGCAACATAGCACGATACCTTTCGGGAACATAGAATACGGAAAAACAAGACTTTACATATAAATACCATTTATTAATAAAACATTTTCTATAAGATTATGTATTTTACACAAATTTTTGCAAAGCGTCGCTACAACCCATTTGGAGAACCCGTTCGGGATGGTGCGGATTATCGCACATACTCGGGCTTAGTAGTGCGAGATGCAGACCTCCGCAAGGAGCATTCGGTCTCGAAAGATTTTAAAATACAAATATCTTAAGAAAATGAGATTTCTAGAAAAATAATAAATGAAAATTATTTTATATAAATATATATATATATATCATTAAAATACCTAATTTTTGATATAATATAAATATTCCAACTTTTCTAAATTAAAAGAATCACTTTGCATGAAAATACCATGCAATTCCATACAAGTTCAATACTTTACAATTAAATACCATATATTATGAAAAATAGGTTTTAATCACTAGAAATGTCACAATGATAAAATCTACATTTATGAAAAGTCTAAAGACGGTAATTAAATAATTGGGTGTATCTTGAAAATTATACAAAATTATTTTTACATAAAACCCCCTCAAGTTCTATAAATTACCCTAAGGACCCTAGTAAACATAGCTTTAAGCGGGACCAATCTCTTGAGCCTCAGAGAGCCGGAGAAGTGGGTGCTTGCCTATTTAAGGTAGACAACTTAACAAATGGTGTTATCAACACGGTAATCGTCTTTGAAAAAGACACAAATCCCGTCGTCCATGTGCAGCGGTTACCGATAACATCAAAACTTAATTCAGGATTTCAATTTCAATTTCTCTTTCTAATTGTTCTGACTCGGACTGAGTCTCAATATAATTAATCTGACTTGAATATGATTCAAGTACAATCTACAATATAACAATTCAATATGAATCAATCCGTTCAAACTATTCAATCTATATTGACTGAACCGAACCATGGATATACTTCCATTTACATGATTCTCCAGTTATATCCATTTACTGATATCATGGTTTTGACAAGTCATCCAATTATACAATCAATACAAGACAACGCAATATTTGCAATACAATACAAACAATACAATCAAGACATCGCGGGGTTTAAGGGGTAGATTGGTACGGAAGGTGTTAGAATTGGCACGAGAATGCAACCATAAGACACCTAGCCTGTATTCCATTGTTGTTGTACCGTGGCATGAACGGTTCCTTGAGTTCCTGATACCTTAGTCTCCGGGACAAATGAGAATCTTCTCGTATACACTGGCATCCTTCTGTATCAAGCTACAAAAAACAGCGTTAACACTAAATACAACTTTAAAAGCTACACTCTCTCTCTCTCTCTGTCTGTCTATTCTACTTCTCCTTTATCTTTGGGACTTACCGAGCGATTTGTTCGCTGACGACATTCTCTTTCTTCTTCTTTGAATGTCGTCAGGTGATTCGGACTTTCCAGAGATCGAGCCTAGCACTGAAGACTTGGACCAGTTTATTGAAGATCTCGAGCTGTAGTTACAGTTGTACATTTTCTTTACATTCTATATTTTCCATTTCTGTTATGCCACTGTTTAGGCATTGCTTTCATCCAGATGTATTTACTTTCCATGCATTGTACAAAAGAATGTTAATAAATAAAGTTGTTGTTTCATTACATTTGTCTCTTTTGTATATTTCTTTTATATTGCTTAGTTACGCTTAGCGTATTTACTTCTGGGTAAATACATAGCGGCCTCGTCGCGTCCTCTGCCCGTACACTGGGAAGCGAGGCATGACATAAGCCCAACAAAGAGCATCACGTGCTGACACGTGAGTTTCTTTTTTGCCAATTATTTGTTTTTAAGAAGGCGCCTATATACCTTGTATACAGATGCTCACGTGCTTGCACGTAAGGATCAGTTTCAGCCTTATTTGTCAAGCGCAATGCCTATAATCTCGGCTTCAAAGCGCATCACGTGTGGGCACGTGATGCTCCATTTAGGGAATTTTCCCATTGCTTTTTTACTTATTATTTATTTTTTATAAGGGAACACCTAGTATATCCAATATTTCATATGTTAACTTTTGCTGCAATGTTCTGTGATGAGATCATATAACTGCGCGAGACGAATGTTTTATATTATATATATGATATATAATAAACGTTGCTTATATTTTGCATTCACGCTAGACCTGCCCCCGCTCTGCCGTTAGTTAACTAATCTAACGGTGCATGACGGGACCCCGAAACGAATGCAGATGGCATAAGCATACGTTGTATTTTCGTTTCTTCTGTGATGCTTAGGAAGCATAAATGATGGGATTTCATTAATGAGATTAATGAAAGGAAAGAAACCTAAAGATATTGTAGAATCAAATTTTCAAAAAGGTAGCTCTAGTTCTTGTTTTGCATAGCGGTATTCCTTGATGAATATCCAGCACCTCATTCGATGAGAAAAGAGCGGAGATCCCTTCACCGGAAATGACCTCTTTAGCAAAAGCTAGTAGATGCTACACCCACTCGGTTTATTTTGAGAAACACATGATTTTAAAAGCGGTGCTTAAACCATTCCTTTTCAAATCAATCGATTCTACAACGATATCAAGTCCATTACGCAAAAGGTTTTCTTAAAAACCTATCGTAGCCCTCGGTCATTTCAGATAAATATTATTTAGTATTCGTGTTGCGTTTGTTGGCCTTTGTCAAGGCGTGGTGTGTGGTAGCTGATTAGTGCTTATCTGCAAAGCATGCGATGCGATTGGATTGGGGTAGTCGTACGACCGTGTTGGCCTTTGTCAAGGGTCGTGCGGATGGGTTTAATTCAATCACGAAATGACGGGTTGAACTTGACTAGCACCCTATGGTTTGTTGGCCTTTGTCAAGGTCATAGGACGTTAGGGGCAAAATATTACTGGGAATTTCAAGTGTTGAAATTTGCAATGAGATTGCATACCTTTTATGAGATAGTTGGATCCTGATACCTACTGCAAGTAAGTGTTACTCCTGACAGAGTTTTTCACTTTACAATTAGCCGATCCATTAGGTGTCTAGAAAGGTGTCAATGGGATTATGCCTCTGGGAAAACAAGGTTTACTTTAATTAGGTCCGTGCGAAAGCATGGGGAACATCCCTCAAAGTACCGACACTTGACAAGCTGACCGGTTAGCGAATTTGTAGGGTGTAATTAATCCCGGCTAGTCTTACTTCTTAGGGTTTGAAGGAAAAATTGATAAAAACGGTGGGAGCCATCCTGATTAGATAAAATAATAACCAATATAATCTTCCAAGAGCATACGCTAAAGTGTTTTCTTCTCTCTCTCTCTCCAAGTAGCGACCATGACATGCCTTAATCAAGATAATAATATGGATGTATTGACCGAACCCGCTTTTTAAACTGGGTTGGGGAACGTTGGTTCCGCTCTATCTTATAATTGTTATAATTACAAGTAGGAAATAGGGGAATATCCGGATTCCCACGCCACCCAAACGAAGAATGAGCATGTTGATGCATCTTCTTCGGGTGTGTTTGTTACCGAGAACTGTTTCTCAGTACACTCTACGTCCTGGGTATTAGATACCGGATCGGGATCCCACATATGTAATATGTTATATGAGCTAAAGAAAGGTAGAGAACTGGGAATAGGTGATCATTTCTTAAGAGTAGGGAATGGTGCAAATGTTGCATCCAAAGCAGTTGGCGAATATCACCTTGTATTACCAACTGGTAATACATTGATTCTAAACAAATGTTATTACATACCGAACCTGATATGCAATATTATATCAGTTTCTTTATTAAGTAAAGAAAGATATAATTTGTATTGAAGGATAATGTTATGAATATTTTTCTAAATCAAAAGTTGATTGGGTCGGGCTCATTTAGTAATGGCATATACGTTCTAAATCAAACCACAGTTCTCAACATACAGAACACATACAAGAGAAAGAGTTCAGAAATAAACGAATCTTTCTTGTGGCATTGTAGACCAGGTCATATCAATGCGGCACGACTAGCTAAGTTATATAAGGTTGGATATTTGAATCCGTTCGAATTTACATCTTATGAAACTTGTCAGTCATGTCTCAAAGGCAAGATGACCAAAACTCCGTTTACTGGACACGGAGAAAGAGCTACTGAACTCTTGGGACTGATACATAGTGATGTATGCGGTCCCATGTCTACACATGCGAGGAATGGTTCCTAATACTTTATTACATTCACTACGATCTCTCAAAATTCGGACATGTGTTCCTGTTGAAACACAAGTCTGAAGCTTTTTGTTAGCTATAGTGCTCTCAAGTCAATTATTGGATCGCATGGACGTGATTGCAATGATTGAGGAGGACCTATACCGGTAGAACAGTCTTACTCAAGATGATAGTATGCTATCTGGTTTGTCTTCATCATCGTGTATATGCTTTAAGTGACATTACAGATCACTATTACATGTTGATAGAGCCCATAGGATTCTTTATTGACTACCAGCAGTATGATGGCGATCATATACGTGAGAGTTGGGTGGTCTATAAGCACATCTTTAAAGTGTCCCTAGTCATAGGAGTTTCGAGACTAGGCATCGATACTCCAAGAGTAGACTGGTGTATACGGATCAAGACCCCGACGAGAGGCGGTGGCCAGTCTCACAAGCTATTGGTGTCAGTTGGTTCACCTAAGATGTATACAGGTGCTCATTGGGTTATGAGTACACCGGACGGACTCACCGGGAACCGGCAAGCACACCCTGACCAAGAACCGCCGCTGGAGGCTCTACCATAAGAGGAGCAGCCTCATCAGCCCCCTCCACATCGAGCAATGCTTCATCGGGAATTTCGATAGGCTTTAGTTTCAAAAAGCCTGTAGGGAGGTCCCCCATCGTCGAAGATTCTGCACAATTCATACAAGAATAATGATACATATATACAGGCGTAAATAATCTGAGAAGCTACAAAAAGAACAAGAACGTACCGATGCGCAGGGAAGCCTTCAATATGGCTTCTTCAAGCCGCTGCTCCTTCTCAAGGAGGCGTGCTCGCCGGGGTTCGAGAGTAGACTCGTGGCCGCCGGTCCATAAAGAAAGTGCGTCCGCTGCGTCCTCTTAAGCGGCCTGCTTCAGGGCCCTTTCCCCTCATTCCTCCAGAGGGCCGATAAACCGCTGCCGAATCCATGAAGGGTCTTCGTAAAAGATTACAGCGGGATAGGGCTTCTTCGGAACCCTGGCGTTCTGAGATGCGTCTTTGGAACGCCGTATAGCCTCGGCCAAATGTGCGGCTTCCTCGGCGGCCGAACTCGGAAAAAGTAGTCCAGCGTCTGACTCTCGTAAGGCCAGCGGTTCATCTTCAAGAATAAGCTTAGACTCCGCCAAAGAATCGAGCAAATTGGTGGCCACTTTCCTCCGCCGCTTGGACCCAGAGCCGGTCGCCGAGGATGACCGCTTCCTCCCCCGCGGAGCCTTAGGGCGGCGCCGACCCACATCGCCCTCGACACCCTCATCCCTATTACCCTCGCTCAGTGCCACAACCGAGGATGACACCGCCATTGTCGATGCCACGGGGGGTGGTGCTGCCGCAGGCGGTGGTGCGACTACTGGGGCCCGTCTACCCCGCGATCGGGAACCAAGGGGCATACCAGCTGTTGGAGTAAGGTCTACCCCCGATTCCCCTGGAATGAGCGCGATGTCGGTATCCTTTAGAGGGAAGCGGACCGGAGCCCTCGGTCGCAGCTTAGCTCCCGGAACCTGAGGAGGGGCGTCATGACCAAGAAGCACCCTCCTTTCCTCAAGAATAATTGGGCTGATCCGATGAAGATACCAACCCGTAAACGAGCCCACACACCGGGGCATGTACTCAGCTTCAGGGACCATGAAAAGGGAGCCGGTGTTCAACCTCACGAAATGATGAGCGGCATCACGAACGGCTCAAGTGAAGGGACCGGTGCGACTATGAAAGCCTCGAAAGGAACACCCTGGTCGTATCCAAGCTGTCGGGCAAAGCGATATGGGTTGTACCGCATGAAAAGGACCGCACTGTCCTGGCGAAACACCAGGTAGCCTGGTCTAATTGTATACAAGTGCGCGGCCTCCCGGGGCTTCAAAGAAGGTACGTTGTCTTTTGACCGGTCCCAGAGTTGTTGAACTGGACCTGAGGGAGTAGACAAGACTTGATCATTAAAAACCAGCCCGCCAGTGGCAGCGTAAGGAGAAATCAGCACCCGAATAGCCCCTCGGGTCGGCGGCAGAAGCATCCACTAATCGCATAAGTCGTGGGAAGGGGTAGGCATCGTAAAATGAGGGCCTCTGATGCATAGCAAAAGCCCCCAACACGTGCATTTCGATCCAGGATGTGAAGTAATGAAGCGAAAAATTCACCACGTCTACGCCAGGGCCGGAAGTGTTAGCCGCAGCGCCCAACCCATGGTAAAGATGCGCCAGCGCCGGGATGCCGATAGCCAACCGCGTCCCCTCAGCAATACAATGAGCCAGGTAGATAACCGAGGCTCTCATGAAGCGGCGATGCATGGGGATAACAAACCAACTGAGCCAGACACTGACAAACCCTACGAAGAACGTCTCCTCATCCATACCGGGTGCTGCAATGGACTCAAAAGACATCGGCGACATGATGGGGATATAGTATTGAGGTAGATCCGATTCAGTGGTCGGCAGCTTCTTCGGACCAAACCCAAAGGGGTCTTTGATGTTGGCAAACTTCGGAGCTGTCTTCGACACGACATCTTCGCGAAGGAAGCAGGCAATGAAGCTCTTAAAAGTAACGCCCTGCTCCTCAGATTCAGTGAATAATCGGTCAAAGATACCTAGCGCCTTGATCAAGCTGGGACGCTTGTGGCGAACGGCGTTCTCAGCAGACAAGCCGTCAACCGGTGCAGGCTCAGGCTCGAAGACGTACTCGTCAGGAGGTAACAACTCCTCATACAGTGTACCCCTGATTGGCAATCCCAAGATTTCATAAAATTCTGCCAGAGAAATCGAAACCTCGCGATCTCCTAAAATAAAAGTGTTGGTGGGGAGATTCCATTGATTTAAGAATGCCCTAACCCACAAGACATGCGGGGACTTATAATGGAAGAGTGACGCGTATATTGCCTGATAAAGCCCGACCTTCTACAGCCGCGCACGATGGATGGCAAGGATATAGCGAGCCCAGAGAAGGTAGCCCATGGGGTGTCGAGGAGTAAGCCCTATCTTAGAAATAGTTTTTGACCCGGGTTCGATCCCCGGCAACGGCGCCATTTGATTCGTGTGTCAAAAACTATTTCTAAACCGCAATCAAGAACGGCGTCGCATGTAGCTAGCTGGTGAGTACTGGTCGGTCCACAGGGATTTTGTGAATTTCCTAGTCGCGCTAACGAGTTAATTCCGAAAGGTGTTCGGATTTCTTATTAAATCTAAAAACCTAAATTATTCTATCTACGATTATCTAGATCTATTCTTGCTAGGGTTAGGTTTAGGGATGGTTTGGAAATGCAAGTAAATCTCAACGCTTTCTATACCCGAATGAAGATCTATGAGGAGTTATGGTAATTCTCAATAAAGGGGATTAGATCCATTCGGGAAGGTGTTCCTTCATCTAGGTTCTTGTCCTTCCTTTAGAGATCCTTACCCTAACCTCCATGGAAAACGCGCGCAACCGGGCTTTTACACTACGGTATCACCGCTACCTCGAGGGATAGGGTGCCGTAGGACGCGGTGTGTGCGTGTATGCATGGAGTCCTATTGAAAATATATTATGGGTAAGAAAGGGATGAGAGATCTCATCTCTCAAAATCCTTCCCCAAAGCTAACTCTAAACAATTTCCTAGGGCAAGAAATTAAATCTACCTAGGGCAAAGAATTGAAATCTAAACTAGGGCAAGGAATTAAATCTACTTACAGATGTATCTCTCCAATCATCAATGCAGGTTTGTCAGATCTGAATCCATGAATTGAAGAGAGGCACTGATGCTCTCCATAAAGAATTCTGAAATTTATTATTAAAAGGAGGCATCCAGTTTACAATGATTAGAGTTCCTATTTATAAAGAATAGGAAACCCTAGGGTTACATTTGTTTCGCATGTCTGAAATTACAAAATTAGCCCTATATAAAAAGACCTATTCAACGCTCCACGCACCGCCAACAAAATACACCGACAAGGGCATATAACGGCCGCGGAACCGCGGCCCCAGCCTGGGTTTGGCCGCGGTTCCGCGGCAAAACTAGTGATTTAGGCTCTGTAATTTTGTGAACAGGCTCTTGTCATTATTGGCTTCTTATTTCCTCAGGTCTTTTTGCATATTGGTGTCTCATTCTCTTCCAGATCTTTCCAGTGAATATTGTAGTGGACTTTTATTATTTCTTCGTGTCGTTGCCTTTGTAATCAGTGAACTGTTGTTCATTGTTCCTCAAAATGTCGGCTCGATCACGATTTCACCATTCATCATTCGCAGTCTCACTTTTGCATTGTCTTTTCATTGTTTTCACCGTTGTTGATCTAAGAACCTATAACCTGTAACATGTAGCAGACATGCGTCAAAAGCACCTGTTTATTTATAAAAAGAATAAGAATGGGGAATATAATAATGCAATATTCTAGTCTGAACACCAGACATGCGGGGACTTATAATGGAAGAGTGACGCGTATATTGCCTGATAAAGCCCGACCTTCTGCAGCCGCGCACGATGGGTGGCAAGGATATAGCGAGCCCAGAGAAGGTAGCCCGTGGGGTGTCGAGAAGTAAGCCCTATCTTATAAATCTGCCCCCATAGGTGGGCCTCACCCTGACAAATGCGATGCCCCAGGATATCTATAGCGGGGAACGGATGGTTTGGGATACCTGTCGTCGAAGACTTGAGCCTCCCCGTTGGAGTCCAGTTGGGCATCTCCACAGCAAAAACCGTTCTCGGAGGGTCCATCGGCAAGAATGGGAAAGTAGGCTCTGTCGGTACTGCACAGAGGAAACTCCGGCGACCCCGGATAATATGGGTGTACCAAGTTCCCCATAGAAGCAAGTTGGTGCAGTTCGGGTCATGAGCCCGGATCATCGCCATCGCTTCCCCGTCAGATGGTGATTGAGGAAAAACGGCCTCCGAACGAGTAAAGGGAAAGCACGGAACAGAAGCCATCGCACCTGAAATCAAATAAAAGAAGACTGTCAAAAGCAAAGCCAGCAATATATATACATGCATGAACATGAAGACAAATTGAAGAAGGCAACAGTAGACTCTTTTTATGGGACCATTGGCTGCAAAACACATGGGCCCTACAGAATCAGGATGACGGCTCATTAATAATGAGACCAAGCAATTGTAATAAGACAAAGGGGATATCCTCATTAAATAGAAGATGGGTTTCAAGCGGCCCTGCACATCCCCTAGAAGACAAAGCTATCTTGGAATCTACAACAAATCCAACAGGATCAAAGGAATTAAGTTCCCACAGAAGACATCATTGCAATCTTCTGTTCCATTAATTACAGAAGGACAACCTAGGGCAAAGAGACCCTGGGAAGCCTTCATGAGAAGAAACTGAGTTCTTCATAGGAATTAAATTCCTTGTTGAGAAAAAGGAATTAAATTCTCAGAAACATGTTTTCTGTGAACGGGGTTAAACTCCATGGATTATCACCATCATTCCCTAAAAGATCATCTAAACCCTAAGAGATCTACTGTTGAAGGTTAAGTGGTCTCATATTTTGGTTAAAGAACTTGAGGAAAAATGGGCTATTTGTTAAAAAAGGAGTGAAGCCCTTGATGTGGATTTAAAATCCAGTGAGTTTTGTCAAAATGAAGGCGCACCGATCACCATTACCTGAGGAAAGAGAGTCTTTTTAAACAGAGTTAAACTCTGAAAATGTTTCAAGACAGAGAACTAAGCTCTGGAAGAAGAGAATTAAATTCTCAGAAAAAGTTCTCAAAGGAAGGAGATGAGCAAAGTGAAGGCTCTTCTGAAGGGACATGAACATTTATAGGATGTGATGGAGACGCTTATCTCCCCAAATCCCTAGAGGAATCCAACGGTCACAAAAGTGACAGCGTTGCACTCACGTGCAGACACGTGAGAACAACGCTGTGGGGGAATTTGTTTCCTGATTTAAAATCAGGAAAGCCTACGGAAGAGGCATCACGTGCTAGCACGTGACCAGCAGTCACGTGTTGGCACGTGACAAGTAAAAGCAGCGGCAAAGGCAGATTCAACTCCTTGATTAAATCAAAGAAAAGGCTCCAGAAAGGGTCACGTGCTCACACGTGACCAGGGGTCACGTGTTGGCACGTGACGGTTGAACAACAGCTAGAAAACAGAGCGCAGAAAGCAGAAGAAAGCTCGTTCCAAAGGGTCACGTGCCTACACGTGACCAGGGGTCATGTAGCCACACGTGACCGGCTTTCAAAACCTATCTATTTAACAGAATTAAATTCTGAACAGCATTCAAATCTTTCCAAAGGAGAATGATTATTTGGAAACGATTGGATTAAAGATTTAAAGGTGATTAAATATCACCTATCTATGGAAAAATCTTGAACTTGGAAAGATTTCCCCTTAAAATCTAACCCGAAATAACAAAGGAGTATCTTTGGATTTAAAATCCAATGGTGAATAAAATTCACCTAATAATCCAAAGGTCCAAATGAATGATGAATGCAAATCAAATCTCTAACAAATACAAATCAAATCCCTCAATGAATGATTCACTAAAACTAATTGATTCTGCTCCTTCTCCTATAAATAGGAGCCAAGAGATACAGAGAGAAAGATAGAAAAAGAGAAATATAGAGCCTTGAGACTTTGGAAGAATTTGATCTTCTGCAGAAGAAAACCTTAGGTAAGAAAGGGAAGGCTTCTAAAAAGAGAATTTAATTCTTAAAAGAGTTTAACTCTTATATTAAAAAGGAGAACATAGTTCTCTCTTTAGTAGAGGATCTGCAAAGTGCACATCTCTCCATGAATTGAGAATTTAATTCTCATTGGGTTGAGATCCTGCCATGCAGATCCAAAGCATAGAGAGGGAATGGAAGTTTGAGAATTTAATTCTCATAGAATTATAGGAATTTAATTCCTTTGAAATAAAATTAGGGTTTAACCCTATGTTATAGGAATTTAATTCCTTCGAAATGAACAGAACCAGTTAAGAACTTGATTCTATCAAAATAACAGGAATTTAATTCCCTTAAGAAAGAAGAAATTAGGGTTTCACCCTATGACAGAACCTAATTCCTCACATATATGGGAATTCAATTCCTCAGAATACAAATTAAGGGTTTAACTCTAAGAGTAATTCTCTAAGAGAAAGTGTGAATTTAATTTCTCTAAAGTTATTATTAGGGTTTAACCCTATGATAGAACTTAGTTCTTCACATATATGAGGAATTTAATTCCTACAGAAAAAACGGAATTCAACTCTATATAATTCTTCAGAAGAAAATGGGGATTTAATGAAGAATTTAATTCTTAAACAAAAATGCAAAGGAGCAGGGTCACGTGCTACCACGTGGCCCCTGAAAAACTCCGAAGGGGAGGGCGCCCTCACGTGCTACCACGTGACCCCTCTTGCCTTAGTGTTTAACACTAAATTGGAACCTCTGAATCCAGTGTTCAACACTGATTTGCCTTAGTGTTCAACACTAATTGAAGAACTTTATTTGCAGTGTTTAACACTGAATTTCTTAGTGTTAACATTAAATTAAACCTCTGTTAATAGGGTTTAATATTAACTTTCTTAGTGTTCAACACTAAATTAAAATCACTGTCACCAGTGTTCAACACTGATTACCTTAGTGTTTAACACTAATTTGAGATCTCTGTTGCCAGTGTCTAACACTGATTTGTTTTAGTGTTTAACACTAATCTGAAAGCCCTGTTGCCGGTGTTTAACACCAACTATCTTTTAGTGTTAAACACTAACTTGTCAATCTCATTCCCAGTGTTCAACACTGATTGGTCTTTAGTGTTTAACACTAGATTCAGCCCAATTGGCTAAGTTCTAGAGGCAAAGCCTCTCCTTCAATGGACCAACAGAAAGCCAATATTCCAAACACGATTGGACTTAGCCCAAGATGGCCATAAGTCCTCAATCCAAACTTAACTGGACCAATGGGCTCATAACATAATTGATTGGTCTTGGTCCCAAATTGGGCCAAAGACTATTTAATCTACCTCGGTTCAAGGGTATATCTCTTCACTCCTTTGATACTTGGCGTTGTAATTCCTCAATGTCTTCAAAGAGGTGACGGCTCCCAATGACCACACATTGATACGGGCTGTGGGGTCCTTAAACCCATGGACTATGACGTTCTTAACCTTGATCGCAATGTCTTAAAACTAACATCGAACTGTGGGGTCCTTAAACCCATGGACTATGACGTCCTTAATCTTGACCGGGATGTCTTAAAACTAGCATCGGACTGTGGGGTCCTTAAACCCATGGACTATGACGTCCTTAACCTTGACCGGAATGTCTTAAAACTAACAACGGACTATGACGTCCTTAACCTTGACTGTGATGTCTTAAAACTAACATCGGACTGTGGAGTCTTTAAATCCTCGGACTATGATGTCCTTAACCTTGACCGCAACGTCTTAAAACTAACATTGGACCGCAATTTCCTTAAACTACCTATGGACCGCAATGTCCTTAAACTACCTATTGACCGCAATGTCACTAAACTAAACAACAGGGCCCCCCCTTAATTGCTCTCTTGTTGTATCTAAACGATCCCGTTAATTTGATCTTAGTCTAAAACTAGACTAACGTATCCTTAACAAATGTTTAAGTCGATCTTAGTCTCAAGCGAGACTAACGTATCCTTAAACACAAACCCCAAACCCAAATCTAAGATAATACGGATTTGGACTAGTCCACGCCCTACGGGCGACGACATAACTCAGTCTCCATATACAATCCACGGGCAACTAAACATAAAATAAACACACACGACACGAAGTGACCATCTGGAGAAGGAGAAAGTGGTTACTGCAGTGTGGTAGCGTAATTAACTGCAGGGGGTTGCGCCTGCAGGGAAGATCGTCCCCACAATCAAAAACCCCTCAAGCGAGGGGGAATCTGACGAAGTCTGCTACATCGGACGCATCCGTTTAAACCTTCGTTACACGGTGCCATAAATCAACTTGGCATCTTCGGAGAGGCAGACGGATGGCACCAACTAGCATCTGCCCCGAATTTCAGGCGAGACGTCCCCGTCGCGCCGTCTTTCGGAAGGGAACATGCACATTCCAGTTTCTGTTGAATTTTTATAGGTCTTCTAAAAATATTTTAGTAACTGCAGAAGACTTCTTGTATGACCACTAGAGCACACACCAAACACGAGCCCCTGATTCAACTATGGACCCGGCTACATTGGTCTAAAAACCGGCCTGGCCGGTCTGGGATTAGAGTTGGGGGTTACATTTTATAGCGTGCTTTAGTCTCTGGAATATTAGTTCAGTGGTATTGCTAATTTAGCCCAGTTTGGATATGGTTTTATTCTCAAGTTTGGGGCTATTCGGGGTTATTTCGAACTCGATATTTCTAACACTGTTTAAAGTTTACAGTACATACATTTCTATCTGCGGCCGTGAATGTCATTAGATCGGTATAACTTATCTAATTGCTATAGTTCTTTTAGACGGGTTTTCGAACATGACATTCATGTTGATGTTCTGTGTTGTGCTGTGTATGTTGCGGATTTGTCATGGTGGATAGCTTGGGTGCAATGATAGTACAGTTTAGTTTTATTTGTACATTTGATATCACGGGGCGAGCGTCCGACATGTGGACTGTCGTCACTGCCTGTTTGTATATTATTTGTTTGGGGCACGACCGAGTTGAGGTCGATGTCACCGTTGTACATATTTTTCTTTTCTGTACTAGGATTACCCCGCGATAGAGTGTACGGATAGCCGGGTTCTGAAGGGCAACGGGTCCGTATCTCATGGCGTTGAGAAGGAAAGGGCCTCACTCTAGAATTGGCGGGCTATTCGCCGCACTCGTAGGGGGTACAGGTTAACCCAAGGTGGGGTGCTCAAGTTACCGGATTCTGTGAAGTGCCGGGTGGCCCATTCAATTTGATGAAGGGGGCTGCCTCACTTCTGGTTTTGGCGGGTAACTTGCCGCACTCGTAGGGGTCTAGGTTTTTATTGCAAGGCTATCCACACGACCAGGGGAACGTCGGGTTTCACTTATGGCTCAAAGGAAACCCAGGGTTCCCAGATTATCTGTATTGTTCAGTGATACTTATCACTATTCTGTGATGTTGCATTTATCATACCTTGAGCGATTATTATATATTGCTATATATACCAGTAGATATTGTATATGTATTACACCTGCCTAGTCCAGCCCCCGCTCTGTCGTTAGTTAAGTAACCTAACGGGTGATGACGGGGCCCAGTGGCGAATGCGGATGGCATATACGTACATCATATTTTCGTTCTTTTGTGTTGTGATTAATTGATGGGACTGCGTTGATTCATATCAATGCAAGGAAAACAGACATAATTGATGTTGTTGGAACAGTTTTCAAAAGTTGTTATTACAAGGACGTTTTCTTTTGTTTTGCACAGCGGTATTCGGTTATGAATATCCAGCACCTCATTAGACGAGGCAAGAGCCGAGATCCCCTCACCGGGAGTGACCTCTTGGGCAGAAGTTTGCGTCAGGGAAATAACTTCACTATAGCAGATTACTTTTTTTCTATGCATCGAGGTATTCAGTTGGAATATCCTGCATCTCATTCCACGAGGAAAAAGCCGAGATCCTTTCACCGGGAGTGACCTCTTTAGCAAAAGTTTTCACTGCTATATATTTATAAAACGCTATCTGGTTCCTTCAACGATATCAAGTTCATTACATTAAAGGTTTTTCGCCAAAAACCATTCGTAGCCCTCCGTCATTTCAGACGGGTATCACTTAGTATTCACGCTATGTTTGTTGGCCTTCATCATGGTATAGTGTATGGTAGCCATTTGTTACTTTTCTGTTGCATAGATAGATGCATTGGTTTGGGATAGTCGTACTACTATTTTGGCCTTCGTCAAGGGTATATATGTAAGTCCACGTTGCTCACTCCGGTTCTTACGGGGAGGCGGAAACGGCAAAAAAAAATAATTTTGGCGCAAGGCAACATGGACTAAAAGTCGGATCTTTGCTAAATGAGAAACTAGTAAACAGCAAGAGGCTACAACTACTATGCTGTAAAAAGTATACCTCACGATACCGGTCCTTCGGGTCTTCATTCCACTGTCCCGCTCGTCCATCTAAGCTCCAAGTGTCGATCCGGACCTTGGGCAACTCCGCGGCCTTCTTGAGTCAAAGACGATCCACCCGAGAGATGTACACTAAGCTCCGCCTCAAGCCGAGGCAACTAGGGCAAAGTGATTGCTAGTCAAGAAGCCCTAGAATGTATAGAGGAGATGTATGGATGTATTTGTCTTTGTGGGATCTTTTTCTCTCAACACATGAGATCAAAAGATGAGATCAAGAGGAGGAAGAAGAAGGAGAAAAGTTAGCAACCATGGAGCTTCTAATTTCAAGAGAGAGAATGAGAATGAACAAATGAAAAGCTTAACCAAGAGAGAACCCAACCATGGTTGCAATAATACTCATTTTCATCATTACTAATCCTATCATCAAAAAGTTGATGGCTACAAATGACATGACCATTATCATAACAAAAAGAAAAAGAAAACCAAAGAATACTTTAGATCTTTCAAGAAGATCCTAGTCAACTTTGGTCAAACGGTCAACAAAGTCAAGATGGTCAAATGGTCAATGTAATTAGCCATAACATAATTATCAATGAAAGGATTAGTAAATAATGTCCCTGGCTCATAATGGTTTTGACCGAACCTACTGTCAAAACCCTAATGAGGTACCTCCTTCTTCTCCACTCCTCAAATCTGTGCATACACACCCGCATCCGCATTCCGTAGAATACGAATGCACAGAAGACAAAACAAATCCATCTGTGCAATACTAGGATCTGGCTTAAACCAAAGCCCACTAGTATTGCCTGCCCGAACAGCATACGCACACAAGTGTACGCAAGTGATCGCAGCCCTGCCGTAAAACCATACGGCCTCTACACGTTTCGCCCAGTGCAGGGAAACTCTCTGTGTGGGACTCTAAAGACTCGACACTACGCTGGCAGTGGGTTTAAACACAGACCGCAAGCGGCACTAGCTGTGCGTAACGGTCCCCAAGTAGATGTCGATAAGAAGGCCGATGAGGTAAACCCATCCGAACTCCTACTGAGCCTGTATGTGACAATCTCCGTACAGTTCGGTCTGTTCGTCTGATACATCGCATGGCGGACCTAGGGGGCGGTAAACGTCAGTCCCCTAATAGCGGTACAAGTCGTGTCGGAGTGAAGCCCAGAACATCCTGAGATAACACTGGAAACCTACCAGTATATCTCGCTTGCCCTGGCCAGGGACTACTTGTGTAATGGCTCTCCTAGGCACAGCGCGATGTCAACCCCCAATACCGGGAGAGACGAATCCTGTCTAACCGCCACTGCCTCCAAGTGCTTCGGGACTGCACCCAACTACTACCTGTTTGCACGACTCCTTTGAGCCGTGGTAGGGTAGTAATCTAAGTACAGTGGGAACACACTCGAGGCGAAGTGACAGTGTCAAGTCGGCGGACTAAGCTGTACTCATGTCACCTGGGAACTAATAACTGACGATAGGTATAATACTAACCAACAGTTCCCGACGAGTCCTGTCCAGTGTACCCGTAACCTAACGAGCACCCGCATACTATCTCAAGTACGACGTACTGACGGCTGTGGGACAGACCGTCTCCCCCGCTGGGATGAGAAGCGCATACGCTAGTCTACTCCGGAGTATCAATGCCCTGTCTCGATAGTCCAACGACTAGGGACCTGTATAAGGATGTGCTTATGGATTACCCAGCCCCCACGAGTGTGAGCGCCATCACAACGCTGGTAATCAAGCAAAGATCCTAAGGGCTCTACTAATATGTATATAAGCAATATGCTAAAAGAAACACATGCACATATTGAAGTAGAGACAAACCAAGTAGCATACTACCATTTCGAGCAAGATTGTCTATACAACTGTGAATATCCCAAGCTTCCATCAAGTAATATACAAGCTAGTATGATACAGTAATGGCCTCTAGGGCATATACACTAACAATATACGAGTGGGTTCAAATTAACCTGGACAATGACGGGTAGAACTTGACATGTGACTTATGATATGTTGGCCTTCGTCAAGGTCATAAGAGCATGGGGTAAAAAAATCACATCGGGGGTTTCAAACATACAGGAAACTTGCCAGGAATGCGTATACCTTCTGGAGTATGATAACTTGAATGGATTCCATCAGGTTATCATGCGATAATAGTTAGATCCCGATTCTCACTGATGAGTTGGTTTGCTCCTCGGGTGATTTTAGATGATCCCGACTAATTTTTTTTCAGGTTTGGAGGAGAATTTGAGGATACAGTGGGAGACATCCTGATTAGATAAAGTGATTGACCATTCTGATCTAGGTTAGAATGCACGCTAAGTGTTTCTTTTCTCTCTCTCTCTCTCTCTCTTTGGCAACGACCGTGGCCCGACCCTAGACTATGACTCAGTAACCAAGTTAACCGAACTTTCTTAAAACACATTGGCTTCTGGATTGTCAGAGTTGCATACTTCATTGCCACTCCTACTTTTACCTTTTGCTTTTCTCTGGAACATTCCGTATCACTACGAAGATTCACATTTATTGGATATGACCATCGTATAGTTACATACGAACTCGAAGAAATTTGTTTCAGATTCGAGAATGGTTTCCGGTTCTGGAGAAATTGAATAGGACTATTCAGTTGTCTTTTCCTTTTACCTTCTCTCAGCTTGTGAGGGCTCCTAGGATTAGGAAAGGGTACATCTATTGCGCTTATTGGATAGTCTTCTTCTAAACCATAGGCAGGTGCCGAAAGGTGGGGAAGCAAGAAAACCAATTAGCCTAAGTGTGGTGTACAGAAGGTAATAAGTAAAGACAAATAAAGAGATTAGAAAGAGGGCAAAGTAAAATACGACTGCTATCATTCACGATCAAACAGCGTATTTCATCACCACTCCTACTTCACCTTTACATTTCTCCGGTTCAGGTGAAATAGAATAAGGTTTATTCAGTTGTCTTTTATCTTTACCTTCTCTCAAGTTGCGAGTACTCCTAGAATTAGGAGAGTAAACCTATTACGCTTATTGGATAGTCTTCTTCCAAACCATAGGCTGGTGCCGAACAGTAGGGAAGGAAGAAAACTATTTAGCCTAAGGGTGGTGTACAAAAGGTAATGAGTAAAGACAAATAAAGGAATTTGAAGAGATGGCAATGAAATATACGGTTACAGTTATGAATATGGATAATGGAAGAGGCATTACTAGGAATACCCGCTACCCCTTTCGAAACATTTTCATGTTTCAGTTTCACTATGCGTTGTTAATTGAGAACTGCTTTCCCAATTAGATCCTTACTCCAGGGTATGTATTTACCAAGTTTGATTATCACATCTGTATGGGTTTACAGATGATGAGTGGGAGTAAGTTATTGGGAATTAGGTGAGTATATCCTCATTATATTGGAATTCGTTGTAATTGGTGATATTTGAGGAAATCGCCTGGGGTTTTGCCTGACGACAAATATTTGGTTTTGAATATCCGTTGTTATGCACCAATTTCAAATTGATATATCTGTACGTTTATTTTATAAAGTGAGATATAAATTTTTGAAATTATATCCATGACATTTACCTATATCAGTTGATAGTTAGGTAAGGAGCATTAAACGGCGATATAATTCTTCTTAACCATAGTACAGTTTTCAACCTACGTCGTACATGGTTTGAGTTATTGAACTCAGGGGACTTATACAAAGTATTGTATGTTGCCCAGTGTCCATTAGGACAGAGGGATTGGTCATCGTACTATATTTTGTTTACTTATGACTTCTCCAGTTTTAGACAAGTATTTCGTAGAAATACAAGATCCAAGTTTTGAGAAGTTATAGGTACAAGAATAAAGTAGAGAACCATGTGTTGCAAGTATCAGGATTCTTCAAAGTGATCGAAGATATAGATACTTGTGTTTGGCATTCAGTTGATAGTAATGGTTTTGAAAACTTGCTTCTCTTTCAGGTTACTCATATCTGGATGCACTCCTAAGTTGAGTAATATCGATTGGCCTCTTTCCATTTAGTTGATATGCACTGGAGACAGCTGCATGATTTGAATCTGGTTCTAATTAAATTAGTGCCTCTATTTCTATATTGTATATAGAATGGTTCATATCTTAACAATGTTAAGGTATATGGAGTTGTCCGGCTTATGCTTAAAATCAGACTCTGGATAACTCAAGGCACGTTTCTGTAATGGTGGTTTGTGAGTTATCCCGGGCTATGACGAGGGTTAACTTTCTACCATCTGGAAGTTCAATAGTGATATTGTTCTTGACTCGCTACAGTTTTAGTAAAATGGACTTTTTCAGAAAATGGTAGTGGGAGTATGGTAGAACTGGAAGTGATTCCAGAACCACAGACAATTACTGAAAATTTAAATAGAACCTAAAGATTCAACCAGGGTTTGACATTCCATTAGCCACTCCGCAGATATGGTAGGTAACCTCAGGCGCCCGAGTGGTACTTCGATATCCTCAAAAACGGTGACAGGAAGGTTCTTGTTTATCCAAACTTGACACTACTTTTGTTCTAGAATATGAGACCCGGCATGAGGATGAGTATAACGTCGTTCTAAACTAGCTTTAAAAGTGCACGTGTATATGACTCTGCCAGAGAGATGTTGTAGTCAGTGGGAGAAGCGGAAGCATAGTGGACAAATTGCTTATGTCTATTTATAGACTAAAGCAGATATAGTGGAGATAGATCATCTATCTTTGACTTCATCAGAACAAGAGATGGATCTGTTAAGAAGGTAGTAGGGTGTGATGTCTTAGTATTTGGATGAAATACACTTTGTAGGAAGTGAAATTCCTACACTACGATCGGTTATACTGTGGTTGTCACACAGTGGTTTCTCCACATAGGATTTGGATATTATATCAGGCGTTCTGGTTACTAGTTCTATGGTTTTAGATCTAGATTTGGGCAGTTTCCCAATCCGGGTACTTAGACAGTATTTTAAAGGTGTTTTAGAATGGACGACTCATGGCATGGTAGTGTACCTGCAGGTGATGGATTCACCCTCTCTAAAGGTGTCTTACAGATTAAAGGAGAGAGGGATGTGCATGATTGGCATATTACTTGCTTAGGCATTGAGTCAATCATGAAATGTCAAGCACCACACCATATGTTGTTTTTTGCACTGGATGCAATAAGTTGATATATTAATCCAATTCTGGAGAAATGTTCAGAAGCAGTTTGTGAACATAAGTAAATGTTCTAGGGATATGGTAACGGCAACCTCCTTCTGGAGACGGTTATCATTCTAGGCTTCCAAGGTGACCTGGATGACAGAGTGATTATCAGAGTTATAGTTTCCCTCTTTTGAGGGGCAGTAGTTTGGACTGGTGGTCTAAGCGGATACTGAGAAAGGCATGGCGTAGGATACTGATTAAATTCAGTTGACGATACATCTAAGAAGTTTACTGGATTTGGAGTTCATTTGTGAACTGGGTCCCATCAGATATCCAGACATATTCTAAGATAGGTATTGCCTATTTTGGGAGATGGCTTTCTCCGTGAACTTAAGATAAAGAGAGACATAAAAAGAAACATTAGAGCGGATCCACTCACTAAGGCTATTTCTTGAACGCAATAGTTTTTCAAACGAGCTTTGTGAAACTAATTAGTAGAGAAGTTGGGTGTTCGGTATCACACGGGCTGTGAGTATATGACACCGCAATAATTAGCCTTAAGTGAAAGTGGGAGATTGTTGGCTATAGTGCCCTCAAGTCAATTATTGGATCGCAGGCACGTGATTGCAATGACTGAGAGAGGACCTATACCGGTAGAATAGTCTTACTCGAGATGATAGTATGCTATCTGGTTTGTCTTCATCATCGTGTATATGCTTTAGGTGACATTACAGATCACTATTACATGTTGATAAAGCCCATAGGATTCTTGCTTGACTACCAGCAGTATGATGGCGATCATATACGTGAGAGTTGGGTGGTCTATAAGCACATCCTTATAGTGTCCCTAGTCATGGGAGTTTCAAGACTGGGCATCGATACTCCAAGAGTAGACTAGTGTATACGGATCGAGACCCCGACGAGGGACGGTGGCCGGTCTCACAATCCATTGGTGTCAGTTGGTTCACCTAAGATGTATACAGGTGCTCATTGGGTTATGAGTACACCAGACGGACTCGCCAGGAACCTGCTAGTTGGTATTATACCTATTGTCAGATAGCAATTCCCTGGTGACATGTGTACAGGTTAGTCTATTGACTTGAGATCGTCATTTTGTCTCGTGTGAGTTCCCACTGTGCTTTGATTACTACCTTACCATGGCTCAAAGGAGTCATGCAAACAGGTTTTAGTTGGGTACAGTCCCGAGCCACATGGAGGCAGTGAGTGGATCGTCAGGGGATTCGTCTCTCTCGGTATTGGGGGTTGAGGTCGCGGAGTGCACGGGTGGCCATCACCAGAAATCCTCAGCCGGGGTAGACGAGAATTACCAATCTAGGATCGGTAGTATCTCAGTTGGTGATAGGTTTCATGCCGACACTAAATGTCAAGTTATTAGGGGTCTGACTTTATCCACCCCCTAGACTCGATATGCGATACTCATAGACAAACAGACCGGACTGTACGGATATTGTCACTGTCAGGCTCAGTAGGGTTTCAGGATGAGTTTGTTCGTCGGCCTCCCTTTCGCTCAATACCTGGGCAGCCGTTACGTATAGCTAGTGCCACTGACGTTGTCACGCCCCGCTTCCCAGAGTGCGCTAAGATCGGCACGTGACAGAGCCAACCATGCTATCTGTGGTTAGAAAGCATCCCTCCACAGTCACATTACGGCTATCTATAAGATATCAAGAGCGGTAAAATAAAATAAACTATCTAGTACATGTCCATATGCCAGAATAAACGAGTCAAGAAATATAAATATGCGGAAGCAATAAATCCAATAAGCAATAACATCTGGAAAGTACGTCCCAAATACGGGCTCACATCAGGAAATGAAAGTACTGAAATAAAACTAAACTAAACTAACAAGATCATCAATGCTCGGCCTGACGACGAAAATACTCCTGATCAGCCTGCGAAAGAAACAGAGGATCTGGGCCATGCAAAAACCAGACGTCGGTGCGTCATAATATCAACAATAATAAATGAACAGGATACATGAGATATGCAGGAATGAATATAAACGATGACATGAATATAGAAAGTAAACACAGAAATGAAACAGTGAGGTGTATGTACATGTGAAGTGCAACCTATTTCTGGACTCTAGGTTAGCTAATCTAAAGTCTTTGAAATAAATTAACGTAATCCTCATCGTAACCCATCAGACTATGCCCCGTTCATTCCCCATGGGACCACGGTAATAAGATATTCTAGACTATCAGTCTATGCCCCGTTTATTCCCCACGGGACCACGGTAACAGGATTATTCCGTAACGCCCGGAAAAACAGCAAACAATATAATAGCCCTTTGAGTTACGTTCGGTTACATTCTTGATTTCCCTTACCCCCAAAGTTATGTGTTCAAGTCAGGTATTGATAAATCTGGAGCTAATGCCAACACAGGATCAAGCAGGTACAGGTTTTGTCTGAATAGACAACAGGATACGTCCGTCGGGACGACAAGTCAGGATTGTCGGCATTAATAACAGGATCAGGTATCAAGTCAAGCAGGGGTGTATCAGGTCTTGTCAGGCAGTGCACAGTGTATCCAACGAATGCTCATAATAAAACTGTAGCAAGTACGGATGCACGATAAAAGTACGGATGTACAGTAAAACACGGATGCGCAAATATCTATCAGGGATTACATCTACAACTCCATGACTATATAGGATGCACGTTATCATGGGGTGCTAATATAACAGTAATATGAAATAATATGATATGGCATGCAGCTAGATATGCAATAAATGATACGGATGCGAACGGATATCGGAAAAACGGTAAAACGGTAACATGGATGCACAATACAATAAATATGCAATATTTTTATTAATATAGATGCAAGTATAATAATATAGCATGTATCAAGCTAATTTGCATGCAACCAGATATGTAATTAATGATATGGATGCGTATGGCTATCCGAAAACAGTAAAACAGTAACATGGATATACAATGCAGTAAACATGTGATGTTTTTATTCATATGGATGCAAAATAAGTATCATATCATGTAGCAAGGTAAACTTTCTTGATCGGATCTCACGACGGGGTGCGTACGCTGCGTCCGACGTCGGGTAAACGTCGCAATGCACACACGGCATACAGAACTGAACTAAGAAAAGCAAGAACACGGCCACGCTGGCTGGGAACGTCCACTGGGTCGCCTGAATCGTCGGTGATGGTACGGCTCCGACGATCACCGGAAAATGCACGAATCAAGAAGAGAAGAAGATTTAGAAGAAGAAGAAAGAGAAGGGGTTATGCTCTCTGGGTTCTCTGGAGTGGTTCTTAAGGATAGAGGTGAGGCGAAGGGAATGTCGACGATGGGTCAGAGCTCCGGCGGCGAGGTGCGCAGGCGAGGGCAGAGGCGATGGTTGCAGTGGTTTTAGGTGGCTGTAGGGTTGCGGGTGTGCAGGAAGGAGAGTCGGGAAGAGGTGTTCGACGAGGTTTAAAAGCAAGGGGAGGCCGACGAGGGTGGTCAGCGGCGATGCAAGCTCTGGCAAGGAGGGTTGCAGGGGCTAGAGTTGGGTGCAGGGGTGTCGGGTTCTTGGTGCTTGGGTGAGGGTGGTGTCGGGTTGAGAGAGGGGAGAGGAAGAAGTGGTGGCGAGGACGAGGTGGTTGACGGGGATGCTGGGACGGCGCCGACAAGGGCAGCGATGGGTTCACGTGGGTTATGGGTCTGTAGTGGGGAAAGAGAGGAGGAGAAGAGAAGGAAGACGAGGAGGTGGAGACGAGGGTGTGGGGAAGGTGAGGTTAGGATGAAGGCGAGGGTGTCGGCGGCGAGAGGCGAGCTCGGTGGCTAGGGTTAGGGTTCGTGACGAGAGGGGCGGAGGCGGGAACGAGCCGAGTGAAGAAGAGAAAGAGAACGGGGACGTGGGTTAAGAGGTATGGGTTTTTAAGGAAATTTTGTATATAATATATATATAAATATATGTGGAGGAGAGAGAGACAGATTGGTTAGGAAAATATATAAAAGGATATATTAGTTAAAGAAATCGAATAAAACAGTTTAAATATAAAAGAATATAATATCAAGAAAAATTTGAGTTTTTTGGTTAATACAAAATTACTCCAAAATACGTCCGGATCGGGTCTAAAATTATGGTTTGAAAATACGGATAATATACGTGTCGACCAAAACCAAAAATCGATATCCAGGTAACGAAAATGCATATCCCTAAGAACAGATACACGTAGCGTGCACGTAGCTATCCAAACGGGTCCGTTTCACCAAACGAGACGAGAACACGATATACGGATGCTATAACAAGGTTAGGGGTATGATGCAGGCCATGCTAGATATTTTTAAAATATTTTATTTGACTTTATTTGTTTTATTAAAAAATGCAGATACTTTATATAATGCAGTTATACAACATGAAAGTGCACGGATTCTCATAACTAGCCGGGATCAATCATAAACAGGAATTAAGACGGGTTTTCAGCATGCGGGTCGGGTCGGATGCAACACGGATATCAATTATATTATTCGCACCCAAAACACAATAAATCAAGAAATAGCCATAAATAAAGAAATACCCAAAATAGAACTGGTATAAATGAACTAGGGTGCTACAGACGTGCTTGTGGTTAAACCCACTGCCAGCGTATTGACGAGTCTTTAGAGTCCCACACAGAGGGTTTCCCTGGTTCGGGCGAAACGTTGTAGAGCCCGTATGTTTTTATGGCAGGGTTCGATCATATACGTGCACTAGTACACGGATCATGATCGGACGGATAATACTAGTGGGCTTTTGTTTAAACCGGATCCTAGTATTATATTGTTGGATTACTTTCGTCTCGTTGTATTCGTATTCAGTCGGAATACGGATACGGGTATGTATATACGGATGAGAGGTATTTTTGTAATTCGTTACAAGATTTCCCTAGTTGATGTCATTTCTTTTTGTTGGATTAAACATTAAGTTTAAATATTTAGTTGGTGGAAAGTGTGAGTGCAAGTCTTGGCCTTGTGCATTGATTAATGGTGCATGCACTTGGTGACTCATGATGTTGGGTCTTGTGATAATTTATTATGACATAGATTATTTTTGGGGCTATAATTATTGTGTGGGATATTTTTGGAAGAAAAAGGCAGATCTTTTTCTAGCCTTGGTTTTTTCTTTAGTTGCTAGTGTGCTCTCAAAATATCACACACAATACTTAAGCCATTTTTCTTCACTTGCTTCTATCTTGAGCTCACACTTTCCTCTCATAGACATCTTCTTCAACCTCCATCCATCACATTCATGAGTTGAGAATCCTTGGGTGTTTTGAGACAAAGTATTCACACACACTCTCTACTTCATCTTGGGCATCTAGGCTAGCAAACAAGATGCTCGAGTTGTTTCGGTTTAGAGGCGGGAGCCCGTATTAAGAACCCTCGACGTGGATCTTCTTCGACGGATGGAGACCGGAGATCAAACTTGATCGGAGAAGCCGCGAGGAGCTTAGGACAGAGGTTGAAGACCGAAGGACACGGATCGATCGGTATAACCTCTCTAAATTCCTTTTGTAGAACTAGTATAAGGTTAATGGTACGATCTGTCGATTATGGTTCCGTTAGCGCCGTTTTTCAAAAGTTTTTGTTCCGCATTTGGCTACGGATTGATGGCCGGGGTGCTGCCGTAACCCAACACTTTTGAGAAATTCAAAGAATATAAGTATGAAGTTGAGAACCCGACGGGTAAAAGTATTAAAATACTTCGATCTGATCGAGGAGGAGAATACTTGAGCACGGAGTTCCTGGATTATCTAAAAGAGAATATGATTCTCTCTCAGCTTACTCCTCCGTATACACCACAGCACAATAGTGTATCAGAGAGGAGGAATTGCACCCTATTAGATATGGTGCGCTCTATGATAAGTACTGTTGAGTTACCTGTTTCCTTTTGGGGTTATGCGCTTGAGACAGCTGCATACCTATTGAATCAAGTTATATCTAAATCAGTTCCTAAAACACCATATGGGATATGTAGTGGAAAGAGACCATGTCTTAAACGAGTTAAGATATGGAGTTGTCCAGCCTATGTCAAACGGCAAAATCCGGACAAACTCGAGGCACGATCAGTTCTTTGTAAGTTTGTTGGATATCCCAAACATTCGCATGGATGTATATTCTACCACAGCGAAGAACAAAAGGTGTTTGTTTCTCGTCATTCCACCTTTTTAGAAAAGAAATTTCTTGAAAAAGAAATTAGTGGGAAAGAGGTAGAACTGGAAGAAGTTCCAGCTATACAAACTACAACTGAAGATTTAGTGGAACCAGAGAATTCGATAGTCCCCGACGAACCTCATGTTAGTTATATGTATGCCCTAGAGGCCATTACTGTATATTGGATGTATATTGTAGTGGATGCTGGGACATATATAGGTAGGACTTTCTTGCTCGACATGATAGTACGCTATCTGGTTGTTCTTTATCTTAACATGTATACTTTCTGTCTCTCTCTGATTACATGTTGATAAAGCCCTTAGGATGTGTACTCGACTTCCGGGACTATGATGTAGATCATACTAGTGGGGCCTGGGTAGTCAATGAGTACATCCTTCATTGTTCCTAGTCGTGGGAATATCGAGACAGGGCATCGATATTCCAGAGTAGACTAGCGTATATCTTCTCGACCCATGCGATGGGCGATGGATGATCCCATATCCATTGGTGTTTGACATCGAAGATGGTATGCGGGTGCTCAGTGGAGACTGGGTACACTGAACGGACTCGCCGAGAACTCCCAGATGGTATTATACCTCACGTCAGATGGCAGTTCTCCGGTGACACTGGTACAGCTTAGTCTGTTGACCCGAGATCGTCATAGAGTCTTGTGTGTCTCCCACTGTGCTTTGATTTCCACCCTACCACGGCTCTACTGAGTTGTGAAAACAGGTGGTTTTTGGGTACAGTCCCGATTCACATGGAGGCAATGAGCGATAGGAGGGGATTCGTCTCTCCGGGTATTGGGGGTTGATGTTGTGCTATGCTCGACTGGCCATAACAGGAAATCCCTGGCCAGGGTTGCAGTGATATACTGATAAGAGTTATCAGTAGTTTCGCGAATGTTATGGACCTCAAGTCGGCATGACTTATCGAGCTACTGGGGTCTGACGTTTACCACCCCTAGGCGAGATATGCGACATATCAGACAAACAGACCGGACTGTACGGTAAGTGTTACTGGTTGGATTCACTGGAGTGTGAGCGGGCTTGCTCGTCGATCTTCAGATCGCTCAATACCCGGGTGGCCGTTACGTTTAGCAGACCGCTTGCGGCTTGTGGGTGCTTGATATGATCATCATCTGCTGCCGGCTTATTGACGAGTCTTTAGAGTCCTACACAGAGGTTTCCTGGCTCAAGCGAAACGAAATAGGAGCGCATATGAGATATGTGCGGGACCGAGAATAATGCGTGTATGTGATACCGTATTACATTCTCGCGATCAATGTGTCGAATGGTTATATGCGATATAACCTAGTTATCGATTCAAGCGTTGATTCGATAAGCCGATATATTGTATACTAGTCGGTTGTATGCGACATGACCGGATCATTGAATCAAGTGTTGATTTAATGATTTAATGCATAATTATATATATTTGATATATCACTTTGCATTAACTAGTATTGGTTCACTTTAAATGGATTTTCTCACTTGAATTGTGCAAGTTGTATATGTGATATACTTTTGTGCACAAGATTGTATCATGTTTGATGATACTTGCTCTTTTGGGTTTGTGTAAAGATTAAACCATGTTTGGTGAATGGTTAAGGTTTCTTTTCTCTTATTTATTTATCTATTTATTATTGTTTTGGAAAAGATAAAGAGAAAAAGAAATGGTGGCTTAGTTTGTTTTTTCTTTAAAGTTTCTTGAAGCTTTGAACAAGTCAACCATTCTTGTTTCTTCTTTAACCCTAACCACTCATCTAAACCTTGGTTAAATCTCTACACTAAACCATGGTTGAAGTTATGATAAGTATTCTTTTTATTTTCCTTTTTAAATATAAGACTTATCATATCTTCTTCTTCTTCATCTTCTTCTTCCATTGAAAAAGCTTGCTACTCCAATGGCAACTTGAGAAAACAAGTGAGAAATCCAATTCTAAAGTGAACCCACTTCCTATTTCTTCATCCTCTACCTCTTGCCAAGTTGTATAGGGTGTTTACTTCACAAGTTTTCAAGGCTTGGTGAAGTTGGAGCTTGTTCTTGTGATACCTCGACGTAGATCATCTTCGGCATTGAACCGACGATCAAGCCCGCCCATTCTTCGATGAAGCCGATGCTAGAGTTCGGGATTCGTTTTGGACAGCGGAGGGAGCTCATCGCAGAGCCGTGGAGGTGGAGCACCGGATCTACAAAGGTTGTATTTCCGTTATCTTGTAGTTAACTGTTAACTAGTTTACTTCTTCGCCTAAATATCTAGTTAACGATCCGTTCTAGGTTTTCTCGGCACCGTAATTTTTAGAAATTAGCGTGTTTGATCACTTGTGAGACTTCACTAGAGTGCCTAGGAACCCTACAGTGGTATCAGAGCCTAGCTAGAGCCTTAGGCGAAGTCCCGACGGAATCAGAAGTCCGATCGACCCAAAACCCGACTTGAAAATTGCTCTCTGGACTTTTCTGTAAAATGTGGATTTTTCGAAATTAAAAATATCCAGAAAATCCAGCAGGGAATTCTAAGAATTACGATGCAAAAATTTTTCATTGATACCATTATTGCGCGGCGGAACCGCGGCAGAAGCCTGGCTTCTGCGGCGGTTCCGCAGTTACGTGACATGATTGGACTTTATACTTGGCACAGTAATTCTTGTTTTCTGGTGCTGGTTTTCCTGGGATTATTTTAATATTTATTCCAGAGTTTTATTTTCTGGCTTGTATTGGGAACTCTGTATATTCGATCGGACTGTCTAATTTTGTCGGTGTGGCATTCCGGGTAATTTTGGAATATGTTAAAAAGTTCGACCGGATATAAATACCCACCTTTTCCCCTGCCGGGAAATTTCCAATTGTTGGATTTTTCTGTAGTTTAACGACGTTCTAAGTAGTGCAAGTAACGCGATGGACCCTCTAGAAGACAACAAACCTTAACTCGATTATGTGACCGTCTTGAACTGCCCTTTGAACCTTCGGGTTTGGGGCAGTACGGCGTGCCACATGTGAGGCGTTGGCTTGACCCTTCTACGGCTGGACCGTTGGTACTGAGGCACGAACTGAATGTCGTTAGACTTATTTCATGTGTTGAGCTGTATCGGGAAAACTTGGGTGTTCGATTGTTCGATCGAAAAGTTTAGCATTTTCTATTTATCCGGAATGTGATACAATAATTGGAATTCACAAATTGTTATGAGATAACGGAATGAATATTATAAACGTAGCAGTTTAGTCTCACTTGATCGGTTGCCACGGAATTTTGATGTGATCAAAAGTCCGTCGCAATCACGTAGCGTACGCGGATACTCGCCGGGTAAACTTAATAGACAGCCTCACTCCATAGCCCCGACCAAGTGACTGTAGGAGAACCCCGTCGCCGAAAGCATCCGTTCGGGTGCTCGCGGTAGCGGTGTTCCGCCTTGGTGCACTTTGTCGACGGTATCGGGGGTGCGGCCGTCTACTAAAGTTTGCGACGAGCATTCGATCAATTTTTCGGGAATCTTGTTGAATTGCCCGACTTGATATTGAAAAGAGTTTTCGATAATGAGACTAAAATGCGGGGTTTATAATTGTTAGGCATGCGATGTCTAAAGAATTCATTTGGTCAGGCATGCGATGACTGAGGTGGTTGCGGATTCCAACTGTTGTAGTTTTACACTTTCTTTTCTGTGACCGTAAGTGTAATATGTGATATCGCCGGTTTCGTTGCTATATGTCAACGACAATTGGGATGGACATATTTACTTACGTTGATGACATGTGATGTTATGTGTTGCTGGATATGTTATATTGGATCGTCGTGTTTGAATAGCCGGGGTTTTTTATGTGAGATGAGTGTTTTTCATTTTCATTCATGTAAAAACTTGTATGTAATATTCTTTTATTGGGGCACTTCCAGGCTGCGGAAGTTGTCACCGTTGATGTATATTATTTACTTTTCTGCACTAGGATAGACCCAAGGAGGGGAGCACAAGTAACCGGGTTCTGGGGTCCAGTGGGAGACCAACTCGAGGAGTCGAGTCCGGGTCTCCTAACCCTAGAATTGGTAGGGTTGCTTGCCGCTCTCGTAGGGGTCTAGGGGTGTGGGATTGGCTATTCATCACGACCGTGGAATCCGTGTTTTATACTGGCTCGTATTGAAAACACGGACGTCCTAGTATATCCAATATTTCATATGATTCTTCTGCTGTGCTTTATCTGTGATGTGATCATGCGATGTTCTGTGACAGGTATTATATATAGTATATATAATATATTATATAGACGTTGCTTATGTTTTACACCAGCGCTAGCCTTGTCCCGCTCTGCCGTTAGTTACCTAACCTAACGGTGCACGAGGGGACATCGAGGCGAATGCGGATGGCATAAGTGTACGTCATATTTATCTGTGATGTTTAGGTAATTTAAATGATGGGATATTCATTAATGAGATTAATGAAAGAAAATAAACCTAATTGATGTTGTGGAATCGAATTTCAAAATAATACAGGTAGCTACAGTTCTTGCTTTGCATCGCGGTGTTCATTATAGAACATCCTGCACCTTATTCGATGAGGAAAGGACCGAGATCCCTTCACCGGGAGTGACTCCTTTAGCAATAACTGGCAGATGCTACAACCCTCGGTTTGTCTTTGATCGCTTCTATAGTTTACGCTTTGCACAGTGATATATATGATATATCCCGCACCTCATTCGACGAGGAAAGGGCCGACGATCCCTTCACCGGGAGTAACCCCTTTAGCAAAACTAGAAAAGCCTCAAAAACATTCCATTTAAAAACCATTTGATTCCGCAACGAAATTAAGTTCAAAGCGTTAAAGGTTTTCACAAAAACTAGCCGCAACCCTCCGTCATTTTAGGAAGTAAAGTACTTAGTATTCGTGCTGTGTTTGTTGACCATAGTCAAGGCACAGTGTACGGTAGCTAAGTGATGTCTTCCTACACCGCATATGATGCGATTAGTTAAGACAGTCGCGTGACTTTGTTGACCTTAGTTAAGGGTCATGTGGGTGGGTCTAATTAATCATGAAATGACGGGTAGAACTTGACTAGTACTTATGATTTGTTGACCATAGTTAAGGTCATAGGTGCTAGGGGTAAAAACCTTTATCGGGAGTTTCAAGTGTTGAAACTTGCAATGAGATTGCATACCTTCTATATGATAGTTGGATCCCGATACCCACTGCGAGTAATTGTTACTCCTGGGAGAGTTTTGCACTTTGCAATTAGCCAATCAAGTAGGTGTCTAGAAAGGTGTCAACGGGGTTACGCCTCTGGGAAAACGAGGTTTACAGTAATTAGGTCCGTGCGAAAGCACGGGGAACCTCCCTCAAAGTACCGACACTGGCCTGGCTGAAAGATTGGCGAACTTGTAGAGTGTAATTAATCCCGGCTAGTCTTTCCTTTTAAGGTTTGAAGGAAGATTTGATAAAAACAGTGGGAGCCATACTGATTAGATAAAATATATAACCAATCTGATCTTGCAAGAGCGCACGCAGAGTGTTTTCTTCTCTCTCTCTCTCCAGGTAGCGACCATATCACGCCTTAATCAAGATAATAATACGGATAATTGACCGAACCCGCTTGTTATACTGAGCTGGGGAACGTTGGTCCCGCTCCAACTTATAATTGTTATAAGACAGAGCAGGAAATAGGCGAATACCAGGATTCCAATGCCGCCCAAACGAAGAAAGTGCATATGATGCATCTTCTTCGGGTGTGTTCGTTAAACAGAACTGTTTCTCAGTATCCTCTGTATCTTGGGTATATGATACCAGATCAGGATCCCAGATATGTAATATGTTACATAGGGCTACAAAAAGGTAGAAAAACTGAGAACGGGTGATAAGTTTCATGAGACAGAAACCGGGGCAAGTGTTGCAGCCAAGTCTGTTGGTCACTGTCACCCTGTATTACCAATACATTGATTCTGAACAAATGCTATTAGATACCGAACCTGATATACAAAATCATATCAGTCTCTTTATTAGTAAAGAAATGATATAATTTTGTATTGTTGGATAATGTTTTGAACATTTCCTATATCAAAAGTTGATCGGTTCAGGCACGTTATCTAAAAGCATTGACGTTCTAAATCAAACTACAGTTCCTTGTATACTGAACACACACAAGAGGAAGAGTTCAGAAATGAACGAATCCTTCTTGAGGCATTGTAGACTAGGTCACATCAATGCGACCCGACTGGCTGAAGTTACATTTTAGATGCATATTTAAATCAGTTTGAATTTACATCTTGTGAAACTTGCCAGTCATGTCACAAAGATTAGATGACCATAGCTCTGTTTATTAGAAACAGAGAAAGAGTTAGTAAACTCTTGGGACTGATATATGATGATGTATGTAAAGTCTCCTGTCTACACATGCCAGGACTGGTTCTTTATACTTCATTATATTCTCTGATGATCTCTCAAGATTCAGTCATATGTTCCTGTTGAAACATAAGTCCGAACCTTTTGAGATATTCACAGAATATAAGTTAGAAGTAGAGAACCAAAATACGGGTATAAGTATTATGTCCTATGATAAGATCAGGAAGGAGAATACTTGTGCATAGAATTCCTGGACTATTCTAAAGGAGAATGAGATTCTCTCTCAGTGTTACTCCTCTGAATACACCACAGCACAACGGTGTATCAGGGCGGAGCAATTGCACAATATTAGATATGGTGTGCTCTATGATGAGTATTATTGAGTTGCCTATTTCCTTTTGGAGTTATGCACTTGAGAAGCTGCATACCTATTGAATTAGGTTTGAATCAAATCAATGCCTACCACTCCATATGAGATATGGTATGGGAAGAACCCATCTCTTAAGCGAGTTAAGATTTGGGGTTGTCCGGCCTATGTCAAAAGCAAAATCCGGACAAGATCGAGGCAGGATCAATTCTGTAAAACTGGAAAGGTTCCAGCTATACAAAACTGCAGTTGATGATTTGACAGAACCAAAGGATTCTATAGTTCCCGACGAACCTCAGCCTCTCCGCCGATCTAGTAGGGTTCCTCATCCGCCTGAGAGATACCTCGGTTTCTCGATGACAGTGGGAGCGAGGAATGCATCATAAGATGATGACCCAACTAGTTTTGAGCAGGCCATCGAGAGTAGGGACTCTGTAAGAATGGCTGGATGCTTAGCGATCTGAGATGGAATCCATATACACCAGCAAAGTATGGACTTTGGTTGCTATATCTGAAGGGTTAAATCCCCATCAGGAGCAAGTATATCTTGAGAAGATTACTTGGTGTAGATGGAAAAGTTGAGACTTTCAAAGCTAGACTTGTTAAAGGTTTTCGTCATCGACCAGGCGTGGATAATGATGAAACCTTTTTCCAGTAGCTATGCTTAAGTCTATCCAGATCCTACTTACCACGGCTACATACCATGACTACGATATCTGGCGGTTGGGTGCCATGACTGCTTTTCTAAATACTGATTTAGAAGAGAACGTCTATAAGAACACAGCCAGAGGTCTTCGTAAACAGTGGGAGCAGCGGAAACGTGTGCAAGTTGCTTCACATAATGAAGCAGGCATCGCGGAGTTGGAACGTCTGTTTTGATGTTATAGTCAAAGTGTTTGACTTCATCAAAATGGTAGACGAACCTTGTATATACAAAATGGTAGTAGAGAGTAAGGTGGTCATCTTCGTATTGTACGTAGACAACATACTCTTGATAGGAAAAGAGTTTCTTATACTATGATCGGTCAATCTCCTATTATCACATGGATTCTCCAAATAGGATAAAGATGATACCTCCTAAATCCTGAGATTTGGACCTATGAGATAGATCTAAAGGGATATTAGGGTTCTCACTAGGTATAGTGAGATTGTATCAATCGATCCTGGGGAGAATCACTGGAAGAGTTCCAGGGTGATAAAGACGACTGAATGTCAGTCACAGGCACTGTCTTTACCCTTGGTAAAGGGACGGTATGTTGGAAGAGTTCCAAGCTAGATACCGTGGCAAACTAGACGATAAAGGCTGGTAACATCGCTATTGAAGATACTACCAAAGAGGAAGTTTGGGTGTATATTGGTTCATAAGATGAACTAGGTTCCTGCCATTGTATGACAATGGAAGTGTGGCTTCGGCCCTGGAACCCTGGTCCCATCAGTGACCCAGACAAATTCTGAGGCAGCATCACTGGATCATGGAGATAGTTGATCTCCAGGGTGATCGAGGTTAGGAGACAAGACTCAGAGGACAACACGGCGGATCCACTCACGAAGGCCTTTTCCCAGAGAGAGACTCATATGGGATGGTTGAGTATTAGATACTGCGACCACTGCTACAGATGGCCCTAGTGCAAGTGGGAGATTGTTAGTTATATGTATGCCCTAGAGGCCATTACTGTACATTGGATGTATATTGTAGTGGATGCTGGGACATATATAGGTAGGACTTTCTTGCTCGACATGATAGTACGCTATCTGGTTGTTCTTTATCTTAACATGTATACTTTCTGTCTCTCTCTGATTACATGTTGATAAAGCCCTTAGGATGTGTACTCGACTTCCAGGACTATGATGTAGATCATACTAGTGGGGCCTGGGTAGTCAATGAGTACATCCTTCATTGTTCCTAGTCGTGGGAATATCGAGACGGGGCATCGATATTCCAGAGTAGACTAGCGTATATCTTCTTGATTCATGCGATGGGCGATGGATGATCCCATATCCATTGGTGTTTGACATCGAAGATGGTATGCGGGTGCTCAGTGGAGACTGGGTACACTGAACGGACTCGCCGAGAACTCCCAGATGGTATTATACCTCACGTCAGATGGCAGTTCTCTGGTGACACTGGTACAGCTTAGTCTGTTGACCCGAGATCGTCATAGAGTCTTGTGTGTCTCCCACTGTGCTTTGATTTCCACCCTACCACGGCTCTACTGAGTTGTGCAAATAGGTGGTTTTTGGGTACAGTCCCGATTCACATGGAGGCAATGAGCGATAGGAGGGGATTCGTCTCTCCCGGTATTAGGGGTTGATGTTGTGCTATGCTCGACTGGCCATAACAGGAAATCCCTGGCCAGGGTTGCAGTGATATACTGGTAAGAGTTATCAGTAGTTTCACGAATGTTATGGACCTCAAGTCGGCATGACTTATCGAGCTACTGGGGTCTGACGTTTACCACCCCTAGGCGAGATATGCGACATATCAGACGAACAGACCGGACTGTACGGTAAGTGTTACTGGTTGGATTCACTGGAGTGTGAGCGGGCTTGCTCGTCGATCTTCAGATCGCTCAATACCCGGGTGGCCGTTACGTTTAGCAGACCGCTTGCGGCTTGTGGGTGCTTGATATGATCATCATCTGCTGCCGGCGTATTGACGAGTCTTTAGAGTCCTACACAGAGGTTTCCTGGCTCAAGCGAAACGAAATAGGAGCGCATATGAGATATGTGCGGGACCGAGAATAATGCGTGTATGTGATACCGTATTACATTCTCGCGATCAATGTGTCGAATGGTTATATGCGATATAACCTAGTTATCGATTCAAGCGTTGATTCGATAAGCCGATACATTGTATACTAGTCGGTTGTATGCGACATGACCGGATCATTGAATCAAGTGTTGATTTAATGATTTAATGCATAATTATATATATTTGATATATCACTTTGCATTAACTAGTATTGGTTCACTTTAAATGGATTTTCTCACTTGAATTGTGCAAGTTGTATATGTGATATACTTTTGTGCACAAGATTGTATCATGTTTGATGATACTTGCTCTTTTGGGTTTGTGTAAAGATTAAACCATGTTTAGTGAATGGTTAGGGTTTCTTTTCTCTTATTTATTTATCTATTTATTATTGTTTTGGAAAAGATAAAGAGAAAAAGAAATGGTGGCTTAGTTTGTTTTTTCTTTAAAGCTTCTTGAAGCTTTGAACAAGTCAACCATTCTTGTTTCTTCTTTAACCCTAACCACTCATCTAAACCTTGGTTAAATCTCTACACTAAACCATGGTTGAAGTTATGATAAGTATTATTTTTATTTTCCTTTTTAAATATAAGACTTATCATTTCTTCTTCTTCTTCATCTTCTTCTTCCATTGAAAAAGCTTGCTACTCCAATGGCAACTTGAGAAAACAAGTGAGAAATCCAATTCTAAAGTGAACCCACTTCCTATTTCTTCATCCTCTACCTCTTGCCAAGTTGTATAGGGTGTTTACTTCACAAGTTTTCAAGGCTTGGTGAAGTTGGAGCTTGTTCTTGTGATACCTCGACGTAGATCATCTTCGGCATTGAACCGACGATCAAGCCCGCCCATTCTTCGATGAAGCCGATGCTAGAGTTCGGGATTCGTTTTGGACAGTGGAGGGAGCTCATCGCGGAGCCATGGAGGTGGAGCACCGGATCTACAAAGGTTGTATTTCCGTTATCTTGTAGTTAACTGTTAACTAGTTTACTTCTTCGCCTAAATATCTAGTTAACGATCCGTTCTAGGTTTTCTCGGCACCGTAATTTTTAGAAATTAGCGTGTTTGATCACTTGTGAGACTTCACTAGAGTGCCTAGGAACCCTACACCTCAGCCTCTCCGCCGATCTAGTAGGGTTCCTCATCCACCTGAGAGATACTATGGTTTTCTCATTGATGGTGGGAGCGAGGATTGCATCATGGAATATGATGACCATACTAGTTTCGAGCAGGTCATCACGAGTGGGGACTCTGTGAAATGGATGGATGCAATGCGATCTGATATGGAATCCAGGTACACCAACAAAGAATGGACTTTGGATGTTGCTCCTGAAGGGGTAAAACCCATTGTGAGCAAGTGGATCTTTAAGAAGAAACTTGGTGTAGATGAAAAAGTTGAGACTTTCAAAGCTAGGCTTGTAACAAAAGGTTTTCGTCAACGACCAGGTGTGGATTATGATGAAACCTTTTCTCCAGTGGCTATGCTTAAGCCCATCCGGATCCTACTTTCCATCGCTGCATACCATGACTACGAAATCTGGCAGATGGATATCAAGACCACTTTTCTAAATGGTGATTTAGAAGAGAGCATGTATATGACATAGCCAGAGGGCTTCGTGGATAGTGGGAGCAGCGGAAAGATGTGCAAACTGCTTAAATCCATTTACGGATTAAAGTAAGCATCGCGGAGTTGAAATATCAGTTTTGATGTTGTAGTCAAAGAGTTTGACTTCATCAAAAACGTAGATTAGCCATGTATATACAAAAAGGTTGCAGAGAGTAAGGTTGTCTTCCTCGTATTGTATGTGATGACATACTCTTGATAGGAAATGATGTTCCTATACTGCACTCGGTCAAGCTCTTCTTATCACAAAGATTCTTCATGAAGGATCTGGGTGATGCCTCCTACATCCTGGGGATTAAGATCTATAGAGATAGATCCAAACGGATATTGGGATTGTCCCAATCCAGGTATATTGACACCATACTAAAGAGATTTAGTATGGAAGATTCCAAGCATAGGAATTTATCCACGATCTCAGGAATCACTCTCTCCAAAGAGATGTCCCCCAAGACTGATTTGGAGAGGGCTCGCATGCAAGAGATACCCTATGCTTCGGCAGTCGGGTCTATCATGTATGCGATATTATGTACCCGGCTGGATGTAGCGTACGCACTTAGTATTGTAAGCAGGTATCAATCGGATTCTGGAGAGAATCACTGGACAGCTATGAAGAATATTCTTAAGTACTTGAGAAGGACTAAAGAAATATTCTTGGTGTATGATAACGGTGAACTCCAAGTAGAGTCCTTTACCGATTTAAGTTTCCAGAGTGATAAGGATGACTCTAGGTCGGTCTCGGGTTTTGTCTTACCCTTAATGGAGGGGCAGTATGTAGGAAGAGTTCCAAACAAGATACCGTGGCAGACTCGACGATGGAGGCTGAATACATCGCTGCCAATGATACCGCCAAAGAGGCTGTCTAGATGAAGAAATTCATAACTGAACTTGGTGTGGTTCCATCCATCGAGCATCCAATACCTTTGTATTGCGATAACAATGGAGCTGTGGCTTTAGCCAAGGAACCCAGGTCCCATCAGCGATCCAGACATATTCTTAGGCGGTATCACCTGATCGGAGAGATAGTTGATCGCCGAAAGGTCGAAATCAAAAGAGTTGACACAAAGAATAACACGGCAGATCCACTCACGAAGGCCATACCCCAGATACAGTTTGAGAGACTCTTCGGGATGTTGGGTATAAGATACTACAACAACCGGCCTTAGTGCAAGTGGGAGATTGTTAGTTGTATGTATGCCTTAGAGGCCATTATTGTACATGATTGTATATTATAGTGAATGCTTGGACATATATAGATAGGTCTTTCTTGCTAGACATGATAGTATGTTATCTGGTTGCTCTTTATCTTAACATGTATACTTGTATCTTTGTACTATCTCTCTCATTATATGTTGATAAAGCCCTTAGGATGTGTACTTGACTATCAAGACTATAACGGAGATCATACTAGTGGGACCGGGTGGTCGGCAAGTACATCCTTTAAATGTTCCTAGTCGAAGGAGTATCGAGACGGGGAATCGATATTCCAGAGTAGACTAGCGTATACGTTTCTTGACCCATTTGATGAGCGATAGATGATCCCACATCCACTGGTGTTTGACATCAAAGATTGTATACGGGTGTTGAGTGGAGACTAGGTACACTGAACAGGACTTGCCGAGAACTCCTAGATGGTATTATATCTATCGTCAGATAGCAGTTCTCTGGTGACACTGGTTGTAACAACCCTAAGCTTTCTGTACAATTTATTTCAAAAATACAGAAAGAGGTACCTTGAGCCCGAGCACGAGTTAAAAGTTTAATTTACTTTTAAACAGCAAGAAACAACTTGTAGCTCATTGATAAAGCCTTGCACTGCTGAGACAAAGCACCAGAGTTCAAATCCCATCAGTCACGTTATCTTTTTAGTTATTTTTCTTTTAAATTTTAGAAGCCCAAGAGTTTTCACGTGCACAGCACGTAAAACCAAGAGTCACACATAAAACAAACGAGTGAACTGCAGTATACCAACCGAACCCGACACGTAGAACCAAACTCAGCCTCATCCGTCGGGAATAGGCCGGCGACACATGCATTTGGAGCCGGCAGCGTCGGTCTCCCCCATACCAAATGCCCTCAAATTTTACCCCCTGCAACGTTTGACCTACCCCACTAACCCCACATTGCTTGTTTACTCTGAATTATTCCAGAGAGCAATAAAATTCACATTTAATCCTATTTTATTACAAATTTTAATACACCCATTCACTACACTAAACCCTAGATTTTCTTATAAATACCACCCCTCATTCCACACTTCCTCACTCACAAATCCCTGCCAAAACTCTCAAGAAATTTCCAAGTTCCTATAGTGTGCAGGTGGAGTTAACAAAGGGCGAAGCTCTGACGAAGTTCCGGCAACGAAACGAGGCACCGACGAATCCTAGACCTCCTTCTACCTCTCTCCTCTCATCAAAGCCAGTAAGTCCCAATTCCCTCGCTCATCCTTAACTTTAAAAAGTTCCATTTCTAAAACCCGACGGAAGCGGGGTTAGTCCGACTTCCGATTCGGTTTTCTTTAAAAACTATATTTTTCTTAATCAAGATAACTTCATATTCTCACATATTGCGTAACAAACATTAACAAACTCAACAAAATAAGTTTCACATCAAAATAATCATTTTTATGACATTTATCGCATTTTTACGTAAAAATATCACAAACTATTCATTTCGACGTAATAACCTTTATTCCTTGCTATACCATTAGATAGTTCACAAAGTAATGACCTACCTTATCACAACACACATATCTATCATAGCACGATTGATTTTAGGACAATAGAATACGGGAAATACGACTTTACAAATAAATCCCTTTAACTTATAAAACTGTTTTCTTTAAAAAGTGTATTTAACATTCCATGCAATTGCGCCTCTACAACCCATTTTGGGGACCCCGTTCGGGATGGTGTGGATTATCGCACATCCTCGGGCTTAGTAGAGCGAGATGCAGACCTCCGCAAGGAGCATTCGATCTCGATGGAATTTTTATACATTTTTTCTTTAGAAAGTGAGATTTTTACAAGAAAATAAATAAAATTATTTTCATTAAATATGTGTATATAATTATTACCAAAATACTTATTTTAAATATATATAATATTCCATGTTTTCAAAACTCAAGAAAAGACTTCAAATATTACATGAAACTACCATGATAATTCAAAACAATATCCATATTACAAATGAATACCATATACTATGAAAATTAGATTTTTCTCACTAGAAATTTCACATCTATAAAATATACATCTATGAAAACTCTAAAGACGATAATTAAATGCTTGAGGTGTATTTTGAAATTATACCAAAATTATTTTACATAAAACCCCTTCAAGTTATACTAAAATACAATAAGGACCCTAGTAAACATAGGTTTAAGCGGAACCAGTCTCTTAAGCCTCAGGGAGCCGGAGATATGGGTGCTTGCCTATCTAAGGTAGACAGCCTAACAAACGGTGTTATCGATACGGTAATTGTCTTGGAAAAAGACACAAATCCTGCCGTCTATGTGCAGCAGTTACCGATAACATCAAAACCTAATTCAGGACTTCAATTTCTTTTCTAATGGCCTGACTCAGACTGAGTCTAAATATTATCAATCTGACTTGAATATGATTCAAGTATAAAACCATAATTCAATATGAATCTATATATTCAATCTATTCAATCTATACAACTTGACCGAACCGAACCATGGATATACTTCATCTACATGTTCATCCATTATATCCGTTCCATCTACTGATATCATGGTTTCGGCAAGTCATCCATCTATACAATTTATAACATAAGACAAGACAATACAATCCATACAATCAATACATAAACACTACGGGGTTATAAAGGGGTAGACCGGTACGGAACCTGTTAAAGGTGGCACGAGGTGGTCACTTAAAACGTGATTACATCCATGTCGTTGTTCCGTGGTATTATCGACAGAGCCTTGTACTATGGGTTACCAAAGTCCACGGTGTAAGTTGGACTCCTCTCGTATACACTGGCATTTTCTGTACCAAACTACAAACAACGGCGTTAACAATATATTACAACTTCAAAAGTTACATTCTCCTTCTGTCTATTCTGTCTTTTCTTACTTTTGGGACTTACCGAGCGATTGTTCGCTGACGACATTCTTTTCTTCTTTCTTTGGAATGTTGTCAGGTGGATCGGACCTTCTGGAGACAGCCCACCAGCGAGAATTTGGATCAGCTAGCCTTTGACCCGGAGCTCTAGTATACTTGTACATTTCATTTTCATTTCTGGTATGACATTGTTTAAGCATTGCTTTCAGTACATGTATTTTCATTTTAGTTGTATTGTAAAAAGAATGTTAATAAATAAATTTGTTGTTCATTTACATCTTGTCTCTTGTGTACATTTATTTTATATTGCTTAGATACGCTCAGCGTGTTTACTTCTGAGTAAATACGTAGCGACCTCGTCACGATCTCTGCCCGTATACCGGGAAGCGGGGCGTAACACTGGTACAGGTTAGTCTATAGACCCGAGATCGCCATAGAGTCTTGTGTGATTCCCACTGTGCTTTGATTTCCACCCTACCACATTCAAAAGAGTGAGCAAACATGTGGTTTTTTAGTACAGTCCCGAGTCACATGGAGGCAATGAGCGATAGGAGGGGTTTCGTCTCTCACGGTATTAGGGGTTGATGTTGCGCTGTGCTCGATTGGCCATAGCAGGAAATCCCTGGCCAGGGTTGTTGTGATTTACTGGTAAGTGTTATCAGTAGTTTCTCGAACTGTTATGAGCCTCACATCAGCATGACTTATTAAGCTATTGGGGACTGACGTTTACCACCCCCAGGCTAGATATGCGACATATTAGACGAAGAGACCGGACTGTACGGTAATGTTACTTATTAGATCCATGAGAGTATGAACAAGCTTGCTTGTTGATCTCTGATCGCTCAATACCCGAGTAGTTGTTACATCCAGCTAGTACCGCTGACGACTTGTGGGTGACTGATATGATCATCACCTACTGCCGGCGTATGACGAGTCTTTAAGATCCTACACAGAGCTTTCCTGGCTCAAGCGAAACGAAGTAGGACACATATGTGATATGTGCGGGACCAAGATTAATATGTGTATGTGATACCGTATTCTAATCTCACGATATTTGATATCAGTTGGTTATATGAGATATAGCCAGGTTCTTGAATCAAGTGTTGATTCGATAAGATAATATAAATGATATTAGTCGGTTATATGTGATATAGCCGGATTATTAAATCAAGTATTGATTTAATAATTTAATATATAATTATATATTTGATATATTAATATATATTAACTAATATTAGCTCACTTAAGAATTTCTTTTCTACTTTTACATTTAATATATATTAATGTATTCTCTTTGTGTCATGCTTGATGGTACATTGTACATGGGTGTATGAGACTCATACCATACTTAAGATAATTAGGGTGATTATTTATTTAGGGAATAAACAAAATTAGGTGGAAATTGTCATGGGTTGTATGCTTGTGGAAATCATTGACTCAGTCCACTAATTTTGTTTTACTCTAGATATTTATTAACCCAACCATTATCTTTAGCCATGGTTAAATCTCTAAAAATATCATTTTGTGATATTTTCTCACCCATGGTTGCTATTATTCACCACTTCATCTTCTTCATCTCAATTTAGCTCTCTAGGTTTTCTTGAGGTGAAGAGAGAGAGAGAGAGAAATAATTCTAAAGTGAGCAAAATTCCTACTTCATCAATCTATACCAAACTAGTCATTTAGTGTAGGTTGTTTGCTTCACTAATTCTCAATTAGTGAAGAGGTAGCTTGAGTTGGAGATTTCTCGACGTAGATCATCTTCGGCATCGAAGATCTTTAAGCAAGCTTCTTCCTGTCGCCTAGTGGAGCCTAACAAAAGTCTGGGAGACCACCACTTGGAGCTAAGAGACTACTACACGGAGCTTTAAAAGTGAAGGACCGGTCTACTTGTATTCCTTGTTCACTTAGAGTAAATTTGTTTACTTGTTTAGTTAAAACCTAATTCTCTAGTTAGATCCTTGGTTTGGGTTGCTTTGCTCTCTAGATTTTTTAAAATTTCACACACGATGCCTTATAAAACCTAGTGAGAGTGCTAAGGAACCTTACAGTCACTGGGTACTGCCACGGCATCAAGATAAGGAAAATCCTTGTCGACAACAGATCCTCTGTCAACCTTCTCAACGTGAAGGTGCTGAAGGAAATTTGCATGAACGTTTAGCACCTTACCCGAGATAAAATTACTATCTCCGGGTTTGACTCACAGTCGTTACAGACGCTTGGATCCGTAATACCGATGCTACGTTTCGGGCTGCTCGTCACTGACATTAAATTTCATGTCATTGACGCCAAGACTTGCTATAACGCTTTGCTCGACAGGCCTTGGTTACACGAGTACAACGTCATCCCTTCTACACAACATCAGTGTATGAAGTATTTCAAGGATGGCTCGGAGTACACCGTCACAGGAGAGCTAAATCCGTTCTCCGTAAACGAAGTCCTGAAATACGAAGATGCAAAGTACTTCCTACCAGACTTCGAGGACACTGAAAGGTGCCACAAGCCGGAGAATAAACAGAAATCCGTCGCTACTATCCTGATCTTTGGGAGCGATGCCAAAGAAGATGAAAAAATAGTCTACTCGGGGCAACCCCAAAAAGAAAACAATAAGCCCAGACCTTCTGCTCCTATTTTGGTCTTTGGCAGCGATTCAGAGGACGAGGCCAACGCAGTGTTCTCTGTCCGCCCGTTAATACAAACCTTCGCCGGAACAGATCAGAGTCTACAAATTACAACGCATTACAAGGAACTTGACACACTTGATACATACAGCGTACAACTACTGTAAACTTTCTACGTACCTCACAGGCAAAGAGGTGAAAAGGCGATATTCTTTTACCAATCTACGGAGACCAAAGTAGAAAAAGAAGTCTGGCATGGTGCCGATTTTGCACTTGACAGGCTTCAACTAATCCGCCTGCCAAGATACTACGCAGAGGGATTGAAAATTCTGTTAAGATGCTAAGGTGTACCACTCGAACAAACTATTCGACAAGCCTAATTTTACAAAAAGATTTGGGATATTCCCGGGACTTAGCGAAAGATACCCTATGGGAAGATGGAGACAACCGGGCTCGGATACGTTCGATCCAAGAAACGGGAGCAGATCCACAGTTGTTGCGTTGTAAACAGCTCTAGTGAAGCGGAAAACGCTCTTCCAAATAGTCGTGACGTTAAGTCGGAGCGAGACCCCACTCTAAAAACGTTAAGTCCGTCGCTGGAAGAACAAATTGACAAGTTAATAAAAAAAGGCTTGTCAAACGAGCCGGGACAAACACAGCCGTGAAATAGCCATTTATGAAAAGGCCAGGACGCAGCGTCTCGGTCAGCAATCTGCGGAGAAAATAGACTGTAATGCTCTTCATCCCCAGCCCACTATATGTTCTCGCGAAAAGGGAAAATCCCGAAATGGAGGCAAAGACAGGGCAAAGAACGCAAACAACGTTCAAAGACAACAAAGTGGATCCAAGACGCCGTACAATCGAGAAAAGCTCGATTAGAGCCCGTCCTTTATAAAGAAGATGGGTCAGGAATACTCTTTCCCTCATGACAAGAAAAGAAAAATATTCAACCTTGTCATAAAGCACCAAATGATGACGCTTCCGGAGTCTCTGCACCCCAAACAAATGAGCAAGTTCCATCATCCAGATTATTGCTCCTATCATCGAGTAATATGTCATCCCCTTAAAAACTACTTCACTTTCAAATACTGGGTAGAAGACCAGTATCGACAAGGCATGTATATGTTATCCGACGGCTGGAAGGTAACCCCGCCACAAAAGCATGAGCTAAAGAGGACCTATACCGTCAGGATAGGACCATCTCAATATTGAGAATGGAAGCGAACTCGTACTTGCCATATGATAACACTCTCAAAAGAAGGAGAGCACGAGATTATGAATGACCTCTACAGGTGCTTCGCCAACGAAAACGAGGACAAGGTGATCTCAGAGTTTCCACCAGCATCAAAAGAGCTAAAAGATGGGAGACACCTACGGCGAACAATCTAAGAAAAATTGACTTAGGGACGAAAAATGATCCAAGGCCAACGTTCGTCAGTGAGCTACTATATGAAAAACAGGTGGCCACGTTAAAAGACGTGCTCATGTAGTATAAAGATTGCTTCGCGTGGAACTACTCTAAAATGCCAGGTCTAGATCTAAAAGTGGCAGTACATAAACTGGCTATATCACCAGGTATAAAGCCAATTAAATAGGCGCCAAGAAGGATGCGACTCGAACTTGAGATGAGTACCAACGCTGAAGTCAAGAAACTAATCGACTACGGCTTCATCCGAAAATTTCAATATCCCGACTGGATCGCTAATATCGTTCCAGTGATGAAGAAAAACGAGACGGTTCGCATCTGTGTGGACTTTCGGGGCCTCAACAAAGCTTGTCCGAAGGATGACTTCCCAGTACCTGTTACCGAGCTAATGATCGATAACACATCTACTTATAAGGTCTTCTCCTTCATGGATGGATCTGCAGGATACAACCAAATAAAAATGCATCCTGAAGACCAGAAGCATACCTCCTTCCGAACCCCGATGGGCATATTCTGCTATAAGATAATACCCTTCGGTTTGAAGAACGTTGGCGCTACCTACCGAGGGCCATGACAAAAATCTTCGATGACCTCATCCATGAGATTGTCGAATGCTATATCAACAACCTTGTGGTAAAGAGCAAATCTCACGAGGAATATTGGGAACATCTAAAAATAGTGTTCCAATGTCTTCGGAAGTATAATCTGAAAATGAATCCTCTAAAATGCGCGTTTGGAGTTTCTTCAGGCAAATTCCTAAGATTCATCATACGTCACCGAGGTATCGAAATTGATCCCTCAAAGATCAAGGTGATTATGGAAATGCCCACACCAAGAACTCTCAAACAACTGCGGTCTCTCCAAGGGAAGCTTGTGTATATCCGGCGGTTCATAGCCAACCTTTCACGAAAATGCCGTCTCTACAGTCATTTGATGAAGAAGAGGACTCCGTTCGTCTGGGATCAAAAGTGCCAAAATGCACTGGACGAAATCAAATAATACCTACAAAATCCGCCAGTATTGACTGCTCTGGTTAAGGTAAAACCCCTTATTCTATATATAACGGCCCTTGTGGGTTCCTTAGGCGCGCTATGAGCGCAAGAGAACGATCAGGAAAAAGAGAGAGCTCTATACTATTTAAGTCGAGTTCTCCTGGAGGCAAAAAACAAATATTCCCCAATTGAAAAGTATTGCCTGGCGCTGATCTTCGCAATAACGAAGCTCAGACATTACGCCTTGGCCCATGAGGTCCACCTCATATCGAAAATGGATCCTCTCAAATATCTAATGTCAAGGGCCATACTAACAGGAAGGCTTGCCAAATGGGCCCTCTTCCTGATGGAGTTCTCCATAACGTATCGACCCCTTAAAGCAGTGAAAGGTCAGGCCATTGCCGAATTTCTCATGGAGCATCCGGTACCGGCCGACTTCCCCTTAAATTGCGAGTTGCCGGATGAACATGCGTTCGACGCAATCGAAGAAGAGAAAGAAGAAAATGATTCCCAATAAGAACTCTACTTCGATGGACATCTTCCGTGAAGAGGCGAAAACAAAACACCCCCATAATCAAAGTCAGGGTAGGCTTTATCTTCGTGACTCCGCAAGGAGGGATATTGCGTTACGCCCTCTCCGTAATAGTGCGAAGGACTCATAACGAAGCTGAATATGAAGCTTTGATAACAGGTCTCAAGATCTCTATCGACATGGGGATCAAAAACCACCTTATATATGGAGACTCCCAGCTGATCGTTAGCTAAGTAAATGACGACTATCAGACATGCAAGGCAGAACTGATAAAGAATGGCGAAATAGTGCAGCAACTACTGACACAAATCCCTTCCAATACCCTGGAAAGTATACCGCGAGCGGAAAACAGTAAGGCGGATGCATTGGCCAAATTGGCTAAGGAATTGGCCAATGAAGACCTCGATGACGTGAAGATCATTGTGCAAAGCCGCAGGGTTCTCGCGCTAACAGATATATCTTCGGAAAATCTGATAGAGCCATCCGAAAGAAAAGAAACGACCGAACAAGCAGCCCTTAAAATAGAGGACGAAGAAGAGGTCAAGGACTGGAGGGAAGTCTTCATAGACTGCTTTAAGTCTCGACGAACGCCCGAAAATACGTCGTCTAGACATCAGCTCATGAAACGAGCTTTGCCATTTGCCTTTTTCAATGATACTCTATATAAGAGATCATTTGACTGTCTATGGCTAAGTGCCTGAGGCCGAAGGAAGCAAAGAAAGTCGTCCAAAAAACCCACAACGGACAATGCGGTTCTCATCAAGCTGGGCTAAAGATGAAACTAAAAATAAAAAGAATAGGTTATTATTGGCCCACGATGATCCAGGACTATCTCGAATATGCGAAGCAGTGTCACTCATGTAAAATTCACGGCGACTTCATGTATCAACATCCAAATCCGCTACACCCAACAGTGGCTAGCTGGCCGTTCGAAATGTGGGGAACCGATATAATTGGCCTTATCAAACCGGCATCATCCAAAAGATATCGATTTATATTGGCAACGACCAATTACTTCTCTAAGTGGGTAGAAGCAGTACCACTGAGGGAGGTGAAAACGGAGAATATCCTCCACTTCTTCAGAACCCATGTCATCTATCGGTTTGGCACTCCACGATGGATAATCTCGGATAATGGGCCAGCTTATAGAAGTCATAAAATAAGCCACTTTACACAGAAGTATAAAATAGATTGGAGATACTCTTTAGTCTATAATTCTCGGGCAAACGGTCTAGCTGCAGCTTTCAACAAGACCTTGATAAAGATTATAAAAAAGACGGTATCCAGAAACAAAAAATACTGGCACGAAAGGCTGCATGAACCTCTCTGGGCGTACCGAACAACGTTCAAGACGGCCATGAATACAACACCATACGCATTGGTGTTCAGCGCAGAAGCAGTGCTCCCGTTGGAAATAGAACTCCCCTCTCTACGAGTAGCGGTTCGATATGAGCTGACAGATGAAGAAAATGCTCATCTTAAGCTCAAGGAGCTCGGCGCCCTCGATGAAATTCGCGTAATAGCACAGCAAAATATGAAGGCTATAAGGCAAGGATGACACGGTCATACGAAAAACTAACCAGGCTGAGAACATTCCGCCAAGGCGAACTCGTGCTAGTCGTCAAAAGACCAATGATCCCCAATCGTGCAAAATGGGGGAAGTTCGAGCTGAACTATGAAGGCCCATACATCATAGACAAAGTCTACCAAGGTGCAGCCTACCTACTCATGGATATGCATAGCGAAAGACCTTTCCGGTAAATAAATGGCCGATTCCTTAAAAAATACTACGCTTAACAAGCCACGACTTAGGCCAATGATAGATGACGACGCTTGTGTCCGCTCGCTATCTTCCTGAGTTAGAACTCTGAGAGCAGTATCCAAAAAGCTCAGTCGTCTAAAAAATGGTGATAATGGATCGAAACGTCCTTAAACTAATAATCGTCCCCAAAACGGGAATGTTGGTCCGGAACGTCCTTAAACTAGCATTTCGCCCTAAAATATAGCGATAAAGGACCGTCATGTCCTTAAACTCACACATTTAGCCGTACGGTAAATCCCCATATCGATTATCGTATACAATCCATGGGCATAAACGATTCATAACTCTCCCGGGTCTCACATGATGTAGTCCTTTGAAGAAGACCGGGGCCTACAGCTAATGGTGCGTTACCTTACGGGTCGTCTAAAAAGGGTATGTCCACAAGCGAAATGGGCACAGATGATAACCCGAAAAGACGCCGTGAGTAAAAACAGGAGGACTGCCAGCGAACTAGTGAAACCCGAAAGGGCGTGAACTCGTCAAAAAAAACCCGCGTGAGATCTTTACGACTCACAAAGGAACAACACACTTAGGAATCCCCATAATTCTTAAGGAGAAATTACACTTGCGAGATCCTCACGACTCGTAAGGAGAATTTCCCCCTATGAGACCCTCACGTCTCATAGGATTCAAAAGCCTTAAGTTATAGAGATCTAAACCTGTTCTTAAGCCATCAAAAACCCTACAAAACCTTTTTGCCCTACAGGCGGTTTAATATTGACCCTTGTATACAATCCACGGCCATAAATAAATATTCTCCCACCAATGATGAGAAAGGTCCTCATATGGTGAGCCACACTTATAAGTCTTCTCGATTTACAAGAAAAAAATACTCTTATAAGATCCTTACGATTTACAACAGAAAAAGCACTTAGGAATCCTCATGACTCCTAAGGAGAAAATACACCTATGAGATTCTCAAGACTCGTAGAGAGAAACACCTTTATGAGACCCTTACGGCTCATAAAGCCAGAAAGCCTTAGTCGACAGGATCCAAACCCTTTTTACTAAGCCATCTTTGTTCAAATTGACAAAGGCAAATGTAACATTTCAGAAAAATAAAATATTATTTTTAGGAATTTTAATAAATTAATAATAAAATATTGAATATTTTAATATGGCGGTATAATTAAATACCGATAAATTGGGAAAAATTTGGAAAATTATAGAAATATATAAAAAAAAAAAGGGTATTTTATGTGATTTAAGCAAATTATGAAATTTTACGATTTATTTGACACTAATTTTGTGCTAATCGCGAATAAAAATCGCTAGTCGGGTTTTAAGCGTGTTTTGTGCACATGTCATTTTAACACATTTTTCCTACATGATTTTTGGGTGTATGGTTATTGTTTTGGGTTTACTATTGCAAAGAGAAGAAAACAAAACAAAACAAAACAATAGGAATGATAGAATAATGAGGTATGAGCCATGCCCACTTATTCCCTTCTTCTTCTTTCATCATTTTCTCCCCTCATTTCCTCATGTGATGCTGCCCTCATCTCCCCCTCCACAAATCACCTTACTTCATCTCCAAAACAAACCCAAAACCCCACTCCCACTTCACAAAAAATGTGCACAAGCTCTCAAGCTACCCTTTGGACCAAGAAAGCTAGGATTTTGGAGACTTGGGGCAACTCAAGAAAATTCTTGAGTTGCCAAATGAGTTAATTATTCCATCATTAGTATAGAATTTCCATTGCTTTAGCACCCATGTTAGTTTAGAAGTGTTTTAATGCGGTTAGGTGAATTTTGGAAATTCCATGTTAGGGTTTAAGGAATTTTGAATCGGGATTGTGTAATTAAGGTTAGTAGAGGCTATACAACCCCTTTAGTGACGGTATATTGGACTAAACCATAAACTTAAACCCCAAAACATAAACTTAGAAACCCCGATATCGGAGAATTGTGGATTCTATGAGAGTATATTGACATCTGCTATCACCCGGGACACCTGAAAAATATTTAGCGAAGACTGAGAGATGTGCAGGAAACCTAGAAGCTGTTCCCAAGACCCGAGACCATATCTCTTCATTTTGGCCGACTTTTTTTTTCTCTTTTTGGCCGCAATTTACGGCCATGGTACGTTGGAATCATTCCGTGCTTGGTCCATGGCTTCGTTTTAGTCAAATTAGACCTACCCCATATGCAGAATTGCCTAATTTCACCTGGAACAAAATCTGGAGCATATTTTCTAAGTTTCTGAATTCGTTTTGCAGCTTTTAATGAATTTGGATTTGGTATTTGATATTGTGTTTCCGTCGTGTGGCTTTTGAACGTCAATGACTAGGGTTACTGGTCGTGTTTTGCATGCGAGGCTATGGGTTTTGACCTATGAACGATACGCGTGCCGATTTGGTTTTCGTGCGCTATTTCCATTTACGCTGTCTTGTGGTATACATGTAGGTACCCTCGAGTGGGTTCGGAGCAACAAGGAGGGGCATGGCGACATCGGCATCAGCAAGCAAGCGCAGATGAGTGGATATATATCTACGGGGAAGTCGGGTGGATGGCGTATAGCACCCCCGCAGTTCGTAGTATAGTTATAATATATATATATATATGAATATATACGTGGTTTATGATACGTGGATGATTATCAGGATATGATTATGTGTTCATGGTTAGTTTGGTGTTATTAGAAGTCAATTAGCATAGCTTCTTAGTCGCGAACCCTATAATAGGTTCGCACCCATACGCACACACGCATTTGCATACATCTATTTACATGTGCGTATATGGGGATATGTATATATATATATACACACACACACATGGGTATGGGACTGTGTGTGTATATATATATATATATATTTGGGCTTGAGGCCGTGAGATCGGTGATGTGACTTGGTTCGTATTGGTGATACGACATGATGTTTTAGCGGGTCCCTTGACGTGGTGTTTTCATACACACGCATGTATATACTTAGATGGTATCAGTATTGTACTAGACGTAGATCAGTACCCCGGATCATGATTTTGATAGAGAGGATACCAGATGATTAATGTGATAAATGTGACATTTGACCCGTACCCAGATTTGGGATGTCGTACGACGGATTTACCGTATGAGCTATATATTGATGATAGATCCGCACTCTTGACTCGAGGATGTCATAATATAGATATTGTATCGTATGGGATACTTTTGAGGTGGGATCACCGACTATTATATGTGTGTGTGTGTATCGACTCAGATGTTAGGCGGTTTCCTTACCTTTCGATCAGCTTGTTTAGTTTAGTCCGGTAGTTTACTTGTAAATGATAGATTAGACTCGAGTCATACCTATTTCAAAACTAACGAATCATGAGTATTTTAAAGACAGGCCAAAGGATTCTACAGATATTTCAAAGGACGTACATTTTCTTAAAAACATCGTAGTCCCTATTTCTAAACACACGATTCGTATTATTTAAAATGGCAAAACTGTACGACTCATACTTAGACATATGTGGATTCATTATCATCGTATTTGATATTCAGCTCCCATATATTCTTACTGCTCACATCGCATTGCATGCTTATTGTAAGTCCACGTTGCCCACCCCGGTGCTTGCGGGGAGGTGGAAAACGGTATAAAAACCGGATTTTTATCGAACTAGGCAACATGGACTATCAAAAGGAGGATCTTTTCTAAACAAAAACTAACTACAAAGCTAACTAGTTTTAGCTACATGGAAGAGAGGTTATACCTAGGGCTTTATGTCCTTCTCTCCTTGCTCCTTGGAGTGAACGGAAGTGATCTCCTTGTCGTCTTCTCTAGTCGAAGAAGGATCCATCCGAGAGCCTCAACCTTTGGCTTCAACTTCAAGCTAGAAGTAACTAAGATGCTAGAAATGTTAATCCTAGAACCTTAGAAGAGAGTAGAGATTATATTAGAGAGGTTTATCTCAAGCTCAAGTGTTTCTCAACTCATGAGAGAGTAGAGCTAGAGAGAGAGGATGAGGAGGAGAGAGAATCAATATGATAGAATGAAGAGAATAATGAACCATTCTCACATATATGTGTGAATTATGTAAATAGATAATTAGCAAGATAATTGTCATGGTTTAATCAAGACTTGACCATTATCATTTTACATTAAATGCAAATTGCAAGGATCAAAGAGCATCTTTCATATGGAATGATGATGGTCAACATGTCAACCAAGGTCAACAAGTCAAATGTAGTCAAATGGTCAACAATCCTAACCATGCACAATTATATTAAACTAATATCAATTAATCATAATACACACATAAGAATTAGGGTTAACAAAATGACAATGGTCATGAACCCTAATCAAAGTCCTCTCCCTTTGTCTCAGTCAACTGTGCATACGCACCCGTATCCGTGATCCGAGGAACACGAATACAATGAGATAAAGCCAATCCCAAATCATATACTAGGATCCGGCTTAAACCAAAGCCCGCTAGTATAAGCTATCCGGACAGCAAACGTGCACAAGTGCACGGATGTGAACGAACCCTGTCGCAAAACCATGCGACCTCTACTCATTTTGCCTAAAGGCGAATAACTCTCTGTGTGGGACTCTAAAGACTCGACACTACGCTGGCAGTGGGTTTAACCACAGACCGCAAGCGGCACTAGCTGTACGTAACGGTCCCCAGGTAGATGCCGATAAGAAGACTGACGAGGTGAACCCATCTGAACTCCTACTGAGCCTGAATGCAACAGTCTCCGTACAGTCCGGTCTGTTCGTCTGATACATCGCATGGCGGGCCTAGGGGGCGGTAAACGTCAGTCCCCTAATAGCGGTACAAGTCGTGTCGGAGTGTAGCCCAGAACACCCTGAGATAACACTGGAAACCTACCAGTATATCTCGCTTGCCCTGGCCAGGGACTACTTGTGTAATGGCTCTCCTGGACACAGCGCGATGTCAACCCCTAATACCGAGAGAGACGAATCCTGTCTAACCGTCACTGCCTCCAAGTGCTTCGGGACTACACCCAACTACTACCTGTTTGCACGACTCCTTTGAGCTGTGGTAGGGTAGTAATCAAAGTACAGTGGGAACACACTCGAGACGAAATGACAGTGTCAAGTCGGCGGACTAAGCTGTATTCATGTCACCTGGGAACTGATAACTGACGATAGGTATAATACCAACCAACAGTTCCCGACGAGTCCTGTCCATTGTACTCGTAACCTAACGAGCACCCGCATACTATCTCAAGTACGACGTACTGACGGCTGTGGGACAGACCGTCTCCCACGCTGGGATGAGAAGCGCATACGCTAGTCTACTCCGGAGTATCGATGCCCTGTCTCGATAGTCCTACGACTAGGGACCTGTATAAGGATGTGCTTATGGATTAACCAGCCCCCACGAGTGTGAGCGCCATCACAACGCTGGTAATCAAGCAAAGATCCTAAGGGCTCTACTAATATGTATAGGTGATATAATAAAAGAAACACATGTACACATTAAAGCAGAGACAAACCAAGTAGCATACTACCATTTCGAGCAAGATTGTATATACAACTGTGAATATCCCAAGCTTCCATCAAGTAATATACATACTAGTATGATACAGTAATGGCCTCTAAGGCATATACACTAACAATCTCCCACTTACACTAAGGCCATGTACTGGCGTATCGAAGACCTATCATCTCGATCAGCCGCTCGAACTGAGTCTGGGGTAAGGCCTTCGTGAATGGATCTACAGTGTTATCTTCTGAAGCAACCCTCCGAACCTCGATCTCCTGGCGATCCACGATCTCCCAGATCAGGTGATACCGCCTCAAGATGTGCCTGGATTTCTGATGGGACCTGGGTTCCTTCGCTAAAGCTATAGCCCCGTTGTTGTCGCAATACAGAGGTATTGGATCAACAGTGGACGAAACCACCAGAAGTTCTTTCAAGAACTTCCTCATCCAGACTGCTTCTTTTACGGCATCAGATGCAGCGATGTATTCCGTTTCCATAGTCGAGTCAGCAACGGTTTCCTGTTTGGAGCTCTTCCAATACACCGCCCTTCCATTGAGGGTAAAGACAAAACCCGACATGGACTTGGAATCATCCTTGTCACTCTGGAAGCTGGAGTCAGCAAAGGCCTCAATCTGGGGGTCTTTTCCGCCATACACTAAGAACATCTCCTTACTCCTTCTCAGGTACTTGAGAATGTTCTTTACCGCTATCCAGTGTTTCTCCCCGGGGTTTGACTGATACCTGCTTACCACACTCAGTGCATAAGCCACATCTGGTCTGGTACACAACATCGCATACATTATAGAGCCTACCGCAGAAGCGTAGGCTATAATAGACATGGGATCCCTCTCCAAATCAGTCTTGGGAGACATCTCTTTGGAGAGGGTGATCCCGTGACAAGCCGGTAGATTACCACGCCTGGAATCTTCCATACTGAATCTTTTCAGTATGGTGTCGATGTACCTGGACTGTGAGAGTCCTAATATCCTCTTGGATCTGTCACGGTAGATCCGGATACCCAGAATGTATGAGGTATCACCCAGGTCTTTCATGGAGAACCTGTGCGACAAGAACCCTTTGACAGATTGTAGCATAGGAATGTCATTTCCTATTAAGAGAATGTCATCCATATATAAAACGAGGAATACTACAGTTCTCGCTACAAATCTACTATAGATGCATAGTTCATCTAGATTTTTTATAAAACCAAATTCCTTGACCGTCTCATCAAAACAGATGTTCCAACTCCGCGATGCCTGCTTTAGTCCATAAATGGACTTAAGCAACTTGCACACCTTTCCGCTGCTCCCACTCTGAATAAAACCCTCTGGCTGGTCCATATAGACACACTCCTCTAAATTTCCATTTAGAAAAGCGGTCTTTACGTCCATCTGCCAAATCTCATAATCGTGGAAGGCAACAATGGTAAGAAGGATCCGAATGGATTTCAGCATAGCTACTGGATAAAAGGTTTCGTCATAGTCCAAACCAGGTCTTTGACGAAAACCCTTTGCAACAAGTCTAGCTTTATAGGTCTCGACATGTCCATCTACACCAATCTTCCTTTTGAAGATCCACTTGCATCCTACGGTTTTTACCCCATCTGGAGCAATGTCCAACGTCTATACTTTGTTGGTGTACATGGACTCCATTTCGGTCCGCATTGCATCCAGCCATTTTACTGAGTCAACGCTCTGAATGGCTTGCTGGAGGCTAGTAGGCTCATCACAATCTATGATGCAATCCTCTCTATCCCCGTCTATGAGAAAACCGTAGTATCTCTCGGGCGGATGAGACTGCCTACTACTCCTGCGGAGCGGCGTAGGAATTCCCTGATCTTTCGAACCCTCTGGTTCTACTAAGCTTTCAGTAATAGCTCGTGGTTCTGGAATTTCTTCCAGTTCTATTGCGCTCCCACTAATTTCCTTTTCCAAGAACTGGTGTTCTAGAAAGTGGGCATAGCGAGAAACAAAAACCTTTTGTTCCTCTTCGCAATAGAAGAAATATCCCTTGGAGTTCTTTGGATATCCCACAAACTTGCACTGTACTTAGTGTGCCTCGAGCTTGTCCGCATGCTGCTTTTTGACAAAAGCTGGACATCCTCATGTCTTAATGTGATTAAGATAGGGTCTCTTCCCACACCACATCTGATATGGCGTAGTAGGCACAGTCTTAGTTGGAACTCGGTTCAAAAGGTATGCAGCTGATTCTAGCGCATATCCCCAGAACGATCGCGGTGACTCAGCGTTACTCATCACGGACCGTACCATATCCAATAGGGTTCGGTTCCGTCTCTCCGATACGCCGTTATGTTGCGGAGTGTATGGAGGAGTAAGCTGAGAGAGAATTCCATTCTCTTTTAAATAACCCAGGAACTCGGCACTCAAGTATTCTCCACCTCGATCAGATCTCAGTGCCTTGATACTTTTGCCTGTTTGTTTTTCTACTTCATTCTTATATTCCTGGAATTTTTCAAAGGCCTCGGATTTATGTTTCATTAGGAAGACATATCCGTACCTTGAAAAGTCATCCGTAAAAGTAATGAAGTAAGAATAACCGCTTCGTGCATGTGTAGACATTAGACCGCACACGTCGCTGTGTACGAGTCCCAAGAGCTCGCTCGCTCTTACTCCGTGTCCAGTGAACGGAGTCTTTGTCATCTTCCTTTGAGACAGGATTGACAAGTTGCATATGATTGATATTCGAACGGATCCAAATATCCTTCTGTATATAACTTAGTCAACATTCTCTCATTGATGTGACCCAGTCTACAATGCCATAAGAAAGTTTTACTGATTTCTGGAGACTTTCTTTTGTGTGTATTCTGGACATTGAAAATCTGTGGTTGGTTTAATATGTATATACCGTTGTTTAATGTACCTGACCCAATCAAAACTTAATTAAGGTGAATGTTCACAACATTACTTACAAATGCAAATTCATAACCTTCTTTAGACAATAAAGATACAGAAATGATATTACAAGTTGCATTTGGTACAAAATAACAACTACGCAAAACCAAAAAGTGTCCATCTGACAATCCCAGGTGATAGTCCCCCACGGCCTCAGCATCCAGGCTAGCTCCGTTTGCAACTCTGAGGGTCATATCACATGCCTTCAAAACCCTACGCTTTCTCAACGCCTGCAAAAAATTACAGATATGAGATCCTGATCCGGTATCCAATACCCAGGAAGTAGAGTTTATTGATAGACAGTTTTCAATAACATACACACCTGAAGCTGAAGCCACAACTCGCTTCAGATCCTGGGTTCTGGCCTTCCAAGCCTTGCAATCCTGTTTCCAGTGTCCACTTTTGTGACAGTAGAAGCATTCTTCCTTTCCCACCAGCTTTCCCGCTACCTTTGTTGCCTTTCCCTTCGTATCCACTTTACTGACACCGCCCCTTGGTTTGGCGGGGGCTTTCTTCTTCTTTCCCTTGGCTTTCGCCCTGGACCTAGAAGAGGAAGATCCTCCTACAAACAAAGTGGATGTCTCCATACCTTTATGTAGGGTGCCCTCAGCACTCCTCAACATGTTCAGAAGTTCGGAAAGTTCAACCTCCTTTCCTTGCATGTTGAAGTTTAGGATAAACTGGGCGTAAGTGGAAGGAAGGGACTGGAGAATCAAATCAGTGTAGAGTTCATTCTCCAACGTGGTCCCAAGGTCCGCGAGCTCCTCTATGTAGCCAATCATCTTAAGCACGTGTTCCGCTACCGATGATCCGATGGCCAATCTTGCCGAAAATAGCTTCTTCGACACTTCGTATCTGGCGATACGAGACTGCTCTCCATACAGTTATTTTGTATGGAGAAATATGGACTCTAGGTCTATATTCTCGTGCCTCCCCTGATGTTCGTTGTCCATCGAGGCAAGCACGAGGCATTTGGCCTTCGCGCAATCGATCTCCCATGTCTTACGGATTTCTACATTCGCGACGCTGGAGGTGGGACCTGGGACAGGGGGAGCTTTGGTGGTAAGGACATACCCCAACTTGTCGTAAGTGATTGCCATCTTGACATTCCTGAGCCAATCTTTATAGTTTGGCCCTGTCAGTATGTTTTTATCTAGTAATAACTTAAGTCCGGTCATGTTGAATGGTCGCTGCAATTAGGAGAGAGAAAAGAAACACTTTAGCATGATGCTCTTGCAAGTTTAGAGTGGTTTTTAGTTTGTCTAAACAGGATGGCTCCCACTATCTCTCGAATCCCTCCTCAAACCATAAAGGAAGAATTAGTCGGGATCAATCTCACCGTACAATACTTGCTTAACCGTTCAGCCAGGCCAGTGTCGGTACTTCGAAGGAGGTTTTCCAACGCTTTCGCGAAGTTCCTTAATTAAGTAACCTCTTTTCCCTGTGGGCGTAGCCCCGCTAACACCTTTCTAGACACCTACTAGGTTTATAGCATTGATCGTTAAGTGAGAGATTTCACGAGGAGTAGCATATACTCACAGTAGGATCGGGATCCAAATATCATCGCGTGATAAAACTGAAGGAATCCTACCAGAATCATCACACTCCAAATGGTATGCAGCGCTAGCAAGTTTCAGTACTTATGAAACTCCCGATGTGGATTTTTGCCCCATGCTCTTATGACCTTGACTTTGGCCAAAATATCATAAGTCGCATGTCAAGTTCTATCCTTGACTTTGGCCAAAATGGCAGCACGACTGTCCCAAACCAACGCATCTACCTATGCTGCACATGAATACCCAATAGCTACCAATCATTATGCCTTGACTTTGGCCAACATACATAGCTTGAATACTTTTTGACCATTCATGTGGAATGACGGAGGGCTACGAATGGTTTTGGCGAAACCGTGAATGTAGTGAACTTGATATAATCGATGGAACGAGATAGCTTTTAAAAGGAGTGGTTCAAGCTCCGCATTTAAAAGTTTAGTTTTGAAAAGAACCGAGTGGTTTTGAAAGTGTTCCAACGACTTTTACTTGGTTTATTTTCTTGCATTAATTCCAATGTGTCCCATCATTTAATCCTACCATTGCAGAAAACAACCAAAATATGGTGTACGCTTATGCCATCAGCATTCGCCACGGGGCCCCGTCATCACCCGTTAGGTTACTTAACTAACGAAAGAGCAGGGGCTGGACTAGCGCGGATGCAAAACATAAGCAACACCTAAATAGATATCATATATAGATATATAGCAATGATAGCCATTACAGATTACAGATGAACACTTTGGATATACTAGGAATCCGCGATTCGTTCGAGCCTGCAACGAAAAGCGGATTACATGGTCGCGATGAATAGCCAAAACCCCACCCAAGACCCCTACGGGTGCGGCAAACTACCCGCCAAGTACCCGAAGCGAAGCAACCTCCCTCAACGACGTGAGTAGGCCACTCGGCACTTCGAGATACCCGGTAGTTTGTGCACCCCACCATGGGTCTATCCTAGGAGCCAAAACAGTAAAAAGAAATTATACAATGACGGCTACAACCCCGACCCGGTTGTGCGGCCAAATAAATAATATTACATCAATTTACATATTACATGAATGAAAGAAAAAAGAAACTCTCATCTCAAATCCACCCCGGCTATTCATCCGCGACAATCCACCGAGTTCATATACACAAACCAATAAGTATTACAGATCACAGATATGTATAACCCCCACTAATCGATGTATAGCGATTAGCAGACGTTAAATACATATAAACATCACAGATATAACCCAATAGTCAAAGTATAGTGAAGTTCGATCAAAAATACGGATTTATAGCCACCCCAAATTCAAATTTCTATTCTGGAAAATCTGGGCAGAAATAAAATATCTTAAAAATCCCAAAACCTTATCAGAAGAACACTGCACCAAACTCGGTCCAGAACCGAGTCAACTCGGCCGCGGTTCCGCAGCAATAAGCATGTTATTGCCGCGGAAACGCGGCGCTTTGAACGGTTCACTGGATCGTTTTTGGTGAGTTTCTTAACAAAACCCTGAGCCGGTTTTTGAAGTATGATTTATTAGATTCTGAGCAGAAAAAAAATCAACAGAAACTTAGGGTTTTGAAATTTTAGTTTTGCGATTTTTACCAATCGAGCTTCTATACACTTTACTACCTAACTAGTTTATGTTTAGTTAGGCTCTGATACCACTGTAAGTCCACGTTGCCCACCCCGGTGCTTGCGGGGAGGCGGAAAACGGTATAAAATTCGGATTTTTATCGAACTAGGCAACATGAACTATTAAAATGAGGATCTTTTCTAAACAAAAACTAACTACAAAGCTAACTAGTTTTAGCTACATGGAAGAGAGGTTATATCTAGGGCTTTATGTCCTTCTCTCCTTGCTCCTTGGAGTGAACGGAAGTGATCTCCTTGTCGTCTTCTCTAGTCGAAGAAGGATCCACCCGAGAGCCTCAACCTTTGGCTTCAACTTCAAGCTAGAAGTAACTAAGATGCTAGAAGTGCTAATCCTAGAACCTTAGAAGAGAGTAGAGATTATATTAAAGTGGTTTATCTCAAGCTCAAGTGTTTCTCAACTCATGAGAGGGGAGAGCCAGAGGGAGAGGATGAGGAGGAGAGAGAATCAATATAATAGAATGAGGAGAATAATGAACCATTCTCACATATATGTGTGAATTATGTAAATAGATAATTAGCAAGATAATTGTCATGGTTTAATCAAGACTTGACCATTATCATTTCACATTAAATGCAAATTGCAAGGATCAAAGAGCATCTTTCATATGGAATGATGATGGTCCACATGTCAACCAAGGTCAACAAGTCAAATGTAGTCAAATGGTCAACAACCCTAACCATGCACAATTATATTAAACTAATATCAATTAATCATAATACACACATAAGCATTAGGGTTAACAAAATGACAATGGTCATTAACCCTAATCAAAGTCTTCTCCCTCTGTCTCAGTCAACTGTGCATACGCACCCGTATCCGTGATCCGAGGAACACGAATACAATGAGATAAAGCCAATCCCAAATCATATACTAGGATCCGGCTTAAACCAAAGCCCGCTAATATAAGCTGTCCGGACAGCAAACGTGCACAAGTGCACGGATGTGAACGAACCCTGTCGCAAAACCATGCGACCTCTACTCATTTTTCCTAAAGGCGAATAACTCTCTGTGTGGGACTCTAAAGACTCGACACTACGCTGGCAGTGGGTTTAACCACAGACCGCAAGCGGCACTAGCTGTACGTAACGGTCCCCAGGTAGATGCCGATAAGAAGACTGATGAGGTGAACCCATCTGAACTCCTACTGATCCTGAATGTGACAGTCTCCGTACAGTCCGGTCTGTTCGTCTGATACATCGCATGGCGGGCCTAGGGGGCGGTAAACGTCAGTCCCCTAATAGCGGTACAAGTCGTGTCGGAGTGTAGCCCAGAACACCCTGAGATAACACTGGAAACCTACCAGTATATCTCGCTTGCCCTGGCCAGGGACTACTTGTGTAATGGCTCTCCTGGACACAGCGCAATATCAACCCCCAATACCGGGAGAGACGAATCATGTCTAACCGTCACTGCCTCCAAGTACTTCGGGACTACACCCAACTACTACCTGTTTGCACGACTCCTTTGAGCCATGGTAGGGTAGTAATCAAAGTACGGTGGGAACACACTCGAGACGAAGTGACAGTGTCAAGTCAGCGGACTAAGCTGTACTCATGTCACCTGGGAACTGATAACTGACGATAGGTATAATACCAACCAACAGTTCCCGACGAGTCCTGTCCATTGTACTCGTAACCTAACGAGCACCCGCATACTATCTCAAGTACGACGTACTGACGGCTGTGGGATAGACCGTCTCCCACGCTGGGATGAGAAGCGCATACGCTAGTCTACTCCGGAGTATCGATGCCCTGTCTCGATAGTCCTACGACTAGGGACCTGTATAAGGATGTGCTTATGGATTACCCAGCCCCCACGAGTGTGAGCGCCATCACAACGCTGGTAATCAAGCAAAGATCCTAAGGGCTCCACTAATATGTATAGGTGATATAATAAAAGAAACACATGTACACATTAAAGCAGAGACAAACCAAGTAGCATACTACCATTTCGAGCAAGATTGTATATACAACTGTGAATATCCCAAGCTTCCATCAAGTAATATACATACTAGTATGATACAGTAATGGCCTCTAGGGCATATACACTAACACTTATATTGTGTTTTCATATGTTAATATTGAAATCATGCGGTCAGGACACCAGCACCATTACCGATGATGCGTATGTTCCACATACACTTACTTGCCGGCTCACACACATCATCATCGGTAATTGCTATGTCACGTACACTTTAGAGAATATTATTTCATTGACATAGCTTGTTAGCTGATAGTTTTGACATGACATTAGTGTACTTGCTTTATATGTCAGGTTAGATATTTTACTTATTACTTGCAAATTCATGCATATTATTATTCACTGTTATGCAGTATTATGGAGTTTTATGCCGATATTCACTATTTATTTATTGTCGATTCTTGGATTTCGGATTTTTATGAGATTCCTGGATTTGGGAGAAACCGCAAGAATATATATAAACTTCTCTCTCTCTCTCTCTCTTTTTAAAATGAAAAGTGCGGTTTTCTCATGATGTATGAGTCGTCCACCATAATGTTTTCTCGGTTATGAGATGGATTTCGAGACCCGATTCGAGGAGTTGGATGAACCGTCTACGGGTATATGGTGGACCCGGTAAGGTACCCCGGGGCAAGAAGATCAAGATGTAGACGATGAGCCCGGCAAGGGCAGACTGCCTACCAGTGATTTTACCTAGCGTGTCGGATATTCGGAGGATACCGTTCGTGGTCGTGTGATTGATATTAGGGGTCGATCAGGACTGACGGAGCCCTAGATAGTGAGATTTGAGACACTGAGATTTTGAGATATTGAGGTATTGAGATTTGTTGATACAGGGCAGTCCGGATAGCCGGAGCCTGAGATATTGAGATATTGGGATTTATGTTTTGTGTCGATACTAGACATTGTTTATGCTGATTTCATTGATGATACCTCATTTTAAATTACAGAAAATCTCACTAAAGCAAGAAAACAGTTTCTTCATTTACATGTATTCTGTTTTTCATTACATTACATTCGTACCTCATACATATGATACATTGCTACCTGAGGCACTGACACGAGCACATGGGATTACACTTGTGTATAGATGTTTACCCTTGCCACCTTTTCATGCTTCAGACTTATCATTTTGAGGTTTATATATATTGATCGTATTGACCTAGGATTGTGTCATACATACAATTTCTGCTCGTAGATGTTTTCTACTCACGAGTTGGTAACTCACCACCCTTGTGGCACAGTTTCTTGCAGGTTTTGCCGTACAGGTTTCGTTACGGCTTTGCTGGCACACTGCTCCCTTTTTGGGTGATTGCTTTGGTAGGTGGGTTCACTTGTATCGTGACTGCCATTTTACTTTATTACTTTCGGTTGTATCTAGTAAAACTCCATCAACCAGACATGTATATTTTATTAACTTAGCAGACCAGTGATGTGTATTCTTTCGACCTTAGAGTCGCGCGTTGTATTATTATGGATTTCATGTTGTTGTGAGTTTTCCTTTCAGTTTTGATCATCGCCCTTCGGCGTTGTATATTATATTGCTTGCGTGGTTATGGCCGTCGATTGACGAAGAGCTAGCTCCCGCTTGGGGATACATTTTATCATTGATGTATATATTTATCATGTTGTACCCCGTTCGGGGCCAGTATTTACAAAGGAAACTCTGCCGAAATTTTTTTGAAAAGACTTGTGATTTTAAAAATGCATATTTCGGCTTATGTTGCTAAACTACTTGATTTAAATTGGTTTTTCATTCACTCTACTGCTTTACTTGGTTTTGAATTCTGGGTTTCGGCTTACTTAGATTATGTACGCCTCGAGACGTTTCGTAATTTAAGTGCCGGTCATGTTCCCTACTTTCGGGTCATGACAGCAAATGATGATTCGCTACTTGCAATATTCCAGTGATAGTGATGCTGATGCCTAAGTAGATATCAGATTTCAAATTTCCAACTCAAAAAAAATAGGAAATGTGTTCAGACCATAATATTACATTTTTCATTCCCCTATTCTTATTCTTTTTATGAATAAACAGGTACTCTTGACGCACGTTTGTTGCATGTTACAGGATACAGGGCTTGGATGCGAATACAGTGAAAAAGACACAAAAACAACAGAAAAAGGGACTTTTGACCAACAATTAGACGGATACTAGTCAAGCCCAGTTTACATAGGTGCAAGGAAACGCATGTCAAGGTGAAACGGTTAAAAGACCAATACAAGTCTTCACTGAAGATCTGGAGAAGAGTAAGAAGCCAACAGAGAAAATACATATGAAAATAGGAAGCCCAAGAAAATACAACCCAAGTGCAGAAAATTGGTGACCCAAGCCCACCAAAGGGCCGCGGATCCGCGGCCCAAGCCAACATTTGCTACGGATCCGCGGCCATCTAGTGCGCGTGTCGGTGAAAATTCTCGTGTCGGTGCGTCGGTGCAGGGGTTTGGATTTTCCGTGGGCAAATCTGTAATTTCACAAGTGCGAGAGTCTGTAACCCTAGTTTTCATGTTTTCCTATAAATTGTATTCCCAGATCTGTAAAATGTTATGCCTCTTTTCAATCAATAAAAATTCAGAATTTCTGGGAGTTAAATTCAGATCTGGTCTATATTGCTTGGAGGGAGCCATCACCCTTAGTAAGTAATTTCATTCATGTTCCTTTAATTAAAATGTTTTCTCATCCCCTAATGAGCGAGTAATCTCCTCGCTTGTTAGGGTTAGCCTTAGGGAAAGGGTTGAGAGATGAGATTTCTCACCCCTTTCAATGCCACCTTCACCTAATGAATTAGAACTCCATGCATACGCGCACAACCGCTCCCTGCGGCATCCTACCCCTCGAGGTAACGATGAACCGTAGTATAAAGGGCCGGTTGCGTGCGTTTTCCGTAGGGGTTAGGGTAATTATCAACAAAGGAAGGATACAAATCTAGAGGAAGAAATATCTTCCCAAAAGATTTGGATCCACTTTATTAATAATTACCTTAACATCTAATAGATCTAAAAAAGAAGGCATTGAAAGCGGTGAGGAAAAACGTTAATCTTCAAAACTTCCCCTAAGCCTAATCCTAGCAAGACTCTTAATTAGATTAATTAGATCCAGTTTTTATAGATTTTTATAAACCAACCAAAACGACATTTTGAATCAACTCGTTAAAACACATAAAAGAAATTTACCCGTCTCTGTGGATCGACCCGTACTCATCGGCTAGCTGCGAAGCGACGCCGTTCCTGATTGCGGTAAACTTATATATTTTTGACACAAATCAAATGGCGCCGTTGCCGGGGACGGCGTAATTTTTCTTTTTGTGAATTTTCGGGTTGATATAAATTTTTAAATATTATAAAAATCTGAAAATATAAAAAATTATAAAAATTATCAATTTTGATCTGTTTGAAGGGTGTATTTTTTTTTTTGAATCTTGCAGGAACAGCAAAGAAGCGCGGATCTGGAAATTTACAGAGGGCCAATCAAAAAAGATATAAATCAGAACAGAAAGGAAAATTGATCACAGAACAGCACAAAATTTTTCAGAGCCTGATTCCTTCATCCTGCCGCGTTTCCGCCGCATAAGGGAGCCCCACGCCGCGTTTCCGCGCTCCTCTTGCCATGTCAGCGCATCATTTTTGCACGGTTTGCTCTCTTTTCTTCCCCTCTGCAACCTCCATATCTCTACTGTAAAAATTTTCTGCAGGTTTCTTTGCGCTAAAAAAAATCTTCTACCCCCTTCTAAATAACAGATTTGCTGCAGGTTTCTTTGCGCCGCGCTAAAATTGAATGCAAGTGAATTTTTGTTTTGCATAATTTAATTGGACTTAAGGGGCTAATTGACCAATCTCAGATTGGGTGGGGATTTCATCACCCTTCCCAGGACCCCAGAAAATACCTAAAGCATTTTGCATCGACCGCAATTAATTAAAAAAGATTAGACTCAGACCTAAGGACATCGAGCTCAATAGGAAAAGGACTAGTATAGGCATCGGCCGTTTATCCTAACCGACTTTGCGGTGTCTAGGCTAGTGGTTATTAATTAGGCCCACTGTAGTGGTGGTTCCTTCCCACTTACCTGGCCGTATTTGTCCGTGAAGAGGCGGTTTGAGGTCCTATTTCTAGCCCTAGTTAGGAGCTGTCTAGCAGACCTAGGCAACCCTAGATCTAGGCCTGATTGTGCATGTGTGGTTGATACATTTGTGTCACGAGTCCCATTTCAAAAACCTTTTTGCAAAACTCTCACGCAAATTAAAAATATATATATATAATAAAGAAAAATCTTTTCAAAACTTGCTACTTGCCGCTAAGAAAACTTGCAACTCACTTCCACTCACTTCCCTCCATTGACGTTATCTTACCCCCACATTCTGTTTTTCTATTTTTTCTGACTACACTATCCCTTTTAGTGTATGTCATTTTGGACTAGGGATACTAACACCCGATTAGTCCGTGTTTCGTCGGTACCGACCAACGAACCCTTCGTCGACATTCCGTCCATTTCCTTACCTCCACCTTCAAATTCTTTCACCGAAGGTATGTCGGGATTCAACCCCAACGATACCTTACCGACGGGAATGATTCCACCTCCTCCAGGTGCGAATAACCCGAATCTTCCGCCTGTTGTAGCGCCCGCACGAGTCGCGCTCCAGGATCTCTTCTACCCCGTCCGCACTTCTTTACCTACATGTCTTTCACCCCTACCGGCAAATGGGGACAACTTTGAAATAAAACCACACTTCATCAATATGCTGCCTAAGTTTCATGGTTTGGAATCCGAAGATGCGTATATTTTTATTAATAAATTCCAAAATGTGTGCGCTATGATGAAGACAACCCAATTAAGTGATGACGCAATAAGGCTAAGGGTCATTCCTTTTACCTTATGTGACCTAGCCGAGAAGTGGCTATACAGCACCGCATCACATTCCATTAGAAATTGGGATGAGTTTGTGAGGGCGTTTCTGAAAAAGTTCTATCCTCATCACAAAACTGCTAGAATCCGTAACGAGATTATATAATTTTCACAGCTTCCTTCCGAACCATTTTGGAAGTGCTTCGAGAGATTTAAAGACCTACTTGTTCAATGCCCTCATCATGGGATAGAGAGTTGGCAACTTTGCCAAACATTATATGAGGGATTGAACGCAGCAACGAAGCAGTTGCTAGAAACAATATGTCAAGGTCATTTTCTCTCCAAGTCTAGCGACGAAGCTTGGCAGTTTCTTGAGGATCTTAGTGAGCAAACAATTCAGTGGGAGAGTACCAAGACCACATCATCTTCTAGTGGTCAATCTAGGGCAGGCATACAGCAAGTAGATATGTCGATTGCTATGAAGGCCGAGATGGCCTCACTTATGAAAAATCTAGAAGCCATTGAGACAAAAATCTCATCGTCTTCTCCTGCCCCTACTCTACCCACAAGAACTGTTTGTGCTTGTTGTTCTAATCCATCGCATTTAACCGAAGAGTGTCCTTATAATGCACCTATTCAAGGACAAGATCAAGTCAATGCAGCATTTCAGCAACGACAAAGAAACGATCCGTACTCTTCGACATACAATCAGGGGTGGAGGAGTCACCCAAATCAACAAGTCCACGGAAATAATAATTTTCAAAGACCTCCTCCACAACAACAAGCACCTCCACAAACTCAAAACCAGCAACCTTTCCAACAACAACCTTATACAAATCAAACGAACAATTTTGGTCAACCAAATGATGATAAGGTTATCTCGCTAGAAAAAAGTCTAGATGCATTTCTCAAGCAATCTACTGAATCCGCAGCAAGATTTGAAAATTATGTTCAGTCTTTGATGAATAACAATGCCTCACACGATCAAAGTATCAAATCTATTGAGGCACAAATTGCACAATTAACTGCTGCGTTAAGCGAGAGAGAAAAGGGAAAGCTTCCATCTCAACCATTGCCAAATCCCGGTCACACACAAAACGCATATCACAATCACAATGTAAATGCGGTGACCACGTTGAGATCCGGAAGAGAGTTGCAAAATAATGTGGGAACTAATGATGACATCCCCGCCGGTGGTTCTTCTTCTTCCTCTTCTTCTTCTTCTTCTCCATCGTCACCTTCCCCTTCTTCATTTTCTTCACTTTCTTCTTCACCTTTTTCTTTAGAGCCTATTCTCCACCCTTCACACGGCTCTACTCCTTCTAGCTCGAACGGACCCATTTCTCATAACACGAACACATCTACACTGGGATCTGTTCCTACTCCACATTCTACTCCACAGACTTTTGACTCAACGAATTTTCAAAATGCTCCATTCCCAAACAGGTTGAGTCCTAATAAACCAAATGCACAAGTGGAGAAGATTGTGGAGATATTTAAGCAGGTTAGCATAAATATACCTCTCTTGGATGCAATCCAACAAGTCCCTTCATACGCAAAAATCTTAAAGGGCTTATGCACCTCGAAGAGAAAGGCATCTCAAGTACCCAAGAAAGTGCTAGTGGCTAGTGCAGTGAGCAATGCTATTAACCACCATCAAACCTTACCCCAAAAACGAAAGGACCCCGGCTGTCCTACTATTTCAATCACAATTGGGGATAAGAAAATTAATCAAGCACTTTTAGATCTTGGGTCTAGTGTTAACCTGATTCCCTACTCCGTGTACGAACAATTAGGGGTTGGAGAGTTGAAACCCACTCGTTGCACTCTCCAAATGGCTGATCGATCAATCACCCATCCAAGGGGTCAGCTAGAGGATGTGTTGATCAAAGTCGGGGAGTTCATATTCCCCGTTGATTTTATCGTTATGGATACACAACCTGTTGCTAACCCAAGAAACCAAATTCCGGTGATTCTTGGTCGACCATTTTTGGCCACTTCCAATGCTGTAATAAATTGTCGCAATGGCTCCATGACTCTATCCTTTGGAAAGATGTCTAGTGAGTTCAATATTTACAAGATGGGAAGTCTTCCCTCCGTGCATAAAACTAGTACACGAGAAGTTTGCTCTATTCACGAAATCACGCAGGAGGACTGCGAGCTTGAAAGATTCTTGTTTAATGAAAACAGTTTTGACGCCACTAGTGCGTCCCTCCTTGAGCCTATCACCGTTGACACAACCGATGTTGATTATGAATGTTTTACTTTTTCGGATAATGATGACTCACAGCCCGAATATGAGGCTTTTGAATTTTTGGATGAGTCAGTCGAGCCATCCGAATCGGTTGTTTGCAGTGATTTCGAACCTGTGTTGGAGTCCTTTGAGTTCGAGGTAGATTCCGCAATGATTCTCTCGCCTCTGAAACTCGAACTCACGCCCTTGCCGTCTCACCTTAGATATGCTTACATAGGTGAGAATGAGACCTTTCCCATTATCATATCAGCCTCTCTAGCCTTCGAGCAAGAGAACGCCCTCTTAATGGTCTTACAAGGTAGGCGGTAAGTTTTCAGTTGGACTATGGCGGACATCGAGGAAATCAGTTCCCTTATAATTGAATATCATACACAATTGATGGACGATGCCAAGTCACTAGAGGACCCACAGGAACATCTTGGGGGTATTGTGGTGAGTCAACCTCCTCCTTAATACCCCCATTTCTTTTAATAAGCTACGAGAATGCCAACACTCCACTGATTGCTGATCATTTACATTCTCGTTTCGATGCATCACCATCACCTGTATATTTACCTCCACACCTCCCATACCACTACTTCTATCTTCCCCAATTCTTTGTGGATCGTTACAACGTATTCTTCTACCAACCCATACTCTTTACTGATAAATTTTTCAACTGGTTGGTGTTGACTTTTGGTCGATGCAAAGTTTGGCAGTGATGTCTAACATAGTTTAAATGAAGTTTGGGGGAGGGCCTTTCTGTATATATATTTGTTTTCCTTAACAATAAAAAATTATAAATAAATAAACAGGGAAGTGCCGGTATTTTGACCCTCTTGGTTTAGCATGACAGTGAAGACACTGTCAAGTTCAAGTTTGGGGGTATGCTCGGTACGTTTTCTTCCTTCGCATTCATTTGTACATATTTTTGTATTTGCATATTTATTTGAAAACCCATAAAAATTTTAAAAATTATAAAAATTAATGTATTCAATTTGGGCTAATTGACTAGAGTTTAACAAATAGGTTAACTGCCTAGGAACAACTAGATCTTAGACTTAGTGAATTAAAAACCCTAAAGATAACCTTCCTTAAACTTTAACGGTAGAAAATATATGCCTTTGTAGTTTATTTAGAAATAGGCAAATTTTGGGTTCACTTCTTGGGCTAAGTCAAAACAAGGGAAGAGTATTGATGTTCTTATTAGAGTATAAGTTTGAAAAATAGTTCCTAGCTTAAGTCTAGATTCTGAAAATGTATACCCTACAACTTGCACAATCACGCACCTTAAAACTTGGAATAGTAGAAGAGACCTTGAAATGCTCTTGTCTAAAGTCCTTAGTACAATGAAAATAAAAGAAAAAAAAGTGAATAAAGAAAAAAAAATGAACACTGGTTTTTGTGATTACTTAAGGCTGTAAAAATAGAAAATATTTAGCGAGGGTGCTTCATCACCTAATGCCTTAGACCAACTGGTTTGGGAGTCACTGCTAAAGCCTTGGGTGTTGCAAAGACTAGGAAGTACGCTTTAAAGTGTAAACGCATTTTGTAATCGGTCGTTGGTACCTCAAGAAGTATTAACGGTCGCATGAAGGATGTGTAAGCAAAAATTCAATTAAATATTCACCTACTAATAGGTGCTTTGGACAATGGACGAGAGTACGATTGCTTGATTTGAATTTCCAAGTGTAGGGATGATATTTACACACACGTGGGGATATGTGATTGGAGTTTAGATGAGAGAAAGGAATGAAGAATAAAACTTGTATCTTTAATAGAGTTGATAGAAATTCCTAAGTGGAGATGGAACCCTAGAAGGAAAACTTAGGAAATGCCGAAAGCTAAATAGATCTGCAAGATATATATAATCTTAAGTTAAATAATGAGGAAGTGTGAAGAATATGGGTGGATAATTTGCGAGTCAAAAGATAATAGAATTCCTTGTTAGAAGACCTAATTGGAGAACAAAAGTCAATGGGCCGAGTTGATAGGATTTTGTGGGTGTAATCCGCTGAAAACCCTCAGGAGACAACACTCCTCCTACTAGGGACACCTAGAGGTTTAACGGCTTGTTGCACGTGCTCAGTGCAATCGCGTTTCCCTGCGAAAGTGCGGTTAGGATTTTAGTGAATAAATAATAAGTTTGCTCGAGGACGAGCAAAAGGTAAGTTTGGGGGTATTTGTTCAGACCATAATATTACATTTTTCATTCCCCTATTCTTATTCTTTTTATGAATAAACAGGTACTCTTGACGCACGTTTGTTGCATGTTACAGGATACAGGGCTTGGATGCGAATACAGTGAAAAAGACACAAAAACAACAGAAAAAGGGACTTTTGACCAACAATTAGACGGATCCTAGTCAAGCCCAGTTCACATAGGTGCAAGGCAACGCATGTCAAGGTGAAACGGTTAAAAGACCAATACAAGTCTTCACTGAAGATCTGGAGAAGAGTAAGAAGCCAACAGAGAAAATACAACCCAAGTGCAGAAAATTGGTGACCCAAGCCCACCAAAGGGCCGTGGATCCGCGGCCCAAGCCAACATTTGCCGCGGATCCGCGACCATCTAGTGCGCGTGTCGGTGAAAAATTCTCGTGTCGGTGCGTCGGTGCAGGGGTTTGGATTTTCCGTGGGCAAATCTGTAATTTCACAAGTGCGAGAGTCTGTAACCCTAGTTTTCATGTTTTCCTATAAATTGTATTCCCAGATCTGTAAAATGTTATGCCTCTTTTCAATCAATAAAAATTCAGAATTTCTGGGAGTTAAATTCAGATCTGGTCTATATTGCTTGGAGGGAGCCGTCACCCTTAGTAAGTAATTTCATTCTTGTTCCTTTAATTAAAATGTTTTCTCATCCCCTAATGAGCGAGTAATCTCCTCGCTTGTTAGGGTTAGCCTTAGGGAAAGGGTTGAGAGATGAGATCTCTCACCCCTTTCAATGCCACCTTCACCTAATGAATTAGAACTCCATGCATATGCGCACAACCGCTCTCTGCGGCATCCTACCCCTCGAGGTAACGATGAACCGTAGTATAAAGGGCCGGTTGCGTGCGTTTTCCGTGGGGGTTAGGGTAATTATCAACAAAGGAAGGATACAAATCTAGAGGAAAAAACATCTTCCCAAAAGATTTGGATCCACTTTATTAATAATTACCGTAACATCTAATAGATCTAAAAAAGAAGGCATTGAAAGCGGTGAGGAAAAACGTTAATCTTCAAAACTTCCCCTAAGCCTAACCCTAGCAAGACTCTTAATTAGATTAATTAGATCCAGTTTTTATAGATTTTTATAAACCAACCAAAACGACATTTTGAATCAACTCGTTAAAACACATAAAAGAAATTTACCCGTCTCTGTGGATCGACCCGTACTCACCGGCTAGCTGCGAAGCGACGCCGTTCCTGATTGCGGTAAACTTATATATTTTTGACACAAATCAAAATGATAAGGCAACTCGCAAGAAAAAGCAACGAGTAAAAATAAGAACAGAAATAGCCGAAATGATTGGGAAATCGTGACTATCGCGACATAAAAATCTGAAAAGATAGTGCATTGCGGAAAGAAAGAAAAATCAAAATGAAACTTTTCTGCCCTGCAAGTATGTCCATATTGACTCTTGTATACGATCCATGGGCACAAATAAAGGAAAAAGGGACCATATTTTCCCACCACTCTTCGTCAAAAGGAGAACCAAGTCTTGACGGTACATATACAGCCTAAAGACCATTCCTGTGTTCCCCCTTCATTCCAGCAGGGTACGGACACAACAATCAAATGAAAGTGAAGTGATGGCAAAATCCTAGTTTCAGGTCTTGATGGCGACATCTACAGCCTAAAGATCATCCCGACGTTCCTTCTCAGTGCATACGCGATGTCAACAAAGGCTCCAAAGAGCCGAATCAAAAGGAGTGATGGCAAAATCCCAACTCCATCTTGACGTGCTTCTCATGCCAGCAGGATGCAGACGCAACGTCAACAAAAGACCCAAGGGTCAAAGTAAAAATAGAGCCATGGAAAAATCCTAGATCCAAGTCTTGACGGTACATATACAACCTAAAGACTATCCTTGTGTTCCCTCTCATTCCAGCAGGGGCAGACACAACAATCAAATAAAAGTGAAATGACGGCAAAATCCTAGTTTCAAATCTTAATGGCAACATCTATAGCCTAAATATCATCTCGCCGTTGCTTCTCATTCCAGCAGGATGCAGACGCAACGTCATCATAAAAAAAAGGGACCCAAGGGTCAAAGCAAAAATTGGAGTAATGACATATTCCTAGCTCCGGACTTCAATTGCAATACATACAGCATAGAGGTCCTACAGATATCTACCCTACTTCAGCAAAGAATCGGCGCAACATCATCAAAGAAAAAAAGAAGTGACGGCATACTCCTAGCTTTGGGTCTTGACGGCAGTACATACAAAGCCTAAAGACCATTGGAGATCATCCCACCCCAAAAGGGCGCGGTTATAACTCATCGGAGCTCCAAATTGAGTCTAATCTCAAGTAAAAAGCGTCATGGCAAATACCTAACGCTTGTTCTTCCAACGGTAATATGACCTAAAAAGATTACTTGAAAATGTCTTGTTCAGCTTTGGAAGGGATCGGAGACACGACAGTTGCGGGGCTACTCGAACAGCGGCTTAAAGACTGCATATCGAGGAATATATCAGCCAACGCGATGGTACCATAGACTAAAACCCTAGTACCACAAACCTAATGGACCTCTGTCATAAAAGAATGGGGGTTATCTGCATACAACGTTAGGACAGGTTTGTCTGTAAACCCAAAGGAGGTAAACTAAAAATACTCCGAAATGAGTACATAAACTAGAGACTCCGAAATGAGTGAATAAACTACAAACTACAAACTCCGAAACGAGTAAATAAACTAGAGACTCCGAAACGAGTGAATAAACTATAAACTCCGAAATGCGTGCATAAACTACTTCACGCCAAATCAAGACATAATCCAACCCGAAACCAGCCATATAATAGGTAAACCTCCGTGAGCAAGGTAATAGGGGGGAGCATTTGCTCATATCAGTCCAGTGTTCACCTATATCTAGATACATATTTGAATGAGAAATAGCGTTGAAAGTATACTCATTTATGTGTGCGTGTGTGCGCGCCACATATGTGTGCATCATTGACATTCGTACGCAGCAGAAACTCCTAAGGATAAAGTGCAAAGTACATGTGCAGAGGCAAAAGAATTAAGCCATGGTTCAAATAAAATGCAACAAGTGTTTGTAACATGTCATGTTGCATGTCACTAAACGTAAACACGATTAATGCATGATTAGTAATATTAATCAAGTTTAGTAATAAACTCGTATACAATTAATTGTATATAATTTTATAAAATGTCCAAATCAACTTAACACCTTCAAAATCAATAATTATATTAATTTTCCAGATTATTTTTCAAACTATCGGTATATAATTATACCCTTTTATTTAAAACTAATTCTCATACTTAATAATATTTATGAATTTATTATTTAATAATTTAAATTCCCAAAATAATATTTTATTTTTCTGAAATGTTACAATCTTCCCCTCTTAAATAAATTCGGTCCCCGCATTTAAATTTAAGCCCCTAAATACGAAAACATTTCAGTCAAAAAAAATCAAATCAACGGGGCTCCGAGTGTCATTAATACATAAAACATATCCTAGCGCAATACACGCGCATGAAAGCGAGGGAAAAACTCAAAATCAAAACTCCGTCAAGTATCACCCAATCATCGGAGCTGTGATGAAAATACAAATGTCGAAATCTAATACAAAAATCAAACATGATATAATCAAAACTATAACATGTATATAGTACGTATCGTTGTGAAATTGTCAAACATCCGAATAGAAACGCATGCAAAACCCCTTTTATTCAAATCACCGTGCAATGCACAAATCACGACACAAGTAGCGGATGTTCCTTTATAAGGAAATAGCTATATATATATCCTTTATTTAGCATACACGTTCCGCCTTTTGAAAATAACCTTGGGAAGGATTTTCTGGTAATTTCTCATGTCACTCACGGACACATAGAAAAATAGTGAGACTATAGCTCATTTTTGAAAATCCCTTCCGTAAATATCGATGCATGAAAAAATACTCAGGTACTGTTCTCAGACTAGACCTTCTCGATTACCAAACCAAATAGTAAATATCATAAAAAATACCGCTTCAAAGGAAATCAATCCCAAAAATGTATACAAGAATGCCACGTGCGTCTGGTACGCACGGAAATCGAAATCAAAAACGGGTGCCATACATGTGCACATAAACAAATCTAAGTGCGACGGGTGTGCACGAAAACATATGTCGAGTGCAACAGATGTGCATGACAACAATATCCGGTGTATCTGATATGCACGAAGAATCTCGATTTAGTGCATCTGGTGTGCACAAAATCGCATATATTGCGCCATGTGCGTGCAAAAATCCCGATCAAGTACACAAGGTGAACGAAAACGGATATCGAGTATAAAAATCAAAATCAACGGTATACGACATACACCAAATCAAATCAAGTATACCGTGGTATATAAACTCATAAAAATGTGCATGTATGCGCACAAAACCGTATCAAATACTAAAAGTGGGTGTAAACTACACCGAAAGTATAAGTCAAAGTCATGTGCATACCATATGCATGAGATCAAATCAAATGTATCAGAGTGTACGGAATCAAATCAAATATCTCAGAATTTGTAAGAATCAAAATCAAGTGCAATAGGTATGCACAAAATAAAAATCAGTACAACTGATACATGAGAATACCAATCAAGTGAAACTGTGGTGCACATAAGAAACATCAATCATAAAACGAATCGTCAAAATACCGAAATACAGAACAACGGAAACGTGATATCCGAATCACCAAGTCGCAAATCATAAATACTGCCGTCGATGTGCCCCTCCTTCAAAGTCGAAAGGTGTCGGTGCATCCAAGGCTGGCAGAGCAAGATATCTACTTACCTCCTGTTTACGGTCTGGCGTCTTCTGCTTTTAGGTCCTTGTTTCTCTCCACGGATTACCAGTTACATGACTTCTTAGCTCAACAGCCCGATACGAAGTAACGACGGAAACATTTCCACTCTGGCGCATTCTCTGAAGATCCCCTGACCAATTATCATGTCACTCGTAACGTATCTCGTCAATAATGGCAAACTCTGGCCCACTGAGTGTGCGCGATACTTATGATCCTGGTCCAAGTCTTCTTGTGTAGTATTCCAGAAAGATTCCGTCGGGGTCTCTCCCAAATCTCGTCTCTGCCAAACTACCCAGAAGTTATCACTCTTTACTCAATCCATTTCTTGTTCCGGGACAGCTGCATTCTCTTCATGACTTTTCTCTGGAATTATGGCTGCATTCAACGCCTCTGCATAGGCATCCAGTCTCTGATATCAATGGAGTGGAACGTCTTCTCGTTAATATCTCGTACGAACTTCTTACTCCTCTTTTCTTCAATGTGGACCAATTCGGAATCATCTCTTCGTAACTGTGTGGACTGCGCTCCAAACGGCTGCACTCATATCTAGAGTCTCCTTTCCGAAGTTACGAACTCAGCATCTCAAATATCCTGTAGTAGGCATCTGGCCAATTACATTCTCGGGAAATCACTCAAATCATCGGAGCGATGCGCTTATGCTCGTCCTGTCTCGATCGACTCACCACATGCCTGTGTGAGGTCCTCTTCTAGCTGAAGTTAGTCAATCTGATGATCTCGCATCGGGGTATCCAAATGAACAATATGTCATAGTCATTCATTCAGGGGTGACTAGCGATCTTCTATCATATACTCATGTATAAACTCATGTTACGTTTGCTTCATAAGTCTGGAGGAGATATCCATCCAACTCAGCAACAGCTGGCTCGCTCATCTGCACGGTAGAACTTCCATCATCTGGAGTAGATTCGAACGTTCGCGTCAACGAGAAATCCCTAGTAAAACGACGTATCAATGCATTCGTGTCTCACCGGGATACATCCTGGTCAGTCCTCGTCCATGACGAGCTCATGCTAACCGTATATCTAGCCACAGCTCTCTCTCTGTTCATGAAACCATGGTAACGGAAACCACAATCCGATATCGATGAGGATAGATCATAAGAACGAATAGAAATACAATGCATAAGAAATGTACATCCTAAGGCTTCTTAAGCAGAGTAGTGTATCGTAAGTATGCCGCGGAATATACACACGGTACGTCACTCTACTTAAGTCACCTACTCCATCAACCAAGGTCAACCTACGCGACGAAAGTTCGGGTCTAATACCCCCTCGGCCAAGTCTAAGTTTCGTAAGGTCAAGCCTAGGTTCCGAATATATATATATATATATATATATATACGCCCTAGACTCCGCATAGTCAAACCTAGACTCGAACCAAGGTTAAACCTAACGCTCTGATACCAACTTTGTCACGACCCAGAAAAGACACGTGACTGACACTTGAATCATGTTAAGTTTATAGGACCCCACCTAATTCAAGTAAGCCAAAAGCCCAGATATCTAAACCTTTTAGGGAAAATAGTGGAGGTGAAGTTTTGAATATAATGGTATAATGAAAACAAGTTTCTTTCTTTTAAAGATAAGTAATAGTATACGAAAACCAATGTTTTGTAGCTATCTTGAAAACATGTTTCGTCATTGAAAATTTCGGCAGCACCTCCTTTGTATATTTTAGCCTGAAAACAAATACAATTAATAATTGTAAAAGACATCCCCAAATGGGAGCCAGCTCTTTGCCAATTGGCAAAAACAACCACGCAAGTAATATAAATATACAACGCCGAAGGGCGAGTATCAAAACTTAGAAAGAAGTAAGGAAAACATGCATCATCAAGAAAATCAGAAACCAATAATAAATACATAAGCGCGACTCTAAGGTCGAAAGAATATACAAACTGTGGTAATCTAAATCTACGAATATATATAGTCTGGCCGATAGAGCTTTTAACTAGATACAACGGAAATAATATAAAAGTACGATGGTGGTCACGATACAAGTGATCCTATCTACCAAAGCAATCACCCGGAAGAAGGTGGTATGCCAGCGAAGCCGCTACGGAACCTGTACGGCTAAACCTGTAAGAAACTGTGGCACAACGGGGATGAGTTACCAACTCGTGAGTAGAAAACATCACCGAGTAGAAACCGAATGTATGACTATCTCCTAGGTCATACATTACAAAACAATAATAATAGTAACACGTCAACTTCGAGTAACAATACAGGTAATGATATAGACATATATGTAAAGTCAGGTACTCGTGCCCGTGTCATAAAGTGATAACAGACACAGGAAAATATATGCATGAATGTAAATGCATCAATGAATGTGTGCCCATCAACGACACACTAAATTAAGATAAAGCCTGAGTGCCCAGCATCGACACTCGAAAACATCATGAAAATCGTATCCATCTATAATATAATATCCTCACATATCTCGGGCGCCGTATCCTCAGAACGGCCCTCAAATCCATCTCATGACTCCGGTCGGTATCCTCCGGATAACCGTCGGGTCCAACATAATCACCGGTCGGTAGTGCTCCTCTGCCGGGCTCAACGTCTCTCAATACGATTCTCTTGTCCCGGAATACCGCACCGGGTCCACCATATACCCGCAGACGGCATCTCTCTCCTCGAATCCTGTATGTGTACATACGTGGCTCAAGAACCAAGAAAACTCATGATGGACTCCACACATCATATCACGAGAAAACCGCAATTTCTATTTTGAAATAATAATAGGTTTATAAAATTTCTTTGCGGTTTTCCCCAAATCCCGAAATCTCATGAAAATCGAAATCTAAAATCATGAGCTAAAATGGACAATGAATATCGGCATAGAGTCCAACTGCAGTTTAAAATCAGAATGTAGGTAAACAATGCATGTGGCATCTAAATACAAAATATAATGTTATAATTAGCATATGATATCAGAAATGCTACTTAGCTACAACAATCAGTGTATACAAGGTAATAACGGCGCCTACAGTGTGCGTGATATGGCAATTACCGATGATGATGCGTGTGAGTCAGCAAGCAAGTGTACGTGGAACATACGCATCATCGGTAATGGTGCAGGTGTCCTAGCAGACGAGATTATAATAGAAAGTAAACAGCACAAGCAACAATAAGGTATATACAACTATATACGGGCCATACCGTTTATCATGTTTAAATAGCACGAATCGTTGTTTTTAGAAAAGTAGGGGCTACGGTGCTTTGAGAAAAGAGATGTCTTTTGAAAATCCGCAGTGTCCCTCGTTTTATTCTTTGAAAAAGCCTACAATTCGTCGGTTTTGAAAATAGGTATGACTCGAGCCTAAGTTAACTTATATCTAAGCAACTAAAGACTAAACTAAGAACCTAGTTGAAGATGATAAGAAATCTATAATACTCTGAGTTGATATATCTAAAAGTTGGCGATCCGGCCTCATATCGTCACGTACGGTAATAATACCTACAACATTCTCGAATCAAGAGTGCGGATCAATCATCATATACGTCTCGTACGGTAAAATCCATCGTACGACATCCCCAAAATCGAGGGTATGGGTCACATATCATATATAAATTATCATTAGTACGGCATCAATCATCGTACTATATCAATATCATAAATCAATGGTACGAATCTAAGGTCTCGTACAATCTATTATTTCATCAAATCACATGTGATCGCATGTTTGAATATATATCGTCCAACGATCCTTTGTTTTGTTATATTATATCATATCATATACGGTGTCCTCGACCTAATCAGATATCATATACTCACGGCATCATGCCCGATCATATCGACTCAAATCCATATAACATATACTATCCTCATCTCACGTGTATATGTACACACACACACACATATACACACAAACATATATACCAAGTGTATGTGTGTGCGCGACTAAGTAAACCGAGGACTCACGAATAAGGAACTAAACTAAGAGTAAACTGTCCTACAAGTACGCCGAATCTAATCTATAGTCTCCTAGTAACCCTATTTACCAGGTATCCAAGTCTCACATAAACATAATATATATATATATATATATATATATATATATATATATCCTACGGTTGCGTAGAGTGCTATACGCCATCCACCCGACTTCCCCCATAGATATACATCTACTCACCTGCCAAGTCCTCGCTTAGTCGAAGTCGACGTGTTTCTTCGTCTCGGAATTCCACGCGAAGGTACCTACAAATCAACACATATATCGCAGCGTTATTAAAACCAAGTCCAAAAACCGATACGGCACACGAAGTGCTCATAGGTTAGAACCTATAGCTTACGCATGCAAGAACAACCAAATAACCCTTGTCGTTGACGTACAAATGTCCAACGACCAAATCTCATCAAAAATTCATAAATCCAAGTTTCAAATATTGGAAAACATCGTTAAACCCAATTCAAAAGCTCACAGATTTTTGTACAGATAAATAGGGACAAAATTAACAATACAGTAGCTAGGTTATGAAGAGTATGACCTACAGGCAAAACCTCAACACCAGAAGCCAAAATTTGGCCGACCAAACTGCTATTGTAACCGTCCCCGCCGCCCCAACCTTGGAATTTGGGTTCGTTCTTCTGTAGTAGTCTTCTAGTGGTCTAACTAGGTCAATATGGTTGCTTGTTTTTCTTATAAACATCCCAGGTTACTCCAGATTCCATTTTGAGCATAAAAAAATCACAGAAAACCGACACAGGGAAATTCTAAGTTCGTGTATTCGGTTCTATTCTCTGGTCTAGACCAGTAAACACCACTAAGGTCATGTAAAACACTCACTACGCCTCATTTACACTTTCACAATTCAAAATATCATTAACCCTCTCTTGGAATATTCAAACTACACTAATATTCACTAGTTTAATTCTAAACTACACTAGGTCATTAAGAAAACTAAAAACTTAACTAAGGGTGTAGGACTATATCTCATTTGGCAACTCAAGAAATTTCTTGAGTTGCCCAAAACCTTCAAAATCCAAATTGAGGCCTCTATAGGGTTTGTAGTAAGGTTGTGCACCATTTTTGTGAAGGCTTGAGTGGTTTTTTGTATGGATTTGGATGGCTTTGAGGGTGGTAGAGTGTGGAGGAAGAGGAGGAGGAGAAGGAGAAGAAGAAAAGGAAATGAAGATGAGAGAACAACATATGTGCCATGGTCAATGAAGACCCCTCTCCCCCCCTCTCTCTCACCCCAAGCCCATACCTATATGTCTCCAAAATATCTCCTAATTTCATTTTCTTTTTCTTTTCTATTAAAACCCAAAACCATATAAAGCAACAAGTGTTTGTAACATGTCATGGTGCATGTCACAAAACGTAAACACAATTAATGCATGATTTGTAATATTAATCAAGTTTAGTAATAAACTCGTATACAATTAATTGTATATGATTTTATAAAATGTTCAAATCAACTTAACACCTTCAAAATCAATAATTATATTAATTTTCCAGATTATTTTCCAAACTATCGGTATATAATTATACCCTTTCATTTAAAACTGATTCTCATACTTAATAATATTTATGAATTTATTATTTAATAATTTAAATTCCCTAAATAATATTTTATTTTTCTGAAATGTTACAATTGATTACAAATCTTCTTATATGAAGATGACGGATAAAAACATGATTAAAAGTTAAGTGCTAGATATATATAAATTAGGCCAAATACATATTGTTTTATACAAATATATAGATTACATAACTTCTCACGCGGGACATGAAAAAACCTAGTATTTTTAAATAAAGAATTTTACTAAATGGTCCTTAAAACTCAGCTAATTACTAAAAAGTCTCCCAATACTTGATAATTAATATTTTCTCCACCAAAACTTTAAATCATTTCTAAGAGGTCTCCCGACTTGACAAAAATATTCTCTTTCTTTCACTCTGTTAGGCTCCGTTAGGTCTCTAACAGTGGGATGTCGGGCTAGGGTTTTAAAATCCCCAAATCCCTCTTTTACATCTAAAATCCCTAAGTTTGACCCCGAATCAAAAATAGGGATACATATTTGCTCTAGCAAAATTCAATTCGCTATGGAAACAGTATATGCTTACTCAATCTTTTCTTCCTATGACTAATGTAGTACGATTGTGGTTAGATTTGCAAGCTTAAGATAAGTGGAAAACCTAAATTGAAGGGAGAGAAGTCGAGTGTAGTTGAAGAGAAAGCCTTGAAATAAAAATAATATCAGTTCTTGAATGAAATCTATGGTAATTGGGGAAGTATTAAGAAATTCCTGACGGCCACATCATCTTTAGGATGGAAATCTTGGAGGAGAGTAAATGGTAGCAATTTAAAGGTTTTCGGGAGTAAATAGTAATTATTAAGTATAATTAGCCAAGTTGTGAGGGGCCATTTATTTAACGCTTATTTCTTGAAAACATCATCGTGGTTTGGTCTAACTTTTAAAAACCTACTTAAGCTTTCTCCGTTACCTAATAATCCCTGTACTTTAATTTTGTTACCTCATAACCCCCTATACTTTTATTCTGTAAGTTTTGTGGAAAAACACAATGTAAAATGAATCACGTTAACGCCCGTGAACCTATTTTTCTTTTTCCCCTTCCAATATTTCCCTTTATACCCCATTAAAGTTGTTGCCTACCTTTTCCCAAATTAAAACTTTACATATAAGTAAGATACATGAGCAAACATGACGGTTTAAGGTTGCAAAAGGGAATGAATCTAATTTTCAGTAAATCAGATAAAACCCTAGTTCGAATTTGGAGAATTCAATTACCGTTTACACCCTCGACTCCACCACATCCACTACCTGTTGGGAACTTTGAGGAATTGGGATTGGTGTCGCTGCTTGAATTGAAAGTGGGTGTGTTGAAGTTAAAATTTTAACTCTTAAAATATGGAAAATACTCATATAAGTATTTTTACAAAAATACACTCCAGCAATCAAATTTTTTATTAAACCATGATGGAGAACAAGCCAAAGGCTTGTTCATCACTGGTAGGCCCCCCTGCCTAGGAAGGCCTCTCTTAATACAACTCAAAATTGAGTTGATTTAGGACATCCCTTATCAGGATGCCTCCTCCTAAGCTCGGGAGGCCTATAATTGGGGTAAATAGCGTCGGGACCCCTTCGCCAAAATAGGTTTGACCTATTTTTCAGAAGATAGGGGTATTTCCATCTCCACTTCCCCTGATATTGAGCGAGTAGTTACCACTACTTCCCACTCATAAAGGGGTACAAATACTCCCTGTGAGTAACTGATCAAAAGGTCGAATCATTCATGCTCGAAACCCCCGAATTTTGATAAAAGTTCTGAGAAAAAGAAAAAAAGAAGAAGAAGAAAGAAGAAGGTAAGATTCATGGAACGGGATACACCCATTCCTTCACTCCTCTCTCTCTCTCACCCCCTATATCTCTCTCTATCTCTTTCTGGTAAAAAGAGGAAAGATCATGGAAACTTATATAAGTTTCCAGCCCAAGTGAGGAGCTTGGAAGTCATGGCCATGGTTTCCTTTCGGATGAAGAAGACTTAGAACACAAATGTGTTCTTGACCCTAATGGATGGATAGAACCAAGAATATCGGCCACCCTATGTTCTGCATATTAGAAATATGCCATCCTATTTCCCACATACATAAACATGAAGAGATAAACTCTTTCTTGAAAAAACATAGGTCAAAATCCTAAGTTCTTCCATATAAACATATACGAATAGAATATTCTATTCATTCTAAGACATAAAATCATGTCTTTGAAAACCTGTATGAATAGGAAGACCTATTCATGAGACATGAAAATCATGTCTCGTAATCTATGAATAGGAAAACCCCATTCATTTTTAGGCATAAACATGTCTGTGTATGATATATGTCTATACGACAGATATATATGAATGTAATACTCCATTCATGTCTTGAGACATGAAAATCATGTCTTCAGGTTCTTCATGAATAGGAAAACCCTATTCTCAACCCACTTGCGATAAATGAAATTTCTGTTCACTTATCAGGCATATAAACCATGTTTGTCTTAGTGAATACGGTGCCAATAACACTATTCATCACATGAACATGGCCCCAAAGCCATGTTCTTATCATTTGAACAGAAAATCCATGTGTTCATATTGCACAAATTACTGAGAATGATACCATACATTCTTAGTATGTACAAGAGACATAAATAAATGAGTTTCATCAAAAGAAACTCTAAAGAGTTTCTAACTTGTCTTGAAGCATGCTTCGGGAGGCCCCAAAATGGTCGCCTGGCTACTTCGGGACCCCTCTCGGTCCCTCCGAAGGCCCTAAACAGGCCTCCCTGAAACAGAAACACATGTTTCTCTATCAAATATGTGGACCCCACTTAGGATGTCTCACCCACATTTCAAATGAAACGGTGTGGATCCCATCTAGGGTGTCCCACCTACACTCTAAATGAAGTGTTGACCTACACTCTAAATGAAGTATTACCTTTCGCTTCAAATAAAGTGATATTTACATTTCAAACGAAATGTCTGAGGTCCCATCTAGGGTGTCCTACCTACACTTTAAAGGAAGCGATGTGGCCCCCACATAGGACAGTGCTCATCAATTTTATCAAGTTGACACTAAAATATCCCAAAGTATTTCCATTCAACTCTCAAATGAGAGTTTTATGTATTTTTACATTCTTTTTGCAAATATCAATGTATTTACATTCAAATTGTATATAAACCCGAACAAAATGAATAAAATATATATTCTTTTGTTTGACATATGCTTGGTATTTACGTTACTATATATGAACCCTCATACTATAATTATGCGATTTGAAATGAGCTAGCATGGTATCTCGTCCATATGCGTCCTGTGACAATAGGGTATAATTAATGGTACGAGCTTGTGCTGTCGGAAGTCTCAAACCCACGATCTTCTGGTCAACTCTTAAAACACTGAAAATAACTTGTTTTGTTTAAACCCATTTTTGTTTCAAGGTTCAAACGCTGGAGATCCCAAAAAGAGTAAACAAGATGCCTTAGCATTTTGAAATTGGGGCAAGTAAACATGATTTTTTTTTCCATTTTGGAGATGGGACAAATGTCTTTTGGCCGAATTTAACAACATGAGCCCGAGAGATAACGGAATTAGAGTCCATGGGTATTAGGTGATAGAGAAAGTTCAAGTAATCACAGTTACAATAAATAAGCATTTATTTAAAGTATCCTTTTAAATTAAGGAAAAGGAAAAGTTTTTATTTGTGTTTTAATTATTTTTTTCCCATTGCAAAACCCTTGCAATGGCGACTATGCAGAGGAAGAGGTGGAGGCGGAGGAGGAGGAGGGATCTGAAGCTCAAGAAATCTCTGGAAGAAGAAGAACAACAACAGCAGCAAGAAGAAGAAGAACAAGAAGTTGGCCCTGATCCTGATCTCATCAGCGAACTCCCCATCGACGCTCTCACGTCGATCATCTCTCATCTCTCGCTCCTAGACGCTGCGAGAACGAGCGTCCTCTCCTCTCAATGGCGGCATCTCTGGTCCCTCTCCCCCCTCGACATCGACGGAGCCGCCCTCCATCGACGAAGCCACACGACGAGATTTCCCTTTGACCACGACGTTGGTGGCTACGGCGGCGGCGACATCAATTGGTGCATTAAAGCAATCGACGCGATCCTTTCCCGCCATCACGGCCCCATCCGCAGCTTCTGCTTCTTGTCCGAACGCGTCGGCGCCGGCGTTCTCGATAGCTGGATAGAAACCCTAGGTCGGAAAGGGGCACAAAGTATCACCATCCCTTACTACAAGCTGCGGCCTTCTTTCTCTGCCACCGCCTTCCAGTCTCTTCGCTCGCTGGAGTTGATAGACTGCGATCTTCGAGAAGGGCCTCTTCAGATGCCTCCCAACATAAGAGAGCTGAAGCTTGAGAGATGCCATGTTACGGAGGAGAGCTTTCCCCGTATCTTGTCTAGTTGCCGTGTCCTTGATGCATTGGAGATTGAGCGATGTTCCAAGCTTGAGATTATGCGCATCAACTCGCCCACGCTTAGGAAACTGACGTTTGACAGGAAATTCACGTTCGACGAGGATCCCCGTGTTGAAGATTTGTTGATTGAAGATGCCCCAAATCTCGAGCTCTTGATGCTTGGCAAACTCTTCACAAGATTGATATCTTTGAAAGTTATCAACGTGCCGAAGCTAAGGCGAATAGGCGTTTTAAATGCAAATTTTAAGATGCTTCAGTTTGGACAAACACGCTTCGAGGTACTCATCTTGTTGTTTATATATGACGATCAATAATGTGCGCTGGTTTTTTACCTTAGGGGAATTCCACCTTTTCTAAGATAATTCTTTCTTTAATTGCATGCCACAAAAACCCCCCCATAATGTTTGGTGTTAGATTATGGTTTATATTGATCCAACCTAAATTCCAGTGGTATACAATTTAACAATTGCTCTATTAAGAATGTGTATTTTTATTTTCTCGTATCTCAATAGATAAAATCAATTACCTTTTCTGTCTTTATCAAACTATTGGCTTCCTTGATCTTCATGGATTATGTTCTATGTGTTCATGAGATTTTCTAAACTTTTGTTTGTTTTCATGAAAATAATTGGTTTGGACTTGTTAAAACTCATTTATTGTAACATCTGTCATATGTCGTAGTTCTGACATGTTAATGTTATGAGAATGTATTTATTGAGTATAATAGTATAGCATAATTGGTACATATGTATTCTACTGTATATGCTTTACACTTATTCGTCCTTCCTTAAGGATAAGCCTTACTTTTATTATCCTTATTCTTAAGGATAAGCCTTCTCCTTGTGTTTGTGTATAAAGGTTTATTGTATTGTAACCTTTGAAGATCAACTAATAATATTTCATAATCTTTTTCCTAAATCTATGGTTCTTAACATTGTACCGGAGATAAAGTTTTGAAACCTTCACTGTAGCCGTCGTTGATCCCCCATCGGCCTCATAGGCTTCTTCTACGACTTCTCCACCGTTGTCGAGCTCCACCTTCTCGCCGTCGGCTTCCATCACCACCGTCATCATCTTCACTGATCTTCTTCCTCTCGAGATCCCCAATGCCTTGCCCCTCGTCATCGACTCATCCTATGATCCCCGCAGCCATCGCCTCCGTTGAGCTCCCATCTGCCTTCGAATCCTTATCGTCGCCTTTGACTCCATTATGCCTTTCTTTCTTGCCCGCCATCATCTTGCCGTCATCACCAACCTTGAGACCTCCAAGCCGCCACCTTTGCTCCCCTTGAAGGTCAGCCAAGGCTTCGACCTCCATTGCCCTCACCTCGAGCTTTGCATCATCCTCCAGATCCGAGCTTCGACTCATCCTCCAACCCGAACTTCCTGCCCCAGAGCCTTCTAGCTTCCTTAGTCCCTCGAGCCTTCGAGCTCCCTTGACCCTTGGCACTCGAACCCTCCTCATTTGAGCCTTCTTTCTGCGCCTCCTACTGAGTCTGAGGGATTACTTGTTGTTCGATTAAATTCCCCAAAGAGCTCCTCCGACGTCGAGCTCCTCCATTAGCCTCACCTTTGAGTTTTGTCTCGACCATCAGTTATGCTTTTGAGTTTTGTTTCGACCATCGGCTTCACCTTCGAGTTTCTTCTCGACTATCGACTTTGCCTTCAAGTTTGTCTCAGCTTTGTACCCTTCCCTCGACCTTCAAGCTCCCTTGAGCCTTTGGGCTTTCATGATATCCTTCGAGGCAGCACACTCGAGCTCTCGAGCCTTTGTGCTCCCGAGGCCTCAACCCTCTTGCGCCTCTCACTAAACCTCACCCACAAACCGTTCGACAAAATTCCCCATTAATCTCCCTCGGCCCTCGACCCCTGAGCTTTCTCGTTGACCCGAGCCATCGAGCTCCCTCGGTCATCCTTCGTGCTTCGGCCATCCTTCGAGTCGGCTCTCATCATGCCTTGACCATCGTTTTGGCTCTTATCGTGCCTCGACTATCCTTCGCTCTTCAGACCACCTTTGCGTTAGCCTTCATCAGTCATCGACCTTCCTCATGCAGGTCCCTCCTTGTGTCGGCCCTCATCGTGCATAAGCCTTCCAACGTCGGCCATATTTCTGCGCGTCGGCCTTCTTCTGTGCTTTAGCCTTTCTCACGCTGGACCTCCTCGCGTTGGCCTTCCTTCGTTCTTCGGCCTTTTTCACGCTGGACCTTGTTACGGCCTTCCTCCGTGCTTCAACTTTCTTCATGCAGGACCTTCCTGCGTCGGCCTTCCTTCATGCATTGGCTCTTCTCACGGAGGACCTCGTGTCGGCCTTCCTATGCGCTATACTTGTTCCTGTACCAGCGCATTTACCTACACCGAGTATCAATTTCGAGCCGCTTAAGCACGAGCATGAGCCTTCTCCAGATCCAAGCCCACCGCTTCATCTAGCAACTTTCCGACCGCCGCTTCCTCCGACATTATCGCCGACTTTGGATTTGTTTCCATGCTCGTTGCTCGAGCTCGAGCACGTATTTCTACGTTGGTTTCTTATAGCGTACTATATATCCAAACTCACAGTGGTTTCATCCACCATGAGTTTTGTCACGCCCCGATTCCCAGAGTACGCTAATATAGGCACGTGACATCGCCCACCATGCTACATGTGGATAGGAAATATCCTTCCACAGTCACATTACGGCTGTAGAGATATCAAGAACAATAATAAACTATCTAATATATGTCCATAGCCAGAATAGAATGAGTCAAAATAAAATAATGCGGAAGCAAAAGATCCAATACAAGAATAAACTGGAATGTACGTCCCATAATGCGGGCTCATATCAGGAATGAAAATACCGAAAGTACAAATGGAACTAACTACTAATAAGTCCTCACTGCTCAGCCTGCTGACTGAAGTACTCTGCTCAGCCTGCAGCAAAGGTAAAGAATCTGGGCCATGCAAAATCCAGACGTCAGAGCGTCATAATATCAAGCAATACTATAAATAGGGGTAGCAATATATACATGTATGAGTATAAATAGTAAAAGATGTATAACAGTGAAAAAAGTGAGGACAGTGAGGGTAATGTGTAATGAGTAATCTAAACAAGTCTATTGGGTTAACTACTCTCAAGTCTTTGAAATCAATTTGATGAATCATCGATGTAACTCAATAGTATCCCGTGCGTGCCCGGGACCACGGTCTAAGACTCTCGGGCTGAATCCGAGACGTGTCGCAAGGCAGTGAAAGGGTAGTATGTAATGACGAGTGATGTTAGCAGCATCACCCCGGGGCTGGTCTAGCCCGTAAGACTGATCAGTAAAGGTATCGAACTGTCGAGTTACAAGTCAGGTTTCATCATTGATTTCCCCATACCCCAAGTTATATGTGTCAAGTCAGGTATTAATAAATCTGAAGCTAATGCCAACACAGGATCAAGCAGGTACATGTTTGTTTGGATAGACAACAGGAAATGTCTGTAGGGACAACATACCAAGGCTGTTGGCATTAGTAACAAGATCAGGTAACAGGTAAAGCCATGGTACATCAGATCAAGTCAGGCAGTGTGTATAAATCCAATCATGTCAAGAAGTGTACAGTATCAAGTCGTGTCAAGTAGGGGTGTATCAGGTCATGTCAGGTAATATACATGTATCAAGTCATGTGTAATATGAACTATTATTCATGTTATAAGCTACAAAAATTGCAGTAATTCATATGCTCAGAATTTAGTGAAACGATACAAATACGGTAACAAGTACACTCTGTTGGCAGTTCAGCAAAATTTGTTTCAGTACAATCGGATTTCTGGTATTCAAGTTACAGCCATTTCAATTTAAGTGCTCGCTGCAGGAAATTCAGTTTCTGAACCGAACGTCCGTTTCGCGGCAAAATTTTCACCCAGTTGGGATCAGAATTTGGCGACGCTACAGTTCAACTAATTGTAGATTTTACTGTTATCTTTCCAACGCACCAAACGTACCATTAATAGCAGTTATGTATTAAAAGTTATGTTATGTACAAGGTGCTGGTGTAAGAGAGATCACTGTAGAAACTGCAGAACACCACGGTATTCTAAAATACAAATTTAATATCAAATGATGGTGAAATGACACGGGACAAGATTCAGGGGTTAGCTAACTAAATTCTCTATGCGACCATATAGGGTTCCGCGCAATTTCAGTTTAAGGAAGGGGTGTACAGGTGTTCCTAAGGCCGGGTATTCAAAACGAACGCTGCCCGGACTGCAGTTCAGAGTTGCGAATCGCCTCATTATTCATTGTTATAACTTATCAAAATGTAAAGATGAACTATGGCGTACTGTAGGTTTATCAGTTGGCTTCGATACGAGCCCTGGCACTCTGAGATCCGATAAGTAGGTAATTTATTATGATTTTAACCGTTCAGCTTGTCCGAGAAAATCAGATTTCACAAGGGTTATTGGGTTGTCGTTTTAGGGAAGGTAACCAACTTTATTTTACAGCCAAATTTATGTACGATGTTCACTAACCACGCAGGGTTTCATTGATCATGAGTTCCGCCATTCTAAAATAGATTTTCGCTTAAGGTCTAGCGTCAAACATTTAATTAATTAGAGCAATATAAATTTATATGTAAATGTGTATCAATATATAGCATATTAGCATGTAAAGCAAGTGAGGTGTTCACTTGCCTCGAACGATCGGCTTCGAAAACAGCACGACGGAAACATGATCAGATATTGATCTCGGCTGGGTTGATGGATGCGGCCGCTTGAGGTTGGGGTCGTCGGGGTTGCTCGGGGTTGGGAGAGAGGAGGGACATAGAGGGGATAAAGAGAGAAAAAGAGAGGACGTGAGCAGGGGGAAGTTAGGAGGGGTTATATATATAAGGTTTATAAAGAAAGAGAGAGATTCGGTGGAGGGATTTGAGTGAGAAAGAAAGAAAGAGAGAAAGAGGGCGAGAGTGATTGGCGGGGTTTGGTGGAAGAAGAAAAACGAGAGAGAGAACGTAGAAAGAGAGAGGGAGAGAGAAAAGTAATTTTTTTAATAATATATAATATAATATAATATATATATTATAATAATAATATAATATAATATAATATTATAATAATATATATAATATAATATAATATATATAAAACGTAAGTGAACCGTAACAGTAAAATTAGTTTAGAAATATAATAATATATAAACTTGGGTTTAGGCTAAAACAAAAGTACTCCGAAAAATTCCCGTGTTGTGTCTAAATATCTAGTTTTAAAATATAAAGAATATACGGATAAGTTAAAACCATAATGCGATGCCCGGTTGATAAAAAAAGTATACCCCCAAGAACGGATGCACGTAAAATGCACATAGCGATCCAGACGAGTCCGTTTCAATAAACGGAACGCGAACACGATGTACAAATGAAACCATAGGGTCAGGGGAATGATACATGTCATGCTAGGTATTTTTAAATTATTTTATTCGACTTTAAATATTATATATAAAAATACAGATGCCAGATATAATACCAGTATGCAGTATATAAAAATGTGAAAGTGCACGGATCCACGTAGCAAGCCGGGATGAATCATAAACAGGAATCAAGACGGGTTTCTAGCATGCGGGTCGGGTCGGATGCAAATACAGATACCCATTACACTATTCACACCCATAACAACCATAAATCAAGAAGTAGCCATAAATAAAGAAATACTCAAAATAGAATTGGTATGAATGAATTAGGGTGTTACATTATACCCAACTACAAAAAAAATTTCGTCCTCGAAATTCCAAAAACAAGAAAGGATGGACCAACACCACACTACGAGAACAGATGTGGAAACTTCTGCCGGATTTCATTTTCTCGTTCCCAAGTTGATTCTCCATGTGAGCGATTACCCCAAGAAACAAGTACAAGAGGGATAACTTTGTTCTTAAGAACTTTTTCCCTATGATCCACAATCGACATCGGTTGCTCCTCAAAAGTCAAATCTTCTCGTACAGTCAGCTCCAAATGATCCAACACATGTGTTTCATCTCGAACGTATTTACGGAGTTGAGATACATGAAACACGTCATGAACATTCGCCAAGGATTGCGGTAACGCCAACCGATACGCCATTTCTCCAACACGCTCCAGAATCTCAAAGGGTCCAACGAATCGAGGACTAAGCTTTACTCGACATCCGAAACGAATCACCCCTCTAATCGGTGATATCTTCAGGAATACTAAATCACCAACTGTGAACTCTAGAGGTCTTCTCGATGTATCAGCCCAACTCTTTTGTCGGTCTTGTGCTGCTTTCATATGATTCCGGATAATGTTAACCTTTTCAACTGTTTGCACGATCAAATCCGGTCTCAGCAATCTTCGTTCACCAACATCGTCCCAACAAACAGGTGAACGACACTTGCGACCATATAAAGCTTCGAATGGAGCCATCTGAATAGTCGCCTGGAAACCGTTATTGTAAGAAAACTCCACTAAATGTAGATGATCCTCCCATGAACCCTTGAAGTCTAACATGCAAGCTCTCAACATGTCTTCAAGAGTTTGGATCGTTCTCTCCGACTGGCCATCTGTTTGAGAATGATAAGCCGTGCTAAACTTCAATCGAGTCCCCAAACTTTCCTGTAAGCTCCTCCAAAAATGTGAAGAAACGGGTGCCACGGTCGGACACGATGCTCATTGGTACACCATGCAATCTCACAATCTCCTGCATGTACCGTTCTGCCAAAGTTTCTGTTGATTGACCAACTCGAAAAGGGATGAAATGAGCTGCCTTGATCAATCGATCGATAATCATCCAGACTGCATTGTTACCTTTCGGACTTCGCGGTAGAGCTGTCACGAAATCCATGGTTATATGTTCCCACTTCCACTGAGGAATCGGAAGTGGTTGCAATAAACCAGCAACCCTTTGATGTTCAGCCTTAACTTGCTGACACACTAAGCACTTTGCCACAAAGCGGGCAATCTCTCATTTCATGCCTTCCCATCAGAAATACTGTCGTATATCTCGGTACATTTTCGTGCCTCCTGGATGTACGGAATATGCTGAACTGTGCGTCTCCTTCATAAGTTCTTCACGAATATCCCCTTTTGGCACACACAAACGGCTACCATATCGCAACGAACCATCTTCATGGATCAGTAAGTCTGTTCGAAGTCTAGCTTCAACCTGTTCTCGAAACTTTTGCAATGTAGGGTCCTGTAACTGTGCTGCTTTAATATTCTCGATCAACGACGACTGTACTTGCAGCTGCATCAACTGTCCCGAAGAATGCGGTATCACAATCTTCAAATCAAACCTTCGAAAGTCTTCAATGAGTTCCTTCTGTGCAGTCAACATCTGAATTGCTGGCAACCGACTAAGCGCATCCGGCACGACATTAACCTTCCCCGGGTGGTACTTAAGATCCAGATCGTAGTCAGCCATCAGCTCCAACCATCCACGTTGCCTCATATTAAGCTCCTTCTGCGTGAACACATACTTCAAGCTTTTGTGGATCGGCGGATCATACTATCAACACCTGTCCGTCGAAGATTCGCACGAAAGATGATGTTCAAAGGCCACCGCAGAAGCAGCTGACCCAGAGACCCAATCAAGCTCGAGCATTTACCCTGACGGCTGAGGAAACCAAGGCTTCAGGAGAAGTTGTTTCAGGTATTCTACTTGTTCATGGTTTTCCCACATTAGCGTTATTCGATTCTGGTGCATCCCATTGTTTTATATCGTCTAAGTTTATTGCTACACACTCGATTACTTGCACGACCCTGTCTAGTTACTGGGACATACACACTGGGAATGAGAAGATCATATCTAGTAGAGAATGTAAGGATTGTGCAGTTGTTGTTTGCGGACGGGAGCTGTTTGCAGATTTCTTGGTGATTGATACAGGCAGCTATGAAGTCGTCTTGGGAATGGATTTTCTCGGCACTTTCCACGCTCACATTGATTGTAGGGCAAAGAAAGTAATTTTCCAGATTTCCGGACATCCAGAGTTTTTCTTTGCTGGAGGAAGCAGTTCTGTCGGGCCAGTCGAGTTTAGGGCTAGGCCGACAGCTAATGTTCTTTCGTCGATGGAAGCTGGTATAGATGAAGCGCCAGCTTTTGTTCGAGATTTCATGGACGTATTTGAAGACATATCAGGTTTACCACCGAAGCGAGACGTGGAATTCGCGATTGATCTTGTTCCTGGTGCAGTGCCAGTTTCTAAAGCGTACTACCCAATGGCACCAGTTTTGATCTTGGCGGAGCTGTGTTGATGACCGTAGCTCTGTGGCTTGCCGATACATCCGAGAACTGTGAGGTTTTTCCAAGCTTGTATTGGCCCTCTGCCCAATCTTTGAAAACACAGCAGTCTTCAATGGTATAACTCACCACCTTATGGTATGGGAAGTATACGGGATTGCCAGTCATATTCATTTCATGTGGCTTCTTCGGAATAGGCAATTGCATACCGTTGTTCAAGGCTTCCTCGAATATATTGCGGACCTCATCCCTCCTGAAGGAGTACACCTTCTTTCTCTCCATTACAGTAGGTGCCCTACTGATGTTGGTCCTTGAGGCCGATCAGTCTTTAGTTCGCCCTTTTCAGATAATGGCACGTCTGGGAGGATTAGGTTCCCGAAAGGCTTCGGTCTCCATTTTTATGAAATCGTCGGTCGTAGCTTGACCGTTTGCTAACACGCTTTTAGACAGTTCTATCTCTCCTGTCTTGTATTGCCTTTCGACCCAATCTTTGAAGAAGAAGCAGTCCTCAATGGTATGACTTATCACTCTGTGATAGGGACAATATTTTGGGTTGTCGGTCATATTCGCTTCTTACGGTCTCTTTGATTCTGGCAGTTGTAGACCGTTTCTTAGGGCGTCCTTGAATATCTTGTGGACTTTGTCCCTTTTGAAGGAATAGACCTTATCTAGTTTCTCTTTCAGAGGCGATTCCCCTTCAGTGTATGTATCGGAAGGACTGGGGACTGATCGCGGCCGTTTTTTGCGAAGGCGCTCAGCTCTTAGGTTGAAGGGGTATCAGTTGGCTGCCTCCGGGTATCAATCCCTGGCTCATGAACCAAAATTTGATTCTGCTGTAATTGCAATCGGGCGACTTGGGTCGCGAGATCTGCCGCGACGTTTGCTAATTCGCCGACCTTAGACTATACCTTGGCTAACTTCTCATCCCTGTCCTGAAGCTGCCTCTGAAGCCATCGGAATAATGCTTGTTCTGTAGTTCCGGTTATGACAACCGGGTCATCCTTATTGCCTGAGCTCAATTCCGCAGGAACCCCAAGCTCTTTTGGCTTATCGGCCTGAGCGAGCTCTTCGTCATTTAGACCGAGTTGACGTTGGGTAGCGTCCATCGTATCATCACCCTGGCTGTGAAGTATAGGAGGGTTCGTTTCTTCATGTCCGACCATGTAGACAGTGTGGACCACATATCCAGCCGTCTCTTTATCTTTGGCGGGGTAACCGCGTTCTTGGAGCCTCATGAAGCTCAGCTTAGCATGAGCCCTAGCCCTTTTGTTGGCTCTGTATCTGAGCCTTTTTTGCCTTAGCTTTTCGATCTTGAGGGCTTGGCGGGCATCCGTTATCCTGTAAGCCATCGTGAGTCGATTGGCGGGGAGCTTAGAGAAGACACCCGATTGAGAAATTGTTGGGGACACCGCTGGAGCTTTGCTCGAGAAACTTTGTTGCTTTGTTGGTGTTGATGGCCTTGCCCCCAGCTGGGGCAATGGAGAGTCGTTCGGAAACGGACTTGCGCTTGGGCTGAGGTGCCCTCCCGACCATGACATTCGGCCTTTTCTCTTTTGAGACCGGTTTGTCTGTTACCGGAGCTTGAGGAGCTGGGACGACGTTAGCTGACACGAACATAATAGAGCCAAATGGTGGCGGCGGCTCCTCCCATTGTCACCTGAGACTGGCCGGAAGGACTGTCCTGGAGTCCATCTTCATCGTGTAGGAGTGGGAGTTTTGTCGAGAGCTGAGATTGTCCTTGGAGACATTTTGTTGCGTTCGAAGATTGCAGTCGAAAGTCGTTAACCTGCAAATAGAAGCATGATTTCAGTACAGGCAAGCGATATGTATATTGATTGAGTTCGCATGAACGTTTAACCCGAAATATGGGAGGAGAGATCGGTCCCACTGAGCATGCCAGAATCTGTAGGGTGTTTTTCGTCATCCCATTGAGAAGGGAATACGCGCGCGCTTGTCAGGCACATTACATATTTCCCCTGTCTAGGGTATGCTAGGATTTATTGATTGTGGGGATCTGAATCTCCGGCAGCCGCGGACTAAGCTGCTGTTAATTATCCGTCGTCTTCGGAGCGAGGGAACCTCCGATTAACGGGTTAAACTGGTCATGCGAACTCAATATGCAGTATTGTGTTTTGAAGGGATTTTGGATATACCGGGGGCTCGCAGAGTTTTTACGGGGGTCCCGCTACCCGGGTAGCAGGCTGGGGGTCAAGGGGGCTAGCAGTCCTCTTGCGGGGTGCGGGGCAGCGTCCCGTTAGAAATTTTTTCTAACGGGGGAGGTATTTCTAGTGTGGAGTGTGTAAAATGGGGGAAAAATGGCGTCCAAAGGACGCGTGAGCGCCAGTGCAAGGCGCGTGAGCGCTCGAACGCTAGCGCCTCACGTGCCCGGCGCGCGGGCGCTCGAGCGCAAGCGCTCGGGGCGCCAGCGCCTCACGTGCCCGGCACGGGGACGCTTGGGCGCCAGCGCCTCACGTGCCCAGCACGTGGGAGCTCGGGCGCTAGCGCTTTGGACGCTCGGGCCCTAGCGTTTTGGACGCTCGCGCCTCACGTGCCTGACACGTGGGCGCTAGCGCTCTGGGCGCTCGGGTGTTAGCGCTTTGGGCGCTAGCGAAAGGAGGGAATTTACCCCAGAAACAGAAGTTAAACTCCAAAACGAGGAGGAGTTAAACTCCAAAAGATTTAGATTTGGAGTCAAACTCCTAAGGATCTGGATTAGGAGTTAAACACCTTTGAGTTCTTCTCTCTTGAGTCTTGGATCTTCTCTTGACTGGGATTTTGTCCAAAGTTGGATTTTTGGAGATGAGTCTCCTTGTTCCTCCTCTTGATCGGCTGGATCTTGGAGAAAAGGGGGTGAGATTTAAAAGTCTCCTCCTTTTTGAGATCTAATGGGAGATCTGACCCCTTTTGTGGGTTTTGTGGTGAAAAACTATTTAGTTTTTGAAAAGGAGAGTAAAACTCTTGATTTAATTCAAAGGAAATGAGAAAGTTTGGAACCTTGAGGAAGGAGAAGGAGGCACAAACCCTTTTAGAGAAATGAAAAGTGTATGCTTTATTCATCATCATGTTGCCTTATATAGGCTTACATATTTACACATAGCCCCTTGGGTTTTACAAAATAATATTTTGCCCATCCCATAGCTCATGTGCTATTTCTTTTTGCACATAAGCCATGGAGTTTACAAAAATTTGGCTTTATGCCCATTCATGCATAAAAAAAATTGCATTAAAATTATTTATTACATGATTTTATGTTGGCATAGGGAGGCTGGCCGCGAGTTCGACTTGGGCATGGGCCTGCTTGACCTGGCTTGGGCCCACCTGGCTTGGGGTTGACCTTGACTTTGACTTGGTCAACCGGGGTGCAAATTTTGTCCCCAACAAGGCCAGTTATTGTAGTATGTCATACCCAACATCCCAAAAAGTCTCTCAAATTGTGTATGGGGAAGGGTCTTCGTGAGTGGATCTGCTGTGTATTCCTTCGTGTCAACTCTCCCGACCTCGATATTCCGGCGATCTACCATCTTCCGGATCAGGTGATACCGCCTCAGAATATATCTGGATCGCTGATGGGACCGGAGTTTCTTGGCCAAAGCCACAGCTCCATTGTTATCACAATACAAGGGTATTGGATCCTCAATGGATGGAACCACACCAAGTTTAGCAATGAATTTCTTCATCCAGACAGGCTCTTTGGCAGCATCGTTGGCATCGATGTATTCAGCTTCCATCGTCGAGTCTGCCACGGTATCTTGCTTGGAGCTCTTCCAACATACCGCCCCTCCATTGATGGTAAAAACAAAACCCGAGACTGACTTACTGCCGCCCTTATCACTCTGGAAGCTTGAATCGGTAAAGGACTCCACCTGGAGTTCTCCGTTACCATACACTAAGAACATTTTTTTTAGTCCTTCTCAAGTACTTAAGAACGTTCTTCACAGTTGTCCAGTGCATCTTCTGAGGATCTGATTGATACCCACTTACCACTCTAAGTGTGTAAGCTACATCCGGTCTGGTGCATAACTTCGCGTACATGATAGACCCAACTGCAGAAGCATAGGGTATCACTTGCATGCGAGCCCTTTCCAAATCAGTTTTGGAAGATATCTCTTTGGAGAGAGTGATTCTTGAGCAAGCGGGTAAATTACGACGCTTAGAATCTTCCATACTAAACCTTTTTAGTATTGTGTCAATGTATCTGGATTGGGACAATCACAACATTCTCTTAGATCTATCTCAATAGATCTTTATCCCCAGCATGTAGGAGGCATCACCCAGATCTTTCATGGATAACTTTTGTGATAAGAAGAGATTGACCATGTGTAGCATATGAACATCATTTCCTATCAAGAGTATGTCATCCACATACAATACGAGGAAAACAACCTTACTCTCTACAACTTTTTTGTATATACAAGGTTCATCTACGTTTTTGATGAAGTCAAACTCTTTGACCGCTATATCAAAACAGATGTTCTAACTCTGCGATGCCTGTTTTAATCCATAAATTGATTTAAGCAGCTTGCACACCTTTCCACTGCTCCCATTGTCTACGAAGTCTTCTGGCTGTGTCATGTACACGCTCTCTTCTAAATCACCATTTAGAAAAGCGGTCTTGACGTCCATCTGCCAGATTTCGTAGTCATGATATGCAGCAATGACAAGTAGGATCTTGATGGACTTAAGCATAGCCATTGGAGAAAATGTTTCATCATAGTCGACACCTGGTCGTTGACGAAAACCTTTTGCAACAAGTCTAGCTTTGAAGGTCTCAACCTTTCCATCTACACCAAGTTTCTTTTTAAAGATCCATTTGCTCTCGATGGGTTTCATCCTTTCAGGAGGAACTTCCAAAGTCCATACTTTGTTGGTGTACATGGATTCCATCTCAGATCGAATAGCATCCAGCCATTTCACAGAATCTCCATTTGTGATAGCTTGCTTGAAACTAGTTGGGTCATCATCTTCCATGATGCAATCCCCACTCCCACTGTCTATGAGAAAACTGTAGTATCTCTTAGGTGGACGAGGAACCCTACTAGATCTGCGGAGTGGCTGAGATTCGTCGGGGACTATTGAATCCTCCGGTTCTACCAAATCATTAGTTGTAGTTTGTGTAGCTGGAATTTCTTCCAGTTCTACCTTATCACCACTAATTTCTTTTATAAAAAATTCCTTTTCTAAAAAGGTGGCATGTTGAGCAACAAACACCTTTTGTTTCTCACTGTGGTAGAATAGATATCCATGTGAATTCTTTGGATATCCCACAAACTTGCAAAGAACTGATCGTGTCTTGAGTTTGTCCGGATTCTGTATTTTTAACATAGGCCGAACAACCCTATATCTTAACTCGTTTAAGATATGGTTTTTTTCCACTCCATATCTCATATGGTGTTTTATGCACTGATTTTGATGGAACTTGATTCAATAGGTATGCAGCCGTCTCAAGTGCATAACCCCAAAAGGAAATAGGTAACTCAGCAACACTCATCATAGAGCGCACTATATCTAATAGGGTGCGATTTCTCTGCTCCGAAACTCCATTGTGCTGCGGTGTATACGGAGGAGTAAGCTGAGAGAGAATCCCATTCTCTTTTAAATACTCTCGAAATTCCGTGCTTACGTATTCTCCTCCTCAATCAGATCGAAGAATTTTAATACTTTTACCCGTCTGGTTCTCGACTTCGCACTTATATTCTTTGAATTTCTCAAAAGTTTCAGATTTGTGTTTCAACGGGAACACATGTCCGAATCTTGAAAGATCATCGGTGAATGCAATGAAGTATGAGAAACCATTCCTGGCATGTGTAGACATATGATCGCATACATCACTATGTATCACTCCCAAAAGTTCAGTAGCTCTTTTTCCGTATCCAGTAAACGGAGTTTTGGTTATCTTGCCTTTGAGATATGATCGGCAAGTTTCATAAGATGTAAATTCGAATGGATTCAAATATCCATCTTTATGCAACTTCGCTAGTATGGTCATATTGATATGACCAAGTCTACAATGCTATAAGAAGGTTTCGTTCATTTCTGAACTTTTCCTCTTGTGTGTGTTCTGTATATTTAGAACTGTGTTTTGATTTAGAACGTATATACCGTTACACAACATACCAAACACAATCAACACTTGATTTAGGAAAATGTTCATAACATTTTTCTCTAGTGCAAAGTTATATCTTTCTTTATCTAATAAGGAAACTGATATTATATTGTACATCATCGACGGTACGAAATAACAGTCGTTCAAAATCAATGTATTACCATTGGGCATTACTAGGTGATATTCGCCGACAGCTTCGGCAGCAACAATTGCTCCGTTTCTTATTCTGAGGGACATATCACCCTTTCACAGTTCTCTTCTTCTTAACTCTTGTAACTGATTACAAATATGGGATCCTGATCCGGTATCTAATACTCAGGACGTAGAGTAAACTGAAAAACGGTTCTCAATAACAAACACACCCGAAAAAGATACATCATCATGCTCTTTCTTCGTTCGGGTTGTATGGGAATCCTTGCATTCCCCTATTCCTTGCTCAGACTTATGACAGTCATAAGATAGAGCGGAACCAACGTTCCCCAGCCCAGTATAATAAGCGGGTTCGGTGAATACATCCATGTTATTATCTTGATTAAGGCGTGTCATAGTCGCTACCTGGAGAGAGAGAAGAAAACACTTTAGTGTGCGCTCTTGCAAAATTAGATTGGTTATTATCTTATCTAATCAGGATGACTCCCATTGTTTTTATCAAATTTTCTTTCAAACCTTAAAAGGTAAGATTAGCCGGGATTAATTACACCTTACAAGTTCTCTAATCGTTCAGCCAGGCAGGTATTGGTACTCCGAGGGAGTCTTCCCATGGTTTCGCATGAAACTAATTAAATAACCCCGTTGCACCTTTCTTAGACATCTACTGGATCAGCTAATTGTAAAGTGGAAAACTCTCCCAGGAGTAACTCTTACTCGCAGTGGGTATCGGGTTCCAACTATCTCATAAAAGGTATGCAATCTCATTGCAAATTTCAACACTTGAAATTCCCAATATCTGTTTTTACCCCCATGCGGTTTATGACCTTGATAAGGTCAACAAATCATAAACCTCAAGTCAAGTTCAACCCGTCATTTCGTGATTGAATTAAACCCACCCGCACGACCCTTGTCAAAGTCAACAAGGTCGTACGACTATCCTATTCCAATCGCATCATATGCAACAGATAAGCACTATACAGCTACCGTACACTACGCTTTGACAAGGTCAACAAATGCAGCACGAATACTAAATAGCATTTATCTGAAATGATGGAGGGCTATGACTGGTTTTGAATAAAACCTTTAGCGTAATGAACTTGATATCGTCGTAGAATCTAGTGATTTGAAAAAGGAGTGGTTTAAATTCTGCTTTTAAAATCGAGCAGTTTTCAAAACAACCCGAGTGGGTTGTAGCATATGCTAGTTTTGCTAAAGAGGTCATTCCCGGTGATGGGATCTAGGCTCTTTTCTCATCGAATGAGGTGATCGATATTCATAATGGAATACTGCTATGCAAAGCAAGAACTAGAGCTATCTTTTTGAAAAATTTGATTCTACAACATCTTTTAGGTTTCTTTTCTTTTCATTAATCTTATTAATGACGTCCCATCATTTATGTTTCCTAAACATCACAGAAGAAACGAAAATAAAACACACATATATGCCATCCGCATTTGCCACAGGGACCTGGGTCTTCACTGTAAGGTTACTTAACTTACGGCAAGGCGGGGTCAGGACTAGCGCGGATGCAAAACATATATAGTGTATATATATATATATATATATATATATATATATATATATATATAACATCATCCGTCTCACACATTTATATGATCACATCACAGAACTCAAGCAGCAGAAGCAAACATATGAAATATAGGATATACTAGGAGGTCCGTGTTTTAAATTAAGCCAGTAATGAAAAGCACGGATTCCACGGCCGTGATGAATAGCCAAATCCACATCTCTAGATCCCTACGAGAGCGGCAAGCAACCCTGCCAACTCTAGAGTTGGCGACCTGGTCTCGACTCCTCGAGATGGTCTTCCACTGGACTTTAGAATCCGGTTACTTGTGCTCCCCATCTTGGGTTTATTCTAATGCGGAAAAGTAAATAATATACATCAATGAAGACAACATCCTCAACTCGGAAGTGTCCCAATAAAAGAATATTACATACAAAATTATTACATGAATGAAAATATAAAAACTTTCATCTCACGTAAAACCCCCCGGCTATTTATTCACGACAATCCAATATAACATTTCTGAAGCAACACATAACATCACATGTCATCAACGTAAGTAAATATGTGTATTCTCAATGTCGTTGACGTATAGCAACGAGATCGGGGATACACTACATATTGCACTTATGGTCGCAGAAAAGAAATGAAAAATACAATAATTAGAATCTCTATATACCTTAGACATCATAAACCAAGAATATTACATATTTTGGATTTGTTACAACCTTTGTAGACCAAGTGAAGAGGGTTACAACCTTAGACATCATAAAAGAACACTTTCTAGACTAAGTGAAGAGGGTTACAACCTTTGTAGACCAAGTCGTTCACTTCTAAAGTTCTAAGTAGTAGTCTCTAAGCTCCAAGTAGTAGTCCCTAGAACTCTTCTTGGCTTCACTTGAAGAAAGGAACGAACTTGTTACGTGATCTTCGAAGGCGAAGATGATCCACCTTGAAGTCTCACTAACTCAAACTATCTCTTCACTAATCAAGGTATTAGTGAAGCAAGCAACCTATTCTAAAGGGTTAGGATAGTATAGATTGATGAAGTAGGAATTTTGCTCACTTTAGAAATCTATTTCTCTTTAATTTTCCAACTCAAGAAAAATTCTAGATAGAGCTCAAGAGAAGGAAGAAGATGAATTTGGGTGAGTGAGTGAATAATGAGAGAGTGAACCCTTGGCTTATGATAATGTTGTGATAAATAAATATCTAGAGAAAGACAAAGAGAGAGGATGAGTCATTGCTTCTCAATGCTTCTACAAGCATCCAAGTCATGACTCATTTCTTAATCAATTTGATTTTCTTTTAAATATAAATCATCACAATAATCTTAAACCCTAGGTGTGAGTCTCATACACCCATGTTCTATGTATCATCAACCATGATACAAATTCTAATTATATATATATCATATATACATATATACAATTATATATTAAGAGAAGAAAATTATAAGTGAGCAATAATATTAGTTAATATATAAATATATCAAATATAAATATATATCAAATTATTAAATCAATATTTAATTCAATAATCCGGTTATATCATATATAACCGACTAATATCATATCATATATGTATATCATATTATCAAATCAACACTTGATTCAATATCCCGGTTATATCACATATAACCGACAATATTCAATATCAAATCAACACATGATTTAATAATCCAGTCATATCATATATAACCGGTCAATATCAAATATATATACATATAACAAATTATTGAATTAACACTTGATTCAATAATCTGGTTATATCACATATAACCTAACCGATATCAAATATCGTGAGATTAGAATACGGTATCACATACTTGTATTTAATCAAGCTCCCGCACACATCATCATATGTGTCCTACTTCGTTTCGTTTGAGCTAGGAAAGCTCTGTATGGGATTCTAAAGACTCGTCAATATGCCAGCAGTAGGTAATGATCACATCAGTCACCCACAAACCGTCAGCGGTACTAGCTGAACGTAACGGCTATCCAGGTATTGAACGAATAAAAGATCAACAAGCAAGCTTGTCCAAATTCTCGTAAAGCCTATAAGCAACACTTACCGTACAGTCCGGTCTCTTCGTCTGATATGTCGCATACCGAGTCTAGGGGTGGAATCGTCAGACCCCAGTAACTTGATAAGTCATGCTGATGTGTGGTTTATAACCGTTCGAGAAACCACTGATAACACTTACCAGTAAATCTCATCAGCCCTGACCAGGAATTCGCTGTTATAGCTAATCGAGCATAGCGCAACATCAATTCCCTATACCGGAAGATACGAAACCCCTCCTATCGCTCACTGCCTCCATGTGACCCGGAACTGTATCCAAAATCCACCTGTTTGCACGACTCCTTTGAGCCGTGGTAGAGAGGAAATCAAAGCACAGAAGGAACCACACAAGACACTATGACGATCTTGGGTCTACAGACTAATCTGTATAAGTGTCACCAGAGAACTGCTATCTATCTGACGACAGGTATGATACCATCTAGGAGTTCTCGGCAAATCCTGTTCGGTGTATCCATTCTCTAATGAGCACTTGTGTACAATCTTTGATGTCAAACACCGATGATTGTGGGATCAACCATACAGGGTCAAGAAACGTACACACTAGTCTACTCTGGAATATCGATGCCCTGTCTCGATACTCTCTCGACTAGGAACTGTTAAGGATGTGCTTGTGGACTATTCAGGCCCCACTAGTATGATCTGCATCATAATCCTGGTAGTCAAGCCTACATCCTAAGGGTTTTATCAATATGTATCAGAGAGACAGTATAATAATATAAGTGTACATGTTAAGATAAAATGCAACCAGATAGCATACTATCATGTCGAGAAAGAAAGTCCTCTATATATATATCCAAGCATCTACTATATCATACAATAATGGTCTCTAGGGCATACATATTCCTAACAGGTTTCTTATAGCATACCATATATCCAAACTCACGGTGGTATCATCCACTGTGAGTTTTTGGTGGAGGGGTGTTGAGTATAGTAGTATAGCTGGTACATATCTATTTTATCGTATATGCTTTACTTATTTATTTATATCCTTGAGGATAAGTTTTACTTATTCATCATTATCCTCAACGATAAGACTTTGTTTTCCTTATTCTTAAGGATGAGCATTCTCCTTGTTATATATAAAGGTGTATTGTAATCTTTGAGGATCAATCAATAGTATTTCATAATCTTTTCTCTAAATCTACGGTTCTTAACAGTATTAAAGAAAATGTAGCTCAAATTTGGAATCTAAGAATTGTTGAGTGGAGATTGAACCTATTAATATGAGAATGAATTTAAGAAGAGGCAATTCAAACTTGGAATCTAAATACTGTTGGGTGGAGGTTGAATCTATTATTCTTTCAGATTTCTATAGCAAACCTTTTGCCGCTACATATATCAAATTTGATTCTATAAGTTTAATTAAGTAGTTGTCATGATATTGTTAACTAGATTTATGATTTAGGATTGGTAGCATTAGTTAAATATAACATTCATTAATTTTTTTTATTTATAATTAATTTCATAAGAATTAAACATGTAGATTTATAAATGTTAGTGTCACGCCCCGCTTCCCAGAGTACGCAAGATTGGACACGTGACATAGCCAACCATGCTACCTGTGGGTAGGAAGTATCCATCCACAGTCACATTACGGTTGTAGAGATATCAAGAACAAGATAAATAAACTATTCTAACACATGTCCAAATCCATAATAACGAGAGTCAATAAACAATAAGTGCGGAAGCAAATGATCCAATACAATAATAGAAAGGTACGTCCCATAATGCGGGATCGCACCGGGAAATAAGATGCAATAAGTAAACTAACCACTCCAGAACTCACAAATCAGCCTGCTGGCTGAAGTACTCCTGCTCGGTCGTTGACAGTGGTAAGGAATCTGGGCCATGCAAAACCCAGACGTCAGCACGTCATGTCAACCAATAATATAATAAAAACATGGTAACAGGCAATGCAAAATAAACATGAATAAAGCAATAATGTGAAACAAGCAGTGCAGGGTAGTGTGCAGTGGGTAACTAAACGGTTCTGTCAAGTTTTCTAGTCTAAAGTCTTTGAAATCAATTGATGACTCGTCGATGTAACTCAATAGTATCCCGTACATACCCGGGACCACGGCCACAATATTCTCGGCTGCAGCCGAGACATGCCGCTAGGCACAAAACAGGAAAGTGTACACTCGGTAGTACCCCGTACATACCCGGGATCACGACCACAATATTCTCGGCCGAAACCGAGACATGCCGCTAGGCACAAACAGGAACGTGTACACTCGAACAGGTAGTGAACTGTCGAGTTACAAGTCAGGTTCATCTTTGATTTTCCCATACCCCCAAGTTATATATGTCAGGTCAGGTATTCAGTAGTCAAGGACTAATGCCAACACAGAATCAGGTACAAGCAGGTCTGTTTGGATAGACAGTAGGAATGGTCCATGCGGACCCCAAGTCAGGTTTGTTGGCATTAGGCACGAGATCAGGTAACAAGTCAGGTCATGGTACAACAGGTTGAGTTGGTAGTAAAGGGTACCACGTCCGGTGCATCGGTATGCATGTATATGTCATGTGTAGCAAGGTCAGGTCAATATGTGACGCAATCGAGGGTGTGCTCACAACAGGTATATAGTCGAATAAGGAACAAGAGCAGGAAATAAAGTAAATTAACAATAACAGTTCATTTAATCACAATGGTGCATGAATATGGTGCAGTTGTATTATATTACCAGGTTCGAGCACCCGTGGGGTGCACTAATCACAGGGTAGCGCAATATCAATAACAGGAAATAATGAAGCTATATGAAATTAAAACTAAAGCATAAGTAATTGTCACATGGGTGATCTAACAATTAAAAGTAAGGACGATTTAAATGATTAGTTAGTTAAAAGCATGGATTAATAGCGGACTACTTAAATTCACGAAGCTACTATACTGATTTAATGTCAAGGAGAAATGCAACCGTCAATTCTAGTCATACTGTACTATCGATATCACCATCATTATGTTGTTGTATTATATAATATGATATTCAACTGCATAGCAAGACTAGATCTTGTATGCTAGCATGTTAGAGCAAGTATTCGGATACTTGCCTCGACGGTTTCGCAAACCGGAAAGCACGGATGCAAAGTCGGCGGAAAACACGAGATGGATGCACGGGCCACGGATCGAGTCCAAACAGCGAACAACGGGACCGCACGGACCAGAGTACTTCGCTGGAAAGTCGGGTCCAAACGACGGCACGGCCGGAAACCGGCGAAAAGTCAAAACGGCAACAAGTTAGCAAAAACATACGATACCGTAAACTAAGACCAGCGGGGGTTTAACATTAGTGGAAAGGTAAAGGGATGCTTACAGGGATGGTAAAGGTGTCAACCGAGACGGTTCGACGGCGATGGGGCGCCGGCGGCGAACAGAAAACGCGGCTGGCTGAAATTGGCTGGAGATCGCTGGAAAGGGATGTTGCCGTGCGTAGGGGAGGTCCTAGCCTGATCTGGATCGTAGGGGGAAAGAAGAGGTGGTCGGCGGTGGCTCTGGCAACGCCGACGATGGTCTACGGCAGCTTTCCCGGCGACCGGAGAATGCTAGGGTTAGGCTCGGGTGCAGCTGCAGCACCGGCGAGGGAAGGAGGAAGAAGACGACGAGGTTGGGTCGAGGATGAAGGGAGGAAAGCCTTGGCGTCGTCGGCGATGGGAGGCGACGGCGACGGCGAGATCTGCGGCTGGTGGTGGCGTCGGGGGGTTGGGTTGCAGTGCAACGCAGGCGAGGGAAAGGAGGAAGAAGAGGAGGAAGGGATGCTGTCGAGGCTGAGGAGGCGAGGACGGCGACGGCGAGGTTGCGGGGAGGTCGACGGCGAGGTCGCGACGAAGTTAGGGTTAGGGTTCGGTGAGGTTTCGACGAAGGAGTTTTCTCGTGGGGGTTGAGAACGAGGAACAGGGGAAGAATATAAAATAGAGAGAGAGAGTTTGTTAGAGAGAGAGAGAGAGATTAGAGAGAGATAGAGAGAGACGGAGAGAGAGAGAGATTAGTGAGAGAGAGAGGGAGATTGAGGCGGGGCCCACGAGGGATAAAATCCCTCGTGATTGGCTGGCCAGAAATTTAGAAGAGATTTTAAAAGGTTTAAAATTTGTTAATTAGGTAACGGTTGAGATATATATATATATTATGGTTTTAGATTATTTAATTAAATGGGCATCTCGGCGCTAAATGAAACATTTCCAAATCGCGTCCGGGTTGCGCCCAAATGTTTCAAATTCAAATTATAGGATTTTAAGCGGGTTCCAAACTTTGTAAAGAGGTGTTTTATAATTAAAATGCATGCCCCCAAGTCGGACACTTGCACACGCGCGTAGTCGTCCAAACTTGCCCGTTTCACCGAACGAGACGAAATCTCGACGCGCGGACGCTACCACGCGACTAGTGGCGACGAGTAGGCCAGTATGGATATTTTTAATTTCATTTTAGGTGTTAAAATTTGTTATATGCCAAAATGACTTAACCGGTTAAAATTTAGCAATAAGCACCAAACAATCAAGATAATTGAAATGAGCAATGTATAACACTCAACTAGCAAAAGAAATAGTATTATTGGGCTCGGGTGTTACATCATACCCAACTACAAAAAGAATTTCGTTCTCGAAATTCCAAGAATACAAGATAGCTAACTACAGGAAAAGGTGAGGAAATTTCTGTCGGATCTCGTCTTCTCGCTCCCAAGTGGATTCTCCATGCGATCGGTTACCCCAAGAAACTAGCACAAGAGGGATAACCTTGTTCTTAAGAACCTTTTCTCTTCGATCCTTGATTTCAACCGGTCGCTTCTCAAAAGTTAGGTCCTCCCTTTACAGTCAACTCCGAATGATCCAAGACGTGAGTTTCATCGCGAACATACCTCCGTAGTTGAGATACATGAAACACATCGTGCGCTCCTGCCAATGACTGTGGTAACGCCAAACGGTACGCTACCTCTCCAACACGCTCCAATATCTCGAAGGGTCCAACGAATCGGGGACTAAGCTTTTCCCGACTTCCAAAGCGAATCACTCCTCTAGTCGGTGATATCTTCAGAAAGACCAGATCACCCACGGCGAACTCTAGAGGTCTTCTTGACGTGTCAGCCCAACTTTTCTGTTTGTCTTGAGCTGCCTTCATATGCTTCCTGATTGTATTCACCTTCTCAACTGTCTGTACCACCAAATCTGGTCCTAGTAACCTTCGTTCACCAACATCATCCCAACAAACCGGTGAACGGCACTTACGACCATACAACGCTTCAAACGGAGCCATCTGAATAGTCGCTTGGAAGCTATTGTTGTACGAAAGCTCCACCAAGTGTAGGTGATCCTCCCAAGAACCTTTGAAGTCCAACATGCAAGCCCTCAACATATCTTCAAGGGTCTGGATCGTTCTCTCCGATTGTCCATCAGTTTGAGGATGATAAGCTGTGCTAAACTTCAATCGAGTCCCCAAACTTTCTTGTAAACTCCTCCAGAAGTGTGACAAAAACCGAGTGTCCCGATCGGACACGATGCTCACCGGTACTCCATGCAATCTTACAATCTCCTGCATGTACCGCTCTGCCAAGGTCTCCGTCGATTGTCCAACCCGAAAAGGAATAAAGTGAGCTGCCTCGGTCAACCGATCAACAATCACCCATACTGCATTATTGCCCTTTGGACTCCGTGGTAAAGCCGTCACGAAATCCATGGTTATATGTTCCCACTTCCACTGAGGGATCGGAAGTGGTTGCAACAAACCGGCAACCCTTTGGTGTTCAGCCTTGACTTGCTGACACACCAAGCACTTAACCACGAAGCGAGCGATCTCCCGTTTCATACCTTCCCACCAGAAGTGCTGTCGGATATCTCGGTACATCTTTGTCCCTCCTGGATGTACATAGTAAGCTGAACTGTGTGCCTCCTTCATAAGCTCTTCACGCACATCCCCTTTGGCACACACACGCGGCTACCATACCTCAACGAACCGTCTTCATGGATCAGTAAATCGGTTCGCAGTCCGGCTTCAACCTGCTCTCGAAACTTTTGCAGTCTAGGATCCTGCGTTTGAGCCGCTTAAATCTTCTCAACTAAGGACGACTGCACTTACAACTGCATCAACTGTCCCGCAGCATGTGGTAGCACAACCTCCAAATCAAATTTCCGAAATCCGCAATGATCTCCCTTTGTGCGGTCAATACCTGAATTGCTGGTAACCGACTTAGCGCATCCGGCACGACGTTAACCTTTTCCAGGATGGTACTTAAGATCAAGGTTGTAGTCGGCCATCAGCTCCAACCATCTGCGTTGCCTCATGTTCAACTCTTTCTGAGTGAACACATACTTCAAACTCTTGTGATCTGTAAAGACTTCGACTCTCTCGCCCAAAAGGTAGTGTCTCCAAATCTTCAAAGCGAAGATCACGGCTGCAAGCTCTAAGTCATGAGTCGGATAATTCTTCTCATGAGTCTTCAGTTGTCTCGATGCGTAAGCTACGACCTTCCCATTCTGCATCAGAACACATCCCAATCCTTTCCCAGATGCGTCGCTATGAATCACCAGTCCTCCTGAATTATCCGGTACGGTTAGGATAGGGGCGGTTATCAACTTCTGCTTCAACGTCTCGAAGGCCAATGCACATCCATCCGTCCAAACAAACGGTACCTCCTTGCGCTTGAGCTTGGTTAATGGCTCTGCTAAACGAGCGACGTTCTCCACAAATCTTCTGTAGTATCCGGCGAGTCCAAGAAAACTTCTTATCCCCGCAACATTCTTTGGAGTCGGCCAATCTCGAACTGCTGTAATCTTCTCGGGATCAACGGCGATTCCATCGCCCGACACAACATGCCCCAGAAACTTCACCTCTCCCAGCCAGAACTCGCACTTACTCATCTTCGTATACAATTTCTCCTGTCTCAGCGTCTGCAGTGCGATCTTCAAATACTCAGCATGCTCTTCAAAACTCTTCGAGTAAACCAGAATATCGTTAATGAATACCACAATGAACTGATCTAAGAACGGTGAAAAGATTCGGTTCATCAAGTCCATGAATACTGCCGGCGCATTCGTTACTCCGAAGGGCATCACTAGATACTCGAAATGTCCATATCGAGTTCGAAACGCCGTCTTGCAAATGTCTTCTGCTTTCACTCGGACCTGATGATATCCTGATCGCAAATCCAGTTTCGAGAATACCCTCGCGCTACAAAGCTGCTCAAAAAGTTCTCCAATGCGAGGGATCGGGTACTTATTCTTAATAGTCACCCGGTTCAATTCTCGATAATTGATGCACATCCTTCTCGTGCCATCCTTCTTCTTTACTAGAAGAACTGGAGCTCTCCAAGGCGAGTTGCTGCTTCGAATCCAACCATTCTCGAGTAATTCACCAACTTGTTTCTTAACTTCTTCCAATTCCACTGGTGCCATCGGATAATGCGGTTTCGATACTGGCGCCGCACAAGGAATAAGGTCAATCGCGAACTCCACGTCTCGCTTCGGCGGTAAGCCCGATATATCTTCAAATTCATCCATAAAGTCGCGAACAACTGCCGGCTCTTCATTACTATCAACTCCCATTGCCGCAAGAACACTGTTTGTCAGCCTAGCCCTACACTCGACTGGCCCGACAGAATTGCTTCCTTACCGCAACTGCTGTCTGCATCGTTGGCTGCGAAAGGTCTAGCGAAACTACTGAGTCTCGTCCATTCTGCTGCATGCAGGTCCACGGTTGCCCCATTCTGCCTTAGTCCGATAAATTTCTCCTTCATTTCCTCCCGTGCAGTCCGTGGGAAGAATTTCTCCAGGTGACTTTTAGAGAAATCAGCCCAACTGATTGGCTTGGGCAAGCGGGTCTCCTCCACAAGCCATCACTCTCGGCGTAAACCACTAGCTGAAAGCGCATCACAACAACTCTCTTGTCCTCTGGGATCTGTGCCGCAATCAGCCAATTCTCCGTGTCACTAGCCTCTGCTCGGCTGGTAACCGCTCCTCCAGACCAGTGAAAGTAGACGGACCCAAAAGTCTGAAATCTGCTACAGTCCCTACTCGTTCGACTGGTCTAGTTCCATCGTTGTTTACAGACTGCTGAACGATCTGCAAACCTTTCTGAAACAAATCTGCTATTGCTGATTCAGCTCAGTCTGTCTCTTGATTTCCAGCATTTCTCTTATCACTCCAAGCATGGCGGCTTCGTTCACACACCTCTGGTACGTCTTCAACTTCTTACCTGTCATAATCCTGAACTCAAAACACCCAATATTAGCATGATGATAGATTCTGAATATGGATCGAGGCTAGAACTCCAAGATACTTAAATAGAGTACTGCATTGTAGCTATGTCGCGGTATCATAGCCGCAATTACTTAACTCCACCCAAGTCGCCTAAGTCCTAGGGATAATAAGAAATCAGGTTTTCGAGTCGACATGCAAAGTAAGTTTGCACGTCGTAAAAGATATAATCAGGAAGAATGTGATTCAAAAATGGTAAAACGGTCAAGGTGGCAGGACATGTTTCCTAAACACGGGTATTTTGATTCGTGTATCGGGTATAATACCCAACTACAAAAGAATCAACCCAATTAACCTATGGTTTTGATACCAAAAGAACCATGTCACGCCCCGCTTCCCAGAGTACGCAAGATTGGGCACGTGACATAGCCAACCATGCTACCTGTGGGTAGGAAGTATCCATCCACAGTCACATTACGGTTGTAGAGATATTAAGAACAAGATAAATAAACTATTCTAACACATGTCCAAATCCATAATAACGAGAGTCAATAAACAATAAGTGCGGAAGCAAATGATCCAATACAATAATAGAAAGGTACGTCCCATAATGCGGGATCGCACCGGGAAATAAGATGCAATAAGTAAACTAACCACTCCAGAACTCACAAATCAGCCTGCTGGCTGAAGTACTCCTGCTCGGTCGTTGACAGTGGTAAGGAATCTGGGCCATGCAAAACCCAGACGTCAGCGCGTCATGTCAACCAATAATATAATAAAAACATGGTAACAGGCAATGCAAAATAAACATGAATAAAGCAATAATGTGAAACAAGCAGTGCAGGGTAGTGTGCAGTGGGTAACTAAACGGTTCTGTCAGGTTTTCTAGTCTAAAGTCTTTGAAATCAATTGATGACTCGTCGATGTAACTCAATAGTATCCCGTACATACCCGGGACCACGGCCACAATATTCTCGGCTGCAGCCGAGACATGCCGCTAGGCACAAAACAGGAAAGTGTACACTCGGTAGTACCCCGTACATATCCGGGATCACGGCCACAATATTCTCGGCCGAAACCGAGACATGCCGCTAGGCACAAACAGGAACGTGTACACTCGAACAGGTAGTGAACTGTCGAGTTACAAGTCAGGTTCATCTTTGATTTCCCCATACCCCCAAGTTATATATGTCAGGTCAGGTATTCAGTAGTCAAGGACTAATGCCAACACAGAATCAGGTACAAGCAGGTCTGTCTGGATAGACAGCAGGAATGGTCCATGCGGACCCCAAGTCAGGTTTGTTGGCATTAGGCACGAGATCAGGTAACAATTCAGGTCATGGTACAACAGGTTGAGTTGGTAGTAAAGGGTACCACGTCCGGTGCATCGGTATGCATGTATATGTCATGTGTAGCAAGGTCAGGTCAATATGTGACGCAATCGAGGGTGTGCTCACAACAGGTATATAGTCGAATAAGGAACAAGAGCAGGAAATAAAGTAAATTAACAATAACAGTTCATTTAATCACAATGGTGCATGAATATGGTGCAGTTGTATTATATTACCAGGTTCGAGCACCCGTGGGGTGCACTAATCACAGGGTAGCGCAATATCAATAACAGGAAGTAATGAAGCTATATGAAATTAAAACTAAAGCATAAGTAATTGTCACATGGGTGATCTAACAATTAAAAGCAAGGACGATTTAAATGATTAGTTAGTTAAAAGCATGGATTAATAGCGGACTACTTAAATTCACGAAGCTACTATACTGATTTAATGTCAAGGAGAAATGCAACCGCCAATTCTAGTCATACTGTACTATCGATATCACCATCATTATGTTGTTGTATTATATAATATGATATTCAACTGCATAGCAAGACTAGATCTTGTATGCTAGCATGTTAGAGCAAGTATTCGGATACTTGCCTCGACGGTTTCGCAAACCGGAAAGCACGGATGCAAAGTCGGCGGAAAACACGAGATGGATGCACGGGCCACGGATCGAGTCCAAACAGCGAACAACGGGACCGCACGGACCAGAGTACTTCGCTGGAAAGTCGGGTCCAAACGACGGCACGGCCGGAAACCGGCGAAAAGTCAAAACGGCAACAAGTTAGCAAAAACATACGATACCGTAAACTAAGACCAGCGGGGGTTTAACATTAGTGGAAAGGTAAAGGGATGCTTACAGGGATGGTAAAGGTGTCAACCGAGACGGTTCGACGGCGATGGGGCGTCGGCGGCGAACAGAAAACGCGGCTGGCTGAAATTGGCTGGAGATCGCTGGAAAGGGATGTTGCCGTGCGTAGGGGAGGTCCTGGCCTGATCTGGATTGTAGGGGGAAAGAAGAGGTGGTCGGCGGTGGCTCTGGCAACGCCGACGATGGTCTACGGCAGCTTTCCCGGCGACCGGAGAATGCTAGGGTTAGGCTCGGGTGCAGCTGCAGCACCGGCGAGGGAAGGAGGAAGAAGACGACGAGGTTGGGTCGAGGATGAAGGGAGGAAAGCCTTGGCGTCGTCGGCGATGGGAGGCGGCGGCGACGGCGAGATCTGCGGCTGGTGGTGGCGTCGGGGGGTTGGGTTGCAGTGCAACGCAGGCGAGGGAAAGGAGGAAGAAGAGGAGGAAGGGATGCTGTCGAGGCTGAGGAGGCGAGGACGTCGACGGCGAGGTCGAGGGGAGGTCGACGGCGAGGTCGCGGGGAGGTCGACGGCGAGGTCGCGACGAAGCTAGGGTTCGGTGAGGTTTCGACGAAGGAGTTTTCTCGTGGGGGTTGAGAACGAGGAACAGGGGAAGAATATAAAATAGAGTGAGAGAGAGAGAGTTTGTTAGAGAGAGAGAGAGAGAATGAGATTAGAGAGAGATAGAGAGAGACGGAGAGAGAGAGATTAGTGAGAGAGAGAGGGAGATTGAGGCGGGGCCCACGAGGGATAAAATCCCTCATGATTGGCTGGCCAGAAATTTAGAAGAGATTTTAAAAGGTTTAAAATTTGTTAATTAGGTAACGGTTGAGATATATATATATTATGGTTTTAGATTATTTAATTAAATGGGCATTTCGGCTTTAAATGAAACATTTCCAAATCGCGTCCGGGTTGCGCCCAAATGTTTCAAATTCAAATTATAGGATTTTAAGCGGGTTCCAAACTTTGTAAAGAGGTGTTTTATAATTAAAATGCATGCCCCAAAGTCGGACACTTGCACGCGCGCGTAGTCGTCCAAACTTGCGCGTTTCACCGAACGGGACGAAATCTCGACGCGCGGACGCTACCACGCGACTAGTGGCGACGAGTAGACCAGTATGGATATTTTTAATTTCATTTTAGGTGTTAAAATTTGTTATATGCCAAAATGACTTAACCGGTTAAAATTTAGCAATAAGCACCAAACAATCAAGATAATTGAAATGAGCAATGTATAACACTCAACTAGCAAAAGAAATAGTATTATTGGGCTCGGGTGTTACATCATACCCAACTACAAAAAGAATTTCGTCCTCGAAATTCCAAGAATACAAGATAGCTAACTACAGGAAAAGGTGAGGAAATTTCTGTCGGATCTCGTCTTCTCGCTCCCAAGTGGATTCTCCATGCGATCGGTTACCCCAAGAAACTAGCACAAGAGGGATAACCTTGTTCTTAAGAACCTTTTCTCTTCGATCCTTGATTTCAACCGGTAGCTTCTCAAAAGTTAGGTCCTCCCGTACAGTCAACTCCGAATGATCCAAGACGTGAGTTTCATCGCGAACATACCTCCGTAGTTGAGATACATGAAACACATCGTGCGCTCCTGCCAATGACTGTGGTAACGCCAAACGGTACGCTACCTCTCCAACACGCTCCAATATCTCGAAGGGTCCAACGAATCGGGGACTAAGCTTTCCCCGACTCCCAAAGCGAATCACTCCTCTAGTCGGTGATATCTTCAGGAAGACCAGATCACCCACGACGAACTCTAGAGGTCTTCTTGACGTGTCAGCCCAACTTTTCTGTCTGTCTTGAGCTGCCTTCATATGCTTCCTGATTGTATTCACCTTCTCAACTGTCTGTACCACCAAATCTGGTCCTAGTAACCTTCGTTCACCAACATCATCCCAACAAACCGGTGAACGGCACTTACGACCATACAACGCTTCAAACGGAGCCATCTGAATAGTCGCTTGGAAGCTATTGTTGTACGAAAGCTCCACCAAGTGTAGGTGATCCTCCCAAGAACCTTTGAAGTCCAACATGCATTAGTTAAATATAACATTCATTAATTTTTTTTATTTATAATTAATTTCATAAGAATTAAACATGTAGATTTATAAATGTTAGAATACCCGCAGTGTACACGGATTTGTTATATGTAATTAGATGCTTAATAAAGATGTAATAGCAAAATGACTTTTGCCTATATACAGAGGAGGATTAGGCTTAGTCCTATCCTTCCATTATATTTCCCTAAAACATTTTCTCTCTTAATTCTCTCTTTCCTATTATAGTATCAGAGCTAATCTGAATCACTCATTCTTTTAGATCTGATCCTAGTCTTTCATTCCATCATCCAAACTTAAATCCTGAACAAATAAACTCTAACCCTACCGGCCGCCGGCCACCGCCACCACATTCAGACTTTTGCCGGACCTCGTTGATTGATACGAAATAGTGTGTTTTTGTAGTTTAACCGCAATCAATAACGGTGTCGCACGTAGCTAGACCGAGATGAGTACGGGTCGTCCTCTGGGAAACGTGGAGCCTTTTACTTTTACTTTAGATGTGTTGAGAAAGAGAGGAGGGATAAAGAATTTTATAGAAAGATTTCTAGATCTACGTTAAACAAGAATGTAAATTATAGATCTAGATTATTTTAAAGATGTAATTAATATAATAAGAGGGCTTGTAGGGTTCGTTAGGATTTAGTAGTTATGGACGATTAATTAAAAGTTACCCTTTTTATCCATTAATAGATTTAGAACTAGAACGACGGTGATGCGTGTAGATTAGGGTTTCTGGAGGGAAAAAGGAATCCCACTCTTAACCCTTATCTCGACACGGAACTCCGTTCATATCTAGCCTTTACCAAAATAATCATTAATCTAATCTCTAATCGCAGTCGGAACTAGCAAAGAATTGCTAGCGCGCCCGATTAGGATGTTAATAATTCTTTTGATAAAGTTCCTAAACTTTATAGGACTTAAAAAGGGTTTAATTATTTTCATCGTCCATTAGCCTAACCTAATCCTACGAACCCTAACAAGCGGAGAATTACTCGCGCATGTTGGGAAAAGAAGATGAAAAGAAAGAGAGGGAAAACATAATAAAAAAACAATTAAATAAAATAACTACCTTTATTAATCAACTTGAACAATCTACACTTTATTCCTTAGAAAATGATTACAAAACTTGGTTTGCTTCTCGAACTCTTCCGAAGGAGGTAGACGAACAGTTGATGATCAGCCTGGATGCGTGAGCCGTCTTGGACTTCGTGATCTCTTCGGCTTGATAGCCTTTCCAAGAGGCTCTCGGTGCTTTTTTATAGTGTAAAGCCAGAATCTTTTGCTTCAAAAGTTGGTAAAATATAGTAGAGAATCATGCCCCAAAATCTTTCTTTCCAACTCCATAATATTGCGGCGGATCCGCGGCAAATGGGTGCTAAGGCCGCGGATCCGCGGCCAACGGGTGAGATCTCTTGATCAAAATTCTTGTGCTTTCTTCTTGTGACAAGTGTCAATCCTAGGCATCTTCATAATTCAGAAATCTTCTCACGGTTGCTTTCAGACTTGATCTCCAAGTTTTGGTTCTTAATTTGGCAAGTTTTCTTCAACAAATTGATTTTTTTGATAAATTCTTCATAACAACTTGGAAAATTCTGCACAACAACTTAAATAAGATTTAGTAGACCTAGTTTTACTAGGATTAGGTCAATGAATTTATTTGCATACACTTTCCTACCAAATGATAATTAAAATATATTAACACATGGAAAATGGTGCTTTTATACATAAACCCTCATATGTATAATATATTATAATAAAGTCCTTTTTTAATATGAAAATGATAGGAAAAATGTAATACAAATGTGCAGTTTTATCAACTGAACACTCGTCAAGACTCGCCGGAGCTCCAGCAACCTTCGCCCAGTCCCGTCGAGTCGAGGTCAGTCACCGTCGATCTTCGACAGATCTGAGTTCGTCGCCGATTATGGGCTCGACTTGAGTCGATTTCTTTAGATCCGAGTTCGTTTCGAGTGTTCTTGATGTTTTCTTGGTTGATTTTGTGTTTTCTTTGTTATTTCTTGATTGATTCGGTGATTTGAGCTCGGGATTGGTCGATCTGGGGCGGTTTCTTCATTGATTTGGGATTTTGAGCTCAGATCTGGTCGCTTTGAGAATTTCTTGGTCGATCTGGAGAATTTCTTGGTAGATTTGAGTCGTTTTGGGTGTTTTCCCTTCGACTGCTATAGTAACCCGTGCTCTTGAGGTGTTTTCTTGGTATTTTTGGCGTTTAGATGTCTATTGGTGCTATGTGTGGGTGTATTGATCATGTTATCGGAGTTTTTTGGCGATCGACCATCATGATGGAGTTGATTTGTGGGTGTTGTGTTTTGGATCGGATCTTTGGAGATCGATCATAGTAGAATCTTGTGAATTATTTGTTTAATTGGAGCTTGTTCATGTTTGAGGAGTGGTTCTCTGATTCTCGGAGATGACGAGAGTAAATTCGAGAGTAAACCGATCTCGTCGACCGATGTTGTAGCCATCAAGATGGTGGATTTCAAGTTTGACAATCACAATTTCCATAGTTGGAAGCTTATGGTAGAGCGTTATGTCAAGGGGAGGAGAAAGGGTGGTCATTTTACGAGGCCTCCCCTTGATCCAGTTACCGCCGATTGGGAGGCGGATGCACAACTTAGTCACCTTATATTTAGCTCGATGGAACGACAGATTATGGATGGGCTTGTCCATCTGGGATCTGTGAAGGCGATTTGCAATCAGCTCAATGAGCTCTATTCATCACAAAAAGCAGCTGAATGTCGTCCGGGCAAGTGAGTGGTTCCTACTGGACAACTACGAACGATAGGGGTTTCAGTTCAACGAGTGAAGCGAAGCGGAACGGATAAGGCAAGTGAATGAAGTGAACGATGAGTTGAACAAGTGCAGTGAGGCTACCGAGCATGCCATTACTGCTTGTTGTGGACTGCACATAGACTTGTTTGTGACGGGCCTAGAATCTGGGGCGCACTTTCTACGGTTGACCAGTCAAACTTCTTTTTCCGTTGTCTAGCAGCGTGACGAGCCTCTCGAAGGCCTATTATTTGGTACATCAGTCGTACAAGATTCCAGCAAGGAACTCATTCACTGCATCAGTATTACTCAGAGTTTCGGCATCTTGCTCAGCTTGTATCGGAGTTGTTCTCGATTACTAGTGATGTTATGGAGATGAAGAGACAACATGAATCCCTTCTAGTGATCATTTTCTCGGTGGGTTACGGTCCAAGTATTAGTTAGCACGTCTAGCCTTGCTTGGAAAGGCAGATATCACTCTTGCGACCATTTATCATACGTTTCACCAGATATTTTAGTCAGAGATCACCGATGAGCAGCATGCATCTGGTGAGCACAATGCTCTTATTAGGCTGGAGAGTTCTCCCATATATTACTCTGCGAGGGTGGGGGAGCAGGTCATGGGGGAGGTAGAGCCGGAGGCAGAGGCCTTGGAGAGCCTCGGTTTTGCGACTGCTGCCATCAGGAAGGATCATAGTAACTGATGGAAGCTGAATGGCAGACCTTATCGCCCTGTTGCCTGTGCACATGTTGGGACCTCATCTTCTGCATCTTCCACTACTTTGACGGACTCAGCATCGTCCGAGAGCTCAGTCAAGTCTATGGAGGAGATTGCTCGATTGAGATTTCTTACGACATCGTCTGCTTATATTAGCCAGGCTGGATCGGCTACATCCCGGGTTTCGGCTGTGACCATTTTGGGTCTTACAAAAGGTAACCATACCGTCTATATTACTTCGACTTTTGTACGTCATCCATGGGTGATTGATACAGGCGTGATAGATCATATAACAGGAGAGGCATATCTTTAAATCAGCTAAGACCTGGGTGTACTCCAATGATTTTAGCGAACGATACCACCTCTGCTATAGAGGGCGTGGGGTCTGTTCATGCCACATCACAGTTATCTCTCTACTTTTTATATTTGCCCGGGTTTCCTTTCAACTTACTTTCCATTAGTCAGCTGACTCGAGATTTGAATTGTGACGCAACTTTCTTTCCTGGTGGATGTGTTTTTCAGGAGCTTGGTACGAGGCGGACAATTGTCATAGGGACTGAGGTTGACGGGTTGTATCAGCTTGATGAGCATCCACGCCCTATAGCCTGCCCAACAGCATCCACATATGCCTTTGATGCCCATTGTCGGTGCTTTTCCCCTGGATGTCCAACCAAAGCCTTGTATTCTCGAAAATAAGTTTTCACACAGGTCTCTCCTATATGCACTCTAGTTTATTCGAAGTCTCCTAATGGTGGGTCACCCTTCCCTACAGACTTTAAAGAGGATTGTTCCCTCTCTTGGTAATTTATCTAGTTTAGAGTGAGTCTTGTGAGTTGGGTAAGCATCATTGAACTAGTTATTCATCTCGTGTCAATAAGAGCTGATAAACCTTTTGCTTTAGTATATTTTGATATTTAGGGGCCATGCCCTGTTATTGCATAAGGAGGTTTTCGCTATTTTGTGACCTTTATTGAAGATTTTTCTCGAGTCTCATGGTTATATTTGATGAAGTCTAAAAATGAAGTGTTTTCTCATTTCCAGATATTCTGTTATGAAATTTAGACTCAATTTGGAGTCATTGATATCTTGAGAAGTAATAATGCCAAAGAGTATTTTAGTACGCTCTTTAGGGAGTATATGGAGAAACTTGGTATCGATCATGAGTCTTCTTGTCCTTATACCCCCAACAAAATGGGGTGGCAGAAAGGAAGAATCGGTATTTGTTAGAGATTACTCGCACCCTTTTGTTTCATATGCGAGTGCCTAAATCCTTTTGGGATGCAGCCCATATTGCCAATTACTTGATCAATCGCATGCCCTCTTCTGTCCTAGATAGACATATCCGCACTCTACTTCCCCTCAGTGGCATCTTTTCATGTTCCTCCGCAGGTCTTTGGGGTGTGTGTTTTGTTCATGATCTACAACCCGAGGCTTTAAACTGGACCTCAAGGCCATTAAGTGCGACTTTCTTGGATACTCTCGGACTCAAAAGGGATATTGTTGCTATAGTCTTGGGTTATGTCGGTTTATATCGGCTGATGTAACCTTTCATGAGTCCAACCCATACTTTTTTGCATCTCACTCCTGTAGACATGGACAATGACTTTCCTTTAGATATCTCATATCTTTTGTCACAAGACAACACCCCTTCCAAGTTGGTTGATTCTCCACCCAGTGTTAGAGGTCATCCGTGTTGTTTATACCGACTTATCTCCCATCCCTCATTCCCTATTGTTGGGCCCCACACCACTGGTTATAAGGGTGTATGCTCGTCGGGTCTGTACGGCTCATGAACCTTAGTTTCCTGCTGCTGATCTCCTAGAGTCTCAAGCTCCGCTGGAGGTTGACATTGATCTCCCTATTGCCTACGGAAAGGCATCCGTCGCTGCACTTCTTATCCTATAGCTTATTATGTGGCCACTTCTCATTTATCTCCGACATATCGGGCATTTCTCTCATCCCTCGACTCTCATGCTGTACCAAGTCTCTCTCTGATGCTTTGTCTCATAAAAGGTGGATCGAGGCTATGATTGATGAGATACTTGTCCTCGACCATAATCAGACTTGGGATTTGGTTCTTCTGTCTGGTAAGAAAGCAGTAGGATGCCGCTGGGTATACAATGTGAAGCTTCATCCTGATGGGACTCTTTTCCGCATGAAGGCACGTTTGGTTGCTAAAGGATATTCGTAGACTTATGACATTGATTATGAGATTTTTTCTTTTATGGCCAAGATGACCTTTGTTCGTCTACTTATGTCTTTTGCGGCCATTCATTATTGGCCACCGTATCAGTTTGATGTGAAGAATGCGTTTCTTCACGGTTCTTTGGTCGAGGTTTGTATGAAACAACCACCTGGTCTTGTTGCTAGGGGGCTCTGGTCTAGTTTGTCGATTGAAGAAGTTATTGTATGGCTTGAAACAGTCTCCTTGGTCTGGGAATTTTACTGAGGCGGTTATTTCTTTTGGCCTTAGACGGTGTGCACATGATCATTCGGTGTTCTACTACAATAACACCAATGGTCTTTGCATTCTTTTGGTGGTATATGTCGGTATAGTGATTACTAGCGATGATGCGGCTGGTATTGCACAGCTTAAGCACCACCTTCGAACGAAGTTTCACCTTGGGAGCCTTAAATATTTCTTGGGCATCGAGATTGCTCGATCGGAGAATGGTATCTACATCTCACAGCGGAAGTATGTGCTAGATATGCTGACTGAAGCGGGGACGTTAAGGTGCAAACCGATAGAGTCTTCAATGGATCCTAATACCAAGCTGTTTCCGGGACAAGGTGACTGTTGAAAATCCCAGAAGATACCGACGATTGGTCGGTAAGCTGAATTACCTCACTGTCACTCGACGTGATATCTCATACCCAGTTGGCGTTGTGAGCCAATTCATGGCTGATTCTCGAGTGGCTCATTGGGATGCGGTGATTCGGATACTTCGTTATTTGTAGAATGCTCCGGGAAAGGGTCTATTGTACTCACATCATAGACATTCTCGGGGGGCAGGCTTCACTGATGCAGATTGGGTCGGGTCTCCATCTGATCGCAAATCTACTACAGGATATTGTGTATTTGTATGAGATAACTTGGTCTCCTGGAAGAGTAAGAAGCAAAGCGTAGTGTCCCGCTCTAGTGCCGAGTCAGAGTACCGAGCCATGGCGATTACCACTTGTGAGCTTGCATGGTTTCGCTTTCTATTTGGAGAGGTTGGCTTTGAGCCCACTTCCTCTATGCTATATTATGATAATAAGGCTGCAATCGAGCCCACTTTCTCTATACGGCTATATTGTGATAATAAGGCTGTAATCTATATTGTCTGTAATCCTGTGTTTCATGAGCGAACGGAACATATTTAGGTGAATTGTCATTTCGTAAGGAAGAAGATTGAAGATGCGATCATCGATACTTATTATGTTCAATCTGATCATCAATTAGCGGATTTATTCACAAAGCCTTTAGGCAGGAATATAGTGCATTTTATTTGTAACAAACTGGGTATGTATGTAATGTATGCTCCAGCTTGAGGGGAAGTGTTAGAATACCCGTAGTGTACACGAGTTTATTATATGTAATTAGATGCTTAATAGGGGTGTAATAGTAAAATGACTTTCGCCTGTATAAAGAGGAGGATTAGGTTTAGTCCTATCCATTCGTTACATTTCCCTAAAACATTTTCTCTCTTATAGTTCTTTTCCTTCTATCAATAAGGTTACGGTATTACAAAAAAATGCATAAGCATCTAGCTTAACATGCTTAGAAGTTGCAAGTAAACTTGATGTTAATCTTAATTGCATATAACGAAGTAATACTAACATCGTCCTCTTTACCTCATCTAGTACACCCCTCAACCGATTTTATAACACATGGCATCCTTACTTGGTCAATGATTATTACATAAAATCTTCTCTCCGTCATATCGAGATAGACCATAGTGATGTTTTGTGGTAATAAACCCAGTTGAGAATTGATGACATATATAGTTCGAGAGAGATGAAACAAAGGATAGATTACAAGGAAAAATTTAGCCAACAAAAGGAATATCAGTATTTCTTTATCTCGACGAGGAAAAGGATTGGTAGGTATTCAAGACGTCTTGCAGGAAACAATGTTTTAAATGTCAGATATTGGTGTCGTGTCGGTTTAAAGATTTTGATATATGAAATCGGAGAAATTTCGGTGAAATTTGCTAAATATCGGTTCTACAGTTTTGTAGTACAAATGCCATTGATATAACTTATATTTTTGATGAAAATATCATCATTACAACTTAATATAAATTGTTACTTCTATTAAATGAATTTATTCCTCAATAGCTTATTGGTAGAGCGGTCGTCTATTAAGCGAATGGTCGTACGTCCACCTTTGTCGATGAGGATCGCCTTGAGTTGAGAGGACAGGGATGAAGTCGAGCATGAGTCGACGATGATTGCCTTCGCCGAGAAGTCGAGTTGCCTCCTTTTGAGAAATCGATTTGTGCCTCTAAGTGGATCCGATTGGGAAAATAGGGATAATTATAAAATGGGCCGAGTAAGTTGTAATGGTTTATAACTTGAGGCTAAACCCCCCCCATAATAAATGGTTTTGGCAAGCAAACCTAAATTTCACCCGATATCTCAAAATTTCGTCGACACAGAAATTTCGGCCGATATATTGTCAATTTTAGAAAAAGAAATAATTTTGTAACTTTGTTCGATTACTCACCAAAACCGAAATTTCGGAGATATATATCGAATTTCGGTCGACATTTAAAACACTGGCACGGAAAGAGTTTGAGAGAGGTGTGTCTATTAGTTTGAATAGTGAATAAAATTGTCGACATACGTTCATTATTTTCTATGTAAAGTTCGTGTATCATCTTTCATAACCAAATGACAAGTCGTGCAAGTTGTAAAATTTGGCAAACATTTTGGCTATGTCTGGTTTGACAAAAGCTAAGAGAAGAAGGATGAAATGTATGCAATGTTTGCTATTCCGAATCTTATGGGTTCTTATTGAATTTTGTGTCATCTTTCTTTCAAACAAAACATGGCCTAAGTATTTTTCAAAAGCAAGTAAACAATTAGGATATTTGTTACTTAGAGTAGGAAACATGATGGTATTTTGTAGCAAGTATAGAAATATTATGGTACATTTCAGATAAAATTTAATAAATAAGGCCTTGACCAATAAAGAACGCAAGTGTTAGGAAATATTCAAATAAGCTTATTACATATATATACTTGCTGGGGATCACCTATGCATGTACATAAGAGAGCACACAATTCTACTTATCAATTAAGACTACAAAAATATTAGAATATTTTTAGCAAATAATCAATTAGAAAATAACAAAACTGATGTTATATACGCATGTGGTACGGACGGACTACACAAGCACCTTCTTTATTAGAAATGACACTTATTATTCAGATCGAGATCGCATGGAGTTTAACCATTTGATTTGTGAAGGAGTCTATTTGAATCAAAGAAATCTTATGTATTTACTTATTATAGGACTTGCAGGGGATTTGGTTCTTTTAGTAATAATAGCCTCTGTAACACGGGTTCAGGTATGGGTACGGATACGAGACAAGATTCGATACGGATTTGCAGTTTCATAATTTTCTAAAAACCTAAGATACATGATATGCTTTTATATCGAATTTTTAATTAATTTAATATAAACATATACATTAATACACACACATAAGAATAATGGGGGAAATGTGGCGTTGAAAAACTACACTTTCTATGATTTTTTTCAATGATCGGCATTCATCTTCATCTTTTATCATCTAAGATATGGATACAAAATTTTATATGATTCTACCACTTTTCACCGTTGAGTTAGTGGGTGCAAAATTAACGGTTTACCGACAATAGAACTTTTTACATTACTAATTTAATGGTGACAAAGCGGTAAAATCACATGAAATTTAGTGTATCCACATCTTAGATGATAAAGATGAAGATAATGGGTGTCGAGCGTCGGAAAAAATCATGGAGGGAGTATTTTTTCGACGTTATAGGGATAATTCTCTCTAATGGCCTTTTTTCTTCATTACTCTCTCTCTAGATATATATATGATAACAAGAAAGGCATTTGATCTAGTGATATAAATAATATATTAAATCAACCTAACTTCATGTTTCAACGATATGACAATGCTAATTATTACCAATAATAACAATTAACAACTAACACAAAAGCAAAATTAGAACTTTAAGAATATCTTTTCACTGTTGATTTAGTGGGTGCAAAATTAATGATATTCCGATAATAAAATATTTTTAGTAATTTCACATCACAAAATCGTGGAGAAAAGGTATTAGAATCACATGAAATTTGGTGTATCTACATCCTAGACGAAGAAAATGAAGATAATATATGTCGATCGTCGAAAATATTGTAGAGGGTTGACTTTTATCGATGTCATAGGAGGGAATTCTCTCCTATGGCACATGAGGTTCCGTTTTCTCTCTCGTGTGTATGCATGCTATGTTTTCTTATGTGTGTGTGTGGAGAGAGAGAGAGTGATGGGGGAAGGAGAGAGAAAGTACCTATCGACTAGGGCTGTCGAAGTTCAGAAGAGAGGGATGCATTGATAAGGGTTGTTGATGTCATTAGCATCAAGTCGATAGAGAGAGGAGTCGGTCATGGCAAAATGGCAAAGGCAAGCTGCTCTGGTAAGGAATCGAGGCAAGGATCGTTGACTTTTCTTTGGAGAAGAAAAACACTAAAATTTGACGACTTTTCTTTGGAGAAAGACATGACCAACTAGGTAAGTTATGTAAAGAGATGGGTTAGTGGGTATTTAACCTCAAAACCCGACCCAAAATGCATTTCATGACCAATTTAGAGGTTCAAACCTGATTTGCGAATTAGGTAGAATTGATGAGTTTTAGGCTGTTTTTAAATTTATTTAAATGCAGAATTATGGAATCGTGAATCCGAGTTAATTGGAGCGAATTTGGCGCCGATTCATGACTAGGAACAATTCATGAGGGCTAATAGCATTTTCCATGCTTCATTGATAACGGGGATTAGTTGCAAACTTGTATGATGGCTTTTTATAAATTAGGTCTAGTCCTTGAGGATTTTATTATTAATGATACAATCATCTGCATAATCATTTGCATGGTTGGTTCTTGAATTCCTTCCATCTTTGGTAGGATTGAGATCCTGGTGGTCAGGCATGACTTGTCCATGTAAGTAATCTACCTCATGGTCCACCCTAACCTTAGCTTTCTCTTCTCTAGGTTGAACACAAACAATACCTACAATCTTTGTCATGATAGTTGTTTGGATTTATTTTAGATTTGCAGTCAGGATTGTGTTGTGTTATGAATGTAATTAGTTATTACTTATTAGTTATGAATATATTGAAAGTCCGAACGATTGTCGACCACCAGATCCGCTGGTCCGCTATATTCACCCTAGCCCACAAGCACAAATCTTCGGCCCGGAATATAATCCCAAAGTACCCCAAAGCCTTCTTACAACAGACGGTTCGATCAAAGAGTGCAGCTGGCTAACTAGTCCCTCATCTGATTCGATGAATGAAGTGCTCTATGACTCGCAACATATTTGTATGTGAACTCTTCATTAAATTATGCCAATAAATATTTCTTCTTGATTATTATCATGGTATCATAGCGATGAAAATAATTAAGCGGAAACCTAATTTTCCCAGAACCCTAACCCTAATTTCCCCTCTCACCAGTCGCCGCCTCTCTTCGATCAACCCGCTTACGCCCTCGATCAAACCATCCAGCACCATCCGTTCCCCTCTCTAGCCATCTAGTACCCTCGAGCAAACCCTCCAGCCCTTCCGTTCCCTTCCAGCACCCTCGCGCCCTCCAGCCAGCACTCCAGCGCCATCGTAGACCCCCCTCTTGTGCCCTCGACACCCTGGATCCCCATCACAACCACCTTCCTCGCTGGAATACCCTCCCTGCTGCACTCGACATCCTCTGGATCCCTATCAAAACCACCTTCCTTGCTGGAATATCCTCCCTGTTGCCATCGACACCTTCCCTGCCTTCGATACTCCCTGCAAACCTCCTATTGCTAGCGACGTCAACATGCCACTGCAGCCCTTTTGACAACCCAGCCCTCTCGAAATCAGCCCTCTCGAAGCTGCCTTCTCGCACTGTGGATTTGGATTTTTTTATTGCTACAAGATTTGATTGCACAAACTTTGGATTTTCTTTATTGCCTAATAGTCTCTAGCTCTAGATCTCCCATATTTGAGAGTGGACTGTGAATCGCCGCCTCTGTCTGGATTTTATTGATTGTGTACCTCATTCTTTCTCTATGGATTTATCTCTGTGCCGTTTGTCATGGATTCTGATCCAGTCTTAATTACTGCTCGTGATTATCCTTTTATTACGGCTCGTGTTCATGGTTCTCGTGGACGTGACCGTGGTCGTGCCGGCCTTTAATGTGCTTATTGCGGCGGCACTAATCATCGCGAAAATTGGTGTTGGAAGAAGCATGGCTATCCTGATGATACACCTACAGCAGGCCAGACATCCACACCAGTTGCTACTGCTCGATCTTCCTCTTTTGCCAGTAATTTACCTTTATCCAGTGCTGAGGGGCCAGTTGCGTCATCTTATCTCTTCTGTAGCCTCTGCCAACATTTCTACTCCGTCAGGTATATCGTTCCTTTCTCATTCTAATTCGTGGATCGCTGATTCCGGCGTCTCATATCACATGTCTCGTGATGGACCGTCTGATCTTACTTCTAGTCTTCATAAGTTGATTTTCATTGTTGATGGTAATACCACACCTGTTTCTGGCACTGCTGATTTATTACTTCATCTTTACACCTGAAAAATGCTTTAATTGTGCAATCTTTAAAACAAAACTTGCTTTCTATTCGTCAGCTTACAAATGATTCTAACTGCTCCGTAATATTTTATCCATCTCCCTTTGTGATACATGATCTTTTGACCAAGCAACAGATTGGTGGAGGGCATGAACAGAATGGACTGTACTACATTGATCACCTTCCCAATACGTCTGCAGCTGTTTCTACTATCCAATGGTATCAGAGACTTGGTCGTAATCTTCTTTTTTCTTTACGTACTTTGCTGCCTTCTATTGATTTATCAGAGTTCAGCTGTGAATCATGTATTCTTGGTAAACACCATCGCTCCTCTTTTCCTCCGGTTAATAAATGACATGATTTGCTTTTTGCGTTAGTTCACTCCAATACCCGGGGTCCTTTTAAATTTTCTAGTGTGTTTGTTTATAGATATGTTGTAACTTTTATCGATGATCATTCACGTATGACTTGGTCGTATCTTTTGCGTAATGGGTCTGAACTTTTGTTTACCTTTAAAATCTTCGTAGCTGAGATTCTTAATCAATTTGGTATTCCGGTAAAGATTCTTCGTTCGGATAATGCTAAGGAGTATATTAGTATGGAGTATATTGCATTTTGTCAGACCCATGGTATATCGCTTCAAACTTCATGTTCTTATACTCCTCGGCAAAATGGGATTGCTGAACGGAAGAAGCGACATTTGCTTGAGGTAGCTCGTTCTCTTGTTTTACATATGCATGTCCCTAAACGATTGTAGAATTTTGCGGTCATAATTGCTTGTTTTTATATCAATCGTATACTTTCTTCAGTCCTAAGCAACCAGTCCCCTTTTTCTATTTTGTTTCCACATGGCAACCTTTTTCCTGTTCCTCTTAAGGTATTTGGTTGTCTATGATATTCTCATATTCTAGGTTCCCATATTGACAAACTTGATCCTGGAGCTACCCGTATAGTATTTGTAGGTTGCTCATGAACCCAAAAAGGGTATGTTTGCTTTGACTTACCACATCTAAAGTTTGTACTTGTGATGTGACCTTCTTAAAAGATCAAATCTATTTTCCACCACCTGTTAAGAACCCCACTTCTATTCCTGTTCCTCACCTACCTTCCTCGGAGCTTGATTCGTCTGTTCAACCCGTGAGCCTTAGTTTTTAGCCTTTAGTCTCTTATCCATATGTGTATCACGGTCCTAAGAAAGTTATCCAACCCCTCCCACCAATACTTTTAACGATTCTTCTGTAGGTACTTCTATACAGTCCACTGTTTTTGATTCTCAGCCGCCGCCGCCGTCTTCAGAAGATCTCTCTTCCTATTGCCTTACGCAAGGGTAAGCGTTCCTGTACTACTGTACATACAATTTCTAATTTTGTTTCCTATCATAAACTGACATCGTCTGCTCTTCAGTTTGTTTCTTCCTTGTCTGCCATCACTCTTCCTTCCTCTATTCAGGAAGCTCTTCGGCATCCAGGTTGGCATGCAGTTATGTTAGCGCTTTAATCAGACTTGGAAATTGGTATCTCCGCCTTTACATAAGAAAATTGTCGGCTTCATTGGGTCTTTTCTGTCAAGCATAATCTAGATGAAACGATTGACCGTATCAAAGCTCGATTAGTTGCCAAATGTTTTACTCAATGATATGGTTTAGATTATGTTGAGATTTTTTCGCTAGTTGTCAAATTGACCTCAGTTCGTGTTCTTATATCTTTGGGCGTTTCTAAGACATGGCCACTAAGTCAGCTTGATGTGAAGAATGCCTTTCTTAATGACGATATTTCAGAGACTATTCATATGTAGCAACTTCCTGGTTTTGAGCGACCAGGGGAGTCTATGATTTGTCTTCTATATAAATCGTTATACGGGTTGAAGCAGTCATCTCGTGCCTGGTTTGAAAAGTTTAGTACAGATCTACGACAGAGCTGTAATCCATTTGAGTGTTTGCTGGTTTACATCCTAAAAATCATTTCAGATAGAAGATCAAGTGTATATTTACGCTGAGAGAGCCGTAATCTACCAGAATTCGGTGATACTTCAATTCTAAGGAAATATCTAAGTGGCCCAAGGTCCTTGGTATAGAAGTGTGAAGCCAAATGTTCTTTCATCTTGGAGATGCCAGCAGAATCATCTCCGGTAATGATAATATCATCAACGTATACCAACAGAATTACCCTACCATGATGACGACTATGTGTAAAGAAGGATGTGTCAGCACGACTACGTTTGGAGCCAACAGAATTACCCTACCATGAGGATTTTTAGGATGTAAACCAGCAAACACTCATACGGATTCCTCACTCAGATTTACCTCGTGCCTCCACTACCTTACCCAGGACGATATCGACGTCTAGTTAGGAAGCTTATTTATCTTACTGTCACTCGTCCAAACATTGCCTTTGCCGTTATCATAGCGAGTCATATATGCAGAATCCTTTGATATCTCACCTTAAGGCAGTTGAGCATATTCTCAGATACATCAAAGGTTCTTCATGATATGGTCTTCTTTACAAACCATCATCTAAATTGTCGTTCACGGCCTTTGCGGATGTGGCTTTGCTGGATCAATTAACGATCTCCGTTCCACGAGTGGCTATTGTGTTTTCTTAGGAGGAAACTTGATTATGTGGAGTAGTAAGAAGCAAAATGTAGTGGCCCATTTTTCTGTAGAGGCTGTATAGATCTATAGCGCATATAGTTGCTGAGTTGGTGTGGTTTACCTTCTTTCTGGCAGATCTTGGGATTTCTTCTTCTCTTTCGACTACACTCTTCTGTGACAACAAGGCCGTGATCTACATCGCTGAGAATCCAGTTTTCCATGAGCGGACTAAGCATATCAAAATAGATTGCCACTTCATTCGTGATAAGATGACGGATAAGGTGGCTGCATTTCAACATGTTTTTTTACTCAATTAGCCGATATCCTTACCAAATCTCTTTCTCGACCAGTTTTCGCTTGTCTTCTGTCCAAACTTGGCATGATTGACATCTACGCTCCAGCTTGCGGGGAGTGTTATGAATATAATTAGTTATTAGACATTAGTTATAAATATATTGAGTTAGTTAAAATATGGAAGGTAGTCTATGCCTCTCTATTTATTTGTATGTGAACTCTTAATTAAATTATGACAATAAATATTTTCTCTTGATCATTTTCATGTTGCATCCTTATGAAGCATAGAGACGAGCATAAAGACGGATATGGACACGACTATGGACATTTATGCGAGACAACAAATTTGTAAAAAAAAGAAGTCGAAGGGACACGACTCTAATATATATATATATATATATATATATATATGAGAAAATGGAATCTCAGGTGCCTAAAGAGGAAATGTTCATTTACGGCGTCGAAAAAATTCAACACTCCACTAATATTTTTGATGATCGGCATCCACCATCTTCATCGTTTAAGATGTGGATACACCAAATTTGATGAGAATCCAACATCTTTTCACCGTTAATGTAGTGGGTGCAAAATTAACGGTTTTCGATAGTATAACATTTTTAATATTTTTACATCACAAAATGAAGCTGAAAGGGTATTGGATTCATATCAAATTTGATGTATCCACATATTGCACAATGAAGATGGAGATGGAGAATACCGATCATTGAAAAAATTGGTGGAATGTTGAGACCATAGGAGGAAATTTCCTCTTGTGGCACATGAGATTCCGTTATATATATATATATATATATATATATATATTATGGGTGAACCTACATTCTAGTCAAGGGGGTCATGTGACCCCCTTGGATTTTCATAAACCTATAGAAAAATAAAGCTAGTCCACTGTTTGCCTCAAATAGTCCCCACTCTTTACCCACTCTACCTGTAGTTAAACAAAAGATACAAGTTTTTCAATGGCCCAATCCCAATTTCTAGACATCTCTCTTTGCCTTCTCTTTTCCTTTTTCTGGCAATGCTTGAGAACCTAAGTCGAAGTCACCTTGACCTTTTCATTGCCGTCCTCGCAAATCTTCACTGACCGAAGCTCTCCATTCTCATCGTCTTCTCTGTGTTATGATGAAAATTGTCAAAAACTCATTAAGTAGTGGAAGATGATTGGATGAGTGATTGCTTGGTGACATATATCGAAAGAAAGATATTTAATACCATTGACAGTGAAGCTAGCATGCAATGTTTTCAAAATATAAAGCACCGTAAAATGCTATTATAAATAATATTATAATAGAGAAAACGGAATCTCAGGTGCCGTAGGAGAAAATTTCCTCCTATGGCGCTGAAAAAAGTCATACCTCCACCGATTATTTCGACGATCGGCATCCACCATTTTCATCTTCATCGTGCAAGATGTAGTTACGTCAATTTTGATGAGAATCCAACATTTTTTAACCGTTGATATAGTGGGTGCAAAAATAACGTTTTTCCTATAGAATAACATTTTTCGTATTTTTACATCACAAAATTAATTGTGAAAGGTGTTGGGGTCGAAATTTACACCCCAATGCCGAAATAAAAAATAAAAAATTAAAAGTCAAAAATCAAAGTCAACACCCAAACAAGTGGACCCAACTCCAACCAACTCGGGTCCAAGGCTAAGCAAGTGGGGCCCATGCCCAAACCGCCTCAAGCACAAGTGAAGCCGGCCGACCATTGAAGAAGAAAGAGAAAGAAATTTGTAATAAATAAATTTGTATGCAAATAAGTGAGAAGATATAATACAAATGGGCAAAAACCCAAATTGTTGTAAAGTTCGTGGCTCATGTGCAAAAAGATGTGCGCATAGGGCATAAGAATGGCAAAAATCCAAATTTGTAATGTCCAATGGGGCTATGTGTAAAATTGTAAGCCTATACAAGGCAAACATATGAAGAAATCAAGGACAACTTTCATTCTCTCAATCTTTTTAGGATTTTGAGCCTCCACCTCTTTTGGGGTGATTTTCTCTAATATCTCACTTCATCTTCTACCTTTGGAAACTTATAAAAAGAGTTACTTTTCTCTTAAAAAACCAAATAAAACTACATCAAGACCCAAATTAAGAGAAGATATAGCTTTTCTTTATCAAATTTAAGGAAAAGGGAAGAAGAGTTCCAAGCAAGTACCATGGATGAAGAACCATGGTAAACCAATCGGTTTCACCTTGACGTCCAAAATCGACGACTTTGGGCGAACATTCATAGTTTTCTCCTGTGGAACCTCCTCACTGTCGGATCTCTCATAAGATCCGAAAGAACATGGATCATAACCCCACGTTTCTTGTAAAAACAAAGGAAAAAAAGAACGAACACAGGGTATCCCATGTTCAGCCTCGGGATCCCTGATTGTTCATGCGAAGAGGTGTTTGTATGTTTTGTAAATAACCGCAATCAAGACGGTGTCACAAATAGCTACCCGCGATGAGTACAGGTCGTCCGCAGGAAAACGTGAACTTTTCTTGCTTTAGACGAGTTGATAAAAGAGAGGATGGGTTGTCGTTTTATTTTAATATGGATATAAATTTTATAATAGAAGGGCTTGTAGGGTTTATAAGACTTAGTAGTTAATGGATGAATGTTTAGAATGTCTCTTTTTATCTTTTAATAGTTTAAAACTTAGAGAGATAGCGATGGATGCGGATTAGGGGTTCTTGGAGAGAACTAAGATTTCCCACTACCACCCCTTTCCCTTCCATTGATCTCTATTAATCTCAAGCCGTTAACAAAGCAAGTGTTTAACTAATCTCAAATCGTGGTCGTGACTATCAATAAATTGATAGCGCGTCTGATAAGAGAGTTAACATTTATTTTGCTAAAGTTTATGAACATTAAAATGTCAAAAAAGTTAAAAAATATTTCATCCATCATTCTACCCTATCCTACAAACCCTAGCAAGCATGAAATCACTCGCTCATGGTTAGTAGCGATTTAGAAGGAAGGGTGAAAATGAATGAAACCATAATTAAAAGTGCAGAAAATTAATGCGTAAAATTAATGCGGAAAGTAAATGCAAAAAGAATTAAAACAAAAACTACCTTTATTAATCAACTATTGCATTCCAACTTTCTCCTTCAAAAGTAGATTACAAGAACCCTAGTCTCGCTCTAAATCTCTCCTTTGATGGGTGTAGATAAATAGATGATTAGATTGTAGCATCCTTTTGGAATGCACAGCTCTCGGCCCTTTATATAGCCCATGAAAGTACAAACCATAGATTCCATATTGGATTAGGTGTGATTACAATTATGTCCCCAAAATCTAGATCCAACGGCCACCATCAGACCGCGATTCCGCCGTCTAATACCACGTTTGACCGCGGATCCGCCGCTTCCTAGTGGGATTGGGACTTGTGATTTTTTCTGGTATTTTGTATCGATATTTGGAGATCTTTTTGATATATAGATTCTGAAAATATCGTCTTTAGTCTCTGTCGTTAGATTTCTCGATTTGCTTCTAAAATTTGGCAGAGTCGGTTTTGATATCCCGATTTGACTTGGGTCTCCTACATAGATTTCAAACCTGAGCTAATACCTGCATAATATCTCAAATCAAAGTGTTAGTAGTATTTGGTATTTTTGAGATATTATTCCAACCATGATGTATTTTAAGAATATTGATTAGGAATATTTGATATGATATGCATATTTTAATTATTAATATTTCATCTAAATATTATATGCATATATTTTCCCTAATTATATTAATTATAAATGAAGAAACATATGATAATAACTTCTATAAATAAACCCATATATGTTCTTTATTTACAATTAACACATTTTATTTATTAATAATAGTAGGGAAAATGTCCATACAAATGTGCAATATATTTGACTAATCAAATACCCCAAATTTTTCTTTGATCGTCATGAGCAAACTATTTATTAAAAGGAAAAAGAAAAACCTAGCACACTTTCGTAGGCAACACACGATTGCACTTAGCTTGTGCAACAAGCCGTTAAACCTCTAGGTGCCTTTAGTAAGAGTGTTGTCTCCTGAGGGTTTTCAGCGGATTACACCCACAAAATCCCATAATAAAATAAAGAAGATGAAAGTTACATACAAAGATAAAGAACATGTAAAAGAAAAAACTTGAAAAGAAGAGTTTCAAAATACACTAGATTTTTAGTTGTTATGAGTCCTATTTTAATGGTCTTGAAAAAATGTCAGAAATCATATCATCTTTCAATAAAACACCGTCTTTAGTTTTCCTCCCTACCTTTCCTCCATACATCGATCATATACCCCTACGTATGTGTAAAAAATATTCCTACACTTGGAGAATTCAATTCAAGCTATCATACCCTTGTTCTTATTCCTTAGTACTTTTTAGTCGGTAAATGTTTTAGATGGATTTGCTCACACATTCTTCATGCGACCATTAATACTTCTTGAGGTACTAACCAACCGATTATCAAATGTGCTCACTTATTAAGGCGTAATTAGCAATATCCTAGTTTTGCAACACCTAAGGCTTAGCAGTGACTCCCAAACCAGTTGGTATAAAGCACAAGGTGATAAGGCACTAGGTGATAAGGCACCCTCGCTATATTTTTTTATGCTGCCTTAAGTAATTACAAAACCAGTGTTCATTTTTCTTCACCATTTATATTTTGTTGTGTCATATATATATATTTTATTATTTTACTAAGGTTTTTAGACAAGAGCATTTCAAGGTATCCTCTACTATCCCAAGTTTCAAGATGTGTGCAAGTGCATATAATAGGGTATCAACGTTCAGAAGTTTGAACTCAAGAATAAGGACCATTTTTCAGACTTATTTCTATCTTCAGATTAGTAATTCCTTTCATCTTACCAACCCTTGGGACAACAGCTCATGACTATCTATTACCAGCTTCGTTTTAAAACATCTAATATTCTTGTATTTCTTAAATTTCTTCCTATTTTTCATATCTATTTTTCACTTTCTAAATTTTATTTTCAATTTTTTTAGTGCTTTTATTTAGTATAATGCAAAATGATACGTGAATAAGCACAAACCTCTCACCAAATCTATTTGCAGCAGTGTCCTCACTGATGTCATCCTTTAAGCTCAAAACCTGTAGACTTGGGAGGAAAAGTTCTCAATGATTAGAAAGAAGACGAGTTAATAACCGTGAAATCCTTCCCCAAACTTGTTCTTGGCTTACAATTGTGCAAAAATTTCTTTTCTTTCAAGAGCCAAAATATTTTCTCTCCCCCCCAAACTTGAGTAAAACAGTTTTTCATTATTAAGCATTTAAAATCATAAGAGGGGGGTAAATATTATCGATCTGCACAAAGCTTTATAAAGACCAAAAGTTAAAATCAACCATTCGAATATTTTATCAATATAACACCATGGTTGGTAGAAGATCATGTTACAGATAGACGTGAAGAAGTGGGGAGGAGATAAAAGGTGTAATTGAACGATTTTACGTTTCGGTTGGTAGAGATGAAACAGTGACGGTGGATGAGAATGTGAAAGAAAAGGAATTGGTGGAATATTCGTATTGTCGTACTTGATAAGAAGAAGGGGTGATGGTTTAACTTCTTCGGGTGGAGGTTGATTCATCACAACACCCATGTCTTTAAGGAACGCGAGTTCTTCAGCGAAAATATCTTCAAAACTTTTATCGATATTCTGAATGATAATCTCATCGGAAAGAAATGTATGATACTCGGACTCCATAAGAGGTTCATATCTAGCGTAAGAGTCTGACTCAGATAGGTCGACTAAGTCATTTGGCAAGTCAAAGGATTCGAACTCAGGGGCGGACTTGTCGTCAGAAGGGTCTTCACTCGTATAATAAATAGCTGGATCAAATAATAACACACTAGTGAAGTCGAGATCATTATCGGAAAGCAAGAACTCCTTAAATTCGCAACTGTCGAAAGCTATCTTGTCGACAGAACATATATCAATTATATGAGCAGAAGGTTCGGAGGGTTGACTTTTTACCCTGTAATGTTAATCTCAATTGTCATCTTCCCGAAGGACAGGTTCATAGAACCGTTACGACAATTGATTATCATGTTGGAAGTTGCTAGAAAAGGTCGACCTAGAATCACCGGAATTTGATTCCGTGGGTTCGCCACAAGCTGCGTAACTAAAACTATAGAGTCCACAGGGAATTTAAATTTTCCTACTTTGATCAACACGTCCTCTAGCTCACCTCTTGGGTGGGTGATAGATCGATCGGTCATCTGGGGAGTGCAGTACGCAGGTTTCAACTCCCCTATGCCTAATTGCTCATAAACAGAATAAGCGAGTAAGTTAACACTAGCACCTAAATCGAATAGAGCGCGGTTGATGTTTTTACCCCAATAGCAATAGATATTGTAGGACAACCGGGGTTCTTATGTTTCTTGGGCACATGTTGGGTAAGAGCATTGCTCATATTACTCGCTAAGAAAACCTTTTTAGGAACTTGAGTTTTCCTTTTTCTAGTGCACAAGTCCTTTAGAATTTTAGTATAGGATGGAATTTATTGGACAGTATCTAAGAGGAATATTTATGTTTACTTGCTTGAAAATTTCTACAATCTTCTCCATTTATCAACTTGGTATGTTGGGCCTCAACCGGTTTGGAAAAGGAGCTTTATGAACAAGGGTTGGGTCCAACTCTTGTGGAGAAGTTTGTGAGGATAGAATGGATCCCAAAATTGGATTTGGGATGGTTTTAGATGGTAATTCATTCAAGGAAGTTGGCTGAGAGTTCGAGCCTAGTGGAAAACAGAGAATATACTCGGAAGAAGTTGGATTAGACGAAGTAGGAGTAGAAGTAGTAGCCGGGTATCATCTGAAGCATCAACTTGTTCACCAACCTGGTTATTCAACACTCTTTCCGATCTCAACGTAGTTACGACGCTCACATTATGATTTTGTTGGTGAAGAATTGATATTTGCGCTTTGTGGGTGGCCGGGATTTGGTAGAGCTTGAGATGGAAGTTTCCCTTTCTCTTTCTCACTCATTGCGGCATTCAACTGTGCAATTTGCGTTTCAATCGATTTTATGTTTTCACCGTGGGAAACAATGTGTTGCATCAACGTTTGGATAGAAGATGTTAAATTAGCCGTCGTTTGTGTGGATTGTTTAATAAATGTTTCTAAGCTTCTTTCGAGTGCAAAGATTTTCTCGGTACCGGCCGTTGGAATATTAGTCTGTGGTTGGAAAGAATTATTATAAGGGGTAAAGTTAGCTGGAATTTGGAAAGACCGCGGTTGAAAAGGCTGCTGCATTTGTTGTGGTGGCTGTTGTTGCTGTGGGGGAAGCCTTTGATAATTATTTTGGCTTGGGAACTGATTTTGAGTTTGAATTTGGTTTTAGTTTTAAGCAAAATTAGGATGATTCCTCCATCCCTGATTATATGTGGATGAATAAGGATCGTTTCTAGGTTGCTGAAAAGCAGTATTGGTTTGTTCATGACCTTGAGACGGAGGATTCAAAAGACATTCTTCCGTTAAATGTGATGGGTCAAAACAGCAACCATACACGGTTTTGTGGAGCGTAACTTGGTTCAGGGAGGCTGAAGAGAATTTGCTCTCCATAGTTTCGAGTTTCTTTTGCATCGCAGCCATTTCGGCTTTCATTGCGATGGAAGCGTCGAGCAGAAGGATACCTGCCCTAGATGAAGACGATGTGGTTGGTCTAGTACTCTCCCACTGTAATGTTTGTTCGGCGAGATCTTCCAGAAATTTCCATACTTCGCCGTCGTCTTTTGACATGATATGACATTGACAAATGGTTTCTAACATTTGTTTCATAGCTGGATTAATACCCTCATACATAATTCGGTAAAGTTGCCATTTATCGATTCCGTGATGAGGGCATTGGACAAGATCTTTAAACCGTTCAAAGCATTTTCAAAAGGGTTCGTTGGGAAGTTGGGCAAACTGGTTAATCTCGCTCCGAATACGGGCGGTCTTGTGATGCGGATAGAATTTCTTAAGGAATACTTTAACGAATTCATCCTATTTAGTGATAGAATGTGCGGCGGTGCTATAAAACTATTTTTCTACGAGATTGCACAAGGTAAAATGGAGAAGACGTAATTGCAGAGCATCCCCGAAAAGTTGAGTGGTGCTCATCATTGCACATACGTTTTCGAATTTGGTTATAAAAACGTATGCATCTTCAGATTCAAGCCCGTGAAATTTGGGCAACAAGTTGATGAAATGGGGTTTAATTTAGAAATTATCCCCTTTGGCTGGTGGAAGAGACAGACAAGTAGTTAGAGATCCGCGTACGGGGTAGCATCTGTCTTGCGGAGTGATGTGTGGTGGATTTTGCGCACCATGAGTGGTGGCAAGGTGTTGTTAAAACCCGATGGAGATCCGTCCATCTCGGGAGATGCGGTAGGTGGAGGCGAAATAGAAGATGAAATACCGACTTCAGAGTCGACAGCAAAAACGCGGACTAGACGGGCACTAGAATCCCGTGTCCAGCCGATTATGCACTAAGCGGGTTTAGTACACGTGGCAGCGTGTGATATGTGTGAGAACAATTTTAAGAAGGCTTGTTTTGAAAAAAGTCGGATGCGAGGTTGTGACTCAACCAATCACAATGCACAATTAATCTCTAGAATTAGGGTCGCCTAGGTCAAGTCACTGGACCGCTCCTAGATTTCCAAAGGACAAGATGTAAGATCAATTCTCTATCATCTCCTTATCAATCTTGCGGTCAGGTAAGTGCCAGGTAAGTGGGAGGTATCCGCTATACGAATCACCGAAATAGTGGGCCTAATTAAGTAACCATTTTCTTAGTCACACTTGCCTAGACACCACAAAAGAAATGCGGATAAGCAATAGATTATCCATGACCTTCCTTTGTCCTAATTGAGCGCGACAGTCCTTCGAGGCTTGGTCTAGATATTATTTATTAATGCAGGGTGATAGTATACCCGTTTGTGATTTGTGGGGCCTAGGAAGGGTGAAGAAATCCCCATCTAATATGAATTTGGGTTTATTGCCCCTTAAAGTCCGGTTTAGATATGCAAAACAAACCGAAATCAAAACACGCAAAAAGATTTTTTTTAGCGACACTGTTTGCAAAGAATCCTGCAGGTAAAATCAGTTTATTGGAGGTTTAGAAGAGAGGGAGAGAATAACAGAGATTTTTGGAGCCCAAATCGTCAAAGGGACTACGGTTCCGCCGCCTAAAGCACACTTTGGCCGCGGTTCCGCTGCGGTTTGGTAAGATCTTTTCTTCAAATTTCCACAGAGCACCCTTATGCTCCTCTGGTCCAAGTTGAAAGTTTCTGAATCTCTGCTGGCCTGCTCTAATGGCTCCAGATGTCCTTGCAAAAACTTGCACAAGAATCGTTAAACATAAGATGCGGTTTTGGTTCTCTTTTATTGTAAACTTTCGCATTCCTAACCACCCAGAGTTCGTGTTCATTGGAGGGAGCACATCTCTGGGACCCATAAAGTTTAGAGCAAAGCCGACGTGCAACATACTGGCATCAATGGAGGTTGATATGAGTTCGGCACCGGTCGTAGTTCGGGAATTTTTGGACGTCTTTCCTGAGGACTTACCCGGCTTACCCCCGCCTCGTGCTTTGGGGTTTTCGATAGAATTATTGCCAGGAACGGCACCAATTTCTAAGTCATCCTACAGGATGGTACCGGTTGAATTAGCGGAATTGAAGAAGCAGATAGAAGACCTCCTCAGCAAAGGATTCATTCGCCCGAGTACTTCTCCGTAGGGCGCTCCAGTTTTACTAGTAAAGAAGGACGGCTCGTTGCGCATGTGCATCGACTACCGAGATTTGAACCGGGTTACGATTAAAAACAAGTACCCTATACCTCATATCGATGATTTGTTCGATCAATTGTGTGGTGCTCGAGTGTTCTCTAAGTTGGACCTTCGGTCGGGGTACCTATCAGTATTATTTCTTTATTCCTAGCGGTCACATGATTACAGCTCGTACCGGGCTATAGCGGTCACATGATTACAGCTCGTACCGGGCTATAGCGGTCACATGATTACAGCTCGTACCGGGCTATAGCGGTCACATGATTACAGCTTATACCGGGCTATAGCGGTCACATGTTTACAGCTCGTACCGGGCTATAGCGGTCTCTTGTTCATTCCACAGTTGGGCCCGTGTTTCCTAGCCCCTGGGGCACCACTCTTGGGTTAGGAATACTCCTGCAGAGGTTGACGCCCACACTCAAGCTTACGATAGGATAGTTTATCTTTTAGTGGCCAGTTAGGTTATGACCTGATCCCTTACATACATGTTTCATAGTATTAGTGCATTTAATTAATTATATACATGCTTTCTTGCGCACAGGGCTTCACTTTTATATATTCTTGTTATTATGCTACACACACTTTTTACGTTGAGTACTTGCTGGGATGTTCTGACATCCCTGAGATTTGCCATCTCAGATTTAGAGACAGATCTGCAGGCTGAGCAGGAACAGAGCGGCTACCAGGACTTTGCTGAAGATCAGTAATCGTAGGTTTACTTTCCTTTACTTTTAGTTCTTAGCATGTGCGCCCTTATGGGACATTAGGACTTTTGTATCTCTTTCGGATCTTATTTTATTCCGAATCTTTTGTTTTGGATCTTTAATTGCATCAATTATCTAGTGGACCCATTTTAGGATTTCTTGTGGTTTCATTGCAGCATGATTATCAGTATTATTTCTTTTGGTATTGGATTTTATTTTTGACAGGTTAATCTAGACAGCCTTATGTGACTATGGTAGGACTTTTCCTTACCGTAGGTAGCACGGCTGGCCTTCGTCGCTTCCTGTGTTCCATATTTTTGGGAAGCGGGGCGTGACATTTATTTTATATTTCTGGTTCTTATAAGAAATCAACCCGAATAACAAGAAAATTAATTACGACTGTTTTCCCGGCAACGGCGCCATTTGATTGATCGTTCGAAGAGGTGTTGTGTGTGTTTTGTAAATAACAGCAATCAAGACGGTGTCGCAAATAGCTAGCCGCGATGAGTACGGGTCGTCCGCAGGAAAACATGAACTTTTTTTCTTGGTTTAGACGAGTTGATAAAAGATGATGTGTTGTCGTTTTATTTTAATATGGATATAAAATATTATATTATAAGGGCTTGTAGGGTTTATAGGACTTAGTAGTTAATGGATGAATGTTTAGAAATGTCTCTTTTTATCTTTTAATAGTTTAAAATTTAGAGAGATAGCGATTAATGTGGATTAGGGGTCCTTGGAGAGAACTAGGGTTTCCTACTACTGCCCTTTGTCCTTCCATTGATATATATTAATCTCAAGCCCTTAACAAAACAAGTGTTTAACTAATCTCAATCGAGGTCGTGACTATCAATAAATTGATAGTGCGCCCGATAAGAGAGTTAACATTTATTTTGCTAAAGTTTATGAACATTAAAATGTCAAAAGAAGTAAAAAGATATTTCATCAATTATTTTATCCTATCTTACAAACCCTAGCAAGCATGAAATCACTCGCTCATGGTTAGTAGCGATTTAGAAGGAAGGGTGAAAATGAATGAAACCATAATTAAAAGTACAGAAAATTAATGCGTAAAATTAATGCGGAAAGTAAATGCAAAAAGAATTAAAACAAAAACTACCTTTATTAATCAACTATTGCATTCCAACTTTCTCCTTCAAAAGTAGATTACAAGAACCCTAGTTTCACTCTAAATCTCTCCTTTGATGGGTGTAGATAAATAGATGATTAGATTGTAGCATCCTTTTGGAATGCACAGCTCTCGGTCCTTTATATAGCCCATGAAAGGACAAACCATAGATTCCATATTGGATTATGTGTGATTACAATCATGTCCCCAAAATCTCAGATCCAACGGCTACCATCAGACCGCGGTTCCGCTGCCTAATACCACGTTTGACCGCGGATCCGCCGCCTAATACCACGTTTGACCGCGGATCCGCCGCTTCCTAGTGGGATTGGGACTTGGGATTTTTTCTGGTTTTTTGTATCGATATTTGGAGATCCTCTTGATATATAGATTCTGAAAATATCGCCTTTAGTCTCTGTCGTTAGATTCCTTGATTTGCTTCTAAAATTTGGCAGAGTCGATTTTGATATCCCGATTTGACTTGGGTCTCCTATATAGATTTCAGACCTGAGCTAATACCTGCACAATATCTCAAATTAAAGTGTTAGTAGTAATTAGTATTTTTGAGATATTATTCCAGCCATTTATATGATATAATATCTTAAGAATATTGATTAGGAATATTTGATATGATATGCATATTTTAATTACTAATATTTCATTTAAATATTATATGCATATATTTTCCCTAATTATATTAATTATAAATGAAGAAACATATGATAATAAATTTTTCGAATAAACCCATATATGTTCTTTATTTACAAGTAACACATTTTATTTATTAATAATAGTAGGGAAAATATCCATATAAATGTGCAATATATTTGACTGATCAATCCCCAAAAAGAATCCCTCTTCAGAACCCCAAAAAGGGAGGTGCTCGCTGTCGGAACCTCTCCCGGGGTCCCCCATTTTCGTAACCCCCCAAAGGAGAGGTTCCCGCTGTCGGGACCCCTCTCAGGATCCCCCAGTTTTAGAACCCCTTAAAAAGAGAGGTTCTCACTTTAGGACCCCTCCTGCGGATCCCCCAGTTTCGGAATCCCCAAAGGGAGGTTCCCGCTTCGGGAGCCTTCCTAAGGGCCCACCTTCGGGACCTTCAAATTGAGGGTTCCCGCTTTCGTCAAAACACCCTTCTCAAATTGAGGGTCGCTGCTGCGTCAGGAAGCCTCCAGAACTCAGGAGGCACCAAAATCACTTCTCTCTTCCCGACACACTCAAAACACCCCTATCGAATAGCAGGACCCCCGTAAACTCTACGAGGCTCCCGATATGCCCAAGACACCTTCAAAATTGTTTTCAAAACACAACACAGGTATATTGCGCATTGAATTCACATGACCTATCTATCTTAGATAGGGGGAATCTGTACACGCCTGACAAGCGAGCACATCCTATCTTAATAGGATGACGAAAAACACTCTACAAATGGGTGTTGGATTCTCATCAAATTTGGTGTATCCACATCTTATACGATGAAGATGAAGATGGTGGATACCGATCATCGAAAAAATTGATAGAGGTTTGACTTTTTTCGGCGCCATAGAAAAAAATTTCCTCCTGTGGCACCTGAGATTCCGTTTTCCCATGACAATAACATATGATAAACTAGTTTAAAATTTTATCATCTTGCTTCAAATTTATGTGACCGATTATACAGTATTTTATCGAACTATTTATTTCATCAACAATCTTTGGTGCCCCCTCTAACCAAAAGTTCCGGGTCTGCCCCTATGTATATATACATGTATATATACCTGTATATGTATGTATGTGTATAGGGTAACGATAGGATCAGATGGGATTTTTAAAGTGAGATGAAAAAATTGGACCATCATTTGTTAGTCAAAATGACGACCGACTCCATATATTTTGTTCTACATGTCAATCAACATATGTGTACAAAAATTTAAGGACAAGTTTTAAAATAAGTCTCCATTTAATAAATAATTAGGGAAAGAGATCTCATTAAAATTTATTTATCAAAATAGATTTTTTTTCCACATAAGTAATTAGGGTTAAACATTAGCCTACATGGAATAATCTATGTGCCAATAACAGGATCTATTTCTCTTAATTTTTTTTCAAGAAAGCCTATTTTTATAATTATTTATTAAAATAAAGTTTTTCAGAAAATATATTATTTTAAATCTTAATCTACCTTTTATTTCTTTTACCATTAAGTATATTCTTTTTTTTCATCCATCTCCTCTTTTTCATTAAAAAAAATTTAATTGATACAATATTGATAAATTCACTACATGTATCAGTTTAATGGAGTATAATTACAAGATTTACTAAATTAATACTTTATAAATTTATCAGTTCATAATCATATTAAATAGAAGTATAATTTTTTTTAAAATATTAGTATATGAACGTCATTTTTAAAAAAAAAATTCAATTAAAAAATTTCAGCTTAAGTCTCATCATGGCATTTCATGTGCCATCTCATAACTTTTGTTTATTGTATATTAGAAACAATGGATATCAACCTCGAATATTGATTAGCCATGATCAATTTTTTTCTAACAGAAAGTATAAGAAAAAATTACAGTCTTTCTAATTGAGCGATGAAGATGATGGATGCCGATTTTTGTGCTGCTCTAAAATTCTTAATTAAATCTTAATTAAATTTTAATTAAACACGATTTTGGTGCTGCTCTAAAAATTTTATTTATGGTGCCAAAATCTATTATTGCTAAAAATATATCAAAATTTTTTGATACAAATTGAATATTAATTAATAACATTATATTAACTTTAATATCGGTAATATTATGAAAAAAATATCTTTCTTCTTCTTCGTCAATGTATTCTCAATGAATTTTCGTATTCATGTATTTTTTTAATGATTATTACATAAAACTTTATATGGATGACACAAGATTATTTAGTGAAAAATAACCATATTCTTTTATTTTTAATAATGAATATGGATGATGCAAGATTATCTGAGAAAAAATAAATAGCATAGAAGAATCGATAAAATTTCCATTGATGTATTTAAGAAAATCTATTAATAAATAATTGATTAAGGTTTAAAAGAATTTATTTTCCTAAAATCTTATTTTAATTAATAATTATAAAAAGTGGCCTCCTAGAAATTTTATTAGAGAAATAGACCTCATAATTGTCACATAGGTTATGCAAGTCAATGTGTAACCCTAATTGCTTATGTGGCAGAATGAATTCTATTTTGATAAATAAATTCTAATGAGGTCTATTTCTCTAATTATTTATTAAAATGAGATTTAAAAAAAAATTGCCCAAAATTCAAATGATTTAGACACTTCTAAAGTATAGATATCATGGTCGTAAAATGGATGGTTGTTAAAAAATCGTAAAATTGCCTATATTGCATACCCCTGATGCATGACTTATAAGCCTCCAAATCGTCTAATTTTTTTATACACACATTTTGATTGTAGAAGCTTAATTGCTGTCGTCGATCCAGCTGTCGGATTTTTCCATCTCATTTTTAGAACCACATCTCACCATCTCACCATATCGCTACCCTCTATATATTTTTCCATCTCACTTTAAGTGATCTATTGCAAACCGGTCCATGTTTTTAAAAAACGGAAACTCTCGATCCCCGATATATTTGAAAAGTCTGAACTGTTCAAGTTGATCGTCCTACCTTCAAACTTATGTATATAAAAAATCAAAGAATTTGAAGGCCTCTAACACATACATCGAATGACGTTTATGTTGTATCGTCGAATGACTTTCATTCTTACACCCATTCGATACATGTGTTAGCGGGCTTCAAATTCTTTGATTTTTCATATACATACGTTTGAAGGTAGGACGATCAGCTTGAACGGTTTGGATCTTTCAAATGTCTTGGATTGAGAGTTGCCGTTTTAAAAAACGTGGACCGATTTGCAATGGAGCATTCTCATATATATATATATATATATATATATATATATATATTTATATATATAGAATAATGGAGGAAAAATGCCATACGAGAGAATTTCCTTCTATGGCGTTGAAAAAATACACCCTCCCTCATTTTTTCCGATGATCGGCATCCATCATCTTCATCGTTATCATCTTAAGACGTGGGCACACCAAATTTCATGTGATTCTATAATTTTTCACCGTTGATTTAGTGGGTTCAAAATTAACGGTTTACCTACGACATAACTTTTTGTTTTGCTAAATCAAAGGTGAAAAAGTTGTAGAATCACATGAAATTTGGTGTACCCACATCTTAGATGATAATGATGAAGATGATGGATGCCGATCGTCGAAAAAAATGATGAAGGATGTAATTTTTCGACGCCATAGGAGGAAATTTCCTCCTATGGCTTCTTTCCTCCATTATTCTCATGTGTGTGTATGTAATTGTTATATATGATACAAAATGTAATAAACTATGAGAAAAAACATGCACCAGTATCATTTTAAATGCATGATAGTAATAAAATTAAGGTTATAACTTTCATCCATAACCATACCTCGTCATCAACAAAAACAAATACATATATAAAAGTAAAATAACACACAAGAATACAATTCATAAGTGTTAAAACATCAATCCTAGGTTTAATCCATGAGAGGTAATTGAAATATTTAATATTTTTGTACCTTTGAAGATATAAAAGTTGTCACACATATATTCCGTTCTTATTTCTTAATAAACTATGTAGAAGTGTTTGACGCGTCCAATCTTACAAGACTGGGTCCAAATGTGTAGGACATGGGAACACAATGTCGGATGGAGTGTCCATATGTGTTGGACACTGACATGGCGAGCAAGTAGAAGTGTCCGTGCCTCCGAGGTTGCATCTATGGATAAGCTTTGCTAGATTAAAAAAATAAGGTCTCGACATTAGCATTGGTTAAAACTAGCAAATGTATAGGGGAAAAAGAATCAAACTCTGGTGTAGTGAACACTTTTATATACTTGGACATTGTGTATTTGATCTTAATCTTTAAAGTTTATATAAAAAACAGCTTATGCGAAGGGCAATTAACTCAGGCACGTATTTAAGATTACTATTCATGTTTTCTTGAGTTTGCATGGGGATGTTAAGTTTGTGGTTATATGCAAATTCATATTTAATATGCAGATCTCATGTGCATGATCATCTTGATAAAGTTGTATTTTACTTTCTTGTTCTTTGCATACATTATGAGTTTTCTGCTAGCGTCGATCTGGGTTTAGGAGTTGCATTAACGTATATTGAGTGATTGTGTTTGCCTTAAAATTCTACATACCCCTCGTTAACTCTGAATCAGCATGTTTTTATCATTGCACAAATATGAATTTCTGACCATTTCTTACTTTTCATTGCAATATGACAGCGCCGACTGCACCTCAACTTGAGTACTCATGTGCACCTCAACTTGAGTACTCGTGTGCATAGCCTAAAAGCACTAGCTATCAGAGTGAATTTATATGACGCCTATCAGGCTAAAGCACTCGCCGGCTTGTTAAAATGCTTCCCTTGTTTAGAAACTTTAGACGTTCAGGTAAGTTTTTGCCCTCTAGCATTATTCTTTGCCTCCTTTTTTGGTATTTCTAATGATACATTTGACCTGATCTTTGTCCATGTGCTGTTTACTTCAGAATGACGTCGAGGATCCAGCACGTCGTGTAGACACTAGGTATTGGGAACAAGAAAGCTCCTCCGATTGCCTAGTCCACTATCTGAAATTAGTGAAGATAACAAATTTTTCAGGACAGCCTTTTGAACTTGGCTTTGCCAGGTTCATTATCCACAACGCCCGAGTGCTCAAGACGATGTCTCTTATTTGTAGGGTTTGTTCGAGTAAAGGATGGAAGGAAACTAATAGGGTCCGATTAGGCCTTGAGAATAGAGCCTCTGTAGATGCTGAAGTAAACTTTATAGGGTAATTAAGAAGACGATGCGTTTCAAATTGGTAAGCAATATTTGATCGGTCAAAGAAATGGTTCCGTATTGAGAGCTTTTAATTATATAGTGCACATATCCAGTTAGTCATGGTTTATTTTATTCATCGCTCCTTGACATTTACATTCATTCTTTGCTTTCATGAGTTATTGACTGAAGTTGCTTAAAATTTACTTTGTGATTTATTTTTTACTGGGTACTTTTCATGGAAATTGCTGAGGGTGGCTGGTTTTGGTTTCAAAGAATCAAAACATGCCATGATGGGTATTTTGTTTTGGTTTTAGGAACAATGGTGTACAAAATTATCTAAGAAAGTGAATTCAGAGTTTGCATTGCACTTTATATTTTCAGATATGAGAAAAAGAGAAAACATGGTACAAACTTTTTATTTACTTTCTTAAATAATTTTATACATACGAATAATCGTCGGTGGCCTTCAACTGCAGCTTGGTTGCAGTAATCCCATCTGATTCATGGTTTGGTTAGTTAAAACTTCTTATTGGGTTGTGGTATCCCAAACTTCTTCTCTTAGATTAACAAGTACCATTTGTAGGTTTTTTTTGATCCCTCAAATTGAAGCAAATTTGTGTCAATCCATCAGGAGCCGTTGTAATGCAGAAATCAACCTGTTCACAACTTGTTAAGCGATTTATTTCATTCTATGGTTCATCTTCTTTTCACATTGATGCATGATTCTGAATGGTTATGACATTTATGGTACATTATATAGGATTAGTGATTATAACCCAACTGGCTTAGATGCTGATGGAGGTCGGAATCTCCTTCAGATGTTGTCCTCTGTCGATTTTGCTGCAAGCGGTTCTGAACGGTTGAGAGTTGAGCATGTGGATCTCAATGGCTTGTTGGATGCTGTTGATGCTGAGCTACCTGCAAAAGAAGTCCCGGGGTGGTAAACCACCGTAGGACCCTCCAACGATCAAGTAAGTACTGGAGAATAGATGGGCAGAGTAGCGGTGTATTGGATTCAATTCGACTTACCTCAATCGTCTGGTGGAGAGTGTTTATATATTGGTCACATGAGGCGAACCAGCGTGAGATTCTCGCCGTCCGTTACGCCTCTATGCCATGTCCGCGTTGATGGCGGGACACGCCCATTAATGGCGTGATACGCTCATTAATGGCGAGATACAGGTCGTGGAGCAGTGGAGATCTCGTCGTGGCGAGATATACGGAGCTGTTACTGGGACGTTTGGGTTCCGTGCTCTCGGTTGAACGGGGAGCCAAGGAAGCTCGGTGTCACGACCCGAAATTTAGCTCGTGACCGGCACTCGAATCACGCAACGTCTAAAGCCGTAACGTAATTCAAGTAAACCGAAACCCAGAAATCTAAACCTTTTTAAGAAAATAAAAGAGGTGATGTTTTGAAATAAAGGTAGGGTGAAATAAATATTTTCTAAATGCATAAGTAAAAGAACATGAAAAATGCAAGTGAAATTTATTTGTTGAAAAATATGTTTCGTCTTTTAAAAATTTGGGCAGCATCTCCTTTGTTTATTTTGATCCAAAACCACAATACAAGATAATATAAAAGGCATCCCTAAGCGGGAGCTGGCTCTTCGCCAAACGCCGGATCCACAACCACGCAAGCATAAGTATAAGTATACGACGCCCAACGGCGAAGTTCACCACAAAAGATAAAGAAATAAGCAAGACATCAAAAACCACAAATAGCGGAATACCCCTCGCTCTGGGTCTCGAAACCACAGTCTCACTAAGTCTCATTGCTTATACAAATACTAGTTTGATTGATGGAGTTGACTAGATACAATATGAATTTGTCACGACCCGCAGGATACGGAACGTGACTGGCACTTAGTTTACGAAACGTCTAAAGACGTCCGTAAAGTAAGTAAGCCAAAGCCCAGAAAACAAAACCAATTAAGCAAAAGAGTGAAGAGAACCCAATCAATTGAAAGCGAGTTTATCAAATAAGTCATGTAAAACCCTTTTTAAAAACAATACCAATTTTTCCGAAAATTTCGGCAGAGTCTCCTTTGTAAATACTGGCCCCCAAAATGGGTACAACAAGAATAAATATGAATCCAACAAAATAGGGCATCCCCAAGCGGGAGCTAGCTCTTCGCCACAAGGCGGTCACAAATCCCACGCAATAGAAAATGACAACAAGCAAAATAATCATAATGAAGCATAAGAAAAGCAGCATGTCGGCTCAAGTAAGCTCGACCCCAAAATACAGCATAAAAAGTCCACAAACCTCACAGTCTCATCTCTAGGTCAATATACAATAATACTGGTAGATACAGTAGATGGAGTACACTAGATACAAAGAATATACAAGGTGGTACAAAATAGTAACATAACCCACCTATGAGAAAAATCTCGAGTCCAGGCAAAAGAGGCAAAAGAAGCAAGCGCACCCGCCGCTACGGTACTGACGGAGCGGACCTGCAAAAGGCTATGGCACAATGGGGGTGAGTTGCCAACTCGTGAGTAATAAATAACATCTACACAGGCTATCGAATGCATGCACACAAGCATCCTAGCATCTAAATACAGGTAAGGCAGGACATAATGGCAAGTATGTATGCAATATGGATATACTAGCAGGTATGAATGCAATGCGAATCAACTCGTGATCTGAATGTGTAAGTATAAGAAATCATGTTTTTCCCTTTAAGAATGTCTTTTGAAATACCATCACAATACCAATAGAATCAACAAGAACCTGTGTCCAGCATCGACACCTCAAAACTGTCTCAAATCTCATATCAATGTATCTCTGGCCTCAGCCGTCCGGCTGACCCATCTCAAATATCAATATCTCATCATCTAGCGGCCACGGTCGGTATCCTCTGGATATCCGCCGTCCCAAACAGTCGTCGGTAGGTAATCCGTCCCCTGCCAGGCTCAACGTCAACACCACATTCCTCTTGCCCCGGGGTACCTTACCGGGCCCACCATGTACCCGTGACGGTTCCTCCACTCCTCGACACGGATTTTCAAAACCACAGCAAACTCATGGTGGACGACACTTACATCACTAGAAAACCGCAATTTACATATTTTAAAAATATAATAAGTTTAGAAATTTTGCGGCTTTTCCCCGAAATCCAGAAATATCATAAAATCTCAAGAAATCCTCATAAGTGCATATATCAATGATAATGAATGCATATGGTATCAATAATCAAGTTGCGATGTGTGATTAATAGATTAAGCATGAACAATTAATATGATGAAGTACATGCACATGAATAGCAATCCTACGGTTTCATTTTAAGGAATTAAAGGCAATAGCACAAGTTTAAGTATCAATTAGTAAAAGGTTTAAATTTAAAGGTTATCTAGTGTGGTGGCATGGCAATTACCAGGGTGTGTGTGTAAGCATGAATAGTGCTCGTGCTGCATATAAAAACCTGGCAATGGTGCAGGTGTCCTATAAAATGGTTTCGCATAGGTATGTCAATATAATGCATGGATGCAGCAAATAATCATATACGTATTTCACCCATAATTACTAACATCACTAAGAATCTTGTAAGTTACTAAAACTATCGGACGGCTTGCGCCATCCAACGATAGTCCCCCGTAGATGTTACATCTACTCACCGGAATCCCTGGCTAGCTGTGTCCAATCACCGCTTTCCCCTTTCGCGCCGCGTCTGACGTCTCCGCGACCGAACCTGGAATTTTCATCAATACCAAACATAAGGTTACATATCAAGAACGACGCAAAACCCCAACGAAACTACTAATGTTCGCTAGCTAGGTACAACGTGCACAAAGTGCGCGGAACACTCGTGAAAATCGCAAAAACTGCCAAAAAACACCGATTTGGTCGCCCGGCAAAACTAATACCCGACTACTCAAAAATCCGCACTCACGCATCCTAAACGTCATAGGAGATGCTAAAAACATCCCCAAGGTATCTCAAATAATTCACCAATTAATTTTAACAAAAACCTAGTAAGCACAAAACTAGCAATTTTGGTGCAAATATCGAAAATTAGCGATACGGTTATCACAATCCAACACAATATCCAACCACACAACAAGCAATCTACAAACACTATAATTACAACACATTTATCATGCTTCACAACCCATTTTCCATACATAAACCCTTTCTTGAATTTCCTAAAACAACAATTTACAACCAAAATCACACTTTTAAAATTAACTAAATTAGCATAATTTGAAGACCACATAAACAAGGTAACTTCTTTGATTTGGTTGTGTAGGAACTAGCAAGCAAAATAAATTTAATTAACCAGATAATGGTGTTCTAAAAAACCCTAGTTTAAAACAAACTACTCTTTTATAAACTAGATTAGAAATTAGTTAAACTTTTAACACTAAAACCATATAATTAAAGGAATTTAGCCAAAAGAAATTAACTTGATGGAAATTATACCTCAATTTGAGATCTAGCAAGAATAAATTTGCTCCAAATGATGGCCTCAAGCATCAAGATCCAAGCTAGGGAGGTGAAGGAAAAGAAAGATGAAGGATGGGTTTAATTTGTAAGCTTGAAATTGCAATTTTGTTGAATTAAACATGAAGAATTTTGAAGAAATGAAAAGAAAAGAGATGAAGAGGAGGGAGTGCAGGTTTCGGCCAGATGAGGAAAGGGGAGGGTGTGGGTGTGTGGGGAAAAGTCATGAGTCAACTCTCCCAAAAGTCAATGCACCATACCTCATCAAACTATATTTAAAATCAATTCATAAACCAACTAATTCAACACATGAAACAAACACAAGGTGAGGCCAGAAATTTCTGGACCTGAACAAGGTGGGGCTGTCCTAGGGCTGAGGGAAGAGAGAGAGGGGTTTTACAAAAGAAATTTTATGCAAAAAGACCCCCTACAAGTCAAAAATTGCAAGTTTTAGCTTAAAATTCAATAATTTCGCTTCCTATAATAAAAATTAGTTAAAAATCAAAATAAAATACTAAAAATTTATGTTACAACTAGATTTTAATTATCATAATTTTAAAGATTAAAATTAGCCCGGAAAAATTTGTATTTATCGCTAAATTAATGTATTTTCTTACCGGCTTAAAATAATATTAAAAAATTGAAAAATAGGGAAAATTTTTTAAATGACCAAAATTTCATAAGTAACTCATTAGCTACTAAAAACAAGCAATTACCTATCCATTTTAGGTATAATTAGTCCTAAACTGCAAAATAACGAGAAAGACGGTTTTCGGAAAAATACCGAATTTTCACCGAATTTCAGGAAAACACCAAAACGACTTTTCAAGACGCTACAGAATAGTAAATACAAGAGTGGGCGCGATGCAAATGTCCCACCTACAATTGCAAAACATCCGAATGCAACTGTGTGCCAGCGATACCGCTACTGATTCAAGCGGTCAACCTGCAAGAACTGTGGCATAACGGGGGTGAGATGCCAACTCGTGAGTAGGAAAAATATCAACAGGTAGAAATCGAATAAATAACGACTCATAGGTCAACTGTATCATAAAGGTAATAAATACTATGATACCTAGGGTGACAGTATCTGAATATGTGCCAACACTATAAATAAATGCCTATCAGCATGTGGATATCATCCAACCATATAATCAATGTATGTATGCATGTGGATCTCGTCCACGTGTCAACCAATGACACAACAACATCATGCATGTAAATATCATAAAAGCATATGCATGAAAATATGAGCATATAAATCAACGTGTGTCTCTCGCGACACATCAAATCATGGAACCTGAGTGTCCAGCATCGACACTCGAAACATCATGAAACCCGTGCCCAGTATCGGCACGTAAATCCTCATATCTTTCGGGCTCCGTCAGTCCGGATCGGCCCACGGGCTCCGTCAGTCCAGATCGGCCCATAACATCTCTCGACTACGGTCGGTATCCTCCGGATAGCCGCCAGGTCCAACCAATCACCGGTAGATACTAGCCACCCTGCCAGGCTCATCGTCTACTCCACTAAAAACATTTCTCGCCTCAGAGAACCATACCGGGTCCACCATGAACCCGCAAACGGATCATCCATCTCCTCGAATCTGGTTTCTATCATACGTCTCAGAACCGAGAAAACGCATAGTGGACGTACTGAAATATCATATCAAGAGAAACCGGGTTTTTAAAAACAATACATACTTTCTTTTAAAATGACCACGGTTCTCAAATTCAGAAATCTCATGAAAGCGGCATATCTCAATGCGTAAAATCGTAAAACATGATGTATGCGACATATAACAGAAATATAAGCATATTCGTATATCATGCAACATGGAACAGTGGTGCGACAATATCGGTATATCATGCGACATATCGTAATGATGTGAACATAGCAAGTAATTCATGCAATGAGTCATATCATGATGCAGCAATCCTACTGTGTAGTGACATGGAAATTATCGATGATGAAATGTGTGAGTCGGAAAATCTGTGTAAGTGTAACATACGCATCATCGATAATGATGTAGGTGTACTAGCATAGGTATATGTGATGCAATGAGAATAACATGAATGCAGTATAAGGTAAATCGTCAGCTAAAAGCTATAAGGTATACGTATCTAACATGACCGAGTCGGTGAATCTATCAATCGGTATCCAGCCTCACAACAACACGTACGGTATAATCTATCGTACGACATCCTCTAGTCAAGGGTATGGATCAAACCTCAAGTCAAACTCATCACGTACGGAAAACCATCGTATGGCGGCATTAAACCAATGGGGATCCTACCAGCCTATATGACAATGAGGGTACGGGCCTAAGGTCTCGCACGGCAATCACTCACGATTCACAACATATATAAATATATCTATATACCTATGTCCCAGGTCACATCCATAACAATCTCATATTAGGAGACCGACAAGGAATCAACCATCTCAATCGACTCGCATTCGTATACCGACACATCATCAGGTTATCATATCGCATCATACTTTCTTTTCCTCACATTTATATCCCACATCAAGTCAGTTTTACAAATACATTCTACCTTTACTATAAGCATACGTATTTAATCTAACATACAAACCCGAACCACACAATCAGTTTTTAAAAGATGCGAATCGTAGTTTTGAAAGTAGGGGCTACGGTGTTTTTAAGGAAAAGATGTCGTTTGAAAATCTGTAACGCCCCTCAAGGTATCTGTTTAAAAGATGCATACGATTCTTCAGTTTGGAATTATGTATGGTTCGGATGACACATTCACGTCGGCTATCTAGTCTTATAGTATTCAATACAGCAATATCATCGAACATCATCTTCGAACCCCGTCATCACATATTAACCATATCATATCACTTCTAACTATCCTTTTAGCCATATCTCTAGTTTCCTAATCTAGCTTTCTACGACTGTATCCTATAGATCGGTTTCCATCAAATTGCGGGGGTGCTATACGCCTTCCACCCGACTTTCCCCGTAGATATAGATCTACTCACCTTGATCCTTACTTGCCGAAGTCGATGACGCCATCCTCTTCTTCATCATCCGAAGTCCACGTGGGGTACCTACATATATACACATATTGCATCGTAAACGGGAATCACACACGAGAACCAAAATGTCGCACAAATCACACTTAGGTTTAAACCTATAGTTTACGCATGCAAGAATAATCAACAACTCCCGATACTGACGTACAAACGCCAAGTGACCGGGATAAAACACAAATACCAAAACTCAAGTTAAAATGAAGTCGCAAAACAAAGCAGCAACTCAAGAAAACAGCTCCAGATTTTACCCTAGGTGAAATTAGCCAATTCTGCACATGAGAGGGGTCTAGTTTACTGAAGATAAAGCCCTGGACCAAACAAGGACCCAAACCACCCTACCCTGGCCGCAAATTGCGGCCAGAATGATTAAAATTGCGGCCATGTGAAGGAGTTAGGGTCTTGGGGCTTTAGGGTAGCTTCTAGGTTGCCTGCACGACTCACAGTGATCGCTATAAAAAATTTTAGGTGTCTCGGGTCATAGCAGATGTCAAAATACTATCACAATTGTCACAATTTTCCGATATCGGGGTTTCTAAGTTTATGAATTGGGGGTTACTCTATGGTTTCAGTCCAATATACAATCCCTACAGGGGTTTAAGGTCACTATTAACCCTCAATTTCACCTTTGGATTCAATTCAAACCCTAATCCTTAACTTAGAATTTTCAAAGTTCACTAAATCTCATTTAATCCACTCTAAACTAACATAGATGCTAAAATGAATCAAATACAATACTAAAGGTGATGAAAGTAGCTCATTTGACAACTCAAGAATTTTCTTGAGTTGCCCCAAGTGCTCAAAATCCAAACTTTCTTGGTCCAGAGTGCTTGTGATGATCTTGTGTATGTTTTTAAAGAAGTGGAGATGCAGTTTTGAGGTGTTTTTTTGGTGGTGTTTGTGAAGATGAAGAGGAGGGGGAGTGAGAGGGCAGCCATGGGTTGAGAGGGAAGAAGAATGATGAAGAAATGAATGAAACAAATGGTCTTGGTCAATGGAAGACCCTTCACCTTTCTCTCTCTCTCTCTCGCCCATCCTTCTTTGTTTAATGTTTCCCTTTTCTTTTCTTTTCTTTTCCTTTTTCTTTATCTTTTCTTCTATTTTCATTTACAACAAAGCATGCATGAAAAATAAGAAAAGACCATGGTAGGAAAATGTAGAAATGTGAAATATGATATGGTGCATGTCATGTGCACAAATCACTCTCAATGCACGATTAGTGATATTTAATCGCGATTAGCATTAAAATGGAATATAATTAATTATAAAAATTCATAATTTGCCTAAATCACATAAATCCCTCCAAAATCACCATTTAATTTAATTTTCCAATATTTTCCAATTTATCGGTATTTAATTGTACCGTATCATTAAAACATTCATAATATTTATTATTTAATTATAAAAATTCCCTAAAATAATATTTTATTTTTCTGAAATGTTATACTCAGCTCGGTGGATAGCTCGGAGGCCGAGGAGGCTCAGCTGTAGGATTGCTCGGGATCGAGCGAGGAGATCGAGGAAGCTCGGTTGTAGGATTGCTCGGAGGCGAGCTGCCGGCTGGTTGCTAGGCGAATCGGGAAGGTACTCCAGAGAGGTCTTCCAAAAGGTTGGATGCAACCTCGGAGACGTGATGCCGAAGAATGTCCCTAATGCATCATACTTATTCCAGCTCCGTAGCCTCTAGGAGTCTAGTGGGCTCTTGTGGATGACACGTCATCCGCTACGTGTCGTGATCTGGGGAATACGTGTTTATGAGCCTCATCATTAGCCCTCCACTCTCGCCCTAACCTATTTATGGGTTAGGGGCGAGAGTGGTAAGCCTGGTTTTTAACGATTCAGCCTAAGATGCAATTCCCATGCAATGGGTTGTCGGACGAAGACGCGACATTTGACGGCTACTCATCTTGAGTCCTTGGATCCACGTGGCGGCTCACGAGACGCCTCAGTTCCTGCGCATATCTTTGGTGTCGTTAGTGTATCAGTGATATGATTGTGCCTAAAAAAGAGGGCGTCGTTTCGTTCATTCGGTTGGGCTACGCGCCACATGTCCACCACTGGGTGGTAGGACGTGAGTGGCGGTCACCCGAATCCTGGCGAGAGGGGATGTGTCCAATGGCCGGTCGCCATGTGGAGTCTCGGTCTCGGTGGCCGTCAGGTGCGACGCTTCGTTTTGGCGAGAACGGATGCGGGCCGTTGGGTGCCTTCTTGCTGAGTGTATAAATAAGGGGGTCATCCCACGGACGATACTTTACCCTAGCCGTCTCTTATCGTTTGAAGGTTGCCCGGCGCACATTCGCTTAGGTCGGAACTTCAGGTGACAAAACTTTCCTCGGCCAACCCTTTTTTGAATCAGGCTAGATGTCTTTCTCCGAAATATCTATTGACGTAGTAGGGGTTGAGTCGGGCGATGAGGCTTCAGTTTCTGGAGCCGAGCCCAGTGGGTCTTCATCCCCCTCGGCTTTCGATAGCCGAGAGAGTTCTTCTTCATCTTCGTTTTCGTCTTCTGTGTCGGACTAGTCCCCAGGAGGAAGGACGCTCTTGTCCCTCGTCATCGGGGGGCGAAAAGGACCCTCAAGGCGCGAATCAGGAATACCCGCGATGCGCCATTGGTTTTGAACCGTCTGGATGAGCTTTCCAACATCCGGGCCCGTTTTCATATACCCTCTGGCTATTCACTCCCCGTTTGGCCAGAGAGGGTGAGCGGGCAGACCAGGTGCAGGGCAGAGAGATTGCTCTGTACTTTGAAGCGTTCCGGGCAGGAATGCGTCTGCCATTCTCGCCTGAAATTTGTGCCGTGCTCCATTATTTCCGTCTCCCCCCGGGACAGCTAGCGCCAAATTTGTAACACCCGAGCCCAATAATACTATGTATATTACTAGTTGAGGGTTATTTATCGCTCTTTCCAATTTTCCTGATTTTCTGGTGTTTATTGCTAAATTTTACCCGGTTAAGTCATTTTGGCACATAACAAATTTTAACTCCGAAAATGAAATTTAAGATGTCCATGTTGGCCTACTCGTCGCCACTAGTCGCGTGGTAGCGTCCGCGTGTCGAGATTCCGTTCCGTTTGGCTAAACGGGCAAGTTTGGGCGACTACGCGCGCGTGCAAGTGTCCGACTTGGGGGCATGCATTTTAATCACTAAACACCTATTCTCAAAATTTAGAACCCGCTTAAAATCCTATAATTTGAATTTGGAGCATTTGGGCGCAACCCGGGCGCGATTTGGAAATGTTTCATTTCGCGCCAAAAAGGGCCCGTTTCAATTTAATTTATATAACTAATTTATACCTACGAATATAATTTTTCCAAACTGTTAATTCCTAAATCCTCATCAAATTTTTCCCCACCTCGTGATCAGCCAATCACGAGGGCTGAATTTGTGCGTGGGCCCCACCTATCCCATTCCATATCTCTTTCTCTCTCCTCCCTCAATCTATCTCAAATCTCTCTCTCTTTCCCTCAGTCTCTCTCTCTCTCTCTCATCCTCACGAATCTCTTTCTCTCTCTCTCGATCTCAACACTCTCTCTCTCTTCCCATATATACTTCCATGCAGCCGCCTCCCACCACGAGAAACCCCCACGCAAACCCTAACCCTAGCTCACGCAGATCTCACCGCCGGCCGCCTCGCGACCTCGCCGTCGCCGCCCTCACCACCACGACCTCCACCGCACTCACCTACCCTCTTCCTCCCGTTCGCCCGCTCCTTCCCGCGCCTGCAACCTTCTCCCGACGCCTCCATCCCTCGCGACCTCGCCGTCGACGTCGACTCCGACCGCCGAGGCCTCCCGCAACTCCCTTGCACCCTCCTCGTCGAGACCTCGCCGTCGCCCCCTCCTCCCTCGCCGGAACAGTGAACCCGACCCTTCACCCAACGTTTGCACCATCTCCAGGTCGCCGGAAACCGCGCCGACGGCCCTCGTCGACGTCTCCCGCACCACCTCCTTTCCCCCTCGACCACCCTAGCCGACCACACCCCTCTCCAACTCGCCGCAGCACCCTACCCTGCTCACCCGAGGCCACTTCCGTTTGCTGCAGCCGCCGTCGCAGCCTCGCCGGCGCTCCAGTGCCGTCGAACCCGCCGTGGTCGCACCCTTGGTGTATCCCTGTAAGTTTCCTCCTCTTTTCTTTTGGTATAACCCCCGCTGGTTGTTTGGCATATCGTATCCTTGTTGCTAACTTTGATTTTCGGTTGTTGCCGGAACCCGACCGTGCCGTTTGACGAACCCGACGCTCCAGCGAAGCCCCCTGGTCCGGGTGATTCCAGTGACCTCTGTTGGGACTCGATCCGTGTCCCGTGCTTCCGTATCGTGGTTTCTACCGACTTTGCATCCGCGTTTCGGTTTGCGGAACCGCCGAGGCAAGTATCCGAATACTTGCTTTAACATGCTACAAACTTAATAATCATGTTATCTGTTATAATCACACGACTTGGTGACAATTACAATCATCCGTAATGTTAAACCGTTGTAGTAGTTACTTGTAGTTAATCGGTAGGCTATTAATCCACACTTTAACTAATTAACCAATTTGGCACATCATTGCCTAAATTGCTAGATCATCCTTGTAACTATTATTATGCTTAGTTCAGATTCATGTAACTCCACTACGTATATTACCGATACTGCTCGTCTTGTGGCTTTTGCACCTCAAAGGTGCGTGAACCGGATTAATATGAAAATACAAACATCACTGTGTTCACATAGGATAATATTTGTTATTTACTGTTTCCTGCTACTGTTCATTATTTGTTACTATACCTGTTATCATCATATACCTGATTGCATTACATATTGACCGATCTTGATACACCTGACACATGTACTGATACACCGGACACAACACCCCGTACATATCGACTCGACCTGTTGAAAGCAACCTGACATGTTACCTGATCTCATGCCTAATGCCGACAAACCTAACCATTCCTGCTGTCGATCCAGACAGACCTACCTTTACTTGACTTGTGTTGGCATTAGTCCTTGACTACTGAATACCTGACCTGACATACATAGCTTGGGGGTATGGGGAAATCAAAGGTGAAACCGACTTGTAACTCAACAGTTCGACACATTGTTCTGATCAGTCTTACGGGCTTGGCCAGCTCCGGAGTGTTGATGCTGACATCACTCATCTATCCTACTACCTTTTACTGCTTAGCGGCACGTCTCGGATTCAGCCCCGAGAATTATGACCGTGGTCCCGGGCACGCACGGGATACTATTGAGTTACATCGACGATTCATCAATTGGTTTCAAAGACTATAGAGTAGAAGACCTGATAGGACAGTTTAGTCACTACTGCACATTACCCTGTTTATTACTTCTTATTGCTGCTTTATTCATGTTCATGACTGCATTGTTTATTATCATGTTTATGCTATATACTTGATATCATGACGCGCTGACGTCTGGGTTTTGCATGGCCCAGATTCCGTGCCCTTGACGTCGACCGAGCAGGAGTACTTCAGCCAGCAGGCTGAACTGTGAGTTCTTGAGAGTTTAGTTTATTTATGTCATTTCATTTCCAGATGTGAGCCCGCATTATGGGACATACTGTTTATTCATTGTACTGGATCATTAGCTTCCGCACTCATTGTTTATTGATTCTTGTTATTATGGATTTGGACATGTATTAGTTTAGTTTATTTTACTGTTCTTGATATCTTTACAACCGTAATGTGACTGTGGATGGATACTTCCTACCCACAGGTAGCATGGTTGGCTATGTCACGTGCCCAAATCTTGCGTACTCTGGGAAGCGGGGCGTGACATGGTTCTATGGTATCAGAGACATAGGTTAGTTGGGTTGACTCTTTGTAGTTGGGTATTGCACCCGATACACGAATCAGAATACCCGTGATTAGGAAACATGTCCTGCCACCTTGACAGTTTTACCGTTCTTGAATCATTCTTCCAGATTATGTCGACATGCAAACTTACTTTGCATTGTTAATTCGAAAACCTAACTTCTTGTTATCTCTAGGACTTAGGCGACTTGGGTAGAGTTAAGTAATTGCGGCTATGATACCGCGGCATAGCTACAATGCAGCACTCTATTTAAGTATCTTGGAGTTCTAGCCTTGATTTATATATTGAATCTATCATCATGCTAATGTTGTTTGTTTTGATTTCAGGATCATGGCAGATAAGAATTTCAAGACGTATCAGAGGCGTGTGGATGAAGCCGCCATGTTAGGAGTGATACGTGGGATGTTGGAAAATCAGAAGAGGCAAACTGAACTGATCCAGCAGCAAGCCGATTCATTTCAGGAGGGTTTGCAGGCTATGCAGCAGTCTGTAAACACCGCCGTAGCGAAGCCAGTCGACCGAGTAGGGACCGTGGCAGATTTCAGACGATTGGGTCCTACTACTTTCACTGGCTTGGAGGAGCCGTTGCCAGCCGAGCAGTGGCTCGTGGACACAGAGAATCTATTGATTGCGGCGCAGATCCCAGAAGACAAGAGAGTTGATGTGGTGCGCATTCAGCTGGTGGATTACGCCCGAGAGTGGTGGCTTGTGGAGGAGACCCGCCTGTCCAAGCCAATCAGTTGGGCGGATTTCTCCAAAAGTTTCTTGGAAAAGTTCTTCCCGCGGACTGCACGGGAGGAAATGGAGGAGAGATTTATTGGGCTGAAACAAAATGGAGCAGCTGTGGATGTGCATGCAGCGGAGTGGACGAGACTTAGCCGTTTCGCTGGACCCTTAGTCGCCAAGGAGGCAGACAGGGCGCGAAGGTTCTTGCGCAGTTTGGATGTGGACATCCAGAGGCTGATTGTCTCCCTGGGTTTGACCACTTTCTCGCAGGTTCTTACGGCAGCCAGAGAGCAACAGAGTCTATCAGGATCAAAAGGGAACTTTCACCAGACAGCAGTTGCGGCCAGGAAGTCTGCATTTGTACCTAACCGAGATCATGGGCGCAGAGGTATTCCAGTAGACCGCCGAGGTGTAGCGCCAATGAAGAAGCCGGTGATCGTTGATCGAAGGAAGAGTGTGATTTGTGATTACTGCCGATTACCTGGGCACGTGCAGAAGGATTGTCGAAGGAGACTGGGACTTTGTCTGGTTTGTGGGGCAGCCGATCACGCAGTTGGTACTTGTCCGTCGAAGCTTCGCACGAGAGATGATACACGGAAGCCTCTGCAGAGACCATTCCAAGGGCAGAAGCAACTGACACAAGGACCTAACCAGGGTCGAGCTTTCACTTTGACAGCTGAGGAAGCCAAGGCATCAGGAGAAGTGGTTTCAGGTACTGTACTCGTTCGTGGTTTTCCTGCTTTGGCATTATTTGATTCCGGAGCATCCCACTGTTTTATGTCATCAAAGTTTATAACTACACACTCGATCACCTGCACGACCATGTCTAGTTTTTGGGACATACACACTGGGAATGGGAAAATCATAGCTAGTAAGGAGTGTAGGGATTGTACTGTTGTTGTTTGTGGACGGGAGCTTTTTGCGGATTTCTTGGTGATTGATACGGGCAGTTATGAAGTAGTCTTGGGAATGGATTTTCTTGGCACTTTCCACGCACACATTGATTGTAGGGCAAGGAAAGTAATTTTCCAGATTCCCGGACACCCTGAGTTTACTTTCATCGGAGGAAGCAGTTCTGTCGGGCCAGTCGAGTTTAGGGCTAGGCCGACGAACAATGTTCTTGCGGCTATGGTTGCGGATAGAAATGAAGAGCCGGCAGTTGTCCGCGACTTTATGGATGTGTTTGAAGATATTTCAGGCCTACCGCCGAAGCGAGATGTGGAGTTTGCGATTGACCTCATTCCTGGTGCAGCGCCAGTATCAAAATCTTATTATCCAATGGCACCGGTGGAATTGGAAGAAGTTAAGAAACAAGTGGGTGAATTACTCGAGAAGGGATTGATTCGAAGCAGCAACTCACCTTGGGGAGCTCCAGTTCTTTTAGTAAAGAAGAAAGATGGCACGAGAAGAATGTGCATCGATTATCGAGAATTAAACCGGGTGACTATTAAAAACAAGTACCCGATCCCTCACATTGGAGAACTTTTTGAGCAGCTTAGTGGCGCGAGGGTATTCTCGAAACTGGACTTATGATCAGGATATCATCAGGTCCGAGTGAAGGCAGAAGACATTTGCAAGACGGCGTTTCGAACTCGGTATGGGCATTTCGAGTATTTAGTGATGCCCTTCGGAGTGACTAATGCGCCGGCAATATTTATGGACTTGATGAACAGGATCTTTTCACCGTTCTTGGACCAGTTTATTGTGGTATTCATTGACGATATTCTGGTGTACTCGAAGAGTCCGGAGGAGCATGCTGAACACTTAAGGATCGCACTGCAAACGCTGAGACGGGAGAAATTATTTGCGAAGATGAGTAAGTGCGATTTCTGGTTGGAAGAAGTGAAGTTTCTGGGGCATGTCGTGTCGGGCGATGGAATCGCCGTTGATCCAGAGAAGATTGCAGCAGTTCGAGATTGGCCTGTTCCAAAGAACGTTGCAGAGATAAGAAGTTTCCTTGGACTCGCCGGTTACTACAGAAGATTTGTGGAGAACTTCGCTCGTGTAGCTGAGCCGTTAACCAAGCTTACGCGTAAGGAGGTACCGTTTGTTTGGACAGATGGATGTGCATTGGCCTTCGAGACGTTGAAGCAGAAGTTGATAACCGCCCCTATCCTAACCGTACCGGATGATTCAGGAGGACTGGTGATTCACAGCGACGCATCTGGAAAGGGATTGGGATGTGTTCTGATGCAGAATGGGAAAGTCGTCGCTTACGCATCGAGACAGCTGAAGACTCATGAACAGAACTATCCGACTCACGACTTGGAGCTTGCAGCCGTGATCTTCGCCCTGAAGATTTGGAGACACTACCTTCTGGGCGAGAGAGTTGAAGTCTTTACGGATCACAAGAGTTTGAAATATGTGTTCACTCAGAAGGAGTTGAACATGAGGCAGCGCAGATGGTTGGAGCTGATGGCCGACTACGACCTTGATCTTAAGTACCATCCGGGAAAAATTAACGTCGTGCCAGATGCGCTAAGTCGGTTACCAGCAATTCAGTTATTGACTGCACAGAGAGAGATCATTGAGGCGTTTCAGAGATTTGATTTGGAGGTGGTGCTACCGCGTGCTACAGGACAGTTGATGCAGTTACAAGTACAAGCGTCCTTAGTTGAGAAGATTAAAGCGGCGCAATCGCAGGATCCTAGACTGCAAAAGTTTCGAGAGCAGGTTGGAGCCGGACTACGAACCGATCTACTGATCCATGAAGATGGTTCGTTGAGGTATGGTAGCCGCGTGTGTGTGCCAAAAGGAGATGTGCGTGAAGAGCTTATGAAGGAGGCACACAGTTCAGCTTACGCTGTACATCCAGGAGGGACGAAAATGTACCGAGATATTCGACAGCATTTCTGGTGGGAAGGTATGAAACGGGAAATCGCTCGCTTCGTGGCTAAGTGCTTGGTGTGTCAGCAAGTCAAGGCTGAACACCAAAGGGTTGCTGGTTTGTTACAACCACTTCCGATTCCTCAATGGAAGTGGGAGCATATAACCATGGATTTCGTGACGGCTTTACCGCGGAGTCCAAAGGGCAACAATGCAGTATGGGTGATTGTCGATCGGTTGACCAAGGCAGCTCACTTTATTCCGTTTCGGGTTGGTCAATCGACAGAGACTCTGGCAGAGCGGTACATGCAGGAGATTGTCAGATTGCATGGAGTACCGGTAAGCATCGTGTCCGACCGGGACACTCGGTTCTTGTCACACTTTTGGAGGAGTTTACAAGATAGTTTGGGGACTCGATTGAAGTTCAGCACAGCTTATCACCCCCAGACTGATGGACAATCAGAGAGAACGATTCAGACCCTTGAAGATATGTTGAGGGCTTGCATGTTAGACTTCAAAGGTTCTTGGGAAGATCATCTACACCTGGTGGAGTTTTCGTACAACAACAGCTTCCAAGCAACAATTCAGATGGCCCCGTTCGAAGCATTGTATGGTCGTAAGTGCCGTTCACCTGTATGTTGGGACGATGTGGGTGAACGAAGGTTGCTAGGGCCAGATTTAGTGGTACAGACAGTTGAGAAGGTGAATACAATCACAAAGCATATGAAGGCAGCTCAAGACAGACAGAAGAGTTGGGCCGACACGTCAAGAAGACCTCTAGAGTTCGCCGTGGGTGATTTGGTATTCCTGAAGATATCACCGACTAGAGGAGTGATTCGCTTTGGAAGTCGGGGAAAGCTTAGTCCCCGATTCGTTGGACCCTTCGAGATATTGGAGCGTGTCGGAGAGGTATCGTACCGGTTGGCGTTACCATCGTCATTAGCAGGAGTTCATGATGTGTTTCATGTGTCTCAACTACGGAGGTATGTTCGTGATGAGACCCATGTTTTGGATCACTCGGAGTTGACCGTTCGGGAAGACCTGACTTTTGAGGAGCGACCAGTCGAGATCAAGGATCGAAGAGAAAAGGTTCTTAAGAACAAGGTTATCCCTCTTGTGCTAGTTTCTTGGGGTAACCGATCGCATGGAGAATCTACTTGGGAGCGAGAAGACGAGGTCCGGCAGAAATTCCCTCATCTTTTCCAGTAGTTAGTTATCTTGTATTCTTGAAATTTCGAGGACGAAATTCTTTTGTAGTTGGGTATGATGTAACACCCGAGCCCAATAATACTATGTATATTACTAGTTGAGGGTTATTTATCGCTCTTTCCAATTTTCCTGATTTTCTGGTGTTTATTGCTAAATTTTACCCGGTTAAGTCATTTTGGCACATAACAAATTTTAACTCCGAAAATGAAATTTAAGATGTCCATGTTGGCCTACTCGTCGCCACTAGTCGCGTGGTAGCGTCCGCGTGTCGAGATTCCGTTCCGTTTGGCTAAACGGGCAAGTTTGGGCGACTACGCACGCGTGCAAGTGTCCGACTTGGGGGCATGCATTTTAATCACTAAACACCTATTCTCAAAATTTAGAACCCGCTTAAAATCCTATAATTTGAATTTGGAGCATTTGGGCGCAACCCGGGCGCGATTTGGAAATGTTTCATTTCGCGCCAAAAAGGGCCCGTTTCAATTTAATTTATATAACTAATTTATACCTACGAATATAATTTTTCCAAACTGTTAATTCCTAAATCCTCATCAAATTTTTCCCCACCTCGTGATCAGCCAATCACGAGGGCTGAATTTGTGCGTGGGCCCCACCTATCCCATTCCATATCTCTTTCTCTCTCCTCCCTCAATCTATCTCAAATCTCTCTCTCTTTCCCTCAGTCTCTCTCTCTCTCTCTCATCCTCACGAATCTCTTTCTCTCTCTCTCGATCTCAACACTCTCTCTCTCTTCCCATATATACTTCCATGCAGCCGCCTCCCACCACGAGAAACCCCCACGCAAACCCTAACCCTAGCTCACGCAGATCTCACCGCCGGCCGCCTCGCGACCTCGCCGTCGCCGCCCTCACCACCACGACCTCCACCGCACTCACCTACCCTCTTCCTCCCGTTCGCCCGCTCCTTCCCGCGCCTGCAACCTTCTCCCGACGCCTCCATCCCTCGCGACCTCGCCGTCGACGTCGACTCCGACCGCCGAGGCCTCCCGCGACTCCCTTGCACCCTCCTCGTCGAGACCTCGCCGTCGCCCCCTCCTCCCTCGCCGGAACAGTGAACCCGACCCTTCACCCAACGTCTGCACCATCTCCAGGTCGCCGGAAACCGCGCCGACGGCCCTCGTCGACGTCTCCCGCGCCACCTCCTTTCCCCCTCGACCACCCTAGCCGACCACACCCCTCTCCAACTCGCCGCAGCACCCTACCCTGCTCACCCGAGGCCACTTCCGTTTGCTGCAGCCGCCGTCGCAGCCTCGCCGGCGCTCCAGTGCCGTCGAACCCGCCGTGGTCGCACCCTTGGTGTATCCCTGTAAGTTTCCTCCTCTTTTCTTTTGGTATAACCCCCGCTGGTTGTTTGGCATATCGTATCCTTGTTGCTAACTTTGATTTTCGGTTGTTGCCGGAACCCGACCGTGCCGTTTGACGAACCCGACGCTCCAGCGAAGCCCCCTGGTCCGGGTGATTCCAGTGACCTCTGTTGGGACTCGATCCGTGTCCCGTGCTTCCGTATCGTGGTTTCTACCGACTTTGCATCCGCGTTTCGGTTTGCGGAACCGCCGAGGCAAGTATCCGAATACTTGCTTTAACATGCTACAAACTTAATAATCATGTTATCTGTTATAATCACACGACTTGGTGACAATTACAATCATCCGTAATGTTAAACCGTTGTAGTAGTTACTTGTAGTTAATCGGTAGGCTATTAATCCACACTTTAACTAATTAACCAATTTGGCACATCATTGCCTAAATTGCTAGATCATCCTTGTAACTATTATTATGCTTAGTTCAGATTCATGTAACTCCACTACGTATATTACCGATACTGCTCGTCTTGTGGCTTTTGCACCTCAAAGGTGCGTGAACCGGATTAATATGAAAATACAAACATCACTGTGTTCACATAGGATAATATTTGTTATTTACTGTTTCCTGCTACTGTTCATTATTTGTTACTATACCTGTTATCATCATATACCTGATTGCATTACATATTGACCGATCTTGATACACCTGACACATGTACTGATACACCGGACACAACACCCCGTACATATCGACTCGACCTGTTGAAAGCAACCTGACATGTTACCTGATCTCATGCCTAATGCCGACAAACCTAACCATTCCTGCTGTCGATCCAGACAGACCTACCTTTACTTGACTTGTGTTGGCATTAGTCCTTGACTACTGAATACCTGACCTGACATACATAGCTTGGGGGTATGGGGAAATCAAAGGTGAAACCGACTTGTAACTCAACAGTTCGACACATTGTTCTGATCAGTCTTACGGGCTTGGCCAGCTCCGGAGTGTTGATGCTGACATCACTCATCTATCCTACTACCTTTTACTGCTTAGCGGCACGTCTCGGATTCAGCCCCGAGAATTATGACCGTGGTCCCGGGCACGCACGGGATACTATTGAGTTACATCGACGATTCATCAATTGGTTTCAAAGACTATAGAGTAGAAGACCTGATAGGACAGTTTAGTCACTACTGCACATTACCCTGTTTATTACTTCTTATTGCTGCTTTATTCATGTTCATGACTGCATTGTTTATTATCATGTTTATGCTATATACTTGATATCATGACGCGCTGACGTCTGGGTTTTGCATGGCCCAGATTCCGTGCCCTTGACGTCGACCGAGCAGGAGTACTTCAGCCAGCAGGCTGAACTGTGAGTTCTTGAGAGTTTAGTTTATTTATGTCATTTCATTTCCAGATGTGAGCCCGCATTATGGGACATACTGTTTATTCATTGTACTGGATCATTAGCTTCCGCACTCATTGTTTATTGATTCTTGTTATTATGGATTTGGACATGTATTAGTTTAGTTTATTTTACTGTTCTTGATATCTTTACAACCGTAATGTGACTGTGGATGGATACTTCCTACCCACAGGTAGCATGGTTGGCTATGTCACGTGCCCAAATCTTGCGTACTCTGGGAAGCGGGGCGTGACAAAATTCATGGAGAATCCTCTTCGGGTTTCTGGTCCGGTTGAAATTGATCGGATCCCCTTTGATTTGAGCCCACTCCTTCTTTTTCTTTGCTATAAAAATCATCCCGGTACCAGCAAGAACGAACCAAGCTGGGTGTATCTTTCATTCAAAAATATAAGTGCAGGGCGGCCGGGTCGAGGATAGTGGTCGTCCCTTCTTTCATCCATGAATGGAAGGAGATGTTTGTTTTCGTCGGGCCACCGGAGGGTAAGGATTGGCCGGTGCCCATCAAGTGGCATAGGGCCGATTGTCCTAGAGTTAGGCAGTCCAATGCCCCCGAGGCAAGAGTGGTGTCTCAATGGGAACCGATCCAGAGGACCGATGTCCCGCTTTCCGAGCAAGCTTTCAGCTGGGCAGGACTTAGTCCCGCGCGTTTTGTGGGTAAGTTAGGGCTTGTGCCGATCTATTTAGACTTGTCTAAATTTAGTCGTTGCTTTTGGTTGTCGACCTTTTTCTTATAGTATCTTGCAGAGCCGATGGATCGCTCGAAGATTATGGCTGCTATGGCCGCCAAGACCCAGGGGAGGAAGGGCGGTGGTGCAAGCTCGTCTCGGCTTGCTCGGGGCATGGCTCCCCGGCAAGCACCTTCAGCCAAGGATCCCGCAGCGCCCTCGCTCTGGAGGGACGCCGCGGGGGAGGTTAGAAGCACACGCGAGATCCGGCCGCCCGGGCTAGGACAGAAGCGCCGCCACTGCCGAATCCCCACTCAAAAGGCAGAAGATGGTGGTTTCTCGGCCCTTTCAGGCTGGGATTCAGGTGCAGGAGGGCGACTTCTGCATCGAGGTACCTTCGGGGCTTTCTATGGCCGACAGTTTACTGGTGGACATAGAGAAGGCAACAGGAACCAAGATCCCCCGAGGCACCATGAAGGCTCAAGTAATGGCGATAGCTCAAGAGGCTGTCCAGGTCGGTAACTCTCCCAGAGTTTCTTCGAATAAAGTAAATTTTTTTTTTGCTTTTAACAGTGCTCCATTTTTCCCAGGTCCTCCAGCATTGCGCCCTCCTTGCTGCGATGGAGTCCGAGGAGGTGGCCCCGTCGATGAAGAAGGCGGGCAAATCTTCTTCGTGAGAAGAAGAGCTCCTCGCCCGGCTGCAACAAGAGGAAGAGAAAGCGGCCTTTCTCGACTCGAGGTTGGTTGCGGAGGGCCTGACGGTGGATAAATTGAAGGAGTCCCATCGTCTCCTGATCGAATCTAACCGGTCTATCCAGGCTCAGATAGGGGAGGTCAACGGGCTCTTCGATGCCATGAAGAGGCAGAGGGGCTCGTTCAAGCGGGATGCTAAAGCGTCTTGCGAGGTGGCGAAGCATGCAGAGGGCAGAGCGGAAAGGACCGTGGAGGAGTATAAGTCTTCCGACCAGTTCTACCTCGACTTTGCCGACTCCCCGGCCGTCGGGCAGCATAATTCCCTTGATACCGTTAAGGAAGCTATGCCCGGCTTCGACGATCAGGAGCTTCGTGCTAGGTATCTCCTAGCCGAGGAAATGCCACAGGGGAGCGGTGCCGAGCCGGCCGGGAAAGGCGAGGCAGCGGGAGGAAGCGCCGAGCCGGACGTAGCGATCGTAGCCCTAGACGGAGGCACCGATCAAGGGGAAGTGGCGGCCGAGAAGGCAGTTTGAGCTACCCCTGTCTCGGTCAACAAATTTCGTAAGCCTCCGGGCATCTTATGAGGCTGGGGAGCCCATAGTATCTTGTATACAACTTTGGATATAAATAAAGTATTTTTAGCTCGCAAGTATTTCTATCTCGCAAGTATTTTTAGCTCGCCTTTGGAGCGCTTCTATTTTCGCAAGTGCAGATAGGTCGGTGTTTAGAGGACGTTCAGCACATGCAAAGTCGAGTACCGAGTTCTAGGCGAGTGCGACGTAAGAGCCAACGAAAGCCTAGCATAGGTAGACCGGCGTCTAACATCACCCGGAGTCAAGGTAACGATCGTGCGCCGTGCATAAATCGGACGAACGCTAAGTATGGGTAGGTCAGCGTCCCCCTCACCCCGGAGTCGAGGTGATGATGGATCACCGCGTTTGAATTATATGAACGCCAAGTGTAGGTAGGTCAGCGTCTCCCTCACCCCGGAGTCGAGGTGATGATGGATCACCGTGTCTGAATTGGATGAACGCCAAGTGTAGGAAGGTCGGCGTCCCCCTCTTTCTTCCATCCACGAATTGGACCTTGAAAGAGCCGAGAAGGCTCGGTTGCTTTTAGACGAGGCCGGGCAGGAAGCTACCTTCAACGGATGAGTCGAGCAGGAAACCAGTCGGCCACCTCTTGGCGAGGGCTTTGGATCCGCAGAGTGGCCGGGCTGGAAGCTGCCTTCAACAGATGAGTCGAGCAGGAAACCACTCGGCCGCCTCTTGGCGAGGGCTTTGGGTCCGCAGAGTGGCCGGGCATGGAGCTGCCTTCAGTGGATGAGCCGAGCAGGAACCTACTCGGCCGCTTCTTGGCGAGGGCTTTGAATCCGCAGAGTGGTCGAACAGGAAGCTGGCTTCAGCAGATAAGCTGAGCAGGAAACTACTCGGCCGTCTCTTGGCGAGGGCTTTGGATGGTCGGCTTTTTTTTGTCCTCTCTATCCCGTTTCTTTCGGTCTGCTTGGTCACCCCGGGGCAGGTGGGCGTTCACCTTCGACTCGAGTTGAATCTCTCGCTCGGTCCATGCTTTTACTTCGGCTATGGTCTTAGGTTGCGCCAATGCAAAAGAGCGGAGCCACTCTTTGTGCCTAAGACTCGACCTCAGGACGGTAATAACCGTCTCATCATGATACTCGGGAACCTCTAGAAGGGCATTGTAGAAGCGAGTGACGTACCCCTTAAAGGATTCATTGTCCCCACTGTTGATGGTGAACAAATAGTCGACCGTCTTCTTCTGCCGATAGTTACCGACGAAATGACCGAGGAATTGGGTCACCAGCTCGTCAAAGATTGAGATCGAGCGTGGCGCAAGCCCTCGGAACCAATCTCGGCCAGCCCGGATGAGGGTGGTGGGGAAGGCTCGGCATTGAGCCGCATCTGAGTTGTTTTGGAAACTCATGCCTACTGTAAACGCATCCAAGTGGTCCCTCGCATCGGACTTCCCGTCGAAGAGGGCCACTTTGGGCGGTTTGTTCCTGGATGAGACACACTCGGTTAATAGCTTTTTGGTAAAGGGCCTTGTGACTGAGTTAGCGGAGTACTTCGTGCTTTCGCCTGCTGTACGGTCATCCTGTCGATGACCTGTCGTATGTCTTCGATTTTTCTTTCGAGGGCCTCTATTCATTATTGGTACCCCGAAGAATCTTCACAGTCGGAGCGCCCGCTCCCTCTACTCCAGGCTTGCGCGATGGAGTGGCTTCGGTTCCGCTCTATCACGTTCCTTAAATCTCTGGGGTGGACCCTTCGTGGATATCCCCGGTGCTCATCGTACGCGTGATCTTGACAGAAGTGGCGGCGCGGGTCTAGCGTGGAATCAGGCGATTGGACTGACACTTCCTCAGGGAGGGGGGGAGGAGCATGGCGCGTGTTGAAGTGATATACCAGTCTCGCCTAAGATCGGGATGTCGAGCTATCCAGCGCCCAACAAGTCATGGAATCATTTCCCGGAAGCTGTCCAGGACTGCCGGAACCGACACGCCGGTGTTTGGTCATATCAAGATGAGCGCGAGTGAGGCTAAGGGCCTGAATGTCCCTTTTCGTTTCCCTGCGCACGTCGTTACCCCGAGGAGGGGATGCTGCGGTCCGGCGGGCATGGCCGACCGCTTGGACGCGGGCGAGTGCATACACCATCGCCGTGAGCCTGTCGATTCGAGCGGATAAAGCGTTGATGACGTTAGGGGGAGGAGTAGGGCTGTTTCCGCCCCCGTTGTGGAGGACGGCTCGTGCTGGGATCATCGGGATTGTCGCTTGTCATTGAATCGGAGGCGGAAGATCAACTTTTTGGGTGGGGAAGAAAGAGTTCCCACAGATGGCGCCAACTGATGGAGGTCGGAATCTCCCTCAGATGTTATCCTCCGTCGATCTTGCTGCAAGCGGTTCTGAACGGTTGAGATTTGAGATGAGAGTTGAGCGTGTGTATCTCAATGGGTTGTTGGATGCTGTTGACGCCGAGCTATCTGCAAAGGAAGTCCCGGAGTGGAAAACCACCGTAGGATTTTCCGACGATCAAGTAAGTACTAGGGAATAGATGGCCAGAGTAGCGGCGTATTGGAGTCAATTCGACTTACCTCAATCGTCTGGTGGAGGGGGTTATATATAGTGGTCGCATGAGGCGAACCAGCGCGAGATTCTCGCCGTCCGTTACTCCTCTACATCACGTTCGCGTTGATGGCGGGACACGCCCATTAATGGCGTGATACGCTCATGAATGGCGAGATACGCTAGCGCGAGATACGGGTCGTGGAGCGGCGGAGATACCATCGTGGCGACATACACGGAGCCGTTACAGGGCGCTTGGGCTCCGTGCTCTCGGTTGAACAGGGGAGCCGAGAAAGCTCAGCTCGGTGGATAGCTCGGAGGCCGAGGAGGATCAGTTGTAGGATTGCTCGAGGTCGAGCGAGGAGGCCGAGGAGGATCGGATGTAGGATTGTTCGAAGACGAGCTGTCGGTTGGTTGCTAGGCGAATCGGGAAGGTGCTCCGGAGAGGTCTTCCAAAAGGTTGGATGCAATCTCGGAGACGTGGTGCCGAAGAATGTTCCTAATGCATCATACTTATTCCAGCTCCGTAGCCTCTAGGAGTCTAGTGGGCTCTTGTGGATGACTCGTCATCCGCTACGTGTCGTGACCTGGGGAATACGCGTTTATGAGCCTCATCATATGCGGATGCAACCCTTACAATAATAGTCTTCTTATGATTGTTGCGTCTTTTAAAACAGTTAATGCGCAAAACCACCCTGTTGTTTATCCTGTAAAACATTTATACCCCTTGCAGTCGATCTCTGTAGTTCGCGCTAATAAATCATTTGTGCAGTTAAGCGGTAAGTATGGTAAACTACAGGATGGTTTTGTGCAGTTAATCCTTTTTAAAACTGTTAATGACTTAATTAACTTGCAGGCGTAAAGAGACCTCTTCCGAGTGCTCATTGCATTAAAATATCCGCATGGTATCACCATGCGAAATTTTGATGGAGTTCATTTTCTGGGGGGAAATTTATGTAAGTTTTATCGTAAGGTGAAACCTTCGTGAAAACATCAATTGGAAAATGAATTATATACATCCAAAGTAGACTGATTCGTCTATTGAAAAGGAATGGGCTTCGCACTTGTAGCTATAAGCCAAATAACTACCGAGGATAGTGATTGAATGAAAATAGAATGCAAAAACAATATGATCCTCTAAAAATTTTAGTCTCTAAAAAGCCAAATGGATGGTGCTCATTATTTTTTGAGGTGAAGATTTGAGACGGAAAGATTGCGTATTCATGTATGCATCTATCCTTTTGACTTTCTTGCTGTAAACATCTCTAACCACCAAATTCTCTTTCAAGAAATATCATAGAATGATACCAACTGGCTTAGCTCGGGTTGGTATTAATTTACTTTTCAATATGAGAGAATGTAAGTTCGATCGATGGTTGATTTCAAAAAAAATATATATCCATAGAATGAGGAGAAACATTATTAAGAATAAAATTTTCGGTTGAGCCGAAAATTTTAAGTAATGTCCACTAGGATTTGTATTGAATCATTTTAAGAAAAAAAAAGCATTTGTATTATTTTTTATTTTTTGAAGGAAATGATGGGGTTGATTTGTTGATAGTGTAGCAGCTTCTTACCTTGCTTCTTTCTTGCTTCTTTGTTCGAAAGAAATAATTATTTATATGATAAAAAATATGATTACTAATCATGCATGCTTTCTTTTTAAGAAAAAAATGATAATGATGGGAAATTAGAACGATGGATGCTGTTGCATTCCAACAACCCCATATGTTTCCTCACTATAAGTTAAATGTTTTACAATTAAACAGGATCATCTCATTTAATGTTGTTATTTTTCTGTTTTTCAATATTTTCCCTCTTATATAGCACATGAAAATATAAAATTTTCAAAAATCTCAAAATTTTCTATTTTCGTTTTATTTTTCAATATTTTGCTTTGATTAAAACATACGGAAATCACAAAATCAAAATTTATTTTAAGTAATCTCAAATTTTTTTATTTTCTTTTGTTTCACAATAATTTGATTATTATAGCACACAAAAACAACGAGCCGTTTCAAAAATCTCAAAATTTTTCATTCCTTTTCATTTATAAAATTTTAATCTACTCTGATATAAGAAAATAGCAAAATATTCAAGAATTTCAAGCTTTTTTTAAAATTTTATTTTCTTTCGTTTTCAATAATTTACTTGCTATATAACACGTAGAAATCACGAAGTAATCTACCCCCCTTGATATTTTGCTAGTGTATATCGCACGAAAATCATGAATTTTCATGATTTTCGTAACCTATAAACAAAATATTTTAAAACAGAAGAAAATAAAAAAAAAATTTGGAATCTCACTATTTTAGTATGCCATGTCAAACAAACATTGAAAATATGAAACAAAGAATTTTTGACGTTCATGATGTGTTTTTGTGTGTTAACAAGTAAATATTGAAAATCTAAATAAAACATAAAATCTTGAGATTTCTTAAACTCAAGCTAAAAATAAAAATATTAAAGGAAAGGACCAAGAAAAGAAAGAAGTCACATTGAATCAGATTCTGATTTTTCCAAGAAGGGAGTTTGAAAAATCATCTCCACCATTTTATTTATTTTTGAATAGCATTCTAATCTTGTTAAACTAATATCTTTAACATGAAAATTACTTTCAATGTAAAATCACTAAAGGGAAATATAACCATTCTTTTCGTTTTATTGATTAGATATCTATTTTTTTCCTTCAACTATTAGGACAATATATACAATAGGACTAAGAGCCAAACTTAGGAAAAGACTACACTAAAGAATGAAAACATTCCAAATACAAAATAAATATATTTTACTTAAAGTAGAATTATTTATCCTATGCACACAAACCAATAATTATGCAATTCATCAGATTCATAGACGAAATCCAATTCACATGATGATGAAGCTCAATATTGGCGGTCTCCAAGATCAGGATACGTGGCAGATGACGTATCCTGAACTCGGAAGAAAGGGCTGCAGGGGCCGACCAGACCACCCATATACCCAACCTGCAAGCACAAGCTGGTTCACCTCAGAGCCTCCTGAAATTTGGCCTCCTCGGCCTCTCAGCTCACCCCGAGCTGCCCCAGGACCAAGACTCCTCGGACCTCTCGCTCGTTCCCGAGCCCCCCAGCCAAAGCCATCTTCCTCGGTCCTTCGATCGACCAACTCCACCACTCATAGGCATAACCGCCGCTCCGCAAATCTCACCATGCCCAGATTCTCCGCCAGCAACATCCCACGTTCCACGCCACCATGATCCGCATTAATGGGCGATCCGCTCTTTACGCGGGCGTGACGTCGGGAGCGTAACTGCCGGCAAGATTCTCGCGTTTGCTGCTGCGTGCTGCCGCCACTATATAAACCCTCATCACAGAGAGGTCAAGTAAGCCATTTTTACTCCACTTAGCCGTTACGATGCTCGGTTCTAATACTAACTTGATCGTCGGAGGGTCCTCGGTGGTACCAAACCACCTCGGGACTTCCTTGCAGGTACTCGGCGCTAAACTCCTCAAATCACCAATCTTCTCAAAACCCATTGAGACCCACACGCAACAGGAGATCACCTCCAAAATCCACCGGGAGATCGACGGAAGACAACATCTGAGAGAGACCTGAAAAGGACCTCCATCAGTTGGCGCCGTTTGTGGGAAAAACTCCACAAAAACAAAAGTTGGCCTTCCGATCTCCATCCACATGGCGTGCGATCACTCTGAAAATCCAGGTACCAGCCGTCGCCTCCCCCTCATCGGAGGCGTGAATGAACCTCTTCCGGCGATAGTCATCAACGCCCTCGCCGGCCGAATAGACCGACTACAGTCCAAACGGCCAGGCCAGGGCCCCAGATCGCCGCTCATCCGCCTCTAGAAGACTCTGCCCTCGTCGGCACGGCTGACCACCGGCAGGCTACGTGTCACGACCCGAAAGTACGGAACATGACCGGCACTTAAACTACGAACGTCTCGAGGCGTAAGTAATCTAAGTAAACCGAAAACCCAGAAATCCAAACCAAGAAAAGTAGTAGAGTGCAGGAAAACCAATTTAAAACAAGTAGTTTTAATAGCATAAGCCGAATTATGCGGTTTTTAAGAACATCAAAATTTACTGAAAATTTCGGCAGAGTCTCCTTTGTAAAAACTGGCTCCCAAACGGGATACAACATGAATAGTATACGAAATCAATAAAAAGGCATCCCCAAGCGGGAGCTAGCTCTTCGTCAATCGACGGTCACAACCACACAAGCAATATAATATACAACGCCAACGGCGATGATCAAAACTCAAAAGGAAACTCAAAACCACCAGAAATATAACGAGCGACTCTAAGGTCCAAAGAATAAACAACAATGGTCTCTATCTCAATAAATACATGTTTGGTTAATGGAATTTACTAGATACAACGGAATAATATTATACAAGGTAATATGATGGGTACGATACAAGAAAAACCCACCTACTAGCAAGTCACCCGAATGAAACTGAGCCCGCAATGCCGTAATGAAACCTGTACGACAAACCTGCAAGAAACTGGGGCACAACGGGGGTGAGTTGCCAACTCGTGAATAGAAAAACATCTACGCATAAAAATCGCATAAATAACGCAATCCTAGGTCAATGATCATAATATATCCTCAAAAATGTATATAACATGCAGCCTATAACAAGGCTAGGGTAAATATCTAACCCGAGTGTAATCTCATGTGGCCGTGTCTGTGCCTCAGGTAGCAATATATCATATGAATGAGGTATGAATGCATGAAAACAGAATACATGTAAATGAAGAAACTGTTTTCATAAATTAGTGAGATTTCCTTCGTATTTTTAAACTGAGGTATCATAATGAAATCAGTATCAACAGTGTCTAGCATCGACACGAAACATAATCTCACTGTCTCGAAATATCAATGTCTCAATCTCAATATCTAGGGCGCCGTCAGTCTAGACCGGCCCCTACCATCCATCTCAAGACCGCGACGGTATCCTCCGGATATCCGACGCGTCGGGTAATATCACCGGTAGGTAATCTGTCCCCTGCCAGGCTCAACGTCAACACCACATTCATCTTGCCCTGGGGTACCATACCGGGCCCACCATGTACCCGTGACGGTTCCTCCACTCCTCGACACGGATCTCGAAAACCACAGCAAACTCATGGTGGACGACACTTACATCACTAGAAAACCGCAATTTACATAATTTAAAAGGTTAATAAGTTTAGAAATTTTGCGGCTTTCCCCCGAAATCCAGAAATATCATAAATCTCAAGAAGTCATCACAAGTGCATATGTCAATGCTAATGAATGTATATGGTATCAATAACCAAGTTGCAATGTATGATTAATAACTAGGCATGAACAATGGAATAACAGTATGCATGAAGTGACAAGTAATAACTACAATGTCTAAACTAGCATATAACCCAGGTACACTAATATCGTATCAACTAACTAACAAGCTAAGCCAAGCAATAGTATTTTCTAAGTGTACGTGACATGGCAATTACCGATGAAGATGTGTGTGAGCCGGCAAGTAAGTGTACGTGGTACATACGCATCATCGGTAATGGTGCTGGTGTCCTAAAAGCATGATATCAATAATGGAGTATGCAGCAAAATAAGTATGCGGGGCAGAGCGAACAGCAATAATGTGCGGAAGCAGAATACTAGACACAACGATAACTAATCAGTATTAAACTAATATAAGTCCTACAAATGGTGCCTTTTGAAATAACACGAATCATGGGGTTTTGAAAATAGGGGCTACGTGTTTTTATGAAAAGATACGTTTTTTGAAATATCCGTAGGATCCCTTGGGCTGTCTTTTAAAATACCCACGATTCGTTAGTTTTTGAAATAGGTAAGAAGTCTAATCTAATCTAACAACTACACTAAACTATACGGCTGAACTACAGGTAAGGGAACCGCCTATCATCTGAGTCGATACATATACATACCTGTATATGTATAGTCGGTGATCCCGCCACAATAATATCATATCCGATACCATATCTATAATCAGGCATCCCAAGTCAAGAGTGCGGATCAATCATCAATATAGCTCGTACGTAAATCAGTCGTACGGCATCCCAATCTGGGTACGGGTCAATATCACATTCATCATACTATTCACCTGGTATCCTCTTTATCAATTATCATGATCTGGGTACTGATCTACGTCTAGTACCATACTGAAACCGCCTACGTATGCATGGACGTGTGTGAAACACTACGTCAAGGACCCGCTACAACCTCATGTCGTATCTAAGATACGAACCCTGCTATATCACCGATCTCACGGCCTCAAATCGAATCTCATCGACTCAGCTCAATCCCAAGTATCATCCTCAAATCCGTATGTGAACACATAGTCCCATACCCATGTGAACACATACTATAAAGAATCCCATGAGCACATATCAATAGGAATGTATGCAAGTATGTATGTGTGTATGTGTAGTGCAACACTTCCCTAGGGTTCGCAACACTAAAATAATCCAACACACCAATATTCATCCTAAGCATCGTTATTAATCCCAAATAACATATAATAATTGTTGGTGTGTATACGCATCTGTATACACCACCACGGACTGCGGGGGTGCTATACGTCATCCACCCGACTTCTCCCCGTAGATATAAATCTACTCACCTGGTCCTCGCTCGCCGGTGCCGACGTCGCCAGGCGCTTGCTTGTCGTCCCGAAGTTCACATGGGGTACCTACATATCATAACGCACCATATCGCATTAAAACTAAATTTGAAATCGAAACGGCATACGAAAATCAAATCGGCACGCGTATCACGCATAGATCCAAACCTATCGCCTACGCATGCAAGAATAGTCAAACCAACCCCCGATGTCGATGGACAAACGTCAAACCATCGAGAAAACCCAAACAAACCAATCGTGATTTCAAAACTCACTAATTATATAAGAAATAGGGTTTAGTTCATCAAAACCATAAAATTAAACAATTCGTTTTATTTTCCAAAAACCCAGTTAGCACAAATTCCCATTTCGGTTCAAAACTTGATGTTTTACCAAAACTAAATATTTTGACGATTCTAATGGCCAAAATGCTCACTTAATATCATAATTAGGTCATACAAATCACCTCCATATTTTTAATCTCACGAATTAGCATTAACTCAAAATTCAAGTTTGCAACAAATATCGATTTTAACACTTTTCAAAGTAAAATTCACAATTTATCAATTAAGCATGGTTTTGCATGATCAAAGTCGCTAAACAACAAATTAAAATGCTAATAAAATCATCAAAACCTTAATTACATTTTAAATCTCAATTTTATATGTATTTCACTAAAACCTAGTTTGCAAATTACATAATTAATACAAATTTAAATTTAACAAAGATATAAACTACCAACTAGATTAGTTTTAGCATAATAACAACATGTTAAACTACACAATTTTCCCATGATCAATTATAAGAGCCCCAACTTAAATTCACAACCCTAATCTAGAATTTTATAATCATACAATTGAACCCACATAAAACCAAATTAACACTTAATTAAGCTAACTACAAGCAATTAACAACGATTTAAGTAAAAGGGTTAGAATTTACCCAAACAAATTGAAGATCCCACAAGCACACATAGCCCTCCAAAATGCTCCCTTGTCACCAAAATCCATGCGATAAGGGCTAAGCAAAAATGGGTAGGAGTCGGATTTGGGTTTTGGGATTTTTTTGATGGATTTTGGGGCAATTTTTGAAGAAGTTTTGAAGAGAAAAGAGAAGGGGAAAAGGGGGGGTTGTTGCTGCTGTAGGAGAGGGAAGGGTCGGCCAGAAATTGAGGGGGGGGGAGGAGAGAGAGGGAGGTAGAGAAAGTGGGGGAAAGTCAAGGTCAAGATAAGCTCAAAAGTCCACCTAATTCACCCTTTTTTTTCTCTTTTCTTTCATATCTTTTCCTTTGAAAATCAAGTGGGGAAAAATATGGTGGCTGCTGAATTCAGCCATGGGGAGTAGTAAGTGGGGGTGTGTGGGTGTGGGTACGGGTGTGGGGTGATGAAAAATGATAAATACAATACCCCAAGTATCCATTTACGCTAAAAAAAAGCCCTTTTTCTTCAATAATTTCTAAACCGTTTTGGCAAATGATTTCGTTCCAAAAACCATATGATAAAATTTTATTTAATGTTTTATGATGCACAAAATTTGTTTCAACTCATTCCAATTTGTAATTTTCCCTAATTAAATGAATTAGTGACGGCTTAAAATAATAATAAAATAATATTTTTTTCAGAAAATTTGAAATTTCACCAGCGGCTCAATAAACACCAAATAATAGCAATTACATAGCTAGAATATGTATATTTAATTTTTATAATAAGATATTTGTATTTTGACTTTTTACAGAAAAACCTCTTATTTTACCGTTTTTTCGAAATTTCACCGAAACGATTTTCAAAACGTTACAATCTTCCCCCCTTAAAGAAATTCGGTCCCCGGATTTAAATTAAAACTCTCCCCAAATACTAAAACATCTAAACCAAAACCATCAAGTCGTCAGGGCTCCGAAATTGTAAATACATAAAACAAATCGTAGCGCAGCGCATGCGCTTGAAAAATGAGTATATAACTCAAATCAAAACTCCGTCAAGCATCCCACAATCATCGGAGTCATGGAGAAGACATCAATGCCAAATCCAAATCAAAACCAATATGATATAACTCGAAACTATATATGTAAATATCGAATCTATATCTGTAAGTATCTGAAGGAAATGTATGCCAAATCTCTTTAGGTCGCTGTGCAACGCGTATAACACTGCACAGTGGCGGACGTCTATCATAAGAAAATAACTATATACATATATACCTTTGTTTGAAATGTACGTTTCGCCGTTTTGGAAACAATTTAGAAGGGTCTCCTTGTTTTAAACATTTCGTGTCATATCAGACACGTAGGTAAATACTGAGGCTATAGCTCGCTTTTTGGAAATCTCTTCAATAACTATCAATGCATGCAAAATATATTCAGGTACTCTCCTTTGACTAGTCCTGCTCAGTACGAAAACACATAGCAATATCATAAAAACGTACTACTCTATAAGAAATCAATCCCAAAATATGCACATGAATACTACGTGCGTCTGGTGCGCACGGAAATCAAAATCCATGAATGTGCCATACATGCGCACAGAAATAACATCTAAGTGCATCGGGTGTGCACGAAACATCTGTCGTAGGCAACAGGTGTGCTTGACAGCAAAATCAGGTGCATCTGACATGCACAAAAAAAAATCTCGATTTAGTGCATCTGGTGTGCACCAAATCGCATCTCGTAACAGGCGCCCAACAGGCGCTAAAAATCCAATTCGGTGCATAAAATATACAAAACAAATGTCGAGCATCACCCTCGAAATCGAAATCCAGTGTATCCAAGTGCACAAAATATATGTCACTGCACTGCCAGCATATATAAACTATACAGAGTGTAGGAACCAAATCGCGTGCGTGCATACGCACAAAATCAACTCAACTGTTTAAAACCGTAAAATCACAAACATGTGAAACTAAAGCACGAAAACGATATCAAGTGCAACACCGTGCAAAGATCGTAAATCCTCAATCATCAAAATCAAATCATACGAATAAATCACCCAAAACATCGAAATCAATAATGGCGGAATAGTATCGCTCAAGTGCATCCTCTAAGAATCTCGGGCCAACTGTCGCGGTCACTAATGGGACGTCTCGTCGATGATCATGAACTCTGGCCTGCTGGTGTGCGTAACCATGACCACTCCTAAGTCAAGGTCTTCACTGTGAATTACCAATCTTTCGGTCCATCGGCTCATCGGCCCTGTCAGGTGTGCTAATGGGGACGATTCCGTTCTGGCACTTCTCTGGTCATCTCTTGGTCAATCATCGCGACCACTCGTAAGACAGCATATCACTGGCGTCGGCCTCTGGCTCTCTGAATGTACGTGACACATCTGACCCTGGGTGCAAGTATCATTGCAGCAGTGTCCTGGAAGAAATCCTGCTCACGGTCTCTTCCATGTCTCGTCTCTGCCAACTGTCCGGAAGTCATCGTCCTTTCCTATATCTGCATCTTGCTCTGGAATGGCTGCATACCCATCGCGACCTCTTCTGGAAGGTATATCCAGTACTCTGCCTCGGCATGCGTATCACATCTCTGATGTCGGCGGAGTGGAACGTCGTCTTATCCAGATCTTGTACGGACCTCTTTACTCCACTTTCTCTAATGTCGACTGCTTCGGACTTGTCTCATCGTGGCTACATGGACTGAGCTCCAACGGCTATCCTCGTATCGGGAGTCTCCCAAGAAAGCATCTCACCACCTAGCATCCGAATTAAGTCGAGCCATCCGATCGAGTCGTCAAAACCTCATAATCCCCCAAGAGCTCAACCTCTTGGGCACAGTTTAATAGTATCGAGTATATACCACAGCATCGGTGGTCCAGCCGTAGAAGGGCAAACCCAAGCCTCACTAATGGCGCCGTAGAACTGCCGCAAACCCGAAGGTTCAAAGGCTTTCACACGGTCATTAAGTCGAGTTAGGGTTTCATTCTTCTAGAGGGACCATAGAATTGCCTGCATGTCTTTCCGACTACTTTAAACTTGGAATAATAGGTTTCTGACATTCGATCGTCTCTGTCGACTCCCAACGTCTCCGCGTGAAGTCGTCTCTAGCTGGAACCAATCTATCTGATGACCTCGCATCGGGGTAGGCGAACGATCCACATGTCCTAGTCAGTCATCATCGGGTGACTAGCGACCTTCTATCATTTATTCGTACAACTCGCCCCGCAATAGCTCCAACATATGGGGCGATATCTCGTCGCTCGCAGCAACAACTGGCTCGCTCGTCTTCACGCTGAACAGTGCCTCAATCATCAGGAGTAAGCAACACACCAACGGTCATCAAAATCTGGCTGGCCTTCATCATTGGCTCAATTCTCTAGTGTCGATCAGCACCTCCGAGTAACCTCATAAAGGCGATCCGCCAAACGCTCGTGGCGCGGAAACACAGTAAAAAGGCACATCTCTGCAATCGTGTGTTGCCGGAATTTCGCCCTGGTCAGTCCTCGTCCGTGACGAGCTCGTGCTGACCGCAACTCTAGCCGTAGCTCTCCCTGCCCGTAACCGTAGCAGCAAAACCAAACTGGTACCGACGACGCTAGATCAGGAAGGAATATAATACTGAACAAGGAAATGTACATCCTAAGGCTTCATAAGTGGAGTGGCGTGTCGTAAATATGCCGCGGAACATACCAACGGTACGTCGCTCTACTTTAGTCACCTATTCCATTAACCAAGGGTCATCCTACGCTCCGAAGGTTAAAACCTAACGCTCTGATACCAACTTTGTCACGACCCGAAAGTACGGAACATGACCGGCACTTAAACTACGAACGTCTCGAGGCGTAAGTAATCTAAGTAAACCGAAAACCCAGAAATCCAAACCAAGAAAAGTAGTAGAGTGCAGGAAAACCAATTTAAAACAAGTAGTTTTAATAGCATAAGCCGAATTATGCGGTTTTTAAGAACATCAAAATTTACTGAAAATTTCGGCAGAGTCTCCTTTGTAAAAACTGGCTCCCAAACGGGATACAACATGAATAGTATACGAAATCAATAAAAAGGCATCCCCAAGCGGGAGCTAGCTCTTCGTCAATCGACGGTCACAACCACACAAGCAATATAATATACAACGCCAACGGCGAGGATCAAAACTCAAAAGGAAACTCAAAACCACCAGAAATATAACGAGCGACTCTAAGGTCCAAAGAATAAACAACAATGGTCTCTATCTCAATAAATACATGTTTGGTTGATGGAATTTACTAGATACAACGGAATAATATTATACAAGGTAATGTGATGGGTACGATACAAGAAAAACCCACCTACTAGCAAGTCACCCGAATGAAACTGAGCCCGCAACGCCGTAATGAAACCTGTACGGCAAACCTGCAAGAAACTGGGGCACAACGGGGGTGAGTTGCCAACTCGTGAATAGAAAAACATCTACGCACAGAAATCGCATAAATAACGCAATCCTAGGTCAATGATCATAATATATCCTCAAAAATGTATATAACATGCAGCCTATAACAAGGCTAGGGTAAATGTAACACCCGAGCCCAATAATACTATTTCTATTACTAGTTGAGCGTTATACATTGCTCATTTCAATTATTTTGATCGTTTGGTGCTTATTGCTAAATTTTAACCGGTTAAGTCATTTTGGCACATAACAAATTTTAACACCTAAAATGAAATTAAAAATATCCATGTTGGCCTACTCGTCGCCACTAGTCGCGTGGTAGCGTCCGCGCGTCGAGATTTCATCCCGTTCGGCGAAACGGGCAAGTTTGGACGGCTACGCGCGCGTGCAAGTGTCCGACTTGGGGGCATGCATTTTTATCATAAAACACCTCATTTCAAAATTTGGAACTCGCTTAAAATCCTATAATTTGAATTTGAAACATTTGGGCGCAATCCGGGCGCGATTTGGAAATGTTTCATTTAGCGCCAAAATCCCAAATCGATTAATTATACTAACTATATAGATATATATATTCTCTGTACATTAAATCCTTAAGAAATATTCCAGTTGATTCAAAATCTTTGTGGCAGCCAATCACGAGAGACTTAAATCTCTCGTGGGCTCCATCCACCCTCTCTCCTCTCTCTAGCAAACTCTTTCTCTCTCTCTCTAACAAACTCTTTCTCTCTCTCTCTATTATATATTCTCCCCAACAGTTCCTCGTCCTCACCAAGAAAACTACCACGAGAAAATCTCACCGAACCCTAACCCTAGCCTCCTCGTGCCTGCGCCGTCGGCCTCCTCGCGACCTCGCCGTCACCGTCCTAGCCTCCACAGCCTAGCCGCACCCCTACCTCCTCTCCTCCCTCCTTCCCGAGCCTGCGAACCCAACCCCGACGCCACCTCCTGCACGTGGTGCCCGCCGTCGACGCCGCCTCCCGTCACCGACGACGCCTGAGACTCCCTCTCTTCACCCTCGTCCCGACCTTCTCGTCTTCCTCCTCCTTCCCTCGCCGGCCACGACCGAACCCGAGCCCCCCATCACCTAACCCTAGTTCGCCGGGAAGGACACCGTCGACCCTCATCGTCGTCACCCGCGCCACCTCCGACCACCTCCTCTTCCCTGCGACCAGAACCCGGCCTTTACCTCCCCTCATCGCACAGCACCACCCTTTCCAGCGAACCCAAAAGCTTTCCAGCCTTCGCTGCTCGCCGTCGCTGCCTCGCCGGCGTCCCATCGCCGTCGAGCCCGTCGTGGTTGCCCCCTGGTGTCTCCCTGTAAGCATCCCTTTACCTTTCCATTTGTATTAAACCCCCTCGCTGGTCCTTAGTTGCGTGTATCGTATGTTTTGCTAACTTCGTCGCCTTTTGACTTTTCACCGGATTCCGTCCGTGCCGTCGTTTGGACCCGACTTTCCAGCGAAGTACTCTGGTCCGTGTGGTCCCGCTGTTCGCTGTTTGGACTCGATCCGTGGCCCGTGCTTCCGTCTCGTGTTTTCCGCCGACTTTGCATTCGTGTTTTCCGGTTTGCGAAACCGTCGAGGCAAGATTTCTTGCTACATGCTACGTTAAACTAATTAAATATTTGACTCATAAAACTTGCTGCTTTAACTAAGTATTGTTACTTGTTTTCATTGGACGAAATGTGATATGCATCATAATACTGCCATCTAAATTGTACTTTGCCACCATAACTTTAATAACGACTACCTGCTAATCATTTTACTATTTAGAGGATGATAGTCGCACACTTATATCTTTATTACCTGCTGTTATTGATATTGCGCTACCCTGGGATTATTGCACCCCAAGGGTGCTCGAACCTGTTAATATAATACAACTGCACATTATTCATGTGCCATTGTGATTAAGTGAACCGTTATTGTTAATTACTTTATTCTTGCTGCTGTTATTATTTGATTGTATACCTGTTGTGAGCACATACTCGATTGCACTACATATTGGCCTGACCCTGTTACACATGATATGTGTATACTTACCGACTCAACCTGTTGTACCACGACCTGACTTGTTACATGATCTCATTGCCTAATGCCGATAAACCTGACTTGGGGTCCTCATGGACCACTCCTGTTGTCTATCCAGACAAACCTGACCTGTTACCTGATCCTGTGTCGGCATTAGTCCTTGATTATTGAATACCTGACCTGACATACATAACTTGGGGGTATGGGGAAATCAAAGGTGAAACCGACTTGTAACTCAACAGTTCGATACCTGTTCTGATCAGTCTTACGGGCTTGGCCAGCCCCGGAGTGATGATGCTGACATCACTCGCCCATCCTGCTACCTATTACTGCTTAGCGGCACGTCTCGGATTCAGCCCCGAGGATCTTGACCGTGGTCCCGGGCACGCACGGGATACTATTGAGTTACATCGACGAGTCATCAATTGATTTCAAAGACTTTAGAGTAGAAACCTGATGGGACAGTTTAGTTACCGCTGCACTGTTATTCCATAGTACTGCTTTATTCATGTTCATACCTGCATTGTTTATTACCATGTTTATATTATATTATTGGTTGATATGACGCGCTGACGTCTGGGTTTTGCATGGCCCAGATTCCTTACCACTGTCGACGACCGAGCAGGAGTATTTCAGCCGGCAGGCTGATCTGTGAGTTCCTTAGTGATTAGTTTATTTATTCCATTTCATTTCCAGATGTGAGCCCGCATTATGGGACGTACTGGTTATTTATTGTATTGGATCATTTGCTTCCGCACTTATTGTTTATTGACTCTTGTTATTATGGATTTGGACATGTGTTAGATTAGTTTATTATCTTGTTCTTGATATCCTTACAACCATAATGTGACTGTGGATGGATACTTCCTACCCACAGGTAGCATGGTTGGCTATGTTACGTGCCCAATCTTGCGTACTCTGGGAAGCGGGGCGTGACATGGTTCTTTTGGTATCAGAGCCATAGGTTAATTGGGTTGATTCCTTGTAGTTGGGTATTGCACCCGATACACGGATCATAATACCCGTGATTAGGAAACATGTCCTGCCACCTTGACCGTTTTACCATCCTTGAATCATTCTTCCGGATCATGTCGACATGCAAACTTACTTTGCATTGTCAACTCGAAAACCTAATTTCTTGTTATCTCTAGGACTTAGGCGACTTGGGTGGAGTTAAGTAATTGCGGCTATGATACCGCGGCATAGCTACAATGCAGTACTCTATTTAAGTATCTTGGAGTTCTAGCTTTGATTTATATATTGAATCTATCATCATGCTAATGTTGTTTGTTTTGATTTCAGGACCATGGCAGATAAGAATTTCAAGACGTATCAGAGGCGCGTAGATGAATCCGCCATGTTAGGAGTGATACGTGGGATGTTGGAGAATCAGAAAAGGCAAACTGAGCTGATCCAGCAGCAAGCAGATTCATTCCAGGAGGGTTTGCAGGACATTCGACAGTCTGTAAACACCGCTGTAGCGAAGCCAGTTGACCGAGTAGGGACCGTGGCAGATTTCAGACGGTTGGGTCCTACTACTTTCACTGGTTTGGAGGAGCCGTTGCCAGCCGAGCAGTGGCTAGTGGACACGGAGAATTTACTGATTGCGGCACAGATTCCAGAAGACAAGAGAGTTGATGTGGTGCGCATTCAGCTGGTGGATTACGCCCGAGAGTGGTGGCTTGTGGAGGAGACCCGCTTGCCCAAGCCAATTAGTTGGGAGGATTTCTCTAAAAGTTTCTTGGAAAAGTTCTTCCCGCGGACTGCACGGGAGGAAATGGAGGAGAAATTTATTGGGCTGAGACAAAATGGAGCAGCTGTGGATGTACATGCAGCGGAATGGATGAGACTCAGCCGCTTCGCTGGACTCTTAGTCGCCAAGGAGGCAGACAGGACGCGAAGGTTCTTGCGCAGTTTGGATGTGGACATCCAGAGGCAGATTGTCTCCCTGGGTTTGACCACTTTCTCGCAGGTTCTTACGGCAGCCAGAGAGCAGCAGAGTTTATCAGGAGTGAAGGGGAACCTACAGCAGACAACAGTTGCGGCCAGAAAGCCCGCATTTGTACCTAACCGAGATCATGGGCGCAGAGGTATTCCAGTGGACCGTCGAGGTGTAGCACCCATGAAGAAGCCTGTGATCGTTGACCGAAGGAAGAGCGTGATTTGTGACTACTGCCGTTTACCTGGGCACGTGCAGAAGGATTGTCGAAGGAGACTGGGACTTTGCCTGGTTTGTGGAGCGGCCGATCACGCAGTTGGTGCCTGTCCGTCGAAGCTTCGCACGAGAGATGATATACAGAAGCCTCCGCAGAGACCGTTCCAAGGGCAGAAACAGCTGACTCAAGGACCAAAGCAGGCTCGAGTCTTCACGTTGACAGCTGAGGAAGCCAAGGCATCAGGAGAAGTGGTTTCAGGTACTTTGCTCGTTCATGGTTTTCCCGCATTGGCATTATTTGATTCCGGAGCATCCCACTGTTTTATGTCATCCAAATTTATAACTACACACTCGATTACCTGCACGACCCTGTCTAGTTTTTGGGACATATACACTGGGAATGGGAAAATCATAGCTAGTAAAGAGTGTAGAGATTGTACAGTTGTTGTGTGCGGACGGGAGCTTTTTGCAGATTTCTTGGTGATAGATACTGGCAGCTATGAAGTTGTCTTGGGAATGGATTTTCTTGGTACTTTCCACGCCCACATTGACTGTAGGGCAAGGAAGGTAATTTTCCAGATTCCCGGACATCCTGAGTTTACTTTCACTGGGGGAAGCAGTTCTGTCGGGCCAGTCGAGTTTAGGGCTAGGCCGACGAACAGTGTTCTTGCGACTATGGTAGTGGATAGTAATGAAGAGCCGGCAGTTGTTCGTGACTTTATGGATGTATTTGAAGATATATCGGGCTTACCGCCGAAGCGAGATGTGGAGTTCGCGATTGACCTTATTCCTGGTGCAGCGCCAGTATCAAAATCTTACTATCCGATGGCACCGGTGGAATTGGAAGAAGTTAAGAAACAAGTTGGCGAATTACTTGAGAAGGGATGGATTCGAAGCAGCAACTCACCATGGGGAGCTCCAGTTCTTTTAGTAAAGAAGAAGGATGGCACGAGAAGGATGTGCATTGATTATCGAGAATTGAACCGGGTGACTATTAAGAACAAGTACCCGATCCCTCGCATTGGAGAACTTTTTGAGCAGCTTAGTGGCGCGACGGTATTCTCGAAATTGGATTTGCGATCAGGATATCATCAGGTCCGAGTAAAAGCAGAAGACATTTGCAAGACGGCGTTTCGAACTCGATATGGACATTTCGAGTATCTAGTGATGCCCTTCGGAGTGACGAACGCGCCGGCAATATTCATGGATTTGATGAACAGGATCTTTTCACCATTCTTGGACCAGTTTATTGTGGTATTCATTGACGATATTCTGGTGTACTCGAAGAGTCCGGAGGAGCATGCTGAGCATCTAAAGATCGCACTGCAGACGCTGAGACAGGAGAAATTGTATGCGAAGATGAGTAAGTGCGAATTCTGGCTGGAAGAAGTGAAGTTTCTGGGGCATGTTGTGTCGGGCAATGGAATCGCCGTTGATCCCGAAAAGATTGCAGCAGTTCGAGATTGGCCTATTCCAAAGAATGTTGCGGAGATAAGAAGTTTTCTTGGACTCGCCGGATACTACAGGAGATTTGTGGAGAACTTCGCTCGTTTGGCAGAGCCGTTAACCAAGCTTACGCGCAAGGAGGTACCGTTTGTTTGGACGGATGGATGTGCATTGGCCTTCGAGACGTTGAAGCAAAAGTTGATAACCGCCCCTATCCTGACTGTACCAAATAATTCAGGAGGACTGGTAATTCACAGCGACGCATCTGGAAAAGGATTGGGATGTGTTTTGATGCAGAATGGGAAGGTCGTGGCTTACGCATCGAGACAACTGAAGACTCATAAGAAGAATTATCCGACTCATGACTTGGAGCTTGCAGCTGTGATCTTCGCCTTGAAAATTTGGAGACACTACCTTTTGGGCGAGAGAGTCGAAGTCTTTACAGATCACAAGAGTTTAAAGTATGTGTTCACCCAGAAGGAGTTGAACATGAGGCAACGCAGATGGTTGGAGCTGATGCCCGACTACGACCTTGATCTTTAGTATCATCCGGGAAAGGTTAACGTCGTGCCGGACGTGCTTAGTCGGTTACCAGCAATTCAGGTATTGACTGCACAGAGGGAGATCATTGCGGATTTTCGGAGATTTGACTTGGAGGTTGTGCTACCGCATGCTATGGGACAGTTGATGCAATTGCAGGTACAGTCGTCCTTAGTTGAGTGGATTAAAGCGGCACAATCGCAGGATCCTAGACTGCAAAAGTTTCGAGAGTAGGTTGAAGCCGGACTGCGAACCGATTTACTGATCCATGAAGATGGTTCGTTGAGGTATGGTAGCCGTGTGTGTGTGCCAAAAGGAGATGTGCGTGAAGAGCTTATGAAGGAGGCACACAGTTCAGCTTACTCTGTACATCCAGGAGGGACAAAGATGTACCGAGATATTCGACAGCACTTTTGGTGGGAAGTTATGAAACGGGAAATTGCTCGCTTCGTGGCTAAGTGCTTGGTGTGTCAGCAAGTCAAGGCTGAACACCAAAGGGTCGCTGGTTTATTGCAACCACTTCCGATCCCTCAGTGGAAGTGGGAACATATAACCATGGATTTCGTGACGGCTTTACCGCGGAGTCCAAAGGGCAACAATGCAGTATGGGTGATTGTCGATCGGTTGACCAAGGCAGCTCACTTTATTCCTTTTCGGGTTGGTCAATCGACGGAAACTTTGGCAGAGCGGTACATGCAGGAGATTGTAAGATTGCATGGAGTACCGGTAAGCATCGTGTCCGATCGGGACACTCGGTTCTTGTCGCACTTTTGGAGGAGTTTACAAGAAAGTTTGGGGACTCGATTGAAGTTTAGCACAGTTTATCATCCTCAAACTGATGGGCAATCGAAGAGAACGATCCAGACCCTTGAAGATATGTTGAGGGCTTGCATGTTGGACTTCAAAGGTTCTTGGGAGGATCATCTACACCTGGTGGAGTTTTCGTACAACAATAGCTTCCAAGCGACTATTCAGATGGCTCCGTTTGAAGCGTTGTATGGTCGTAAGTGCCGTTCACCTGTTTGCTGGGATGATGTTGGTGAACGAAGGTTACTAGGACCAGATTTGGTGGTACAGACAGTCGAGAAGGTGAATACAATCAGGAAGCATATGAAGGCAGCTCAAGACAGACAGAAAAGTTGGGCGGACACGTCAAGAAGACCTCTAGAGTTCGCCGCGGGGGATTTGGTATTCCTGAAGATATCACCGACTAGAGGAGTGATTCGCTTTGGGAGTCGGGGAAAGCTTAGTCCTCGATTCGTTGGGCCCTTCGAGATATTGGAGCGTGTTGGAGAGGTAGCGTACCGTTTGGCGTTACCACAGTCATTGGCAGGAGTGCACGATGTGTTTCATGTATCTCAGCTACGGAGGTACGTCCGAGATGAGACTCACGTCTTGGATCATTCGGAGTTGACTGTACGGGAGGACCTAACTTTTGAGGAGCGACCAGTTGAAATCAAGGATCGAAGAGAAAAGGTTCTTAAGAGCAAGGTTATCCCTCTTGTACTAGTTTCTTGGGGTAATCGATCGCATGGAGAATCCACTTGGGAGCGAGAAGACGAGATCCGGCAGAAATTTCCTCACCTTTTCCCGTAGTTAGCTATCTTGTATTCTTGGAATTTCGAGGACGAAATTCTTTTGTAGTTGGGTATGATGTAACATCCGAGCTCAATAATACTATTTCTATTACTAGTTGAGCGTTATACATTGCTCATTTCAATTATTTTGATCGTTTGGTGCTTATTGCTAAATTTTAACCGGTTAAGTCATTTTGGCACATAACAAATTTTAACACCTAAAATGAAATTAAAAATATCCATGTTGGCCTACTCGTCGCCACTAGTCGCGTGGTAGCGTCCGCGCGTCGAGATTTCATCCCGTTCGGCGAAACGGGCAAGTTTGGACGGCTACGCGCGCGTGCAAGTGTCCGACTTGGGGGCATGCATTTTTATCATAAAACACCTCATTTCAAAATTTGGAACTCGCTTAAAATCCTATAATTTGAATTTGAAACATTTGGGCGCAATCCGGGCGCGATTTGAAAATGTTTCATTTAGCGCCAAAATCCCAAATCAATTAATTATACTAACTATATAGATATATATATTCTCTGTACATTAAATCCTTAAGAAATATTCCAGTTGATTCAAAATCTTTGTGGCAGCCAATCACGAGAGACTTAAATCTCTCGTGGGCTCCATCCACCCTCTCTCTCTCTCTCTAGCAAACTCTTTCTCTCTCTCTCTAACAAACTCTTTCTCTCTCTCTCTATTATATATTCTCCCCAACAGTTCCTCGTCCTCACCAAGAAAACCACCACGAGAAAATCTCATCGAACCCTAACCCTAGCCTCCTCGTGCCTGCGCCGTCGGCCTCCCCGCGACCTCGCCATCACCGTCCTAGCCTCCACAGCCTAGCCGCACCCCTACCTCCTCTCCTCCCTCCTTCCCGAGCCTGCGAACCCAACCCCGACGCCACCTCCTGCACGCGGTGCCCGCCGTCGACGCCGCCTCCCATCACCGACGACGCCTGAGACTCCCTCTCTTCACCCTCGTCCCGACCTCCTCGTCTTCCTCTTCCTTCCCTCGCCGGCCACGACCGAACCCGAGCCCCCCGTCACCTAACCCTAGTTCGCCGGGAAGGACACCGTCGACCCTCGTCGTCGTCACCCGCGCCACCTCCGACCACCTCCTCTTCCCTGCGACCAGAACCCGGCCTTTACCTCCCCTCATCGCACAGCACCACCCTTTCCAGCGAACCCAAAAGCTTTCCAGCCTTCGCTGCTCGCCGTCGCTGCCTCGCCGGCGTCCCATCGCCGTCGAGCCCGTCGTGGTTTCCCCCTGGTGTCTCCCTGTAAGCATCCCTTTACCTTTCCATTTGTATTAAACCCCCTCGCTGGTCCTTAGTTGCGTGTATCGTATGTTTTGCTAACTTCGTCGCCTTTTGACTTTTCGCCGGATTCCGGCCGTGCCGTCGTTTGGACCCGACTTTCCAGCGAAGTACTCTGGTCCGTGTGGTCCCGCTGTTCGCTGTTTGGACTCGATCCGTGGCCCGTGCTTCCGTCTCGTGTTTTCCGCCGACTTTGCATTCGTGTTTTCCGGTTTGCGAAACCGTCGAGGCAAGATTTCTTGCTACATGCTACGTTAAACTAATTAAATATTTGACTCATAAAACTTGCTGCTTTAACTAAGTATTGTTACTTGTTTTCATTGGACGAAATGTGATATGCATCATAATACTGCCATCTAAATTGTACTTTGCCACCATAACTTTAATAACGACTACCTGCTAATCATTTTACTATTTAGAGGATGATAGTCGCACACTTATATCTTTATTACCTGCTGTTATTGATATTGCGCTACCCTGGGATTATTGCACCCCAAGGGTGCTCGAACCTGTTAATATAATACAACTGCACCTTATTCATGTGCCATTGTGATTAAGTGAACCGTTATTGTTAATTACTTTATTCTTGCTGCTGTTATTATTTGATTGTATACCTGTTGTGAGCACATACTCGATTGCACTACATATTGGCCTGACCCTGTTACACATGATATGTATATACTTACCGACTCAACCTGTTGTACCACGACCTGACTTGTTACATGATCTCATTGCCTAATGCCAATAAACCTGACTTGGGGTCCTCATGGACCACTCCTGTTGTCTATCCAGACAAACCTGACCTGTTACCTGATCCTGTGTCGGCATTAGTCCTTGATTATTGAATACCTGACCTGACATACATAACTTGGGGGTATGGGGAAATCAAAGGTGAAACCGACTTGTAACTCAACAGTTCGATACCTGTTCTGATCAGTCTTACGGGCTTGGCCAGCCCCGGAGTGATGATGCTGACATCACTCGCCCATCCTGCTACCTATTACTGCTTAGCGGCACGTCTCGGATTCAGCCCCGAGGATCTTGACCGTGGTCCCGGGCACGCACGGGATACTATTGAGTTACATCGACGAGTCATCAATTGATTTCAAAGACTTTAGAGTAGAAACCTGATGGGACAGTTTAGTTACCGCTGCACTGTTATTCCATAGTACTGCTTTATTCATGTTCATACCTGCATTGTTTATTACCATGTTTATATTATATTATTGGTTGACATGACGCGCTGACGTCTGGGTTTTGCATGGCCCAGATTCCTTACCACTGTCGACGACCGAGCAGGAGTATTTCAGCCGGCAGGCTGATCTGTGAGTTCCTTAGTGATTAGTTTATTTATTCCATTTCATTTCCAGATGTGAGACAGCATTATGGGACGTACTGGTTATTTATTGTATTGGATCATTTGCTTCCGCACTTATTGTTTATTGACTCTTGTTATTATGGATTTGGACATGTGTTAGATTAGTTTATTATCTTGTTCTTGATATCCTTACAACCGTAATGTGACTGTGGATGGATACTTCCTACCCACAGGTAGCATGGTTGGCTATGTTACGTGCCCAATCTTGCGTACTCTGGGAAGCGGGGCGTGACAGTAAATATCTAACCCGAGTGTAATCTCATGTGGCCGTGTCTGTGCCTCAGGTAGCAATATATCATATGAATGAGGTATGAATGCATGAAAACAGAATACATATAAATGAAGAAACTATTTTCATAAATTAGTGAGATTTCCTTCGTATTTTTAAACTGAGGTATCATAATGAAATCAGTATCAACAGTGTCTAGCATCGACACGAAACATAATCTCACTATCTCGAAATATCAATGTCTCAATCTCAATATCTAGGGCGCCGTCAGTCCAGACCGGCCCCTACCATCCATCTCAAGACCGCGACGGTATCCTCCGGATATCCGACGCGTCGGGTAATATCATCGGTAGGTAATCTGTTCCCTGCCAGGCTCAACGTCAACACCACATTCATCTTGCCCCGGGGTACCATACCGGGCCCACCATGTACCCGTGACGGTTCCTCCACTCCTCGACACGGATCTCGAAAACCACAGCAAACTCATAGTGGACGACACTTACATCACTAGAAAACCGCAATTTACATAATTTAAAAGGTTAATAAGTTTAGAAATTTTGCGGCTTTCCCCCGAAATCCAGAAATATCATAAATCTCAAGAAGTCATCACAAGTGCATATGTCAATGCTAATGAATGTATATGGTATCAATAACCAAGTTGCAATGTATGATTAATAACTAGGCATGAACAATGGAATAACAGTATGCATGAAGTGACAAGTAATAACTACAATGTCTAAACTAGCATATAACCCAGGTACACTAATATCGTATCAACTACTAACTAACAAGCTAAGCCAAGCAATAGTATTTTCTAAGTGTACGTGACATGGCAATTACCGATGAAGATGTGTGTGAGCCGGCAAGTAAGTGTACGTGGTACATACGCATCATCGGTAATGGTGCTGGTGTCCTAACAGCATGATATCAATAATGGAGTATGCAGCAAACTAAGTATGCGGAGCAGAGCGAACAGCAATAATGTGCGGAAGCAGAATACTAGACACAACGATAACTAATCAGTATTAAACTAATATAAGTCCTACAAATGGTGCCTTTTGAAATAACACGAATCATGGGGTTTTGAAAATAGGGGCTACGGTGTTTTTATGAAAAGATACGTCTTTTGAAATATCCGTAGGATCCCTTGGGCTGTCTTTTAAAATACCCACGATTCGTTAGTTTTTGAAATAGGTAAGAAGTCTAATCTAATCTAACAACTACACTAAACTATACGGCTGAACTACAGGTAAGGGAACCGCCTATCATCTGAGTCGATACATATACATACCTGTATATGTATAGTCGGTGATCCCGCCTCAATAATATCATATCCGATACCATATCTATAATCAGAAATCCCAAGTCAAGAGTGCGGATCAATCATCAATATAGCTCGTACGTAAATCCGTCGTACGGCATCCCAATCTGGGTACGGGTCAATATCACATTCATCATACTATTCACCTGGTATCCTCTTTATCAATTATCATGATCGGGGTACTGATCTACGTCTAGTACCATACTGAAACCGCCTACGTATGCATGGACGTGTGTGAAACACTACGTCAAGGACCCGCTACAACCTCATGTCGTATCTAAGATACGAACCCTGCTATATCACCGATCTCACGGCCTCAAATCGAATCTCATCGACTCAGCTCAATCCTAAGTATCATCCTCAAATCCGTATGTGAACACATAGTCCCATACCCATGTGAACACATACTATAAAGAATCCCATGAGCACATATCAATAGGAATGTATGCAAGTATGTATGTGTGTATGTGTAGTGCAACACTTCCCTAGGGTTCGCAACACTAAAATAATCCAACACACCAATATCCATCCTAAGCATCGTTATTAATCCCAAATAACATATAATAATTATTGGTGTGTATACGCATCCGTATACACCATCACGGACTGCGGGGGTGCTATACGCCATCCACCCGACTTCTCCCTGTAGATATAAATCTACTCACTTGGTCCTCGCTCGCCGGTGCCGACGTCGCCAGGCGCTTGCTTGTCGTCCCGAAGTTCACATGGGGTACCTACATATCATAACACACCATATCGTATTAAAACTAAATTTGAAATCGAAACGGCATACGAAAATCAAATCGGCACGCGTATTACGCATAGATCCAAACCTATCGCCTACGCATGCAAGAATAGTCAAACCAACCCCCGATGTCGATGGATAAACGTCAAACCATCGAGAAAACCCAAACAAACCAATCGTGATTTCAAAACTCACTAATTATATAAGAAATAGGGTTTAGTTCATCAAAACCATAAAATTAAACAATTCGTTTTATTTTCCAAAAACCCAGTTAGCACAAATTCCCATTTCGGTTCAAAACTTGATGTTTTACCCAAACTAAATATTTTGACGATTCTAATGGCCAAAATGCTCACTTAATATCATAATTAGGTCATACAAATCACCTCCATATTTTTAATCTCACGAATTAGCATTAACTCAAAATTCAAGTTTGCAACAATATTGATTTTAACACTTTTCAAAGTAAAATTCACAATTTATCAATTAAGCATGGTTTTGCATGATCAAAGTCGCTAAACAACAAATTAAAATGCTAATAAAGTCATCAAAACCTTAATTACATTTTAAATCTCAATTTTATATGTATTTCACTAAAACCTAGTTTGCAAATTACATAATTAATACAAATTTAAATTTAACAAAGATATAAACTACCAACTATATTAGGTTTAGCATAATAACAACATGTTAAACTACACAATTTTCCCATGATCAATTATAAGAACCCCAACTTAAATTCACAACCCTAATCTAGAATTTCATAATCATTCAATTGAACCCACATAAAACCAAATTAACACTTAATTAAGCTAACTACAAGCAATTAACAACGATTTAAGCAAAAGGGTTAGAATTTACCAAAACAAATTGAAGATCCCACAAGCACACATAGCCCTCCAAAATGCTCCCTTGTCACCAAAATCCATGCGATAAGGGCTAAGCAAAAATGGGTAGGAGTCGGATTTGGGTTTTGGGATTTTTTTGATGGATTTTGGGGCAATTTTTGAAGAAGTTTTGAAGAGAAAAGAGAAGGGGAAAAGGGGGGGGCTGTTGCTGCTGTAGGAGAGGGAAGGGTCGGCCATAAATTGAGGGGGGGGGGAGGAGAGAGAGGGAGGTAGAGAAAATGGGGGAAAGTCAAGGTCAAGGTAAGCTCAAAAGTCCACCTAATTCACCCATTTTCTTTTCTTTTCTTTCATATCTTTTCCTTTGAAAATCAAGTGGGGAAAAATATGGTGGCTGCTGAATTCAGCCATGGGGAGGAGTAAGTGGGGGTGTGTGGGTGTGGGTACGGGTGTGGGGTGATGAAAAATGATAAATACAATACCCCAGGCATCCATTTACGCTAAAAAAAGCCCTTTTTCTTCAATAATTTCTAAACCGTTTTGGCAAATGATTTCGTTCCAAAAACCACATGATAAAATTTTATTTAATGTTTTATGATGCGCAAAATTTGTTTCAACTCATTCCAATTTTTAATTTTCCCTAATTAAATGAATTAGTGACGGCTTAAAATAATAATAAAATAATATTTTTTTCAGAAAATTTGAAATTTCACCATCGGCTCAATAAACACCAAATAATAGCAATTACATAGCTAGAATATGTATATTTAATTTTTATAATAAGATATTTGTATTTTGACTTTTTACAGAAAAAACCCTTATTTTACCGTTTTTTCGAAATTTCACCGAAACGATTTTCAAAACGTTACACTACGTCCCATGGCCACAGATCTCACGGGCCGATACTCGTCCGCTGGGCGATCATTGAGTCTCTTCTGGCGGAATCGAAACGACGTGACTCTGGCGCTTCGCCTCCCCCCACATTCGATGCGCATGCTACGTGCACACCCGCCGCGACCGTTCCTGTTCCCCATACCTGCAACTGTATGGTCGGGCGAAACCTCATGAAGATTCAGCCGAGCAGCTTCATTTCCCGGTTATCCTTAGCAGGCCTCATACGGCCCCTCCAACGCTAAGGATCAAAGTCCTCCTTAGAGGCAGCCGAGCAGCTTCTCTGCTCGGCTATCCCTGACCGGTAGCTTCCCTACTCACAACGCCAGGGATCAAAGCCCTCGCCAAGAGGCAACCCAGCAGCTACCCTGCTCGGTTATCCCTGGAGGGTAGCTTCCCTACCGCAACGCCAGGGATCAGAAAGTCCTCCCAGAGGCAGTCGAGCCCGACCTACGCTCGGCTATCCCTGGCGGGTAGCTTCCCTATCGCAACGCCAGGGATCAGAAACCCCTCCCAGAGGCAGTCGAGCCCGAGGATTCCTCGCTCGGCTATCCTTCAGGACAAAAAACCATCGTCAAGAGGCACCGGGCAGTAACCCTGCCCAGCCAAGGGTTCTTGGTAGGCTTTTTACAGCCCCTCCCGCGTCAAGGACCAAAGTCCTCCCATAGGCAGTCGAGTCCTTGCTCGGCTATCCCCGGCTGGTAGCTTCTTACCACAACCGACATGGATCAAAGTCCTCGCCAAGAGGCACCGAGCAGTAACCCTGCTCGGTCCCCGTCCTGAAGGATCAAAGCCCTCGCAAGAGGCAACCGAGCAGCTACCCTGCTCGGTCATCTTCGGCTGGTCGCTCCCTACCCATGACGCCAGGGATCGAAGCCCTCGTAAGAGGCATCCGAGCGGCTACCCCGCTCGGTCATCCCAGGCTGGTAGTTGTCTATGTAAGGTTACTAGGCACTATCACAAGGGTCTATAAGGCATCAACCATACCGAATTTAAAATTTTCAAGTGCCGAACAACCTAAAGCGAGGATCTTTGCTAGATAATTAGGGTTAACATAGCATGCAAACAACTTTACTTCTAAGAGTTAGGAATTACAACCTTTGTAGTCCGTTCCTTCGCTTCATAAGCTTCGAGTAGTAGTCCCTTTGCCGTGATCCATGATCTCCCGGACTCAAGAGAGGCTCCACAAGTCGAATGATCCATTCTTGCTTGAAGTCTTCCTTTCCGAAGATGATCTACCTTGAAAAATCTCAAGATCAAGCTTTTACTTCTCTAATCAAGTATTAGTGAAGTGAACACCCTAATCTAAGTGGCTAGAATAGATGAGGATGATGAAGTAGGAATTTTGCTCTCTTTTGTTTTCAATTTCTCACTCAAAATCATTACAAACCCAAAAGCTAGAAAGCTTTTGAAGAGGAGGAAGAAGAAGAAATCTATTTGTGATGAATAATGAATTAATTGTGATGGTTACAAATCAACCATGTGTTAAGAATGAAGGCTTAACCCTTGTAGAGATTTAACTAGGGTAAAGGGTTTGGGTTGGGTTAAGAAATATTTACACAAAAATATCAAGCCAAAATATCTAAGCTTAAAACAAAATAAAGCTTCTAGAAGCTTCATGGAAAAGCTAACCCAAATACTAACCCAAATCAAACCCTAACTTGTTTAATCTCCACAAATCATGTTGTATTTGTAATCATAACTTGGTACAATATTATATATCACATATATAATATATTTTGCAACAAAAGAAAATAATACAATTAACATATATCGCATATATATCAATGTATTATCCCGTGAGAAAATGAATCAATAAAGCGAGCTTATATTAGTTAATGTAAAGTAATATATCACATATATAATTATACATTAAATTATCGAATCAACACTTGATCCGATAACCCGGCTATAATACATACAACCGACTAATATAACATGTACATTTTCATCAAATCAACACTTGATCCGATGACCCGGCTATATCACATATACCCGGCCGATATCTCATATCGCGAGAATAGAATACAATATCACATACTCGTATTATTCTCGGTCCCGCACATATCATATATGTGCTCCTACTCCGTTTTGCCTGAGCCAGGAAATCTCTGTGTTGGACTCTAAAGAATCGTCAATTCGCCGGCAGTAGGTGATGATCATATCAAACACCCACAAGATGCAAGCGGTCAGCTAAACGCAACAGCCACCCAGGTATTGAGCAATCAGAAGATCAACAAGCAAGCCTGTACATTCTCCTGCGAATCCAAACAGTAACACTCCCGTACAGTCCGGTCTCTTCGTATGATATGTCACATATCCAGTCTAGGGGTGGTAAACGTCAGACCCCAGTAACCGATAAGTCGTGTCGATATGAGGTCCATAACAGTTCGAGAAACTACTGATAATACTTACTAGTAAATCTCAGCAGCCCTGGCCAGGGATTTCCAGTTATAGCCAATCGAACACAGCGCAACATCAACTTCCTATACCGGGAGAGACGAAACCCCTCCTATCGCTCATTGCCTCCATGTGATTCGGGACTGTACCCAAAAGCCACCGTTTTGCACGCCCTCTTGGACGTGGTATGATGGAAATCAAAGCACAGTGGGAATCACACAAGACTCTATGACGATCTCGGGTCTACAGACTAATCTGTACCAGTGTCACCAGAGAACTGCCATCTGACGTGAGGTATAATACCATCTGGAAGTTCTCAGCGAGTCCATCCAGTGTACCCGGTCTCCACCGAGCACCCGTATACTGTCTCTGATGTCAAACACCAATGGATATGTGATCATCCATCGCCCATCTTCATGGGTCAAGAAGCATACGCTAGTCTACTCTGGTATATCGATGCCCTGTCTCGATACGCCTACGACTAGGAACATTTGAAAGATGTACTTAGCGACTACACTGTCCCCACTAGTATGATTTGCATCATAGTCCTGGTAGTCAAGTACTCATCATAAGGGCTTTATTAACATGTAACATAGAGACTATCAGAGTACATGTTAAGATAAAGAGCAACCAGATAGCATACTATCATGTCGAGCAAGAAAGTCCTCTATATATATGTCCAAGCATCCACTACAATATACATCGCATGTACAGTAATGGCTTCTAGGGCATACATATCACTAACAGTCTACCCACAACGCCAGAGATCAAAGCCCTCGCCAAAAGGCAACCACGCAGCTTCACTGCCCGGTCATCCCTGCTCGGTTATCCCTGACGGTTAGCTTCCCTACCACAACGCCAGGGATCAGAAAGCCCTCCCAGAGGCAGTCGAGCCTGAGGATCCCTTACTCGACTATCTTTCAGGACAAAAGCCCTCGCCAAGAGGCACCGGGCAGTAACCCTGCTCGGTCCCCGTCCTGAAGGATCAAAGCCCTCGCAAGAGCCAACCGAGCAGCTACCCTGCTCGGTCATCTTCGGATGGTAGCTCCCTATCCATGACGCCAGGGATCAAAGCCCTCGCAAGAGGCATCCGAGCAGCTACCCTGCTCGGTCATCCCAGACTGGTAGTTACCTACCCACGACGCCAGAGATCAAAGCCCTCGCCAAGAGGCAACCGCTCAGTTTCACTGCTCGGCCATCCTTAGTGGGCTTCTTACAGCCCCTCCAACGCTAAGGATCCAAAGTCCTCCCAGAGGCAGTCGAGCCCGACCCTCGCTCGACCATCCCCAGCTAGTGGTCGTTGCTCGCAACACCAGAAATCAAAAGCCCTCGCCAAGGAGCAACCGAGCAGCTTCCCATTCATACTCGGCACAAATACGGCGGACGGCCCTCTGCCCATCACATGCAGAGGATCCGAGGCCCCAACAAGGGACATCAGGTCTATCCAAGTCTGAGCGATCTCCCCTCGACTTCGGGGCCGTAGAGACGTCTCCTTCTCAGCAGTGTTTGGCGCGCTTGGCAAGAGACCGAAATCAACTCGACGAACGATCGTTAGATTGATAGCCGACCTGACATGGAAGCCCAACAGTGCAAGCAGAGATATCTTACGAGCATTCTTCACAAATAGAAGATAAAGTGCAAACCGATGAAATCAAAGAAAAAAGATTTATTACCGAAGGCAAAGTCTTTACAAAGGGTATTTTGGGCTCCCCAGCCTTACAAACTGCCCGGAGGCTTACAAAAATTACAAAAGCAACAAAATAAAAGAAAGAGGAAGACGGGGGCTTTAGGCCTCGGGGCCGGGCGCGACCTCGGGGTCCTCAACATTTACCACGGGACGAGCAGGGTCCTCAGTGACTTCCTTGTCAGGAATCTCTTTCCCCTGCTTCTCGGCGTCCGCGATGGGGTATTCGGCCCGGAGCTCTTCGTCGGCGAACTCCGGCATCCGGGCCTTAACGGCGTCGAGGGCCTCGTGCCAGATGAGGGTTGTGGCCACGGCCAGGTCATCATAGAAGTTCTTTGACTTCTTGTAGCCCTCTACCGCCTTCACCACCGAGATGTCGGCCAACTTCGCCGCTCTCAGGTCGGCCAACTTCGCCGACTCGACCGCCGCCCCCAGCTCCTTCCGGAGGGTCTTCACCGTCTTCTTCAGGTTGCTGGCGAGCACCTGAGCGTCCTCAAGCTTGGCCTCGGCAGCCACGGCGGCCTCGCGGTACCGGGCAATCTCCCGTTTCCTGGCCTCCACCTCGCCCTCCAGGGCGGCGACCCTTGCCATCACCGCTTCCAGCTCCCGCTTGGAGCTCTCCTCCAGCGAGGTGAGCTGCCCGCAGCCTTCATCGCCGGGGCTATCACTTCGGCCTCCATGCGTAAGGCGAGAGCAACGTGCTGGAGAACCTAAAAGATAGGAAAGAGATCAGAAAGACGAAGGAGGCGCCGAATTTCATAAACAACCGAGCAATAACCTGCGCGGACTCCTAGGCGATAGACGCCATATGAGCCCTGAAGGTTCCCCCGGGGATCCTACCCCCTGCCGACTTCTCTATGTCGTGCAGCAGGCTATCCTCGACTGATAGCCTCGAGGGCACCGCGAACTGGAGGCCCCTCTCCTCCACCATGATCGGCGAGGGTGGGTCTTGGGAAGACCTCCGGGAAGACCTCTTAAGCGGCTCCGATGGGGAGCTGATCTCCTCCTCCGAGGCCGGGTCCCCCAGAATACGGGCCCTCTTTCGGCCCGGCGCTCTGCTCGGCCCCGGGGCGGGATCTGCCCCCGAACGCTCACGGGATGCGGCCACCGGAGGAGAGGGAGCCAGGGCAGGCTTCGCACGAGAAGAGCTGGCGCCCCCAGCTTTCGTGTTCTTCCTCGGCTGGCACATGGAAGCTCGAAGCTTGTCCATATCCATGGGTCCTACGCAAACGAAACGCAGAGCGGTACATGCAGGAAATTATGAGATTGCATGGAGTACCGGTAAGCATCGTGTCCGACCGGGACACACGGGTCTTGTCGCGCTTTTGGAGGAGTTTACAAAAAATGTTTGGGGACTCGATTGAAGTTCAGCACAGCCTATCATCCTCAAACTGATGGACAATCGGAGAGAACGATCCAGACCCTTGAAGATATGTTGAGGGCTTGCATGTTAGACTTCAAAGGTTCTTGGGAAGATCATCTACACCTGGTGGAGTTTCCGTACAACAACAGCTTCCAAGCAACTACTCAGATGGCCCCGTTTGAAGCGCTGTATGGTCGTAAGTGTCGTTCACCTGTTGGTTGGGATGATGTCGGTGAACGAAGGATATTAGGACCAGATTTGGTGGTACAGACAGTCGAGAAGGTGAATACAATCAGGAAGCATATGAAGGCAGCTCAAGACAGACAGAAGAGTTGGGCCGACACGTCCAGAAGACCTCTAGAGTTCGCCGTAGGTGATTTGGTATTCCTGAAGATATCACCGACTAGAGGGGTGATTCGCTTTGGAAGTCGGGAAAGCTTAACCCCGATTCGTTGGACCCTTCGGGATATTGGAGCGTGTTGGAGAGGTATCGTACCGGTTGGCGTTACCACCGCCACTAGCAGGAGTTCACGATGTGTTTCATGTGTCTCAACTACGGAGGTATGTTCGTGATGAGACTCATGTCTTGGACCATTCGGAGTTGACCGTTCGGGAAGACCTGATTTTGAGGAGCGACAGTCGAAATCAAGGATCGAAGGGAAAAGGTTCTCAAGAACAAGGTTATCCCTATTGTGCTAGTTTCTTGGGGTAATTGATCGCATGGGGAATCCACTTGGGAGCGAGAAGACGAGATCCGGCAGAAATTCCCTCATCCTTTCCAGTAGTTAGTTATCTTGTATTCTTGGAATTTCGAGGACGAAATTCTTTTGTAGTTGGGTATGATGTAACACCCGAGCCCAATAATACTATTTATATTACTAGTTGAGGGTTATATATTGCTCATTCCAATTTTCCTGATTTTCTGGTGGTTATTGCTAAATTTTACCCGGTTAAGTCATTTTGGCACATAACAAATTTTAACTCCGAAAATGAAATTTAAGATGTCCATGTTGGCCTACTCGTCGCCACTAGTCGCGTGGTAGCGTCCGCGTGTCGAGATTCCGTTCCGTTTGGCCAAACGGGCAAGTTTGGACGACTACGCGCGCGTGCAAGTGTCCGACTTGGGGGCATGCATTTTAATCATTAAGCACCTCTTTTCAAAATTTGGAACCCGCTTAAAATCCTATAATTTGAATTTGAAACATTTGGGTGCAACCCGGGCGCGATTTGGAAATATTTCATTTCGCGCCAAAAAGGGCCCGTTTCAATTTAATTTATAAACTATATATATTTTATATGAATAATTCCCAACGGCCAAATCCATTCAAATCTTTACACAAATATTTTCCTCACCTCCCCCAGCCAATCGCGAGGCCCAAATCTGCGCGTGGGCCCCGCCTCCCTTTCCTCTCTCTATCTCTCTCTAACTTTCCCATTCTCTCTCTATCTCTAACCCTCTCTCAGTATCTCTCTAATCTATCTCTCTAATCTATCTCTCTCTCTCTAATCTATCTCTCTCTCTCTTCCTATCTATACATTCCCATGCAGCAGCCTCCTCTTCTCCCCACCACGAGAAGTAAACCCACGCGAACCCTAACCCTAGCTCCCCGCAGCCTCACCGCCGGGTCCCCCGCGACCTCGCCGTCGCCGCCCTCGCCACCACGAGACCCCCGCGCCTTCCTCCTCCCTCCTTCCTCCTCTCTCCCGCACCTGCACGCAACCCCGACCTCGCCTCCAACCTTGCAGACCTCGCCGTCGACGCCACCCCTCGTCGCCGACGACCCCCACGACTCCCTCTCACCCTCCTCGTCGCGACCTCGGCATCACCTCCCTCCTCTCCTCGCTGGACCACCAGCAAACCCGAGCCGACCCTGCACCGTCTCCTGTTCGCCGGAGAACGCGCCGGCGACCTCGCCGTCGTCACCAGGGTCACCTCCTTCTTCCCCTCGACCACCAGAGCCGACCACCCTTCCCTCCAGCTCGCCGCAGCACCTTCTCCCGCACACCCCGAGGCTTTCAGCCCTTGCCGCCGCCTCCGTTGCCTTGCCGGCGTTCCAACGCCGTCGAGCTCGCCGGGGTCACCTGATATATCTCGCTGTAAGTTCCCTCTTCCTTCCTTTGTGCAGTATAAACCCCCCCCGCTGATCGCATTGAATCTTTTGTTTGTTTCTAACTTGTTGTCGCGTTTTGTCGGATTCCGACCGTACCGTCTTGGCGAACCCGACGCTCCAGCGAAGCCCCTGGTTCGTGTGATTCCGTTGACCTCTGTTGGGACTCGATCCATGGCCCGTGCTTCCGTATCGCAGTTTCTGCCGACACCGCATCCGTGTTTCGGTTTGCGGAACCGCCGAGGCAAGTATCCGAATACTTGCTTTAACATGCTACAACTTAATCATTATATTATAACAACACAGCTATTATAACATCGACACCTTTTATAACTTAGAATTGCTAGTCACAGTTATCCGTAACTTTAAATCAATGAAATCATTGCTCGTATTAACCGGTCTGCTATTAATTCATACTTAAGTAATCAAACCAAGTATATCATCCCCACTTCATTTGTTAAAATCACTCATGAGACAATTATTATGCTTAGTTCAAATTCATGTAACTCCATTACGTATATTATCGATATTGTTTCGCCTTGTGGCTTTTGCACCTCAAAGGTGCGTGAACCGGATTAATAAGAGAATACGAAACATCACTGTGTTTACCTGGATTAATATTGTTATTTACTGTTTCCTGCTACTGTTCATTGTTGATTGCATACCTGTTGCGAGCACATACCTGATTGCATTACATATTGACCGATCTTGATACACCTGACACATGTACTGATACACCGGACACGACACCATGTACATATCGACTCTACCTGTTGAAGGTAACCTGACCTGTTACCTGATCTCATGCCTAATGCCGATAACCCTGATCTTTACTGCTGTCGATCCAGACAGACCTACCTTTACTTGACTTGTGTTGGCATTAGCCCTTGACTACTGAATACCTGACCTGACATACATAACTTGGGGGTATGGGGAAATCAAAGATGAACCTGACTTGTAACTCGACAGTTCACTACCGTTCGAGCGTACACATTCCTTTCTGTGCCTTACGGCATGTCTCGGCTGCCGCCGAGAATATTGTGGCCGTGATCCCGGGTATGTACGGGGTAATACCGAGTGTACACCTTCCTTTCTGTGCCTTACGGCATGTCTCGGTTTCAGCCGAGAACATTGTGGCCGTGGTCCCGGGTATGTACGGGATACTGATACTTTCCTTTCTGTGCCTTACGGCATGTCTCGGCTGCCGCCGAGAATATTGTGGCCGTGATCCCGGGTATGTACGGGATACTATTGAGTTACATCGACGATTCATCAATTGGTTTCAAAGACTATAGAGTAGAAAACCTGATAGAACAGTTTAGTCACCACTGCATATTACCCTGCTTATTACTTCTTATTACTGCTTTATTCATGTTCATGATTGCATTGTTTATTACCATGTTTATGCTATATACTTGATATCGTGACGCGCTGACGTCTGGGTTTTGCATGGCCCAGATTCCGTACCTTTGTCGTCGACCGAGCAGGAGTACTTCAGCCAGCAGGCTGAACTGTGAGTTCTTTAGAGTTTAGTTCATTCATGTTATTTCATTTCCAGATGTGAGCCCGCATTATGGGACATACTGTTTATTCATTGTATTGGATCATTAGCTTCCGCACTTATTGTTTATTGATTCTTGTTATTATGGATTTGGACATGTATTAGATTAGCTTATTATCTTGTTCTTGATATCTTTACAACCGTAATGTGACTGTGGATGGATATTTCCTACCCACAGGTAGCATGGTTGGCTATGTCACGTGCCCAAATCTTGCGTACTCTGGGAAGCGGGGCGTGACATTCCCAGACCACTTGGTAGGCACGGGCCAGTTCTCGCCCTCGAGAGGGGAAACGAAGAAGAACTTTTTCTTCCAGTCGTGAATGGAAGAAGGCAGGGCCACAACCCCTGTCCTGGCGGCACCCCCCTGTCGCTTTCTGAAAGAGAGGTAGACCCACCTCGGGTCGCCTGCTCGACCACTAGGGTGATTTTTGAAGATGAGGGAGGAATCAAGGAGGGAGAGGCTGAATGGAACCGTCTGTAACTTCAGGCGGATCAGGAACCCGAGGAGAATCCTCCACGAGTTCGGCACTAACTGGCTAGGGGCTAAACCGAAAAAGTTCAGCGCTTCGACAACCTCGGGAGAGAAGGGCAGGCGCATTCCACCCCAAAAAGCTTCCAAATACAGGGCGATCTCCCCGCCCCGTACTTGGTCTGCCCTCTCTCCCTCCTTGGCTAGACGAAGCGTATAACGTGAGGGGATGTAGAAGCGAGCCCGAGCATTGGCGAGCTTGTCCTCATGCCTTGCCCAACACGAGGCGCCAGGGGCAGCATCTACCGCCTCCTCCCTAGGGGCTACCCCCGCCGTACGATCCCGGGGAGAGGATCCGACCCCTACTTCCCGGGAGGACTCAGGCTCAACTAAAGGGTCCCTAGAACCTCAACTGACTCTACAAAGGAAGACATCTAACCTTGAGAAGAGGGATCCTCGGAAAACGAAAGCGGAAGAGAGAAGACGAGCGCCGAGCAACCAGGACTTAGAATGGGGAAATATGAAGGAGTAGGGGCCCTGGAATGGGCCCCACCCTTATTTATCACCGCAAGCGACCTCATCCAACGGCGCCCTTCATCTCCCGCCGAAACGCCTTCTCGCGTCCAACGGCTCCGATTGCTCCACTTGTCGTTCCCACACTGAACCGCGCCCCGTCAGACGCCGCAGGACTGCACACGTCGTGTCGGCCAACCGACGCTCGACACGTGGACCATCGCTTCAGTGGCAAGATGCACGAACCGGCGCACCTTCCTTAAATACAGAGATCTCGCTCTGATTCGCTGGCAGAAAAGACAGCTGACGGCGCACCTTCCTTAAATACAGAGATCTCGCTCTGATTCGCTGGCAGAAAAGACTGCTGACAGCCCGGGAACGCGTCCCGACGAAACCTTAGGAGGGAGCTCACCCCGGGCTGCCCGGCAGTCCACTTCTGACCTGACCCGCTAACTGGTCGGGACAAGAGTGGGGGGCTAATGATGATGCTCAATATTGGCGGTCTCCAAGATCAGGACACGTGGCAGATGTTTTGTCCTGAACTCGGAAGAAAGGGCCGTAGGGGCCGACCAGACCATCCCTGTACCCGACCTGCAAGCACAAGCTGGCTCACCTCAGAGCCCCCTGAAATTTGGCCTCCTCGGCGTCTCAGCTCACCCCGAGCTACCCTAGGACCAAGACTTCTCGGCCTTCTTGCTGGTTCCTGAGCCCCCCAGCCGAGGCCATCTTCCTCGATCCTTCGACCGACCAACTCTACCACTCACAGGCGTAACCGCCGCTCCGCAAATCTCGCCATGCGCAGATTCTCCGCCAGCAACATCCCACGTTCCACGCCACCACGATCCGCATTAATAGGCGATCCGCTATTTACGCGGGCGTGACATCGGGAGCGTAACTGCTGGCGAGATTCTCGCGCCTGCTGCTGCGTGCCGCCGCCACTATATAAACCCCTATCACAGAGGGGTCAAATAAGCCATTTTTACTCCATTTAGCCGTTACGATGCTCGGATCTAATACTAACTTGATCGTCGGAGGGTCCTCGGTGGCACCAAACCATCCCGGGACTTCTTTGCAGGTACTCGGCGCTAAACTCCTCAAATCACCAATCTCCTCAAAACCCATTCAGACCCACACGCAACAGGAGATCACCTCCAAAATCCACCGGGAGATCGACGGAAGACAACATCTGAAGGAGACCCGCAAAGGACTTCCATCACATGATATTGACTTACACATTCAAGGATATGATGACGGGCGTCGATTGTTGAAAAAACCGACAAATGATTAACTTTTAGAACCGTCAATGTAGAAAAAATTTCTACCATACCACTTTAATACTAGAGAGAAAATGCAGTCATACACATCTCTGCCTTTTCTGTTAAAATGCATTGCATCTATGCAATGGTTGGCTCTAAATATCATCTACAATTATATCAATTAGCAGCCGCAATTAAACCATAAATGCACACATTCAAAGCTAACACGTCTCCCTACTTAATTCGATGATTAAATCATTTAAGGAAATGGGAGTTGGTGAGTTCTACTAACAAATTAAGGCTTGTTAAGCGATCCCTTTCTCTTCCATATAAATAAATTGAAAAGTAAAGATAATTAAGATATATTTTTGGTTGATTAATTAAGCGTTCGTTTTCGCTTCATCGACTTCGGTACGCTTATAGCCTGATTCAGCAGCCGTTATGCCCACAATAATAGCTGCAGCTTCCATTTAAACCCTCGTTACAATGGGCTTGTGGCTCTAATTGTATGGCAAAACGTTCTAGCACACGTTCTTTTAGAGAGAACCGTTTTCTCGACTTGCTGGTCAAAGGCCCTGGCTAATACTTCAGTATATATCGGGGCTACTGGCAACCGGTCAGGTTGCAACCCACACTTGTAAACAGATATATGGAATATTCTCAAAATTGATCTGGAGGTGAAATATCAAGAGAGCAGAGCAGAGCAGCAAGTCGAAAGAAAAAAGGGCAAAAAAAAAAAAAAAAAAGAAGCAGAAAGATCTGCACCTATGCAAAGCTGCAGACGTGGCAAGACAGAATCCGTGGGGTTATGATGATGGTCTGGAAACTGTCATGCATCCACACCCTCAAATGATAAGGGAGCCCCTGTGGATCTCATGCATCCACACCCTCAATCTCACTTCTCTTTTTCAAAAAAAAAAACACCAAGCTTCACAGTTCAATTTAGATACCAACAACATTTCCCCCCTCCTCCTTCTCCTCCCTCATCATTAAACAACTCCTCATCTCCCCAACTAAACATACTATTTATTTGATTAAACGGGTTCTTGATTTTGGAGGTGGTTTTGTTGATGGGTTTTGGATTTTGAGGGGATTTTGATTTTCGTGTTGGTTGGGATGATGCTGGGTGTTAGCCAGAGAGGATTGGATCTGGTTTCTTGTGGTGGGTGTTCTGTGAATTGGAGCAGCAAGAGGCTGCGGACGGGTTTGGTCTTTCGGCGCACGCAAGGTGCTCGATGCCGGGTCTCTTCCGCGCAGAACGGTAGTTTTCGATGAACCATCTGTTTAAATTGATCTGGAAGTGAGTGGATTGTGTTTGATGTGGTTATTTTTTGATACTGCAGTTGATGTGCGTAGTTCGGGATCGGATTTGGGTGTTGTGAATACTGCTTCGGTTGGTATTAGCAGCAGCAGCAGCAGCAACGTTTCGGTGTCTTCTTTGATAGAAGTAGTTTCTGATGATTTGCAGAGGCTCAATAAAAATTTGCGATCGGTGAGTTATCTTTTCTTTACTTCTACGATCTGGAAATGTGCTTGAAAGCTATCTTTTTGGGAATACAATAGAGCTTTTGGGTAGGGTGCTTTTATAGGCACATGTGACAAATGATTGAAACTGTCGGTGAGTACCCAAATAGAATAAGCTGAGGACAGTAATTAAGTATGAACTGGTGTGCCACGGAGTCTTAGCTCGGGCGGCAAAGGCACTCCCCCATGAGGTGGGAGGTCCTGGGTTCGAATCCCTTCCACTTGTAGTGGCAAGGGGGAATTTTCAACCAACCATGTGGAGCGATTTCCAACGGACCTACGGATCCTAACCTCTCCCCAAATGCTTACAGGTTGTTGCAAAATAAAGAAAGAAAGTATGATTTGCTGCAGACTCAAATTAGTTTATGATTTAGGATCAATACCTAAAGCTCAAACACACTTGGTTATTTTGATATTACAGTGGATATTTGTAGAACGGGATTGAATTTGGGTGTTGTGAATGTTTTAATGGAGTATAACAACTACTGAAACCTCTAGGAATCATTACATGAATTGACCATGGTATATGTATTTAGGTACTTGGCGCTCGATTAGCTCAATCAATTTCTTGAAAATTCTTTTTCGTGAGTCGTGGCTATTAACTTGGTAGTAAACATACCCAACCCTTTGGCTTTCCTACATATAATTCCCATGGAAGTAATGACCGGCCTTTTGTTGTGTAATTTACTCAGGCTGGATCAAGTAGTCTTTGCCCCTAATGTCCAAGATGTTCCATCTTTTCCTTCCGCGCATTCCTTTTCAGGAGCGTGGATCCAAGAAGTTGGCCCTCCAACCAAAGAAAGAATTGAGAACTACGAACTAAAGTAATTTTTCATATCAGATAAGCCAATTATATTGGAAAAATGTTATTTATGGATGATTTTGGACTCTAGAGTTCAGAGTAGGTTTCCTTTAGCTTATGTATGGAAGTGCGTTTTGTACATTGGTCCATTATTTCTTTTATTTTGTTTAGTAACTTTTTTTTGTGGAGTGAGTCGTTAGATCTTTTGGTGGTTTCTTCTTTCCATCCTAGCTATATATATGTGTCTTCTCATATCACTCTACATATGCATTGACATATGAAATCTTGATTCCAGTCACCGGTAATTCCATGGTTGACTTTATAGTACCTTTGATTATCTTGTTCTTGTTCCTCACATGTACAATAATATTGCATAGCATAAATTAGTATCTTGTTTCCTTCAAATTTGTTGGAGTTTTATTTGAGAATGCTTGCTAATTGTCACGCCCCGCTTCCTAAAATGCGGAAAACGAGGGATGACTAGGCCAGCCATGCTCCTACGGTCAGGGAAACATCCCGCCGTAGTCACACTTCGGCTTCTAGCATTACATGGTAATCAGTAGATAAAGCACAGTAGTAAAGGAACCACATCACTAATTTATTACATTAATAATCCATTGTTCACAAATTACAGATAACAAGAATAATTACTAACCAAGTTCAATCTCACGATCACTTTTATGAAAAGCAGTAAATGAAGAAAGTACACCAAACTATATCTCCGTGAACTCGAAGGGTAGATCCGTCTCCCGTGCTGGTCCTTCCACGGAATCTGAGCATGCATACTCAGGTCGTCAGAGCGACACAATAACAATATTATTATAAAAAGATGAAACAGGTAAATGAGGTAATATCAGTGTAAGAACAATGCAAGTAATCACTGTGTCACTATATGATGCAGAATATGTTATGTGTCCCTATCGGTCTCCAGGTCATGTTTGAAATCGCATAGTGGAAAGAGGATCATATTTAACAGGAGTCTCGTACATACCCGAGACAACGGCCCACATGCTCGGGACATAACCCTGTCAGCCGGATCGCTAGATCCTATATATATATATATATCACTGCTCGAATGATCATCCTTGATCGCACGCCAAAAGCGTGTCGGATGTTCAAAGAATTAAAGTGTAACCGCGATCAGGACGGTGTCGCTTTGCAGCTAGCCGGTTGAGCACGGGTCGGTCCACAGGGAGATGGTGGTATCTTACCTTCTTGTTTTAGACGAGTCAATAAAGAATCTGTATGTTGTTTGATCTAACCTATGTGTTTATCTGCAAGTATAAAGTTGTTAAGAAAAGATACGAGATTGTAAGCTAAGAAATCCTTACTCAAAACCTTTGAGCCGAGTCTTGACCAATTGAAGCTAAGCAATCGGCAACAACGTGGATTAGGGGATTTAAGCGCGGTATTCGTGGAATCCGGCTTATTTACCCTTGTCCTTCCGTTCTTGTCTCTTGCTTTCGCCTCCGGCCAAACCGAACGCAACCGGTCGTGGTTAGGAATCACCGTTACCTTGTCAGGGTAAGGTGCCTAACGGAGCGCTTGCGTATGGTTTGGGCGAAGTTCAAATGGAAAATAACGGGAAAAGGAATTGGTAAAGAAACGTTAACTTGCAATACCGTATTAATTCTTAACAACAACAATAATTACAACAATTACAAAATGAACAAAAGAGAACAAAAAGAAAAGAACAAAGAAAAGAAAAGATACAAGTAATTAAAGTGCATGAATAAAATTGCAAGTAATAAAAGACAAGAATGAAAAATGCAAGAAAGAGATAAGCAAGAAAGTAACACTAAGAACTATAGAACCAAATACAAGACATGGGTTCAATAACCAAATCTTAAACTTGCAAGCTCAATTAAGAGTTTGCAAGATCAAGAAGAGGCAAAGAACTCATGGTGAATGAAGCACAAAAGAGAATACTTTATTGATTCCAAGATGATACAACCCTTGAGATCAATAACCAACCCTTAAACCTTCAAGCTCAATAAAGAGGTTGAAAGATCAAGAGAAGGTAAGGACCTCAAGGGGAAGCTAAGCAAAAGAATGATACAATGTATTGCAAAATTGGACTCTTTTCTTCTTTGCCCATGGTTTGCTTTTATAGGCAAAGAAAGAGACATTTCCTTTAATTTGAATTTGAATGCATCCAAAATTTGGAGGGAAGTTTGAATTTTTGAATTTGAATGCATCCAAAATTTGGAGGGAAGTTTGAATTTTTGAATCAACACTTTATGCATTGAATGCACCATTCCCTCTCGTGCTCTGTGCTTGTCCCTCTCGTGCTTTGTGTTTGACCATCTCGTGCTTTGTGCTGCCCCTCTTGTGCTTTGTGCTTGTCTGAGACATGAATGACCACTGTCATTTGTCATGTCTCTGGAACAGGTACGCGGCACTGGACGGATACGGATGATCGGAACCTGGCTTTTTTCTGCTGGCAACAGATGTCCTGAATTTTAGCGTAACAGTAAAGATTTTGTATTATTTGCGTTATTTTGGACTAGGAACCTGTAGCCTGTAAATATGTAGTAAACACGGATTAAAAGCACCTGCCTATAAACAAACGAGCATAAGAATGGGCGGTATAAAATGCAGTTTTCTGTGATGAACAAATACCCCCAAACTTATCTTTTGCTCGTCCCGAGCAAAACCATTTATTCACAAAAGAGAATCCTAACCGCACTTTCGCAGGGAACGCGATTGCACTGAGCGTGTGCAACAAGCCGTTAAACCTCTAGGTGTCCCTAGTAGGAGGAGTGTTGTCTCCTGAGGGTTTTCAGCGGATACTACCCACAAAATCCGGTCAAGTTGGTTTTGTACAATAACTAAGATTCAAACCCTAAAGTTTTTGTTTCACAAAATAATAATTCTATAATCCTAAGTCTAGACTATCGAACCTTTATTTTTCACACCTCTCTTCTTATTTAACTACAGATTTTACATGTCTTTACGTGCAGTGCAATTAATGTCGTTAAGTTCCAGAAGGATCGATTAAAGTCATCATGTCGCACAATAAAGCCCAGATAACAATTTTAAAAGGATCACATAAGTTTTATAAAGAGTTAAGCATTTTTCAAGTTTCGTTTTCCAGTAAGGTTTCAACTTCAGAATTTCTATCTTCCTTAACAGGAAACTAAGTCTTATTTTTCACTCCACATTTTTCTTGTTTTCATTTCAGACACACCTCTGTGAACGTGCAATAGTCTTTATCATAGAATAAAACCTTCATATCTCCGTTAAATTTTTTTTTTATAAAAGCCTGTCTTTTATCAAGATTATTCTCACACAAAGAACCGTTAGGAATTTTAACTCGGAGAGAACACTTGCTTGACTTTGTTTTAAACTGGACTTTCTAGGCTTCTTAGCGAGGTTTGGGCCAATGCACCCAAACCAGTTGGTTTTAGGGCATTAGGTGTAGAAACACCCCAGCGGACTTAATTACTCAAGTTACCTAGGTCCAAAAACAAAAGACAATTTAACGTGAAAATCAGATGATTTAATACGAACGGAGATATAACCGGCAGTTCAATTATTTTTTTGGATAAAAGACGTGTTTAGTGGGTTTGGTGTGTAATCATTCCAATCAAGTTTCCGATGGGTTATTTTTCAGACTTAGCTCCAATTACGGCATCAATAACATTCCTTCATATTCGCTTTACTTCATAAACTATTCTTGACATTACTTATTTCAGAACAAACCTATTTGATCCTCAGAAAATCATTTATCTGTTTAAAAGTTTAAACATGAAAGACTTGTCATCTAATTCCCAAAATTCACGACACGTGTAGTGTGATGTAAAGACGTATATCAGCTATAGTTAACTTCAAAGGAGAGTTATATTTCAGGTTTTCAAAATCCAAACATAGGATTTAGTTATTCCTATCTTTTCAAACAAAAACCGTCGAATGTTGAATCAGAGTTCTTCCACAAGCTAACTTGACAAAAAAGTTTTTATATTTTTAGAAAATTTTCAGATTTTTATGGATTTTATGGATTTAATATGCAGATGCACAATATACATATGAATGCGAAGGTAAGAAAGCTTACCGAGCACACCCCCAAACTTAAACTTGACAGTGCCCTCACTGTCAGGCTATACCAAGAGGGTTAAAATTGCCGGCGCTTCCTAGAAACAAATTATATACAAAACAAAAAGGAAAACAAAAATATGTACAAAAAAAAGTGTCCCCCCCAAACTTAAGTGAAACAGTGTTTCCACTGTTAAGCGATGAAGTTCAGGATTAGGGGGGAAAGAACAGTGTCAATTTATACAAGGCCTTACACAGGCCAAAGGTGAGCACCAGCCATTCAAAGATCTTATCGCTATAATGTACAGGTTGGTGGAAGAAGGCGTAGAGAAAAGAGAGGGAGAATACGCGAGACCGTATGCGAAGAGAAGCGGGATACGGTCTCGGTATATGAGAGGAAGAAGAATGGCGGAAGGGAAAAAGAAGTGGAATACGAACTTGAGGGTGCAGATGGAGTAAATAGATTAGCACAATTTGTGATGACCGATGTGTGAAAAGTGATTGTGCTAATATATTTACTCGTCGAGAAATTGGGTCGAATCCCTCAAGATTCGTAAGAAACCATGGGTACGCCGAACTTGGTAAACCAGACACAGTAAATGAAAGTGAGACGGGTTCTTGCAAGGTCGGAACGATGGAAAGGATGGAGGCAAGCGGTTGAGGAAGGGTATCGGTTAAGGGTTCAGGAGGGTGTACACAGTCAGTGGAAGGATTAGGATGAATTGGAAAATCCGACTCATCAATTAAAATTGTTTCATCCTCAGTGCTATCCTCAATATTCTCCTCAAAATTCAGCTTATCCATGCAATTTTCATCAATATCAAGACGCATATGAAGTTCGGGAAAAACAGTTAAAGACTCGGGATGATGATTTGAAGAGACAAACTCAGCCAAATCTATGGGTTCATCATCCAAAATATTCCCTGCGTCAATATCCTCGATCAAGTGAAAATCAAAATTCTCTGACACCTCATCAAAAGCATGGATTTCAATCGATTCAGGTTCTAAGATGGAGGTGTAGAGGTCAAAAGGATTGGGATTGGTTTCACTTGGAAGAGACCCTTCACAATTGGGCAAATCAAACACTACAAAGTCGCACAACTCATTAAACATTCTATCTTCAACTGATAATTCACTTGGGATATTTGATAGACTTTCAACACAGGAGTTGTGGGATTCAATTTGAGACGGGTAGGTTTGATTTGGAAGGGGGTACATCTCACTCTCTCCACTCAAATTCACAGCCTGTCCTGCCGCCTCATCATACATTGAAAAAGTTGGAGCTAGCTGGAAACTAGCTACCGGGTCACTAGGTTGCATGAGGGCGGCCATGGACGCATTCAAATCCATCATCTGTTGGCTTGACGCTACCCTAAAGTCTTCCAAGGATTGTTCTAGACTAGACATTGGTTGTGAAGGGGTTTCAGTAAAAGATTCAAAGTTGTTTGGATACTGAAAACTCCTAAATGGCGGTTCTGATGCAATGTCTAGGGAAGGTGCAAAAGTAGGGTAGGATTGGTAGGAATTGAATGGCTGGACAGGAGCAGGATCAATATTTGGATAAGAAGGTGAATGGAATTGTTGATCCCAAGAATTTGAAATTGTGAAAGGAGTGAAAGATCGGCTACGGGATTGTTCAATACGTTCAGCGATGGACAAAGGATGACTTGCAGAAGGGGTATCAACATAAGCGGGAGTGAATGTTTGAAACGGTTGATACGAAGTGGAATGAGGAGTGCAAGTGTTTGTCCTAGATGCTGCTATGCGATCTTTCAGTGAAACTTTGGGCATGGAGGGATCGTTCGATGTTCGGCCAAAGCAAGAACCGTAAGAAGTGATGTCTGGTTGTGGGTACCAAAGTTCGGCAAGAGTTTTGCGAGGTGGAGTACCCATGATATGAAGAGAGAGAGAAAAAAGGTAGAGAAAAGGGAGGGGAAAAGAATGTGATTTTTTTTTTTAAAATTTTTTTTTTGTTAGTTGTTACCAAAAGAATGAAATATACACAAAAAAAAAGAATATGGACAAAAAAACAGTCACGACACAAAAATACCACACACCTAATCGTTCTAGGGTTCACCTAGGTCAACTAGACCTGCTCCAGAACTTAATTGTCGAAGTAAAACCGTGTCGAGAAACAGGCTCAAGATACACTGATCACGAGGCCAGGTAAGTGCAGAGATAAGGGGAGGTTGTCCAACGCTTTCGCGAAGTTCCTTAATTAAATAACCCTTTCTCTTTTGGCGGTTGCGCCGTTAACACTTTCCTAGACACCCCGTAAACAATATACCGTTAAGCGAGATTCTAAACACAGTTAACTTCTCCTAGTGAGCGCGAAGTCCTTAAGGCTTAAAGTCTAGTTTCTTTTAAATTTGTGCGGGTAAACGTTATGCGCAAGTTCGTGATTTGTGGGCCACGGAAAAGGTGATGAAATCCTTTACCGTATCTTGTGGGGTTCGCTTGCCCTTAAGTCCGTATTAATGTATGCAATGCGCAATTCAAAAATTCTATAAAGAATCAAACAATCGTTTTTTAGTTTAAGCGCGGCGCTGCAACAAATACGGGTTAGTCAATTTTTAGCGTTTGCTAACGAACTTGCAAAGAATCCTGCAAAGAATAGTATATTGGATGCGTCGGATTTGAGAAGAAGGTGTTAGTAAAATACGTACCGTTAAGTTTTGGGTTAGGAAACCCCCGTTGAATCAAATCCGGTAAGCTTGAAAAGTTCGCTTGCGCGGGTCAAACTACCCGGATCTTTGGCACTATACTTTGCAATCACCTTAACTTTGAATGTGCACTTTGCTCCCACAATCGCAGTTTGCAAATACGCAAAATTCTGCACACTTGCCCACAAAAATTATCAAAAAGAAAAAGAATTTTTTTTTAATAAATATATACAAAAAGAATATTAACCCGAATAACAAGAAAGAAAATACGCTACCGTCTCCCCGGCAACGGCGCCATTTGATCGCACGCCAAAAGCGTGTCGGATGTTCAAAGAATTAAAGTGTAACCGCGATCAGGACGGTGTCGCTTTGCAGCTAGCCGGTTGAGCACGGGTCGGTCCACAGGGAGATGGTGGTATCTTACCTTCTTGTTTTAGACGAGTCAATAAAGAATCTGTATGTTGTTTGATCTAACCTATGTGTTTATCTGCAAGTATAAAGTTGTTAAGAAAAGATACGAGATTGTAAGCTAAGAAATCCTTACTCAAAACCTTTGAGCCGAGTCTTGACCAATTGAAGCTAAGCAATCGGCAACAACGTGGATTAGGGGATTTAAGCGCGGTATTCGTGGAATCCGGCTTATTTACCCTTGTCCTTCCGTTCTTGTCTCTTGCTTTCGCCTCCGGCCAAACCGAACGCAACCGGTCGTGGTTAGGAATCACCGTTACCTTGTCAGGGTAAGGTGCCTAACGGAGCGCTTGCGTATGGTTTGGGCGAAGTTCAAATGGAAAATAACGGGAAAAGGAATTGGTAAAGAAACGTTAACTTGCAATACCGTATTAATTCTTAACAACAACAATAATTACAACAATTACAAAATGAACAAAAGAGAACAAAAAGAAAAGAACAAAGAAAAGAAAAGATACAAGTAATTAAAGTGCATGAATAAAATTGCAAGTAATAAAAGACAAGAATGAAAAATGCAAGAAAGAGATAAGCAAGAAAGTAACACTAAGAACTATAGAACCAAATACAAGACATGGGTTCAATAACCAAATCTTAAACTTGCAAGCTCAATTAAGAGTTTGCAAGATCAAGAAGAGGCAAAGAACTCATGGTGAATGAAGCACAAAAGAGAATACTTTATTGATTCCAAGATGATACAACCCTTGAGATCAATAACCAACCCTTAAACCTTCAAGCTCAATAAAGAGGTTGAAAGATCAAGAGAAGGTAAGGACCTCAAGGGGAAGCTAAGCAAAAGAATGATACAATGTATTGCAAAATTGGACTCTTTTCTTCTTTGCCCATGGTTTGCTTTTATAGGCAAAGAAAGAGACATTTCCTTTAATTTGAATTTGAATGCATCCAAAATTTGGAGGGAAGTTTGAATTTTTGAATTTGAATGCATCCAAAATTTGGAGGGAAGTTTGAATTTTTGAATCAACACTTTATGCATTGAATGCACCATTCCCTCTCGTGCTCTGTGCTTGTCCCTCTCGTGCTTTGTGTTTGACCATCTCGTGCTTTGTGCTGCCCCTCTTGTGCTTTGTGCTTGTCTGAGACATGAATGACCACTGTCATTTGTCTTGTCTCTGGAACAGGTACGCGGCACTGGAAGGATACGGATGATCGGAACCTGGCTTTTTTCTGCTGGCAACAGATGTCCTGAATTTTAGCGTAACAGTAAAGATTTTGTATTATTTGCGTTATTTTGGACTAGGAACCTGTAGCCTGTAAATATGTAGTAAACACGGATTAAAAGCACCTGCCTATAAACAAACGAGCATAAGAATGGGCGGTATAAAATGCAGTTTTCTGTGATGAACAATCCTCTAAAACACGGTCCCGCTAAATACGATTCTCTTTCCACTTCGATTTCCCCTTTATTCCCAGGTTTACACTATTTATGATCTTGATTTAGTCGTGTACAAGTATACCAATGGCACGGTTTTATCACTGTTCACTGTATCAATCACTGTCACGAATATTCACTTTCCATTGGTGTACTCGTCACTTCTAGACCAACATCTATCACGCACGATAATGCAATGTCCACTGATCCTAACACGCACTAACAATAAGTATATGGCAAAAGGGTATGATATATGTATGTATGCTATCAATAAGCTAAGTATGTTATGAATCAACATGCATGTCATTAACTTACATAAATTGCATAAATTCATATGTTAATAATTCAACAAAATGATGCAAATAAGATAAATAGAACACTCAGTCAGCAATTCATCAAAATTTGTTTCAGTTCAATCGGGACTCCGATTTTCAAGATACAACTGTTTCATTTTAAGTGCTCACGGCTGGAAATTCAGTTTCAGAACTAAACGTCCATTTCGCGACACGAATTGCATCCAGTTGGGTTCAGATTTTAACGATCCTACAGTTGAATGAAATCTAGGGTTTCCAATAGAGTATTCAACGCAACAGACGGATCTTCAATCGCGTCTGTACGTTGAAAGTTACACACAGTTTAATATCAGTATATCACTTCTGAATCTGTTCTGGACAGTTATACGTTCTGCCCTTTTAAATACAGTTTAAAATAGCAAACGGCAATGAAACGGAATGGAACCACTTGTTTTGTTTAGCTAACAGAATTATCTTTAATCTACTGCAGAGTTCCGTAACATACGACTTCAGGAAACACAGTGACACATTTTGGGACAGTACACAACAATCAGAGTCGCTCTGGACTGCAGTCCAGAGTCGCACTCCGATTTAAATATCATCGCAGTTACAGAACAGAAATCATTAGAAGTTTACATAGGGTTAAAGTTCGTCGAGTCGGCTTCGATTTAAGCCCTCGAACGCATCATTCCAGTATGTATATAATTTACGGTGATTTTAATCGTTTTCAGATACGGGAAAGATTCTAGTTTTATCGGCGTATTTGGGGGTATCAATTTCAGTCACTAACAATCGTATTTTCTAGTGAGATTTATACACGATATTTATCATTATGAGGGCCAACAGAAAACATTTACTTCCGTCAAATTAAACAATTATTTTCATTGGGATCTAGTATCGAACACTTAGGTCACATAATATATCGGTAATCGGCAAATTTATAAACTATATGATTTAGGTTTGTACCACAACTATATTAGCATGAAGCAAGTAAACACTTGTCTGGAAACGTCTTGGGGTCGCACGGCAGCAGCGGCGTCACAAACGCGTGATGTACGCCGTGAAACGGATTTGCGCGAGCTTGGCTCGAGACGCGGAATTTGCGTCGGAGTTGTCCGAAGTCGTTGCACGGTCACTGGAGGTTGAGGGGTGCTTGATGGTCCTCTGCGAGTGCACTGGGGTCGACGACGGTCGACGGCGTCGCTCCGGCGATGGCCGCAGTGAGGGTTTGGAAAAATGGGTTTTGTGTGGTTCTGGAGAGAGAAAGAGGGTAAGCAGTGGGGCTTGGGGCTTGTAGTGATGGTGATGATGCCGAGGAGGTGGAGGTCGACGACGTGGTTCAGGTCAGTTGGGGGCTCGCCGTCGTCGAGTGCAAGGGTGGCCGAACTCAGGTGTGGGGCTGTGTACAGAGGTTGGGTTAATGGAGGGATGGTGGCGAAGTGTAGTGTAGGGAGCTCAGTTTGTGGGGAGAAGTGAGCGAGGGATAATGGTGGGGTTCGACGAAGAGATGGGTGATCGCCGGCGTCGAGGGTGCAGTGGGTTCGAGGGAAGTGGGGTGCTCGGTGAGTTTTTGGAGGAAGAGAGATGAGGGATTTTTTTTGAAAAATGAACGAGAAGAGAGAGCGAGGGTGAAGGAAATAATGACGACGAGAGGAGCGCGTCGTGGGTGTACCGTTGCAGGAGCGGGGGCGTGGGCGTGAGGCGCGGCGGAGAAATGGGGGAGAGCCGTTGGGGGAGAAACACAGGGGTGGACCGGGTCGGGTATTGATGAAGCGGGCCAAGGAAATGGGCCGGCTGAGGATAAAAATTCCCTTTAAAAATAAATAGTTAGTAGGCTGAAGGGAGAACGGGCCGGAGAAATTAATTAAAGGATTTATTTAAAATCCTGAGTGGGCCGAGGAAAAAGAAACGGGCTGGGGGAATATAGATTAAGGATTTAAAATAGATTTCATGGGCTGCTGTTGGAATTTATTTTGGTAGTTTAAAAATTTGATTTTGAGTTGTTGGGCTTAGGGTTTAAATATAGTTTGGGTTAAGATTTTATTAGCAACATTTTGGTTTTAGTTTACTTTGGCTTTGATTTAAATCTTGGGTTTAGGCTTTTAGGGTTTGGACTACGATTTCAAAAGAGTTGGAAAAAATAAGGTTTAAATATTAAGCTTAAACAACCAATTAAAATGCGAGGGGAAAAAGAAAGGTAATCACTGGGATTCAGAAAATAGGAAACTTTTATTAAAATGGAAACGGGGATTTACATCATACCCCCCTTAACAAAAATTTCGTCCTCGAAATTTAATAAGGATACAAGGTACTAAACAAAGAGATATGGATAACGATCACGGATATCTTCCTCCCGCTCCCAGGTGGATTCTCCTGGGGAACGACCGTCCCAAGACACTCGGACTAAAGGAATGATCTTATTCTTCAGCACTTTCTCTCTGCGGTCGAAGATAGTAGTAGGATGCTCCTCGTACGATAAATCGGTACCCAAAACTAGCTCCGAAGGACAAAACCATGCGGCTTCGGCCAGAGTGGACAATACTTTCTGTATTGGAGGTGGAGCGTGACAGAATGGTATCAGAGCTGGTCCCTCAATAGTAGGTCTGTGGTTCGAGGACGAACTATTGTTCAAAGGTAGGGAGAATGTCGGGACCCGGTTCTTGCTCACGGAACAAAGTGCCACGCCAAGTGTCATGTTAAGTGTCATGTTAAGTGACACGCCAAGTGTCATGTCGGGAATCCGTGGGAGCCACCTCTTGTGTCCGTGGGGGCCACCTCTTGAGTCCGTGGGACCCACTGTAGAACAATGGGGACTCTTCGGAATACATTCCGAAAGGGGGCAGATCTGTACTATAAATGAAATGATACCACTCTTCAATACAGAGGCACCTTTTAAGTGAACCAGAACGACAAGAGCTTGAGAACTCCGTAGTTAAGCGTGCTCGAGCCAGGAAAGTCTTGGGATGGGTGACCTCCTGGGAAGTGGCCCCTGGTCGGGTCCGGTTCGCTCTAAAGGGAAAAACCGTGCGGTTTCGGCCAAAGCGGACAATACTCTCTGTATTGGGGGTGGAGCGTGACACTAATGTTTAAACCTTTATTACTATTAATCTTTTTTTTTACAAACTCCACCTTTTGATTTCTTTTGATTACTTAGCAGGGCTCTCTACTTCTTGACTGATGCCATGGATTAATTTTTAAATCTTCAAATTTACTGAAATTAGCATCATATTCTTCAATTTTTGTTCGAAAAATTTTCATTGGGTAATATTTGCGTGAAAAATTCTCACTTCATCACAGTTTTTTTGATCAATCAACAAAAGATCTTCTTTGATCATTTTTAGCTGAATATTTATTTTTAAGCGTCGATTTAATTTTATATTTAACACCGATTCCAACAGATTGTCGGCCAAGAAAATCCAGTTTTGGTATCCGCGGCAGAACAGATATTTGATGCAGGTGGGAAGAGGTTGAGACCTGCTTTGGTTTTCCTAGTCTCTAGGGCAACTGCTCAAATAGCAGGTTTATTGTAAGTTCCTACAGTTAGCTTCCTTATATATATTTATGTAGCCAAAACAAGTAGGTAACCATGTGATGACTTATTCTTGTGCTATTTGAACATCCAGGGAACTTACAACACAGCATCAACGGTTAGCAGAGATCATCGAGATGATTCATACAGCAAGCTTGATTCATGATGATGTGCTAGATGACAGTGGAATGCGAAGAGGTAAATATTTTTTTTTCAACACTAGACTCTTATAAATTTGACTTGCTTTACGTGTTTTAAATTGATGAGCATTGATTTTCATATTTCTCAAGATTGTCAACTATTTCTTCATATTTCTGGACTTTAATCCTTGCAAGAATTCTATTTCTTTCTTTATGTTACCCATTATCTAGTTTCCAAAATCTACATTTCTTGTTTGGCCTAAAAAGCTTCTAATTTTGTGCATATCTAGGCATAGGTCATCCCTAAATTGGAAATTGTATAAAGCAAGAATAGGTCATTGAACTGTGAATGTAGTCTCAAATTTGTGTGTTTTTTGTGATGTACGCTGCTTGAGAAGGAGTTCACCTTGGCATTAAATTCTTAGGCTCGCTGGAGTTTAATTTTATGTTATATACAGCAGTGTGAGTCTATTCCTCTTATGCTGGTCATGAAAAATGAAGTAGCATGGATTTGGATTAAGTATGGGATACTATATGAGTCAGATTCGCTTATTCACATGTTTCCAAAAGTTTAGGATACGATTCGATGGGGTACACTACCTTTTTGTTGTTTAAATATATGTACATTATAACAAGAAGTTATCATTATAGCAAATATAAACTAAAAGAAATTGTCATTATATCGAATATAATCTAAGAATTAAACAAATTGTTAGTGTTGATGCTTAGATTATTGGTTTCTTTTCCATTGATACATGTTCGAAACACCTATAGTACAGTGTAAATTGTAGGATGCGCAAAAAGAGTTTAACAAGTATCCTCAAATACTCCGTTAAAATTATGAATTTGTCTTGGATACGTCTCCTCAATGATGAATCCATGCAACATAGGTGGAAAAACCTTTTTGGCAACATTTTAATTTTTCTTAAAGCCGATTGTAGATTATCTGATATATAGTTAATGGTAAGTCTTATCCTGGTTTTTATGATAACAAGGTGTGACATCATAATATCATGAGGTAATAGTTGTGTTGAAAAAAACGGATTAAACGGCCAATTAATCATACTCGGTAGCTAAACGATTAGATAATCCATTGCTCGTTCCATTATGCGGACAAACCAATTATTCGGGTATTATGCGGTGTATTATTCGTTGATTAATCGGTTATTTATTTAAAATTTGAATTTTCAAATAGTTTAAAAGCCCATAACTCATCACTAATCCTACCCGACCCAACTTGCTGATTAATTGGTCCAACCTTATAACCGATTAGAGTTTCCTCCATCTCATCTCTTTTTTTATCTAACCCGAGAGCACTCCAACCTTCATCTCATCGACTAACCTCTACAATCTCTGGCAATCTCCGCAATCTCTAGCAAACCTTGGAGTCTTGGACTCTTCCCATACATTTTTTCTTAATATTTATATTAAAATATGCATGGCCACACAATTTGCGTAAGACGATTAATCACCGAATAACCCGATTATATTTTACCCACCTTCCGAACGAGTAGTGAACGAATACGTGTTTTACAACCCGTAATACAAATATTGGCCCAAGGAAACCAGACCCAATAAGTTTGTTTGGATCTTGGTTCAACCACATATTTCATTTTATATTACCTCTATAAATACGATCTTTAATCATTTGGTTTATGCATGAGAACCACTGGGTAAGCTAATTGACATGATCAAGAGGTCTTTGAGAGTCATCTGTTGTAGAACTTACGGTGAGGTTGATAGTTTGTCTTCTTTCTGTTGAGTTTGGGCATCTCTTGTGTGCTCTTTTGAGGGGATTTTTTTTTGGGGGGGGGAGGGATTTTCTTTTGGCTAGCTTGGCGAGCGATCTCATCTCAAGGTTGTTACCGCCTTCCTAGTGTATTACTTTCGTTCTTAGTAAATTATTTTCTACATCCACCCTTGGAGTAGGTCAAGATTGGTTGAACCACGTGACCTTGTGCCTCTTGTTTATGTTATTTTTGCTTCTTATTAGTCGTTTCCACAGCCATTTCTATTGTATCTTCTCCATACACTGATCGTTTGGATTCTCATACAAGGTGATATATTATCCGTCTCAAGTGGGGCAACACCTTCTTGCGCAATTGTGACAACACATAGTGTTATAAATTACATATCTTTTATCCACTTAGTTGAGTAGGATGGAGCACTGCCAAAGAGCTCCATTCTATCGCTTAAAGTTATGGTATTTTGGTGAAAAGAGATGGAAGAAGTTGCAGAGATTTATAGGGAGAGGGATGGAGCATTACTTCAACACTGGATTTATGAAGATTTCAATTATGCACACTTAATTGATGTTGGATTTTACTAAAGTTTGTGGGTCCACAGAAATAATTATGTACTTTTAAACTGCAAAGTCCCCCCTTCCCCCCCAGGTCTATTTTGCCAAAGATGGATGTTTTCTTTCCACCTCTAGGTCTAGCACAAAATGTCTTCTATCTGTGTCCATCAATCGATAATTTAGTTTGAGTTTGGTAGTTTCTTGTAACCGAGCCAAAGAATTTGCTAGTTTCTTAGAATTAAGCAATTAGTATATAAGGGCCCGAGTTGGGGTTGGTATCAGTTGTTTCCATCACATTTTGTGATGATATTGGAGGTTTTAACACTGGTATTTTAATGCCTTCATCTTGTAAATTATTTTGATGGTTTGACTTCAAATTTAAGTTTTTTTTATGGTGTCTTGAGTTGTATTGGACTTTTGTCTGTTACCTGACCCCTTCGCCCTCTTTAAAGTGGGTTTCTTCTAGGGACAGATGTGATATATAATCACTTGATCATTTCATATTAATAATGAAATGATTCGAAATTCTAAAGAGTCGTAAATGCATCCAAATAAAAAAAAAGGCAAAAGTTTTCCTTGGTTAGTATCCTATCTAAGTTTGCTTTATTACACTACTAGCACAACTTTCATCTTAGGTCGTTATATTAAATCTCCTTATATAGAAAGATTGCTGTGCATGTGCGTATGCAAAGCAGCAAAGTTTTCATCTGAGATTGTTCTTATTCATTCCCAAGCATAAGTTTGGAGTGAACATCTATATATCGTGTTCTATTCCCAGATACTATTTTGTCGTTGTATTTCTGACAGAAAGAAAGGTCAACAGGTACGAGATGCTCAGCCCATTTTCACTTAACAAATACATCTCTTCTGTCCAATTTGCTTCTCGCATAACATTTAGAAGTCCAAGTTCAGAATAGTAATTAGTTTTCCACATTCACACCATTGGACAAACCAAAAGGAAGTATGGCTTCCGTCTTCTTTTACTCATGGAAATCGGAAAGTTTACGTTGCAACCTATATAAATTTTGATGAAGAAAATGATTTTGATGGTTGAGAAATCCGTTCTTTTTTATTTTGGTTAGGACTAAGATAAGGGCAGTGATTGTTAATGTCTAGGATAAAATGGGTAAACATGGTTCATGTTTTTTTAAGGAACCTTGTTAGTTTCCTGTTTTGCTATATGTTATTCTCCCCTTGTAATTTTCAGGGGAAAAGAAAGGCTTACATTAAAAATTGTTTCCAGCTGTAAAAGTCAAAATGTAGCAAAATATTGTAAGAGGCTGGAGAACTTGTAGAGTCAAATCAATTCTTCAAAATTTTGAAGGATCACAATTGTGAATAATATAATTTAGTCTATAGAATTTAATAAAAGAAGAATAGAATGGTTTTTTCCTGTAAAACCTAACGACTTTAAAAATACAAACCTAATGGTTGCCCTCCTTAGAGTAATTTTTTTGTGCACCGCTGGTGCATATGATTACTAGTTGCAGATGAATAGATGATGCTTATTGGTTATGGAAGTTAGTGAAGATGTCATACAGTTCAATTACCTCATTTTGTAAGTAATTCGTCAGCAAATTCTGCTGCACTAGATTAATAATAATCCATGTCAACCGATGGAATACACTTCTAATCTCTAGACTACATTAATTAACATGTAACTTGATTTAATACTCAGAAATTGGTATGTAATGGTTACCTAAAATCTGCACAATCAGTAATTTACATTCTGTGGTTTTCTTATTTTTTGAAAGAACTATATATGGTGCATATGGTTTACATTTTTGGCCTAATATCGTTCTGTACTTAAATGCACTTTGCTCCAGTGATGACTTGCTTGAATTTCTCCTGTCTTGGAAATTTTATTCTGAGTTGCTTAGGGGGAAAAAGAAAGAATTGATGAATATTATAGAAGCTAATTTGTTTTTATTTTAGGTAAGGAAACAATCCATCAACTATATGGGACAAGGGTAGCAGTTCTAGCAGGAGACTTCATGTTCGCTCAGTCTTCTTGGTATCTTGCGAATCTTGAAAATATCCAAGTCATAAAGCTCATCAGCCAAGTACACATACAACTTTTTTTGGCAGCTCAAATTATCTTCGACAATACATTCTATGCCTACATTTCTAACTATAACTATTGCATTACAGGTCATCAAGGATTTTGCTAGTGGTGAAATCAAGCAAGCGTCAAGCCTGTTCGATTGCGACGTAACTTTAGAAGATTATATGCTCAAAAGCTATTACAAGACCGCATCTCTTATTGCAGCGAGCACGAAATCAGCTGCTATATTTAGCAGCGTCGATAGTAGTGTTTGCGATCAAATGTATGAATATGGCAAAAATCTCGGCCTTTCTTTCCAAGTGGTTGATGATATTCTTGATTTCACCCAATCAGCTGAACAATTGGGTAAGCCGGCTGCCAGTGATTTAGCCAAGGGAAATCTCACGGCACCAGTTATTTTTGCATTGGAAAAAGAACCGAAACTAAGAGATATCATCGATTCTGAGTTTAGTGAAGACGGGTCTTTAGAAGAAGCCATAGAATTGATTCATAAATCTGGGGGAATCGAAAGAGCACGCGATTTGGCTAAAGAGAAAGCTGATTTGGCTGTACAAAATCTACATTACCTTCCTAATAGTCATTTTAAAAGTTCGCTCAAGGGAATGGTGCAGTATAATCTTGAAAGGATCGAGTAGGATGGAATTTTTTATAGGGCAGGTTAGCTGTATTTGTTTTTTTTAAAGGTGAACGAAGATGACCGAACCAACACAGCTTGTAACAATTCGATTGAAGCCGATTAAATATGTATTCACATCAATATCAGTAGTACACATGTAATAAATACCATTATTTTATTTAAAATGGTGTATGTAACTTATATCCAGTCGTTGAGATTCATTATAAAATGCTAATATTGGAGCAACAAATGAAATTTCCGTAAATGAGTAATCGTATCCCTGGAACTTGTAGATGAAAAGGAATTGTTCTCATCTTATCTTGCGATGTACCGCTGCTTTCTGCATCCTATATGTGGCTATTTTTTATTTCCTTTTTCTCGTTGAAAATTGGTCAATATACTTTAGTTTTTTTTATTTATGACATTCTAGTATTGCCATCATGAATGTTTTTCTTGTGCAGGCCTTGAAGAAGTCGGAACTTATACCATAACCCAGAGTTGTTCCATTAGCTAAATGCAGGCGCAAGATTATTCAGCGTGACAACTTCATCAATGCCACTGCAAAAGGACAAGGTGATATATCGTACAGTATCATATTTAGCACTAATTAACTTCAATTTCGCTTCATGAAGATAGTTGGAAATTTCAAATCTGTAAACCATAATTGGTGTCCCCATAAACATGTATTCTGCATCCTGTTTCCTTTGGATTTCATGCAACACAGGGCGTGATATTCAATTTCCTAAATTCAGAAAGCGAAGCTGTGTTTATAAACGTCTTTTGTTGTGTCATTCATCAGAGAAAAGTTGAAATCTTGTTGAAATGATGCCCTAAAGAATTGTTAAATAGACGATCAATCATACCACCCCAGAAATCAATCATTTATCATTTTTGTCCAACAATATAATTTCTTTTTTCTGAGAATTTGTTTCAACTTATATTTCTTCAATTCCAACCCTTTTATTTTCGATGTCCATTTAAATTCCCTTGTATTTCTGTATCCGCAAATTTACTTCAAGTATTTCTCATTGCTTGTGGCTTAATCCCCAGCACCTTTATTTCTTTAGCAATTTATTAATACATTTTTATTGCTTTAGTTACTTATTTCATTCCTTTTTCTCTTTCTATCACTATAGTTCCATTCCTCAACGCTTGAACCTGAACCTATCCCTCTTTAATCTCAACTTCATTAACCCGAAATTTTATCAAATGAAAATTGTGTATCAGAAGCATGATTCAAAAGACGGCCTTTGTCCCCACATCCCTCAAACATAGCCTTGGAATATTCCCGAACAAGAAGTGAGATTGGAATCCATGAAGATTGTACAAATGATATATAAATATAACTTGCTTCATTTTGCGATCAGTAACAATTAACCTCTTCCAAATTTTTGTAGGTTTTGCGGTCGTGAACTGCCATCCCCCTTCTCCTTGCCTGTGCCTATATCTGCATATCTTCTTCATAAACTCGATAAGACCTCATAAAAGCTTCAGAGGTATAACTTTCAAGGGAAAATAAGGTCACTTCACTAATTGACATTCGTAAGTTTTAATTTCACAGTAACGTCAATTTTTATAAACCTCTCTATCTCTGTATTTGCATTACTGAATGCTTGAACCTGAACCTCTCCCGCTTTTATTTAATCTGAATCATTATTAATTCTATCATATGCAAATTGTTGTATCTGATACTTCAAAAATCAAAAAGTGAATCTCTGGCTCCACATTCCTCAAACATGTCATGAGATTCTTGAACAATTAGTGAGATCGAAATCCATGAACGAAGCTAGCGCACAAACAAAAGAAGCGACGCCTCTTGATTTGTAACATACATGAAACCCCACATGCTGTGCAAGTGCTTGGGCACGCTTGATGCCGAAAACCCCCACACGGCCCGGCACGTGCTTAGGGCATGAAGGCAGACCACCTGGAAGGGGGCTCCCCATGAGGAGGAATTATATATGAAGTTCATGAACATATCATGTGCTTAAAATTGCAGCTTTTCTGCTTGCTCATCACTGAGACCACACACAATTTATCCATCTGATGTTTGCTTTTATTCATTAGGTCATATTTAGGTATTTGAATTTATTCAGCATTCGGAGTAAAATAAATTGGTATACCAAATATATGATGGTAGTAATTAAATTTAGACAATTTTTAAGGTTTCACATTGCCATTTCTTTTTGTCATGACCATACACATGCAACTGCCAATAAAACTTCTCTCTTATTGAAAGTCTATGTGCACCCATAAAAGGCCAATACTCCAAATATCAAATTAGTGACATGGTGTCAAAACCCTAACTACCAAGACCTCTTACTGAGCAATCCACAACTACCGAAAAGTGAGAATATCTAGTGTCTCCGATAGATTAGGTTTACAAGCGTTGTGTGCGATCCACGTGACAACCACACAAAATATTCTCAGCGTCGACTCTTTGGATGATAGTTGATTAAAAAAAATCATGGTTGCACGTGAGGAAGAGTGTTAGAATAGTCCAAAATGGAAAGCATTAAGAGTATTAGAATAATCTCACATGGGGAATAACAAGAGAAGTACATTGGTATAAAATAGAGATGCTCATGCACATCACACCAGTGGGCTTAAGTCTCTTGGATGGAACTCCAAACATTAAAATCGTTACAAGAAACACTACTACTTTGCTTTTCAAAAGTGAAAGATTCAGTTTGATTCCAAGGGATCACATCTAAAAAATACACATGTAACTGCACCACTGAAGTTTTTTTTAGTACAGTGCAAATATTTATGCTCGGGATTTCATTGTGTGTAATATCGAATTTATTGGATGTCCATGATACTTCTTGATGGAGGCCTGGATCTCCTTCAGATGTCGTCCTCCGTCAATCTGTCGCGAACGTTGATGAAGAGTTGAGCTTGACGTTGATGGTTGTCTTCTTGAGTGTGTGGATCTCAATGGGTTGATTTCAAGGTGAAGTCAAGCCACCTGCAAAGAAGTCCCGGGATGGTTGTACCACCATGAACTCTCCGACGATCAAGTTAGCCGAGAAATTTGAGCAGAGTAGCGGCTTGTTGGATTGAAATTGTCTTACCCGAGTCGTCTGAGAGGGGTTTTTATAGTGGTCGCTTGGAGCGAGATGGCGCGGGATCTTCGCCGTCGGTTACGTCCTTGACGTTACGTCTGCGTAAATGACGGGATCCCCCATTAATGACGATATACGCTCGTTAATGGGGGAAACGATGGCGTGTAAGGCGGGATGTTAGGGGGCGGATATCTCGCTTCTGGCGAGATATGCGGAGCCATGGCGGAGACGCTTGGGCTCTGCGTCCTTGGTAGCTTGGTAGAATTGAGGAGGCTTAGCTCGGCGGGAGGCTCAGAGGCGAGCGGGAGGCCGAGAAAGCTCGGTTCTGTGATAGCTCGGAGGCGAGCTGGGAGAGCTGTGGAAGCCCAGCGTGTAGGAGGGCTCGGAGGTGAGCCAATGGTTATTTGTAAGGCGAGCATGGAAGTGTTCTGGGAGGCCATCGAAGGTCGGGTCAATCCTCGGGGCGAAGGTCCGGGGAATACCTTCAATGTATCGTGTTTGCTCCTGTCTCTTGAGCCACGTGACACGTCATCTACCACGTGTCATAATCTGGGGAACCCCCACTTATGAGTATCATCATTAGCCTCCCACTCTCGTCCCGACCTATTTATGGATTGGGTCGAGAGTGGTCTAATCGATTTTCTGGGCGCCGACTGTTGCCAAAATTCTATCGGCGCGGATTTCCGGGGCGACTCGGTGAAGGGCAGTTGCGTCGTTCGGATTTACGAGCCCGTGTGGCATATCCCGGACGCTTGGATCTTTGCGTGCATCTTTGATGACATCAGCGGATCAGGGAAAGGATCGTGCTTTAAAGAGGGGGCGCCGATTCGCTCGCACGTCTATTGAGGTGCAGGCCACGTGTCCGACGCGGATTGGGGGATGCGACAGGCTGTCACTGTCGCCTACGGTCGAAGGGACGTCTCCAATGGTCGTTCGATACGTGGGGCATCGACGGCTGGCAGACGCGACGCTTCGTTTTGGCAGGAAATGATCGGGGCCGTCGGATACTTCCCCTCGAGTTGTATAAATAGGAGGGGAGCCCCCTAGGGTTAATACTTCCGCCACTATTTTCCTTCGTTGTAAGAGATTGCTTGGCGCTCCTCCTTCTCTTCAGATCAGATCTCCAGCGCCTTTCCTCGGTGAAACCTTCCCCTTGAACCAGGTTAGATGTCTTCCTCTGGGGAGTTGGTAGAAGTTGTTAGGGTTGAGTCCAGGGTGTCTTCTCCCGTCTCTTCGGTTGCCCCATCCGCGTCGGGTTCCCCCATAGAGTTAAGGCTACCTGCGCCGTTCGGCTTCACCTCGAAATCAACCCATTGAGATCCACACGCTCAAGAAGACAACCATCAACGTCAACTTCAACCCTTCATCAACGCTCGCGACAAATCGACGGAGGACAACATTTGAAGGAGATCCAGGCCTCCATCAGTTGGCACCGTCTGTGGGAAGTTTCAATTTTCTCCACCCATCGAAGTTGATCTTCCGCTCTCGACTTTATGGCGAGCGAAGACCGTGACGATCCCAGCACAAGCCATCGCCCTCCCCACAACGGAGGCGCGGACGGATCTACTCCCCCTCCGAACGCCATCCACGCTTTCAATCGACAGGCTCACGTCCATAGTCAACGCCTTTGTCCGTGTCCAAACTGCGGGCCTAGCCCCCAAGTGGCCGTTCCCTCTCCCAGGGATCACGACCTCCGCAGAGGGGCGGATGACACCGCCCACGCTGGCTCCACCGAACAATGTCGTGCTCACTCTGGCGACCGCGGCTCCTCTACGACAACCGATTCTATGGCCCGCTGGGCGCCACACGGCCTCACGCTGAGGTCTCATGAAAGAGCCCCATCGCTCCGAGGCCCGCCTCGTTCCCATCCCTCCCGAGAAGGTATCGGTCAGCTCGTCTGCTCCCAGGCATGATCGACACCTTCTCCCTCGACGGGATCGTACGAACGGAACTCGCCGCGAAGACTCAAGAAGGACCTCGCCAGGGGACCTAAGGAATTTGATAGAACGGAATTAGAGTTGCAGCCCGGCGCAGACCATAAGCGGAAGGGCCGCCGCTCTGACTGCTCTGAATCCTCGAGGTATCATGACTGCCTCGACGCCTTCGAAAAGAAAATCGAGGGTATACATCGGGAGGGTCATACATCCGGTGAAGGAGCCAGGTACACCGCCGACTCACTTACGAAACCCTTCACCGAGGAGTTGCTCGCCGTACACATCTCGTCCAGGAACAAGCCTCCTAAGGTGGCCCTTTTCGACGGGAAATCCGACCCAAAGGACCATCTGGATGCATTTACGGCGGGCATGAGCTTCCAGGATAACTCTGACGCTGCCCAATGCCGAGCTTTTCCCGCCATCCTCATCCGGGCTGGACGGGACTGGTTCCAAGGACTCACGCCACGCTCCATCTCTATCTTCGATGAGCTGGCCGCCCAATTACTCGGTCATTTCGTTGGAAACAGGCGACAGAAGCGGACTGTCGATTACCTCTTCACCATAAAGAGCGGGGACAAGGAATCCTTCAAGGGATACGCCACTTGCTTCTACAACGCTCTTCTCGAGGTTCCCGAGCACCGGGAAGAAATTGTCATCACCGCCCTAAGGTCGGGTCTTAGGCACAAAGAGTGGCTCCGCTCTTTTGCATTAGCGCAACCTAAGTCCATGACCGAAGTAAAAGCTTGGACCGAGCGAGAGATCTAACTCGAGTCTGAGGTGAACGCCAAAATGCCCCGGGACGACCAAGCCGACCAAAAGAAGAGGGCCAGGGAAGAGAAGAAGGTCGACCGGCCAAAACCATACTTCCCAAAGTTCCAGGAGTATACTCCTCTCAACATCTCCCAGACCAAGCTTTTAGAGGAGGCGAAGGGCGAGTGTAACGTTTTGAAAATCGTTTCGGTGAAATTTCGGAAAATCGGTAAAATAAGGGGGTTTTCTGTAAAAAGTCAAAATACAAATATCTTTATTATAAAATTAAATATACATATTCTAGCTATGTAATTGCTATTATTTGGTGTTTATTAAGCCACTGGTGAAATTTCAAATTTTCTGAAAAAAATTTATTTTAATATTATTTTAAGCCGTCACTAATACATTTAATTAGGGAAAATTACAAATTGGAATGAGTTGAAACAAATTTTTTGCATCATAACACATTAAACAAAATTTTATCATGTGGTTTTTGAAATGAAATGGTTTGCCAAAACGGTGTTAGAAAATATCGAAGAAAAATGCTTAAATAGTGAATTTAGTGTAAATGGATGTTTGGGGTATAGTATTTATCATTTTCCATCACCCCACACCCATACCCACATTCACACACCCCCATTTTTCCTCCCCTTGGCTGAATTCAGCAGCTCCCCTCAATTTTCCCCACTTGTTTTGCTAAAGAAAAGAAAAGAAAACAAAAAGAAATGTATAAGAAAAGAGATATGGTTGTGTTGACCTTTGACTTCTTTGACTTGGAAACACTTTCCCCACCTCATTCTCTCTCCAATCACTCCCCATTCCAGCCGAAACCCCTTCCCCCTCTCAACAGCAGCTCCTCCCTTTTCTCCCCTCATTTCTCTTGAAAAAATTTCATCAAAATTGCCACAAAACCCATCAAAAAAAATCCCAACATCCAAATCCAACTCCTACCCATTTTAGTTTAGGCTATCAAGCATAGATTGTGGTGAAAAGAGAGCTTTTTGGATGGCTAGATTTCTAGTGAGATCTACAAATTTGTGGAGGTATAATTTTAACCATGTAGTTAAAATTGTTGGTTAATGCTTATGTTAGCTTAATTAAGTGTTAATTAGGTTTTATATGGGTTCAAATTGCATGATTGAAAAATTCAAGAGAAGGGGTTGTGATCAAACTAGAGTTTGGGGTATTTGGATCATGATTTGTGTGTTGTAATTTGAGATCTTAAGTCATGCAAGGAAAAGCTAGTTACTAGTTGCTAATTTTTAGTTTAAATTTTGCTAATTGTGTTAATTTTGTTAACTAGGTTTTGGGAATTTAATTAATCAATTGGGATAAAAATCTTATTAGGGTATTCATGACATTGTTAGCATTTTAAGATGTAGTTTAATGTTTTAGATCATGCAAATCCAAGCTAGATTGTTGTATATGCATTTTTGCTAAAATGGTTGAAATTTGGGTAAGATTGCAAACTAGTTTTTTTTGAACGTATATAGTTTGGTGAAATTAAATTGTGGAAATGGTTTGTATGGCTTATTTAAGTTATTTAGTAAATATTATGGTCATTAGTTTTGTTTAAACATCAAGATTTGTATTAATACGGTTAACGACCGCTAACTAGATTTTTGGGAAATAAAACGATTTGTTTACTTTTATGGTTTTGATGAATTAAAACCTATTTCTTATATGATTAGTGAGTTTTGAAACCACGATTGGTGCGTTTGAGTTTTTTTGCGATCACTCGGCGTTTGTACGCCGATGTCGAGGGTTTTGGGTTGATTTGTGAAAGCAAACCATAGGTTTTGACCTATGTGGGATTCATATGTCGTTTTGGTCATGAGTCGAATTTTAATGCGATATGGTCCGTTATGATATGTAGGTATCCTATGTGGACTTCGAGACGACAAGCAAGCGCGTGGCGACGTCGGCACCGGCGAGTGAGGACCAGATGAGTAGATTTATATCTACGGGGAGAAGTCGGGTGGATGGCGTATAGCACCCCCGCAGTTTGTGGTGATGCATACGAATACGTATACACACATATATTTTGATTATATATTTTATGTTGATATGAGACTTGATGATAAAGGTAGATTCTAGGTGTTCATGGATTAGTTTAGTATTAGTTGCGAAACCCTAGAGTAGTCCTTACACCCACACACACACACACACATGCATACATCTATGTTATTACCTGTGCGTATATGGGGAGATGTGTTTATGTGTTCACCTAGGTATGGGAATAGGTGTTCACATACTGGATTTGCGGATGATACTTGGGATTGAGATGAGTCGATGTGATTTGAGTTGAGACCGTGAGATCGGTGATATGGCAAGATTCGTACTTGAGATACGTCCTGATGTTATAGCGGATCTTTGAATGACAATGCCATGTGAATAGTGATATTAATAGTGTACTAGACGTAGGTCAGTACCCCAGATGATGATCTTGATAAAGAGGATATCAGATGAACAGTGTGATGAGTATGATATTGACCCGTACCCCGATTTGGGATGCCGTACGACGGATTTACGTACGAGCTATATATTGATGATTGATCCGCACTCTTGACTTGGGATGTCTGATTATAGATACGGTATCGGATATGATATTATTGAGGTGGGATCACCGACTACACATATACAGGTATGTATATGTATCGACTCAGATGATAGGCGGTTTCCTTACCTGTAGTTCAGCTTGTTAGTTCAGCCGTATAGTTTAGTGTAGTTGTTAGATTAGATTAGACTCCTACTTATTTCAAAACTAGCGGATCGTGGGTATTTTAAAAGACAGGTCAAGGGATCTACGAATATTTTAAAAGACGTATCCTTTCTTAAAACGACCGTAGCCCTATTTTCAAAACCCCACGATTCGTGTTATTTCAAATGGCACCATTGTTTAATATTTAGCTCCCGCTCATTTTGGTTGCTCGCTCTGCATCACATACTTACATTGTTATTTCATATTGCATTGTTGACATTATGCTGTTAGGACACCAGCACCATTACCGATGATGCGTATGTACCACGTACACTTACTTGCCGGCTCACACACATCTTCATCGGTAATTGCCATGTCACGTACACCTTAGAAAATATTATTGCTTAACTTAGCTTGATAGCTAGTAGTTTGACATAATATTAGTGTACTTATCTTATATGCCAGCTTAGATATTGTAGTTATTACTTGTCACTTCATGCATACTGTTATTCATTGTTATGCCGTATTCATGGATTCTCATGCCTATATTCACTGTTTACATGCTATTGATGACTTGGATTCGGAATTCATGAGATTTCTTGGATTTGGAGGAAAACCGCAAAAAACATAAATAAACCTTTTCTCTCTTTTAAAATAAAAAGTGCGGTTTTCCCATGATGTATGAGTCGTCCACCATGAGTTTGCTGATGGATTTCGAGACCCGATTCGAGGAGTGGAGGAACCGTTTCGGGTACATGGTGGGCCCGGTGCGGTACCCCGGGGCAAGAGGATCGTGTTGTTGACGTTGAGCCTGGCAGGGGAGCACTACTGACCAGTGGTATTACCCGACGCGTCGGATATCCGGAGGATACCGTCGTGGTCTTGAGATGGATGGTAGGGGCCGGTCTGGATTGACGGCGCCCTAGATATTGTGATTGAGATATTGAGATTTTGAGATATTGAGGTACAGAGATTGTGATACAGAGATATCGAGATATTTGGACACTTGTTTTGTGTCGATGCTGGGCACTTTTTTATGCTGATTTCATTTATGGTACCTCACTTTTAAATACAGAAATCTCACTGATTTATGAAAGCAGTTTTCTTCAGTACATGCATTCTGTTTCATGCATTCATACATTGCTACCTGAGGCACTGACACGGGCACTTGGATTTACACTTGGGTTAGATATTTGCCCTAACCATTGTTATGGATTGCTGGTTATATATTTGAGGGTATATTATGATCATTGACTTATGATTGCGTTATTTATGCGATTTCTTTTCGTAGATGTTTTTCTATTCAGGAGTTGGCAACTCACCCCCGTTGTGCCCCAGTTTTTTGCAGGTTTGCCGTACATGTTTCATTACGGCTTTGCGGGCATAGTTTCCTTCGGGTGATTTGCTAGTAGGTGGGTTTACTTGTATCGTACCCCATTATATATCTTGAATACATTATTCTGTTGTATCTAGAAGTTCCATCAACCAAACATGTATTTATTTTTGAGATAGAGACCAGTGATGTTATTCTTTCGACCTTAGAGTCGCGCGTTGTATTTCTGTGGTTTTCTTATGGTTTTGAGTTTCCTTTTGAATTTTGATCCTCGCCATTGGCGTTGTATATTATATTGCTTGTGTGGTTGTGGCCGTCGATTGACGAAGAGCTAGCTCCCGCTTGGGGATGCCTTTTATTGATTTCGTATACTATTCATGTTGTATCCCGTTTGGGAGCCAGTTTTTACGAAGGAGACTCTGCCGAAATTTTCAGGAAATATTTGATGTTTTTGAAACCGCATAATTCGGCTTATGCTATTAAAACTACTTGTTTTAAGTTGGTTTTTCCTTCACTCTACTGCTTCTTTGGTTTTGATTTCTGGGTTTTGGCTTACTTAGATTACGTACGCCTCGAGATGTTTCGTAATTTAAGTGCCGGTCATGTTCCGTTCCTTTCGGGTCGTGACAAAGTTGGTATCAGAGCGTTATGTTTTACCTTCGGAGCGTAGGATGACCCTTGGTTGATGGAATAGGTGACTAAAGTAGAGTGACATACCGTGGGTATGTTCCGCGGCATACTTACGATACGCTACTCCACTTAAGAAGCCTTAGGATGTACATTTCTTTGTTCAGTATTATATTCATTCCTGATCTAACCTCATCGGTACCAGTTATGGTTTTGCTGCCACGATTACGCGCAGGGAGAGCTACGGCTAGAGTTGCGGTCAGCACAAGCTCGTTACAAACGAGGACTGACCAGGGTGTGATTCCGGCGACATACGATTGCATTGAGAGGCGTCGTTTGATTGTGTTTCTACGCCACGGGCGTTTGGATGGATCGCTGTATGAGATTACTCGGACGTGCAGATCAGCGCCAGAGGATTGAGCCAATGATAGAGGCCAGCCAGATTTTGATGACCGTTGGCGTATTGCTTACTCCTGATGATTGAGGCACTGTTCAACGTGTAGACGAGTGAGTCAGTCATTGCTGCGAATAACGAGATATCGCCCCAGATGTTGGAGCTTTTGCAGTACGAGTGGTACTAAGAGATGATAGAAGGTCGCTAGTCACCAAGGATGAATGACTAGGACATGCGTTTTTTTTTGCTATCCCGATGCGAGGTCATCGGATAGATTGATTCCAGCTAGAGACGACTTCACGCGGAGACGTTGAGAGTCGACAGAGACGATCGAATGTCAGCAACTTATTATTCCAAGTTTAAAGTATTCGGAAAGACATGCAGGCAATTCTATGGACCCTCTAGAAGAATTTAGCCCTAACTCGATATAATGACCGTGTGAAAGCCTTTGAACCTTAGGGTTTGCAGCAGTTCCGCGGCGCCATTAGTGAGGCTTGGGTTTGCCCTTCTACGGCTGGACCATCGATACTGTGGTACGTACTCGATACTATTAAACTGTACCCAAGATGTTGAGCTCTTGGGGGATTATGAGGTTTTGACGAATCGATCGAATGGTTCGACTTCATTCGGATGCTAGGTGGTGAGATGCATTTCTTGGGAGACTCCAGATGCGAGGATAGCCATAGGAGCTCAGTCCATGCAGCCACGATGAGACGAGTCCGAAGCAGTCGACAGTAGAGAAAGTGGAGCAAGAGGTTCGTACGAGATCTTGATGAGACGACGTTCCACTCCGCCGACACCAGAGATGCGATACGCGTGCCGAGGCATTGTGCTTGGATATACCTTCCAGAGGGAGTCGCGATGAGTATGCGGTCATTCCACAGTAAGATGCAGATATAGGAAAGGACGATGACTTCCGGACAGTTGGCAGAGACGAGACATGGAGGAGACCGTGAGCAGGATTCCTTCCAGGACACTGCTGCAATGATACTTGCACCCAGGATCAGATGTGTCACGTACATTCAGAGAGCCAGAGGCCGACGCCAGCGATATGCTGTCTTACGAGTGGTCGCGATGATTGACCGAGAGATGATCGGAGAAGTGCCAGAACGGAATCATCCCCGTTAGCACACCTGACAGGGCCGATGAGCCGATGGACCGAGAGATTGGTAATTCACAGTGAAGACCTTGACCCAGGAGTGGTCATTGTTACGCACACCAGCAGGCCAGAGTTCATGATCATCGACGAGACGTCCCACTAGTGACCGCGACAGTTGGCCCGAGATTCTTAGAGGATGCACTTGAGCGGTACTATTCCGCCATTATTGATTTCGATGTTTTGGGTAATTTATTCGCATGATATGATTTTGATGATTGAGGATTTACGATCTTTGTACAGTGTTGCACTTGATATCGTTTTCGTGCTTTGGTTTCATATGTTTGTGATTTTACGGTTTTAGACATTTGAGTTGATTTTGTGCGTATGCACGCACACGATTTGGTTCCTGCACTCTGTATAGTTTATATATGCTTGCAGTGCAGTGATATGCCTTTTGTGCACTTAGATGCACTGGACTTTTTTTCGATTGTGATACTCGATATTTGTTTTGTGCACCTGATTTGATTTTGCGCATGTTCGGCTCTTGATATTGGATTTCATGATTTCGTGCATGATGGATGCACCTGCCTTAGATTTTCGCACATGTTGAGCGCATGTTTTGAGATGTGATTTTGGTGCACACCAGATGCACTAAATCGAGATTTTTCGTGCATGTCAGATGCACTTGATTTTGCTGTCAGGCACACATGTTGCCTACGACAGATGTTTCGTGCACACCCGATGCACTTAGATGTTGTTTCTGTGCATATGTATGGCACATATATGGATTTTGATTTCCGTGCGCACCAGACGCACGTAGTATTCATACGCGTATTTTGGGATTGATTTCTTATGGAGCAGTACGTTTTTATGATGATTGCTATGAGTTTTTGTACTGAGCAGGACTAGTCAGAGGACAGTACCTGAATATATTTTGCATGCATTGATAGTTATTGAAGGGATTTCCAAAGAGCGAGCTATAGCCTCAGTATTTACCTACGTGTCTGATATGACACGAAATGTTTAAAATAAGGAGACCCTTCTAAATTGTTTCCAAAACCGCGGAACGTACATTTCAAACAAAGGTATATATGCATATAGTTACTTTCTTATGATAGACGTCCGCCACTGTGCAGTGTTATACGCGTTGCACAGCGACTTAAAGAAATTTGGCATGCATTTCCTTCAGATACTTACATATATAGATTCGATATTTACATGTATAGTTTCGAGTTATATCATATTGATTTTGCTTTGGATTTGGCATTGATGTCTTCCCCATGACTCCGATGATTGCGGGATGCTTGACGGAGTTTTGATTTGAGTTATAAGCTCATTTTTCATGCGCATGCGCTGCGCTACGATTTGTTTTATGTATTTATGATTTCGGAGTCCCGACGACTTGATGGTTTTGCGTAGATATTTTAGTATTTAGGGGGAGTTTAATTTAAATTCGGGGACTGAATTTCTTTAAGGGGGGAAGATTGTAACGTTTTGAAAATAGTTTCGGTGAAATTTCGGAAAATCGGTAAAATAAGGGGGTTTTCTGTAAAAAATCAAAATACAAATATCTTTATTATAAAATTAAATGTACATATTCTAGCTATGTAATTTCTATTATTTGGTGTTTATTGAGCCACTGGTGAAATTTCAAATTTTCTGAAAAAAATTTATTTTAATATTATTTTAAGCCGTCACTAATACATTTAATTAGGGAAAATTACAAATTGGAATGAGTTGAAACAAATTTTGTGCATCATAACACATTAAACAAAATTTTATCATGTGGTTTTTGAAATGAAATGGTTTGCCAAAACGGTGTTAGAAAATATCGAAGAAAAAGGCTTAAATAGTGAATTTAGTATAAATGGATGTTTGGGGTATAGTATTTATCATTTTCCATCACCCCACACCCATACCCACACTCACACACCCCCATTTTTCCTCCCCTTGGCTGAATTCAGCAGCTCCCCTCAATTTTCCCCACTTGTTTTGCTAAAGAAAAGAAAAGAAAACAAAAAGAAATGTATAAGAAAAGAGATATGGTTGTGTTGACCTTTGACTTCTTTGACTTGGAAACACTTTCCCCACCTCATTCTCTTTCCAATCACTCCCCATTCCAGCCGAAACCCCTTCCCCCTCTCAACAGCAGCTCCCCCCTTTCCTCCCCTCATTTCTCTTGAAAAAATTTCATCAAAATTGCCTCAAAACCCATCAAAAAAAATTCCAACATCCAAATCCAACTCCTACCCATTTTAGTTTAGGCTATCAAGCATAGATTGTGGTGAAAAGAGAGCTTTTTGGATGGCTAGATTTCTAGTGAGATCTACAAATTTGTGGAGGTATAATTTTAACCATGTAGTTAAAATTGTTGGTTAATGCTTATGTTAGCTTAATTAAGTGTTAATTAGGTTTTATATGGGTTCAAATTGCATGATTGAAAAATTCAAGAGAAGGGGTTGTGATCAAACTAGAGTTTGGGGTATTTGGATCATGATTTGTGTGTTGTACTTTGAGATCTTAAGTCATGCAAGGAAAAGCTAGTTACTAGTTGCTAATTTTTAGTTTAAATTTTGCTAATTGTGTTAATTTTGTTAACTAGGTTTTGGGAATTTAATTAATCAATTGGGATAAAAATCTTATTAGGGTATTCATGACATTGTTAGCATTTTAAGATGTAGTTTAATGTTTTAGATCATGCAAATCCAAGCTAGATTGTTGTATATGCATTTTTGCTAAAATGGTTGAAATTTGGGTAAGATTGCAAACTAGTCTTTTTTGAACGTATATAGTTTGGTGAAATTAAATTGTGGAAATGGTTTGTATGGCTTATTTAAGTTATTTAGTAAATATTATGGTCATTAGTTTTGTTTAAACATCAAGATTTGTATTAATACGGTTAACGACCGCTAACTAGATTTTTGGAAAATAAAACGATTTGTTTACTTTTATGATTTTGATGAATTAAAACCTATTTCTTATATGATTAGTGAGTTTTGAAACCACGATTGGTGCGTTTGAGTTTTTTTGCGATCACTCGGCGTTTGTACGCCGATGTCGAGGGTTTTGGGTTGATTTGTGAAAGCAAACCATAGGTTTTGACCTATGTGGGATTCATATGTCGTTTTGGTCATGAGTCGAATTTTAATGCGATATGGTCCGTTATGATATGTAGGTATCCTATGTGGACTTCGAGACGACAAGCAAGCGCGTGGCGACGTCGGCACCGGCTAGTGAGGACAAGGTGAGTAGATTTATATCTACGGGGAGAAGTCGGGTGGATGGCGTATAGCACCCCCGCAGTTTGTGGTGATGTATACGAATACGTATACACACATATATTTTGATTATATATTTTATGTTGATATGAGACTTGATGATAAAGGTAGATTCTAGGTGTTCATGGATTAGTTTAGTATTAGTTGCGAAACCCTAGAGTAGTCCTTACACCCACACACGCGCACACACACACATGCATACATCTATGTTATTGCCTGTGCGTATATGGGGAGATGTGTTTATGTGTTCACCTAGGTATGGGAATAGGTGTTCACATACTGGATTTGCGGATGATACTTGGGATTGAGATGAGTCGATGAGATTTGAGTTGAGACCGTGAGATCGGTGATATGGCAAGATTCGTACTTGAGATACGTCCTGATGTTATAGCGGATCTTTGAATGACAATGCCATGTGAATAGTGATATTAGTAGTGTACTAGTAGGTCAGTACCCCAGATGATGATCTTGATAAAGAGGATATCAGATGAACAGTGTGATGAGTATGATATTGACCCGTACCCCGATTTGGGATGCCGTACGACGGATTTACGTACGAGCTATATATTGATGATTGATCCGCACTCTTGACTTGGGATGTCTGATTATAGATACGGTATCGGATATGATATTATTGAGGCGGGATCACCGACTACACATATACAGGTATGTATATGTATCGACTCAGATGATAGGCGGTTTCCTTACCTGTAGTTCAGCTTGTTAGTTCAGCCGTATAGTTTAGTGTAGTTGTTAGATTAGATTAGACTCCTACTTATTTCAAAACTAGCGGATCGTGGGTATTTTAAAAGACAGGTCAAGGGATCTACGGATATTTCAAAAGACGTATCCTTTCTTAAAACTACCGTAGCCCTATTTTCAAAACCCCACGATTTGTGTTATTTCAAATGGCACCATTGTTTAATATTTAGCTCCCGCTCATTTTGGTTGCTCGCTCCGCATCACATACTTACATTGTTATTTCATATTGCATTGTTGACATTATGCTGTTAGGACACCAGCACCATTACCGATGATGCGTATGTACCACGTACACTTACTTGCCGGCTCACACACATCTTCATCGGTAATTGCCATGTCACGTACACCTTAGAAAATATTATTGCTTAACTTAGCTTGATAACTAGTAGTTTGACATAATATTAGTGTACTTATCTTATATGCCAGCTTAGATATTGTAGTTATTACTTGTCACTTCATGCATACTGTTATTCATTGTTATGCCGTATTCATGGATTCTCATGCCTATATTCACTGTTTACATGCTATTGATGACTTGGATTCGGATTTCATGAGATTTCTTGGATTTGGAGGAAAACCGCAAAAACATAAATAAACCTTTTCTCTCTTTTAAAATAAAAAGTGCGGTTTTCCCATGATGTATGAGTCGTCCACCATGAGTTTGCTGATGGATTTCGAGACCCGATTCGAGGAGTGGAGGAACCGTTTCGGGTACATGGTGGGCCCGGTGCGGTACCCCGGGGCAAGAGGATCGTGTTGTTGACGTTGAGCCTGGCAGGGAAGCACTACCGACCGGTGATATTACCCGACGCGTCGGATATCCGGAGGATACCGTCGTGGTCTTGAGATGGATGGTAGGGGCCGGTCTGGATTGACGGCGCCCTAGATATTGTGATTGAGATATTGAGATTTTGAGATATTGAGGTACAGAGATTGTGATACAGAGATATCGAGATATTTGGACACTTGTTTTGTGTCGATGCTGGGCACTTTTTTATGCTGATTTCATTTATGGCACCTCACTTTTAAATACAGAAATCTCACTGATTTATGAAAGCAGTTTTCTTCAGTACATGCATTCTGTTTCATGCATTCATACATTGCTACCTGTGGCACTGACACGGGCACTTGGATTTACACTTGGGTTAGATATTTGCCCTAACCATTGTTATGGGTTGCTGGTTATATATTTGAGGATATATTATGATCATTGACCTAGGATTGCGTTATTTATGCGATTTCTTTTCGTAGATGTTTTTCTATTCAGGAGTTGGCAACTCACCCCCGTTGTGCCCCAGTTTCTTGCAGGTTTGCCGTACATGTTTCATTACGGCTTTGCGGGCATAGTTTCCTTCGGGTGATTTGCTAGTAGGTGGGTTTACTTGTATCGTACCCCCATTATATATCTTGAATATCATTATTCTGTTGTATCTAGAAGTTCCATCAACCAAACATGTATTTATTTTTGAGATAGAGACCAGTGATGTTATTCTTTCGACCTTAGAGTCGCGCGTTGTATTTCTGTGGTTTTCTTGTGGTTTTGAGTTTCCTTTTGAATTTTGATCCTCGCCATTGGCGTTGTATATTATATTGCTTGTGTGGTTGTGGCCGTCGATTGACGAAGAGCTAGCTCCCGCTTGGGGATGCCTTTTATTGATTTCGTATACTATTCATGTTGTATCCCGTTTGGGAGCCAGTTTTTACGAAGGAGACTCTGCCGAAATTTTCAGGAAATATTTGATGTTTTTGAAACCGCATAATTCGGCTTATGCTATTAAAACTACTTGTTTTAAGTTGGTTTTTCCTTCACTCTACTGCTTCTTTGGTTTTGCTTTCTGTGTTTTGGCTTACTTAGATTACGTACGCCTCGAGACGTTTCGTAATTTAAGTGCCGGTCATGTTCCGTTCCTTTCGGGTCGTGACAGCGAGCGATTCTTCAAGCTCCCGCCGGTCACCCATAGAGCGGCTAAACGTATCCGAGGCCCGTACCGCGCCTACCATAGGTCGCAGGGCCACCTGACCGAGAACTGTAAACAACTCCGCGATTACATTGAGAAGTTGATCCGCTCTAGCCACCTGGCGAAGTACCTGCGGGGCAAGCAACAGGCAGACAGGGAGCACGAGAACCAGCCCCCTCCCGGCGAATTAACGATCAGCCAAATCATGGTCGTTTCCTCGGGGTCTGCCCATGGAGGCGGCGAGACTCACTGCCTCCTACCCATCGAGGGAACAAACGGCCTGCCCCATAAGAAATACAGGACTGCCGAGCCCATCATTTTCATTGATGAAGTCCTCTACGCTATATCCGTGCCTCACAACAACCCTCTTGTGATTACGACATGAGTCCACCGTTATGAGGTCCAGAGGATACTGGTCGATTCCGGAAGCTCGGCAGATATCCTCTTCTATGACTGCTTCCAGCGTATGGGGCTGGTGCTGTCCGACCTACGGCCAACCTCCCACGTTCTATCGGGGTTTACCGACCACTCCATCCCGGCCGAGGGAGTGGTCACCCTCCTTCTGAACATTGAGGAAGCGGGCCATATGAGGACCGTACCGGTGGAATTCATCGTTGCTAGGATCCCCTCGTCCTACAACATCCTCCTGGGACGCCCGACATTAAATGCCCTCCGGGCTCAAATCTCGACCTACCACCCCGCGATCAAATTTCCATTAGATCAAGGGGGATAGGCCGGGCCTACGGGAACCAATGAATCGCCAAGATTTACTTCGCCGCGACATCCACCACCGGAGAACATAGCGACGACCTTGAAGATGCAAATGATTTCCAGGGGTCCTTGGACACCCGCGACGAACAGAAAGAAATTCGAGGAGCCCCGGTGGAGGCGCTAACAGAAATCCCCCTCGTCGAGGGGAATGAGGGACGAACCGTCCAGATTGCATCCCTTTTGACAGGAACCCGGCGCGAAGACTTGTTCCGTTTTCTCCGAGGGAACTTGGACGTGTTCGCCTGGGCGCCTGCTGACATGCCCGGGATCGACCCCAAAGTAATCTCGCACAAGCTCGGGGTCGACCCGAAGGCCTGACCCGTCAGACAAAAGAAGCGTAGTTTCGCGCCGATCAAGCAAAAGGCGATCTAGGACGAAGTCGATAGATTGCTCGCAGCCAACTTCATTCGAAACGTTGACTACTCGGATTGGCTGGCGAATGTGGTCAAGGTTAAAAAGGCGAGCGGAAGTGGCGCATGTGCGTCGACTTCACAGACCTGAACAAGGCCTGCCCGAAAGACAACTATCCTTTCTCTCGGATAGACCATCTGGTGGACAGCTCGGCAGGCCACGAATTCAGCTTCATGGACGTTTTCTTCGGCTACAACTAGATCCGTATGAACCCGGCAGATGAAGAATTTACCGCGTTCACTACGGACCGGGAGGTATACTGCTACAAAGTGATGCCCTTCGGCCTAAAAAATGCTGGGGCTACATATCAACACCTAGTTAACAAAATGTTCAAACCGCGGATCGGGAAGAACATGGAGGTTTACGTCGACGACATACTCGTGAAATCAACCACATCGGACAAGCACAGCAAAGATCTTGGCGAAACATCCGACATCCTCCACAAATACAAAATGAAGCTGAATCCAGCCAAGTGCGCGTTCGGAGTCACTAGCGGGAAATTCCTCGGGTTCATGGTTACCCACCGAGGAATCGAAGCCAACCCGAAAAAGATCAACGCCATTCTCAACATGGCCATACCAAAGAGCAACGTTGAGATCATGCGACTCACGGGGACAGTGGCCGCCCTGAGTCGTTTCATGTCGAGATCCGGAGAAAAGTGCCTCCCATTCTTTAAAGCCATGAGAAAGATCCTAAAGTTCGAATGGTCGGAAGAATGTCAAAATGCTTTCGAGCAGCTCAAAGCACACCTGGCAACTCTCCCACTGCTCACCTGACCAATCGAAGAAGACGAGCTATTATTGTACCTTGCGGTCTCCGATCATGCTGCTGACTCGGTGCTCGTCCGAGAAGTCGAAGGAGTACAGAATCCGGTCTACTACGTGAGCCATGTCTTCAAAGACGCGGAAACAAGGTACCCGGCCATAGAAAAGATAGTCATGGCTTTTGTCATCACCTCAAGAAAACTCCGGCACTATTTCCAGGCGCACACCATTTTCGTCCTCACTGAGCGTCCTATAGGGACAATTCTCGCCTCCCCCGAGTCATCAGGTCGTCTAGAAAAATGGAGATGGGAATTATCCCAATTCGACATCAAATACCGCCCCCGGCAAGCCATCAAAGCTTAGGTCCTAGCTGACTTCGTTGTCGAATGTACTATTCCCACTAAAGAAGAAGCGGCAAAATGTCACGTCCCGAAAGTACGGAACATGACCGGCACTTAAACTACGAAACGTCTCGAGGTGTACGTAATCTAAGTAAACCAAAAATCCAGAAATCCAAACCAAGAAAAGTAGTAGAGTGAAGGAAAACCAATTTAAATCAAGTAGTTTTAATAGCATAAGCCGAATTATGCGTTTTTAAAGACATCAAATATTTCCTGAAAATTTCGGCAGAGTCTCCTTTGTAAATACTGGCCCCCAAACGGGATACAACATGAATAGTATACGAAATCAATAAAAAGGCATCCCCATGAGGGAGCTAGCTCTTCGTCAAACGACGGTCACAACCACACAAGCAATATAATATACAACGCCAAGGGCGAGGATCAAAACTCAAAAGGAAACTCAAAACCACAAGACAACCATAGAAATATAACGCGCGACTCTAAGGTCGAAAGAATAACATCACTGGTCTCTATCTCAAAAATAAATACATGTTTGGTTGATGGAACTTCTAGATACAACAGAGTAACAATATACAAGTTATATAATGGGGGGTACGATACAAGTAAACCCACCTACTAGCAAATCACCCGAAGGAAACTATGCCCACAAGCCGTAATGAAACCTGTACGGCAAACCTGCAAGAAACTGGGGCACAACGGGGGTGAGTTGCCAACTCGTGAATAGAAAAACATCTACGGAAAGAAATCGCATAAATAACGCAACCTAGGTCAATGATCATAATATATCCTCAATTATATATATAACATGCAACTTATAACAAGGCTAGGGTAAATATCTAACCCGAGTGTAATCTCATGTGCCCGTGTCAGTGCCTCAGATAGCAATATATCATATGAATGATGTATGAATGCATGAAAACAGAATACATGTAAGTGAAGAACTGTTTTCATAATTTAGTGAGATTTCCTTTGTATTTTTAAAATGAGGTATCATAGTGAAATCAACATAAAACAGTGCCTAGCATCGGCACAAAACGTAATCCCAATATCTCGATATCTCTGTATCACAGTTTCTGTACCTCAATATCTCGAAATCTCAATGTCTCAATCACAATATCTAGGGCGCCGTCAGTCCAGACCGGCCCCTACCATCCATCTCAAGACCACGAAGGTATCCTCCGGATATCCGACGCGTCGGGTAAAATCACCGGTAGGTAGTGCTCCCCTGCCAGGCTCACATCGTCATTATCACGCTCTTCTTGCCCCGGGGTACCTTACCGGGTCCACCATGTACCCGAAACGGTTCATCCGTCTCCTCGAATCGGGTCTCGAAATCCATCAGCAAACTCATGGCGAACGACTCATACATCATGGGAAAAACCGCACTTTTTATTTAAAAATAGAGAAATCAGTTTATATAAGTTTTGCGGTTTTCCCCCCAAATCCAGAAAATCTCATGGAAATCCGAATCCAAATCATCAATAGCATGTAAAACCATGAATATAGGCATAACAATGAATAACAGTATGCATGAAGTGACAAGTAATAACTACAATGTTAAGCTGGCATATAAGGCAGGTACACTAATATCATGTCAAATTACTAACTAACAAGCTAAGTCAAGCAATAATATTTTCTAAGGTGTACGTGACATGGCGATTACCGATGAAGATGTGTGTGAGCCGGCAAGTAAGTGTACGTGGTACATACGCATCATCGGTAATGGTGCTGGTGTCCTAACAATATGATATCAACATTGCAATAAGAAATTATAACATAAGTATGCGATGCGAAGCGAACCACAAAAATGAGCGGGAGCTGAATACTAGATGCAGCTATAACTAATCTGCATTAATCTAATATAAGTCCTACAAATGGTGCCTTTTGAAATAACACGAATCATGGGGTTTTGAAAATAGGGGCTACGGTGTTTTTATGAAAAGATACGTCTTTTAAAATATCCGTAGGATCCCTTGGGCTGTCTTTTAAAATACCCACGATTCGTTAGTTTTTGAAATAGGTAAGAATCGAATCTAATCTAACAACTAAACTAAACTAAAGGGCTAAGCTAACAAGCTGGACTACAGGTAAGGAAACCGCCTAACATCTGAGTCGATCCATATCCATACGTGTATATATATTAGTCGGTGATCCCGCCTCAATAATATCATATCCGATACCATATCTATAATCAGACATCCCAAGTCAAGAGTGCGGATCAATCATCAAGATATAGCTCGTACGTAAATCCGTCATACGGCATCCCCAAATCTGGGTACGGGTCAATATCATATTCCTCACACTATTCCTCTGGTATCCTCTTTATCCAAGATCATAGTCTAGGGTACTGACCTATGTCTAGTACAATACTAATATCCTCAATATACTCATGATCTGACTACTGATCGACAATCTCGTACAAACCGATATCGTCAGCACATATCATCATCAAGGGGTATACATCGCCCGATACGGCCTAATATCAATATCCTAGCATATTATGCCTCATATCACGATCACATGTCGACCATTTTATTTATAACACTATTCACCCGTATCGCCGCCCCAAGATCCGCTATAACACCAGGACGCACCTCAAGTGCGAATCCTTCCATATCACCGATATCACAACCACAAAACAAATCTCATCGACTCAGCTCAATCCCAAGTATCATCCTCAAATCCCTATGTGAACACATAGTCCCATACCCATGTGAACACATAACTATAAAGAATCCCATGAGCACATATAAATAGGAATGTATGCAAGTATGTATGTGTGTATGTGTAGTGCAACACTACCCTAGGGTTCGCAACACTAAAGTAATCCAATACACCAATATCCATCCTAACATCGTTATTAATCCCAAACAACATATAAAAATTGTTGGTGTGTATACGCATCCGTATACACCACCACGGACTGCGGGGGTGCTATACGCCATCCACCCGACTTCTCCCCGTAGATATAAATCTACTCACCTGGTCCTCGCTCGCCGGTGCCGACGTCGCCACGCGCTTGTTTGTCGTCTCGAAGTCTACATGGGGGTACCTACATATCATAACGCACCGCATCGCATTAAAATCCGACTCATGACCAAAACGACACACGAATTCCACATAGGTCAAAACCTATGGTTGCTTCCACAAATCAACCCAAAAACCCTCGACATCGGCGTACAAACGCCAGACCATCGAGAAAAACCCAAATACACTCATTTGCACATTCACGAACACTAATTTATATATAAAATAGGTTAAAACTCACAAAAACCCCAAATTCACTTTAAAAGCCGTTTTTCCGAAAAACTAACAAGCAAAATTTTCCGTTTTAGTACAAAACTCGACGTTTAAACAATTCTAGCGGCCATAATACTTATTAAATAACTTAAATAAGTCATATAACTCATAACCACAATTTAATCTCATCAAACTATATACGTTCAAAAAAACTAGTTTGCAATTTTACCCAAATTTCAACCATTTTAGCAAAAATGCATAAACAACAATTTAGTTTGGATTTGCATGATCTAAAATATTAAAATACAATTTAAAATGTTAATAATACCATGGATACCCTAATTAGATTTTTAATCTCACTTGCTTAATTAGCAAAATTTTGAAATAACAATTTGCATCTAGCTATAAGGTTTGGTTTTAGCATTCCAATAACATGTTAATCTCCTCATTAAAACCATAATTTAATGGTAGAAACCCTCATCATAATTTATCTCACCAATATATGTGATATATAAAAATCTAGTTTACAAAATTGTACCATTAATACCATTTAAAAGTAACACTTAACCAATTAACAACTAGTTTGCAAAATCTAACAACTAGCCTAAATTTTACATACCCTAATAAGCCAAACTACATGTTGTGACCCCAAATGGTGAGGTAAAAACCCTAACTAGAATTTTAGAAACCCTTCTTATGAAGGTTAAACCTTGCAATAACAACCATAATTGACATCTAATTTAGATGAATTAAAGTAATAACAAACAATTAACAAAAGAGTCAAAATTTTATACCTCAAGAACCATGGATCAAACATATAACTTGACCTCCAAATTGAAATTTTTGCACCAAAATCCATGCTAGGTGGGCTAAGGGAAAATGGGTAGGAGTTGGATTTGAGTTTTAACTTGAATTTTGATTGAAATTTGATGAATTTTGATGGAAAGAGATGGGAATTTTTTTTGGGGCTGAACAAGGGGAGCTCGGCCAGATTTTTTTGAGGTGGAGGAGAGAGAGAGTGAGGTGAGGAATAACAAGTAAGGAAAGTCCAAGTCAACACAAAAGTCAAAAGTCCAAACTCATTTATCCATTTTCTTTTCTTTTCTTTCATTTCTTTTCTTTGAAATTCAAGTGGGGAAAAAGGTGGGGGCTGCTGAATTCAGCCAAGGGGAGAAGTAAATGGGGGTGTGTGAGTGTGGGTATGGGTGTGGGGTGATGGAAAATGACAAGTACAATACCCGAAACATCCATTTACACTAAAAAAAAAGCCTTTTTCTTCGATATTTTCTAAACCGTTTTGGCAAACGATTTCGTTTCAAAAACCACATGATAAAATTTTATTTAATGTTTTATGATGTACAAAATTTGTTTCAACTCATTCCAATTTGTAATTTTCCCTAATTAAATGTATTAGTGACGGCTTAAAATAATATTTTTTTTCAGAAAATTTGAATTTTCACCAGTGCCTCAATAAACACCAAATACTAGCAATTACATAGCTAGAATATGTATATTTAATTTTATAATAAAGATATTTGCATTTTGACTTTTTACAGAAAACCCCCTTATTTTACCGTTTTTTTCGAAATTTCACCGAAACGATTTTCAAAACGCTACACAAAACGGGACGGCGGACCCCGATCCTCGGTCGAGGAAGTACCCGACTCCTTTCCCGATTGGGTTCTCTACGTCGATGGGTCCTCTACCGAGGAAGGGAGCGGGGCTGGCCTTATCATTCGAGGCCCGAACGAGGCAGAGATGGAGTACTCTTTGAAGCTCGGGTTCAGAGCGTCAAAAAACGCCGTGGAATACGAGGCCTTGCTGGCCGGGTTATGAATCGCTTCCGGGGTGGGGCTAAAGACGATCCGGATTCGCAGCGACTCTACCCTAGTTGTCGGCCAAGTGACCGGGCGCTTCGAGGCCTGAGACCCGCTCATGGTGAAGTACTTGGCCAAGGTGAAAAGTCCACGGAAATTTTTTGACGAAGTCTAAATGGAAAAGATTCCCCGGCACTTGAACGCCTAAGCCGACGCCCTAAGAAAACTTGCCTCTTCGTATACTGCCAATAATAAGAGGAATATCCTCTTTGAAGTCTTGCCACGGCCCCGCGTGGAAGACAGAGAGGTGACGCTTCAAGTATACACTGCTCAAGAAGAGGGCCGGGATTGGAGGAAGCCCCTCGTAGAGTTCCCGAAGGATGGTACACTTTCGAAAGACCAAGGGGAAGCGCGCTGCCTCTGAGCCAAAGCCCGCCACTTCATCTGGAGCAATAGAAACCTTTACAAAAAGTCATACACACAGCCTCTGCTCCGGTGCGTCGACCTTCACGAAGTCGACTATGTCTTGCGTGAGATACACGAAGGGGTCGGTAGAGCGCATCAAGGGGCCTGTACCTTGGTCCAGAAGACGCTGCTCCAAGGATATTATTGGCCGACGATATACTTAGACGCTCGTCAGAAGATGCAAAAGCTGCCAACTCCACGGCAGCATACCCTGTCTTCCGACCACCGAACTAACGGCCCTCACCTCCCTTGGCCGTTTGCCCAGTGGGGGATGGACATGGTGGGCCAACTCCCCACTGGTACGGACGGGCACAAGTACATCCTCATCGCGGTAGACTATTTCATGAAGTGGATTGAGGTTGTCCCCATCAGAAGACCGGACGCCGCCACTACCATAAAGTTCATGCAGAACAACGTAATCTCTCGATTCGGGATCCCAAGGTGCATCATTACCGACCACAGGACGAATTTCGAAAACGACAAAGTCAAAAAGTTCTGCAACGAATACCACATACTAATGAAGTTTGCCGCGGTCGTGCATCCTCAATGCAACGGACAGGCCGAGGTTGCTAACCGAGACGTCATCCAAGGTCTTCGAGCTCGTTTGGAAGGAAGGCAGGGCAGCTGGGTCGAGGAACTACCGCGGGTACTGTCGGCCTTACGCCCATCGAAGAAGACACCCATGGGAGAGACCCCCTTCAGCTTCTACTACGGTACCGAGGCAATGGTCCCAGCAGAGATCGGACTGCCCAGTTACAGAGTCGAACACTTTGATGACGAAGCCAACTTCGGCGCTCCAGACCAATTTGGACATCTTGCTAAAGAAGCGGGACTGAGCACAGATCAAAGCGGCCGCTTACCAACAATAAACTGCTCGCTACTACAACGCGCGGGTTAAGCATCGCGCTTTCAAGACGGGAGATTTGGTCTTAAGGAGGAACAAATTCATAGATCAGGGCAAACTGCACAAGTTCTCCCCGAAGTGGAACAGCCTTTTCCTCGTCTCCGAAGTATTGCCCGGTGGAGCCTATCGCTTACAAGACGCCGGGGGACGTAAGTTTCTTTGGCCCTATAACGCTGAAAAACTTAAACTAAACAAATGAATATATTTTCTTCTTTTCAAAGCTATGTAATTTTTCTTAAGTCTCCTGAACTAGAAGAGACTTTTTCGATATATTTCCTTCTTCCTCGGATTCCACATCCCTAGATTCGTTTTGAGAAAATATGTAAAAAGTGCTAAGGGATAAAAGAAAACAAAACACATCGAAAAAGAAGAATTTTATTCATTAAAGGGTATTATAGGCTCCTCAGCCTTATAAAAAAAAAGAGATTATTACAGTAAAGGGGGCCGGGGATGGAAGAAGCATCGTTGATGATACTCCGACGAAATCTCCGCCAGTCGAGCCCTAGCTTCCTCGGCTGCCTCTGAAGCGCCACCCGCCGGACATAAATCAACGATCAGCCTCTTCTGGAAACATTCCAGAAGAAGGCCCGCTGATCAGTCCCACCTGCTCTTCGAGATCAGGTCGAGATGGTAAAGCGAGTGCAACTTCTCGATTGCCTCATTCCTCAACTGCGGAGACAAGGCGTTGTGCAAACCCGGGGACCTCCTCCAGATCGCATAAACAAGCACTTGGAGGAGTGGAGATCGCCGGGGAAGAAGGCGTCCAAAGTGGGCCTCCACGTGGTCTATCATCGTCTCGTACGTTTGTTCGAACCGGTTGAGCTTGTAGAGGTACACATCGTTCCGGGAAATCATCTCGCTGATGAGCACGCACGGACGCCCAGCCATCTTCAGAAACGCAAGAATAAGAGAAACTAACATGCCTTCACTATTTATAGCCCCAATAGAATCCCTAAAGGCCGAAATTTACGCGCGCAGCATCGCGAATCAGGGGATATTTTCAAAAAACCCAATACAGCGCTGCCACGTAGCGACCATGCCAATCCTCATGAGCCCTTAAGCGGTCAAAGGAAGTTGGAACGACGCGAACCACAGAGCGTCGCGCCTTGCCTATGTGTTTCTGCCACGTGTTGTCTGCGACAGTCACTCTTCTAGATTTTACGGGTCAAGGGAGATTGAACGACGTCCCATGAAGGCGAAGAGAAGTCTACAAAATCCCTCATCTCGAGGCCGCCGAGCAGCTTCCCTGCTCGGTCAATCCCTGGCGGGTAGTTCCCTACCCATCGACGCCAAGGATCTAAAGCCTTCATCAAGAGGCCACCGAGTAGCTTCCCTGCTTGGTCAATCCTTAGCGGGTAACTTCCTGCCCAACTGTACTAAGGATCGAAGCCCTCACCAAAGAGGCCACCGAGCAGCTTCCCTGCTCGGTCAATCCTTAGCGGGTAACTTCCTGCCCACCTACGCTAAGGATCAAAGCCCTCACCAAAGAGGCCATCGAGCAGCTTCCCTGCTCGGTCAATCCTTAGCGGGTAACTTCCTATCCATCTACGCTAAGGATCGAAGCCCTCACCAAGAGGCCCTTACCAAGAGGCCACTGAGCAGCTTCCCTGCTCGGTCAATCCTTAGCGGGTAACTTCCTACCCACCTACGCTAAGGATCGAAGCCCTTACCAAGAGGCCACCAAGCAGCTTCCCTGCTCGGTCATTCTTAAGCGGGTAACCCCCTACCCACCGACGCTTAGGATCGAAGACGAGGGTCTAGGAACTACGTCAAGGGGGAGTCAGTTAATGCCGACCAATTCTAACTTGGCTATTATTCAACTCATGCTAAGAGACACGGTCGTCGGTCCGATGCTAAGGAATGGGCAGATACCAACCTTCCTACACTGAGGGACCTCCCGATGTATTCTAAGTGAACGATCGCCACCTCGACTCCGGGGGAGGGAGGGCACCGACCTTCTTGCACTTGGCGATTTATTGGCTTACACTCGACGCGCGATTGTCGTCTAAAAGGCCGGTCATCGACCTACGGCCTAACACTTGCATCGAGGAAAAGACCGACAAGCTTGTAGGGTGTTTTTTGTCACCTCATTGATATGGGAATAAGCACGCGTTTGTTAGGCGTACTACAGATTCCCCCTGCCTAGGGTATGCGTGGTTTTATTGATTGTGGGTATCCGAATCTCCGGCAGCTGCGGACTAAGCTGCCGTTAATTACCCCTCGACTTTGGAGCGAGAGAACCTCCGATTGACGGGCCAAACTGATCATGCGAACTCAATGTGCCGTATGTGTGTGTTGCGTTTTGGAAGGGTTTTGGATATATCGGGGGCCTCGCAGAGTTTACGGGGGTCCCGCTACTCGGATAGCGGGCTGGGGATCAAGAGGGCTAGCAGCCCCTTTGCGGAGTGCGGGGCAGCGTCCCGTTAGAAATTTTTTTCTAATGGGGGACGTGTTTTGGGTGTGGAGTGCATGGAAAATGAGGGGTGAGGAGCATCTTAATGATGCATGCATGGCACGTGGGCGCTAGGCGCCCGCGGGTCACGTGCCAGGCGCGTGGGCGCTTAGCGCCCGCGGGTCACGTGAGGCGCACGTGGGCATTGAGCGCCCACGGGTCACGTGCCCTACACACGACCGCTGGGCGCCCACGGGTCACGTGCGCGGCACACGACCGCTGGACGCCCATGGGCCACGTACGCAGCACACGACCGCTGGAACACCAGCGGAAAAGGGGCTTAGCCCTTGGGCTGGGAGTTGAACTCCCAAGGGTCTTTAGAGTTGAACTCCTAACAGTATAGATTTGGAGTTAAACTCCTAAAAGGGGGTTGATTTATGGAGTTAAACTCCAACAGATCTTGAATGGAGTTAAACTCCTAGAAATCTTTGGATTTTCTTTTGAGCTTCGGATCCTCCTGGAATGGGATTTTTTTTGGAGATGGGTATCCTTCTTCTTCCTCTTTGTTGCCTGGATCTTGGGGGAAAAAAGGGAGATGAGACCTAAAATCTCTCTTTTTAGGGGTTTGATGGCAGATCCGAGCTCCCCTTTAAGGGTTTTATGGTGAAAAACTATTTATTTTTGGAACAGGAAGAGTTAAACTCTTGATTTAATTCAAAAGAAATGAAGAAGGTTTAGAACCTTGAGGAAGGAGGAGGTACAAACCTTAGAATTTTTAGAGAATGGAAAAGTTCTCATAGATATTTTCATCATGTTTGCTTTTATAGGCTACACACTTTATATATAGTCCCTTGGGCTTTGCCAAATGGCGCTTGTGCCACCCCATGCCTTATATGCTTGTTTCTTTTTGCACATAAACTATGGGTTTTACAAAATTTCGGCTTTCTGCCCATTTACATACATTTATTTCTAAAAAAAGAATTACATTAAAACTAATTTATTGCTTCATTCCTTTTGTCATGGGGCCGGTCCCTTCCATGCTCGGCTCTGACCTGGGCATGGGCCCACTTGGCTTGGGGTTGACTTTGATTTTGACCCGGTCAACCGGGGTATAAATTTTGACCCCAACAAATTGCCCCCCATCAATAAATGCACACCACATATGTGGGTTGTATGCATGAAATTGATGGATATTCTTTCGCGTGGAGGTCGATGCTGCCCTTTTTGTGACGTGGACGGTGCTGTCATTTTTGTGATGTGGATGGTCGGTTCTGCCATATTTGCGACGTGGACGGTCGGTTCTGCCATTTTAGCGACGTGGACGGTCGGTTCTTCTCTTTTTGCGACGTGGACGGTCGGTTCTGCCATTTTTGCGACGTGGACAGTCGTTGATGCCCTTTTAGCGACTTGGACGGTCGGTGCTTCCTTTTTTGCGACTTAGACGGTCGGTTCTGCCATTTTAGCGATGTGGACGGTCGGTGCTGCCATTTTTGCGACGTGGACGGTCGGTTCTGCCATTTTTGCGACTTGGACGGTCGGTGCTGCCATTTTTGCGACTTGGACGGTCGGTGCTGCCCTTTTTGCGACTTGGACGGTCGGTGCTGCCCTTTTTGCGACTTGGACGGTCGGTGCTTGATTTGACTTGCTCCACTTCTTGCGGTGTCAGGGTTGAAGTTGACTTGCTCCGCTTTCTACGGTGTCAGAGTTGATTTGTTTGATTTGATTTATTATGGGAGTTCCCTACCCGTCCAGCGGGGCTTTTGAGCTTGGAAGCGCTACCGGGTGGGACATTAATTTGATTTGTCTGATTTCTGCCTCGTTTGGTTGGACTTTTGAATTTGAGAGGAACTTGGAATTTGGATTTTGTTTGGCATCAGCATTGCTGCACTGGAATAATGCCAAGAGTAACTTATCATTTGCCCCGGGAGGACTTGGGATTTGGTTTTTCGGTCGGCATCAGCACCGCTAATACTGAAGCAATGCTAGGAGCGACTCATCATTTGCCCAGAGAAGACTTGGGATTTGGGTTTTTGGTTGGCATTAGCACTGCTAACACTGAAGCAATGTCAGGAGCGACTCATCATTTGCCCTTGGAAAAACTTGGGGTTTGGGTTTTGGGTCGGCATCAGCACCGCTAACACTAAAGCAAAATGCCAGGAGTGACTCATCATTTGCTATTGCCCGTTGGGGAGCGATGGCTTAGAAGATAGGTTTAGATCCCTATCACCTAAGGCTTTTCAATTTTATGAGCCGTAAGGGTCTCATAAAAGCATTTTCTCCTTACGAGTCGAGAAGATCTCGCAGGTGTATTTTCTCCCTAGAAATTGTAGGGATTCCTAAGTGTGTTGCTCCTTTATGAGTCGTAAGGATCTCACGCAGGAATTTTCTCCTCACAAGGTCGAGAGGACTTTGTGAGGGTATTTTATCTCTTTTCACGAATTTGCGCCCTTTTGGGTTTTCACAAATTCACCAGCAGTCCTGTTGTTTTTATTCACGGAGCCCTTTCGGGTTTTCATCCGTGCCCGTTTTTCTTGTGGACATACCGTTTTTGTTTTTTTTCCTTTTTTTTGCCGGTAGGACTTTAAATGTAGTCTCGCCGGTAGGACTTTGGGAGAGATAGGGGTCGTTTACGCTCGTGGATTGTATACGGTTTTACAGGATGTATGATCCAGACCGTAGGGCCGGTGTGCTCAATTCGTCCACGACTTAGAGCATTCACGCATTGTATTTCTTGAGATATCGGCCATTGATGGGTGGCATAGGACTTTCTCCCTCGGCATTTATCAGCTGGTAGGACCCTCCATCAAACACTTTCTCGATGACGTAAGATCATTCCCAGTTTGGCTCGAATTTTCTCTTGGCATGTCGATTGGGGATGATCGATCTTTTGAGGACCAACACCAATTCGCCTTTCTTAAAAGCACAGAGACGTGTCATCTTATCATAGGCCCGTGACATTTGGGCTCGGTATAACTCCAGATTTTGTTGTACTGCGAGCCTCTTTTCTTCGAGGGCGTCAAGCTCTTTGAGTCGAAGGAGGACGTTTTCCTCCTCCGTCAATTCATGTTGTACAGCCATTCTTAGGCTTGGAACTTCGACTTCGAGTGGGAGGATTGATTCCACTCTGAAGAGTAGTGTGTATGGAGTGGACCGAGTTGGAGTGCGGTGCGTGGTACAATATGCCTACAACACCTCGTGGAGCTTGAGATTCCAGTCTCTCTTGTTGGCTGAGGCATTTTCCTCAGGAGCCCGCATAGAGTTTTATTAAAGGCTTCGGCTAGCCCATTGGCTCTTGGATTATAGATGGAGGAATATCTCCAGTCTATCTTGTGCTGAGTAGCGAACTTTGAGACTTTGAAGCTCTTGAAAGAAGGCCCGATGTCAGATATGATTCTTCTCGGTGCACCAAAGCGGTATATAATATTATGTCTGAAGAACATCAGAATATCTTCTGTTTTGACTTCTTTTAGCGGGACAGTTTCAGCCTATCTGGAGAAGTAGTCTGTCGCAGCCAATATGAACCGGTGGCCTTTGGATGATGGAGGATCAATTGAGCCAACAATGTCGGTGCCCCAAACATTGAAAGGCCATGACGCCACCGTAGGATGCAACGGATTGGGATGCTTGTGAATGAAATCATCGTGAATTTGGCAGAGATGACATTTCTTTGCATGCTCTTCGCAATCCCTTATCATGGTGGGCCAGTAATATCCAAGCCGTTTGATCTGAAGCCGCATTTTGGGGCCGAACTGGTGAGCCCCGCAGACGCCCGAGTGAACTTCTTTCATGACTTTTTGGGCTTCGGCCGATGACAGGCACCTGAGCCAGAGTTGGTCATATGATCTGCGGTATAGCATATTATTTACAAACACGTATCGAAGAGCTCTCTTCTTCAGCTGAATCCTCATAGATTTTTTTTTCGGGCAGCTTGTCGTATCGAAGGTACTCTATGAAGGGTTCTCTCCAATCGGGCTCGTCTTGAATGATCGAAACCTCTTCGGCAGGGTTGTTATCTTGTTCTATGCTTTCTTCTTCACGCAAAGAGACTGGTGGCAGAATTTGCCGGCTTCTGACTGTGATTAGAATTTCGTCCATGTTAGGATCAGCTAGCTCTTTAGCTAGGCGAGCGAGTATATCGGCTTTTCGTTCAACGCCCTAGGGACTCTCATTAGTTCAATGTGAGTGAACCGTTTCATGAGTTCCACCACTCGGCTTCTATATCAAGCAAACTCGGGTTTGTATATCTTATAGTCACCGCTTACATGGTTAACGACAAGCTGGGAGTCACCGTAAACTCGTAGCCGAAAGATTTCCATTTTATGGCGAGCTCCAGACCAGCTATCAGAGCTTCATACTCAGCCTCATTGTTTGTGCGAGGCTCGGTGAGAGCAAAAGAACGTCGTAGGGTTCCCATCGATGACGTGATGAACACCAATCTTATCCCTGCTTTTATCTGCGGGACGCTTGATTTGCCGGAGCTCCTCATTGATGAGGCTCCATTAAAGTAGAGCTCCCAACATGGCTCATCATCCTCGAGATGCAGCACTTGTTCGTCGAGTAACTCGCAATTGAGCGGTGACCCTTCTGGTATGGGATGAGCAGCAAGGAAGTCAGCGAGAGCTTGCCCTTTGACTGCTTTCTGGGGAGTATAGATTATGTCAAATTCATGCAGCATGACAGCCCATCTCGCCATTCTACCGGCTAGGCTTGCTTTGGTCATCAAGTGTTTGTGCGGGTCGAACTTGGAGATCAGCATAACCCGATGAGTGAGCAGATAGTGCCCCAGCTTCTTCACAGCGAATATCAGAGCCAGACATTGCTTTTCGATCGTGGAATAGTTGTGTTCCGCCCCGACTAGAGTTCGACTGAGGTACTAGAGGGCATTTTCTTTTCTTTCCTCGTTGTTCTGGGCAAGGAGCGCACCGAGTGACTCATCTAGCGCGGCAGTATAGTGAATCAACTGTTTATTTAGAATAGGGACATCAAGCACTGGAGGGTGCAACAGGTACCGTTTGATGCTTTCGAACGCTTCTTGACATTCGGCATCCCAGACAAAAGGAGTTTCTTCATGAGCTTTGAGAAGGGCCTACATCTCCCCGATAAATTTGAGATAAATCTTCGTATATAAGCAAGCTTTCCTTGAAAAGATCTTAGCTGCGTCAGTCTCTTTGGAGGGAGCATCTCCATGATGGCCTTTATCTTGGATGGGTCAATTTTGATCCCCCAATATCGGACTATAAAGCCCATGAATTTTCCCGATGACACGCCAAAAGCGCACTTCAGAGAATTCATCTTCAGTTCGTATTCCCTCAGTCTAATGAGAACGGTCCTAAGATCTTGGATGTGATCGGCTTTGGCCTTAGCCTTGACGACTAGATCATCAACACAGTATTCGACGACTTTATGGATTGGGTCATCAAAGATATTGGTCATTGCCCTTTGATATGTAGCACCTGCATTCTTCAGTCCGAACGGTATCACTTAGTAACGGTATATGCCGATCGGGGTTCGAAATGCTGTATGCTTCTCATCCTCAGGCGACATTTTTATTTGATTGTACCCAGACGAACCGTCCATGAAGGTGAACAACTCGTAATTTGATGTGTCATCGATCATCATTTCCATGGCCGGAAGCGGGAAATCATCTTTAGGGTATGCCTTGTTAAGGTCCCTGAAATCGACACAAACCCGGATCTGCCTATTTTTCTTCTTTACCGGGACAATGCATGCGATCCAGTCTGCGTATTTCTCTTCCCTGATGAAGCCAGCATCGATAAGTTTCTTAGTTTCTTCGATGACCTTTTCTTCCAGCTCCCTTCTCATTCTTCGAGGAGCTTGTTTGACATGCTTGGCATCAGGAGATATAGCCAGCTTATGCGCGACCACTTCAGGGGAGAGGCCAGGCATTTCTTTGTACGTCCACGCGAAACAGTCGGCGAACTCATGCAGCAAGGCGATTATCTGCTCTTTCATTTCCTCTAACAAGAGTGAACTGATGTAGGTCGGCCTTGGATTATTGGGCGTTCCTAAGTCAATCTCGGTTAGCTCGTCAAAGGTTGCTTGTCCGCCGTCTTCGAGCTCTCAAGGGGCTTCTTTTGGCTCGGCTATCTCATCGTCGTCATTTGACCTTTCGCTGGCTTCACCAACGTGGATCATGTAGCATGCTTTGGAATCTGGTAGAAACCTATGCCCCGTCTGTCTGGAATTCTTCCATCGATAAGTGCTCGGACCTAAGGCGGATGCCATAGCCCCTCATAAAACTTCGCCTCGGATTCCGTTTGATATAACCGACATCCGCACTTTTTAAAATATTCTCGCATCTCGGGCGCATAATATCTGGGGTTTAGGACGGCTCTTATGCCTCTTTTATAGGGAAGGCACGCGACAGACAAATCTTCCGGGTGCACGACAGGATTTGACCCATAAAACAGGATGCCCTTCTGCCCACTCTTTCTCCCGGGAACGTAGAAGGTATTCAGCTGGTCCACGGTGGAGACTGACAATGCATCGAGCTCTTTGCACATCTGCTCCGGCACCCTGGTGACGGCTAGGGACCCTTCTACAATTTCGAAGGTCTCTCATAGTTTTGCTCATTGCGTGGGGGCCCAGTCTGCACAGCTGTTGCAAGGCGGGTCCTCTTCCTCCGACTCTTCAGTGTCGCTGCTTAAACGAGGGCGGATTTTGCTGTCGGATGGGCCTTCAGTATCATATTCGTCCATATCGCTACCGAAATGAGGACGAGTTTTACGGAAGGATAGACTTCCAGCGTCGGACTCATCAGTGTCACTACCGAAATGCGGACGCACTTGGGGGTTTTTGCTTTTGAAAGTGACAGCCGGTTCAGATTTGCCTTTGAGTTTTGGGGCTGCTCTGTCCTTGGTCAGTTGTGGCTTAACATTTTAGGGGTCCACAAAGGACCGAGAATCTTCATATCGGACTTCATGCACACCGAACGGCTGGATGTCTTCATTAATACATCTTTCTTCGCCATTTTTAGTATACTTCATGCATTGATGGAGAGTTGACAGAACAATACCGTAATCGTGGAGCCACGACCTCCCCAAGAGAATTTTATAAGACGTGTCAGCGTCGATCATGTATATCATAGCTTCGGTTTGCAGATCGCCAAATTTGATTGGCAGAGCTATAGACCCCAGAACTTGCTGGCAATTTTGATTGAAGCCTTGAATGACAATCCTTTCCCTTGACAGGTGTCGGACGTCCATTGACAAACTCTTTAGAGCCCGCAAGTTCATGATGTTCACTGAGGATCCCGGATCAATCAATATGCGATTAATCCGATCTTCGTCACTATACCCAGTCACGTAAAGCGACCGATTATGCTCAGCCATTCCTAGTAGTATGTCTTCGTCCTTAAACGTGACTACGGCGACATGCAGAGCGTACTGGGCTTCTTTTATATTAATTTCCACAAAGGGAGTCTGGTACCGCTCGGGGTTTTCTAAAGCGTGAATGAGAACATCCCTAAGCTCCTTAGATAGGACCAACGCATCGTAGATGCTCAGGAGAGACGGAAGCTTCCGGAGATGGGACAAGATATTGTAGTCCATTGAGAAAGGACTTGAGTTTTCATGGGCTGGCTTTCTGCCATCTTCTTCATCAACGACTTGTTTTTCCTTTCCTTTTGGGGTGTTGCCCTGATTTGGCGGTAGAGCCCTGCCGCTTCTGAGCTGGATTTGGTTGGCCTTTGTGGCGAGCTTCTCGTCCTCTTTGGGAAAACATAGCTCTTCCTCAAAGTCGCTACTAAGATGGATGGTGTAGCAGGTCACTATAGGGATCTCTTCATTGGAGTCTTCTTCTAGCTCTTCCAGAATCTCAGCCGCTTCTACAGGGAAGAACTCCTTCAATTGAATTAGGGTCATTTCCTCTTGTTCATAGTATTCGAGGGAATCGATATATTTTTGAATGGTCGATCTCCCTGCAGACTCTTTTTCACGCCAAGCTGCACTTTTCTTCTTCTTGAGCTTTTTGGATTTTGAGCCTGATTGAACCGAATTGGCAGCTGGAATGGTGGGCTTCTTCTGCCCTTCCCATTCTGTTCTGGGCTCTTTCCAAAGTAGCTTTATCATCTTCTTCGTCTTATTAGATATGTGCGTACTCCATGGAGGCTGCGGTGAGTCAGTTTTATTTCTCAGGGCAGCGGGTTTAGCTGTTTGCTCCCAGAAGGCTTCAGTTTCTGTCTGTATAAAGTTGGTGGTTGCAACTTGATTGTTCACCAACACACTCTTGGACAGCTCGATCTCTCCAGTCTTGTACTGCTTCTCGACATAGTCTTTGAAAATATAGCAATCCTCGATCGCATGGCTCACTACTCTGTGGTACGGGCAATACAGGGGATTGTCGGTCTTTTTTGCTTCATGCGGTCTCTTCGACTCTGGCAATTGTAGGCCGTTGTTTAAGGCATTTTTGAATATCTTACGAACCTTGTCCCTTCCGAAAGAGTAAACTTTGTTCTTTTTCTCCTCTAGGGAAGGCCCTTCTCCTCCCAGCACTGGCTTTCAAGACTGGTTGATTTTAGATTCTCCTGCCTTTCACTTGTCTTCATTATCGGACGCATTGAAGACATTGGTATTGCTGGAATTCCTGCTTTTACGGTTGTCGTCCCGCTTGCTTTTCCAAGTCTTGTCTCTCTGAGAGTCCGGGGTAGACTCTTGCTTCGACCGTTCCAGCATTTGGACTTTCTTGATCAGCTCCTGAAACGTCTTGAGGCCTGCTGTACACAAGAATGGGACCATCCAATTGCTGAGGTTCCCAATGAGGAGGCTGGCATACTGCACTTGCTCTAGCGGCGGTTCACACTTGACAGTGAGGTTGCACCATCGGGCAATAAAGTCCGTGTAGCTTTCATTTTTCCCCGGCTTGGTTCTCACAAGGTCAGCGATGGAGATTTTGTCACCGAAAAATCTTTGCCGAAACAGAGACTCCATTTGGGCAAAAAGTAATGACGGACCCGTCTGGTATGCTTGCGTACCAGTCGAAAGCAACATCGGTCAGGCTATTGAAAAACTGACGAAGAAGGAGCACATCATTGCCCGCTGTATTTCCGCACGACGCTTTAAAGTGGGCGACGTGCTGATTTGCATTTCCCGTCCCGTCAAATCTTCCGAACTTAGGAATGACGTAGCCGCTAGGGAACTCAATCAAATCGTACTGTATGGGATATGGTCGCCCGCTACTATCAATTTCTTTCTGAGCTTCGGCTTCGGCCACCAATGTTTTAACCTTCCTGGTGACCAAATCCATTATCCGATCTTGTGTTAGCGGGATGGTGGTATCTGGGGCCCAGGCGTCCCCAGAAGCAGAATGTGGCCGGCTTTCATGCGGCTCGCCCAATCTTGGATCCAAAGAGATAGACATCGATTGCTTCGGGTTGTCATCACCCTGCTCATGAGTAGATACCTGTACTTGATTGGGAGGCGCCCGAGCAATCTGAGCCGTAAGATGCATCACAACATTCGTCAGGTCGTCGATTTTGGAGTAAAGCTTGGCCATTTCTTTATCTTTGCTCCTGAGCTGTTTTTGAAGTTCTTGAAGCAGCTCTTGCTCTGCGGTCCTGGGGCGGAAAGTCGACCCTTCTTCGCTGTCCGAACTTGACTCTACATGGATTGAGGGGTCTATCTGCCTATCGGACTCATCGAGAGGGTTTTCCTCATCCAATGGAGGCGGCTGATCTTGGGAAGCGACAACCACATTCAAGCCGGATTGGGCTTGGGATGTGGTGGCCCCATCCTTGCTTTTGCTGCGGAAGTTGTCGCTGGGACGCGCGCCCGCCATGTTGAGCGTATGGATAACATATCCCACTGTCTTTTTATTACCGGCGGCTGATTTCACGGATCGCTGTCGTAACCCTCCTGTTTCGGTAACGGGCGATCGACTGAAAGCGGCTGGCCTGACCGGGTTCTTGAATAGTGCTGGCGCTTCTTTTTTGGGTTTTCCCCGCTACTTTCGCGCAGCACAGAGCGCTTGATAGACACTTGAAGAGATGGTGTCATGCTTTCTCTGACGGGGCTGGGACATGTCTCTTTGCAACATCGTTCGGACTGCCGTCTTCTTAATTCTGGCGGTCATGGCGTTTTTCTGAACCCACTTCAGAGGTTCGAAAGAATTGCTGACTTTTACGATCGACTTAGCCATCGTCGCGGGATGACTCGGCTCTTGGAATCTCACAAGATTCCACTTGGCCGGATTCCTGGCCCTCTTGTTGGCTCGATACCTAAGCCGCTTCTGTCTCAGCCTTTTTGTTTTGAGCACTTGGCTGGTTACGGCTCTTCGGGAAGCCGCCATAGACCGACTGACAGAGAGTCCAGAGAATATGCCTGCTTGCTCGTCGTCAAGGGCAACGTCTGAGCTTGCTGAAGCTGCTTTGTGGCCCCATTGGTGTTGACGACCTTGCCCTCAGTTGGAACAGTGGAGAGTCGTTCGAATATGGATTTGCATTTGGGGTGGGAAGCTCTGGAGACCACGACGTTCGGCCTCTTGCCCCTTAAGGTCGGTTTGGCCGCTTGGTTTATCGGGACCTCTGCCAGATGAGTGCTTCCAACAACATAGATGACAACCGAACCAAATTGACGGGGTGGTCTTCCTATTGCCGGCTGAGACTGGCAAGGAGAACCACGCGGGCATTGCTCTTGACCACGTACGAGATCGGGGTCGCGTCGTGTCACGCCCCGCTTCTTAGAGCACGCTAAGGTAGGCACGTGACATAGCCAACCATGCTACCCGTGGATAGGAATTATCCTTCCACAGTCATATTACGGCTGTAGAGATATCAAGAACAATAATAAAACTATCTATCACATGTCCATAAGCCAAAATAAAATGAGTCAGGAATAAATAATGCGGAAGCAAAGATCCAATACAAGAATAACTGGAATGTATGCCCCATAATGCAGGCTCACATCAGGAATAAGATACTGAAAAAGTAAAGAACTAACTACTAATGAGTCCTCACTGCTCAGCCTGCTGACTGAAGTACTCCTGCTCGGACTGCAGCAAAGGTACGGAATCTGGGCCATGCAAAACCCAGACGTCAGCGTGTCATGTCATCAAGCAATAAAATATAAACAGGGTAACAAGACATGCAAGTATAATCATAAATGGTAAAGCAGGTGTAACGGCAATATAAATCAGGGCAGTAAAGGGTAGTGTGCAGTGAGTAAACTAAACTGGTCTATTGGGTTATCTACTCTCAAGTCTTTGAAATCAATTTGATGAACCATCGATGTAACTCAACAGTATCCCGTGCGTGCCCGGGATCATGGTCTATGACTCTCGGGCTGAACCCGAGACGTGCCGCAAGGCAGTAAAGGATGGTAGGTAATGACGAGTGATGTCTGTGGCATCACTCCGGGGCTGGCCTAGCCCGTAAGACTAATCAGAATAGGTATAGAACTGCCGAGTTATAAGTCAGGTTTCATCATTGATTTCCTCATACCCCCAAGTTATATGTATCCAAGTCAGGTATTAAGTAATCAAGAGCTAATGCCAACACAGGAGCAGGCAAGTACAGGTTTGTCTGGATAGACAACAGGAACGGTCCGTAAGGACAACATGTCAGGTTTGTTGGCATTAGACACAATATCAGGTAGCAGGTAAAGCCATGGTACATCAGGTCAAGCCAGGTAGTATCGGTATCATGTCATGTCAAGAGGTGCACGGTACCATGTCGTGTCAAGTAGTAGGTGTAACAAGTCGTGTCAGGGTGCACAAGATGTCATGTGGGTGCTCAAATAATCCAACTAACACAAGCATGGGTAAACCAAATAACCATGGGGTACTAGTATAACAATAAACTGGAACAGGTAATATGATATGCAAATAGGTACAGATAAAACTATATGGATGTACGGTTATCGATTAGAGTTAGGGTTATGGTTTCAACAGTAAGTATCATACACGTAAATGAAGATGGAATATTAAAATCTCGCTAGTATGGATTAAATGATCTGGGGATGCAATTATATCTAAACAGGTTAAAGATGCACACAGGTGTCCAATAGGGTAAAACTATAAAAGGGTACCATAGACTATGCAAATAGTTATTATGTGATTTAAATATGGATGTTGGTACTATGTATAGTAAACTAAAATGCAACATGATATGTTCCAAGTTATGAATCTAAAACGATAAAATAGACATCGAATGTTAAAATGTAACATGGGACACTGGATTAAATGTATAGGTTTAACATGTAATCAAAATAAGTATAAAGTATTATGAATAGCATGTAGCAAGTTTCACTTGCCTTGACGAATCGCGAAGCGGTACACGGAACGTCACGTGTCGGCGGAAAAGTCGCGACGCGCGCACGGTACACGGAATGAGTCCAAACAACGCACGATGGAATCACACGGGTCAGAGATCCTCGCTGGGTCGTCGACGTCGCGGCCAATTCCGGCGATCTAGACAGAACAGAGAATATTTAAGGAAGGTAAAGAAAGAAAGAAAGAAAGGAAAGAAGAAAGAAAGCAAGAGAGAGAATATAGGAGGGATGAGTGCCTTACCGGGTTGCAGAGGGATGGGCTAGCGGTGGCGGCGAGACCAACGGCGGCGAGGGGCACCGGTGAAGGGTCTTGAAGAGCTAGGGTTTGGTTAGGGTTTGGGCTCGGTTCTGAAGTTGCTGGGGTTTTATGTGCAGGGTTTTGGATGTTGGAGGGAAAGCAGAGAAGAGGGAGGAGATGGCGATGGCGATGGGGGATGGTCGGCGACATGAGAAGGTGGTGGTGGTGGAGAAAGGTTCTCGGGTTTCTTTGTTCCAGTGGGTTCGTTCGAGGGAGAAAGAAGGAGAAGGAGGTGATGGAGATGAGGGTGACGAGGAGGCGAGAAGGATGTCGACGAGGGCTGAGGAGCGGAGGAAAATAGGGTTAGGGTTTTCGCTGGTGGGTTCTCGTGACGAGGGTGCATGGGGTTTTAAAAGAGAGGAAGAAGAGGAGATGCAGAAGGGAGGTGACGGGATCCATGCGGCGGTGACGCGACTCGAGGAACCAACAGTAATCGCGAGAAGAGAGAGAGAGGAGAGAGAAAGAAGAGAGAGAGAGAGAGAAAGAGCTGCGCTCGGGGAGAGAGAAAGAGAAGGAGAAAGGTTTTGGGGGAGAGAGAGACGTGGGGCCCGGTGAATTTAAAAGAAGGTTTCTGATTGGTTGTGGTGAAAAAGAGAAAGAGATAGAAGGGAGAGAGACTCGGTGGTGGGGGCCAGTGGTAGAAAGGAAGGCTGGGATTGGTTGGGGGAAAATTTTAAAAGGATTTTTATTGTTAAGAATATTTTCTTGGTTAGCTGTATAATAAAACTTCAGCTTAAAAATATACATTAACGAATTAAAAAAGAATTTAAAATACTAGAATTTGGCGGGATACAAAATAATTCAGAAATGCGCCCGGGTCGAGTCCAAAATTTTGGATTTGAAATACGAAAATTATTAGCAAGTTCCAAAAATTAAAATGAAAGATTATGTAATAGAAATGCATACCCCCAAGAACGGACGCACGTACGTGCGCGTAACCATCCAAACACGTCCGTTTCACTGAATGGGACGAGAACACGATGCAAGGACGCTACCACGGGGTTAGGGGTATCATGCAGGCCATGTCATGTATTTTTAAATTATTTTAAGTGACTTAAATTGTTATATGCAAAATATGTGATGTTCGGGTATTCTATAACTATGAAACAACAAGCTCAAGCAAGCGGGTCGAATATAAAGTAAACTGCCATTCACAACCAAACATCGTAAATGAAATAAACACCTCAAACAACACATACGACAACAGAAATTGGTATAATTGAACTCGGATGTTACATTATACCCAACTACAAAAAGAATTTCGTCCTCGAAATTCCAAGAACACAAAAAGGATAAATGACCAATAACTACAAGAAAAGATAGGGAAACTTCTGCCGGATTTCATCTTTTCGTTCCTAAGTTGACTCTCCATGTGAGCAATTACCCCAAGAAACAAGTACAAGAGGGATAACCTTGTTCTTAAGAACCTTTTCCTTACGATCCACAATCGCAATCGGTCGCTCCTCAAAAGTCAAGTCTTCTCGCACAGTCAGCTCCGAATGATCCAACACATGTGTTTTATCTCGAACATACTTACGGAGTTGAGATACGTGAAACACGTCATGAACATTCGCCAAGGATTGCGGTAACGCCAATCGATACGCTACCTCACCAACATGCTCCAAAATCTCAAAAGGTCTGACGAATCGAGGACTGAGCTTTCCTCGACTTCCGAAACGAACCACCCCTCTAGTCGTGATATCTTCAAGAATACCAAATCACCCACGGCGAACTCTAGAGGTCTTCTCGACGTATCTGCCCAACTCTTCTGTCGGTCTTGTGCTGCTTTCATATGATTCTGGATAGCGTTAACTTTCTCAACTGTCTGCACAACCAAATCTGGTCCCAACAATCTTCGTTCACCGACATCGTCCCAACAAACAGGTGAACGACACTTGCGACCATATAAAGCTTGGAGCCATCTGAATCGTTGCCTGAAAACTGTTGTTGTAAGAAAACTCCACTAAATGTAGATGATCCTCTCATGAACCCTTGAAGTCCAACATGCAAGCTCTCAACATATCTTCAAGAGTTTGGATCGTTCTCTCCGACTGGCCATCTGTTTGAGGATGATAAGCTGTGCTAAACTTCAACCGAGTCCCCAAACTTTCCTGTAAGCTCCTCCAAAAGTGAGATAAGAACCGAGTGTCACGGTCGGACACGATGCTCATCTGTACTCCATGCAATCTTACAATCTCCTGCATGTATCGTTCTGCCAAAGTTTCTGTTGATTGACCAACCCGAAAAGGAATGAAATGAGCTGCCTTGGTCAAACGGTCAACAATCACCCAAACTGCATTGTTGCCTTTTGGACTCCGCGGTAGAGCTGTCACGAAATCCATGGTTATATGTTCCCACTTTCACTGAGGAATCGGAAGTGGTTGCAATAAACCAGCAACCCTTTGATGTTCAGCCTTAACTTGCTGACACACCAAGAACTTTGCCACAAAGCGGGCAATCTCCTGTTTCATGCCTTCCCACCAGAAATGCTGTCGTATATCTCGGTACATCTTTGTGCCTCCTGGGTGTACGGAGTATGCTGAACTGTGTGCCTCCTTCATAAGTTCTTCGCGAATATCCCCCTTTGGCACACACAAACGGCTACCATATCTCAACGAACCATCTTCATGGATCAATAAGTCAGTTCGAAGTCCAGCTTCAACCTGTTCTCGGAACTTTTGCAATCTAGGGTCCTGCGATTGCGCTGCTTTAATGTTCTCAATCAACGACGAATGTACCTGCAGCTGCATCAACTGTCCCGAAAAATGCGGTAGCACAACCTCCAAATCAAACCTTCGAAAGTCTTCAATGAGCTCCTTCTGTGCAGTTAACGTTTGAATTGCTGGTAACCGACTGAGCGCATCCGGCACGACATTAATTTTCCCCGGATGGTACTTAAGATCAAGATCGTAGTCAGCCATCAGCTCCAACCATCTACGTTGCCTCATATTAAGCTCCTTCTGCGTGAACACATACTTCAAGCTTTTATGATCGGTGAAAACCTCGACCCTTTCGCCTAAAAGGTAGTGTCTCCAAATTTTCAAAGCGAAGATCACAGCCGCAAGTTCCAAGTCATGAGTTGGGTAATTCTTCTCATGGGTCTTCAACTGTCTCGATGCGTACGCTATAACCTTCCCATGCTGCATCAAAACACATCCCAATCCTTTCCCAGACGCGTCGCTGTGAATAACCAATCCTCCGGAACTGTCTGGCACGGTCAGAATAGGAGCGGTTATCAATTTCTGCTTCAACGCCTCAAAAGCTGACGCATACCTATCCGTCCACACAAAAGGTACCTCCTTGCGCGTAAGTTTAGTCAACGGCTCCGCCAGACGAGCAAAGTTCTCCACGAACCTTCTGTAATACCCGGCGAGTCCAAGAAAGCTTCTTATCTCCGCAACATTCTTCGGAATCGGCCAATCTCGAACTGCTGCAATCTTTTCGGGATCAACGGCGATTCCATCGCCAGACACGACATGCCCCAAAAACTTTACTTCTTCCAGCCAAAACTCGCACTTTCTCATCTTTGCATATAATTTTCTTGCCTCAGCGTCTGCAGTGCGATCTTCAAATGTTCTGCATGCTTTTCAATACTCTTCGAGTAGACCAGAATATCATCAATGAACACCACAATAAACTGGTCCAAGAATGGTGAAAAGATTCGGTTCATCAAGTCCATGAATATCGCCGGTGCATTCGTTACTCTGAAAGGCATCACTAAGTACTCGTAATGTCCATACCGAGTTCGGAACGCCGTCTTCAAATATATTCTGTTTTCACTCGGACCTGATGATATCCGGATCGCAAATCCAGCTTCGAGAATACCCTCGCACCACTAAGCTGTTCAAATAGTTCACCAATGCGAGGGATCTGGTACTTGTTCTTAATAGTCACCCGGTTTTATTCTCGATAATCGATGCACATTCTTCTTGTGCCATCTTTCTTCTTGACTAGAAGAACTGGAGCTCCCCACGGCGAGTTACTGCTTCGGATCTAACCCTTCTCAAGTAATTCAGTAACCTGCTTCTTAACTTCTTCCAACTCCACTGGTGCCATTGGATAGTACGCTTTAGAGACCGGCGCTGCACCAGGAACAAGATCAATCGCGAACTCTACGTCTCACTTCGGCGGTAATCCTGATATGTCTTCGAACACGTCCATGAAATCTCGAACAACAGCCGGCGCTTCATCTTTATCAACCTCCAATGACGAAAGAACACTAGTTGTCGGCCTAGCCCTAAACTCGACTGGCCCGACAGAACTGCTTCCTCCAGTAAAGATAAACTCGGGATGTCCGAGAATCTGGAAAATTACCTTCTTTGCCCTACAATCAATGTGAGCTTGGAAAGTACCGAGAAAATCCATTCCCTAGACGACTTCATAGCTGCCCGTATCAATCACCAAGAAATCCGCGAGAAGCTCCCGTCCACAAACAACAACTGCACAATCTTTACACTCTCTACTAGATATGATTTTCCCATTCCCAGTGTGTATGTCCTAGAAACTAGACAGGGTCGTGCAAGTAATCGAGTGTGTAGCTATAAACATGGACGACATAAAACAATGGGATGCACCAGAATCAAATAACGCTATTGCGGGAAAACCATGAACAAGTAGAATACCTGAAACAACTTCTCCTGAAGCTTTAGCTTCCTCAGCCGTCAGGGTAAATGCTCGAGCTTGATTGGGTCCCTGAGTCAGCTGCTTCTGTCCTTGAAACGGTTTCTGCGGTGGCTTCTGACCATCATCCTTTGTGCGAAGCTTCGACGGACAAGTGCTGATAGTATGATCCGCCGATCCACAGACCAAACAGAGTCCCTGTTTCCTTCGACACTCCCTTTGCACGTGCCCAGGTAAATGGCAATAGTCACAGATCACGGTCCTCCTCTGATCAACAACAGCATGCTTCTTCATCGGGGTTACACCACGACGGTCCACTGGAATACCTCTGCGTCCATGAGCTCAGTTCGGTGCAAATGCTGGCTTCCTTACTGTAACTGCTGGCTGCTGTGAACTCCCAGTCTTCATAGATAGGCTCTGCTGCTCTCAAGCCGCTGTAAACACTTGAGAAAAAGTGGTCAAACCCAGGGAGACAATCTGCCTCTGGATGTCCACATCCAAACTGCGCATGAACCTCCTTGCCCTATCAACATCGTTGGCAACCAGAGGTCCAGCGAATCTACTAAGCCGCGTCTACTCAGCTGCGTGCACATCTACAGGTGCGCCGTTCTGCTTCAAACTGACGAACTTTTCCTCCATTTCCTCCCGTGCAGTCCGCGGGAAAAACTTCTCCAAGAAACTCTTCGAAAAATCCGCCCACTTGATCGTCTTGGGCAAGCGGGTCTTTTCCACAAGCCACCATTCACGGGCGTAATCCACCAGCTGGATGCGTACCATATCCACTCTCTTATCTTCTGGGATCTGTGCCGCAATGAATAAATTCTTCGTGTCAACCAGCCACTGCTCCGCTGGCAACGGCTCCTCTAAGCCAGTAAAGACAGACGGACCCAGTCTCCTGAAATCCGCCACGGTACCCATACGATTCCCCGGTATGGCCACAACCTTGTTCACGAACTGCTGAACGGTCCGCAAACCCTCCTGAAAAGATTCAGCCTGCTGCTAGATCAGTTCGGTCTGTCGCTTTTGATTCTCCAACATCCCACGTATCACTCCAAGCATGGCGGCTTCGTCAACACGCCTTTGGTTCGTCTTCAGATTCTTGTCTGCCATGTTCCTGAAATCAAAGCACCAAAGGATTAGCATGATAACAGATTCAAAATGTAAATCAAGGCTAGAACTCCAAGTTACTTAAATAGAGTACCGCATTGTAACCATGCCGCGGTATCATAGCTACAATTACATAACTCCACCCAAGTCGCCTAAGTTCTAGAGATAAACAAGGAATCGGGTTTCGAGTCGATATGCAAAGGAGGTTTGCATATCGTAAAGTATAATCAGGAGGAGGTTAAGATTCAAAAATGGTAAAACGGCAAGGTGGCAGGACATGTTTCCTAATCACGAGTATTCTGATTCGTGTATTGGGTCCAATACCCAACTACAAAAAGAATCAACCCGATTAACCTATAACCTATGGCTCTGATACCAAAAGAACCATGTCACGTCCCGCTTCCCAGAGTACGCTAAGGTAGGCACGTGACATAGCCAACCATGTTACCTGTGGATATGAATTATCCTTCCACAGTCACATTACGGCTGTAGAGATATCAAGAACAATAATAAAACTATCTATCACATGTCTATAAGCCAAAATAAAATGAGTCAAGAATAAATAATGCGGAAGCAAAGATCCAATACAATAATAACTGGAATGTATGTCCCATAATGCGGGCTCACATCAGGAATAAGATACTGAAAAAGTAAAGAACTAACTACTAATGAGTCCTCACTGCTCAGCCTGCTGACTGAAGTACTCCTGCTCGGACTGCAGCAAAAGTACGGAATCTGGGCCATGCAAAACCCATACATCAGTGCGTCATGTCATCAAGCAATAAAATATAAACAGGGTAACAAGACATGCAAGTATAATCATAAATGGTAAAGCAGGTGTAACAGCAATATAAATCAGGGCAGTAAAGGGTAGTGTGCAGTGAGTAAACTAAACTGGTCTATTGGGTTATCTACTCTCAAGTCTTTGAAATCAATTTGATGAACCATCGATGTAACTCAACAGTATCCCGTGCGTGCCCGGGATCATGGTCTATGACTCTCGGGCTGAACCCGAGACAAGCCGCAAGGCAGTAAAGGATGGTAGGTAATGACGAATGATGTCCATGGCATCACTCCGGGGCTGGCCTAGCCCGTAAGACTGATCAGAATAGGTATAGAACTGCCGAGTTATAAGTCAGGTTTCATTATTGATTTCCTCATACCCCCAAGTTATATGTATCCAAGTCAGGTATTAAGTAATCAAGAGCTAATGCCAACACAGGAGCAGGCAAGTACAGGTTTGTCTGGATAGACAACAGGAACGGTCCGTAAGGACAACAGGTCAGGTTTGTTGGCATTAGACACAATATCAGGTAACAGGTAAAGCCATGGTACATCAGGTCAAGCCAGGTAGTATCGGTATCATGTCATGTCAAGAGGTGCACGGTACCATGTCGTGTCAAGTAGTAGGTGTAACAAATCGTGTCAGGGTGCACAAGATGTCATGTGGGTGCTCAAATAATCCAACTAACACAAGCATGGGTAAACCAAATAACCATGGGGTACTAGTATAACAATAAACTGGAACATGTAATATGATATGCAAATAGGTACAGATAAAACTATATGGATGTACGGTTATCGATTAGAGTTAGGGTTATGGTTTCAACAGTAAGTATCATACACGTAAATGAAGATGGAATATTAAAATATCGCTAGTATGGGTTAAATGATCTGGGGATGCAATTATATCTAAACTGGTTAAAGATGCACACGGGTGTCCAATAGGGTAAAACTATAAAAGGGTACCATAGACTATGCAAATAGTTATTATGTGATTTAAATATGGATGTTGGTACTATGTATAGCAAACTAAAATGCAACATGATGTGTTCCAAGTTATGAATCTAAAACGATAAAATAGACATCGAATGTTAAAATGTAACATGAGACACTGGATTAAATGTGTAGGTTTAACATGTAATCAAAATAAGTATAAAGTATTATGAATAGCATGTAGCAAGTTTCACTTGCCTCGACGGATCGCGAAGCGGTACACGGAACATCACGCGTCGGCGGAAAAGTCGCGACGCGCGCACGGTACACGGAATGAGTCCAAACAACGCACGATGGAATCACACGGGTCAGAGGTCCTCGCTGGGTCGTCGGGATCGTCGACGTCGCGGACAATTCCGGCGATCTAGACAGAACAGAGAATATTTAAGGAAGGTAAAGAAAGAAAGAAAGAAAGAAAGGAAAGAAGAAAGAAAGCAAGAGAGAGAATGGAGGAGGGATGAGTGCCTTACTGGGTTGCAGAGGGATGGGCTAGCGGTGGCGGCGAGACCAACGGCGGCGAGACCAACGGCGGCGAGGGGCGCCGGTGAAAGGGTTTTGAAGAGCTAGGGTTTGGTTAGGGTTTCGGCTCGGTTCTGAAGTTGCTGGGGTTTTATTTGCAGGGTTTTGGGTGCTGGAGGGAAAGCAGAGGAGAGGGAGGAGATGGCGATGGCGATGGGGGATGGTCGGCGACGTGAGAAGGTGGTGGTGGTGGAGAAAGGTGCTCGGGTTTTTTGGTTGCAGTGGGTTCGTTCGAGGGAGAAAGAAGGAGAAGGAGGTGATGGAGATGAGGGTGACGAGGAGGCGAGAAGGATGCCGACGAGGGCTGAGGAGCGGAGGAAAATAGGGTTAGGGTTTTCTCTGGTGGGTTCTCGTGAAGAGGGTGCATGGGGTTTTAAAAGAAAGGAAGAAGAGGAGATGCAGAAGCGAGGTGACGGGATCCACACGGCGGTGACGCGACTCGAGGAACCAACAGTAATCGCGAGAAGAGAGAGAGAGAGGCGCGAGAGGAGAGAGAAAAGAGAGAGAGAGAGAGAGAGAAAGAGCTGCGCTCGGGGAGAAAGAAAGAGAAGGAGAAAGATTTTGGGGGAGAGAGAAAGACATGGGGCCCGGTGAATTTAAAAGAAGGTTTCTGATTGGTTGTGGGGAAAAAGAGAAAGAGATAGAAGGGAGATAGACTCGGTGGTGGGGGCCAGTAGTAGAAAGGAAGGCTGGGATTCGTTGGCGGAAAATTTTAAAAGGACTTTTATTGTTAAGAATATTTTCTTGGTTAGCTGTATAATAAAACTTCAGCTTAAAAATATACATTAATGAATTAAAAAAGAATTTAAAATACTAGAATTTGGCGGGATACAAAATAATTCAGAAATACGCCCGTATCGAGTCCAAAATTTTGGATTTGAAATACGAAAATTATTAGCAAGTTCCAAAAATTAAAATGAAAGATTATGTAATAGAAATGCATACACCCAAGAACGGACGCACGTACGTGCGCGTAGCCATCCAAACACGTCCGTTTCACTGAACGAAACGAGAACACGATGCAACGACGCTACCACGGGGTTAGGGGTATCATGCAGGCCATGTCATGTATTTTTAAATTATTTTAAGTGACTTAAATTGTTATATGCAAAATATGTGATGTTAGGGTATTCTATAACTATGAAACAACAAGCTCAAGCAAGCGGGTCGAATATAAAGTAAACTTCCATTCACAACCAAACATCGTAAATGAAATAAACACCTCAAACAACACATACGACAACAGAAATTGGTATAATTGAACTCGGATGTTACACGTTGAAAGCTGAATTCATCTTAGGAGTCATCGTCGTTGAAAGTTGATTGCTGCACGAAAAAACTACTTCAGTACAAGCATCGGTATATATGCTAAATGAGTTCGCATGAACACTTGACCAGAGATATGGGAGGAGAGAAAGGTTCCACCGGGCGTGCCAGAATTTGTAGAGTGTTTTTCGTCACCCCATTGAGATGGAAATAAGCACGCGTTTGTCAGGCGTACTACAGATTCCCCCTGCCTAGGGTAAGCGGGGGTTTATTGATTATAGGTATCCGAATCTCCGGCAGCCGCGAACTAAGCTGCCGTTAATTACCGCTCGCCTTTGATGCGAGAGAACCTCTGATTGACGGGTTAAACTGATCATGCGAACTTAATGTGCCGTGTGCGTGTGTTGTATTTTGGAAGGGTTTTGGATATATCGGGGGCTTCACAGAGTTTACGGGGGTCCCGCTATCCGGATAGCGGGCTGGGGGTCAAGAGGGATAGCAGCCCCCTTGCGGAGTGCGGGGCAACGCCCCGTTAGAATTTTTTTTCCAATAGGGGACGTGTGTGGAGTGCATGGAAAATGAGGGGCGAGGAGCGTCTTAAAGATGCGTGCATAGCACGTGGGCGCTAGGAGCCCGCGGGTCACGTGCCAGGCGCGTGGACGCTTGGCGCCCGCGGGTCACGTGCCCTGCACGCGACTGCTGAGCGCTGGGCACCCGCGGGTTACCTATGCGGCACGCGACTGCTGAGCGCTGGGCACCCGCGGGTCACGTAAGGCGCACTTGGGCGCTGAGCGCCCACGGGTCACGTGTCCTGCACGCGACCGCTGGACGCCCACGGGTCACGTGCGCGGCACACGGCACGCGACCACTGGGCGCCCACAGATCACATATGCGGCACGCGACCGCTAGAAACACCAGCGGAAAAGGGGCTTGGCCCCTGGGCTGGGAGTTGAACTCCCAAGGGTCTTTGGAGTTGAACTCCTAACAGGGATTATTTATAGATTTGGAGTTAAACTCCTAAGAAGGGGGTTGATTTATGGAGTTAAACTCCAACAGATCTTGAATGGAGTTAAACTCCTAGAAATTTTTGGATTTTCTTTTGAGCTTCGGATCCTCCCGGAATGGGATTTTTTTGTGGAGATGGGTATCCTTCTTCTTTCTCTTTGTTGGCTGGATATTGGGAAAAAAAGGGAGGTGAGACTTAAAATCTCCCCTTTTAGGGGTTTGATGGCAGATCCGAGCTCCCCTTTAAGGGTTTTATGGTGAAAAACTATTTATTTTTGGAACAGGAAGAGTTAAACTCTTGATTTAATTCAAAAGAAAAGAAGAAGGTTTAGAACCTTGAGGAAGGAGGTGGCACAAAGCCTAGAATTTTTAGAGAATGGAAAAGTTCTCATAGATATTTTCATCATGTTTTCCTTTATAGGCTACACACTTTACATATAGCCCCTTGGGCTTTGCCAAATGACGCTTGTGCCACCCCATGCCTTATATGCTTGTTTCTTTTTGCACATAAGCATGTGTTTTACAAAATTTCGGCTTTCTGCCCATTTACATACATTTATTTCTAAAAAAAGAATTACATTAAAACTAATTTATGGCTTCATTCCTTTTGTCATGGGGCCGGTCCCTTCCATGCTCGGCTCTGACCTGGGCATGGGCTCACTTGGCTTGGGCTTGACTTTGATTTTGACTTGGTCAACCGGGGTGTAAATTTTGACCCCAACAAAGCTCAAGTACTCACGTAAGAAACACATTGTCATGCAGAAAAAAAACCCAGTTTTATTCATGTTCCGAAACTCTTTACAAGGTATTCTGGGCTCCTCAGCCTTACAAAAAGTGCCCGGAGGCTTACAAAATTGGAGAAAAATAAATGAGAAAAACAAAAAGCTCAGGCTGCAGGCTCTGCCCGGATCTCGCCTTGCTTGGCACAGCCTCAGGGGCCGGAGCTTCTACTTCCTTAACCGCCCCTCCCCCGGCGCCGGCCCTCTGTGATGTGTCCACCGAAAGCGGGACCCGAGCGTGGAGCTCACTGTCGGCAAACTCCGGCATTAACGCCTGACAACATCAAGAGCTTCATGCCAAATAATGGCAGAGGCTTCGCTTATGTCGGCGTAGAACTGGTCTGACGCCTTGTACCTGTCCACCGACTTGGGAGCTCGGAGCTCGGCGATCTTCGCCACCTCAAGCCCAGCCTCAGTCTCCTACTTGTTAGCGTCCCTTGCCTTCTTCATTATGGCATAGCGCTTGCCCAACTTTTCCAACTTGGCATCGACGGCTCGGTGGGACTCGCTCAGGAGTCGGTGGGACTCCTGGCTCTTGGAGATCATGAGCTTCTCGGCAGATAATCGGGTTTCGATGGCGGCTGTATTCTCTTTCTCCCGCCGCAGCTGAAGGCGCAAATCCTCCGCCTCCGAAGATGATTCCCCAGCCTTCCTCATGGCCGGAGCAATCTCCTCGGATACCATGTTGACGATAATGGCGTAATGTTGGAGGACTTAAGGAAAGCAGCAGGTGGAATTAGAGGTGTTCAGACCCAGAAAGGGCACTTAAGATAATATTTAAACGGATACCAACCAGAACGGCCTCCTGAGCAATGGCGGCGACTTGGACCTTTAGGGTCCCCCGGGGAATCTTGCCCTCGGCCGACTGTTCCATGTCCGCGAGCAAGCTGTCGGCGATGGAAAGCCCCGAAGGGACCATGAAGCAGATATCCCCCTCCTGCATGGGGATCCCCTCCGGGATATCAGTCGATGACGCGCGGGAGACCGTCCTTTTCCTCTTGAAGGGAACCTCGGTTGCCCCTTCCTCCTCCATCGCCCGGGGTTTCGGGTCTCGCGCGTGCTTCTGGCTACCCCCGCGGCGATCATCGGGGGCTCGGGGCGATGCGGAAGCCCTTGCCGATGGTGACAGTCTCAAGGCCGAGCTTGGGCCGGCTCGGGACAGGGTCACGCCCTCGACCTTCTTCTGGGACGAAGTGGCTATAGCAGCTAGAATCCTGGATCGGTCCATTTGTCCTGCAAAGGAGAATACACAGAAAAGTTAGTAATGCAAGAAGAGCAAAAGGAAATTATCTAAGTCTAAACAGATCGTCCAAGCTTTTAACTTACCTACGAAGCGCGCGGGGCTGAGCCCGGCCTAGCTAAGGACCTGCTCGGTAATCAAGACATCGGCCCGCTGGATCGGCTCCCATATGGACACCACCCTCGCCTCGGGAGATGACGACTACTTCGCCCGCGGGCAGTCGGCCATGTGCCACTGTATAGGCACAGGACAATCCTCGCCCTCGGGTGGCCCGACGAACACAAACTTCTCCTTCGATTCGTGAATGGAAGAAGGAACGATTACTACTCCTGACCCGACCCGACTGCCCCCCTTTCGTTTTTTGAAAGAAATATACACCCAGCTCGGCTCATCCTTGCAGGTGCCAGGGTGATTTTTGTAACAGAGGAAGGAAGTAAGAAGGGTCAGGCTGAAAGGGATATCGTCAAGTTTCAACCGGACCAGGAACCCTAGGAGAATTCTCCACGAGTTTGACACAAGCTGGCCTGAGGCGAGTTGGAAGTAGCGAAGTAGCCCACATACTTCGGGTGGAAAGGGAAGACGCATTCCAGCCCAGAATGCATCCAAGTACAGGGCAATCTCCTTACCCTGCACCTAATCCGCCCTTTTATCCATCCTGGCTAAATGAAGCGAATCGCTAGGGGGAATGTGGAAGCTCGCCCGAATCTCGGTAAGCTCGTCCACGTTTCTCAAGATGGAGGGCGCATCGCGAGCGTTCCCGATGCGCACCTTAGGGGCCCTTGCCGTCGCCTGGCGACGAGCGGCACGGGTAGACCTAACTCTATGGGGGACCCCGACACAGATGGGGCAACCGAAGAGGCGGGAGAAGACACCCTGGACTCGACCCTAACAACTTCTACCGACTCCCCAGAGGAAGACATTTAACCTGGTTCAAGGGGAAGGTTTCGCCGAGGAAAGGCGCTGGAGATCTGATCTGAAGAGAAGGGGGAGCACCGAGCAATCTCTCGCAACGAAGAAAAATAGTGGCAGAAGTATTAACCCTAGGAGGTTCCCCTCTTATTTATACAACTCGAGGGGAAGCATCTGACGGCCCCGATCATTTCCCGCCAAAATGAAGCGTCGCGTCTGCCAGCCGTCGAAGCCCCACGTGTCGAACGACCATTGGAGACGCCCCTTCGGCCGCAGGCGATAGTGACAGCCTGTCGCATCCTCCAATCCGTGTCGGACACGTGGCCTGCACCTCAACAGACGTGCGAGTGAATCGGCGCCCTCTCTTTAAAGCACGATCCTTTCCCTGATCCGCTGATGTCATCAAAGATGCGCATGAAGATCCAAGCGCCCGGGATATGCCACGCTGGCTCGTAAATCAAAACGACGCAACTGCCCTTCACCGAGTCGCCCCGGAAATCTGCGCCGATAGAATTTTGGCAATAGTCGGCGCCCAGAAAACCGATCAGACCACTCTCGACCCGACCCATAAATAGGTCGGGACGAGAGTGGGGGGCTAATGATGATACTCATAAGTGGGCGTTCCCCACATTATGACACGTGGTAGATGACGTGTCCCGGAGCTTACGGGACATGAGCAAATACGATACATTGAAGGCATTCCCCAGGCCTTCGCCTCGAGGATTGAACCGACCTTCGATGGCCTCCCAGAACACTTCCATGCTCGCCTTACAAATAACCATCGGCTCGCCTCCGAGCCCTCCGACACGCTGGGCTTCCTCAGCCCTCCCATCTCGCCTCCGAGCCTCCCGCCGAGTTAAGCCTCCCCGGTTTTACCGAGCAACCAAGGACGCATAGCCCAAGCGCCTCCGCCACGGCTCTGCGTATCTCGCCAGAAGCGAGATATTTGCCACCCAACATCCCGCGTTCCATGCCGTCGTATCCCCCTATTAACGAGCGTATCTTATCATTAATGGGGGGGATCTCGTCATTCACGCAGGCGTAACATCAGGGGCGTAACCGACGGCGAAGATCTCACGTCATTTCGCTCCAAGCGACCACTATAAAAACCCCTCTCTCAGACGACTCAGGTAAGGCAATTTCAATCCAACAAGCTGCTACTCTGCTCAAATTTCTCGGTTAACTTAATCGTCGGAGGGTCCACGGTGGTACAACCACCCCAGGACATCTTTGCAAGTAGTTCGGCTTCACCTCGAAATCAACCCATTGAGATCTACATGCTCAAGGAGACAACCATCAACGTCAACCTCAACCCTTCATCAACGCTCGCAACAGATCGACGGAGGACAACATCTGAAGGAGATCCAGGCCTCCATCACTTCTTGACATGGTTTTGTGGCTATGTTTCGTTTTTGTTCCCATCTCCTTAGAGTTGAGCATAAAATTTATGTCTATATGATACGATTATATTTCTCCTTCTTTTGTACTTGCATTCTGTCTGCAACAAAATTCGACTATAAATGGTAACGGTCAATTGGCTCCTGACATTTTGGTTGACTATACTACCGAGAGACAAAATTATAAGCCCAGATTACTCATTATCTAAATAAGAAGATGTTGCGAATAAGGCAATCACAAAGCACAAAACAATCGATATAAAGAAGAGTATCAAACCACAGGTAAGATAGAAATATGAATACCAAGCATAAAACAAATAGGTGAAAACGAAGCTTTATTAATTATCAAATTCGGAGGAGTACAAATCGATGGAGAATACAAATCCCTCTCAAAACCCTAGCTCTCTTAAAATAACAATGAGTTCTTATCAAATAATCAAATTGCTATCTCAGAAGGCCTCAATTTAGGGTTGCTACAAACTTTCTTATTTATAGCATACAAAAAATATTCTCAAAAACTAATTTCCCAACTTAGGAAATCCGCGCTCGGCCCGACGGCAGACGTCTGCCCCATAGATAGACAAACGTCTGTTAGGGCATATCCCGAAACTTTAATTCTATGTCCAGTCTTACAGACGTTCGCTACAGAGGGGGAGACGTCTGTCAGGGTATTTATCGAAACTCCAAAAAAGTTGTTAGTGATATATGCCCTAGAGGCCATTATTGTATCATACTGGATTGTATATTACTTAATGGGAGCTTAGGATATACACGGATATAGTAACAGTCTTGCTCGAAATGGTAGTATGCTACCTGGTTTGTTTCTACCTCAATATGTGCATGTGTTTCTTTTAGCATATCGCTTATACATATTGGTAGAGCCTTTAGGATCTTTACTTGATTACCAGCATTGTGATGGCAGTCACACTAGTGGGGGCTGGGTAATCTATAAGCACATCCTATACAGGTCCGTAGTCATAGGATTATCGAGATAGGGCATCGATACTCCACAGTAGACTAGTGTACACGCTTCTCATCCCAGCAGGGGAGATGGTCTGTCCCACAGCCATCAGTACGTCGTACTGGAAATAGTATGCAAGTGCTCATTAGGTTATGAGTACACTGGAGATGACTCATCGGGAATTGTTGGTGGGTATTATACCTATCATTGGGTAGCAGTTCCCAGGTGACATGAGTATAGCTTAGTCCGTCGACTTGACACTGTTGCTTCGCCTCGAGTGTGTTTCCATTGTACTTTGATTACTACCCCTACCATGGCTCAAGGGAGTCGTGCAAACAGGTAGTAGTTGGGTGAAGTCCCGAAGCACTTGGAGGCAGTGGCGGTTAGATAGGATTCGTCTCTCCCGGTATTGGGGGTTGATATCGCGCTGTGTTCGGAAGACCATTACACAAAGTCCTTGGCCAAGGCAAGCGAGATTTACTGGTAGGTATTCCAGTAGTTTCTCAGGGTGTATTGGGCTACTCTCCAGCACGACTTATACCGGTATTAGGGGTCTGAAGTTTACCGCCCCCTAGGCCCGATATGCGATACTCTTAGACGAACATACCGGATTGTACAGAGATTGTCACATTCAGGCTCAGTAGGAGTTCAGATGGGTTTTCTCATCGGCCTTCTTATCGACATCTACCTGGGGACCGTTACATGCAGCTAATACAGCTTGCGGCCTATGGTTAAACCCACAGCCAACGTAGTGTCGAGTCTTTAGAGTCCTACACAGAGAGTTTCTCTGCACTGGGCAAAAGGTGTAGAGGCCGTATGGTTTTACGGCAGGGCTTCGATCACTTACGTGCACTTGTGCGCGTATGATGTTCGAGTGGATAATCCTAGTGGGCTTTGGTTTATACCGGATCCTAGTATTATATTGATGGATCAGTTTCGTCTCTTTGTATTCGTGTTTCTCGGAACACGAATGCGGGTATGTATATACGGATGAGAGGAGCACAGAAGGAGACACCTCATTAGGGTTTTGACCATTAACATGATTAAAACAATTATGAGGTGGAGGAAAGTATTTGTTATTTTTGTAAATGATAATTGAGACATGGCTACTAGTTTTGACTACGTGACTTTGTTTGACCTTTTGACTTGGCTTGACCACTTGACTTGGGTTGACTATTTAACCTAGATATTTTTGTGAGATATTTTGATGAGATATTTTGATGCCATGATAGTGGTCATGTCAAGGGTAGCCATCTCATTTTTTTCATTAGGGATTATCATTTGAAAAAATACTTTCTCTTTCCTCAAGTGAGCTCTTATGCTAGCTCTTCTTCTTCTTCCTCACTAGAAAACCCTCAAGGTCTCATGAGTTGAGTAAATTAGGGTTTCAAGAGACAAATAAACCATCTTCATACTCTACATCACCTAGGACATCAAGTTTAGCAAGCTTGTTGCACTAGTTACCTCGGTTTTGAAGTGGAGCTCGGACTATAAACTCTCGGGTGGACCGTCTTCGACTCGAGGAGGATGTGGAGATTGCTACGATCTGGATCGATCCTTGGAGCCTGCGTAAACGAGGAGGACAGCGATGAAGACCCGAAGGACAAGTATCGTGAGGTATAACTTCGTATCCGAGTAGTTAAATCTCAAGTAGTTTGATAGCTAAAGTTTATGAACGATCCTTGGTTCTAGTCGGTGTTGTGAAGCTCGTAAAAATTATTTTTTGCGAATTCCGCTTCCCCGCGAACACGTGGGGTGCGCGATATCGACTTACAGTGGTATTAGAGCCTCTTATAAACCTTAGATAGCTTGTAGCGATGTTAGAATTCCACCGTTTTTTATCGCGTAAAAACTGTCGAAAAAACAGTTTTTAAAAGTGAAGTTTTGAGTTGTTTGCACACCCCGCGGGCTTACGGTTTGAACCGAAAAGCAGCGGGATGGAGCGTGCGCACCCCGGGGACCCTCCGGAGGGGGGGGGGGGCGAACGGCTGGGCCCACTTACCAAGGCCACCACAAGGCAGTCTTGGCGGTGGGGACCCAAAATTGCCCCATCTTGGGCAGTTTCGGGTTTTCCTCACCCCTTGGCCACCTCTTGGTGGCCAAGGGGGTGGGGTACCCCCTCTAGGCCCCTCGACTCGAAGTTAATTTTATGCTCTAACTTACCGCGAAGGTTCGGGCGCGTTTCGTTTTGATTCGGACTTCCGAATTGGCTCAAAACTATCGGTTTTAGAACTTTAGCTCACTGGATTTTCATGTCATAGAAAATTGTTTAAGTTTGCTAATTGCGTGCAGAATTCTAATGTCGTAGTTACTTTACAAGCTTTGTGATGTATATATGTGTTTGGAAATGTCGACTAATTGCTATACGTCGATTAGTCGGGGTTGCACATATCTGTGATGTTGTTGTGATGGTTTGTGTATATGAACATGTTGGATCGTCGTGGATGAATAGCCAGGGATGTGAGATGAGGGTTTTCATCCTATCATTCGATGTAAAATTTGTAAAGTGATGTAATATTATTTTTGCGGGGCACATCCGGATTGAGGTTGTAGCCACCGTTGTATTATTTCTTTTACTGTTTTTGCTCATAGGTTAGACCCAAGGTGGGGTGCACAAACTACCGGGTACTTTGAAGTGCCGAGTGGCCTACTCACTTTGTTGAGGGAGGTTGCTTCACTTCGGGTATTTGGCAAGTAGTTTGCCGCACCCGTAGTGGTCTAGGGTGGGGTTTGGCTATTCATCATGACCGTGGAATCCGTCTTTCGTTACTGGCTCAAACGAAACGCGGAATTCCTAATATATCCAATGTGTTCATCTGTGATCTAGAATGCCTATCATTGCGTCTGACGAATGGATATTATTATATATATATATATATATATATATTATATAATAGACGTTGCTTATGTTTTGCATCCGCGCTAATCCATCCCCCGCTCTGTCGTTAGTTAAGTAACCTAACGGGTGATGACGGAGCCCCGTGGCGAATGCGAATGGAATAAGCGTACGTTGTATTTTCGTTGTTTTCTACAATGGTAGGTTAATTGATGGGACTGCATTAAATTAATGCAAAGCAAAAAAACTAAAGCTGAATCGTTGGAATAAATTTTAAAAACCACTCGGTTATTTTAAAACAGGAGACTTTTAAATGCGGAGCTTAAACCACTCCTTTTAAAAGCTATCAGGTTCCTTCGATTATATCAAGTTCACTACGTTCACGGTTTCGCCAAAACCATTCGTAGCCCTCCGTCATTTCATATGAATAGTCAGTAGTATTCAAGCTATGTATGTTGGTGTATCACCCTAGTTCTTTTATACCAGTTCAAGTTCAAGTATTTCTTTATTTATGGTAGTTTCTTGATTTACTGTGTTTTTGGTGCGAATAGTATTTTGACATCTGTATTTGCATCCGACCCGACCCGCTTGCTTGAAACCTGTCTTGATTCATGTTTATGATTTAGCCTGACCTGTTACATGGACTCGTGCATTTTCATTTATTTGTACATTGCATACTCGCATTTATCTAGCATCTGCATTTTAATATAACATTTAAAGTCACATAAAATATTTTAAAATACATTGTATGGCCTGCATGATACCCCTAACCCTGTGGTAGCATCCACACATCTTGTTCTTGTCCCGTTCAATGAAACGGACTGGTTTGGATGGCTACGCGCACGTACGTGCATCCGTTCTTGGGGGTATGCATTTTCGTTACCCGGATATTCAATTTTAGTTTTGGTCGACACTTATATTTTTCATATTTTAAAACTGGATTTTTAGACCCGAGCCGGGCGTGTTTTGGATTATTTTTGTATTAACCAAAATCTCAATTTTAAATAATATTATATTCTAATATATAATTACAGTTTATATAAAATTCTTTTAACTAAATATATTTTTTAAAACAAACAAATAATAAATCTCCCCTCTCTCTTCCCTTGCAGTTAATATATTATTTCCTTAACTAATTTTTTTTACTAACTCACCTGCTCCCTCTCTCTCTTTAATATATATATATATATATAATCTTCATTTTTTAATTTCAGCCCACACCCCATCGTTCCCATACACACAGTTCCTCCTTCTCTCTTTCCTCATCCTCTTCTTTCCATTTTTCCCGCGCTCGGACCCATGCCTGCAACCCTCGTCTCAGCCCCTCGTCTCCAACACCCTCGCCTCCACCTCCTCACCCTCATCCACACAGCCTCCACCACCGATGCCTCAACCCATTCCCGAACCGTAAACCTAACCCAAACCCAACGCCAAGCCCGCATCTCCGGCGTCCCATCTTACCACAGCCGCCGACCTCACGCCCTCATCACCACGACCTACTCCCTCTTCCCCTCCATTCTTCATTTCCCGACCATCCCCACAACCCGATCCAAGAGATCCACAGAATCCCAACTCCGACGAGAACTCATCGTTGCATCTGTTCTCACCTCGTCGGAGCTCCGACCACCTCGTCGTTGCCTCCACTCCCTCGCCACCACCTCGCCACCACCTCGTTCTCCTCTCTCCTTTCCCAAAAGAACTCGAGCATTCCCAAGCAAGAACCTGCACCCCTTCAACCCTAGAAACCCACTGCCTTGCCGGAAAACCCTCGCCTGCATCGTTGCCATCGATGGCCCATCGTCGACGTCACCCCCTTGCCTTCACCTCTGACCCCAGAGCATCAAACTACAGAGAACAGCCACAGTTCTTCTCTTCTTTCTTCTCCTTTCTCTTCTTTTTCTCTTTTTTGGATTCTTGTTTTCCGGCGATCGCCGGAGTCGCGTCGCCGCTGCCGTTCCAGACGACCCGGTGAACGTACCTTACCTGCGTGATCACCCTCTTGCTTTGCTTGGACCCGTCCCGTGTGCCGTGCGTGCGTTGTGACGTTTTACCGACGTCGGACGTGCCGTGTGTATCCGTCGTGTGATCCGATCGAGGCAAGTTAATCTTGCTACATGCTATACTACTATATTCTATATCTATTTTCATTATAATACTTCATAATGATTAGTTTTGCAATCCACATTATCAATTTTCAGTTTTATCGATTTATTCGACATCCGCATACATCCGTATATATCATTTCAGATCTAGGGCATGAAAACCTATCTTGTTACATACTATACTACCATATACTGCTTCTAATTGAATATGACATTACATATTGTTTAAATCGTACATCCTGTATTTACCAGTTTTCATTTTACGGTTAAATGATATCCGTATGCATCAATATCATGATTTACACATCTAGTCGTATACTAAATCATTTTGCTACATGCTAGGTATAGTATTATGCATCCATGTGAATAAAATGTTACCCGTTTATCAAAATATAGATCCATATTAAAGTTTTACAGTTTTGGATACCCGTTTGCCTCCATATCATCTAGTATACATATAGCTGCATTTACAGATCACATTAATACATAATACTGTTATATTAACACCCCATGTTTAATAAAGTGCATCTTAATTAGTAATGGAACTATAAATATAACCCTAATTGATAATTGTGCATCCATATCATTGATTTTATATCTATTTGCATACCGTGTCACATTATTTCATTTTATTGTTATATTAGTACTCCATACTTGATTTTGTGCAACCCATACTTACTACAGTTTGATTGTGAGTATCCACTTGATACTCGTGCACTACCTGACATGACCTGATATACTACTGCTTGACTTGATACCTGATCTTGTTACTAATGCCGACAATCTTGACCTGTTGTCCCTACGGACATATCCTGTTGTCTATACAGACAAACCTGTACCTGCTTGATCCTGTGTTGGCATTAGCTCCAGATTATTCAATACCCGACTTGAACACATAACTTGGGGGTATGGGGAAATCAAGAATGTAGCTGAACGTAACTCAAAGGGCTATTACATCATGTTACCGTGGTCCCGTGGGGGTATGAACGGGACATAGACTCACAGTCTATCATATCTTGTTACCGTGGTCCCGTGGGGAATGAACGGGGCATAGACCGATGGGTTACGATGAAGATTACATTAATTGATTTCAATAACTTTATAGTAGATAACCCTATAACACAGTTTAGACTAATCACCGCACTTCACCTGTAGATATCCTGTTCACTGATCTATATTCATGTTACTGCTTATTTCTTAATAACTTGTTACTGTTTATACTTCATGCCTGCATATTTCATTATATCCTGCTTGATTAGAATTATTGATATCGTGACATACTGACGTCTGGGTTTTACATGGCCCAGATCCATTATCCTTGTCGCAGGCGGTCCAAGAGTATTTTGATCAACAGGCCGAGCAATGAAGATCTGTTATTAGTTTAGTTTAGTTTTCCTTTCAGTATTTTTATTCCTGATGTGAGCCCGTATTTTGGGACGTACATTCCAGATTATTGTATTTGAATCTTTTGCTTCCGCATTATTTTATTTCATGACTCGTTTATTCTGGCTTATGGACATGTACTAGATAGTTTATTTTATTTCTACTATTCTTGATATTTCTAGACAGCCGTAATGCGACTGTGGAGGGATGTTTCCTAGCCACAGGTAGCATGTTTGGCTCTGTCATGTACTGATCTTAGCGCACTCTGGGAAGCGGGGCGTGACAGTTGGCCTTCGTCAAGGCATAGTGTTTGGTAGCTGCTGGATATTTATCTGTAGAATAGATAGATGCGTTGGTTTGGGACAGTCGTACTACTATTTTGGCCTTCGTCAAGGATATGTGCGGGTGGATTCAAATTAACCTGGATAATGATGGGTAGAACTTGACATATGACTTATGATATGTTGGTCTTCGTCAAGGTCATAAGAGCATGGGGCAAAAATCCACATCGGGAGTTTCTAAGGAAACTGAAACTTGCTAGGCTGCATACCATTTGGAGTGTGATAATGTTGGTCGGATTCCTTCAGGATTATCACATAATGATATTTGGATCTCGATCCTACTGTGAGTATCCGCTACTCCTCGGAAGATTCTTTACTTAACGATCAATGCTATAAACCAAGCATGTGTCTAGAACAGTGTTAGCGGGGCTACGCCTCCAGGGAAAAGAGGTTTTGTAATTAAGGAACTTCGCGAAAGCGTTAGAAAACCTCCCTCGAAGTACCGACTTTAGCCTGGCCGAACGGTTAAGCAAGTATTGTACAGTGAGATCAATCCTGACTAATTCTTCTTTTATGGTTTGAGAAAAGATTCGAGAAACAGTGGGAGCTATCCTGTTTAGATAAATTAAAAACCAATCTAAACTTGCAAGAGCATCATGTTGAGTGTATTCTTCTCTCTCTCCTAATTGCAGCAACCAGGTAACCAGATTAGGTTACAGATAGATAATAAAATGACTGAGTTATATTATATTGATTGGCAAAGGTCTGTCCAGTTGTCCATTACCTATGACAAACTGGACCACCTCATTACTACTCAAGCCCCCGCCGTCCCAGGTCCAGTTTCCACCGTCGCGGATAAGGATATCCGTAAGACAAGGGAAAAGGACAGTGCGAATGCCAAGTGCTTTGTGTTGTCCTCAGTTGATGGTGTATACCAGAGGCAGCACGAGAAGATGGACTTAGCTTCCATCTTCCTCCATAATAATGTTTTATACGGAGAGCAATCTCGTATCGCAAGATATGAGACCTCGAAAGAATTGCTTCAAGCGAGGTTGGCTGTCGGGTCATCTGTAGGGGAAAACGTCTTTACGATGACTAGCTATATTGATGAGCTCACGGACCTGGAGACCACGTTGGGAAACGGGCCAAATCCTGACTTGATTCTACAGTCCTTACCTCCTACTTACGCCCAGGGGAAGAAAGTTATACTTCAAGTTGAGGGCACCCTGAAGGAAACCAGGGTGACACCCACTCAGCTTATTGGGGAATCTTCCTCTTCTGCATCCAAGGCGAAAGCACAGGGTGATAAGAAGAAGACCTCCACAAAGATGATAAGCGGTGTCAGTAAGGTAGAAGAAAAGGGAAATGCAAAAGTTTCGCGGTTAACAATAGGGAAGGAGGGATGTTCCTATTGTTACGGGAAAAGGGCATTGGCATAAGGGATGCAGGGCTTGGAAAGCCAGAATCTAGGATCCGAAGCATGTTGTGGTTTCGACTTCGGGTGTTTTTGTGATTGAAAACAGTTTGTCAATTAACTCCACTTCCTGGGTACTAGATACCGAATCAGGATCTCATATCTGTAATTCATTAAAAGATTTGAGAAACCGTAGAGTTATCAGGGCCGGTAATATGACTTTCAGGGTTGCTAACGGAATGAGCATAGACGCTGTATCCGTAGGGTATATCACCTAGAATTGACAAATGGGCAGATATTGATTCTACGTAACTGTTTGTGTGTACCAAGTCTAGTATGTAAGCGACGCGGTTCACATCCATCTAAATCAAAGTTTGATTAGGTCAGGTACACTAGAGGACATTATATATTGAATCAAGCTCAGGTTTTCAAATGTCCAGAACACACTTAAAAGAAAGTCTCCAGAATTAAATAAAACTTTCTTATGGCATTGTAGACAGGGTCACATCAATGAAACACGGTTGTCGAAGTTACATAGAGAGGGATATTTGGATCTGTTCGAATATCAGTCTTATGCAACTTGTCAATCTTGTCTCATAGGAAAGATGACAAAGGCTCCGTTTACTGGACACGGAGTGAGAGCAAGCGAGCTCTTGGGACTTATACACAGCAACGTGTGTAGTCCAATATCTACAGATGCACGAAGTGGTTTTCCTATTTCATTACTTTTACGGATAATTTCTCTAAGTTAGGACATGTCTTCTTGATGAAGCATAAATCCGAGACCCTTTGAAAAAAATTCCGAGAATATAAGAATGATATGGAAAAACAAACATGCAAAAGTATCAAGACACTGAGATCTGATCGATGTGATGAATACTTAAATTGCCGAGTTCCTGGATTACTCAAAAGAGAATGGAATTCTCTCTCAGCTTACTCTTCCATACACACCACAACACAACGGTGTATAGGAAAGGCAGAACAAAGCCCGATGGAGGGTGGAATCTCCTTCAGATGTTGCTTCCCGTTGATCTGCTGAAGGCGGCGATGAGTGGCTGAGATTTGATCTGGAGGTAAACTCCTGAAGTGTGTGAATCTCAATGGGTTTGAAGTTGTTGAGCCGAGCTACCTGTAAGGAAGTCCCGGGGTGGTTGGACCACTTAGGACCCTCCGACGATCAAGTTAGTGGGGGTAATTCGAGCTGAGTAACGGCTTAGTGGATCGGAATTGACTTCCCTTGATCGTCTAAAAGAGGGGTTTAAATAGTGGTGATAGCAGGTGCAGTAGGCGCGAGAATCACGCCGGCCGTTACGTTCCCGCGTCATGCCCGCGTGATGAGTGTGACCTCCCATTAATGGCGAGACATGCTCGTTAATAGGGGATCGTGGTGGCGTGGAACGTGAGATGTGGCCGGCGGAGATCTCGCACATGGCGAGATTCGCGGGATGGAGGTTATGCCTGCAAGCGGTGCTGTTGGTTGATTGATGGATCGGGGAAGATGACCTCGGCGGGGGAGCTCGCGGACGATCGGGAGAGCCGGGGCATCTTGTTTCTGCGATAGCTCGGGCACGAGCTGTGAGGCCAAGGAGGCCAATTGTGCTGGGGCTCGGAGGTGAGCCAGCCTCGTTGGTAGGACGGGCATAGGAGCAGTTTGGTCGCCCCCTGTAGGTCCTTTCTTGCATGCTCAGGGACACATCATCTGCCACGTGTCATGATCTGGGAGATCACCGATATCGAGCCCCATCATTAGCCCCCTACTCTCGTCCCGACCAGCTGACGGGTCGGGTCAAGAGTGGTCTGCCGGGTCACCCGAGGTGAGTTTTCTTCCGAAGATATCATCGGGCGTGTCCCCGGGCAATCCGTTGTCTTTTTCTGGATGACGCAGGCGAATCAGGGCGAGATCTTCTGCATTAAAGAGGGGCACCGAATCGTACGCACTTTTGACGAAGCGGTGGCCTACGTGTCGAGCGTTGGTTGGCTGACGCGACGGGCCGCAGACCTCTGGCATCTGATGGGATGCTGCTCAATGCCCGCCCGCCAGGTAGAGCGATCTGGGTCGTCGAATGCGAAGAGTTGTTTTTGGCGGGAGTCGACGGTCGCCGTTGGATGGGGGCGCTGGATGGTATAGATAAAGGTGGGGCACTCTTCAGGGCCCATCTCTCTTCATATTTTCCTCGCCCCTTATCGTGTAAGCTCGACGCTCTCGTCTTAGGTCGAATCTTCTGCTTTCCTGAGGACTTCTCAATCAGGTTAGATGTCTTCTCCTGGGGAGTCTGCAAATATCGCAGGGGTAGATTCTAGGGATTCTCCCGCCTAGTCGGAGTCTTACCGGGGAGCGGGGGTCAGATCCCCTCCCGGTGGTTGTGTGTCAGGAGAGGATCCCTAAGTGGAGGTGGCGAATGCCCCTGGTGTGCTTTCCCTGTTGAGGTATGAGGGGGGTCTTGCCACCGCTCGGGCCCGCTTCCATATCCTTTCTGGCTATACTCCGTGTTTGGCCGAGGAAGGAGAGAGGGCAGATCAGGTGCGGGGTAAAGAGATTTCCCTGTACCTGGAATCCTTTTGGTCCGGAATGCGCTTGCCTTTCTCTCCCGAGGTCGCTGCGGCGTTGTCTTACTTCGGGTTAGCTCCGGACCAGTTAGTGCCGAACTCCTGGAGGATTCTCCTTGGGTTTCTGGTCCGCTTGAAACTGCAGATGGTCCATTTCAGTCTATCCATCCTTGCCTCTACTCTCATCTACAAAAGTCATCACGGCTCTCGCGCGGGCGACCCGAGGTGGGTCTATCTCTCCTTTAGGAAACGTCGGGGGAGCGCGCCCGGGTCGGGAGTCGTCATCCTTCCTTCTTCCATCCACGACTGGAAGAAGTAGTTTTTCTTCGTCGGGTCGCCAGAAAGTGAGGACTGGCCCGTACCTGTACAGTGGTCTAGGGATAAGTGCTGGCAGGAAAACCCGTCCAATGACCCTGACGCGGTGAGAGTGGCGGCGTGGGAGCCCATTCCTCGGGCCGATGTGTTGCTTTCTGAGCGGGCCCTTAGTTGGGCCGGGCTCAGCCCTGCCCAGTTCGTCGGTAAGTTAGGGTTGTATTTATTTGATTTTTGCTTGTGTTGCTGACCCTATTTTATCTCATCTTGTGCAGAACCCATGGATTTGAGCTACCTTCGACCGGCTATGCGCAAGCCGAAGAAGGGGTCGAGGGATGGAGGGACCAGCTCTTCCCGTCAGGCGCCGACCCCAGCTCCTCCGTAGCCGTCCCGCACCAGCGCTCGAGCCCGGATTGGGCCCCCGAGTCCAGCAGGGTGCCGACCCGAAAGAGGGCTCGGGGGCAGGAAGCCCCGGCCTCGGAGGCGGAGACCAGTCCGCCGCCGATGGTTCTCAAGAGGTTCCCCCGCGCAGCCCCACGGGACCCGGCCGCCCCGATCTTGGTGGACGATGGGGAGCTCCATTTTGAGGTGCCTTCGGGGCTCTCCGTCGCCGACAGCCTTCTGCACGACATGGAGAGGTCGGCCGGGGAAGGGTCCCCGGGGGAAGCCTGAAGGGGGAACTGGCGTCCATCGCCCAGGAGGCCGTGCAAGTTAGTGCTCGTACTTTGCCCATTTCATCTTTCGTGAGACTCGGTAATCCTTCTTCTTTCTGACTCCTTTCTTGTTTCCCCAGGTCCTCCACCACGTCGCTCTTGCTATCTGGATGGAGGAGGAGGAGATAGGCCCGACGGTCCGAGCCTCGGGAGAGTCCTCCTCGCTGAGGGAGAGCTCGAGGCGGGCGCTGGAAGAGGCGACGGCGAGGGTCACCGCTCTCGAGGCCGAGGTGGAGGCCGGGAAGTAGGAGCTAGTGGCCGCGAAGCAGAAGGCGGCGACCGGGAAGGAGAAAGTAGCGGTGGCGAAGCAGGAGGCTGCCGGGCTCCACGAAGCCGCCCAGGCTGCCGAGGCCAAGCTTCAGGACTCTAAGGCGCTCGTCGGCACCATGAAGAAGTCGATGAGCACCCTCCGGAAGGAGCTGGGGGCGGTGGTAGAGGCGGCGAAGGCGGTGGAGAACTTCCAGAAATCGGAAGAATTTTACACCGTCCTAGCCTCGGCCACTACCGCCATCTGGCATGAGGCCCTCGACCCCGTCAAGGCTCGGATACCGAAGTTCGCCGACCAGGATCTCCGAGCCGAATATCATCGCGGGGACGAGGAGCAGGGGGAGGACCTCGGGGCCGAGGCTGAGGTGGATATACTTGGCGAGGGCAACGCCGAGGCCCCTGCTGCGGTCGCTGAGCTTCCCGGGGATGCGCCCGGCCTTGAGACCTGAGGCCCATCGTCTTTTGTTTCTTTTTCTTTTGGTAGGCCTTTGGGCACTTTGTTACGCTGGGGAGCCCACAATACCTTGTAAAAGCTTTAACTTTTGCGAATAAAGGTATTTTTCTTGCTGTCTTGTTTGCACGCGTATTTTTCTTCTTGTTGTTTGAACACTTGAATCTGCGTGGGACTGCCTTTTTGTTGTGTCGTCTTTTTGTCTAGCGATTACGCGTCGACTTGAGTCCGCTCTCTTGCCAAGTGTTCCAGGACAGGCGGTAAGACGGTATCTCCATGGCCCCGAAGTCGAAGTGTAGATCGCTAAGGCGTTGATAGACTGTATGCCTCTTGTCGAGTTTATGCTCCTTAGTTGTCGGAGTGGCCGTAATTGGCCAACTGAGGATGACCGAGCAGGGTGACTGCTCGGTGCCCCTTGGCGAGGTTTTTGATCCTCAGCACGGGAGGGGCCGTGAGAGGCATGCTGAGGATGGCCGAGCAGGGTAGCTGCTCGGTGCCTCTTGGTGAGGGCTTTGATCCTCAGCGCGAGAGGGGCCACGAGAGGCCTGCTGAGGATAGCCGAGTAGGGTAGCTGCTCGGTGCCTCTTGGCGACGGCTTTGATCCATAGCGTGAGAGGGGCCGTGAGAGGCCTGCTGAGGATGGCCGAGCAGGGTAGCTGCTCAGTGCCTCTTGGCGAGGGCTTTGATCCTCAGCGTGAGAGGGGCCGTGAGAGGCCTGCTGAGGATGGTCAAGCAGGGTAGCTACTCGGTGCCTCTTGGCGAGAGCTTTGATCCTCAGCGTGAGAGGGGCGAAGAGAGGCCTGCTGAGGATGGCCGAGCAGGGTAGCTACTCGGTGCCTCTTAGCGAGGGCTTTGATCCTTAAGGATGCCTGAGCGGGGTTGCCGTCCGGTGCCTCTTGGCGAGGGCTTTGATCCTTGGTGGTGTGCCAGGGACAACTGAGCAAGGTTGGTGCTAAGAGGTTGCCTCTTTCGAGGGCTTTTCATCCTTAGCGCGGGAGGGGCGTAGGAGGCCTACTAAGGATTTCCGGGCGGGGTTGCCGCCCGGTGCCTCTTGGCGAGGGATTTGATCCCTGGTGGAATGCCAGGGATAACCGAGCACGGTTGGTGCTAAGTGGTTGCCTCTTTCGAGGGCTTTTGGGTCCTTAAGGATGGCCGAACATGGTTGCTGCCCGGTGCCTCTTGGCGAGGGCTTTGATCTCTGGCGTCATGAGGGTAAGGAAGTTACCAGCCAGGGATAGCCGAGCAGGGTAGCTGCAGGGCTGCCTCTTAGTGAGGGCTTAGATCCCTGGCGTTGTGGGGTAGGGGAGCTACCAGCCAGGGATAGCCGAGCAGGGTAGCTGCAGGGCTGCCTCTTAATGAGGGCTTAGATCCCTGGCGTTGTGGGGTAGGGGAGCTACCAGCCAGGGATAACCAAGCAGGGTAGCTTCAGGGCTGCCTCTTAGTGAGGGCTTAGATCCCTGGCATCGTGGGGTAGGGAAGCTACCAGCCAGGGATAGCCGAGCAGGGTAGCTGCAGGGCTGCCTCTTAGTGAGGGCTTAGACCCCTGGCGTTGTGGGGTAGGGAAGCTACCAGCCAGGGATAGCCGAGAAGGGTAGCTGCAGGGCTGCCTCTTAGTGAGGGCTTAGATCATGAGGGAGGACCGAGCAATGAAGCTGCTCGGTTGCCTCTTAGTGAGGGCTTAGATCATGAGGGAGGACCGAGCAGTGAAGTTGCTCGGTTGCCTCTTGGTGAGGCTCTGTTCGACCTTCCTGCATGAGCATCGAGGAGTGGGACGGCATCGAAGACACGTGTCGTGAGGGCGCTGCGAAGGCGAAGCGCCGGAGTCTCGTCGCTTCGGTTTCGCATGGGGAGGCGCGGCGCTTGCCGCATGGCGCTTGCGTTGCGGGTGAAGCGGACGACTGTTGGACTCCCAGGCGTCGTTGGCTATAAAACGGAGGGATTGTTATCTGCTTCCTCCTTACGCCCGAAACGCAGAAAATGCAGGACTTCCCCTTCACCATCGAAGACATCGTAGGCTTCGAGGATTTCTACCTCTATGACCCCTACTGCACCGAGGACACGGTGCAGTTGGTGATAGGCAGGATTGAGGACCACTTCGGCCGATTGCTTCCCCGGCGGTCCTCCCTCCTTCAGCTGCTAATATACTCCATCTGGAGGGCGTCGCCGGGGCTTTACAACCCCTTATCCGAAATGCTGTTCGAGGAGGCCATAGGCAAGCTAAGGTCTCTGAGGCGCTTTGGCCTGATCTCCGCGAGCCGGCTAAACCGCTCGGAAGCGCTCGTCCGTTAATGCTACCAGTTGAGGCTCGACGCCGAAGCTCGTGGGGGGATCGGGGGCAGAGGTTAGACGCTGCGAAGGTTCGACTGGAGGAGATATGCTCAGAGTACCACGAGCAGTGCTCTCTGCACCCTATTCCCCCGCTATTGTAATAATAATTTTTTTCTTTTTTGTGTACGGCTGAGGAGCCTATAGTACCTTTTGAATGAATAAGATTCTTTTTCTTTTCTGCAATGTTCTACCGATCCTTTTATTGTATAAACAAAAGATCTTAGGAAGATGGTACATTGCTTTAGAAAGAAAATACATGCTAGTAGATGCTTTTATTTATGCAGCTTGAGCCCCCCATACGTCTGTTGGTATCTGTGCTCGGCATGGGGTATCGAGCTTCGGGGGTACCAGACGTATGCCCCGCTGACACTACATTATCTGGCCGATGATCTGCTCGGCTGGAGGGGACGTTGTTCCTGCTCACGGTCAACTTGTTGCTTGTCCCTCAGGTACGCTGCGAGGTGCCCCGAACGGATGAGCTCTTCAATATAATCTCGAAGTTGTTTGCAGCTCTCCGTTGAGTGGCCCAGTGACCTATGAAAGCCTCAGTAGGGGCCCCGAGTTCGCTTCGAAGCCGATTGTGGGATCGGGGGGAATTTGAAGAACCCTTCGCCCTTGTCCTCCTCAAGTAGCACTGCCTGGGAGACATTAAGCGGCGTGTACTCCTGGAACTTTGGGGGATTTGGCTTTTGCCATTCCGGTCCTCTTCTCTCGTCCCTTGCCCTCTTTTTCTGGCCGGCTTGCTCTGCTCGGGGGAGGCTTGCGTTCACCTCAGACTCGAGCTGGACCTCACGCTCGGTCCAGGCTTTTACCTCGGCCATGGTCTTAGGTTGCGCCAGTGCAAAAGAGCGTAACCACTCCTTATGCTTAAGTCCAGACCTTAGAGCCATGATGATCGTTTCGTCCCGGTGCTCCGGGACCTCGAGAAGGGCGTTGTAGAAACGGGTGACGTAGGCCTTGAACGTCCCCCTGTCCTCACTCTTTATCGTGAAGAGGTGGTCGATTGTGCGCTTTTGCCGCCTTTTCCCAACGAAGTGGCCGAGGAATTGTGTGGCCAGCTCGCCAAAGGTTGAGATCGAGCGCGGTTCGAGTCCTCGGAACCAGTTTCGCCCGGCACGGATGAGAGTGGCCAGGAAAGCTCGGAACTGGGCGGCGTCGGAGTGGTCTTGGAAGCTCATTCCCGCGGTGAACGCGTCCAAGTGGTCCTTCAGGTCAGATTTGCCGTCGAAGAGGGAGACCTTTGGGGGCTTGTTGCGGGAGGAGACGTGGACGGCGAGCAGCTCCTCGGTGAACGGTTTTGTGAGCGAGTCAGCGGCATACTTAGCCCCATCGCTCGAACGGTGACCTTCCCTATGCAGACTCTCGATCTTCTTCTCGTGGGCGTCGAGTCAGCCATAGTACCCCGACGACTCGGCGCATTCTGATCCCAGGCCCCTGCTGTAGGTGACCTGCGTCTGGGCTCGGTCGCGGTTTCTCTCGATGAGATTCCTCAAATCTCTGGGTGAGGTGGCCCTTGAGCTGCCTTGACGAGCCTCATCTGTGCGGCCCCGTCGATGGAAGGTGTGTCGGTCATGCCTGGTGACAGGCGAGCTGACCGACACTTCCTCAGGAGGGACAGGCGTGCGAAAGACCTCGGGGCGGGGCGCTCTAGAGACGGACCTCGGTGTCGAGCTGTTGGGCGCCCAGCGGGTCGCAGAACGTACTGGCCAGGGGGATCCGCGGCCGTGGGAGGCAGCGAGGCGGCGGTCGGTCGTGCCGACGCAGGCTGAATCTTCTCTCCCCCTGTAGGGGTCCTAGTCTCAAGGCGGGGGAGCGGTGACCTGGGGATTTTGCCCCGCCGTTTGGACGCGGACGAGCGCCTCCACGAAGGATGCAAGTCGGTCTATCCGGCCGGCGAGGGCGTTGATGGCATTCGGAGGAGGAGGCTCGTCCGTGCCTCCGTTGAGAGGGAGGCGATGGTTGGCGCTTGGATCATCCTGATGATCGCTCGCCATTGGAGTGAGATTGGGAGGCGAACTTTTGTTTTTGTAGAATCAAAGTGTTCCTACAGACGGTGCCAGCTAATGGAGGGTAGAATCTCCTTCAGATGTTGCTTCCCGTTGATCTGCTGAAGGCGGTGATGAGTGGCTGAGATTTGATCTGGAGGTAAACTTGTAACATTTAGGAAAAACCTAGAAATAAATAAAATTAATTAAATTAAGAATAAGCTGATAAATCACAAAATGGTTAAAATCAAATATGTTAATCTTCATAAATTTTATGTAATACAAATTAAACTAGAATTTTAGAATGTAATATAAATAAGTTATAAGGGTTTTAATGATAATTTTAGCTTCATTTTAATGAAAGATGTGTTTTGTAATAAGTAAGTTGTGAGGGGTTAAATTGTAAAGTTTAAGTTTTTATGTAAATATGAAATTGTTGTAGATATAAGTGAAAATGTTGGAAAGGTCAAATTAGCTCAGAATTTAAATGAGATTAAAACAAAATTTTGAAGATAATGCTTAAACACCTCATGCTTGCATGTTTTCCAATCTCTTCACACCTCCTTCTTGCATGAAACCTACACCTTCAAACCTTGACACCACCACCTTCTCTTATCCCTTCCTCCTCTCACATATATAACTCTTTCTCAGATCAAAACATGAATTAAAACTGAAGAAATTTAAAAAGAAAAGAAAATCTAAGAGGGAAAAAGAAGAACAAGAGGAAGAAGAAGAGAATGGAGATTGTTCTTGGAGAGGGTGCATCCTCAAGCTAAGAGGAGTTGATTGATCAAGAAGGGTTATTCCTACAACTAATAGGAAGGTAAAATTCTAAATCACAGTAGGTAATTAAGTTCTGTAGCTTAATTAGTTAAATTTTAGTATATCACATAATATCGTATTCTAGGTGAAATTAGAGTCTGTTAAAATCTGCTTTAATCTGGAACCTAATTAAATAAATTCAACAGTGTAGAAATGATATAGGAATCAAGTAGAACACATCACAAGAAGACGACACCAGGGGGCCGGTTTTGGGCCGGCGACAGTAGAGGTTTGGCCGGCGTCGCCGGCCATGTGAAGAGCTTTGGGGGTTTGGTCAATTGGGTAGTCTACAGTGTTCAATTTAGGGTATTTTGGCGCTGTTGATTTAATTTAGTTTCACTGTAACTGAAATCTGGGATGATATGTTGGAAAGGAATCGTAAAACGTTAAAAACGACACGACGGAACTAAGTCGCGTTTTAAATTCTGAAACTGTACAGGTTTAAGCTAAAATCCAGCGAGACTAAGTGTGAAACAACTTGATATAACCTAATAGTTGATAACTAGCAAAAAGGGTATAACGTGTTTTCTATTTCCGTTATGTTGGAAATACAGTTTTGCTTATATACGATATATTGGTATATTTAGACGCGGATACAAGGAATACGGAAGCCGCGAGGAAAGGGAAAGGATTAGCGATTCCGGAGTAGATTCGACTTTCCGGTGAGTAGACTAAACATCTACCGGGGAATTTAGTAGAGATGGCGTGTTTCGCCCATGGTTTTACATTAATACGATATTCATATCATCATGTTAAATAATTAGAATATCATTCATTTCATTACTTATATGTTGCTTAGTTGTTAGAACACTTCACAAGTATCGACGAGTCATCCCATGTGCACATCTTATATGCTACACACACCTCGTCGATATTGCCATGTCACATACACTTAAATATCATACTTATTAACATGGATTATATTGTTTTTTTCAAATGTTAAGTATATTGGTAGAATTCCTTATTTACATTTTGTTGCTTTATGCGTATTTCCATGTTGGATATGAGATAGATACAGAATTGAGGATTTATGATTTTGAGTTTTTAAATACTATTACATAAATCCCGTTTTCATGATTGATGTGACATGTCCACCCTGAGTTGATTTCTGTTTTTGGTTTTATTCCGGACCGAGTGGGGGAGATATACGGTCGCGGATTTACGTTATCCATACTGAGTGGGGGAGCTATACAGTTGGATACAGGGTGGACCCGGTCGAGACCGAGGGGCAGGATAGCCGTATTGAGACGGGGGAGCCTAGCGAGGTTACTCGATTCCGGATATTGGTTTTAGAAATATGCGGCGTGCATCTAGAGGATGACGACCGATATTATGGGTATAGGATCATTCGGGGAATGATGCCTATAAGAAATGAAAGTTTTGTGTCGTTGATGGACACCGAGAGATGATTTATATTGAGTTATGATTTCAGAAGTATGATGTGATTTATTGTTGGATTTCACATATACTCATATATCATATTGATTCATGTTCGTTATCATGATTACCATATTTACTTTATTCGCCGTTATATGTTAGTCGTATTCACTGAGTTGGCAACTCATCCCCGTTGTGCCACAGTTCCTTGCAGGGATAGAGTGGACGGGTAGCTGCGGGGCAGGATCACTTTTGCGGTTGTTTTCATCTTTTGATAGGTAGGTTACATGTGTGGTAACCTTCCATTTTGTACTTTTGTATCTAGAAAGACTCCATCAGACTGTATTTTTGACTTAGAAATGAGAGATGGGATATAAATATATGTACAGTTGAAAAATGTGGATCAGTATTATAGTCTTTTCCTTATGAGATTCAGTGATGTTCATTATATGCATATTCATATTCTTATTGATATTGTTGATTCCAACTAGGAGTACAACCACACTTAACCTTTATTACTTGTTTAATGAATTAACTTCATAACTCGAGATTTCTACTAAAAACTAAATTTTTATAAATAATTCCGAAATAAGATATTTTGATCTTGGTTTTTGGCTTACTTGGACTTGTGCATATCTTTAGATATGATACAAATCTAAGTGCCTGTCACATCCAAACTTGGGTCGTGACAAAGTTGGTATCAGAGCTTAGGAGTAACCTTACGGAATTCAGTAAGGGATTTCAATAGGTTGATGTAAGTCTGAGAGTTAGGATGACCTTTGGTTTGATGGAGTAGGTGAGTTAGGACGAATGCAGTACCGTACGTATGTTCCGCGGCATATTTACGTTATCGTATTCAGCCTAACTAACCTTAGGATGTTTATCTTGATCTATTCTTCCATTGATTCTCCGTTATTGAATTCTTCTGTTCCCACACCTTATCAGCTCTCGTTTCTTGTTCCAGTTGCTATGGCTACGCGGGCTAGGCGAGCCGCAGCCAGGAATGCAGCTAGGGCGAGTCCGCCTGTGATGAGGACTGGTACACCGGACGTGCAGGAGGTGCATGAGCATGCTGATCCTCCTCCTCCAGATCGCATGACTAGGATCGAGGAGGGTATGTTGGGATTACAGCGAGTGGTAGGACAGTTAGCTGAGACCACTCGAGCTTTAAGATCAGATCCAGCACCGACCGTAGCAGAGTCCGAGGTACAGCCTACACAGACGGTAGCACCAGTAGATACGAGAGTGATGGAGGTATCACTTGCGGAGTTTATGAGATTGAGACCACCGGTATTCACAGGGACCGATGTGGCGGTAGATCCTCAGTCTTTTCTTGATAGAATGGCGAGGATATGCAGATCATTACGATGTTCTGATGCGAGATCAGTTGAGCTGACTAGCTTTCGTTTGGAGGGACTTGCACAGGAGTGGTGTGAGTCGATGGAGAGAGGGCGAGCTACGAATCTTCCTCCGATGACGTGGATCGAGTTTTCTACAGTCTTTCTTGCCAGATTTCTTCCCGAGAGTGTGAGGGATGCTAGAGCTAGCAGTTTCGAAGCGTAGAAAAAATCAGCAAGTATGTCAGTAGCCGATTATGACTTATGATTCACCCAGCTATCGCGATATGCTCCATACTTAGTACCTACAGAAGAGCTTCGGGTGAAAAGGTTCCTAAGGAGTTTGGACACACAGTTGTATCTGGCGATAGGCTCCCAGCATTTTGATACATATGCACAGGCCTTGGATGCGGCGATACGAGTAGAGGAGCGTTTGAGCCAGTCAGGAATTGTTCCGGAGCCAAAGAGGAGTAGACCATTCGTGCCGACAAATAGACAGTTTGGCCGAGGTAGAGGGTCTTATCCAGGCAGATATACTCCAGGCCGCAGTGTTGGACGAGATTGGACACAGGGCCAAATGTTTAGTTCTTATCCTGGTGATCAGAGACCACCATATACTTGTTATAGATGTGGACTTCCCGGGCACTTTGCGAGAGATTGCAGATCTCAGGGCGGGACCGTTGCTCCACAGGATGCTTTACCCCTTCCTTCTCCTACACCGATGGCTTTACTTCCTCCCCCAGTTGGCGCTACACGCCAGGCAGTTGCACCACGAGGTCGAGGCTATGCAGGACGTGCTCAGAGAGGTAGAGGAGATAGAGGTAGAGGACGACAGGATGCGGGCAGGGGCCAGGCACGGGTTTTTGCACTGACTCCACAAGATGCCCAGGCATCAAATGCAGTCGTGACAGGTACTCTTACAGTATGCTCATTAGAGGCACATGTCTTATTTGATCCCGGTTCTACACACTCTTATGTATCTTCACGATTCGCACTTTTGTTGGGGAAGGAGTCGTCATTGTTAGAGTTACCTTTGGTAGTGATTACTCCAGTTGGAGATTCCTTTATAGCTCGACACGTATTCAGATCGTGTTCGGTGTGTATGGGTAATAGAGATTCGCTAGTTGATCTGATTCTCCTGGACATGTTGGATTTTGATATACTTCTTGGGATGGATTGATTAGCCGCTTGTCATGCCTATGTAGATTGTAGAGGAAAAGCGGTTAGATTTTGTTTTCCAGGTGAACCGGTGTTGGTTGTGCAGGGGGATTGCAAGTTAACCCCTGTCAATATGATTTCTGCTTTTTGTGCGAGGCGGCTTTTGAAGAAGGGTTGTCTTGGGTTCTTGGCTTTTATTCAGGACGTAGAGGTCGCTGAAGTTCCTTTGGACCAAATCCCGATCATACGAGAATTTCCTGAGGTATTTCCTGCAGAGTTACCAGGATTGCCACCTGATCGAGAAATTGAATTTTGTATCGATTTGATTCCGGGTGCAGGGCCTATTTCTATACCACCATATCGAATGGCACCGGCGGAATTGAAAGAACTCAAGGGCCAGTTGCAAGAGTTGTTAGATAGAGGACTTGTTCGTCCCAGTGTTTCGCCGTGGGGAGCTCCTGTGTTATTTGTAAAGAAGAAGGACGGTAGTATGAGAATGTGCATTGACTACCGACAGCTGAATCGCGTCACGGTGCGAAACAGGTATCCATTACCGCGAATAGATGATTTGTTCGATCAGTTGCAAGGAGCCGGATTCTTCTCAAAGATTGACTTAAGGTCAGGATATCATCAGTTGAGGGTTCGGAAAGACGATATTCCGAAGACAGCGTTTCGTACGAGATATGGGCATTATGAATTTCTGGTGATGTCGTTCGGACTTACCAATGCTCCAGCAGCTTTTATGGATATGATGAACCGTATCTTTAGACCATTTATCGATCGGTTTATTATAGTATTCATAGATGATATTCTTGTATATTCTCGGAGTCAGACGGAGCACGAGCAGCATTTACGTATCACGTTGCAGACCTTGAAAGAGCATCAGTTGTATGCAAAGTTTTCTAAGTGTGCTTTTTGGCTCGATAGTATGGATTTCTTGGGTCACATAGTTACAAGACAAGGTATATGCGTGGACCCAAAGAAGATTGAAGCGGTACAAAACTGGCCCAGGCCTATATCAGTTACGGAGGTTCGGAGTTTCTTAGGTCTGGCAGGTTATTACAGACGCTTCGTGCAGGATTTCTCAAGGATAGCGGCACCTTTGACAGGATTGACTAGGAAGGAAGTTCCATTTCAGTGGACAGACGCGTGTGAGCAGAGTTTCCAATAGTTGAAGACGCGTTTGACGACTGCACCTGTATTATCTTTACCTTCCGGGTCAGGGGGTTTCGTTGTGTATTGCGATGCTTCTAGAGTGGGCTTAGGCTGTGTGTTGATGCAACACGGCAAGGTTATAGCATATGCTTCTCGACAGTTGAAGAGGCATGAACAAAATTATCCCACTCATGATCTAGAGATGGCTGCTGTAGTTTTCGCATTGAAGATTTGGAGACATTATTTATATGGAGAAACGTGTCAAATCTTCACAGATCATAAAAGTTTAAAGTATATCTTTCAGCAGAAAGATCTGAATCTCAGGCAGCGTAGATGGATGGAATTGGTGAAAGATTACGACTGTGAGATTTTGTACCATCCAGGCAAAGCAAATGTTGTGGCAGATGCCTTGAGTCGGAGGCCTGGAGGTAATTTATCTCATGTGAGTATTTTGCAGAGACAGTCTTCTACAGACTGGCAGATCTTATGTGATAGTCGTATACAGTTTGAGTTTACATCGGCAGGAGGTCAGTTGGCACATGTTCGCACCAGACCTCAGCCATTGGATAGTATTCGAGATGCGCAGCTTACCGATACTCGCTTGGTAGAGACTATGGATCATGTTAGGCAGGGCAAGGAGACGGAGTTCGTGATTGATGATTATGGAGTGTTACGTTTTAGGACTCGTCTCTGTGTGCCAGATTCTGACGGATTGAGGTGTGAGATTTTGGAGGATGCACACAGATCAGTATACAGTATTCATCCTGGTTCCACAAAAATGTATCGTGATTTGAAGGATAATTATTGGTGGGAAGGAATGAAGAAGGATGTTACGGATTTTGTTTCACGATGCTTGACTTGTCAGCAAGTCAAAGCAGAACATCAGAGGCCAGCCGGAGAGCTGCAACCCTTACCCATTCCAGAGTGGAAATGGGAACAGATTTCTATGGATTTTGTGGTGGGTCTACCCAGGACTAGCAGAGGGTACGATTCCATTTGGGTGATTGTAGACAGGCTGACGAAGGCCGCTCATTTTCTTCCAGTGAAGACGACATATGGATTTGTTCAGTATGCACAGATTTATATCGATGAGATTGTACGTCTACATGGAGTGCCGACATGCATAGTATCAGATCGAGGTACCCAGTTTACGAGCAGGCTATGGCAGAAACTTCAGGACGCTCTTGGTACACGACTGAGTTTTAGTACAGCTTTCCACCCACAGACAGACGGTCAGTCGGAGCGGACAATTCAGATATTAGAGGATATGCTTCGGGCTTGTAGCCTAGATTTCGGTGGTAGTTGGGATCGTCACCTACCTTTGGTAGAATTTTCTTATAATAACAGTTTTCAAGAGACGATCCAGATGGCACCCTTTGAAGCTTTGTATGGAAGGAAGTGTAGATCACCTGTTTGCTGGACGGAACTTAGTGAGAGTTGTATATTGGGACCGCAGATAGTACAAGAAACTACAGAGAAGATTCACTTGATACGAGATAGAATGAGAGCGGCTCAAAGCAGACAGAAGTCATATGCGGATCGAAGACGACGCAAACTCGAGTTTGATGTAGGAGATCATGTGTTCCTTCGAGTATCTCCAATGAAGGGTGTGATGCGCTTCGGGAAGAAAGGGAAGCTCAGCCCCAGATTTGTTGGACCTTACGAGATTTTAGAGAGAGTGGACGCTGTGGCTTATCGGTTAGCACTTCCACCTGGTTTTCCCGACGTACATCCAGTGTTCCACGTATCGATGCTTCGCAGATATCTTCACGATCCATCTCATGCGATCCAGCATCAGACTCTACAGCTTGAGCCAGATCTATCCTTCACAGTGCAGCCAGTTGCTATTCTGGACAGGCAAGCAAAGCAACTACGATCGAGGATACTGCCATCTGTAAAGGTTCTCTGGCAAGGAAAGGATCGCGAGGAGATTACTTGGGAGACGGAGGACGCGATGCGAAAGAAATTTCCACATCTTTTCTTAGGTATGTATAGTAATTAGTTTAAATTCGGGGACCGAATTTTCTTAAGGGGGGAATATTGTAACATTTAGGAAAAACCTAGAAATAAATAAAATTAATTAAATTAAGAATAAGCTGATAAATCACAAAATGGTTAAAATCAAATATGTTAATCTTCATAAATTTTATGTAATACAAATTAAACTAGAATTTTAGAATGTAATATAAATAAGTTATAAGGGTTTTAATGATAATTTTAGCTTCATTTTAATGAAAGATGTGTTTTGTAATAAGTAAGTTGTGAGGGGTTAAATTGTAAAGTTTAAGTTTTTATGTAAATATGAAATTGTTGTAGATATAAGTGAAAATGTTGGAAAGGTCAAATTAGCTCAGAATTTAAATGAGATTAAAACAAAATTTTGAAGATAATGCTTAAACACCTCATGCTTGCATGTTTTCCAATCTCTTCACACCTCCTTCTTGCATGAAACCTACACCTTCAAACCTTGACACCACCACCTTCTCTTATCCCTTCCTCCTCTCACATATATAACTCTTTCTCAGATCAAAACATGAATTAAAACTGAAGAAATTTAAAAAGAAAAGAAAATCTAAGAGGGAAAAAGAAGAACAAGAGGAAGAAGAAGAGAATGGAGATTGTTCTTGGAGAGGGTGCATCCTCAAGCTAAGAGGAGTTGATTGATCAAGAAGGGTTATTCCTACAACTAATAGGAAGGTAAAATTCTAAATCACAGTAGGTAATTAAGTTCTGTAGCTTAATTAGTTAAATTTTAGTATATCACATAATATCGTATTCTAGGTGAAATTAGAGTCTGTTAAAATCTGCTTTAATCTGGAACCTAATTAAATAAATTCAACAGTGTAGAAATGATATAGGAATCAAGTAGAACACATCACAAGAAGACGACACCAGGGGGCCGGTTTTGGCCGGCGACAGTAGAGGTTTGGCCGGCGTCGCCGGCCATGTGAAGAGCTTTGGGGGTTTGGTCAATTGGGTAGTCTACAGTGTTCAATTTAGGGTATTTTGGCACTGTTGATTTAATTTAGTTTCACTGTAACTGAAATCTGGGATGATATGTCGGAAAGGAATCGTAAAACGTTAAAAACGACACGACGGAACTAAGTCGCGTTTTAAATTCTGAAACTGTACAGGTTTAAGCTAAAATCCAGCGAGACTAAGTGTGAAACAACTTGATATAACCTAATAGTTGATAACTAGCAAAAAGGGTATAACGTGTTTTCTATTTCCGTTATGTTGGAAATACAGTTTTGCTTATATACGATATATTGGTATATTTAGACGCGGATACAAGGAATACGGAAGCCGCGAGGAAAGGGAAAGGATTAGCGATTCCGGAGTAGATTCGACTTTCCGGTGAGTAGACTAAACATCTACCGGGGAATTTAGTAGAGATGGCGTGTTTCGCCCATGGTTTTACATTAATACGATATTCATATCATCATGTTAAATAATTAGAATATCATTCATTTCATTACTTATATGTTGCTTAGTTGTTAGAACACTTCACAAGTATCGACGAGTCATGCCACGTGCACATCTTATATGCTACACACACCTCGTCGATATTGCCATGTCACATACACTTAAATATCATACTTATTAACATGGATTATATTGTTTTTTTCAAATGTTAAGTATATTGGTAGAATTCCTTATTTACATTTTGTCGCTTTATGCGTATTTCCATGTTGGATATGAGATAGATATAGAATTGAGGATTTATGATTTTGAGTTTTTAAATACTATTACATAAATCCCGTTTTCATAATTGATGTGACATGTCCACCCTGAGTTGATTTCTGTTTTTGGTTTTATTCCGGACCGAGTGGGGGAGATATACGGTCGCGGATTTACGTTATCCATACTGAGTGGGGGAGCTATACAGTTGGATACAGGGTGGACCCGGTCGAGACCGAGGGGCAGGATAGCCGTATTGAGACGGGGGAGCCTAGCGAGGTTACTCGATTCCGGATATTGGTTTTAGAAATATGCGGCGTGCATCTAGAGGATGACGACCGATATTATGGGTATAGGATCATTCGGGGAATGATGCCTATAAGAAATGAAAGTTTTGTGTCGTTGATGGACACCGAGAGATGATTTATATTGAGTTATGATTTCAGAAGTATGATGTGATTTATTGTTGGATTTCACATATACTCATATATCATATTGATTCATGTTCGTTATCATGATTACCATATTTACTTTATTCGCCGTTATATGTTAGTCGTATTCACTGAGTTGGCAACTCATCCCCGTTGTGCCACAGTTCCTTGCAGGGATAGAGTGGACGGGTAGCTGCGGGGCAGGATCACTTTTGCGGTTGTTTTCATCTTTTGATAGGTAGGTTACATGTGTGGTAACCTTCCATTTTGTACTTTTGTATCTAGAAAGACTCCATCAGACTGTATTTTTGACTTAGAAATGAGAGATGGGATATAAATATATGTACAGTTGAAAAATGTGGATCAGTATTATAGTCTTTTCCTTATGAGATTCAGTGATGTTCATTATATGCATATTCATATTCTTATTGATATTGTTGATTCCAACTAGGAATACAACCACACTTAACCTTTATTACTTGTTTAATGAATTAACTTCATAACTCGAGATTTCTACTAAAAACTAAATTTTTATAAATAATTCCGAAATAAGGTATTTTGATCTTGGTTTTTGGCTTACTTGGACTTGTGCATATCTTTAGATATGATACAAATCTAAGTGCCTGTCACATCCAAACTTGGGTCGTGACAAAACTCCTGAAGTGTGTGGATCCCAATGGGTTTGAAGTTGTTTAGCCGAGCTACCTGCAAGGAAGTCCCGGGGTGGTTGGACTACCAAGGACCCTCCGAAGATCAAGTTAGTGGGGTAATCCGAGCAGAGTAACGGCTTAGTGGATTAGAATTGACTTCACTTGACCGTCTGAAAGAGGGGTTTAAATAGTGGTGGCTGCAGGTGCAGTAGGCGCGAGAATCATGCCGGCTGTTACGTTCCCGACGTCACGCCCGCGTGATGAGCGAGACCTCCCATTAATGGCGAGACAGGCTCGTTAATGGGGGATCATGGTGGCGTGGAGCGTGGAATGTGGTCGGCGGAGATCTCGCGCATGGAGAGATTCGTGGGATGGCGGTTACGCCTGCAAGCGGTGTTGTTGGTCGGTTGATGGACCGAGGAAGATGACCTCGGCGGGGGAGCTCGCGGACGAGCGGGAGAGCCAGGGCATCTTGTTTCTGCGATAGCTCGGGCACGAGCTGTGAGGCCGAGGAGGCCAATTGTGCTGGCGCTCGGAGGCGAGCTAGCCTCGTCAGTAGGACGGGCATAGGAGCAGTTTGGTCGGCCCCTGTAGGTCCTTTCTTGCATTCTCCGGGACACGTCATCTGCCACGTGTCATGATCTGGGAGATCACCGATATCGATCCCCATCAGAACCCTAATGGATATTGTTCGTTCCATGATGAGTAACGCCGAGTTGCCGCGATCCTTCTGAAGTTATGCACTAGAATAAGCTGCATATCTTTTGAATAAGGTTCTTACCAAGACTGTGCCTACCACACCATATCAGATGTGGAGTGGGAAGAAACCCTATCTGAAGGTATAAGGATGTCCAGCTTTTGTTGAAAAGCAGTATGCGGACAAGCTCGAGGCACACTCAGTACTGTGTAGGTTGCTGGGATACCCAAAGAACTCCAGGGGGTATCTTTCCTACTACACAGAGAAACAAAAAGTTTTTGTTCCTCGTCATGCCCATTTTTTAGAAAATCAATTTTTTGTAATAGGAAATAGTGGGAGCGCAATAGAACTGGAAGAAATTCCAGAACCACAAACTATTACTGAAAGTATGGTAGAACCAGAGGTTTCAAAAGAACCGGACATCCCCATGCCAATCCGCAGGACTAGTAGGCGGTCTCATTCGCCCGAGAGATACTATGGTTTTCTCGTAGACGGGGATCGAGATGATTGCATCATTGACAATGATGAGCCAACTTGCTTCCAGTAAGCCATTTAGAGCGGTGACTTGGTAAAATGGCTGGATGCAATACGGACCGAAATGGAGTCCATGTACACCAACAAAGTATGCACTTTGAACATTGCTCCAGAAGGGGTAAAACCCATAGGCTGCAAATGGATCTTCAGAAAGAAGATTGGTATAGATGGATAGGTTGAAACCTATAAGGCTAGACTTGTTGCAAAAAAGTTTTCGTCAAAGACCTGGTTTGGACCATGATGAAACGTTTTCTCCAGTTTCTATGCTCAAATCCATTTGGATCCTTCTTGCCATTGCTGCCTTCCAAGATTTTGAGATCCGGCAGATGGATATAGAGACAGCTTTTCTAAATGGTAATTTAGAAGAGTGCGTCTATATGGATCAGCCAGAGGGTTTCAATCAGAATGGGAGCAGCGGGACAATGTGCAAGTTGCTTAAGTCCATTTATGAACTAAAGCAGGCATCGCAGAGTTGGAATATCTGTTTTTATTGATACAGTCAAAAAATTCGACTTTATCAAAAATCCAGATGAACCATGCATTTATAGTAAGATTGTAGCAAGAACTGTGGAATTCCTCATTGAGTACGTGGATGACATTCTCTTGATAGGAAATAATATTCCTATGCTACAATCAGTCAAAGGATTCTTGTCACAGAGGTTCTCCATGAAAAACCTGGGTGATACCAACTACATTCTGGGGATCCAGATCTATCGCGATAGATCAAAGAGGATGGTGGGACTTTTACAGTCAAGGTACAACAATACCATACTGAAAATATTTAGTATGGACGATTCTAAGTGCGGTAGTCTACCGGCTTGTCACGGAATCACCCTCTCCAAAGAGATATCTTCCAAGACTGATTTGGAAAGGGCTCGCATGTCAATTATACCCTACGCTTTTGCGGTAGGCTCTATAATGTATGCGATGTTGCGTACCAGACCAGATGTAGCTTACGCACCGAGCGTGGTAAGCCGGTATCAGTCAAACCCAGGGGATAAGCACTGGGAAGCAGTAAAGAACATTCTCAAGTACCTGAGAAGGACTAAGGAGATGTTCTTGGTGTATGGCGGAAAAGGACCTCCAGATCGAGGCCTTTGCTAACTCCAGCTTCCAGAGTGATAAGAATGACTCCAAGTCCATGTCAGGTTATGGCTTTACCCTCAGTGGAGGGGCGGTCTGTTGGAAAAGCTCCAAGCAGGACACCATTGCAAACCCGATGTTGGAAACGGAGTAGTTCGCTGAATGAGACGCCGCAAAAGAGGCAGTCTGGATATGGAAGTTCTTAACTGAACTTCAGGAGGTTCCTTCCATTTGTTGGTCTAATACTTTAGTATTGTGACAACATACGGTGCTATAGCTTTAGGGATGGAACCCAGGTCCCATCAGAGATCCAGACATATCTTGAAGCGGTACAACCTGATCAGGGAGATCGTTGATCCCCAGGGGATCGAGGTGAGGAGAGTAGATGCGGAGAACAACACTGCAGATCCACTCACAGAGGCCATCCCTCAGACAGTATTCGAGAGGCTATTCGAGATCTTCGGTCTGCGATATGCCAGTATATAACCTTAGTGCAAGTGGGAGATTGTTAGTGATATATGCCCTAGAGGCCATTATTGTATCATACTGGATTGTATATTACTTAATGGGAGCTTGGGATATACACGGATATAGTAATAGTCTAGCTCGAAATGGTAGTATGCTACCTGGTTTGTTTCTACCTCAATATGTGCATGTGTTTCTTTTAGTATATTGCTTATACATATTGGTAGAGCCCTTAGGATCTTTACTTGATTACCAGCGTTGTAATGACAGTCACACTAGTGGGGGCTGGGTAATCTATAAGCACATCCTATACAGGTCCCTAGTCGTAGGATTATCGAGACGGGGTATCGATACTCCACAGTAGACTAGTGTATACGCTTCTCATCCCAGCAGGGGAGATGGTTTTTCCCACAGCCATCAGTACGTCGTACTGGAGATAGTATGCAGGTGCTCATTAGGTTATGCGTACACTGGACATGACTCGTCGGGAACTGTTGGTGGGTATTATACGTATCGTCGGGCTGCAGTTCCCAGGTGACATGAGTATAGCTTAGTCTGTCGACTTGACACTGCTGCTTCGTCTTGAGTGTGTTCCCACTGTACTTTGATTACTACCCTACCACGGCTCAAGAAAGTCGTGCAAACAGGTATTAGTTGGGTGCAGTCCCGAAGCACTTGGAGGAAGTGGCGGTTAGATATGATTCGTCTCTCCCGATATTGGGGGTTGATATCGTACTGTGTTCGGAAGGCCATTATACAAAGTCCTTGGCCAAGGCAAGCGAGATTTACTGGTAGGTATTCCAGTAGTTTCTCAGGGTATATTGGGCTACCCTCCAGCATGACTTATACCGCTATTAGGGGCCTGACGTTTCCCTCCCCCTAGGCCCGATATGCGATACTCTTAGACGAACAGACCAGACTGTACAGAGATTGTCACATTTAGGCTCAATAGGAGTTCAGATGAGTTTTCCTCATCGGCCTTCTTATCGACATCTACCTGGGGACCGTTACATGCAGCTAGTACCGCTTGCGGCCTGTGGTTAAACCCACTGCTAGCGTAGTGTCGAGTCTTTAAAGTCCCATACAGAGAGTTTCCCTGCACTGGGCAAAAGGTGTAGAGGCCGTATGTGTAAGCCCGTGGGGGCGCCCCGGCCGTCGATCCGACGCCGGAAACGCGGAAACAAAAACTTTGTGAACTTTGCAAACCGGCACCACCGCGCGCTTTTTACCCGGATCGGGCAATTAACCTAGCTAACTAGCAAACTAGAAAGGAGTAGAGAAGTATACCAAGCGATCCGTGTCCTCCGGTCTTCGTCTCCACTCCGATCTCTCGCGGAATCTCTGTCCATTTTCGTCTCGTCGGAAAGGGCACCACGTAGCCGGAATCTTTTACGAGCTCCCGCCTCTTGACCGAGGTAACTCGGGCGCGAAGTTGGCAAGCCGACACGTCCAAGACTTGCTGTAGAATAGTGTAGTAGCCTTGTCTCTTTAGGGTTCATGAAGTTGCCCTTGGTAATGGAGGAAATGAAGAACTTTTGAAGAGGGACTTTCTTTTGTTGCATGAATGAATAATGAGATAGCAAAAATCACAACCTCAATCATCTCTCTCCCTCACTCTAGTGGCCGGCCCCTCTTCCATGGTTGTGAGAAAATGGAATCAAAAGCAAGTGAGTTATATGAATGAATAATCAAATAAAAGAAAAGGTATGATAATAAGAAAAGGGTCACACCATATCAAACTCACATCCATTCACCAACCAACATGATAAATCAAAGGAATGGACTAGAAAAGAATCTCATGATGATAAGGAAACACATATGCAAGAAAGCCCCTCACAAAACGTTATTTGCACAATTGCAAATAACACCCTCCAACGAAAAGTCCGGCCGTGAAGGAATAAAAGAAAACCGGCCGGAACGGAATGCAAACTGGCAACTTCAGAAAACTGATCCCGTAATAAATTATAGGAAAACCCCACTACTGCAAATACATGCCCGTATTTGTATTCCCACTGAACACAAATGCAAAGAGACAAAACTACACTATCAAATACTAGAATCCGGCTTAAGCCAAAGCCGGCTAGTAAAAACCGTCCGATCACGATCCGTGCAATACCGCACGTATCTGATCGAACCCTTCCATATCTCCATACGGCCTCTACAGCGTTTCACCCGAAACCTGAGTAACTGAGTGTGGTGGACTCTAAAGACTCGTCAATACCTTGGCTGTGGATTTAACCACTAGCACGTCAGAGGTATAAGCCAATACGTGACGGGCCACCAGGTATTGACCAAAAGGGACGTCGATGAGCGAACTCATCCTGACACCCTACTGAGCCTGTCAGTGACAATATCCGTACAGTCCGGTCCGTTCGTCTATGAGCATCGCATGGCGGGCCTAAGGGGTTGGTAAAAGTCAGACCCCCAAAAGCGGTACAAGTCGTGTCAGAGTGTAGCCCAGAACACCCTGAGATACTACTGGAATACCTACCAGCAAATCTCCTGCCTTGGCCAAGGACTTTTCATGTTCTGGCTCTCCTCGACACAGCGCGACCTCACCCCCAATACCGGGAGAGACGAACCCCTGCAGATCCGCTCACTGCCTCCATGTGGCTCGGGACTGTACCTAACTAAAACCTGTTTACACGACTCCTTTGAGCCGTGGTAGGGTAGTAATCAAAGCACAGTGGGAACTCACACGAGACAAATGACGATCCCAGGTCGATGAACTAACCTGTACACATGTCACCAAGGAACTGCTATCTGACGTCCGGTATAAAACCCAACTAGCAGGTTCCCGGCGAGTCCTGTCCGGTGTACTCATAACCCAATGAGCACCTGTATACATCTTAGGTGAACCAACTGACACCAGTGGCTTGTGAGACCGGCCACCGCCCCTCGTCGGGGTCTCGACTGTATACACTAGTCTACTCTGGAGTATCGATGCCCTGTCTCGAAACTCCCACGACTAGGGACCATTTAAGGATGTGCTTATAGACTACCAGCTCCCACGTATATGATCGCCCTCATACTGCCGGTAGTCAAGCAAGAATCCTAGGGGCTCTATCAACGTGCAATAGTGACCTGTAAGGTCACCTAAAGCAGTACACGATGATAAAGGTAAACCAGATAGCATACTATCATCTTGAGTAAGACTGTCCTACTGGGACAGGTCCTCCCCTCAATCATTGCAATCACGTGCCTGTGATCCAATAATTGACTCTGAGGGCACTATCTCCAACAGTATGGTTTTACGGCAGGGCTTCGATCACTTACATGCACTTGTGCGCGTATGATGTTCAGACGGATAATACTAGTGGACTTTGGTTTAAGCCGGATCCTAGTATTATATTGATGGATCAGTTTCGTCTCTTTGTATTCGTGTTTCTCGGAACATGAATGCGGGTATGTATATACGGATGGGAGGAGCACAGAAGGAGACACCTCATTAGGGTTTTGACCATTGACATGATTAAAATAATTATGAGGTGGAGGAAAGTATTTGTTATTTTTGTAAATGATAATTGAGACATGGCTACTAGTTTTGACTACTTGACTTTGTTTGACCTTTTGACTTGGCTTGACCACTTCACTTGGGTTGACTATTTGACTTAAATATTTTTGTGAGATATTTTGATGATATATTTTGATGCCATGATGTGGTCATGTCAAGGGTAGCCATCTCATTTTTTTCCATTAAGGATTATCATTTGAAAAAATACTTTCTCTTTCCTCAAGTGAGCTCTAATGCTAGCTCTTCTTCTTCTTCCTCACTAGAAAACCTTCAAGGTCTCATGAGTTGAGTAAATTAGGGTTTCAAGAGACAAATAAATCCATCTTCATACTCTACATCACCTAGGACATCAAGTTTAGCAAGATTTTTGCACTAGTTACCTCGGTTTTGAGGTGGAGCTCGGATTATAGACTCTCGGGTGGATCGTCTTTGACTCGAGGAGGCCGTGGAGGTTGCTACGATCCGGATCGATCCTTGGAGTCTACGTAGATGAAGAGGACAACAATGAAGACCCGAAGGACAAGTATCGTGAGGTATAACTTCGTTTCCGAGTAGTTAAACCTCAAGTAGTTTGCTAGCTAAAGTTTATGAACGATCCTTGGTTTTAGTCGGTGTTGCGAAGCTCGTAAAAATCATTTATTGCAAATTCCTCCTCCCCGCGAACACGTGGGGTGCGCGACATCGACTTACAAAAGTGACAGAGCAAGACAGAAGTCTTACCTGAAGATAACTGCAAATATTCGCTTCGTGATAACGCCGGATCAATAGGGAAATGTTTAGGGATGAATGTGAGGCACACATAACAAATCTCATCCTTATCTTGCATTTCACAAAACTCCTCCATCAAGATAATAACAGGTCCACCTTCACTACAAAAACCCTCAAGGGCTCAATGAGTGCTATGCACTCCAATTAAATTTAAGCAATGCTTAAATTTAATAACTGAAAGAGATTTCGTCAACATGTCGGCCGGATTGTCCGCTGTGCCAACCTACTCTATAATAATCTCTTCTTTCTCAATGATCTGCTGCACGAACCAATGTCTCACTTCAATAGGCTTCGTCCTATCATGATGCATCTGATGTTTTGTCAAGTGAATAGCGCTTTGGCTATAATGGTAGACTATTATGGTATCCCTTTGAATACCAGGTTCTGAAAATAGCCCCTTCAACCAGATCGCCTCCTTAACGGCTGCAACAATGGACATATATTCCACCTCCGTCGTAGACAATACTACCGTAGGCTGCAAAAAAGCACGCCAACTGATGGTACATCCTCCCAAGGAGAAACATAACCGGTGATCGATCTGCGTCTGTCAAGATCACCCGCATAATCGGAATCGCTGAGTCCAACCAAATTGTCGTCGTTCCTTCCGTTGGGGTCAAAAACCACACCCCGGTTGACCAAGTCAAAGTCAAAGTCAACCCCAAGCCAATTGGGTTAAGTGGGCCCATGCCCAAGTCAAGCCCGAACATGAAGCGGCCGACCTCCTCCATGCCAAGAAGAAAATTATGTAATAAATAAGTTTGATGTAATTTTCATGCATGAATGTAAAATAAACGGGCATAAACCCAAATTTTTGTAAAGCCCATGGCTCATGTGCAAAAAAAATGAGCACATGAGCTATGGGATGAGCAAAATGCCATTTTGTAAAGCCCAAAGGGCTATGTGTAAATTTGTAAGCCTATAAAAGGCAACATGATGATGAAATGAGGACAATAATACATTCTCCCTAAAAATTAGGTTTTCTGTGCCTCATTCTCTTTGCTCAAGGTTCTAAATTTTCTTCCCTTCTTTGAATTAAATCAAGAGTTTCACTCTTTCTCTTCCAAAAAGAAATAGTTTTTCACCACAAAACCCTTGATAGGGAACGCGAATCTTCCATCAAATCTCCAAAAGGGGAGATTTTTAAAATCTCACCATCTTTTCTCCAAGATCCAGCCAATAGAGAAGAGGAAGGAGGAGACCCACCTCCAAAATCCCCACTTTGGGGAAGATCCAGGGCTCAAGGGAGATGAAAGGGGTCCCCTTTCATCAGTTCCAAAAATATCTTAGAAGTTTAACTCCTAAAAAAAAATAATATATATATATATATATATATATATATATAAAATAATAAATCTTTCTTTTTGAGAGTACAACTCCCAGGGGCCATGCTCCTTTGTCCTCTTTGTCAGGAGTTCAACTCCAAAAGTCAATCGGGAGTACAACTCCCAATGCAGGGGTTAAGCCCCCTTTCCTGCTGGCGCCCAACGCTCGTGTGCCAGGCACGTGGGGCGCTGACGCTCACGCGTCATTTGGACGCTATTTTCCCTTTTTTTTATATTCATACATACTTCCCTCGCTAGAAAAAATTTCTAACGGGGCGCTGCCCCGCACCCTGCAAGGGGCTACTAGCCCCTTTGACCCCTGTAAACTCTGCGGGCCCCCCGATATATCCAAAACCCCTCACTGCACAACACACGCACACTGCACATTGAGTTCGCATGACCAGTTTGACTCATCAATCGGAGGTTCCTTCGCTCTAAAGGCGAGGGGTAATTAACGGCAGCTTAGTCCGCGGTTGCCGGAGATTCGGATCCCCACAATCAATAAACCCCCGCCTACCCTAGGCAGAGGGAATCTGTAGTATGCCTGACAAGTGACGCGTATTTCTATCTCAGTGGGGTGACGAAAAACACCCTACAGATTTTGGCACGCCCGGTGGGACCTTTCTCTCCTCCCATATTTCGGGTTAAACGTTCATACGAACTCAATCGACATACATACCATATTTATACTAAAATATTGCTCTTTCATGCAGGATTTCAAGCGATCAATTCTCAACAATGTCTCCAAGGACGAGCTCAGCTCTCGATACAGCTCCCATCTTCTACACGATGAATATGGACGCCAGGACAATCCTCCCGGCCAGTCGGGCGATAGTGGGAGGAGCCGTTGCTACAGTTCAGCTCTATTCTGTTCATGCCAGCTAACGCCATCCTGCTCCTCAAGCCCCGGTGACTGATAAACCTGCTTTAAAAGGGAAACGGCCAAATGTCATGGTCGCAAAGGCACCTCAGCCCAAGCACAAATCCATTTCCGCGCGACTCTCCGTTTCTCCAGCTGGGGGCAAGGCCATTAACACTAACAAAGCAATAAGGCACACTGGGCAAGCTCCAGCGGTGCCCTTGACAACTGCTCGATCGGGTGTTTTCTTTAAGCTTCCCGTCAATCGACTCACAATGGCTTCCTGGACAACGGATGCCTGCCAAGCCCGCAAAATCGAGAAGCTAAGACAGAAAAGGCTCAGATACAGAGCCAACAAAAGGGTTAGGGCTCCTGCTAATCTGAACTTTGGGGGGGTTCCAAGAGCACGGTCACCTCGCAACAATAACTGAATCGGCTGTAAGGCTCTCTAACTATTTCGAGCTGCTGAAATTGGTTTAGAAGAACACCATGACCGCAAGAGTCAAGAAAACTGCGATCCAGACCATGCCACCCAAGGACCCATCTAGGCCAACCGTCTTCAATTGCCCGTTCTCTCCCGAAGAAGAAGGTCCATGACGATGGTCCAAAAGATCAGCCACCAAAGATATAGAGATGGCTGGGTATGTGGTCCACACTGTCTACGTGGCGGGCACACGCAGCAAGAGCAAGGATGGGGCCACCACATCTCAAATCCAATCTGAGGTGAATGTGGGTGCCACTTTCCAAGACCAGCCTTCTCTGGAAGGTAATGAAAACCCTTCCAGTGAGCTTGATAAGCAGAGAAATCTCTCAGTTCATGAGGAGTCAGGCTCAGAAAGTGAAGGGGAGCCAATTTTCCGTCTGAAGACCGGATAGTAGCAACTTCTCCATGAGCTCCAAAAGCAGCTCAGAAACAAAGACAGGGAGATAGCCAAGCTCTACTCGAAAATTGACGGCTTGACAAACGTCGTCTTACAGCTCATGGCCCAAGTTGCCTCTCAGCCGCCTAATCAAGTGCAAGGCTCTGTTCATAAACCGGGAAATAGTGTCCCGAGGCAGCCGACGCTTATTCCCTCAAATCTAAAGGTGGGCGAGTCGCATGAAAGTCGGTCGCATCCTATCTCGGAAGATGTCTTGACCACCGATGACATTAACCCGCTAATGCAAGAGCAAGTCATGGATTTGGTTGCCAACAAAGTCAAAACATTGGTAGCCAAAACCGGAGAGCAAAAAGATGTCAGTAGCAGCGGGAGACTATACCCTGCTCGGTACGATCTTGTAGAGTTTCCCACTGGTTATGTCGTCCCCAAATTTGAAAAGTTCGATGGGACGGGAAACGCGACCCGACACATTGCCCAATTTAAAGCATCATGTGCAAACACTGGGGGCAATGATGTGCTCCTTCTCCGCCAGTTTGTCAATAGCTTCGATGACTCGATCATAACGTTCGCTCAAATAGAATCCATGTTCAAGCAAAGTTTCTTGAGTGCTAGCAATAAAATCACCATTGCCGACCTCGTAAGGACCGAGCCAAAGAACAACGAAAGCAACATGGATTTTATAGTCCGATGGTGCAATCTTTCTATCAAATGTGAACCGCCGTTGGAGCAAGACTAATCCGTCAGTCTTCTTATAGAAAATCTAAACGACCGGATGAAACCATTCCTGTGCACCGCAGGCCTCAAAACATTCCAAGAGCTGACCAAGGAAGTTCAAATGTTGGAACGCTTAAAGCCTGAGTCCACTCAGAATCTCCAATTCACAAACATACCAAGATATCGGAGGGACGATAACCGGAAAAGCGAAAGTTCCAACAGCACAGATTCTCTAAATAAGCAGAGAGCGGGCGGAGCAAAGACTAACAAATCTCGAGAGCCAACTTTCGAGGAAAGAAGAAATAAGGTCTACTCTTTCAGAAAGGACAAGGTCCACAAAATTTTCAAAGATGCTATGAAGAATGGCCTGCGGCTACCAGAACAAAAAAGGCTAAGTAAAGCGAGCAGGACTGATCATCCCAATTTTTGCCCATACCACCGAGTTCTGGGGCACACTATTGAAGACTGTTGCATATTCAAAGATTGAGTCGAAAAGCAATACAATGCATGAGAGATAGAACTGTCTAAAGGCATGCTAACAAACAGTCAAGCTGCGACCGCCAATTTCATACAAATGGAGACCGAAGTCCTTCAGGAACCTGATTCTCTCAGACATCTGCCTTTCTCTGAAAAGAGTGGACCAAGGCAACAAGCTAAGAGCCAAGCGAGTAATATTGCTAATGAAGAAGCAATAGACGGGTCCACAACCCATACGGTCTACATGATGGAGCTCAGAGGAACAAGTCCTCCTACGCCTTATAGCCATGACAATGACGTGGTTGTTTCCATCCAACACCGGCTCGATCCAAATGATGAAGAGCTCGCTCGGGCCATTGAGCCAAAGGAACCCGTAGTTCTTGCTGAACCAAGCTCAGGCGGTAAGGATGACCCCGTTGTCATAACCGGAACTATAGAACAAGCATTATTCCAATGGCTTCAAAGGCAACTTCAGGACAGGGATGAGAAGATGGCTAAGGTCCATTCCAAAGTCGACGAGCTGGCAAACGTCGTAGCAGATCTCATGACCCAAGTCGTCCGATTGTAATTACAGCAAAATAAAATTTTGGTTCGTGAGCCAGGGATTGATATCCAGAAGCAGCCAACCGATACTCTCTCCAGCCCAAGAGCGGAACACTTTTGCGAAAAACGGCCGCGATCAGCTTTCAGTCTCTCCGATACGTACCCTGAATAGGATAAGCGGACAGCAGGCGAACCAAAGACTGATCGGCCTCAAGGACCAGCGTCAGTAAATGCACCTACTCTAATGGAGAGAAAGAAGAAGGTATACTCCTTCTGGAGGGATAAAGTCCGCGAAATATTCGTGGACGCCTTGAACAACAGTCTGCAACTGCCTATTCCAAAGAGGCCACATGAAATGAACATGACCGGCAATCCCATATACTGCCCATATCATAGAATGGTGAGTTATACCATTGAAGACTGTTATGTTTTTAAAGATTGGGTGGAGAACCAATACAAACTTGGGAAAGCCTCACAGTCATCAGATATACCGACGAGCCACAGAGCTACGATCATCAACACAGCTCCGTCAAGATCAAAGTTCGAGAAGCTGGGATAAGCAAACAAATGACCACCACGTCGTTAAAATGGAAACAGACGACCACCACGTCGTTAAACTGGGAACAATCGACCTCTAAGTTGTTAAACTGGGGATGTAAAAAAAATGTATGTAAATAAAATAAAAAAAAGCCGAAATGATGGGGCAACCCACAATAAAAATCAGCGAATGAAATAAAAATGAAAATAAACAGCCAAAATGATGGGGCAATCGCGAATGAATAGCCGAAATGATAGGGCAATCATGACCTTCATGATAAGAAAAGCTGAAATGATAGAGCAATCACGGTAAAAAATAATAAATAAATAAAAAACTCCAAATGACGAATGATGAGTCGCTCCTGGTATCATATTCCAGTGCACCGATGCAGACGCCAACCAAAATTCAAATCCCAAATGGCGAATGATGAGTCGCTCTTGGTACCATATTCCAGTGCAGTGATGCAGACGCCAACCAAAATCCAAGTTCCTAAATGGCGAATGATGAGTCGCTCCTGGTACCATATTCCAGTGCAGCGATGCAGACGCCAACCAAAATTTCAAATCTCCGAATGTCCCAATGTCGAATGATGAGTCGCTCCTGGTACCATATTCCAGTGCAGCGATACAGACGCCAATAAAATCCCAAAATTCTCCTAGCCCTACGGTTGGTCCCCGAACTGACTACTGTATACAATCCACGGGCTCAAATAATTCTCATCATACCCATACCCCACCGCAATCACCGGTCCAGCGGCCGGTCTCCGCCCTTAGAATTATGCTCCATTTGGGAAGACCCACTCATGTGTCCTCACGATACATGAGGAGAACAAACTTATGAGATCCTCTCGACTCGTTAGAAAACACCTTCGTGGGATCCTTACGACTCACGAAGGAAAAACACACTTGGGAGTCCCCACGATTCCTCAGGAGAAAGTACAGCTAGGAGATCCTTTCGACTCGTAGGGAGAAAATGCTTTTATAGGACCCTTACAGCTTATAAAATTGAAAAGTCTTAGGTGATAGGGATCTAAACCTGTCTCCTAAGCCATCGCTCTCAAATAGGGAAAGGCAAATGATGAATTACTCCTGGCACCTATGCTTCAGTGTTAGCAACGCTGATGCCGACCCTAACCCCGAAATTCCAAATCGATCCAAAAGACCCCTAAGTCTTTAAACCGGGAACAGATGACCCTTCAGTCGTTAAACTGGGAACAGATGACTCCTAAGTCGTTAAACTGGGAATGAGGGAAATCCCCTCATAGCAAATGATGGTTCGCTCCTGGTACCATATTCCAGTGTAAGCGGTGCTGATGTCGAACCAAAATCAAAATCCCCAAATCCTCTCATGGCAAATGATGATTTGCTCCTGGCACCATATTCCAGTGTAGCGATGCTGATGTCAACTTAAATTATATCAAATCAGCGAGTCAACTTCAACCCTAACACCGCAAGGAGATGAGCAAATCAAATCAAATACCGATCGTCCAAGTCGCAAAAAGGGCAACAACAACCTCCCTGTCGGAATTATGCTCCGACTCGGAATCAAGTCAACAAACGACCTCTACGTCAAAAACAAATAGACACTCCGTGCCGGGGATACATCAACCAGCGACACTCCGTGCCGGGGAAACGTCAAACAGACACTTCGCCTCGGGGACAAGTCGACCATCGACACTCCGTGTCGGGGAAACGTCACATACAGGCACTCCGTCTCGGGAAAACGTCCAACACAGACACTCTGCCTCAGGGATAAGTCGACCAGTGACACTCCATGTCGGGGAAACGTCACCTACAGACACTCCGTCTTGGGGAAACGTCCAACACAAACACTCTGTTTCGAGGATACGTCAACTAGACACTCCGCCTCAGGGATAAGTCAACCAGCGACACTCCGTGTCGGGGAAACGTCGACCAGCGACACTCCGTGCCGGGGACACGTCGACCAGTGATACTCCGTGCCGGGAAAACGTCAAAAAGACACTCCGCCTTGGGGACAAGTCGACCAATGACACTCTGTGCCGGGGAAACATCACATACAGACACTCCGTCTCGGGGAAATGTCCAACATAGACACTCCGTGCCTGGGACACGTCAACCAGCGACACTCCGTCTCGAAAACACATCAAGCATCGACCGTCCATGTCGTAAAAAGGGCAGTGCCAGCCTCCCCAAAAGCGGGAACCAAATCAAGTCACCTCCACGTGAAAGAAAATTCATCAATTTCATGCACACGATCCATATACGCGGTGTGCATTTATTGATGGGAGACACTTTGTTGGGGTCAAAAATTACATCCCGGTTGACCAAGTCAAAGTCAAAGTCAACCCCAAGCCAATTGGGTCCAAGTCCAGGCCAAGTGGGCCCATGCCCAATTCCAGCCCGAACATGAAGCGGCCGGCCTCTCCCATGCCAAGAAGAAAATTATGTAACAAATAAGTTTGATATAATTTTCATGCATGAATGTAAAATAAATGGCATAAACCCAAATTTTTGTAAAGCCCATGGCTCATGTGCAAAAGAAATGAGCACATGAGGCATGGGATGGGCAAAATGCCATTTTGTAAAGCCCAAGGGGCTATGTGTAAATTTGTAAGCCTATAAAATGCAACATGATGATGAAATGAGGACAATAATTCATTCTCCCAAAAATTAGGTTTTCTGTGCCTCCTTCTCTTTGCTCAAGCTTCTAAACCTTCTTCCCTTCTTTGAATTTGTCACGCCCCGCTTCTCAGAGTACGCTAAGATGGGCATGTGAAATAGCCAACCATGCTACCTGTGGATACGAAATATTCTTCCACAGTCACATTACGGCTTTAGAGATATTAAGAATAATAATAAACTATCTAACACATGTCCATAAGCCAGAATAAAACGAGTCAAGAATAAAAATAATGCGGAAGCAAAAGATCCAATACAAGAATAACTGGAATGTATGTCCCATAATGCGGGCTCACATCAGGAATGAAAATACCAAAAATAAAAGAACTAACTACTAACAAGTCCTCACTGCACAGCCTGCCGACTGAAGTACTCTTGCTCGGTCTGTAGTGCAGGTAAAGAATCTGGGCCATGCAAAACCCAGACGTCAGTGCGTCATAAAATCAACCAATAATATATAAACAGGGTAGCAAGACATGCAGCTATGATCATAAATGGTAAAACAGGTGTAACAGCAATATAAATTAGGACAGTGAAGGGTAGTGTGCAGTGAGTAATCTAAATCTGGTCTACTGTGTTAACTACTCTCAAGTATTTGAAATCAATTTGATGAATCATCGATGTAACTCAATAGTATCCCGTGCGTGCCCGGGATCATGGTCTAAGACTCTCGGGCTGAATCCGAGACGTGCTGCAAGGCAGTAAAGGGTGGATAGTATCCCGTGCGTGCCCGGGATCACGGTCTAAGACTCTCGGGCTGAATCCGAGACGTGCCGCAAGGTAGTAAAGGGTAGTAGGTAAATGACGAATGATGTCAGCAGCATCACCCCGGGGCTGGCCTAGCCCGTAAGACTGATCAGAAAAGGTATCGAACTATCGAGTTACAAGTCAGGTTTCATCATTGATTTCCCCATACCCCCAAGTTATATATGTTTAAGTCAGGTATTAAATAATCTAGAGCTAATGCCAACACAGGATCAGGCAGGTACAGGTTTGTCTGGATAGACAACAGGAAATGTCCGTAGGGACAACAGGTCAAGTTTGTTGGCATTAGTAACAAGATCAGGTAACAGGTAAAGCCATGGTACATCAGGTCAAGTCAAATAGTGTATACAGGTATCATGTCATGTCAAGAAGTGCACGGTATCATGTCGTGTCAAGTAGTAGGTGTATCAAGTCATGTCAGGGGTGCACAAAATGTCACGTGGGTGCTCATATTCAAACTATAAATAAACATGGATATACAAAACAAGTATGGGTGCTAATAGAACAATAAAGATGGAACATTGTGATGTTATATGCAACTAAGTACAAATTAAAGCATATGGATGCACAGTTATCGATTTGGGTTAAGGGAATAGTTCCAACATTAATTAAATACAGTTTATCGAATATGGAATGTTAAAAATCACATTAATATGTATTAAATGATCTAGGGATGCAAATGAATATATATTAGGCTAGATGTATATAAACGGGTGTCCGATAGGGTATAAACTATTAAAGGGTAATATGGGCTGTGCAAATAATTATTATGTGATTTAAATATGGACGTGGGTACCACGCATGTTAAACTAAAATGTAACATGGTATGTTTCAAGTTCTGAATCTAAAATGATATAATGGAACATCGAATGTTAAAAAGGAACATGTGACATTAGATTAAATCTACAGGTTTAACATGTAATTAAATAAGTATAAAATAATATAGATAGCATGTAGCAAGTTTTACTTGCCTCGACAGATCAAGAAACGGGTATACGGAACGTCACACGTCGGCTGGAAAAGTCGCGACGCGCGCACGATACAAGGAACGGATCCAAACAAGCTACAGGAGGATCACACGGGTCAGGTACGCTCGCTGGGTCGTCGGGATCGTCGACGGCACGGCCGGATTCCGGCAAACAAAAACAACAGTGAACAAATTTAATGGAAAAATATGCATGGAAAAAGAAAAGAGAAGAATGGAAGGAGGACAGAGAAGATTGAGAAGAGGAGGCTTACTATGGTCGACGAAGAGGGTCGTGAGTGTGTCGACGGCGTCGACGGAGCTCCGGCGAACAATCTGCAGAGACAGCGGTCAATGAAAAAAAAATAGAAGAAAGAAAATAAAGAAAGGAAGAAGAGAAGAAAGAAGAAGGATGAAGGGTGCATGGCTCACTGGGATGCATGGAGTCGGGGACGCGAGGACGAGGTCACTGGCAGCGATCCACTTCGGCGGTGCGAGCGTGCAGGTGTTCGGCTGCGCTCTCGGGTGTGCTCGGTGCGCGTGCAAGGGCTCGGGGAAGGAGAGTGGAGATGGAGGTGGTGATGGTGAGGAGGAGACGAGGTCGGGGAGGCGTCGTCGGGCTGAGGGCGACGACGAGAAGGAGGCGGCTAGGGTTTAGGTTATGGGTTCGTAAGAAAAAGAAATGAGGGAGAAGAGATATATAGAGAGAGGGAGAGAGAGAAAGAATTATCGAGAGGAGAGAGAGAGAGAGATTCTGAGAGAGGGAGAGAGAGAGCCGCGAGATGAGAGAGAGGGAGAGAGATCGAGAGGAGAGAGGGAGAGAGGAGGAGAGATAATCTTGGATTATCTAAGGAGAGAGGAAAAGAGAAGAGAGATAGAAGAGAGAGAGAGCTCGGTGGTAGGGCCCAGCACAGTAAAGGGATTTCGTTGGCTCGTGGGAAAGGAAATTGATTTAAAATTTTTTCAAAAGATTTAAAATCGGTTTTAGAAATCTTTTGAACTGAAAAATATTAGAATTAAATTTAAAAAAAAATAAATAAGTTTGAAATTAGGCGGGATACAAAATATTTCAAAATGCGCCCGGGACGGGTCCAAAAAATTTAGATTTAAAATACGAAAAAATAAATACGACTTCCAAATTTTAAAATGAAAGTTCAGTTAACAAAAAATGCATACCCCCAAGAATGGACGCACGTACGTGCGCGTAGCCATCCAAACACGTCCGTTTCACTGAACGGGACAAGAACACGATGCGCGGACGCTACCACGGGGTTAGGGGTATCATGCAGGCTATGAAATGCAATTTTAATTTATTTTACGTGATCTAAAATGTTATATGTAAAATACGCGATTCTCGGTGAAATGTTAATATGCAGTATACATGAGATGCACGTGTCTAATTAACAGGCCAGGGTAGTTTATGAATATGAAACAACAGGTTCAAGCAAGCGGGTCGGGTCGAATGCAATGTCAAATGTAAACTACCATTCGCACCCAAACAAGATAAATCAATAAAATATCACAGATAATAAATACGGAACAAAAATTGGTATAACTGAACTCGGTTGTTACATTATACCCAACTACAAAAAGAATTTCGTCCTCGAAATTCCAAGAACAAGAAAGGATAAACAATCAATTATACTACAAGAATAGATGTGGAAACTTCTGCCGGATTTCATCTTCTCGTTCCCAAGTTGATTCTCCATGTGAGCGATTACCCCAAGAAACAAGTACAAGAGTGATAACTTTGTTCTTAAGAACCTTTTCTCTTCGGTCCACAATCGACATCGGTCGCTCCTCAAAAGTCAAATCTTCTCGGACAGTCAGCTCCGAATGATCCAGCACGTGTGTTTCATCTCGAACATATTTACGGAGTTGAGATACGTGAAACCCGTCATGAACATTCCCAAGGATTGCGGTAATGCCAAACTATACGCCACTTCTCCAATACGATCCAAAATCTCAAAAGGTCCAACGAATCGAGGACTATGCTTTCCTCGACTTCCGAAACGGATCACCACTCTAGTCGGTGATATCTTCAAGAATACCAAATCACCAACGGCGAACTCTAGAGGTCTTCTCGATGTGTCTGCCCAACTCTTCTGTCGGTCTTGTGCTGCTTTCATATGGTTCCGGATAGTGTTAACCTTCTCAACTGTTTGCACAACCAAATCTGGTCCCGACAATCTTCGTTCACCAATATCGTCCCAACAAACAGGTGAACGACACTTGCGACCATATAAAGCTTTGAATGGAGCCATCTGAATAGTCACCTGGAAACTTTTATTGTAAGAAAACTCCACCAAATGTAGATGATCCTCCCACGAACCCTTGAAGTCTAACATGCAAGCTCTCAACATGTCTTCAAGAGTTTGGATCGTTCTCTCCGACTGGCTATCTGTTTGAGGATGATAAGCGGTGCTAAACTTCAATCAAGTCCCCAAACTTTCCTGTAAGCTCCTCCAAAAGTGTGATAAGAAACGAGTGTCACGGTCGGACACGATGCTCACCGGTACACCATGGAATCTTACAATCTCTTGCATGTACCGTTCTGCCAAAGTTTCTGTTGATTGACCAACCCGGAAAGGGATGAAATGAGCTGCCTTGGTCAATCGATCAACAATCACCCAAACTGCATTGTTGTCTTTTGGACTCCGCGGTAGAGCTGTCACGAAATCCATGGTTATATGTTCCCACTTCCACTGAGGAATCGAAAGTGGTTGCAATAAACCAGCAACCCTTTGATGTTCAGCCTTAACTTGCTGACACACCAAGCACTTTGCTACAAAACGGGCAATCTCCCGTTTCATGCCTTCCCACCAGAATTGCTGTCGTATATCTCGGTACATCTTCGTGCCTCCTGGATGTACGGAATATGTTGAACTGTGTGCCTCCTTCATAAGCTCTTCGTGAATGTCTCCCTTTGGCACACATAAATGGTTACCATAACGCAACGAACCATCTTCATGGATCAGTAAGTCTGTTCGAAGTCCAGCTTCAACCTATTCTCGAAACTTTTGCAATCTAGGGTCCTGCGACTGCGCTGCTTTAATATTCTCGATCAATGACGACTGTACTTGCAACTGCATCAACTGTCCCGAAGAATACAGTAGCACAACCTCCAAATCGAATCTTTGAAAGTCTTCAATAAGTTCCTTCTGTGCAGTCAACATCTGAATTGCTGGTAACCGACTAAGCGCATCCGGCACGACATTAACTTTCCCCGGATGGTACTTAAGATCAAGATCGTAATCAGCCATCAGCTCTAACCATCTGCGCTGCCTCATATTAAGCTCCTTCTGCGTGAACACATACTTCAAGTTTTTATGATCGGTGAAAACCTCGACCCTTTCGCCCAATAGGTAGTGTCTCCAAATCTTCAAAGCGAAAATCACAGCTGCTAGCTCCAAGTCATGAGTTGGGTAATTCTTCTCATGGGTTTTCAGCTGTCTCGATGCGTACACTATAACCTTCCCATGCTGCATCAAAACGCATCCCAATCCTTTCCCAGCTGCGTCGCTGTGAATCACCAATCCTCCGGAACTGTCTGGCACGGTCAGAATAGGAGCAGTTATCAATCTCTGCTTCAACGCCTCAAAGACTGACGCATACATATCCGTCCATACAAATGGTACCTTCTTGCGTGTAAGCTTGGTCAAAGGCTCCGCCATACGAGCAAAGTTCTCCACGAACCTCCTGTAATACCCGGCAAGTCCAAGAAAGCTTCTGATTTCTGCAACGTTCTTCAGAATCGGCCAATCTCGAACTGCTGCAATCTTTTCGGGATCAACTGCGATTCCATCTCCAGACACGACATGCCCTAAAAACTTCACTTCTTCCAGCCAAAACTTGCACTTGCTCATCTTTGCATACAATTTTTCTTGCCTCAACGTCTGCAGTGCGATCTTTAAGTGTTCAGCATGCTCTTCAATACTCTTCGAGTAGACCAGAATATCATCAATGAACACCACAATAAATTGGTCCAAGAATGGTGAAAAGATTCGGTTCATCAAGTCCATAAATATCGCCGGTGCATTCGTTACTCTGAAGGGCATCACTAAGTACTCGTAATGTCCATACCGGGTTCGGAACGCCGTCTTGCAAATATCTTCTGTTTTAACTCGGACCTGATGATATCCGGATCGCAAATCCAGCTTTGAGAATACCCTCGCGCCACTAAGCTGCTCAAATAATTCGCCAATGCGAGGGATCGGGTACTTGTTCTTAATAGTCACCCGGTTTAATTCTCGATAATCGATGCACATCCTCCTTGTGCCATCTTTCTTCTTGACTAAAAGAACTGGAGCTTCCCAAGGCGAGATACTGCTGCGAATCCAACCCTTCTCAAGTAATTCAGTAACCTGCTTCTTAACTTCTTCCAACTCCACTGGTGCCATTGGATAGTACGCATTAGAAACTGACACTGCACCAGGAACAAGATCAATCGCGAACTCCACGTCTCGCTTCGGCGGTAAACATGATATGTCTTCGAACACGTCCATGAAATCTCGAACAACAGCTGGCGCTTCATCTCTACCAACTTCCATCGACGAAAGAACATTAGCTGTCGGCCTAGCCCTAAACTTGACTAGCCCGACAGAACTGCTTCCTCCAGTAAAGATAAACTCTGGATGTCCGGGAATCTGGAAAATTACTTTCTTCGCCCTACAATCGATGTAAGCGTGGAAAGTGCCGAGAAAATCTATTCCCAAGACGACTTCATAGCTGCCGGTATTAATCACCAAGAAATCTGCAAAAAGCTCCGGTCCGCAAACAACCACTGCACAATCCTTACATTCTCTACTAGATATGATCTTCCCATTCCCAGTGTGTATGTCCCAGAAACTAGACAGGGTCGTGCAAGTAATCGAGTGTGTAGCAATAAACTTGGACGACATAAAACAATGGGATGCACCAGAATCAAATAACGCTAATGCGGGAAAACCATGAACAGGTAGAATACCTGAAACAACTTCTCTTGAAGCCTTGGCTTCCTCAGCCGTCAGGGTAAATGATCGAGCTTGATTGGGTCCCTGAGTCAGCTGCTTCAGTCCCTGAAACGGTTTCTGCGGTGGCTTCTGAACATCATCCTTCGTGCGAAGCTTTGACGGACAAGTGCTGATAGTATGATCCGCCGATCCACAAACCAAATAGAGTCCCTGTTTCCTTCGACATTCCCTTTGCACGTGCCCAGGTAAATGGCAGTAGTCATAAATCACGGTCCTCCTCTGATCGACAACAACAGGCTTCTTCATCGGTGTTACGCCATGCCGGTTCACTGGAATACCTCTGCGTCTATGTGCTCGGTTCGGTGCAAATGCCGGCTTCCGTACTGTAACTGTTGGCTGATGTGTACTCCCAGTCTTCAAAAATAGGCTCTGCTGCTCTCGAGCCGCTGTAAGTACTTGTGAGAAAGTGGTCAAACCCAGGGAGACAATCTGCCTTTGGATGTCCATATCCAAACTGCGCAAGAACCTCCTTGCCCTATCAGCATCGTTGGCAACCAAAGGTCTAGCGAATCTACTGAGCCGCGTCACTCAGCTGCATGTACATCTACAGGTGCGCCGTTCTGCTTCAAACTGACGAACTTTTCTTCCATTTCCTCCCGTGCAGTCCGCGGGAAGAACTTCTCCAAGAAACTCTTCGAAAAATCCGCCCACCTGATCGGCTTGGGCAAGCGGGTCTCTTCCACAAGCCACCATTCACGGGCGTAATCCACCTACCGAATGCGTACCACATTCACTCTCTTATCTTCTGGGATCTGTGCTGCAATGAGTAAATTCTCCGTGTCAACCAGCCACTGCTCCGCTGGCAACGGCTCTTCCAGGCCAGTAAAGACAGACGGACCCAGTCTCCTGAAATCCGCCACGGTACCTACACGATCAACTGGTCTGGCCACCACATTGTTCACGGACTGCTGAACGGTCCGCAAACCTTCCTGAAAAGATTCAGCTTGCTGCTGGATCAGCTCGGTCTGTCGCTTTTGGTTCTCCAACATCCAACGTATTACTCCAAGCATAGCGGCTTCGTCAACACGCCTTTGGTACGTTTTCAGATTCTTGTCTGCCATGTTCCTGAAATCAAAGCACCAAAAGGATTAGCATGATAACAGATTCAAAATATAGATCAAGGATATGAATCAAAGCTAGAACTCCAAGTTACTTAAATAGAGTACCGCATTGTAACCATGTCGCGGTATCATAGCTACAATTACATAACTCTACCCAAGTCTCCTAAGCTCTAGAGATAAATAAAGGAAACCAGGTTTTCGAATCGATATGCAAAGGAGCTTTGCACATCGTAAAAGTAGAATCAGGAGGAGGTTAAGATTCAAAAATGGCAAGACGGTAAGGTGGCAGGACATGTTTCCTAATCACGAGTATTCTGATTCATGTATTGGGTCCAATACCCAACTACAAAAGAATCAAACCCGATTAACCTATATCCTATGGCTCTGATACCAAAAAAACCATGTCACGCCCCACTTCCCAGAGTACGCTAAGATGGGCACGTGACATAACCAACCATGCTACCTGTGGATAGGAAATATCTTTCCACAGTCACATTACGGCTGTAGAGATATTAAGAATAATAATAAACTATCTAACACATGTCCATAAGCCAGAATAAAACGAGTCAACAATAAAAATAATGCGGATGTAAAAGATCCAATACAAGAATAACTGGAATGTATGTCCCATAATGCGGGCTCACATCAGGAATGAAAATACCGAAAATAAAAGAACTAACTACTAACAAGTCCTCACTGCTCCGCCAGCTGACTGAAGTACTCCTGCTCGGTCTGTAGTGCAGGTAAAGAATCTGGGCTACGCAAAACCCAGACGTCAGTGCGTCATAACATCAAGCAATAATATATAAACAGGGTAGCAAGACATGCAGGTATGATCATAAATGGTAAAACAGGTGTAACAGCAATATAAATTTGGACAGTGAAGGGTAGTGTGCAGTGAGTAATCTAAAACTGGTCTACTGTGTTAACTACTCTCAAGTATTTGAAATCAATTTGATGAATCATCGATGTAACTCAATAGTATCCCGTGCGTGCCCGGGATCACGGTCTAAGACTCTCGGGCTGAATCCGAGACGTGCCGTAAGGCAGTAAAGGGTGGATAGTATCCCGTGCGTGCCCGGGATCACGGTCTAAGTCTCTCGGGCTGAATCCGAGACGTGCCGCAAGGCAGTAAAGGGTAGAAGGTAAATGACGAGTGATGTCAGCAGCATCACCCTGGGGCTGGTCTAGCCCGTAAGACTGATCAGAAAAGGTATCGAACTGTTGAGTTACAAGTCAGGTTTCATCATTGATTTCCCCATACCCCCAAGTTATATATGTTCAAGTCAGGTATTAAATAATCTGGAGCTAATGCCAACACAGGATCAGGCAGGTACAGGTTTGTCTGGATAGACAACAGGAAATGTCCGTAGGGACAACATGTCAAGTTTGTTGGCATTAGTAACAAGATCAGGTAACAGGTAAAGCCATGGTATATCAGGTCAAGTCAAGTAGTGTATACAGGTATCATGTCATGTCAAGAAGTGCACGGTATCATGTCGTGTCAGGTAGTAGGTGTATCAAGTCATGTCAGGGGTGCACAAAATGTCACGTGGGTGCTCATATTCAAACTATAAATAAGCATGGGTATACAAAACAAGTATGAGTACTAATGGAACAATAAAGATGGAACATTGTGATGTTATATGCAACTAAGTACAGATTAAAGCATATGGATGCACAGTTATCGATTTGGGTTAAGGGAATAGTTCCAACATTAATTAAATACAGTTTATCGAATATGGAAGGTTAAAAATCACATTAATATGTATTAAATGATCTAGGGATGCAAATGAATATATATTAGGCTAGATGTATATAAACGGGTGTCCGATAGGGTATAAACTATTAAAGGGTAATATGGGCTGTGCAAATAATTATTATGTGATTTAAATATGGACGTGGGTACTACGTATGTTAAACTAAAATGCAACATGGTATGTTTTAAGTTCTGAATCTAAAATGATATAATGGAACATCGAATGTTAAAAAGGAACATGTGACATTAGATTAAATCTACAGGTTTAATATGTAATTAAATAAGTATAAAATAATATAGATAGCATGTAGCAAGTTTTACTTGCCTCGATAGATCAAGAAACGGGTATACGGAACGTCACACGTCGGCGGGAAAAGTCGCGATGCGCGCACGATGCACGGAACGGATCCAAACAAGGTTCAAGGGGATCACACGGGTCAGGTACGCTCGCTGGGTCGTCGGGATCGTCGACGGCACGGCCAGATTCCGGCAAACAAAAACAAGAGTGAACAAATTTAATGGAAAAATATGCATGGAAAAAGAAAAGAGAAGAATGGAAGGAGGACAGAGAAGATTGAGAAGAGGAGGCTTACTATGGTCGACGAAGAGGGTCGTGAGTGTGTCGACGGCGTCGACGGAGCTCCGGCGAACAATCTGCAGAGACAGCGGCCAATGAAAAAAAACAGAAGAAAGAAAATAAAGAAAGGAAGAAGAGAAGAAAGAAGAAGGATGAAGGGTGCAGGGCTCACTGGGATGCACGGAGTCGGGGACGCGAGGACGAGGTCACTGGCAGCGATCCACTCCGGCGGTGCGAGCGTGCAGGGTGTTCGGCTGCGCTCTCGGGTGTGCTCGGTGCGCTTGCAGGGGCTCGGGGAAGGAGAGTGGAGACGGAGGTGGTGATGGTGAAGAGGAGACGAGGTCGGGGAGGCGTCGTCGGGTTGAGGGCGACGACGAGAAGGAGGCGGCTAGGGTTTAGGTTATGGGTTTGTAAGAAAAAGAAATGAGGGAGAAGAAATATATAGAGAGATGGAGAGAGAGAAATAATTATCGAGAGGAGAGAGAGAGATTCCGAGAGAGGGAGAGAAGGAGAGAGAGCCGCGAGATGAGAGAGAGGGAGAGAGATAGAGAGAAAAGAGAGATCGAGAGGAGAGTGAGAGAGGGGAGGAGAGATAATCTTGGATTATCTGAGGAGAGAGGAAAAGAGAAGAGAGATAGAAGAGAGAGAGAGCTCGGTGGTGGGGCCCAGTACAGTAAAGGGATTTCATTGGCTCATGGGAAAGGAAATTGATTTAAATTTTTTTTAAAAGATTTAAAATCGGTTTTAGAAATCTTTTGAACTGAAAAAATATTAGAATTAAAATTTAAAAAATTAAATAAGTTTGAAATTAGGCGGGATACAAAATATTTCAAAACGCGCCTGGTAAAGTCCCAAACGAAGTCAGGAGCATTAGTAGTATTTGTCTAGCTCCGGATGACGGGTCCAAAAAATTTAGATTTAAAATACGAAGAAATAAATGCGACTTCCAAATTTTAAAATGAAAGTTCAGTTAACAAAAAATGCATACCCCCAAGAACGGACGCACGTACGTGCGCGTAGCCATCCAAACACGTCCGTTTCACTCAACGGGACGAGAACACGATGCACGGACGCTACCACGGGGTTAGGGGTATCATGCAAGCTATGAAATGCAATTTTAATTTATTTTACGTGATCTAAAATGTTATATGTAAAATACGCGATTCTAGGTGAAATGTTAATATGCAGTATACATGAGATGCACGTGTCTAATTAACAGGCCAGGATAGTTTATGAATATGAAACAATAGGTTCAAGCAAGCGGGTCGGGTCGAATGCAATAATATAAACCACCATTCACATCCAAACAAGATAAATCAATAAAATATCACAGATAATAAATACGGAACAAAAATTGGTATAACTGAACTCGGTTGTTACAGAATTAAATCAAGAGTTCCACTCTTTCTCTTCCAAAAAGAAATAGTTTTTCACCACAAAACCCTTGAAAAGGAACGCGAATCTTCTATCAAATCTCCAAAAGGGAAGATTTTTAAAATCCCACCCTCTTTTCTCTAAGATCCAGCCAATAGAGTGTAGGAAGGAGGAGACCCACCTCCAAAAACCCCACTTTGGGGAAGATCCAGGACTTAAGTGAGAAGAAAGGGGTCCCCTTTTATCAGCTCCAAAAATATCTTAGGAGTTTAACTTATATATATATATATATATATATATAATTATAAATCTTTCTTTTGAGGAGTACAACTCCTAGTGCAGGGGCCAAGCCCCTTTGTCCTCTTTGTCAGGAGTTCAACTCCAAAAATCAATCGGGAGCACAACTCCCAGTGTAGGGGCTAAGCCCCTTTTCTTGCTGACGCCCAGCGTCCACGTGCCAGGCATGTGGGGCGCTGGCGCTCACGCGTCTTTTGGACGCTAATTCCCCATTTTTTTATATACATACATACTTCCCCCGTTAGAAAAAAATTCTAACGGGGCTGCTAGCTCCCTTGACCCCCGTAAACTCTGTGGGCCCCCCGATATATCCAAAACCCCTCACTGCACAACACACACACTGCAAATTGAGTTCGTATAACCAGTTTGACCCGTCAATCGGAGGTTCCTTCGCTCCAAAGGAGAGGAGTAATTAACAGCTGCTTAGTCCGCGGCTGTCGGAGATTCGGATCCCCACAATCAATAAACCCCCGCCTACCCTTGGCAGGGGGAATCTATAGTACTCCTGACAAGCGACGCGTATTCCCAACTCAATAGGGTGACGAAAAACATCCTACACCTTCCAAACACGAACCCCACGTCAGACATACAAGGTATCGTAATATCCATTCACTGTCTGCCAATGGCTTTTGCAAGGAAATACCATATAGCGACCAACAACACTAACGACGTAAGAAATGTCAGGTCGTGTACAAACCATGACATATATAGCGCTACCCACCGCACTCGCATATGGAACATTCAATATATATCTAATCTCATTCTCAGTTTACGGTGATGAACGAGCTGAAAGTTGAAAATTAGCTGCCAACAGAGTACTTACAGATTTAGCATCCGCCATGCCGAAACGCTCCAAGACTTTCTCAATATATTTTTGTTGAGACAAGTATAACTTTTCTCCTCTGCGATCTCTCATGATCTCCATACCAAATATTTTCTTGGCCCCTCCCAAACTTTTGGTCTCAAACTTTCCTTTCAATTGTTCCTTCAATCTGAATATCAACCATATATCTTGTTGTTATCAATATATCATCAACATAAATTAGCAAATATATGAAAGAACCATCGACGAGCTTCTTTGAATAGACACAACTGTCGCCCATACTTCTTGTAAACCTAACTTCTTTCATGAAGGGGTCGAACTTCTTATACCACTGTCTAGGTGACTACTTCAAACTATAGAGAGACTTTTCTAGCAAGCAAACATGGTCTTCTTTTCTTTCATCTTCAAAATCTTCGGGCTGTTACATGTAGATTTTCTCCACCAAATCGCCGTCCAAGAATGCGGTCTTCACATCGAGCTACTTAAGCTCCAAATATTGCATAGCTACCAAACCGAGTAAAACACGTACAGAGGTGTATTTAACAACCAGAGAAAATACCCCAGTGAAGTCAACTCTCCAAACCTGCGAATAGTTTTTAGTTACCAACCATCTCTTGGTCACTTTCTTTCTTCTTGAAAACCCACTTGCAGCCAGCGATCTTCTTTCCTCCTTCGGGCTTCACGAGCTTCCAAATTTGGTTCTTATGAAGAGACTCAATCTCTTTATCCATAGGGACTAACTAGCCAACGAGCTGTTTCATTGGATGAGATACCTTCTTTATAGCTTGTCGGCTCTTTATTATTAACTGTATCTGCAACAGAAATTGCATATGCCACTAGGTCATCGTAGCTATACCTTCGTGACGGTCTAATGTCCCTTCTGTCGGTCACGAGCAAGTAAATTCTCCTCATCATGGGACTGCTCATCTTGAGCTTCGTCAGACGATGGTGAAGAAGAGATCTCCTGCGAACCCGAAATCACCAACCTCAATATCAACTCTCGGCTCATTCTTCTTCGAATCGTCTTCAATTGTAAATTCTTTGTAATTCGGGTTCAACATAGCAGATTTATCAAATGTCACATCTATGCTAATCATAAATTTCGACGATTTTGGATCCGAATACCACAACTTATAACCCTTCACGCCGGTAGCATAACCAAGAAATATGTATTTCTTTGCTCAAGAATCCAACTTGCCTTCACTGCAATGTGTATAAGCGGGGCAACCAAACACCTTAAGTGTCGAATAATCGACGTGTTTTCCCGACCATACCTGCTCCGGTGTTTTATAACCTAGCGATGTATGAGGCGACCGATTCATAATATAACACGCCGTATTTACCGCTTCTGCCCAAAATTCCTTTCCGAGCGCACCGCGCTTTCTCCAAAAGAGTTCGGTTCACCAGCTCTGCAACTCCATTCTGCTGTGGTGTGTAGATAATGGTATGATGCCGAACCATCGATTCGTTTTTTACAGAAATTGTTGAAATTTCCACCGTAAAATTCTAACCCGCTGTCCATCCTTAGTCTTTTGATCCTCTTCCCTGTCTGCTTCTCAAGTAACGTCTTCTATTGCTTGAATATAGTAAACACATCACTTTTGTGTTTCTAAAGGTAGACCCAAATCTTCCTCGAAAAATCATCAGTGAAGGTAAGCAGATATTTGTCACTGCTTCTTTTAGAAGCAACCGGAGATAGTTCCCAAAAATCTGAATGGATATAATTTAGAGTACCTTTCGTGTTGTGCACCGCCGAACTGAAACTAACGCGCTTTTGATTTCTAAAGACGCAATGTTCACAAAATTCTAGTTTTGTCGTACTCTTCTCACCAAATAGACCCTGCTTCGACAACTCGTCTATACATCTCTCACTTATATGCCCAAGCCTCATGTGCCACAATCTGGTAGTTTCTGAATCCGTCATAAATTTGGATGATTAAATAGCTGCCAATTCGGAAGTCGTCGAATCCTGTAATGTATACAAGGACCCTTTCTTCAAGCTCTTCATCATAACTAGAGCACTTTTGGTTATCTTCAAAACTCCACCTTCAACGGAAAATTTATAACCATTGTCATCGAGTACACTTAAAGAGATGAGGTTCTTCTTCAAGTCAGGTACGTGTTTGACTTCCACTAGTGTCCTCATAACACCATCGAACATTTTGATTTGGATTGTCCCTTTACCAATAGCTCGGCACGAGTTATTGTTGCCCATCAAAACCACTCCACCATCAATGGGCTCGTACGTGGTGAACAAATTCCTATTGGGACACATATGGTAAGAACAACCCGAATCCATGCTCCACTCGTCCTTGGATCGCTGTGTGTTACCGAGAACCATAAGAAGATCTCCTTCTCCTTCCGCTATACTCGCTTCAGCTAAGACTCCTTGGATTTTTTTTCATGCTTTAGCTTGTTCTGCAACTTAAAGCAATTGATCTTGAAATGCCCCTTCTTCTTACAATAATTGCAGGTCACGTTCTTAGTTTTTGACTTTGACCGCGACTTCTTCGTATTTGCTTCCGGATCTCTCTTCTCCGCACGCCCTCGAACAAATAAGCCAGACGTTGAACCATCCGCTTCGGTGGAAGTCAACTCCTTGTCGATCTTCTCTTTTTTCATTAAATTCTTCTTGACATCCTTGATTGAGATCGTATTTCGTCCATAAATCATGGTGTCACAAAAGTGCTTATATGGGAGCGGTAACGAACATAACAAGAGAAGAGCCTGATCTTCATCATCAATGTTAATATCAATCTTACTCAGATCTGTAATAATTGAATTAAACTCACCAACGTGAGAGTTTATTGGAGAGCCTTTTGACATGCGAAATGTGTAGAGACGCTGTTTCAATATGAGTCGATTCTTGAGAGATTTCCTTAAACATAATTCCTTCAACTTATTCCACAAATCAGCCGCCGTCTTCTCTACCAAAACTTCTTGTAGTACTTCGTTAGTCAGATACAAGTGGATAGCAGTGAGTGTCTTCTCATCCATCTTCTTCCAAGCTTCCTCCGTTATAGTGGAAGGCTTCTTCTCCTTCTCATAAATCGCTTTCTTTAAATTGTTTTGAGTCAAAACCACGATCATAGGGACGTGCCATAAACAGAAACTTATACTCCTATCAAATTTCTCGATATCGAGCTTCATGATTGTCAGAGACATGATATGAGATTAAAATGCCTTAAATACTAACGAACCCTAAACTTCAAAATCATGATCTAAAAAAATGTGGAACAAGTTGTCGTTACCTACCGTTGACGTAATCGCAAAATCAAAGACAAAATGGTTCAACAAAAAATCCCACAACAATGCAACAATAGCTCTGATACCAATTTGTTGCGAATAAGGCAATCACAAAGCACAAAACAATCGATATAGAGAAGAGCATCAAACCTTAGATAAGATAGAAATATGAATACTAAGCACAAAACAAATAGACGAAGGCGGAACTTTATTAATTATCAAATTCGGAGGAGTACAAATCGATGGAGAATACAAATCTCTCTCAAAACCCTTGCCCTCTTAAAATAATAATGGGTTCTCATCAAATAATCAAATTGTTATCTCAAAAGGCCTCAATATAGGGTTGCTATTTATAGCATACAAAGAATATTCCCAAAAAACTAATTTCCCAACTTAGAAAATTTGCACCCGGCCCGACAGACGTCTGCCCCAGAGTATATCTCGAAACTTCAATTCTCTGTTCAGTCCTACAGACAGGGAGACGTCTGTTAGGGTATTTACCGAAACTCGAGAAAAGTGACAGAGTGAGGCAAGCGTTTGGTATAGATGTTTGACCTGAAAATAACTGCACATCTTCGCTTCGTGATAATACCGGATCAATAGGAAAATCTTTAGGGATGAATGTGAGGCACAGATAACAGAAGCTTTAGATGAATATCATCTACCCAAACAGGCAAAATGTTCTCAAGAACATAGACCGAAGTGAGCAGTTGATGCCATGTGGTCGTGTTCCAAAATAAAAAATGCAAAAAAAGAAAATGACTAGTTTGAAAAACTATAAATATGAGAGAATTCTAAGAATCCAAGACCCCTCTTTGATTTATCAAATTTTTCTCACCATGAGTAATGTAGAAGGCTATGTTAGCAGAGGCCCTAAAGAGTTAACTATAGATTTCTCACTCAAGGTTAATCCTGCCATTTTGATGGTGTTAGCTGAGGGGGGAGTTTTTACCAGAGTATAGTGTAAATACCCTTGCCTTAGGCTTTTTCTGCGGTAGACACCAGTATTCAAATTCTTTCTAAGGTCAAGGTTTGAATGTATGGTGCGAATAGTTGCATTCTGGATTCGGCTGAAATGATAAGGAGGATACTAATTGAACATTCATACATGGTTTGTACAGTGCGAATCCTTGCAAGCCGACCCTTTATAGAATGTGACTTTGTTGGAAACCTAAGAACAAGCCTCGACTGGTCCTATCAGCTTGTGACTACGTCCAAGTATTATATTTACGGCGTTACACCCCATGTAAAGTTAGAATGCCTAATTGGGACTTAGAGCCGATATATTATGTATAAGCCGTGCTCAAATGTAAAAAAAATGGTCGATTAGCAGATACATGTAAAGTGGGCCTTCTAAATGTGGGCTATATGTCTTACATATTATGAAAGATAAATCCAGAATGGCCCCCATGTATGGCCTATATTTATGAAGTTTGAATGTAAAGAGATGGTTTCTTAGCCACATCTATACTAGCCATATAAAGCAAATGGACTTGGGTAGAAATTACTCTCTCTTTTAAAAATAACAAAAAGAAAAAGAAGAAAAATCTTTCATTCTTAGAGGCTCCACATCATTATCAAAAAGAAAAAAATAATTAATTGTTATGTTTAGAGAGAGAAAATCTTAGAGCCTCCACGTCATCAATGAAAAAGACAAAAATAGTTAAACTTTTCCATCTTCGGAAAACAAAGAAAAAAGGGACTTTTTAGAACTTGGAACAAAAAAAGAAATTTGTAGAAATTAGTCTAAATTCCAAATTCAATCAAAATTATACTTAAACTTACAAAAAAAAAACTTTATAGAAGTTATTTTAATTTTATTATTTTTCAAATTCTACTTTCATTTACTTATAACTACCTTTTTTTACTTAAATATAGTAAATAATATATTATAACATCTTCTAGAATATTCTTGATTCAAGTTACTAAAATGACTATTTTATTCACTTATTCACATTCAAAATAATTTTACACCAAATGTCTCCATTTTATATTTATCTTGTGCTCAAGAAATTTTTTTTGGTACTCTTAAGGATAAAACTACAAACTCTTGTGCAAAATGCTAGTAATGAATAATGATAAGATTGTAGTATTACTTGTGGATTAACCCATCTTTCAACTTAACATCTACACCGGCTATTATATTCGATCGATATATACATTAGTAGTTTTGCGGGTGATAATTAAGCATTTGTGGGTGTAACCCATCTTCCCTTGTTCCGATAATTACATTTAGAGAGACATATGTTGCTCTAAATATCATGTTACCGGATGCCGACTCTTTGTATCTTGCTAGGGCATACATACTTGGAACCAACGTCTTCCAATCTAGAAGAATTATTAGGAGGGCAACTGATCATTTAAATTTTTGACTATCCTCTTTCCTTTCCTTTTTTGTCCATACTTTTCTTGATCAACAATTTGTTTTCTGATTTAGGGAACTGCCATCGTTAGGTCTTGATTAATTCTTAGATGATATCATGCATGCTGATTGGACAAGTCTTTGGATTATGGATAGGACAGTGTTTATTATCTAATACATATGGTTTCCATCATTCATGAAGATGGCGGTGATGATGATAATGATGAATATTATAATGTTCTCAATTATATATCTGCCTCCTCATTCAGTGCAAATCATCACCAAATATGAAATTAAAGTGGTGGCAAGATGAAACAAAGAGAGAAATTTTTAGTCATCATCACATCCTCCCTACTATTTGGGAGGAGGAGCCATTGTTCACAGATTGATCAACCACAAAATAAGAAAAATTAAAAAAAGCACAAAAAAAATTCCATAACAAGAATTAAAGAAACAAGCATTACTCATGCTCTTTTTCAACACTAACACCATCAATAGAATCAGCCAACAAAGCCCTCATGACACTCACCTGCCCTCTCAATGCCTGAATATAATCTGCAGTCTCATCGAACAATGCATCTATCTCCACCATGCTCTCTCCACCAGGAACCAGCCTCTTCAATGCCCTTATCCTCATCTCTACCTCCGCAGATTCATCGCCACCATCGCCGCCACGGTCGGTAACGGTTTCCGAGTCCGTCTTCATCGGTTTCTGGCGAAGGAGGTGGCGGCAGAGGGAGCGGCTCCATTGCCGGTCGCCGCCCGAGGACCGGACCATGCCAATCTCGGCCGCCATTTTGATCCTCTTCCCTCTGCTGGCAATGCTCTGCATAGTATCTTTCTGATTCATCTCTTGTTCTATAGTCTCTCTCTCTCTATTATATATATAAGATTAATGGAGGAAAGAGACCATAGGAGGGGATTTACTCCTATGGCGTGGAAAAAATACAACCTCCGCCATTTTTTCCGACGATCGGCACCCATCATCATCATCGTTATCATCTAAGATGTGTGTACACCAAATTTCATGTGATTCAACAACCTTTTCACCGTTGATTTAGTGGGTTCAAAATTAACGGTTTACCGACAATAGAACTTTTTACATTGCTAAATCAACGGTGAAAAAGTTGTAGAATCACATGAAATTTGGTTTACCCACGTCTTAGATGATAACGATGAAGTTGATGGAGGCCGATCGTCGGAAAAAATGGCGGAGGTTGTATTTTTTCCACGCCATAGGAGTAAATCCCCTTCTATGGCCTCTTTTCTCCATTATATATATATATCGGAGTGCTCCATTGCAAACTGTTCCGTGTTTTTTAAAAACAGGAACTTCCGATCTACGGCATATTTTATCTATCCGATCTGTTCAAGTTGATCGTCTTACCCTCAAATACATGTGTATGAAAAATCGAAGAATTTGAAGACTTTTAGCCTATGCATCAATGGGTGCGAAAATGAACGTCTTTCGATAATACAACATAAACTTCATCCGATATATAGACTGGAGGTCTTCAAATCCTTTGATTTTTCATACACATATATTTGAGGGTAGGATGATCAACTTGAACTGATCGGATCATTAAAATATGCCGTATATCGGGAGTTCCAGTTTTTAAAAAACGCGGACCGGTTTGCAATCGATCACTCATATTGCTTGTTCGGTGGTGGTATCAGGGTTTGGAAAATGATTCTAGAAGAGAGGTGGGATGCCAGCTAATGGAAGGGACCAATAGAGAAAGGATCAAATTGAGAACAGAACCTGACATTTTACATGTTGCAGCAGATCGTGCCTTGTCTGGAGTTTTACATGGCTTGCTTCTGCTGATGTCATGCAACTTTTATTGCTTGTTCCTACCTTTTGGATCTAGAGGAGGCATGACATTGATAGGGTTTGTTGCAATTTTGATTTCATTGTTGTTTACATGAAATTGAAAGGGCTGAAAAGTTGTAACATTGTATATGGGATTTTTTTATTAAACCATATTAAAATAATATTTTAAAAAGCAAACTATTTTCAAAACATATTAAAAAAACGTACCACTTTCTGTCTCGTGGTCGTCACGTTAGCACCAGCGCAGCGCTAGCACCGGTGTCAATAAATCTTTTTTAAGGAGCGCGGTATCACTTTCAAATTGCACCCATTACAATTGTACTGGGTGCAGTTTCAAACTGCATCCCTTACAAATGTAATGGGTGTAATTTAAAAGTGCGTGCCGTACAAATGTACTGGGCGCAGTACTAAACTGCGTCCACTACAAATGTAATGGACGTATTTTGAAAGTGTGCCCCATACATTTGTAATGGGCACAGTTTATAACTGCGCCCATTAAATATAGCAAAATAATATGAATCATTAAATGCCAATTCACCATTTTCATTGTCGGGACTTTGTTTTTTTTAGCGCAGTTGCAAACTACACCCAAAGAAAAAACATACTCATTTACGGGTTTGTGTATAATATTTCAGAAATATAAAATAATATTTTTGGAATTTAAATAATAAAATAATAAATTTCACAAAAAACTATTCGTGTATGAATTTGGGGTTTTCGTATAATCATATACCAATATTTGGAAAATATTTGGAGATTAATATGCATTATTAATTATAAAGGTAATTATTGGATTTGTGTATTTTATAGTTATGCAATTAATTATGTGCAAGTTTATATTAAACTTGATTAGTGCATTACTAATCATGATTAAGCCAAATCCATTTTTATATTAACCATGGCTAGTACACTATAACATATTGTATTTGATTCATGCACGGCTTTTTAGTATTTGTTGATATTTGGGTTTTTAAAAGAAAAGAGAAAAAGAAAAAGATAAGAAGAGACACGGGGGCCAAGTGTGCATGGGCATGAGAGAGAGTGAGAGTGAGAAAGAGAAAGAGAGAGAGAGAGAGAGAGAGGAGCAATCCTTGATCATAGCGCCATTCCTTCATTCTTCACTTCATTTCTCTTCATCAGCCTTCATCTTCATCTTCCTCCATCTCTTCATCCTCCACCTCCACTACCTCCACACACACCTCAAAAACCTCACCAAAACCTCATCTCACCTTCACAAAAAATGACCACCATCTCATCCTACATCCTATGGTGAGCTCAAGTTTGGATTTTGAGCACTTTCAACCATCTTAGAATTTTCTTCAATTGCTCCAAGAGGTAAAACCTTCATCTTTTTTCTTGTTATTTAGTTTCTTAACCTTTTAGTTATGTTTAGAATTCGATTAAGCTAGATTAGCGACTTTGGAAATTTTTAGAATGATTTTAGTGGGTGATTTGAGTTGTAGAGATATAATTGAGGTTTAGTTAGTGACCCCAAGCCTTTATTGATGATATTCTAGCCAGACTTGAGACTAGAAATCTAAAACACAAACTTAGAATTTTCCCGATATCGGTTTTTGGCGATTTGTGATGATCTATTAGGATCTGCTGTGACCCGAGAGCTTTATAAAATAAGTTCCCAACACAGTAAGATGTGCTAGCCACACATAATTAACCCCTGAAACTCGAGCCCTATCTTCTTGTTATGGCCGCAATTTTAATCCCCCAAGCCGCAAATTGTGGCCTGGTCTTGATGATTGGGGGTGATGTTTGGACCATGGCTCTGTTATATGATGTATAGACCTACCCTATATGCAAAACCTCCTAATTTGACCCAGATAGAATCTGGGAGTGTTTCTCTGTGTTGCTGATTTCGGGTTTCCGATTTCTGAAACCTTGGTTTTTGTTTTTGAGTTTGGACACAGTCGTTGGAAGTTCGTAAGTCAACGCTGAGGGTTATTTGGTTGTTCTTACATGCGTGGGCTATAGGTTCAAACCTATGAGCACCTCGCGTGCCGTATCGGTTTTCGGATTTGGTTTTGATATTCTTACGATGTGTATTGATTTGTAGGTATTTTCGCGTGGACTTCCAAGACAATGAAGGAGAACAAGAAGTTTCTCGACTTCGGCTAAAGCAAAGATTAACAGGCGTGTAGATCTACATCTACGGGGGAAGTCGGGTGGATGGCGTATACCACCCCCACAACTATAATGATGGAAGAACCGATAGATATAGATTGATATTGAGATGATATGAGAATTGATATTGAGATGATATGAGATTGATATTTAGATGATATGAGATTGATATAGATATGACATGAGATCGATATAAATACGATATGAGATTGAGATAGATATGGTATGAAATTGATATAGATATGATATGAGATCGACATAGATATGATATGGGAGTGAGATATATATATATATATATATATATATATATATATATATATATATATATATATATATATATATATATGAGATGATATTATGTATGAGACGATAGATCCTTAATCTAATTTGATGGCACCGTACGATAGATCACCGTACGTGATATGATATGCCGGATGATTGATCCGCACTCTCGACTCGAGGATGATGTACGAGAATTACTTCACATCTGATACTATGAGGCTGGATCACCGACTTATGGATTTGTCATGATTCAGAGAATCATTTCTTCTAAACACTTTAGTGGATAATGGGTCATATTTGATTTATCTAGGGGTAGTTACATATCTTATTATCGTTCATGTTTATGCTGTATTATTCCCCGTGACATACGTATTATGTTCCTCGCATTTCTTTTATATGGCATCGTCTGCTAGTATACCTGCATTATCACCGATGATACGCATGTTACATATATACAGATTTGTCGTTTCACACATCATCGGTAATTGCTATGCCACTTACACAGTAGAACTGTTACATCACTGTATTACTCTTAAATGTAAAGTACAATCATTGTTCAGTAATTATCACATGACATGCTTACATGATAACACTTGAGATACTTACAGTACTGTTCTATATTTGCATATACTGTACTTTATGGTTACATGCATTAAGATGTTGTTTTCATAAGATCTCTGGATTTGAGAACCACGGTTATATTTCAAAGAAAATTATGAATTGTTTTAAAAATGCGGTTTCTCATGATGTGATTTGAGGCGTCGACCAAGAGTTTTCTCGGTTCTGAATTATGAGCATACCCGATTCGAGGAGTAAGGAGGAACCATCTGCGGATACATGGTGGGCCCGGTACGGTATCCTGGGGCAAGAAGATCGTATAGATAGACGATGAGCCTGGAAGAGGAGCTACTGACCGGTGATAATTTAGGCTCGGCGGTTATCTGGAGGATACCGACCGGAGTCGTGAGATCAGATGGATATGAGGGCCGATCCGAGGATGCGGCGCCTGAGATATGAGGATTTACGTGTCAATACTGGACACGAGTTTTATGATATTTCAAGTGTCGATGTTGGACACTCCGGTTTCATGATGATTGATGTGTCGTTGATGGACACACGTTGGTTGATACACATGCATACATGCATATATATTCGGATGACTATCATTACATACTGATATTGACACGACTCTATTGTACACATGTGCATACATGATCACCCTAGATACCATAGTATCACCTCCATGTTAGAGTATGACCTAGGGATCGTTGTTCATTCGATTTCTACCTGCTGATATTTTCTACTCACGAGTTGGAAACCCACCCCCGTTATGCCACAGTTTTCGTACAGGTTCGACCGCTTGAATCAGTAGCGGCTCGCTGGCACACGGCTTTCTTTAGGGTGTTTTGTTTTGGTAGGTAGGACACACATTTGGATCGTGACCACCCTTATACCTATTTATTTCTGTTGTATCTAGTTAAAGTTCCATCAACCAAAAACCAGACTTTGTATATTTGGTAGACCTAGACATAGACTTGTATATTTTCGAGACTTAGAGCGAGATGGGTGTATATTCGCTATTTGAGCTGGATGATGTCTTGGTTTTACTTATTCTCTTTCTGTGTTTTATTTTCTCCATAGGGCGTCGTATATATGCTTTATTGCGTGGTTGTGATTCCGCCAATTGGTGAAGAGCTAGCTCCCGATTGGGGATGTCTATATTATTATATGTATGTGGTTTGGATCAAAATATACAAAGGAGGTGCTGCCCAAATTTCAAGAACGAAAATGTTTTCAAAGTTAGTATACAATCATTGCATTTTCGTATGATATGAGTTAAACTTTTAAAAGAAACGCTTGAATTTGTTATGCCGTTATTTCAAAACTGCACCTCCACTATTTTCTACAAAAAGGTTTAGATTTCTGGGTTTCGGCTTACTTAAATTATGGCGGGGTCTTATAGACTTCACGTAATTCTTTTGCCGGTCACGTAGCATTTCCTGGTCGTGACAAAGTTGGTATTAGAGTGTTAGGTTTAATCTTGGTTCGAGTTTAGTCTTGACTTTACGGAACTTAAACTTGACTAAGGGGGGGGGTTGGGACCTGAGTTTTCGTCTTATAGGTTGACCTTGGTTGATGGAGTAGGTAACTTAAGTAGAGTGACATACCATGTGTATGTTCCGCGGCATACTTACGACAAGCTGCTCTGCTTAAGTGACCTTAGGATGTACATTTCCTGAGATACGTGCTTCTATTCATTTATATGATCATACTCCTATTGATTCCATTCTTTCCTATGTTCATATTTCCATTTCAGACCTATCTTTTCTATTCGTTCATGTGATTTATTTTCATTGATACTTACTTGAGGTTCCTGTCACCATGGTTATGAGAGCTGTCACGACCCGAAAGTACGGAACGTGACCGACACTTAGATTACGAAGCGTCTAGAGGCGCCACGTAACCTAAGTAAGCCGAAGCCCAGAAATCTAAACCATAAAAGAAGAAGAAGAAGAAAAAGAAAACAAGTTTAAAAGCATCAGCAAATTTTCTCAAAAATTTCGGCAGAGTCTCCTCTATAAAAACTGGCCCCCAAACGGGTACAACAAGTATAATATACATAAACAATAAAAGGCATCCCCAAACGGGAGCTAGCATCAACGCCAACAGGCGGAAACAACCACAACAAGCACAATAATATACAACGCCAAAGGGCGAGACTCAAAACTCAAAGAAAACAAAACCACCAAATCAGAATAATACATGCGCGACTCTAAGGTCAAAATAAAAGACTGGTCCAATAAACTTATCAAGTAATACAAGTATGGTTGATGGAGCATACTAGATACAAATGAAAGAATAAAAGTACAATGGTGGTTCGGATACAAGTGAACCAACCTACCGTGCAAATCACCCTGAAAGAATAGATGTGCCAGCAAGCTGCCAGGGAAACCTGTACATCGAACCTGTAAAAAAATTTGGCACATCGGGGGTGAGTTGCCAACTCGTGAGTAGAAGACATCTACGAAAAGAAATCGAATGCACGACGCTATCCTAGGTCATAATAATACACTACTAAGTCCCAATCATCTAGTAATAGCAGGGTAATACTACGTGTAAGTGCAGATACTCCGTGCTCGTGTTAGTGCCTCATATAGTACTATGTCATATGAATGGATATGCATGCACCATGAATATAAAACAATCAATCCTGAAATCCAGATATATCTGTATAAGAAATCTTTAACTGTTATCATAGTAAAATGTGTATAGGAATCTGAAATCTCAATAATGAAATCCATGGAAATCCGTGTCAAGCATCGACACAAACATGTAAATCTCAAGTCTCATAGTCTCAATACCTCGGGCTCCGTCAGTCCGGATCGGCCCATATCACTACATCTCACGACAACGGTCGGTATCCTCCGGATATCCGCCGCGCCAGACATCACCGGTAGGTAGCCTTCCCCTGCCAGGCTCATCGTCTACAACTCGATCTTCTTGCCCCGGGGTACCATACCGGGCCCACCATGTACCCGAGACGGTTCATCCACTCCTCGAATCGGGTCTCGAAATCCATCAGAAAACATGAAATCTCATGGTGGACGACACATACATCACGAGAAAACCGCATCTTATGTTTTAAAAAGAGAGGAGGAGAGAGAGAGAAGTTTTTATATATTCTTCCGGTTTCCCCAAAAATCCAGAAATCTCATAGAAACCCAAATCTCAAAATCATGAGTAAGTATATGATAAGTGTCGGCATATGCCCATAATACTGCATGACAACATGAAAACATGAATGCATGAATGTCTAAGTAATAATTATCATGTCTATACTAACATTAGAGAGTAATCACAATATTATATCGGTCAAGTTGTTAACTGATTCTATTAATAAAAGATAATAGAATCTAAAGTGTACGTGACATAGCAATTACCGATGATGATGTGTGTGAGCCGGCAAATAAGTGTGCGTGGAATATGCGCATCATCGGTAATGGTGCTAGTGTCCTAACAGGTAAGGTTTATACTGATTATAGCAACATATGTAAGAACATGCGTCATTAAGATTCCAGTGTGAAAGTAAAGACGGATGTGTGTTATCTACTCATTTGATATACCATTACCACTACTACTATATGACTCGAACCTAACCTAGTGTCCATCTAACCTCCTAAGGAACAAAACCTAAGAAACTAGTCAATAAGAAACAAGAGTCTACCTAAGGTCTGAATCAATATCTCTAATAGTCGGCGATCCGGCCTCAATAGCGTCATGTACGTAGTACGGCTTTCTCGAATCAAGAGTGCAGATCAATCATCATATTTATGCCTCGTACGGTAAAATCCATCGTACGGCATCCTAATATCAGGGTACGGGTCAAGTATCTCCTAGGTGTCTCATCATTAGTATAATGTCATCATCAACACATCTCATGATCAAGGTGCTAAACTGTGATCGCATACATCAATCATATATCATTGCCATCATAATAAGCATCATTAGTTTATCCTCAGAAATATCATGTCATATGTATCATATCGTCCTCAAGTCACACCTCTATGATATCGACATCAGGTCACACCTATATGATGTCGTAATCAAGTCATACATATCCCATATCATGATCAATCACAAGTTACAGTCCGGGTACTATTTTAGAGTCCCATATACCTCAATATCATCACCACCCATTATAATTTAAGTATACATGTTTATTATCTCATTCTCTAATGATCCGCTAACACTTAATACGACTGTATAGCCAAGAATCACGACATCAAGCCCAGTTACACTATTTCATCATACTTCGGATATCATATCACATCAATGAATCCCATATACGTGTTGTATATATATGTATATACCTATACCTAGTTTTATATATATACACATACACGTATACCCTATGTCGAGTTTCAGTGTGTGCGTGTGTGTGTTTCTATCTGAAACCTACGAACCTCTTCCAAGGTACTCATCCTCTGATATGGTTTTCCTAAATCAGTCTAGTCCAGCCTGGGTCATTACTAGGGTCCTACTCTTTAAGAATCTAGGGTCACATCTAGTTTCCTAATGACAATAAGTACTACCCCTAGTCTACGTTGCGGGGGTGCTAAACGCCATCCACCCAACTTCCCCCCGTAGATATGCATCTACTCACCTGGTCCATGTCTGCCAAAAACGGTGTCGCCATCCTCCTCTTCATCGCCCGCAGTCCACGTGAGGGGTACCTAAACGCAAACATATAAATAGCATTGTAAACTAAATCACATACAAAAGTCAAAACGACGCAAGGAACAAGCATAGGTTAAAACCTATGTCCCGTCCACGCAAAAGAACCAAATTTCGCTCGATATCGGCGTACAAACTCCGATGGATCGAGATAAACATCAACAAATAACTCGTAGTTTTAAAACACATTACTTATATTATAAAACATGATTAAATCCACCGAAACCCTAAAAATTGATCAAACAGTCCGATTTTGTAAAACCCGAAAACGCCAATTTACCGTTTTTCATCAAAACTTGACATTTAGATGAAACCAATGGTTATAAAACTCATTAAATAGCATAATTAGACTATACAAACCATTACTACATTTTTATTACACAAATTTGTATTAATTTGAAATTTCTAGTTTGCAACCTTTTGCAATTTTCAACATTTTTCAAGCAAAATACCACAATTCCACCACAAAACATGATGTTGCATGAATTAATGTACTAAACTACAATTCATGATGATAATGATATGATGAAACCATAATTATATTTTTAATCTCATTTATTTAGGAATTTCCCAAAATCTAGTTTACAAAAATAGCCTTTTATTAGTATTTTTCCAATTATCACAAGAAACTAGTGATCAAACTAAGTTTTTCTTTCCATTAACATGCTAAGATTCTCACTAAAACTAAAATCTAATGATAACAACCTTAATTGGAATTTTATTTTATCCACAAATACATTTTATAAAAACTAGTTAGCTAAATAACATTATTAAATCAATTTGAATACACAAATTATTATATAATAACCATGCAAGATTTTTCCACTTCTAAAAATGGTAGACTAGTTATTATAACCCTAATTAATTAATAAAAATCATAACTTGAATTTACAAACCCTAACTTGAATTTTAAAAATTGAACATAGAATTAATCTAATAAAACTAATTATGCTTTAAAAGAAACATCTAATGGAAATAAAACAAAAGAGATAGATTTATACCTTCACAACCTCAAGTCCAAACATGAAAATGAGCCTAAAAAATGCATGCTTTCCATCTCCAAAATCCATGTTAAAATGAGCAAGGAATAAAGGGTATGAAATAAATATGATTTTGTGGAATTTTAATTGAATTTTTGAAGTATTTTTGATGAATTTTGAATAAAAATGAAGTGGGAAATGGGGGGGCTGCCATGGGGTTGTTGAGGCCGGCCACACCATGGAGGAGGGAGAGGAGAGTGAGAAAAGTGAAGAAAAGTGTAGAAACTTCATCCAAAATATCAACTCTTTATGTCTTTTCATGATTTTATTTAATTTCCTTTTAATTCTTTACTATAGCAACTCAAGAAAACTCTAGAAAATTGGAAAAATTTGCATATGAATTTTACATGATACTCACTAAATTATAATATGTCATGGCTCATTTTTACAAATTAAAACCATTCAAATTTGTAATTTACACTAATTTAGTGTAAAAATAAAGCTTATGTTAATACTTAAAATAATTAGTTTAGGAAAAATATTTAATTAAACTAAAAATTTATAAGTGGCTAAATAAACACCATTTACTAGTAATTACATAATTAAAATAGGTATTTTTGAAATTATAATGAAAAACAATCACGGTTAGGTTTTACGAAAAATACATTTTACTTTGCCGAAAATCATAAAATTCACTTAAACAATTTTATTCATTTAATTATTTATTTAATTATTTTTAAAACGTTACAAGAGCAGAGAGAGCTGCTACTAGAGATGCGGTCAGAGTGAGCTCGTCACGGACGAGAACTGACCATGATATTCTTCTGGTGATATAGGAACGTATCGGTGTATTGTTTGTGTTGAGATCTCTCGTTTGAGGCGAGTGTTCGGATCTGTACTGGATGATCGGGCCATTGATAGAGGCAGCCAGATCATGAGGACTGTTGATATACAGCCTACCCCAGAGATTGCGATGTTGTCCACCGCGCAGACAGATGATACAGGTGTTGCTGAGATTGGCGGGATGTCGCCTCCAAAGTTTATAAGCTGAAACCACATGAGCTTACATACAGATGTGGCAGAAGATCGCTAGTCCATCTTGAATAGAGTGACTAAGATGATTCGTCTAATTGGATGCGCCGACACAGGTTCAGTTAGATTAGAGAATTCCGGTTCGAAGGATCTTACTCAGATCTAAAGTAAATCGATCAAGAGAGGACATTGCTCGTTAGATGCTCCGATGCGAGATCAGTAAGTTGACCGGCTTCAGATCGAAGGAAATCACCCAGACGTGTTGTGAGTTGATCGAGAAAGGAGGAATGAAGTGTATTCCTTCGACAACTTGGACGAGTTTTCGAGGATGTAATCGGCTAGATATCTTCCACAGAGTGGTGAAGATACCCGAGTTCGTAGTTTCGTGTCCTTGTGAGAGACTCCGGATTGACTGTAGCTGAGAAAGAATTGTAGTACGCAGCCAGCAAGATGTGATTTCGAAGTAGACATTAATAAAGACTGGTGAAACAAGAGGTTCGTGCGAGATATTAACGAGCTGTTGTTGCTCCCCATTGATACCTGAGGACTGATATGTATACTGAGGCGTTGGATACGGCTAAAATTCCAGAGAAAAGCCGTGCTGAGGACGCAGCTGTCCAGAAATGAGAAAGGAATTTAGTAAGAGTGCCAACCTCCAAACAGTTCGGTATAGGTGAGATCGGAAGAGACCATAAGCAGGTCTTTGCCAGGATGCCATGGCGATAAGGAATTGCACCTAGGATCATTTCCATCGTGCATAATCAGAAGGCCAGATGCCGCCATCAGTAACATGCTACTTTACGAGTGGTCATGTTAATTGGCCAAGAAATGATCAGAGAAGTGCCAGAGCAGAACTGTTCTGTTATTACACCTAACCGGGCCGACGAGTAGAAAGATTATGAAATTGATGATCCACAGAAAATAAGGACCCAGAGACAAAGGACGCCAGATCATGAGCAGGAAGCAAGTGGATGTTCTTGCTCTGCCAGCTTAGGACGCACCGACATTTTTCGACATTGAAAGCGGTGTACCTCAATGTCAGTTATTGCGATTTGCGTTTTAGTCATCCGAGTATCACACTTTTATCGCTCGGGCTTGAGTTTTGATGATTTGGATTCATGATATTTGTTTTTGTGCACAGTTGTTGCACTTGATATCAATTTTATGCATTTGTTGCACGTGTTTATGATTCTATATATTTCGACACAGTCTATTTGATTTCGTGGATGTTGTATGCACTTGACTTTGACTTATGCACTCGGTATAGTTCACATTTGCTTGCAATGCATTTGAAATGGATTTTGTACACGCAGTTTCACACGTTTATAATTTTATACACCTTGTTATATTGACGTGTTTTCGGGCTCCTGGTATTGGTTTTCATGCATCAATTGATGTTTTGTGCGGACCTGACGCACTTGATTTAGATTTTCGCGCACACTGGACGTATAGGATGTGATTTGGTGCACATTGGATGCACTAGATCGAGATTTCTATTCATGCATGTTAGTTGCACTTGGTTGAGATTTTCGTGTACTCTAGATGCATTTGATATTGTTGTCGTGCATACCCGTTGCACATGACAGATACTTTCATGCACACCTGTTGCACTTAGTTTTTGCTTCTGTGCACATTCGCGACACTTGTATTTGACATGGATTTCCATGCACACCAGACACACTTGATATTGGATACGCCTTTTGAGACTGATTTTACTCATGAGCATCATATCTTTATGACAGGTACTATATTATATATTAACCGAGCAGGACTGGTCTAAGGACAGTATCTGAGTATTTTTGCATGCACCAGTATTTACCAAGAAGTTTTCAAAAATGAGCTATAGTCTCGCTATTTCCTACGTGCCTATAGTGACACGAACCTTTACAAAGAAAACCTTTTAGGATATTTCAAAAAGACGAGACGTATATCTTAAGCAAACATATATAGACATATATCTATTTCTTTACAAATGAGCGTCCGCCACTTATACCCTGAGTTATGCATCGCACGGCGATTTGGAAAGGATTTTGCATGTGTTTTATCCAGATTTTAGATGATTTCACAAGGATGCGTACTATATACGTATTATAATCTTGAGTACAGTATATTTGTTTTAGCAATGGATTTCGAGACTTGCGTTTCATTATAACTCCCATGTTTGTGTGACGCTTGATGGAATTTCGATTTTGAGTTTCGCACTCGTTTTCATGCACACACGATGCGCTGTGTTATATTTGAGTGTTCCATGATTTCGGAGCCCCGTTGATTGGACTGATTATTGAAATGTTTTAGTATTTGGGAGTTTAAATTTAAATTCGGGGACCGAATTTATTTAAGGGGGAAAAATTGTAATATTTCAGACATATAAAATAATATTTTTGGAATTTAAATAATAAAATAATAAATTTCATGAAAACTATTCGAGTATGAATTTGGGATTTTCGTAAAATGGTATAATTATATACTAATATTTGGAAAATATTTGAAGATTAATATGTATTATTAATTATAAAGGTATTTATTGGATTTGTGTATTTTATAATTATGCAATTAATTATGTGCAAGTTTATATTAAACTTAATTAGTGCACTACTAATCATGATTAAGACAAATCCACTTTTGTATTAACCATGGCTAGTGCACTATGACATATTGCATTTGATTCATGCATTGCTTCTTAGTATTTTTTGATATTTGGGTTTCTAAAAGAAAAGAGAAAAAGGAAAGAAAAAGGAAAGAAAAAGAAAAAGATAAGAAGAGACATGGGGGACAAGAGGGCATGGGCATGAGAGAGAGTGAGAAAGAGAGAGAGAGAAGGGTAATCCTTGACCATGGAACCATCCCTTCATTCTTCACTTCATTTCTTTTCATCATCCTTCATCTTCCTCCTTCTCCTCATCCTCCACCTCCACTACCTCTTCCATAAACCTCTCAAAAACCTCTCAAAAACCTCACCTTCACAAAAAATGACCACCATCTCATCCTACAACCTATGGTGAGCTCAAGTTTGGATTTTGAGCACTTTCAACCATTTTGGAATTTTCTTCAATTGCTCCAAGAGGTAAAACCTTCACTTTTCTTTTTGTTATTTAGTTTCTTAACCTCCTAATTATGTTTAGAGTTCGATTAAGCTAGATTAGCAACTTTAGAATTTTCTAGAATGATTTTAGTGGGTTATTTGAGTTGTAGAGATGTATTTGAGATTTAGTTAGTGACCTCAGCCTTTAGTGATGATATTCTGGCCAGACTAGAAACTAGAAACCCAAAACACGAACTTTGAATTTTCCCGATATTGGTTTTTGGCAATTTGTGATGATCTATTAGGATCTACTGTGACTCGAGAGTTTTATAAATAAGTTCCCAACACAGTAAGATGTGCTGGCCACAAAGAATTAACACCTGAAACCCGAGCCCCTATCTTCTTGTTATGGCTGCAATTTTAATCCCCCAGGCCGCAAATTGCGGCCTGGTCTTGATGATTTGGGGTGATGTTTGGGCCATGGCTCTGTTATATGATGTATAGACTTACCCTATATGCAAAATCTCCCAATTTGATCTAGGTAGAATCTGGGAGTGTTTCTCCATGTTACCGATTTCAGGTTTCTGATTTCTGAAAACTTGGTTTATGTATTTGAGTTTGGACATGGTCGTTGGACGTTCGTATGCCAACGCTGAGGGTTATTTGGTTGTTCTTGCATGCGTGGGCTATAAGTTCTAACTTATGAGTACCTCGCGTGCCGTATCGGTTTTCGGATTTTGTTTTGATATCGTTACGATGCGTATTGATTTGTAGGTACCTTCGCGTGGACTTCCGAGATGACGAAGGAGAACAAGAAGTTCCTCGACTTCGGCTAAAGCAAAGATTAACAGGTGAGTAGATCTATATCTATGGGGGAAGTCGGGTGGATGGTGTATAGCACCTTCGCAACTATAATGATGGAAGAACTGATAGATATAGATTGATATTGAGATCATATGAGATTGATATTGAGATGATATGAGATTGATATAAATATGGCATGGGATCGATATAAATACGATATGAGATTGAGATAGATATGGTATGAAATTGATATAGATATGATATGAGATCGACATAGTTATGACATGGGAGTGATATATATATATATGTATGTATATGTATATACATATATATATATATATATACATATACATACATATATATATATATATATATATATATATATATATACATACATATATATATATATCACTCCCATGTCATATCTATGTCGATCTCATATCATATATATATATATATATATATCCATGAGAATATGAGATGGTATTATGTATGAGACGATAGATCCTTAATCTAATTTGATGACACCATATGATGAATCACCGTACGCGATATGATATGCTGGATGATTGATCCGCACTCTCGACTCGAGGATGATGTACGAGGATTACTTCACATCTGATACTATGAGGCTAAATCACCGACTTATGGATTTGTCTTGATTCGGAGAATCATTTCTTCTAAACACTTTAGTGGATAATGGGTCATATTTGATTTATCTAAGGGTAGTTACATATCTTATTATCATTCATGTTTATGCTGTATTATTCCCCGTGACATACGTACTATGTTCCCCGCATTTTTTTATATGGCATCGTCTGCTAGTACACCTGCATTATTACCGATGATACTCATGTTACACATACACGGATTTGTCGACTCACACATTCATCATCGGTAATTGCTATGCCACTTACACAGTAGAACTGTTACATCACTGTATTACTCTTAACTGTAAAGTACGATCATTGTTCAGTAATTATCATATGACATGCTTACATGATAACACTTGAGATACTTACAGTACTATTCTATGTTTGCATATACTGTACTTTATGGTTACATGCATTGAGATGCTATTTTCATGAGATCTCTGGATTTGAGAACCGCGGTTATATTTCAAAGAAATTATGAATTGTTTTAAAAACGCGGTTTCTCATGATGTGATTTGAGGCGTCTACCATGAGTTTTGTCGGTTCTGAATTATGAGCATACCTGATTTAAGAAGTGAGGAGGAACCTTCTGCGGGTACATGGTGGGCCCGGTACGGTATCCCGAGGTAAGAAGATCGTATAGATAGACGATGAGCCTGACATGGGAGCACTACTGACCGGTGATAATTTAGGCTCGGCGGTTATCCGGAGGATTCCGATCGGAGTCATGAAATCAGATGCATATGAGGGCCGATCCGAGAATGCGGCGCTTGAGATATGAGAATTTACGTGTCGATACTGGACATGGGTTTTATGATATTTCGAGTGTCGATGTTGGACACTTCGATTTCATGATGATTGATGTGTCGTTGATGGACATACGTTGGTTAATACACATGCATACTTGCATATATATATTCGGATGACTATCATTACATACTGATATTGGCACGACTCTATTATACACATGTGCATACATGATCACCCTAGATACCATAGTATTACCTTCATGTTAGAGTATGACCTAAGGATCATTGTTCATTCAATTTCTACCTGCTGATATTTTCTACTCACGAGTTGGCAACTCACCCCCGTTGTGCCACAATTTTCTTGCAGGTTCGACCGCTTGGATCAGTAGCAGCTCACTGGCACACGGCTTTCTTTAGGGTGTTTTGCTTTAGTAGGTGGGATACATATTTGGATCGTGACCATCCTTATACTTATTTATTTCTGTTGTATCTAGTTAAAGTTCCATCAACCAGAAACCATACTTTGTATATTTGGTAGAGCTAGACACAGACTTGTAAATTTGTGAGACTTAGAGCGAGATGGGTGTATGTTCGTTATTTGAGCCGGATGATGTCTTGATTTTACTTATTCTCTTTCTGTATTTGATCTTCGCCGTAGGGCATCGTATATATGTTTTATTGCGTGGTTGTGATTCCGCCAATTGGAGAAGAGTTACCTCCCGCTTGGGGATGCCTATATTATTACATGTATGTGGTTTGGATCAAAATATATAAGGGAGGTGCTGCCCAAATTTCAAGAACGAAAATATTTTCAAAGTTAGTAACAATCATTGCATTTTCATATGATATGACTTATACTTTTAAAAGAAAGGAATGAATTTCTTATGCCGATATTTCAAAACTGCACCTCCACTATTTCTGCAAAAAAGTTTAGATTTCTGGGCTTCGGCTTACTTGAATTACGGCGGGGACCTATAGACTTCACGTAATTCTCGTGTTGGTCACGTGCCATTTCCGGGTCGTGACATTGTGTTTTTTTATGGCTTGGTTTGCAGGCGTGTCTCAAAAAGAAACACAATCATTTATGAGTATTTGTTTTTCAGGGGCGCGGTTGTCAACGGCGCCCAAAAAAATATATACCCATGAATGATTGTGTTCCTTATATGAAGAGTTCAATCTCTTCCTCTCTATCTCAAATCTCACTCTCTGTACCGAGCTCTCTTACACTCTCTCAGATCTCATCGCCATTACCATCTCTATCTTTCTCCCTCCCAGTTCTCAGTCTCGCTCTCTCTCAATGTCGGAATCTTCATCTGCAGGATTGCCATCAATCGATGAAATTAAGAAGTGCATTCATTACACTAGTGAAATCTGTATATACGAGAATAGACTACTCTAATTATGAAGCCATTCTCTATCGATTATGACGGGGTGGGGGGAGGGGGAGTATGAACTGGCTGATGATGATCGATCGTGAAATCTTACGGCTCTTCCACTTAGTCGTATTGGATGCGCTCCCGTCTTCCCTTGAAGAAGTAACCTATGGCCACCATAGGGAAGCAAATCGCCGTCTCCACTTCTTTCATTCTACGGGTCTTCTTTCTAATCAAAATATCAAGTACTCCGCAAGCTCTCTCTACCACATTTTTATGCACCGTCGGATTTTGAACCATCTCGAACTCACTCGAGATTTTGCGGTAGGTGATGATGCCATTGATGCAATTACAGAGCAGATCAATTCTGTTGCTGCGGAGCTCAGTAAAGAAGATGATTTATTTCTGAAATTTTAGTGATGAATTATGGTGTTGTTACTGTTCTTACTATCTATTTGTTTGCGTCATTCTCGTGTATGATATGAATGTGTGTGTAATATATTGTGTATGAACATGTGTTTGTATGAGAAAGAATCAACGTTTAAATTAAAATGAATTAAATTGGTTTTTTTGTAAAGAATTAATGTTTGAAAATCGGACAGCACCTCTTTCGTAAATTTTGAATAAAATTCATGTACAAGGATAGTAAAATAGTTGCATTCATAGACGGGGCTAACTCTATGCCCAAACGACGGAGTTTCAATATCCATATGGCGGAGACATAATCCACGCAAAATATACGACGCCTAAACATTGAAGATCAATAAGCTGAAAACAATAAACACTGTAAAATAAATAACGAAGTCATCACAACACAATACAACACAATAATCCATGCAATTTAACGAAGTCGTCGCACCATCTCTGGTGTCCTCCTTTTCGCTACAGGACGTCGAGGTTGTGACGGTCCGACTTCATCAGCGGCAGGTGGCTGAGACGGCTCTAGCTGTGATGGTCCATGTTCGTACTCATCGGGATGCTGAGACAGCTCTGGCTGTGCCCATCTAAGTCTTGTTCATGCATATGTGATAGCAATGGCTGGTGCGGATACAGGTGGTGCAGAAATGGCTGGTACAGGGACGGGTGGTGGAGGCATGGGTGGTGGAGGCATGGGCGGTGGAGGTTCGGGTGGTGGACGTGTGAATCTGTGCCTCGTCATCACACTCCTGATGAGAGACTTGATATTCATAAAGCAGCTCGATGAGTCTCTTATGCCGCTAATCCCCTCATCAGTTATATTCTCTAACGCGTAAATGGTTTGGACCTATATTGATGGTAAATACGATAATGAATTTCATAAAAATAAGATTATAGTTATATAAGATTTGATATAAAGTTACCAAATCTCTCTCTATCTGTCACGCCCCGCTTCCTAAAATACTGAATACGGGAGGTGATAGGCCGACCATACTCTTACGGTCAAGCAATAATTCCGCTGTATTCACATGTCGGCTTCTAGCATACATGGTAATCAAAAAACACAACACGGAAGTAAAGGAAACACATCACTTGCTTATTATATCAACTTTTATTGTTCACAATTTACAATAGTTCAACTGGAAAGGAAACTACTAATCAAGTGCGATTACAAGGTTACTTTAGGGGAAGCAGTAAAAGTGCTGAAAGTAAAACCGTCTAGATCTCTGCAAGCTCGAACAGTAGATCTGACTTCTGAGCGGCGTCCTCTCCAAGCTCTGAGAATGTATACTCCGGTCGTTAGGGCGACACAATAGCAAATATATAATAGCAATATAATAAAGCATGAAATGAAAAATAATACAGCGGAGACAGTGAATGCAGGTAATCAGCGTATCAATAATCAATGCAATATATGATCCATGTTCCTATTAGTCTCTAAGTCAATTTGAAATCGAATTGTGGAGAAGAATGATCATGTTTAACGAAGGTCTCGTATGTACCCGAGACTACAGCCCGCTGTTGCCCGGGATATAACCCTGTCAGTCGGACCGCTAAGCCCATAACCTAAATATATATATGAGCCGCTGTTCGAATGATCATCCTCTAAATCTCTAAATCTCTTTAACAAGTTCCATTCCATTTCGATTTCCTCATTTTCCCCAGATTTCAATAACTATATGTATGGGGCTAGTTATGTACAAGTACACACAATAACACGGTTTTATTCACTTTTTACTGCACTGTTCACTTTCACGAATCATTCACTTTTCATTGGTGTACTTGATACAACTAATCCAATACCACTCACGTTCGATAATGTAATAATCGCTAAGAATCAATAAGAGTGTTCGTTATCACTAAATGTGTCACGGTCGGCTAAGTATGTAAATTATGCCACTAATCAAGTCACAATATGAATCACAACATGCATATGAGTTCAGAAAAAACATATTAAATCGTATGATCGTAATTAAGCAAAATAATACCAAAGGGGTAGAAAGTAAACTTAAACAGAAATCCAACAAAATTGGTTTTAGGTCAATCGGGTTTTAGGTTTGCGAGTAACGGTCATTCTATTCTAAGCGTTCTCTGCTGGAAATCCAGTTCATGAACTGAAAGTCCGTTTCGTAACACGTTTTACTCCCTGTTGGGATCGTAATTAGGCGACGCTACTGTTAAACTAATTTTAAGGATATGAGTTAAATTTACAGTGCAAAAGATGGATACAATAGTCATCTTAGTTTATGAGTTATGATTTGTTTACTGATGAAGGGTGCAAACTAAAATCGCAGAAAATCTACCGTACATGTCATCAGTTTAGAATATGTTTAAAATACCAAATAATACTGGAATTAAGTGAAACTAGTACCATTGGAGATCTAAAACAATTGTCTACATAGGGGTAAATGCCTCCGCACACTATCACAACTATACAGTAAGATTTCAGGTGAGTAAAGGTATGTTTAAGGGGCGTATTCCTGCTCTGGACTGCAGTCCAAAGTCAGGTAAGTTCTCTATTTTCGAAGTTCAAAGGTTATAATTAACAGTAAACTTATATATCATGTTAAGGATTATGCAGTACACTTCACAACAAGCAAGCACGCTGCGATTGGATTTTTATGGAATTAATTATGAATTTAACGGTGTCAAGTGTTCGGTAAAATGCAAGTTTCGGTATAGAATATAGGGCGTCACTTTATGTGTGGAAACGATATTTATTTGCCACCAAATTTCTATAGGGGGTTTGTTAACAGTATTAGGGTCTAAAAATCACGAGTTCTGTCATTTTAGATCTTATTTTCTCACAAGGTTCGCATCAAGCACTTAGCACATCATTTCGAAACTATGGCGGATTTGGTTTATCTCACGGACATGAATGGGACCTGGGAGCTTTATATATCAACCACGGAATATTAGACTCTTTATTTGTTCAGTTCGTCATACAACACACGAATACAGTTCACAAAATTTATCAGACTCCATGAAATATAATTAAGTTTTGATTGTTATTAATGGTTATGTGTACATATATATTTGTATAGATAGCATGTAAAGCATGTGTTTAACTTTCCTGGCAATGATAGCAACGATGATGGTGATGGATGGCACGACAACGATAATGGCATGGTCATGGTGATAGCAACAGTGATCTCGGGTATGCAAAGGACGCGGTGAAGGCTCGGGTCTGGATCTATGCTCATGGATAGCATGACAGCGATAACGGCATGGTCATGGCATGATCATGGCGACAACAACGGTGATCTCGAGCGTGCAAAGGAGGCAGTGAAGGCTCGGGTCTGGCTCTGTGCAACGGGGAGCATGGTGCGAGCGTAATGATGATAACGACGAGGGGCTGAGGGATGGTCGATGGTGGCCAGCGACGATCCAGAGCAGCTCCGGCGAATGGTGGTAGCGAGGCTCCGGTTTGATGTTAGGTTTGAGGATGCGCGCAGTGAAGGAATCAGTGGTGTTGGAAGTGTTGGTGAGAGAGAGAAACCGGTGATGGTGTCGGGAGCTGGGGCTCGTTGAAGGTGGATTCAGTGGCGGAGACTTGGTGGTGGAAGGAGGAGGTAGCGGTGGGCGTTTTTGTGGAGGTTGGAGGAGTTTTGCTGGTGGCGAAGAGGCTGTGGTGGTGCTGGGGAAGCTCTAGTGACTGGAGGAGGCTGTCGGTGAGGGCGGTGGCCGGTGCTTGGTGAGAAAATGGATAGAGAGAGAGGGAGCAGGAGTGAGAGAATGAGAGAGAGAGCGGGATATTTTAGAGATTGAGAGAGACGTTAGAGAGATGAGGATTTGGAGGAGGGGATCTCGGGGTTGTTGAGGCGTTGGCGAGGTCGAGGAGGCGAGCGGGTCACAAGGGGGTTGCGAGGAAGAAGGAAATGTGGGGGGGGGGGTTTGAAGGGAAAAAGAAAAAGAAAAAGGAGAAGAAGAAGAAGAAGAAGGGAGTCGGGTCGGGTCTGGGTTGGGTGAGGGTTCGTGGGCTAGGGCCAGGTTTTGGGTAAGGGTTGGGTTTTAAAAACTTAGGGTTTAAAAAAAATATTGGTTTTAGGTTTTAATTAATCAGGAAAATTTAAAATATAATTAGGAAGAAATTAGAAAATATTTATTAAAAATCACAAAAATTTTTGCAAAGAACCGGGGATTTACATCATAACCCCCTCACAAAAATTTTGTCCTCGAAATTAGAGAGCAAAAACAATGAAAACAAACTAACGAACAGGTACTCAGAAAGATGCGGAAAATGCGAATGGATGTCCATCTCACGTCCCCAGGTAGACTCTCCTGGCGAACGATCACCCTAAGATACTCAGACTAGCGGAATGACCTTGTTTTTCAGCACCCCCTCTCTATGATCGAGAATAGTTGTAGGCTGCTCTATATAAGATAAGTCGGTATCCAAGGTCAACTCTGAATGATCGAGAACATGACTGTCGTCTCGAACGTAGTGTCACAACCGTGACACATGAAATGTGTAGTGCACACCAGCTAAGGATGGAGGCAAGGCAAGTCGATAAGCCATATCTCCTATCCGCTCTATCACCTCGAAAGGTCCGATGAATTGTGGACTGAGTTTCCCGCTGTTCCCACTAAAATTTTTGCTCAAACCTTACTGTTCCTTTTATAAAAATAGAGGGCAGCGGCTCACGTGCAAACGCGTGAGTACCTGCTGCTGATAGGATTAAATCCTATAGCAGCGCCCATATGTTAAACACGTTGTAACACCCTAGTACTTTTATACTATATATTTGGGGTATTTCAAATCTTGCGGTAAAATTCTTTACTATTGTTGCAAATGATGCAATTAGTAGCTGCGGTTATTATCCGACCCGACCCTCATGTTTGAAACCCAACATGGTTCGAGGTTATATTTTAAGCTCCACATATCTTTTTATAATACAATATAAAACCAAATAATATTTTTCTCATTTATCCTTTCATGTTAAAGTACCCTATATTAGGTGGTTGCGCCCATATATTATATTCATATCCTAAGGGTTAGACAGACTAGTAATTGGATCGCTATGTATATCTACGTAGACTTTATTTGGGAGTATATATTTTTAATTACCGACATTTGCATTACGGTTAAAATCCTTACGTATATTCTTTATATTTAAAAACTATATTTTTGAAAGGATACGGGTAATATTCGGATCAATCTGGTATCATCTGTAAAATCCTATCATATATATATTTTATATTTTCTTATAAAATATATATTATATTAATTTTTTTTTAAAAACTCTCTCTAACTCTCTCTCCGTCCCCACTTCTCTCTCTCTATACATAATATATATATAATATTATAATATAAATTTTCTTTAAAAACTCTCTCTCTCTCTCTCTCTCTCTTCCCTCGCCTTCTTCCTTCGCCCTCACCGAACCCTAACCTACGCTTCGCCGTCTCCCTCTCGTCGCCGCCCCTCTCGTCGTTGTCATCCCCATCTCCTCGCCTCCCCGTCAGCACCCCTTCCTCCTCTTTCTTCGAGACCTTGACTGAAGCCGACCCCAAGCTAGAACCCACCTTCAACCCCCTCGTCGCCAGAACTCGACCACCACCCTTACCCTCCATCACCTCCTCGTCTCGTCGCCAACCCCAGAGCACCCACACCACACCTTTCCCTCCTTCTCCTGCTCATCCTTGATCACCTTCAACCTCCTCACCGGCCACGACGCCTCGCTGTCGGCCTCCCTGTCACCTTATCGCCACCATCTCTTCTGTCCTCGCTAACCCAGAACACTAGCAACCCCGCCATCATCTTCTTCTTCTTTTCTTCTTCCTCTTTCTTTTCCTTCTCTTTTCATGATCTTCGATCGGTTCTCGCCGGAGTTGTGCATGTCGCCGATGATCCAGACGACCCAGTCAACGCCGTCGTCTAGCCCAGTTATCATGTCACGCAGTTGCTTAGCCAGGTCAAGTCCTGCATACGTGAGTTTTGCATCGTGGCGTTATTCGGCGTTGGAACCTGATATTTGTATATCGACGTGAGATTTGATCAGGAAAATTTTAAATTTGCAACATGCTACCTTATTTATACTTATATGATTAACTATAGTACATATGTTTTACTATTAAGCAAATATTAGAGATTTATAGTTTTATAGCATCAGTCTGTATCCGTACCGATAATGGTTTATCTAGTTGCATGCCGGATCATCACAATATTATTATAATACTATATCAGTTCAGTATTTAATCTAGATCGCCATATACCTGATAAGAGATGTACAACAGTTATTACAGATAGATACATATACATCCTGGTATTATTTGTGTTTATCATGTTTAGATATTGGTTACTGTTTTACATTTGGTATCTATTTTGGTTAAAATATATTGCATGGCATGTTCACGACCCACTACCAGACTTGTTACTTGGATCTTTTACTAATGCCGACAATCCTGATTTATTGTCCTGACGGACGTGACTTATTGTCTACATAGACAAGATCTGTACCTGCTTGATCCTGCGTTGGCATTAGATTTATATTATCAATACCTGACTTGAACACAAAACCTGGGGAAAAGGGAAAATCAATAATGAAACCTGACTTGTAATTCAACAGTTTGATACTTCCAGATACTGATCAGTCTATACGGGCTTGGCCGGCCCCAGAATGATACTGCTGACATCATTCGTCTGTACATGTTACCTGTTTACTGCTTAGCAGCACGTCTTGGATTCAACCACGAAAGTCTTGACCGTGGTCCCGGGCATGTACGGGAAACTATTAAGTTATATCGACGATTCCATTTAATTGATTTCAAAGACTTGTAGAATAGATAATCTAGAAGCACAGATTTTAGGACATCACATACATATAGCTCGTTGTTTTACCCCTGTGTTTATTATTTACACTCATGTTTAATCATAACATCCTATCCTGGTTATTACTATTATTTTGATATTATGACGCACTGACGTCTGGGTTTTGCATGGCCCAGTTCCTTTGATTTTGTCGCAAGTAGATCTGAAGTATTTTAGAAGGCAAGCCGAGCAATGAGGAGCTAGATGTTTAGTTTAGAGATACTTAGTTTCTTTATTTCCGTAGTTTTATTTTATTGATGTGAGCCCATAAGGGACGTGATTCAGAGATATTATTTATTGGATTTTGATTCATTTCCGCTATATGCATTTCTTGACTTTTATTTACTGTGGCAGATGGACATGTGTTAGTTAGATTTTATTTATTGTTCTTGATATCTGATTGACAGCCGTAATGTGACTATGGAGGGATTATTAGCATGGTTGGCTCTGTCACGTGCCGTATTTACGTATTTTGGGAAGCGGCGCGTAACACACGTGAGCACTCACATGCAAAGCATATGAGTACCGGCTTCAGATAAGATTAAATACTATGATAGCCTCCGCATGTTAAACACGTGAGTTCCCTTACCGCATTCTTTTGGCAGAGCTCACTTGCAAAGTACGTGAGTGTTGCTGCTATATATGTATATGGCAACTCTCACGTGATAGGACATGAGTGCTCCAATTTAAAATGCTTTCATCAAATATATTTAAATTCTATGTGATAGAATTAAATTCTATTTGGGAAATATTTTCCTGATCTTTCTAATATAGAAAGATCTTTCTCTAACAGAGAATTTTGGATTTAAAATCCAATGGTGATAAAATCATCAGTTAAATCATCTGATAGAATAAAACTCTATATTAGAAAAATATCTTCCTAATCTTGATAAACTAATAAGATATCCATATGATAGAATTAAATTATATGATAGAAAAATATCTTTCTAATCTTATTAAACAAACAAGATATTCACATGATAGAATTAAATTCTATGAGTGAAATATTTTCCTGATCTTTCTATAATAAGAAAGATCTTCTCTGTTAAATAGAGGACCCTTCGATCAAGAATCCAACGGTGATTATAAAATCACCATCTGACCATCAGATAGAATTAAATTCTATCTTAGGAAAATATTTTCCCAATCTTGTTAAATAAACAAGAATGATCTTCTCTATAAAACAGAGATCTCTTGGATTAAAATCCAGCGGTGAATAAAATTCACCAGTTGATCTTTAAGATCATTTCGGTTGATTATGAAATCAATCATGATCTCTCAATGAGAGATTTCCTCCAATAAATTGTTTTTTCTTTTCTTCTATAAATTGGAGTAAAGAGATTAAATTTAAAAAGTAAAAGACCTCTCCATAAGTTTCTGTAAAAAAATTATAGAGAAGGCTCTCCAAAATCTTCGGCAATGGAGAATTTAATTCTATTCGAAGAAGAAGATCTTCCTCCTATAAACCCTAAGTAAAGAAAACATAGGTATCAAAACATCTTCTTTATCTATCTAAGGGTTTAACCCTTTAAAAGAACTTAGTTCTTTCTCTAGATCTGAGATCCATAAGATAATTCTCCCACAAGTTGAGAATTTAATTCTCATCGGGAAGATCTTGTTCCTGAAAATCAAAGATTTAGAGGAGAACACGGAAAGAACATGAGGAAGATGGAGTCTATAATACTCCAGGAACTTAGTTCCCTCACAAATCAAGAACTTGGTTTTTAAAAAACCTGATCCCAGATCCTCAAAATGGTGATCTTGGTGACCGTTAATGGTCAAAATGCCATTAAAAGAAGTTAAATTTCTCTAAAAATATCAATAGAGATTAAATCTCTTAAGGATACAGTGCCTCACGTGAAACACACGTGAGCGTCCAAATTCGAGCGCCTCACGTGCAACACACTTGAGCGCCCAAAGTTGAGCGCCTTACGTTAAACACATGTGAGTGCTATATCTGAGTGCTTAACACTGCTGGGTAGTATAAAAACCCAATATTAGTCCCAAATTGGCTAAGTCTATGAAGCTTGAGCTTCCTTTTTTGCTTTTGAATCAACTGAGCCCATATACTCATGATTTTCAAACTGTTCTTGGTCTCATATACGACTAGTGATCTCTTATCGATGATATCCAAAATGATATTCATCTCATATCTTCTAAGTTAATTTTAGTCTCATATAAGACTAACGATTCTTAGACCCACCATGATCTTTTCCCTCAAATATGGGATTTGGTTTAAGGGTACATCTTTCCACGCCTCTGATATATGTCGTTGTAATTCCTTAACGTCTTCAGAGAGGTGGCGGGTCCCAACAACCAACAACTCAGAGAGGTGACGGGTCCCAACAACCAACAACTCCTTTGTCCCTAAAAACGAGAATGTTGGACCGAAATGTCCTTAAACTAATATTCACCCCAAACACGGTGACGTTAGACCGAAACGTCCTTTAACTAATATTTGCCCAAACATGGCGATAATAGACCGTAATGTCCTTAAACTAATATGTTTTTCCCTGTGGACTGTCTCCATACTGACTATCGTATACTATCCATGGGCAATGCATATATGATCTAATGATCAGTTGAACCCATATGCTCATTTGTTCCTAAGTCGATCTTAGTCTCTTATATGACTAACGATATCTAGATCAAACCCAAGTTTCTCGTGAATGGATGGAACTCAAAAATATGATAAATGCGTCCTAAGTTCATTCCCGTTGGCAAACCAAGCTACCAACGCGGACCCTGTCAAGTAAATGCTTGAAAAATAAACATCTAAGTTGATCTTAGTCTCAAATAAGACTAACGACCCTCCGATAAAGCCTAAAATTTCATATGAACCGATGGACCTCTCAAATGTGAGAAATACGTCCTAAATTCATTTCCATTGGCAAACCAAGCAACCAATGTGGACCCCGTCAAGCAAATGCTTGACTCAAACTTAAATCTAATATGTACATATTTGGACTAAATCTCGCCCTACAGGCGACGACATAAACTAGTCTCTGTATACAATCCACGGGCAACCAAAATAAACCAAATATAACACGACACGAAATGAAATACTGGAGCAGGAGAAAGTGGTTACGTAATTAACTGTAAGGGCTTGCGACTGCAGGGAAGAACATCTCCACAATCAAAAACTCTTCATAAACGAGAGGGAATCTGATCAAGTCTGCTATACCGGTCGTATCTATTCAAACCTCTGATATATGGTGTCATAAATCAACTTGGTATCTTCGGAGAGGTGGATGGATATGTCCAAATAGTATCTGCCCCCAAATTCAGGCTAGACGTCTCAACGTCTCAGTCTAATCTTCGGCGGTAAACAGATTCTGGCACGCCCGGTAGGACCTCTTCCTCTTTCCACTCCACACTTCGTATGTCGTGTTTGTCTGCGATCAAATAATCACGGTATATATGTTTGTAGTTGCCCTTAGGTGATGGGATACTGAAACTGACGTTTCGTCTCTGTGCAGAATGGCATTTGCTTCCACTCACTGCAACTCAGGCTCTGTTACATCTGGTGGAGTCAAGTATGGGCCACTTGCAGCCTCAAATTTCTGCAATCAATCCCTTTAAGAAATGAAGGGGCTTCTATTTGGGTCTATGCTCCCACCTCCTACCCTCGGTGCCTCAACGCCGATGGAGGAAGCCCGGAAGAAGTCTGTCTTTCACAGGCTGGCTCACCAAGCTGCTGCTTTGCCGACAGAATCAATCCTCAAACAACTAGCATCTGCCAAAGTCCAAGGTCAATGCAGGGGCATAATACTCATGCTCTCAAAGAAAGCAGGGTCAAGCCTAGCAAACTCTTAAGACTGATAAATCTCTAGTTGCAAGACATCATCGACGTCGAAACAGGCATCAAATAAGACGAGCTAAGGGCAGTTATCCGTCCGGGATGATTTCGACTCCAACGGAAAATGTTGCTGTTCCAACTGGGAACAGCTTCAAACTGTTATGAAGGGTTAGACAAAATTCTCCCATCGCAGGACTGAAGAAATCTCCGCAGCCCGTGGAGATCCAAAGAGAGCAGTAGCCATTTTGCTCTTCGAGAAATCTTTCATCATCTATATATAAGGTGTGGAAGCAGGTGAAGGACTCAGTAGTCATCTGCGGCTCTTCCTCTAAGCGTCAGCCAAACTCTGACAATTCCCCTTTCAAATATAAGGGGGCTCATCCCAAGGTGGTTCCTAATATGATGGCTCCTCCCAAAACAGCTTCTCACAAAATAGAAAGTCCTGTCCAAGCGCCCAAGGAAAACTCCAAGGGTCAAGATTCTGAATGCCCCAAGCTTAGGGGCATGATAGTTCACATAGTCTATGTGGTGAATTCTAAAGAGTAAAGTACCTGTAACATTTCAAAAAGATAAAATATTAATTTTAGGAATTTTTATAATTTAATATTATTTTATTGAATATTTTAATATTTCGGTATTATTAAATACAATAAATGGGAAAAATTTTGGAAAATTATAAAATAGGGTATTTTATAGAATTATGCCATTTTTAAGTCTTTATGATTAGTTATATGCTAAATTGTTGTTAATCGCGATTAAAAATCGCTAATCGGTTTTTTAGGATTTTGTGCAAAACATGCACATATCACTTTTTCACACTTGTGCATTTTCTTGCCATGGTTCACTTTGGGTTTACTATTCTTGGGAGAAGGATTTTGAGAGAATAAGAAAAAGAAAAGAGAAAGGAATAAAGAAATGAGGTATGGTGAGAGAGAGAAAGGTATGGGTTTTCTTTGACTTTGGACTTAGCTATTCTCTTCATTCCTTATTCATTTTCCCTCCCTCTTCCCCTTCTCCTCCTGTTGCTGCTCCTTCATCTCCCTCCCCTCTTCAAAGCCCCAAATCATCTCAAATACAATTCCAAAACCCAATCTCCATTTCATTAAAAGTGTGCACAAGCTCAAGATCTACACATTGGACTAGATTTTGGCCACTAGGGGCAACTCAAGAAAATTCTTGAGTTGCCAAATGAGGTATTTTCTGGATCTTTAACTTAGTTTTAGCATTTTCTTTACCCCTATGTTATGATTGAACCGATATTGTGTGATTTTGGTGACTTGAGGAAAAATCTAGTTAGGGTTGTGAAGAATTTTGTGTTGTATTGTGAAACTAAGCTCAGTAGAGGTTATACTATCATCCTAGTGCATGAACTGAGACCCTAACCTGAGAGTTGAAACCCGAAATACGGATTTAGAAACCGATATCGGAGAAATTGTGGAATCTGTGAGGGGTATATTGAATCTGCTATCACCCGAGACATCATAAATTAAAATTGATTGGACAGTGACATGTGCAGGCACCCAGGAAGCTACCACCAGAACCCTAGCCCCTACCTCCTATACCCGGTCGCAGATTTATCTATTCTGGCCGCAATTTGCAGCCAGACCATGGTGTATTTGCCTCTTTTTTTTGGTGTTCCCTTATCTGTAGATTAGACCCCTGGTATATATAGATTTGTCTAATTTGACCTAGGGTGAAATCTGGAACATATTTCTTTAGTTTCTGTTTTGGATTTGTGTTTCCGTATTCCGTATTCTTAATTTTGAATTTTTGTCTTGTGTTTTATCTCGACTATTTGGCGTTTATACGACGATATAGAGGATTATTGATAGTTTTGAAGGCGTGCCATAGGTTCTAACCTATATGCCCCTTATCGTATCATTTTAGGATTCGTATGCCGTTTTAGTCTTGAATTGGTTTTAATGCGCATATACGACACTTTGATGTGTAGGTACCCCATGAAGACTTCGGGACGACAAGCAAGCGCGTGGCGACGTCCACAAATGAAGACGCAAGGTGAGTAGATTATATCTACAGGGGGGAGTCGGGTGGATGGCGTATAGCACCCCCGCAATCCGTAGTTGTTATATTATATATATGATAGTTAGGTGTATTATGGATAGTGTAGGGTTAGAAGTGACTAGTGTAGTTCATAGTCGCGATAGAATAGAATTACACCTACACGCACACCCTTGCATATTCCTTTTACTTACACTGTGTTGATGATGATATTGGATGACATTGGAGATGAGTCGATGGTTTGGGCATTGTGCCGTGAGATCGGTGATTTGATATGATTCGTATTTGGGATACGACATGTGATTCTTGCGGGCTTTGGATGTGTGTTTACTCCCGCATTCATACGTTTTAAATGGTATCAATTTGTACTAGACTTAGATCAGTACCCCAGATTATGTGTTATGATGATAATGATACCTGATATCTGATGAAAGGAATGTGATATTGACCCGTACCCAGCTATTGGGATGCCGTACGACGATTTACCGTACGAGCCTATATTGATGATAGATTCGCACTCATGACTCGAGGATGTCTTACCATATACTGTATCGTACGCGATATTATTGAGGCGGGATCACCGACTATTATATATATATATCGACTCAGATTTAGGTGGTTTCCATACCTCTCCCGATTGACTTGATATTTAGATCTGTAGTTTGCATAGTAGATTCTTCACTGTGGTGTTGATTATTTGATTTCCGCATATTCATGCTATTCGCATTGCTTGCATATGGTTATTGCTATATTATTATCATGATGTTAGGACACCAGCACCATTATCGATGATGCGTATGTTCCACGTACACTATTTGCCGGCTCACACACTTCATCATCGATAATTGCCATGCCACTACACTGTAGTACTGTTGCATTCATGATATGATTCTTGCATGGCATATTGTACACTTATACCTGTACACAAACATAGATGATTCTGACTTGATTAGAGATTTAGGAACCGTAAGATGTTCTTCAAAACTGATTCGTTTTAAAAGAGCGGTTTCCCTCGACATGTGCACATTACTATTCCATGTTGCATGACTTCTGATATGCTTACCTTTCTTTACATGTCGCATACATCATGTTTTGATTATACGCATTGAGATATGTTGTTTCCATGATATTTCTGGATATGGGAACCGTGGGTATTTTAAAAGAGAATATATAATTGTTTTAAAAACCCGGTTACCCTTGATATGATATTTCAGTGCGTCCACCATGTGTTTTCTCGGTGCTGAGAGCGACATGTGAAACCCGATTCGAGGAGGCGGATGAGGCCGATTGCGGGTACATGGTGGACCCGGTATGGTACCCTGGGGCGAGAATGGTTTCGCTGTGTAGTAGACGGTGAGCCTGGCAGAGGGACTACTATCTACCAGTGATTGGTTGGACCTGGCGGTTATCCAGAGGATACTAACCAGAGTCGATAGATGGATATGGGCGTATTGCCGGGGCCGAGGGCCGATTCCGCAGACATAGCCCGTGGGATGATCCGGACTGACAGAGACCGATAGATGAGGATTTATGTGTCGATGCTAGGCACGGGTTTCATGACGATTTCCATGATTTTGATTATATCCTCATATTTGCATGCATGACGCTTATTGTCGTTGGGTGACGGGTGGACGGGTTCCACGTTTATTGTCATTGGGTGACGAGTGGACGGGGTCCACGTTTATACAGACTTGATCACATACAGACTGGATTTACATTGATCATACTTCATGCAGACATACCTTATACTGATGACATGTTATTATCTGAGGCACTGGCACAAGTACTTGGCACTACCTACATGATTAGATGTTACATTGCCACTTTATCATACTTCAGACTTACTCTTGAAGGTTTTATTATATTACTGATTGTTTGACCTAGGATTATGTCTTGCATTCGGTTTCTGCTTGTAGATATTTCTATTCACGAGTTGGCAACTCACCCCCGTTGTGCCATAGTTCTTGCAGGTTTGGCCGTACGGGTTCCATTGCGACATTATTGGCGCACTGCTTCCTTGAGGGTGAATTGCATTTGGCAGGTGGATTCTTTTGTATCAAGAACCACCATTGTACTTGTATTATTCATTGTATCTAGAAATTCCATCAACCAAAACTTATATATTGTTTCAGAATCAGACACTAGTGATGTATTATTTCGAACTTAGAGTCGCGCTTAGTAGTGTTACAGTTTTCATGCTTATCTGGGTTTCTTTTGAATTTTGATCCTCGCCTTTCGGCATTGTATAGTATATTGCTTATTGTTTATTTATCCTTAAAATGGTTTTAGATTTCTGGGCTTTTGGTTTACTTGGATCAGATGGAGTCCTATAGACTTCATATGGTTCAAGGGCCAGTCACGTGCTCTTTCGGGTCGTGACAGTACCACTTCTGCTAGTCACGGACCTTATACTCGGTCTTCAACAAAAGCTCAACTGCAACATGAAAAGTTGCAGAAGATGCTTACTCAGGTGGCAACACTCGCTAATCCATCGCCTAAGGAAAATCCCTAGGACGCACCCGAAGAAATAGTAGGGCAGGAGTCGGATATTGGTTTCCTGAAGCACACTCTCAAGAAGAGAGATGAAGAAGCGGCAGTGATGTCCGCTAAAATGAGCTAGATGGTCCTACTGATCCAGAATATGGCTGGAATGATGGTCCATTCAGAACCACTAGCAGATGAACCGTCAGTAGTCGCTCTTAAAGACAAAGGGTGACACTTCAAATCTTCTGCAAGCTTCATCAACGGATAAAGAGCAAATGATCCTAAAAGTAAAGATGGACGCATATATCACTCAGCAAATCAAATCTCACTATGCCAGTGAAGCTGCAAATAGGTCGATCAAGACTGGTCAACCATATTCGGCGTGCTACGATCAAATACAGTACCCACCAGAATACATACTTACGACCTTCCACATGTACAAAAGAACTGGGAATTCTCACCAGCATATTGCGCGTTTTAAATCCATGTGCGGCAACACTGGAGGAAATGATTTACTCTGACAGTTCGTCAACAGTCTAACAAGCATCGCCTTTGAATAGTATGCGGAACTCCCAAATAATTCCATGAAGACCTTTGATGAGATGGATAAGCTCTTCTATCAAAGATTCTCTAGTGCAGATAAACGAACTACCGTGGCGGCGTTGGTCAACGAAAGAGTTGGACCAAATGAGACTCGGGTTCAATATGTTACCCGATGGCGAAATCTCTGGTCTAAATGCGAGAAGCTCATTGATGATGCTCCAGCCATGGGAATATTTATAGCCACCCTTGATCCAAATTCAAAGGTGTTCTTGTATATGACCCTCTTCAAGCCGACGACCTTCCAAGAGCTCATTGATAAAATGGCTCGATTGGATCAGATGGGTTAAGATGTATCCTCTTCCGATGAAGATATATGAAAAGTAGAGGCAAGACGATGTTTGTTGCCAACGCTAAAAAAAATGAGCGAATATGAAGAAACCTATCTCTAAAATAGCGACAGCGCGGTTCTACCCTTCGAAAGATTAGGATGTGAATACTCACTTCCACGAAATACACGCATGGGGCATCTTGCTCACTGGCGGAGGAATCTCCACGCGAGATGATCATTTCTTCAAAAAATAGAAAGGATATTAAAGGACCTACAAGCGGGTCCTGCAATCAAGTGGAATAGCCCGCTTCAACTAGAAATCATAGAAGGGACATAGAAACTATGTCCTACTCCTACAATGGATGATGATGGGGAAAGGCCCCAAGTCAAGTTCATTCTTCCAGGGAAGAAAAAGACTCAGCATAAGGAATGACGTGATATCTTCAATAAGATGCTCCGTCAGCGTTAGAAAGCGGCATTGATGAGCAAGGGGACATGTGCCGTGTAATGTGCCCAGTATTTCCTACAAAAATAATCCGATTGCTGCGATGGTAAAATAAGCAGTCCAAGAAAGTAAAGATAGCTTAAGGTGTGAAGTATCTATGAAAACGAAAGACAGGTAGCAGCGACTCGGTAAGCAAGCGTTGGAAGGAATGGGTTATGCAACTCTCCGACCAAATGATAATATTGGACCGAAATGTCCTTAAACTAGCATAACTCTCCAAACACGACGATGATAGATGGAAATGTCCCTAAACTAGCATATTGCCCCAAACACGGTGATAATGGACCGAAATGTCCCTAAACTAGCATATCGCCCTAAACACGGCGATGTTGGACCGAAACGTCCCTAAACTAGCATATCGTCCCAAACACGACAATATTGGACCGGAACGTCCCTAAACTAGTATTTCACCCCAAGCACAGTGATAGTGGATCGAAACGTCCTTAAACTATTACGTCGCCTTAAAAACGACGATAATGGACCGAAATGTCCCTAAACTAAATTTCATCCCAAACATGTGAATGTTGGACTGAAACATCCTTAAACTAATATTCATTCCAAACATGGGAATAATGGATTGGGATGCCCCTAAACTAGCTGTCACGACCCGAAAGTACGCAACGTGACTGACACTTAAATTATAAAATGTCTCAAGACGTACGTAATCTAAGTGAGCCAAAGCCCAGAAAATCAAAACCATTTAAGAACTAGAGTGAAGGAAGACTTATTTCAAGAAAGCGATTTTAACCAAATAAGCCGCATTAAATATTTAAAAGCAACATCAGAATTTCCCGAAAATTTCGGTAGGATCTCCTTTGTAAATACCGGCCCCCAAACGGGTACAATATATGAAAATACATATATATAATGAATAAAGGCATCCCAAAGCGGGAGCTAGCTCTTCGCCAATGGCGGAATCACAACCACATGCAATATGTATATTAAAAGTACGAAATAAGCATCTAAAAGCAAGAAATAAGAAAATACCACGTCGGCTCAAGTGAGCATCGACACCAAACACCACAAATACAAATCTCACCGTCTAGTCAAATATACAAGGGTAGATGGAGTATACTAGATACGAAATAATATTCATGATGGAATAAAATGTCCTCGCAACCTACCTACGAGCAAAGCTGCAAAACGACGCAAACGAAGCAGGATGGAAAGTACACCCACCGCTACTGTGCTGACGGTTCAGACATGCAAAATACTGTGGCACAGCGAGGGTGATCTGCCAACTCGTGATTAGTAAGTAACATCTAATAAGGCCATCGTAAGCATGCACGCAAATACGTCACAATCCACGTATCTCAAAATGATACAATGTAATAGCATAAATGCAACACGAATGCATAATTAAACACGAAACCTGAACATGTCTAGTATAAGAAATTTTATTCTTATCTTAAAAAAGCATCTGTGCAATAAACTGAGTATCATCAATGAAATAAACAGAAAATCCATGTCAAGCATCGACAAAATATATGTAAATCCCAATATCTCAATATCTCAATGTCTCAATACCTCAATATCTTAATGTCTCAATGTCTCAATATCTCGGGCTCCGTCAATCCGGATCGGCCCATATTATCGAATCTCACGACCACGTCAGTATCCTCCGGATATCTGCCGTGCCAACAATCACTGGTAGGTAGTCTGTCCCTGCCAGGCTCATCGTCTACAGCTGGAACTTCTTGCCTCGGGGTACCATACCGGGCCCACCATGTATCCAAAATGATTCATCCAACTCCTCGAATCGGGTCTCGAAAGCCAATCATAATCAGGAAAAGTCATGGTGGACGACACTTACATCATATCACGAGAAAACCGCAACTTGCATTTTTAAAACGTTAACAGATTTATAAAATTCTTGCGGTTTTCCTAAAAATCCAGAAATCCCATCAATACTGAAATCCTTAAGAAGAATCACAATATATAAATATGCCGGTGATGATGGAAATCTATGATACGGTAGTATATACCATGCGAAATATGGCCAGAAGCTATGCATAAATCATGATGCAATGAGATATGTATAAATAACTAATAATTCTACGCATCCATTTAATGAAATGAATATACAAGTATAAGTCTATGGATCATATATGATGCAAATGCACAGTTACCGATTTTAAGCAAGTTCTATAGTATTCATGACATGGCAATTTTCAAAGGCGTGCGTGTTTGCATGAGTAGTGCACATGCGGTATGAACCAATGGTAACAGTGCAAGTGTCCTATGAGATGATTCACATGTGTAGGTATATATAAGATGGTGCGATGCAATGAGATGATTAACTGGGAAACTACGCATATAAAATGCAAGTACTTAACTAACTTGATTTATTTATAAAAAAACCCTAAATTTAATTCAAAACCTTCTCTTGAAAACTTTATTTGCAATAAAACCATATTAACACCTAATCTAAATCTATGTTAAACAATTATTAACAAAACAAAGTGGGATTTGGTTTTATACCTTACAAGAATTTGGAGGATCCAACTTGCAACCAAAAATGAAAACTTAATCCAAGAAACCATGCTTGATTGAACAATGAATCTTTGTAATTCTTTAAGCTAGGATTAGTGTTAATTTTCGATGGATTTTGAGTGGGTTTTGTAAGGTTTTTACAATGAAGAGGCGAAGAAATTTGAGGGGGGGCTGCAAACTGCAAGCTCGTCCAAGGCAAGGGAGGTGAGGAGAGAGAGTGAGGTGAGTGTATAAAGCCAAGAAAAGAAAAGCCCATACCTCTATTAATTAAACTTCACGCCTTCTTTATTCTTTTCATTCTCTTTTCTTTCTTTGTTTTTGGAGAGGGGGCTGTGTGCTCGGCCAAGATGTGTGTGTGTGTGTGTGTGTGTGTGTGTGTGTGTGTGTGTGGAAATTCCAAGTAAAGAAAACCCATAACTCAAGTCAACAAGCCCAAATCTCATTTCTATTTAATTTATTTTCACAATTTAAGCCTTTTTATTTATATTTTCTAAAACCATCTTGACAACTTATTTTCATTTCAAAAACCACATGTTACACTTTGGTTTAACGTGTCATGATGCACGAAACTTGTATTAACCCATTCTAATATGTAATTATCACTAATTAAATATATTAGTGAAAACTTAAAATAATATTAAAAATAATTAATTAAGGAAAATATTTGAGTAAACTAGAAATTTACATGTGACCAATTAAATACCAAACACTAGCAATTACATAGCTAGAATAGGTATATTTAAGTCTATATTGAAAAATAATTATATCTTGGTTTTTACGGAAAACACCGGTTATTTTACCGATTATCGAAAATTTCATCAAAACGATTTTTCAGAACGTTACATTCTTCCCCCTTAAAGAAATTCGGTCTCCGAATTTAAAATTTAACTATGCATACCCTCGAAGATATGGTTTTATTTCTTCCGCATCTCGTCCTCGATTTCCTACGTAACCTTTTTCGCCGTTCGGGCCACGTCGAAGAACCTATACGGACGGTATGACCCCGGACCTCAGTTTCTTCACCTGCCGGTCTTGAATGACTATCGGCTGCTCAGTGAAAGAAAGATTGCGCTCCAGCTGGATTGTTTGATACCGAATCGCGTGAGAGGGGTCATGAAGGTACTTGCGGAGAATCGATACACGAACACGGGGTGAACATCTAGAAAGCTAGGTGGAAGATCCAAATAATAAACAACTACGCCGACACACTCGAGAATCTCGAAAGGGACCCATATATCTGGACTAAGCTTCCCTTTCTTTCCGAATCTCAACACGCCTTTCTTCGAGGAAACCCTCAAGAAAACATAATTTACAACGACGAACTCAAGTCCACGCCGACGTCGGTCTGTATAAGATTTTTGCCTACTTTGTGCCGCTTTCATCCTATCCCAAGTCAACTGAATCTTTTCAGTCGTCTCCTGCACAACCTGTGGTCCCAAAATACTGCTCCCACCGAGCTCCGTCCAACAAACTGGTGATCGACATTTCCTCTTATATAATATCTCGAAGGGTGCCATCTGAATCGTTCTCCTGGAAGCTGTTATTATAAGAAAACTCTATCAAGGGCAAGCGGCGATCCTAACTGCCACGAAATCTAAAATGCAAGCTTTGACCATATCCTCAAATCTGAATGGTCCGCTCTGATTGACTATCGGTCTACGAGTAGAAAGCTGTATTGAAACTCAATCGGGTGTCCAAAGTCTCTTAATGTTTCTACAATAGTCGGCTAGTGAACTGGGTGCCTTTGTCGGACACAATACAAGTCGGAACTCCATGTAATCACACAATCTCATCAACATATATCTGAGCATACTGAACGAATCCGAAGGTGGTCTTACTGGAAGAAAGTGAGCTATTTTTGTCAATCAGTCTACGATCACCCCAAAAGAGTCATACTCTCGACTGGTCTTAGGTAGACCCACAAAAATTCCATAGAAATTTGTTCTTATTTCTACTTCGGAATAGGTAAAGGTTGTAACTCTCCAGCCATCCTCTGATGTTCGATCTTGACTTACTGATAAGTCAACACCCCAAAACAAAATCTGTGGCATCTCTCTTCATCCCTTCACACTAGTAGACTTCTATCAAATAACAATTCATATATTTTGACGGATGCACCTCTTCTAAGATCTTGCGTCTCAGTCCCTCGGAATCTGGCGCACATAGTCGAGTCCCAAATCATAGTACTCCCTGATCATCAATCACGAACTCTGAATCTCTGCCCTGTCGAACCTGCTCTAAGGTCTCTGACAAATGAACATCATCGGACTATGCCTCACGGATATGATCAAATAACTGTTGATGTGTACGAACACGGACAAGTTGTCCCCTGGTCGACGTAAACTCGAACTGTACTCGGCTGTCACATAGAATCTGCTAATCTGTCGTCGACTGTCTCTGAACAGTGCTCAAACAAGAAAAGCTATCTCTGGGCCTCCGACTCAAAGCATCTGCCGCAACATTCGCCTTGCCCGGATGATAAAGAATCATCGCAGTTATAGTCTTTCACTACTGTCTCAAATTTAAACCTCGCTGCTGAAGAAATGTACCTTAAACTCTTGTGGTCCGTGAATATCTGGCACGACTCGCCGTATAAGTAGTGTCACAAAATCTTAAGTGTAAAAACCACCGCAGCCATCTCTAAATCATGCGTGGAATAGTTCTGCTTGCGCTTCTTCAATTGCCGAGAAGCATAGCAATAACCAACAAAACCGCCTAATCCTAAAGGCAAAGATAATACTGGTATCGTAATCAAACGAGTCTTCAACTGCTGAAAGCTCTACCCGCATGCTTCAGTCCAAAGAAAAAGGAACTCCCTTCCGGGTCAACCTGGTCAACGTTGTAGTTATATGCAAAAAATACTGTACGAAATATCAATAGTATCTGTCCAAACCCAAAATGCTGCGAACCTTCGTCACTGGTATAGGTCTGAGCCAGTGCTGAACGGCCTCGATCTTTTTCGGTTCCATACGTATACTATCCCTCGTAACTACATGACCCAAGGAGTCAGCACCATCCAACCAGAAAACACACTTAGATAAATTAGCGAATAGTTGGCGCTCCCTTACGGTCTGCAACGAAATCCTCAATTACTGCCCTGGCTCCTCTCGGTTCCAAAAGTATACTAAAATGTCATCAACGAACACGATAATAGACTGATCAAGAAACAGCCTGAATATACGATTTATCAAATCCATAAACACTGCTGGGGCATTGGTGTGCTCGAGCGACATCACCAAGAACACATAATGCCCGCAACGCGTGCGAAAAGCAGTCTTCAGAATATCATCCTCTCAAACCCGCAACTAATGGAAACCTGATCGCAAGTCGGTCTCTAAGAAATGTACCGCACCCTGGAGCTAATCGCTTCAGTAGGAGGTAAGGGATATCTGTTCCGCACAGTAACCCGATTCAACTGACAAAAATCGATGCACAAACACAACTGCCGTCATTTTTCTTGACGAACAGAACAGGAGCTCCCCAAAGTGACGCACTCGGACGAACAAGCCCTTATCCAACAAATCTTGCAACTGATCCTTCGGTTCTTTAAGTTCCGCCGGATACATCCGATATTGCGGTATAGAAAAAGGCTCCGTGCCGGAAATCAAGTCAAAGCAAAACTCAATATCGTGCTCTAGCGACAAACCAAGCAACTCGTCAGGAAAACATCTGGAAACTCTTTCCCAAACGGAACCTGGTCCAACGGGACCTCTGCGGCTCTAACATCACAAACATACGTCAAGAATTCCTGATATTCTTTCTCAAACGTTGACTAGCGCGAAAAGAAGAAATCAAACTGGGAAAGACGACGCTACGGTCTCCCTGAAAACAAACAAGAACTGGCTCACCCGGAAAACTAAATTCGACTGCCTTCTCACGGCAGTCCATGGATGCAGAATACGTGGCTAACCAATACAAGCTCAGAAGAACTTCAAAGTCAAACATATCGAGAAAATCAAATTGACAGAAGAATCCCTATCTCCGATACGAACAAAACAAACATGAACGAAAAACATTTCGAGCGACAAAAGACCCGCCTACTGGAATAATAACAATCAGCGGCAGGTCAAACAAGGACGACTCTCGGTCCAATCTTGGTACAAAGTGTGTAGATACAAGTTCAAACAACAAAAGCAATATGCGCAGCGAAGGAAAACACTGAAATAACACCTGTCGCTACGTCTACCTAATCTCCTCTGAGCTGACATACCGGTACAAATCCGCTTCGATCCTAGAAACGACCAAAGTCTCAGAAATGCACTCCTCTAGCAGTAAGGCTACATCCATCGCGGCTGCATATCCAATCTCCACACGAACCTCTTCATCCGTTTCTCTTCAGTGTCTATCAGGTAAGGAGTATATCGGACCACTAAGTAAACTGAATGTCGTACTCTGATATTGTCATCCCTGAAGTCTTACGCAAAGGCTCAAAACTACAAGCTCAGACATCTCGAACGCTCTCCGGAAGGAAACAAGTAAGAAATAAATCTATGAACTCATCCTATGTCATAGGAAGTAGATCTGCCGCTCGGCCTCTCTCCATTGACTCGCAAGCTCAATCCATATCTCGTCAGAACATCTCTGTGAATGACAAATCCTAGCCATCCTGTCAAGGATTGTCTACGGATCCCCCGCTGCATCTGTGCCGGTAAAAACAAACTGGAGGCCTCAGCCTCAAAAACTCCTATAAGGATACGGAAATTATCTTGATAACAACAGAAACAGCTGCCTGAGAAGCAGGTACAATCACAGTCACTAAAATAGGAGGGACATCATCGGTTCTCACTAACCACCACTAACAATCCAACCATCTGTTGCAAGTCCTAAATACTCGACTCCAGCCTAGCTATCCGTCCTGGAGAAGGTGGATCACTCTGTCCCTGAGGGGTAGGCGTACCGTCCTGATCAGTCCTCGTCTTAAATGAGCCTACTCTAATCTTATCTCTGGCGGCAGCCCTCTGGCCTTCGATATCTCCGGCGCCATAGTGGCTGGTACAAAAAGCATGATTAATAGGAACATTGCGATCAAATCAAAGGATTTTCGGAATCAAGGAAAGAAATACCAGCAAATATATATCCTAAGGTCACTTAGGCGGAGTACCGTATCATAAGTATGCCATGGAACATACACAAGCTACGTCACTCTGCTTAAGTCACCTACTCCATCTACCAAGGGTCATCCTACACTCAGAAAGGTAAAACTTATCGCTCTGATACCAACTTTGTCATGACCTGAAGGTACGGAACGCGACTGGCACTTAAATTATGAAATGACTCAAGGCGTATGTAATCTAAGTAAGCCATAGCCCAGAAAATCAAAACCAGTTAAGAACTAGAGTGAAGGAAGACTTATTTAAAGAAAGCAATTTTAACCAAATAAGTCGCATTAAACATTTAAAAGCAACATCAGAATTTTCCGAAAATTTTGGCAGAGTCTCCTTTGTAAATACTGGCCCCAAATGGGTACAACACATGAAAATACATATACATAATGAATAAAGGCATCCCCAAGTGAGAGCTAGCTCTTCACCAATGGAGGAATTACAACCACATGCAATATGTATATCAAAAGTATGAAATAAGCATCTGAAAGCAAGAAATAAGAAAATACCATGTCGGCTCAAGTGAGCATCGACACCAAACACCACAAATACAAATCTCACGAGTCTCACCGTCTAGTCAAATATACAAGGGTAGATGGAGTATACTAGATACAAAATAATATACATCATGGAATAAAATGTCCTCGCAACCCACCCACGAGCAAAGATGCAAAACGATGCAAATGAAGCAGGATGGAAAGTACACCCGCCGCTACTGTGCTGACGGTTAAGACCTGCAAAATACTTTAGCACAACGGGGGTGAGTTGCCAACTCGTGAGTAGTAAGTAACATCTAATAAGGCTATCATAAGTATGCACGCAAATGCGTCACAACCCACGTATCTCAAAATGATACAATGTACTAGCATGAATGCAATATGAATGCATAATTAAACACGAAACCTGAACATGTCTGGTATAAGAAAATCTTTATTCTTATCTTAGAAATGTATCTGTGCAATAAACTAAGTATCATCAATGAAATCAACAGAAAATTCGTGTCAAGCATCGATACAATATATGTAAATCTCAATATCTCAATGTCTTAATATCTCAATATCTCAATGTCTCAATACCTCAATGTCTCAATATCTCGGGCTCTGTCAGTCCGGGTCGTCCCATATCATCAAATATCACGACCACGTCGGTATCCTCCGGATATCCGTTACGCCAACAATCACCGGTGGGTAGTCTACTCCTGCCAGGCTCATCGTCTACAGCTCGAGCTTCTTGCCCCAGGATACCATACCGGGCCCACCATATACCCGAAACGGTTCATCCAACTTCTCGAATCGGGTCTCGAAAGCCAATCATAATTAGGAAAATTCATGGTGGACGACACATACATCATATCACGAGAATACCTCAACTTGCATTTTTAAAGCGATAACAGGTTTATAAAATTCTTGCGGTTTTCCAAAAAATCCAGAAATCCCATCAATACTGAAATCCTCAAAAAGAATCACAATATATAAACATGTCGGTGATGATGGAAATCTATGATATGGTAGTATATACCATGCGAAATACGGACAGAAGCTATGCATAAATCATGATGTAATGAGGTATGTATATATAACTAACAATCCTACGTATCCATTTAATGAAATGAATATACAAGTATAAGTCTACGGATCATATATGATGCAAATGCACAGTTACCGATTTTAAGCAAGTTCTATAGTGTTCGTAATATAGCAATTTCCAAAGGCGTGTGTGTTCGCATGAATAGTGCACGTGCGGCATGAACCAATGGTAACGGTGCAAGTGTCCTCTGAGATGATATCACATGTGTAGGTATATATAAGATGGTGCGATACAATGAGATGAATAACTGGGAAACTACGCATATAAAATGAAAGAAATACAAGTAATCCTAAACCATCGGGCGCCTCGCGCCATCCAAACGATTTCCCCCGTAGATGTGTACATTTACTTACCGGGACGCCTCAGCTAATCTGATCCGATTTCAGCTCTGCCATTTCCGCGCCACATCCGACGCCTCTGCACCCGATTCTAGAAATGTACACAAGTAAATAAGAGAATAAATATATGAATAGTCGCGGACACAAACAATACAAGTCAACCGCGTGTACTAACTAAACGTGCACGCACTTGTTGCACAAAACGTGCTCGCGACAACGCCACAAATCCCAACTAGGGTCGCTATACGTGGCAAACCCCAAACCTAAAACCCAATCACACCAATCGCGCGTTCACAACACACTAAATATCATATGAAATAGGTTGTAAATTACCAAAACCTCAAACTCACTTTAAAGCTATTATTCCGAAAACCTAGTAAGCAACTATTACCATTTTAGTTTAAATCTAGATGTTTTAACAATTCTACTGGCCACAATACTCACTAAATATCTTAATTAAGCCACCCAACCCAAACTAAATTTTAATTTCATCTAATTACACATTAACTAAAAACCTAGTTTGCAAAGTTATATAATTAGGACAAATTAAATGTAATAATTAACAAATTAGCAACTAGACTAGGTTTTTGCATGGCTTAAAATATTAATTTACACTTAACTAACTTGATTTATTTATAAAAAAACCCTAACTTTAATTCAAAACCTTCTCCTGAAAACTTTATTTGCAATAAAACTATATTAACACCTAATCTAAATCTATGTTAAATCAATTATTAACAAAACAATGTAGGATTTGGTTTTATACCTTACAAGAATTTGGAGGATCCAACTTGCAACCAAAAATGAAAACTTGATCCAAGAAACCATGCTTGATTGAACAAAGAATCTTTGTAATTCTTTAAGCTAGAATTAGTGTTAATTTTTGATGGATTCTGAGTGGGTTTTGTAAGGTTTTCACAATGAAGAGGTGAAGAAATTTGAGGACGGGCGGGGGGGGGGGGCTGAAAACTGCAAGCTCGGCCAAGGCAAGGGAGGTGAGGAGAGAGAGCGAGGTAAGTGTATAAAGCCAAGAAAAGAAAAGCCCATACCTCTATTAATTAAACTCCATGCCTTCTTTATTCTTTCATTTTTTTTTTCTTTCTTTCTTTTTTGATAGGGGGTTGTGTGCTCGGCCAAGATAGGTGTGGGTGTGTGTGTGGGGGTGGGTGGAAATTCCAAGTAAAGAAAACCCATAACTCAAGTCAATAACCCCAAATCTCATTAGTATTTAAGTTATTTTCACAATTTAAGCCTTTTTATTTTATATTTTCTAAAACCATCTCAACAACTTCTTTTCATTTCAAAAACCACATGTTACACTTTGGTTTAGCGTGTCATGATGCATGAAACTTGTATTAACCCATTCTAATTTATAATTATCACTAATTAAATATATTAGTGAAAGCTTAAAATAATATTAAAAATAATTAATTAAGAAAAATATTCGAGTAAACTAGAAATTTACAAGTGATCAATTAAATACCAAATATTAGCAATTACATAGGTAGAATAGGTATATTTAGGTCTATGTTGAAAAATAATTATATCTTGATTTTTACGGAAAACACCAGTTATTTTACCGATTATTGTAAACTTCACCAAAACGATTTTTCAGAACGTTACACTAGCATTTCGTCCCGAACACAGAAATGATAGACCGAAATGTCCCAAAACTAGTGTGTCATCCCAAATACGGCGACAATGAACCGCAATATCCCTAAACTAATATGCTCTCTTAAGATCTATATTACAACCAAAGTCCTACCGATGAAGATTGCAACTCGAGTTCTCGCCGATTACACCGCTACTCCAGCAATAAAGCCACCCCTAAATCCCACCGGCAAATAGATAGGTCATCTGCGGTGAAGCTACTTTCGAGAGTTTCATAAAAAAAGGTATGTCTACAAGCGAAATGAGCATGGATGAAAACCTGAAAGGGCATCGTGAGTAAAAATAACGGGACTACTGGCAAGCTTGTAAAAACCCAAAAGGGCGCAATCTCGGCAAAAAAAAAAACGGTATGTCCACAAGAAAAATGGGCACGATTGAAAACTCGAAAGGGCGCCGTGAGTAAAAATAACAGGATTGCCGGTGAGTTTATAAAAATCCTAAAAGGCGCAATCTCATAAAAAAGGTATGCACTTATAGGGTCCCCTTGACCATGTGAGGAGAAAATACCTGCGTGAGATCCTTATGACTCACGAAGGAGTAACACACTTAGGAATCCATACGATTCCTAAGGAGAAAGTACACTTACGAGATCCTCATGATTCGTAAGGAGAAGTATCCCCTATGAGACCCTCACGGCTCATAAGATTCAAAAGTCTTAGGTTACAGGATTCTAAATCTATTCTTAAGTCATCACGTCCCCCAAGTTTCCATATAAGTAGTTCGATATCGATTCTTGTATTCCATCCATAGGCACGAACAAATTATGTTCCCATAAAATTCCACCGATGGCGAGAAATGTCCCCATATGGTGAACGACACTTGTAAGTCCTTTTGATTTATAAGGAGAAAAGTCTCTGGTAAGATCTTTACGAATTATAAGAGAAAATACTACTTAGAATTCCTCACGACTTCTAAGGAGAACATACACCTATGAGATTCTCTCGACTCGTAGGGAGAAATACTTTTATGAAACCCTTACAGCTCATAAAGTCAAAAGTCTTAGTCAACAAGATCCTAACCCCGTTTGCTAATCCACCTTTGTTCAAATCAACAAAGGAAAATGATGATTCGCTCATGGCAATATCCCAGTTGTAGCGATGCCGATGTCTAAACAGGTGTCGATCTCCAAGTCTTCTCATGGAAAATGATGATTCGCTCCCGGCAACATTTCAGTTGTAGGGATGCTGATGCCAAATTGGTATCAGGACCCAAGTCCCCGACTCGCAACAAAATCAGCGAGCAAAAAAAATGCATATGAAATAGCGGAAATGATGGGGCAACTCGCAATAAAAATCAGCGAGCAAAAAATATATGCATATTAAACAGCCGAAATGTTTAGATAACTCGCAATAAAAAATAGCGAATAAAAATAAAAAACGATATAGCGAAAATGATTGGGTAATCACGACTTTTGTGATATAAAAAAGCTGAAAAGATAGAGCATCACGAAAATATAAAAGAAATTAGTAAAATAATTTTTTTTCTGCCCTGTAGGTAGGTCCACACCGACCCCTGTATACAATCTATGGGCACAAACGAAAAAAAGGGGAACTATATTTTCCCATCATGCTTCATCAAAAGAATAACCGAGTCTTGATGGTACATCTACAACTTAGAGACTAATTCGACATCTCTCTTACTCCAGCAGAGTAATGGTGTCGACAAGGCTCCAAGGAGCCAAATCAAAACGGAGTAATAGAAAATTCCTATCTCCTGCTCGACGTTCCTTCTCAATGCAGACGCGACGTCAATAAGGACCCAATGGTCAAATAAAAGTGGAGCAATGGTATATTCCTAGCTCCAGATCATGACGGCGACATCTACAACCTAGAGATCAACTCGACGCGACGTCAACAACGACCCAAGGGTCAAACAAAAGTGGAGTGCCGACATATTCCTAATTCCAAGTCTTGATGGCAATATATGCGGCCTAAAAACCAATTTGACGTCCTTTTTACTCCAGCAGAGTGCAGACGTAGTGTCAACAAAGCTCTAAGGAGCCAAATCAAAGTAGAGTAATGGCAAAACCTTAGCTCAACTCGACGTCTCTCTTACTCCAGCATGGCGCAGACCCGACGTCGACAAGGGCCAAATAAAAGTGTAGTGATGGAAAAATCCTAGCTCCAGATCTTGATGGCAACATCTACAGCCTAGAGATCATATCCACGTTCTTTTCATTCTGACAGGGAGCAGACGCGATGTCAAAAAGGACCCAAGGGTCAAATCAAAATGGAGTAATGGCAAAATTCTGTCTCCAGCTCGACGTTCTTTCTTGGTGCAGACGCAACATCAACATGGACCAATGGGTCAAATATATAAAATTGGAGCAATGGAAAAATCCTAGCTCCTGATCTCGATGGAAATATCTACAGCCTAGAGATCAACTCGACGTTCTTCTCATTCCAGCAGGATGAAGACGTGACGTCAACAAGGACCCAACGGTCGAATAAAAGTGGAGTAATAGCAAAATCCTAGCTCTAGGTCGGCGTTCCTTCTCGGTGCAAACGCGACGTCAACAGGGACCCAACGGTCGAATAAACGTAGCGTGACGGAAAAATCCTAGCTCCAGATCACGATGACAACATTTACAGCCTAGAGATCTTGACGTTCCTCCTCATTCCAGCAGAGTGCGGACACAACTATCAAATGAAATTGGAGAAATGGCATATTCCTAGCTCCAGATCTCGATTGCAATACATACAACATAAAGGTCATATGGATGTCTACCTTACTTCAGCATAGAATCGGTACGACACCAAAATAAAACAACAAAGTGACGGCATATTTCTAGCTTCAGGTCTTAACGACAATGCACACAAAGTCTAAAGACCATTGGAGATTATCCCACCCTGGAAGGGTGCGGTTATGACTCATCGGGGTTTCAAATTAATCCTAATCTCAAGTAAAAAGTGCCATGAAAAATACTTAACACTTGATCTTCCAACGGTAATACAGATATTCCAACCTAAGAAGATTGCTTGAAGATTTCTTGTCTAGTCTCAGAAGGGATCAAAGATACGACAGACGCGGGGCTACTCGAGCAGTAACCTAAGGGACTGCGTATCGAGAATACATCAGCCAACATGGCGGTACGATGGACTTAAACCTAGTACCACAAATCTAATGAAACCCTATCAAAAATGGGGTTATCTATATTTCACGTTAGGATACACCTGCGAGATTCTCCTGACTCGTCTCGACTCGTAGGGAGAAACATCTTTATGAGACCCCCGAGACTCATAAAGGTGAAAAGTCTTAGGCGACGGGGATATCAACCTGTTTCCTAAGCACTGTTGCCCTATAAGAAGGTCAAGACCGACTCTTGTATACTATCCATGGGTCACATTTGTCAAAGTTGCATGCTAATGAAGTGAAGAAGTCACTTACGGGTCTTCACGACTCGTAAGGAAAAAAACCCAAGTGAGATCCTTACAACTCACGGAGGTGATGGACACTTAGGAATCCTTATGATTTCTTGGGAGAATATACACCTATGAGATCCTCACGACTCATACGAAGAAAAATCTTATTGAGACCTTACGGCTCATGAAGATCGACAAAGCCTTAGGCGACAAAAACCTAAACCTGTCTCCTAAGCCATCAATTCTATGGAGATACATAACTTTGTACTATTTAACCTACGTACATACCGACGTTGGCAAAGTAAAGGGGGAAATTTGTTCCCGCAAAAAAATTTATCTCAAAACTTACCGTTCCCTTTATAAAAATATAGGGCAGCGCCTCATGTGCAAACACGTGAGCACTTACTGTAGGGTGTTTTTCGTCACCCCATTGAGATGAGAATACGCGCACGCTTGTCGAGCGCATTACAGATTCCCCCTGCCTAGGTTAGGCTGGGGTTTATTGATTGTGGGGATCCGAATCTCCTGCAGCCGTGGACTAAGCTGCTGTTAATTACCCCTCGCCTTTGGAGCGAGAGAACCTCCGATTGACGGGTCAAACAGGTCATGCGAACTCAATGTGCAGTGTTGTGTTTTGAAGGGGTTTTGGATATATTGGGGGCCCCGCAGAGTTTTTACGGGGGTCCTGCTACCCAGATACCAGGCTGGGGGTCAAGAGGGCTAACAGCCCCATTGCGGGGTGCGGGACATGCCCCGTTAGAAATTTTTTCTAACGGGGGATGGTGTTTACTGTGGAGTGTATAAAAAAATTGGGGGAGGAGCGTCTTAAAGACATGTGTGTGGCACGTGGGTGCATGGTGCCCACGGGCACGTGCCTGGCGCATGAGCGCTGGGCTACAGCTGGTCATGTGCGCAGCAAGCAGCCGCGAGGCGCCCAAGGGTCACGTGCGCTATACACGACTACTGGGCACTGAGCGGGTCGCATGGGGTGCACGTGGGTGCTAGAGTTCCCGCGGGTCACATGCCTTGCACGCGACCGCGGGGTGTGAGCGCACAAGGGAGCTTTAGTGCTCGCGGGTCACGTGCGCACACATGGGCGCTTTAGTGCCCGGGGTCACATGCGCTGCATGCGACCATTGGGTGCTTTAGCGCCCGTGGGTCACATGCCATGCACGTGCCCGCTGGGCACCCGCGGGTCACATGTACGGCACGCGACCACGGGAAACACCAGCGGAAAGGGGCTTAGCCCCTAGGTTGGGGAGTTGAACTCCTAAAGGGTTTTGGAGTTGAACTCCTAACAGAAATTTAATTTATGGAGATAAACTCCAACAGATCTAGAAAGGAGTTAAACTCCTAGGAACTTTGGCTCTTCTTTTGAGCCTTGGATTCTCCCACCGTAGGATTTTTGGAGATGGGTCTCCTTCTTCTTCCTCTCAGTTGGCCGGATCTTGGGGGAAAAGGGGAGTGAGATTCAAAATTTTCCCTTTTAGAGATTTGATGGGAGATCCGAGCTCCCCTTGGTGGGTTTTGTGGTGAAAAACAATTTCTTTTTGAGAAAGGAAGAGTTAAACTCTTGATTTAATTGGAAAATGAAAAGGAAGAGGAAGAACTTGAGAGAGTGAGGATGGAGGAACAAACCATAGAGATTTGAGGAGAATGAATTATATATTTTATTTCATTATCATGTTGCCTTTTATAGGCTTACAAATTTACATATAGTCCCTTGGGTATTACAAAATGGCATTTTGCCCATCCCATACCTCATGTGCTCATTTCTTTTGCACATGAGCCATGGTCTTTACAAAAATTTGGCTTTATTCCCATAAAGATTACATCAAAATTATTTATTACATGATTTTTATTTTAGCATGGAGGAGGCGGCCATGGGGCTCGACTCGGGCATGGTCCCACTTGATCTGGGTTTGGGCCCTGTTCCCCTCCGAACGGCGGCCGCGACGCGAGGGCGTCTAAGCCTGGGGTTCGGGGCATATGCTATATGGTTTTATCCGTCCACCTCTCCGAAGATGCCAAGTTGATTTATGGCACCATGTATCGGAGGTTTAGACGGATGCGGCCGATGTAGCAGACTTCGTCAGATTCCCCCTCGCTTGAGGGGTTTTTGATTGTGGGGACGCTCTTTCCTGCAGGCGCAAGCCCCTGCAGTTAATTATGCTACCACATCGCGGTAACAACTTTCTCCTTCTCCAGAATTTTACTTCGTGTCGTGGGTCTTTGTTTTGTTTGTGGTTGCCCGTGGATTGTATACGGAGACTGAGTAATGCCGTCGCCCGTAGGATGTGGATTAGTCCAAATCCGTATTTACTTAGATTTGGGTTTGGTGTTTTTAGTTTAAGGATACGTTAGCCGCATTTGAGACTAAGATCAACTTAAACGTTCGTTAAGGATACGTTAGTCTGATTTGAGACTAAGATCAACTTAACGGGATCGTCTAGATCCATTTCCAGTTTAAGGACGTAGTGGTCCATTTAATATATGGCCATCGGGACTCGTCACCTCTCTGACGACGTTGAAGGATTGCAATGACATGTGTCAGAGGAGTTCGGAGATGTACCCTTGAACCAAAGTTGATTGGGGGTCTTACAGTCCAATTTGGGACTAAAGTCTGTTTGAATGTTTAAGGATACGTTAGCCATATTTGAGGCTAAGATCAACTTAAACAGGATCGTTTAGATCCGGCAAAAGAGCATTTGGAGGCTCTATTATTCCAGTTTAGGGACGTAGTGGTCCATGTTCCAGTTTAGGGACGTGGTGGTCCACCATTAGTTTAAGGACGTTTCGGGCCATCATTAGTTTAAGGACGTTTCGGTCCAACATTAGTTTAAGAACGTTTCGGTCCATCATTAGTTTAAGGACGTTTCGGTCCAATATTAGTTTAAGGACGTTTCGGTCCACGAGTTTAAGTACCCCGCAGTCCATGTTGATGTGTGGTCGTCGGGACCCGTCATCTCTCTGACGTCGTTGAAGGATTACAACGATGGGTGTCAGAGGAGTTCGGAGATGTACCCTCGAACCAGATATAAATTGATTTAGGGAGCAGCCGTGCTCAGTCAATTTAATTTGAGGGCTTACAGCCATGATTGGGCTAAGTACAATTGGAAAATACTTATCATTTTTATTTGTTTTTGCATTACATTTCTTTTTTATTTTTATTTGGGCTCTACCCATAAAGGATGCAGAGCATCAATTTGTTTTGGGCTCTGCTCATTTATAAATGATGCAGAGCATCAATTTTATTTGGGCTCTGCCCTTTTTATTGCTTTGTAATTTATTTTGGCCTGCTAGGTCTTTTTGACTTGGGCCTGGCCCTTTAACAAAAGAAATGCTTTGCATTTTTCAGGTGCTTTGCACCAATCAAAGAGCGCAAGCGCTTGTGGTGATGACACGTATCATGCAGGCACAGTGTGCTGCGCTAGTGCGCTACGCTTGCGCTGCTGACACGTGGCGCACTCTGGTGAGTTGCGCCAATTTCAGAGATCAAAGCTCTATTTCAAAAGCGCATTGCGCAAATGGTTCAGATGCTGACACGTGGCGCTCTCGGGTGGCTTGCGCCAGTCCAAGAGCGCAACAGTGCAGATTTATAAGTGCAAAGCACTATTAATTTGAGAATCTTTTAGATTCCAAAACCAATGGTTCATAAAAGAGGTGCAAAGCACTGCTTGGTTTCTTGATCTAATTTAGATCAAAGAAAACAAGTGTTTCCTATTTTTGTTGATCACAGAGAACCCATGGTTCATAAGTGCAAAGCACTATTTTTATTTTGTTTTTTTATTGAAGATCATTGATCTTGTTCTTGGATCAATGATCTATTAGAAGAAATTCTTCTATCTAAAAGGTCTTTTACCTTTTTTCTTCTTGAAATTTCTTCAGAGTTCTCTCTGTTTGAAGCTCTTGATTTTTCAAGAATGTTGATGCCTTTGAATTGAGGTCTAGGGTCTTTTTTATAGTGCCTATAAATTAGTTAAAGAGATCTTTCTCTGAGTGATTTGGGGAATTTTCCCCACCGTTGGATCTTTGATCCAAAGGGTTCTGTTTTACAGAAGAAAATCTTCTTGTTTTAACAAGAACAGAAAGATTTCTTTAGAATCTTAATTCTGTTTGGCGCAAATACCCCAGCGCATGACAAGTGTCAAGCAGCTCACAGCGCAGCGCAACTGCGCTAGCGCATCTGCGCTGACACGTGTGGCGCGGCGCACAGCGCAGCGCAACTGCGCTAGCGCATCTGCGCTGACACGTGTCGCGCAGCGCAGTGCTTGTGCAACTGAAGCGTTGCTTCCTTTAATTTTACTTAAAATAGAGCTTTGCTCTGATTGGGTGCGTTGCTTCGGGCACTGCGCTGATGTGTCTGCGCCTGACACGTGGCGCGTTGCGTCCGAGATTTGTAGCGTTGCTTCAAAATTTGAATTTTGAATTTCCAATTTCCAACAGAGCTTTGCTCTGATTGGGGGAAACAAATGCTTCCCCACCGTTGCGCTCACGTGGCGCGCAAGCAGCAGTGGCAAGCTCCTGACTGTTGGATTAAGGGGTGAGCTGAAGGGGCGCAAGCGCCTTATAAATAGGACCTCTGGCCCTTAGAAAAATCTCACCGTTTCAAGATTTTTATTTTCCAGAGCTTTGCTCTCATTCAAGAACTTCAGAGCTTTGCTCATTTCTAAAGTAAAAAACTTTAGGTAAAAAAAATTAATTAAAATTAATTTAACTTAATCTCAACCAAAGAGCTTTGCTATCACAAATCTTTTGATCTAAAGAGATCCCCATTGGGGTTTCATAAACAGAGCTTTGCTCTCAAGAACTTATAGATCTACAGAGATCCTGTTCATGGGTTCTAACCCATGAACAGAGCTTTGTTCTTGAATCAACTATAGATCTTTTAGATTTGAAAAAATGAAGAACTCATTATAAGTTTTCATGTATTTTTCAAAGTCCCAAAAATTTTAAAATTTTTAAGTGTTAAAATTTTCTGATGGATCTTTTCCATTATTATCACAGAGCTATGCTCTTTTAAGGAATTTTATTCTTTTGAGACCAGAATTTGACAAGTGTCATTCTGTGACAGAGTTTTGCTCTGAAAGAGGAGATTTTCTCCTTGTCTCTAGGGATTTTTTGTTTATTATTATTAGTGGGAATGTTTTCCTGGGGACCAACTGACAATCTCATTCAATGATGAGGTTGTCTTATTAACTGACATATTGTCATCCAGATTTTGTGGGTCCCCCTTCGGTCTTCTACCCGCGGCACTGCTGTGTGGAGTAATTAATTAATTTTAATTTAATTAATTGATTAACGCATTTTCTTTTTTAAACGCCAAGGGTTGGAATTACAACACTAATGGCTAGATTGTTCTTTTGTAGCGATCATGTCTCTCGACACCTCGTTTCCGTTCGTCTGCTCGGAGGAAGGGTTTCCCGAAGCGCCCTTGGACCGTGAAGTCTTGGCCATGATCAAGGAATACAATCCGGAATACAAGAGTCTTCACCTTTGGGGGTCGTGGTATAATCAGATCATCATGAGCCGCAGGAGCTTCACATGCGCGGTGCCGTCAGAACCCATCACAGCGATTCACTATGCTACCCCACCCTCGGTGCAGTATGCCGTGGAGATGGTGGATTGGACATCGAAGGGTTTTCTTCATCCGGCCATAGATGCCATCCCGGTCCAGCGTCCTATGGTTTTGGATATCCTAGGATGCCGTATCTGTCAGGGTGAGGTGCGACCTTGGGGGCAATCATATAACATTGGTCTGATCCCCCGCCACCCGATCGGTTATCTGCCGTAGGCTCGGTACATCCTGTCGACGAAGAAGTCGCAGTTGATAAAGTTAGGATTGTACACCGCAGTGTACGTCTCTCTGTTCCAATATCCCACGCTCCCGACCTGGTGGTTCAAGGCCTTCCTGGAGCAGTGGAACATTCCTACCCACACTTTCCTCGCCATGGACCGGGAAGTGTCAATCTCTTTGGAAGAGTTTACAGAGGTGTCCGGTTTACCGGTTATAGGGGAGCACTATGAGGAGTTGCTCCCGACAGACGAGTATGTCTTTGGCGCTAGGCCGGTGGTAAGGGGGCTCATACCGGAGAATGCTGTTCAACACCAATTCCCAAGCTTGATTAAAGTGTTGAACATCTATGAGTCTCTTTTTATCGAACATGGGAGTCGGGGGGTTAACTTTGAGGATTTCATCGCTTGGTTCCTTCGCCCAAGTGTCCTCTCATCAGAGGCTGCCAAGTTTGCCACTTTAGATGACCCTTTCGGTTTAGGTGCGGATAACCTACCGGAGAAGGAGATAGATCAAAAGGGTTTTTTTCTTCCGGACTTCCCGACCATGTCTTTTGAAGAGATTGCAGCCCCTGGGATGGACGAGGAGGCTTTTTTCTTAGGATTTCTCGGGTTGTGGCTGAGTTGGTTCGCGATCCCAATGCACTCTCATCGTATGCGGCCCTCTGTCTTTTACCCAGCCCACCGGATGGCCATCAGGGTAAAGGTGGCTGTGGAGATCACCGGCTTGGCGCACTTATATCATGGCCTTAGCCGAGCAGCGGATGCTAATGAGCCTGGGGAACTGCACGTGGTCTTCCCGATGCATTATTTTGTATCGTGGCTCGAGCTACACACGGCGGGTGTCTTCGGTATGCATAAAAGGCCCTCGTTCTTCGACAAGGGCGGTTTCCCTTGCATTATACAGCTCATCGGCGCATCAATTGTGACCCCATCACCACGGAACGCCAGGGGTTTACTCCTTCACTCTCACACCGTTGGAGCCGGGATGTCCTTTATTGATAAGGCGCCGACTATTGGAAAAGCGTCCACCACCGCGGTGCGACCATTACAAGACTCCTTTAAGGATGGAGCATCAGTTTTGACGGCCCGGGAGACCCTTCACTTATACTCTATTAGACCGGGCTTCCTAGTCTTCACGCAGAATGGTGTGGCGATTTTCATGAGATATAACCCGCATCGTTTTGCCCAACAACTGGACTACGATCAAGGGGTCCCCTTGAAAGCTTTCTTGCTGGAACCCGCTTCCACTGAAGAAGGGATGGAGAACGCGCTGCATCATTTCATGCACCTGAATACAGGCTCTCATTTTTTTATCAGTGCACCGGCTTGCGCTCCACGACTACTCAATGTGTACAAAGACTGGTACAATCATGCAACATGAGCCGTTATAAAGGAGGAAAGGCGACTGCTGGTCGACCGTAAGGGTGCGCCTCCAGGCAGTGACCGCAACGCTCCTTTGGTTCCGAGGACTCCAGTAGTTGCCCCTCTAAAAGAGGTTAGAACCAGGCCATCGCGTGCGCAAAGTCCTCCGCACGGATTGCCGCTTCCCGATATTACAGATGCAGCCCCAGTGCCCTGTGCTCCAGTGGAGACAGTGGTTGTAGTTTCGCCGGAGTCTGGCGTGGATGCAGACATCGGGACCCGTCGTCCCAAGGTGGCAGCTAAACGGAAGTCGATCCCATGTGCACCTTGGGTCGGAAGGCAGAAGAAAAAGAAGTTGCTCTTCGCTGCGGACATCGCGTTCGGTCAGGAACCCCATGCTCCCTATGCCGAGGGCCTGAGTGAATACGGGACTAACGAGGGATTATTCATGCCACCACCGGATGATACGGACTTGGAGGCCGCTCTCGAAACTTCAGCGTGGTTGGCAAGGCGTGACGCATGGCTAGCTAAGCTTGCAGATTCAGGTAATCACTAGTCGCATTTTCTATTGCATCATATCTTTGCCTTTGACTAATATTTTTCCTTCTTTCTTCCAACAGGCATCACCACTGAAGAAGCCATTGCCGCTTCACTCAAGACCATCCAAGAGGAGGAACGCCTTAGAGCGTCTTTAGGCTTCAGTAAGTTTCGATTCATCAGGTTTTTATTCTCCTTGTGTTATGGTCAATCTAATCTCTCCCTTTTTATTGCAGAAACCTTAATGCCGTTTTCGCCAAGAGACGCAAATGTTCTTTCAGTTGCCGATGTTCCTGCTTCCTCTGGGCCACCGTGTGAGGTTCGTCTTGAAAAGCCGATGAGGGATGCCTTAAAGGCTCTGGAGGCATCTTTAAATGAGGACGATGACGCTTTGATGAAGGAAGCATCAAGGAGGTCCGTCGTGACAGCCTGGGAGGAACGGAAGCGGTTGAGGCGCGAAGCAAAGGCACACAGGGCTGCTTTGGCTACGGGAGCGGGCCCAAGCACCATCCCTCGTGCCGACACTCCATCAAAAGAGTCCCCGGTCGCTTTGTCTACCGCTCATAGACAGGCGATCCGCGCCAATAGATAGGCTAACGACAAGTCTACCTCAGGTAGCACTTCTTTCAGAATTTCATTATAAGACTCATAAAGCTGTCGGTCCTTATATACTTTATCTTGCAGGGCCAAGTCCGATCGAGGGGGAGGCAGAGACCGTTGAACCCAAGGAAACAGAGGAGGCGGCGCCTGTCAAACCTGAGCCGACGGTGGGCAACGTTGCTGAGGCTTCGGAGCCTGAGATGGAGGTTGGGGGGTCTGTAGCCGAGAAGGTCATTGATGCCGAGCCTGAAGTGGCGGCAGATGAAATGATCATTACAACAGAGCCCAAGGTGGTGGCGGACGAGGCGCTTGAGGCCGGCGACCTTGTGGTGGCAGCGGATAAGCCGATGGAGATCGCGGAGCCCGAGGAAGTAGCGGGTGAGATGGGCACGACTCTTGGGGAAGAGTCAGCCGCTCTCTCTCAAGAGTCCGGCAATGCTCCGATCATTGCCCTCCCCGTCTACGATCTTCTGCCGTCTCCTGGCCGCGCGAGCACGACGACGGTCCCCATCGAGTCGGGTGATGAGGCCACGGGTGGTGGCCTCATGTCAATAGAGGAGGGAGTCGCCTCCGTTTCAGCCAGTAGCTCATCAGGTAAATCCCAGGTTTCTGTCTTTCTTTACCTCATAATTCTTTCTGACAAGTTCACCTTTTTTCGTAACGCAGGTGTAGCCAGCGCCGATGCCCCACTGCTCGAGGGAGCGCCTTCGACGACTGCTTTGGCGGTGGTCACCTCTCAACCCTCTCTCATACCGTCGAAGATGTTGGAAGGTATGGGTTTGCAACTTATTAATCTCACTTTTTAGACGTATAATTTGTGTACTAAAGTCATACTGTTATGTCTTTCAGGAGTGCTTTTTGACCATCTTTATCAGATGTTGCTTCCACACTTTTCCATCCCATCCGAACTCGCTTCTTCCTCTGGTGGCGTTGGTGAGTATGATTTCCATTGATATCCTCCTTTTTGATTGATGGAATTACTTCTAAACCCTTTTTCCTCATCTCGACTGCAGTGCTACAGATTGAAGAAGGGGATAAAAGATCGGCTGTGCCACCGGTCCTTCCGGCCTTGCCACCTGTCTCATCTGGTATGGCGAATATCACATTGATAACTCCCCCCCTTTTTTATTTTCTGTACTGTTATCTGATCACATCCTGTTTCTTTTCAGCTATTGTTCCGGTCTCGGCGCCCTTCGAGCCTCGCATTACAATGCCGGCGGGTCCTTATCTGAGACGTCCGTCTTCGAAAGGTGCTGCGAATAGTCTGCGCATGTTGAGTGACCACGTCGAGGAACTCGACGTTGAAACTCCTACATCTGCCGCAGACTTCGCTACGGCGGTTAACCCGATGCTGGTGATACTCGTGAACTTTCATGACGAGGGTATCATCGCATCTTGGGTTAACCACTGCAGGGAGATCGAGGTCTGCCTGCATCAGTTGGAGTCACCGCGTCCCGCTCCCGAGACCTTGGCCGCCAGCAATCAAAGAGCAGCGTGGATTGAGCAGAGCGCTTCTTATTTCCGCCATCTCGAACAAGAAGTCATTTCAAGGCGTAAGGAGCGCGGTGAGACTTCGAGCAAGTCTGCCCAACTGCATGCTCGGGTGGAGGCCAATGCTGCACGGCTGAAGGTTGTCTTTGAGGGCCTTCTGCAATGTCTTTCCGAAGGGTTATCATTGAGGCAATAGCTTGACGTTGTCGAGCGAGATGTACCCAGCCAGGAAGCAGCCCAGAAGGCAGCGGAGGAGCAACTTTCATCCTTCTTGCAACAGCGAGCCCAGGTGGAAGCGGAGGTGGCCGCGACAGCCACTCAGGAGGAGGCGCTGAAAGAAGTGCGAGAGCGGCTTGGAGATTTGTTAAAGACACTTCCTCCTCAGTAGTTATCCCTCTTTTTATCGTTTGTACTTATAAATAAAAAAAGTATATATATATATATTTTTATTCTTTAGCACAATGTATCCTGTACTCAATCAAGTTTATGAATAAAAGATACACATTTTTTGTAATGTCTTGTGCTATTGCTCCGCCTTTTCTTCCTTTTATTCTCAACATGCTACCTTAGTAAACATGGTTGACAGATGATTAGAGCAAGCATCTTGATTTCCTCAAGAAATAGCGATGGGTTAGGCCGCAGGTTCAGATCTGTTGCCTAAGACTTTTCAACTCTATAAGTCGTGAGGGTCTCATAGAGACTTTTCTCCCTACGGATCGAGAGGATCTCGTAGGTGGGTTTTTCTCCTTAAGAGTCATGAGGATTCCTAAGTGTGTTTTCTCTTATAGGTCGTAAGGATCCTGTAAGAAATTTTTTCCCTCTTACGAGTCGAGAGGACTCGTAAGCGGTTGTTTCCCTCCTTGTCGAAACTCGATTTCGGAGAGTAAGACCCATGAATAGTATGCAAGAGACCGTTTAGATCGACTTGCAGGGTCCCATTTTTCAGGAAGCAAGTTTTTTAGTCTCTGCTGCCTGAGGCTTCATCTTGCAAGTTGAGACGAATCGGGAATTTCCCGCGGAGACACTGGTTTCTCTGCGAGCCGACGCGAATCAGGAGGCTCTCGTCAAGGATTGTTTGTTTCCCTGAGTTGAAGGATTTGCTAGGGATTATTTGTTTCCCTAGCTCTAAGGATTATTTGTTTCCTTGGGGTTGAAACGAGTCGAGAATTTCCCACGGAGGCACTAGTTGCTCTGCGAGTTGACGCGGATCAGGAAGCTCTCGTCAAGGAGTGTTTGTATCCGTGAGTTGAGGTGTTTGCTAAGGGTTATTTATTTCCCTAGCGCCAAGGATTATTTGTTTCCTTGGGGTTGAAACAAGTCGAGAATTTCCCGCGGAGGCACTGGTTGCTCTGCGAGCCGACGCGGATAAGGAGGCTCTCATCAAGGAGTGTTTGTATCCGTGAGTTGAGGTATTTGTTAGGGATTATTTGTTTCCCTAGCGCCAAGGATTATTTGTTTCCTTGGGGTTGAAACGAGTCGAGAATTTCCCACAGAGGCACTGGTTGCTCTGCGAGTCGACGCGGATCAGGAGGCTCTCGTCAAGAAGTGTTTGTATCCGTGAGTCGAGGTATTTGCTAGGGATTATTTGTTTCCCTAGCGTCAAGGATTATTTTTTTCCTTGGGGTTGAAACGAGTCGAGAATTTCCCGCGGAGGCACTGGTTGCTCTGCGAGTCGATGCGGATCAGGAGGCTCTTGTCAAGGAGTGTTTGTATCCGTGAGTTAAGGTATTTGCTAGGGATTATTTGTTTCCCTAGCGCTAAGGATTATTTGTTTCCTTGGGGTTGAAACGAGTCGAGAATTTCCAACGGAGGCACTGGTTGCTCTGCGAGTCGATGCGGATCAGGAGGCTCTCGTCAAGGAGTGTTTGTATCCGTGAGTCGAGGTATTTGCTAGGGATTATTTGTTTCCCTAGCGCCAAGGATTATTTGTTTCCTTGGGGTTGAAACGAGTCGAGAATTTCCCACGGAGGCACTGGTTGCTCTGTGAGTCGACGCGGATCAGGAGGCTCTCGTCAAGGAGTGTTTGTATCCGTGAGTCGAGGAATTTGCTAAGGATTATTTGTTTCCCTAGCGCCAAGGATTATTTGCTTCCTTGGGGTTTGAAACGAGTCGAGAATTTCCCACGGAGGCACTGGTTGGTCTGCGAGTCGACGCGGATCAGGAGGCTCTCGTCAAGGATTGTTTGTTTCCCTGAGTTGAGGTATCTGCTGAAGACACTGGTTTCTTCGGAGTTGGACTGAACCGTCGAGATTTGGCTTCGTCTTCTGGCGGAGCCTGTTGGGAAAGTATGGTTCCCTCTTTGTTTACGCCCTTGGATTGTATATAGGGATCGATGTGATTTTAACTGTAGGGCCAAAGTTTTATCATTATTTTTTTTGTTTTATCTCCGCGATACTCTATCATTTCAGCCTTTATATCGCGAAGGTCGTGATTGCCCAATCATTTCGGCTATTTTTCGCGGTGCCCAATCATTTCGGCTATTTATTTTATTTTTACTCGCTGCTTTTTATTGCGAGTTTACCAATCATTTCGGCTATTTATTTTATTCTTACCCGCTGCTTTTTATTACGAGTTGCCTAATCATTTCGGCTATTTTGCGAGCATACATTTTTACTTGCTGCTTTTTATTGCAAGTTACCCTATCATTTCGGCTATTTCGTATGCATGTGCGGCCTATTGGCTTTTTACCGTAAACCTTAAATTAGACGTCGATTTCGGCATCAGCACCGCTACAACTGGGATATCGCCAGGAGAGAATCATCATTTGCCTCCGTCGGTGTCGAACAAAGGTGGCTTAGCGAACAGGGTTAAGGTCCCACCGACTAAGGCTTTTGACTTCATGAGCCGTAAGGGTCTCACAAAGTTATTTCTCTCTGCAAATCGTGAGGATCTTGTAGGTGTATTTTCTCCTTAGGAATCGTGAGGATTCCTAAGTGTTCGTTTCCTCTGTAAGTCGTAAGGATCCTACAGGAGGGTTTTCTCCTCATAAATCGAGAGGATTTACAAGGGTTGTTCACCATGCGAATATATCCCCAGCCACGGATGAGACTTGGTTAAGGAAATGTTTATTCACGCCCGTGGATTGTATACAAGAGTCAGTATTGAGCCACTTGTAGGGCAATATCGGAAGTTGTGGGGGTTTCTTAAGTACAGGTTTAGGTCTCTGTAACTTAAGACTTTCAACTCTTATGAGCCGTGAGGGTCCCATAAGTGAGTTCTCCTTACGAGTCGTGAGGATCTCGCAAGTGTATTTTCTCCTTAGGAATCGTGGGGATCCCTAAGTGTGTTGCTCCCTTGTGAGTCGTAAGGATCTCACACGGGTGGTTTCTTCTTACAAGGTCGAGAGGACCGTATAAGTGTCCTTTTAACGAGGTTGCGCCCTTTCAGGTTTTCACAAACACTCGCCGGTAGCCCTGCTGTTTTTACTCACGGAGCCCTTTCGGGTTTTCATCCGTGCCCATTTTGCTTATGGACATACCGTTTTTTTATTCTTTTTATTTTTATATATTTTTTTTACGAGGTTGCGCCCTTTCGGGTTTTTACGAACACTCGCCGGTAGCCCTGCTGTTTTTACTTACGGAGCCCTTTCGGGTTTTCATCCGTGCCCTTTTTTTTTATGGACATACCGTTTTTTTTATTTTATTTTTATATGTTTTTTTTATATCTCGTCAGCCTAAAGATGCTGCGGTAGTAGTTTAAAGACGTTTCAGTCTGCTATTAGTTTAAGGACATTTCGGTCCGACTTTGAGAAGGCTGGCTACTGCTGATAGAGTTTGAGCTTAGGAAGATAGCGAGCGGACATAGTCATCGTCATCTACCATTTGACCTAGGCCGTGGCTCATTAAGCATAGTATTTCTTCAGGAAGCGACCGTTTATTGGCCTGAAAGGCCTTTCACCGTGCATGTCCATGAGTAGATAGGCCCCACCCTGGTAGACCTTATCTATGATGTATGGGCCTTCATAGTTTGGCTCGAATTTTCCTCGCTTGGCACGATTGGGAATCATAGGCCTTTTGACCACTAGCACAAGTTCGCCTTGGCGGAATGTCCTCGGTCGGGTCAATTTTTCATATGAGCGTGTCATCTTTGCTTTATAAGCTTCCAGATTTTGCTGTGCTATGAGCCAGGTTTCATCAAGGGCGTCAAGCTCCTCAAGTCGAAGGTGAGCATTTTCTTCGTCCGTTAGCTCCTAGTGGACTGCCACTCGTAGAGAGGGTAACTCTATCTCGAGGGGGAGTACTGCTTCCGTACCGAATACCAACGCATATGGCGTTGCGTTCGTGGCCGTTTTAAACGTAGTTCGATACGCCCAGAGAGCTTCTTGCAGTCTTTCGTGCCAGTCTTTCTTATTTCGTGACACCGTTTTCTTCATGATCTTCGTCAAGGTCTTGTTGAAGGCCTCAACTAGACCGTTAGCTCGCGGATTATAAACTGAGGAATATCTCCAGTCTATATTATGCTGTTGCGCGAAGCGACTGATTTTGTGGCTTCTGTAGGCTGGCCCGTTATCGGAGATGATCCGTCTTGGCGTTCCAAACTGATATATGACATGCGTCTTGAAGAAATGGAGGATATTCTTCATCTTCACTTTCCTCAGTGGTTCCTCTTCTGCCCACTTAGAGAAGTACTCAGTCGTCGCTAGGATGAAACAATGTCCTCTAGACGATGCTGGTTCGATGGGGCCGACTATATCAGCCCCCCACATTTCGAATGGCCAGCTAGCCACCGTTGGATGTAGTGGATTCGGATGCTGATGGATGAAGTCCCCATGAATTTGGCATGAGTGGCATTGCTTCGCATATTCGAGGCAGTCCTGGATCATCGTGGGCCAATAGTAGCCCATCCGTTTGACCTTCAACTTCATCTTTGGGCCTGCTTGGTGAGAACCGCAGAGTCCGTCATGAACTTCCTGGACGACCCTTTTGTTGGAGATAGTGCCCTCATAGTCAATTATTGGATCACAGGTACGTGATTGCAATGATTGCGGAGGACCTATACCAGTAGGACAGTCTTACTCAAGATGATAGTATGCTATCTGGTTTGCCTTTATCAGTCGTGTACATGATCAGGTGACTGATTACATGTTACACTTTGATAGAGCCCTTAGGATCTTGCTTTACCACCAACAGTATGATGGCGATCATATACGTGAGAGTTGGGTGGTTTATACGCATATCCTTAATTATGGTCCCTAGTCGTGGGAGTTTCGAGACAGGGCATCGATACTCCGGAGTAGACAAGTGTGTACAGTCGAGACCCCGACGAGGGGCGGTGGCCGGTCTCACAAGCCACTGGTGTCAGTAGGATCACCTAAGATATATACAGGTGCTCATTTGGTTATGAGTACACCGGACAGGACTCGCCGGGAATCTGCTAGTTAGTATTATATCTACCGTCAGATAGCAGTTCCCTGGTGACATGTGTACAGGTTAGTTCATCGACTTGAGGTCGTCATTTGTCTCGTGTGAGTTCCCACTGTGCTTTGATTTCTACCCAACCACGGCTCAAAGGAGTCGTGCAAACAGGTAGCTTTTGGGTACAGTCCCGAGCCATATGGAGGCACGTGAGCGGATCGGCAGGGGATTCGTCTCTCCCGGTATTGGGGGCGAGGTCGTGCTGTGTCTAGGAGAGCCATTACACAAAGTCCATGGCCATGGCAGGAGATTTACTGGTAGGTACTCCAGTAGTATCTCAGGGTGTTATTAGGCTTCACTCCGACACGACTTATACTGCTATTGGGGGTCTGGCGTTACTAGCCCCCTAGGCAGATATGCGATACTCATAGACGAACGGACCGGACTGTATATACATTGTCACTGTTAGGCTCAGTAGGGTTTTTCGGATGAGTGCGCTCATCGGCATCCCTTGAGGTCAGTCTATGGGCAGCCGTTACGCATTGCTAGTGCCGCTGACGGTTTGTGGTTAAACCCACTGCCAGGGTACTGACGAGTCATTAGAGTCCCCCACAGACAGTTTCCCAAGTTCGGGCGAAACGTTGTAGAGGTTGTATGGTTTTATGGCAGGGTTCGGAAAATGCACGTGCGTTTACGCACGTGTTATTTTTCGGGCAGATAATACTGGTCGGCTTTGGTTTAAGCCGGATCCGAGTATTATATTGAGTAGGTATAATATCTTTGTCTCAGTTGCATTTGTATTCGGTCGTAATACAAATGCGGGTATATTTATACAGTTTCGGGGTTATCCTGAAAGTCGTTTCAAGATCACTTTTGGAAGTTGCCAGTTTCCAGTTTTCTATCAGCCGTCTTTTAACATTCGGTTAAAGACGGATTTGTCTTTTCTTGAGATGAGTGTGGATTCTTCTAGAAGGTTCTAGATGAGGTGACTAGGATTAATTGGTGTTGAGTTTTCATTGGATGCATTTAATGGTTCATTAATGCATGATGACTAGGTTTGTGAGTCATGCTTTAGCTTTAATGAGTTTTGTTAAGCTTAAGATATTTTTGTGAGAAGCTTCATATCTTATGGTCACCACTTGCTCCTACGGTCACCTCCCTCCTTCTATAAAGTGGCCGGCCCTCTCTCTCCTCCTCACTTCACTTGTTGATTTCATTTTGTAGAAAAAGATTATGATAGTATTTGGGTGCATGGAATTTTACAGTTCATTTCATTCCATCACCCAATTCCCTCGGCAACTTCATTAACCGATCGTCCACGGATTTGGACGAAGTGAGACAAAGTCATCTACTCATTCTCTACATCATTCTTGGTCGTCTCTTTTAGCAAACTTGACGATCGAGTTGCCTCAAGTCAGAGGCGGGAGCCCGTTTAAAGAATCGGTGATGTGGTGCCACCTCGACGAGGATATCGGAGATCGACGAGATCGGAGCAGCCGCAACGGAGCGTGGGATGATGGTTGAAGAACGAAGGACTCGGATCGTTCGGTATAACCTTTCTACACTCTTTACAGTTTGTTAGTTTAGCAATAATGGCAGATCCGGGTTAAAGTATACGATAGCGCCAGTTTAAAAGTTTTTGTTCCGCATTTGGCGTCTGTAGACTGCCGGGGCGCTAGCGTAGACTTACAGTGGTATCAGAGCCTAACCATTTTGCTATGCTAACTTGTGCTAACGCGTTTAAAACATCGATCGAACCGGAAATCAAAAATCACATTTTTCAATATGACAGTTTCTGTTGATTTTAAACGTTGTCCTAAAATTTTTCTACACATCTCAGAATACTGTGCAGGCTTTTCTAAGAACCACGACAAAATTTGGGCACGTGACCCCACCAAACCGCCGCGGAAACGCGGTCAAACCCATGGTTTGACCGCGCATCCGCGGCCACGTGGTGAGCTCGTGCTCCCAAATTTTGTCAGTGGGTTCTACTCTGGAATTTGTGGTTTTTGGTAAATATCGTTTTGGCCCAGATTTTGTTACTGTTCACCAGTAAGTCGTGGGGCCCACTTTTTGATATTTGGTCGATCGAAATTTGAACACGTTAGTTTACAGTGCTTACATTATATCTCCGACCGGGAATGTCATTTGATCGGTAAACCGCGTTTGATTGCTATAGTTCTTTTAGACGGGTTTGCGAACGTGACATTCGCGTTGATGTTCTGTGTTGTGCTGTGATGTTGCGGATTTGTCGTGGTGGATAGCAGTATGCAATGATAGTGCAGTTTGAGTTTATTTGTACATTTGATATTGCGGGGCGAGCGTCCAACTTGTGGACTGCCGTCACTGCCTGTTGTATAAATTCTTTTGGGGCACGACCAGGTTGCGGTCGATGTACCTATTGTACTATTTTTCATTTCTGTACTAGGTTTTGCCCCGCGACGGAGTGCACGGATAGCCGGGTTCTGGAGGGCAACGGGTCTGCATCTCATGGCTTTGAGAGGCAGAGGGGCCCCACTCTAGAATTGGCAGACTATTCGCCGCAGTCGTAGGGGGTACAGGTTGACCCAAGGAGGGGTGCCTAAGATTACCGGATTCCGTGAAGTGCTGGGTGGTCCATTCACTATGCTGTAGGGGGCTGCCTCGCTTCAGGTTTTGGTGGGTAACTTGCCGCACCCGTAGGGGTCTAGGTTTCATTGCACAGGCTATCCACACGACAGGGGAACGTCGAGTTTCAGCAGCGGCTCTGTGAAACTCGGGGATCCCAGATTATCTGTATTGTTCTGTGATGCTTATTACTTTTCTGTAATGTTGCATACTATCACGCCTGGAGCGATTATTGTATATTGGTTTATATACTATTAGATGTTGTATATGTTTTACACCCGCGCTAGTCCAGTCCCCGCTCTGTCTTTAGTTAAGTAACCTAACGGGTGATGACGGGACCCAGTGACGAATGCGGATGGCATATACGTACATTTTATTTTCGTTCTTTTCTGGTGTGATTATTGATGGGACTGCGTTGATTCTGATCAATGCAAAGTAAAACAAACCTGTTTGCGGTTGTTGGAACAAATTTAAAAAGTGTTATTGCAAAGACGTTTCCTTTTGTTATGCATAGCGGTATTCAGTGGAATATCCTGCACCTCATTCGACGGGGCAAGGGCCGATATCCCTTCGCCGGGACTGACCCCTTGGGCAAAAGTTTGCGTCAGGGTAATAACTTCACTATAGTCGATTACATGTTGCTTTGCATAGCGGTATTCAGTGGAATATCCTGCACCTCATTCCACGAGGAAAGAGCCGAGATCCCTTTACCGGGAGTGACCTCTTTAGCAAAAGGTTTTCGCCACTATATTTTAAAAAGCTATCAGGTTCCTTCAGCGATATCAAGTTCACTACGTTAAAGGTTTTTCGCAAAAAACAGCCGTAGCCCTCCGTCACTTCTTTTGGGTATTCAGTAGTATTCAAGCTATGTATTTTGACCAACGCCAAGGCATAGTGTTTGGTAGCTGCTGGGTATTCAATTGTTGCATAGATAGATGAGTTAGTTTGGGACAGTCGTTCTGCCATTTTGGCCAACGTCAAGGGCATGTGCGGGTGAGTTCAAATTGACAAGATAGTGATGGGTAGAACTTGGCATGTGACTTATGACATTTTGACCAACGCCAAGGTTATAAGAGCATGGGGCAAAAACAATATCGGGAGTTTCTAAAGAAACTGAAACTTGCCAAGTATGCGCATACCATCTGGAGTATGAGTAACGTGAATGCATTCCATCACGTTATCATGCGATGAGAGTTGGATCCCGATTCCCACTGATGAGTTGGTTTACTCTTCGGGTGATCCCGATTGATTCTTCTTTAGGTTTGGAGGAGAATTTGACAGGACAGTGGGAGGTTTCCGGATTAGATAAAGTGATGACCATTCTGATCTAGGTTAGAGTGCACGCAGAGTGTTTCTTTTCTCTTTCTCTTTGGCAGCGACCTTTGACCGACCCTAGACTATGACTCAGTGACCAAGTTGACCGAACCTTCTTAAAATACTGGCTTTTGGATTGTCTATGTTGCATAAGTCATTGCCACTCCTTCTTTTACCCTTTGCATTTCTCAGAACACCCGTATTATTACGGATATCCACTTCCATTGGATAGATCCATCGTATGGTTATATACGAACTCGAAGGGACTTCTTCGAGGATGGATCCAGGTTCAGGAGAAATAGAATTGGTTTATTCAGTTGTCTTTTATTATCACCTTCTCTCAGGTTGCGAGAGCTCCTTGGTTTAGGAGAGTACACCTATTACGCTTATTGGATAGTCTTATTCCAAACCATAGGCTGGTGCCGAAAGGTATGGAATGAAGAAAACCAATTGGCCTAAGTAGGGTGTGCAGAAGGTAATATGTAAAGACAAAATAAAGGGATTAGAAAGAGGGCAAAGTAAATTGCGACTGATATCATTCACGACTAAAACCGCGTACTTCATCGCCACTCCTATTTCACCTTTAAAGGAATAAGGTATTATTCAGTTGTCTTTTATCATCACCTTCTCTCAGTTGTGAGTACTCCTTAGTTTAGGAGGGTACACCTATTATGCTTACTGGATAGTCTTCTTCCAAACCATAGGCTGGTGCCGAACGGTAGGGAAGGAAGAAAACCATTTAGCCTAACAATGGTGTACAGAAGGTAACGACTAAAGACAAATAAGGGATTTTGGAGAGATGGCAATAAAATATACGGTTGAAGTCATGAATTGGATTATGGAAGAGGCATTGCTATGAATACCAGGATACCCCTACGAAACATTTTCATGTTTCAGTGCATTGTTAAAAGAAAAACTGTTTTCCCGATTAGACACTTACTCCAAGGGTATGTATTTACCAGGTTTCATTCTCATATCTGTATGGTTTTATAGATGATGAGTGGGAGTAAGATATTGGGAATTAGGTGATTATCCTCATTATATCGGAATTCGTTGTAATTGGTGATATTTGAGGAAATCGCCAGGGTACAGTTTTCCACCTACGACGCACAGGTTTTGAGTTGTTTAACTCAGTGGACTTATACAGAGTATTGTATGTTGTCCAGTGTCCATCAGGACAAAGGGGTAGGTCCTCGTACTGTGTTCTGTTTACTTATAACTTCTCTAATATTTAGACAAGTGTTTCGTAGAAATACAAGGTCTAAGTTAAGAGAAGTTGTGGGTATAAGAATAAAGTAGAGAACCAGGTATCACAAGTATCGGGATTCTTCAAAGAGATCGAAGATGTAGATTCTTGTGATTGGTATTCAGATGATAGTGATGGTTTTGAGAAACGTGTTTCTCTTTCAGGTTACTCATAATTGGATGGATTCCTAAGTTGAGTAATGCTGATTAGCCTTTTTCCATTAAGTTGATATACACTGGAGACAGCTGCATGGTTTGAATATGGTTCCAATTAAATTAGTGCCAAAGTTTCTTTATAGGATATAGAATGGTTCGTACCTTAAAAGTTGTTAAGGTACGGGGAGTTGTCCAGCTTATGCTTAAAACCAGACTCTGGATAACTCAGGGCACGATTCTGTAATGGCTGTTTGTGGGTTGACCCTGGCTATGACGAGGGTTGATATTCTACCATTTGGAAGATCAATAGTGATATTGTTCTTGACTCGCCACAGTTTTAGTAAAACAGATCTTTTTCAGAAAACAGTAGTGGGAGTATGGTAGAATTGAAAGTGATTCCAGAACCGCAAACGATTACGGAAAATTTAATAGGACCTATATATTCAATCAGGTTTGACATTCCAATAGCCACTCCGCAGGTATGGTAGGTAACCTCAGACGCCCGAGAGGTACTTCGGTAGCCTCAGAGACGGTGACAGGGAGGTTCTTATCTACCCAGACTTGACACTACTGTTGTTCCATGTTATGAGACCCGGTAGGAGGGTTGTCGTAGTCATTGGGAGCAACGGAAGCATAGTGGGCAAGATGCTTATATCTATTTATAGACTTGAGCAGTTATAGCGGAGATAGATCATCTAATTTTAATGTGAGAGTCATGGGTTTGACTTCAATCAGAATAAGGGATGGATCTGTTAAGAAGGTAGTAGGGTGTGATGTCATGGTATTTGGATGACATACACAGAGTAGAAAGTAAAATTCCTATACTACGATCGGTTGTACTGTGGTCGTCACACAGTTGTTTCTCCAGACAGGATATGGATATAATATTTGACATTCTGGTTTCTAGATCTATGGTTTTAGATCTGGATTTGGGTAGTTTCCCAATGTGGGTACTTTGACAGATATTCTAATGGTTTTTGGAATAGTTGACTCCTAGCATGGTGGTGTACCTGCAGGTGATGGAGTCACCCTCTCTAAAGGTGTCGTATAGACTAAAGGGGAGAGGGATGCGCATGATTGGCAGATCACTTGCTTAGGCAATTGAGTCAATCATGAGATGTCAAGTACCACACCAAATGTTGGTTTTGCACTAGATGCAATAAGTTTGTATTAATCCAATCTTGGAGAAACATAAGGAAGCAGTTTTAGAACATAAGTACATGTTCTACGGATTTGATAATAGCAGTCTCCTTCGGGAGATGATTATCATTCCAGGCTTCAAAGGTGACATGGTTGACAGAGTGATTGTCAGAGTTATAGTTTTTCCCTCTGACGAAGAGGGACAGTATTATGGACAGGTGGTCCAAGAGGATACTGTGGGTGGCATGGTGCCGGATACTGATTAGGTTCAGTGATCGATACAGTCTAAGAAGTTTGGATTTGGAGTTCATTTATGAACTAGGTCCCATCAGATATCCAGACACATTCTAAGACAGGTATTACTCGATTCGGGAGATGGCTTTCTCCGCGAATTTTGAGATTAAGAGAGATATAGAAAGAAACTTCTAGGCGGATCCACTTACTAAGGCTATTTCTCGAACACAATAGGTTTACAAACGGGCTTTGTGATACTGATTAGTAGAGGAGTTGGATGTTCGGTTTCACACGGGCTGTGAGTAGTCGACATCGCAATAATAAGCCTTGAGTGCAAGTGGGAGATTGTTGGATATAGTGCCCTCATAGTAAATTATTGGATCACAGGTACGTGATTGCAATGATTGCGGAGGACCTATACCAGTAGGACAGTCTTACTCAAGATGATAGTATGCTATCTGGTTTGCCTTTATCAGTCGTGTATATGATCAGGTGACTGATTACATGTTACACTTTGATAGAGCCCTTAGGATCTTGCTTTACCACCAACAGTATAATGGCGATCATATACGTGAGAGTTGGGTGGTTTATACGCATATCCTTAATTGTGGTCCCTAGTCGTGGGAGTTTCGAGACAGGGCATCGATACTCCGGAGTAGACTAGTGTGTATAGTCGAGACCCCGATGAGGGGCGGTGGCCGGTCTCACAAGCTACTGGTGTCAGTAGGATCACCTAAGATATATACAGGTGCTCATTGGGTTATGAGTACACCGGACAGGACTCGCCGGGAATCTGCTAGTTAGTATTATATCTACCGTCAGATATTAGTTCCCTGGTGACATGTGTACAGGTTAGTTCATTGACCTGAGGTCGTCATTTGTCTCGTGTGAGTTCCCACTGTGCTTTGATTTCTACCCTATCACGGCTCAAAGGAGTCGTGCAAACAGGTAGCTTTTGGGTACAGTCCCGAGCCATATGGAGGCACGTGAGCGGATCGGCAGGGGATTCGTCTCTCCCGGTATTGGGGGCGAGGTCGTGCTGTGTCTAGGAGAGCCATTACACAAAGTCCATGGCCATGGCAGGAGATTTACTGGTAGGTACTCCAGTAGTATCTCAGGGTGTTATTGGGCTTTACTCCGACACGACTTATACTGCTATTGGGGGTCTGGCGTTACTAGCCCCCTAGGCAGATATACGATACTCATAGACGAACGGACCGGACTGTATATACATTGTCACTGTTAGGCTCAGTAGGGTTTTCCGGATGAGTGCGCTCATCGGCATCCCTTGAGGTCAGTCCATGGGCAGCCGTTACGCATTGCTAGTGCCGCTGACAGTTTGTGGTTAAACCCACTGCCAGGGTACTGACGAGTCATTAGAGTCCCCCACAGACAGTTTCCCAAGTTCGGGCGAAACGTTGTAGAGGCCGTATGGTTTTATGGCAGGGTTCGGAAAATGCACGTGCGTTTACGCACGTGTTATTTTTCCGGCAGATAATACTGGTCGGCTTTGGTTTAAGCCGGATCCGAGTATTATATTGAGTAGGTATAATATCTTTGTCTCAGTTGCATTTGTATTCGGTCGTAATACAAATGCGGGTATATTTATACAGTTTCGGGGTTATCCTGAAAGTCGTTTCAGGATCACTTTTGGAAGTTGCCAGTTTCCAGTTTTCTATCAGCCGTCTTTTAACATTCGGTTAAAGACGGATTTGTCTTTTCTTGAGATGAGTGTGGATTCTTCTAGAAGGTTCTAGATGAGGTGACTAGGATTAATTGGTGTTGAGTTTTCATTGGATGCATTTAATGGTTCATTAATGCATGATGACTAGGTTTGTGAGTCATGCTTTAGCTTTAATGAGTTTTGTTAAGCTTAAGATATTTTTGTGAGAAGCTTCATATCTTATGGTCACCACTTGCTCCTACGGTCACCTCCCTCCTTCTATAAAGTGGCCGGCCCTCTCTCTCCTCCTCACTTCACTTGTTGATTTCATTTTGTAGAAAAAGATTATGATAGTATTTGGGTGCATGGAATTTTACAGTTCATTTCATTCCATCACCCAATTCCCTCGGCAACTTCATTAACCGATCGTCCACGGATTTGGACGAAGTGAGACAAAGTCATCTACTCATTCTCTACATCATTCTTGGTCGTCTCTTTTAGCAAACTTGACGATCGAGTTGCCTCAAGTCAGAGGCGGGAGCCCGTTTAAAGAATCGGTGATGTGGTGCCACCTCGACGAGGATATCGGAGATCGACGAGATCGGAGCAGCCGCAACGGAGCGTGGGATGATGGTTAAAGAATGAAGGACTCGGATCGTTCGGTATAACCTTTCTACACTCTTTACAGTTTGTTAGTTTAGCAATAATGGTAGATCCGGGTTAAAGTATACGATAGCGCCAGTTTAAAAGTTTTTGTTCCGCATTTGGCGTCTGTAGACTGCCGGGGCGCTAGCGTAGACTTACACCTTTTCGCTTCGTCAGGTCCTAAGCATCTCAACCATAGAGAATCAAACGACCTCTTGTATAGAGTATTGTTGACGAAGGCAAAAGACAGAGCTTGTTTTATGAGCTGATGTCTTGTGGACGCTTCTTCAGGCATTCGGTGGGATTTAAAGTAATCTATGAAGACTTCTCTCCAATCCTCGGTATTTTCCCGATCCTTTACTTGCAGGGTTGTCTGCTCGTTCGCTCCTTTTTCTTCGGATGATTCCGGAGATATTTCTACTGGGGAAAGTACCCGACGGCTTTGTACCATGATTCTAACGTCATCGAGGTTCTCGTCAGCCAGTTCTTTAGCAAGTTTGGCCAATGCGCCCGCTTTGCTGTTTTCCGCACGCGGTATGTTCTCCAAAGTATAGGAGGGAATTTGGGTTAACAGTTGTTGCACCTTTTCACCGTACTTCACCAACTCCGGTTTGCACGTTTGGTAGTCACCGTTTACTTGACTAACGACTAGCTGGGAATCTCCATATATGAGGAGGTTTTCAATTCCCATGTCGATGGCGATCTCAAGACCTGCTATCAAGGCTTCATATTCGGCTTCGTTATTCTTCCTCGGCTTGTTAAGGAGAAAGCGAAGCGCATTATCCCTCCTTGTGGAGTCACGAAGATGAGGCCTACCCCCGATTTGATTATAGGGGTACTTTGTTTGCGTTTTTTCATGGAAGATGCTCCATCGAAATAAAGTTCCCATTGGGTATCGCCACCGTCGATCGCGTCAAACGCATGTTCGTCTGGCAAATCGCAATTCAGAGGAGAATCGGAAGGTATCAGGTGCTCAGCGAGGAAGTCGGCGATGGCCTGGCCTTTTACTGCCCTGAGAGGTTGATACATTATCGAGAACTCCATCAAGAGCAGGGCCTATTTAGCGAGTCGTCCCGTCAATATGGCCTTCGACATCAAGTATTTAAGGGGGTCCACCTTTGAAATGAGACGGACCTCGTGCGCCAACACATAGTGCCTGAGCTTTGTTATCGCGAAGATCAACGCCAGGCAGTGTTTTTCAATGGGAGAGTAGTTGCTTTCTGCCCCCAGTAGAACTCGAATTAAGTAGTAGAGTGATCTTTCTTTCCCTTGATCGTTCTGTTGTGCCCATAATACGCCTAAGGAACCTTCGAGGGCGGTTGTATAAAGAATGAGAGGTTTTCCCTTAACCGGAGCAGCCAACACTGGCGGGTTATGCGGGTATTGCTTGATCTCATTTAGCGCTGGCATCTTTGGTCCCAGACGAACGGGGTTCCCTTCTTCATCAGGTGGCTGTAAGGACGGCACTTACCTGAAAGATTGGCTATAAATCGCCGTATGTATGCGAGCTTCCCTTGGAGAGATCGCAACCGTTTGAGGGTTCTCGGCGGAGGCATTTCCATGATCGCCTTGATCTTTGACGGATCTATCTCAATGCCCCGGTGCCGGACAATGAATCCCAGGGATTTGCCTGAGGAAACTCCGAATGCACACTTGAGGGGGTTCATCTTCGAGTTTTATTGTCGAAGGCGTTGAAATACGGTCTTCAGATGCTCGAGATGTTCCTCGTATGATTTGCTTTTAACCATTGATCGTCGATGTAGCATTCGACGATTTCATGTATGAGGTCATCGAAGATCTTCGTCATGGCCCTCTGATAGGTGGCACCGACGTTGTTTAGACTGAAGGGCATTACCTTGTAACAAAATATTCCCAAAGAGGTCCGGAAAGCGGTATGCTTCTGGTCTTCGGGATGCATCTTTATCTGATTATACCCTGATGAACCGTCCATGAAGGAGAAAACCTCATGAGTGGACGTATTGTCTATCATCAGTTCAGTGACTGGCACTAGGAAATCATCCTTCGGGCAGGCTTTATTGAGATCCCGAAAGTCCACGCATATGCGCACCGTCCCATTTTTCTTCATCACCGGGACGATGTTGGCGATCCATTCAGGATATTGAACCTCCTGGATAAAGCCAGAGTCGATCAGCTTCTTGACCTCGGCATTGATACCCATCTCAAGCTCAAGCCGCATTCTTCTTGGTGCCTGTTTGACTGGCTTGATGTCCGGGGATATCGCCAATCTGTGTACAACAATTTCTGGATCTAGTCCCGGCATTTCGGAATAGTTCCACGCAAAGCAATCTCTATGTTGTAGAAGCACGTCCTTTAAAGCAGCCACCCTTCCTTTAGATAGCAGCTCGCTGATGAATGTCGGTCGCGGATCGTCTGCATATCCCAACTCAATCTTCTTGAGGTTATCTGCAGTATGTATGCCATCTTCCAGTTCTTTCGGAGCCGGTGGAAATTCTGAGATTGCCTCATTGTCATTGTTTTCGAAGCACCAAGGGAGCTCATCTATGTCCTCGGGCTCTTCTTTTAATATTGTAATAATGTGACAGGTGCGAATTCGCTTCCAATCCCCATGTGGAACCGGTTCTTCTTTCGTGGCCTTGGGCTCGTGCTTCTGTGGCGGCGCTACCCTCCAACTGTCAGACAGAGTGAATTTGCCAAGCTGATACTGATCTTCGACCCAGTTCTTGAAAGTGAAGCAATCTTCAAGAGGATGCCCTATTACTCGATGGTAAGAGCAATAGTTCGGGTGTGAGACTTTGCCCGCTTGTTCGGGGTGTTTAGACTCCGGCAGTGTAAGTATTTGATGTTTAAGAGCAAGATCAAGTATCCTCTTCGTCTTCTCCCGAGGAAAAGAGTGTGCTCGACCCATTTTCTTCATGAGGGACAGATCAATAATTCTCGACTCCCGTTTGCGTGGCTTCTTATCCCTGCTTTGTTGCTGTTAAGCGCCTTTTTGGCCTTTCGACTTATTTCTGCTTTTGCGTCGAGCCTTCTTTGTAACAGGTTGATAAGGAGCAGCATTTTCATCTTTCACGGCCTGTTGAAGGAGGCGTTGCGTTCTGGCTTTCTCGTAGATGGCCATTTCGCGGTTATGGTCATCCCGGACTTTTTGATCTGCTTCCCTTATTAGCTTGTCCATTTGTTCTTCGAACGACGGACTGGGCTCTTTTGCATTTGGAACTTTCACTGTCTCAGGATTAGCGTCCTCCCATTGAGCATCCGCTTCTTCATCGAAGTCATACATGACATAGCAGCTGTTTAGTAGCTCTCGTTTCTTTGACCGGATATATCCAAGTCCCATTGTCTCCATTTTCCCATTAGGCAGTTTGCGTTGAGTCCCGGGAACATTCCAGACTTTGTCATAGAACTTGGCTTTTCGAACGGTCTGCTTGAAGGATATCCCCTAGCGTTTCAGCAGCTTTTTCAAACCTTCCGTATAATATCTGGGAAGACGGATAGGCTGAAGCCTGTCGAGCGTAGGATCCGCGCCATGCCAGATTTCTTTCTCCACTTTGGTTTCTTCAGAGCGGTAGAATAGAATTGCTTTTTCACTTTCTCGCCTGGGAGGGATATAGAACGTCCGCAGCTCTTCTACATTGTAAATATTAAGTGCATCCAGTTCTTTATGGTGTTTAAGCAGCACTATGGCGACTTGTAGACTTTGCCCTTTGTCAGCGAACGTTCGTATTGAAGGTCGAGCAGAGAATACAACATGGATCTCATCTTCCAAGTCACTACCAAAGACCAACATAGGAGTAGACGGTCCTAGCTTGTTGTGTTGGGGCGGACCCGAACCAACTATCTCCTCTTCCTCCTCGGTATCACTGCCGAAGACAGGGATGGTGGCGTTAGGTTTGTTCTCCGGCTTGTGACACTTCTCCGTGTCTTTGAAATACGGTAAGAAATATTTGGCATCTTCATATTTGCGGACCTCGTTCACAGAGAACGGGTTTAGTTCTCCCATCACGGTATACTCGAAACCATTCTTAAAATACTTCATACACTGATGTTGTGTAGAAGGGATGATGTTGTACTCGTGTAACCATGGTCGGCCGAGCAAAGCGTTGTAGCATGTCTTAGCATCTATGACGTGGAATTTAATGTCCGTGATGAGCAGCCCAAAGCGTAACGTCAGTATCACAGATCCAAGAGTCTTTGACGATTGGGAGTCGAACCCGAGATGGTGATCTTATCCCGAGCATGGTGCTGGACGCTCATGCAGATTTCTTTCAACACCCGCACGTTGAGGAGATTAACGGAGGATCCATTGTCGATTAGGATCTTGCCTATCTTAATATCATGGCAGTATCCTGAGACATAGAGGGGGCGATTGTGTTCGCACGTCCCAAGGAGAAGGTCCTCGTCTCCGAAAGTGACATCGGCCGTGTGCACTTCCTCCAATTCATCCTTTATCTTTTCCTCGGCCAGGCATGCTTAGAATTGTTCTGGATCTTGGAGTGCCTTAATCAACGAATCTCTCGCCTCTTTTGATAGCAAAAGGGCGACAAGAATGCTGAGCTGTGAGGGCAGCTTTCTCAGATGTGTTAAGACATTGTAATCCACCTTATTCTTCTTCGGCGGGTTGTTGGCGCTTAGCTCCTCCAGAACTTGGTCATCTAAGACGATATCTTCAGAGATCTTTTCTTTCCCTTTATCTTTTCTACTTAAGGGTCCGAGGTTCTTTTCAGGTAGCGTCCGATTCCACAGCCGGATATTTTCGCAGAACTTCGGCTCTTCTTCTTTTCCCGAAGTGGATTCTTTAAAGAGAGGGGCAAGTTCCAGCTCTTCATCATAATCGATCCTGAATGTAGGCACTTGTGACCCGCCAGTGTTAACCATGCGACAATTGCCGGTAGTTTTTTTAATCCCTTCAGTCATATTTCTTTGCTCTCGACGAGTTTTACGCTTTTCCCGCTTAAAGCGTTGTCGATGAGCAACGTATTTTTGCCACCATCTATCGAAAGCTTTGCACTCTTGTGTGGAGTGCGAAATCTTTTGATGATATAAGCAATAGGAGGGGTGCGTTTCCACTTCACCGGTGATGTTTCCTTCAGAGGATGGTAGCTTCATGCCCATTGATATGGCCTTAGCAAACTTTTTCCTCATCTTGAATTGGCTTTTGTCGGTAGCGGAGGTGTTTTGCTCCAGCGGGATCATCTCAGCTCTTTCATCAAGCCGCCGGCGCTTGGCCCTTTCAAATATAGCCATCTCGCGTTCTTGATCAGCTTTACTTTTCAATCGAGCTTCGTTAAGGAACGCGTCAATCATTTCATCTGATAGCTCCGGAAATTTTGGTTCAAGATCTGCCCCCAGCGCTTCGGTACAAGGAGTTTCCTCATCGTCCATGAACGAATGGAAAATCACATGATAGCTCGCCACGCATTCTTCAGATTCATCAGATGAACTTTCTCCCTCATCTTCCTTTTGAAAGACGTGATTGAGGAACTCTTGGAATGTAATGGGAGTCCGTGCCTTCTGGTTGTATTCCTCCAGCGCGTCAATTTATTTTTGCAAGTCCGAGCGCTTGTCGCCAGGCTTCACGGGCTTCTTTGATTTCTTTTTCTTCTTCTTCGAAGATTTTGACGGCCGGTTGCGAGTGCTTGAGCCACCTCCATCGGTTTTTGGAGTTGGACGTGGCTTCAACATCCCCTCAATGACCTGCGATTCCAACGGGTTCTTCCACCTAATCGCTGGACATTTCAGAAGATCATTTAACATCCTCTTTGTCTTGGCTGATAATACAACCTCCCAAGGAGCTTCTTCAACGACGGAGCATGTTGCCCCCGGCGTATTCGTCCCCTTAGATGTGTGGGGCTGCGGGGGATTCACCTTCCATTTGTCAGATAACGCGAATTTGCCCTGTCGGTACTGGTTTTCAAGCCAATTTTTGAAAACATAGCAATCTTCGATCGGATGGCCCAGTACTCGATGATAAGGACAGTAATTGGGCTCATTGACATCACTTGGTTGCAACAGACGTTTTGGATCCGGCAGATTTATGAGTCGGTTGCGCAACGCCAGCTCGAATAACCTTCTCGTTTTATTGCGGGGAAAAGAGTAAGAACGTCCTAGCCTCTCCTCAAGGGCTACGTACGGACGCATATTATTTTGACGAACAACCGGCTTCGAGTCGCTCGGTTGTTGTTGAGCATTAGCGACAACGATCGCTTTTCCCTTCTCTTTGTCATTTCGGGAGTCCAGCTTTGGAAGAGGGGGTTTATAGCCCATCTGATCCATTTGCACTAGCTTGTCAATCAAGGCCTGGAAGGTAGTTGGCTTGAAAAACATCATAAATTGTGAGATGGTTGCTTGCGGATCAAGGGATCCTACAAACATACCCACCGCGGGAGCTTCTTCAATGCGCTGCTCGCACTTCGACCATAAGTTCTGCCACCGTATAGCATATTGAACCCACGTCTCACCTGGTTTTACCCTGGCGTTAATCAGAGCCGTCATTTCACTGGTGCTTGCAAAACGCTGAGTAAATTGCGCTCCATCTCTGCGAAGGTCTTGATAGAGTCGTTCGGGAGTTCAGAGTACCACTCGAACGCCGTATCTGATAAACTTCTAACAAACTGGCGAAGCAACAGCTTGTCGTCACCGCCGGTGTTGCCGCAGAGTGCCCTGAACTGGGCAACATGCTGGTGAGGATTGCCCGTCCCCTTGTAGACATGGAACTTAGGAATTGTGTAACCGGGTGGGTACTTGATTTGATCGTACCAACTTGGATACGGACGCCCTGTTTTTACGACCTGGCCAGCTGCTTCAGTCGCATGATGAACCCGTATTTGTTGGGCTATGTACTCGTCCAAGTCAGCTTTGGAGATTGTCTCCTCTTTAGCTGTTGACAGAGCTGGCGGAGGATTTGACGTCTCTCCCCTATCGTCTTCAAGGACGATCGGGGGATCTTCGGCCGGAGGATCTTGCTGGATCATCATCCCTACCATGTCTTGGAACAGGAGGCCCATACGCTTTATGTTGGCTGCTTTTTCAGCAGCCTCTTTGTCCTTCTTCTCCAATATTCGACGAAGGAATTCGGCGTCGGTTTCTTCCTCTTGGCGTTCATCCGAGGACGTTTCAGGGTTTTCTTTCGGCCCAGTAAGTGTGGCCATAGCGTTCATCATCTCTTGGAGCTTCTGTTGCTGCTCCTGTGCTTTGGTCACTGATCGCGTAAGCGGTCGATGACCCGTAGATATGCGACTGCCCTCTTTACCAGACACCACGTAGATAGTATGAACTACAATGCCCCCTGACTTAGGGCGTTTGGGTTCACCACCTTTGATATTCGCCGCGGGCGCAGGGGTTTTCTTCGGCCTTCTTCTTTTGTGGGCCGTTGAAGTGGAGGGGGCCATTGCAGTGGGCGCCGTAGCGATTGTTGTCCTCTGCTGCTTAATAGGACGGTCTTTTTCTTTTTCCACTTTCGCCTTTTTCTGTTGACGAGAGCGATCTGTGTCAATTACAGAGTCTTGAACTCTCCGCCAAACTTTATAAATTTTTGAGGACAGCCGTTGAGGGGGTTGTTCCTGCTTTTTTTTTGGAACTCTCTCCGCAGGTGGAGGAGATCTTTTCGGTGTAGCGGTTGGAGAGTTCTTTCGTACCCTCCTCAGCAGTTCAAAGCTGTTCCCAGTTGGAACAGCAACGTTGACTTCTACCACTGGAGCTGGTGGAGTTAGCCCTGAGGGGGAGTTGCCCCCTGCCTTCCTCACTCGTCGCCAATGGCGACGTCGAGCATGACGAGCCATTGGGGCTGGCTCGGAGATAGAGACAGCTTCTTTTTGCCCCCTGTCTGAATGAGGCGTCGCTGGTGTTAACCTCTTAAAGACTGAGGTTGTCTTTTGAGGGATGATATTCAACATGTCGAAGACAGACCCTCGAGTAGGGGCAGTAGCAGGAACAGTCAGTCTTGAAAAGACTGACTCTTTGACAGGGGAAGCCGCCTTGACGACTTCCGGAGCAACGGTTATTGCCTTCTTTGGGACGGCCAATTTAAAGTTCTGATCCAGCCTGGCGAAAACAGAGGCTGTTGGTTTGGTAGTGGGCGACCCGTTGACAGGGGCCGTCGTAGCAGTGAGCTGGTCGAAGACCGACTTCTTGTTGCCTTCCGGTGCAGGTATTGGCATAAAGAAGCTTGTAGGTGGGATCATGGTCCCGAAAAACAAGCCGGTGGTGGTCTGGGTCACCTGTTCTACCGGCAGAGCGAGGAAGGAGGCCACTTGGGGCCGATATGCTACACCTCCGTGTGAGGTGGAGCATCTGTTGCAGTGGCACTTCAAGCAGTTGGTGCAGTTAGAGGCCATTGATGCTTGAGTTCTGTGCCAGGGAAAAGACCAAATCTTAGTAACTTGCAACCCAAAGGCAACCATTAACAAACCGCGATTCGTTCGCGAAGACGACACACGAAGTATGGAGTGAAAAGAGGAAAAGGTCCTACCGGGCGTGCCAGAATCTGTTCCCCTCCGAACGGCGGCCACGACACGAGGGCATCTAAGCCTGGGGTTCAGGGCAGATGCTATATGGTTTTATCCGTCCACTTCTCCGAAGATGCCAAGTTGATTTATGGCACTGTGTAGCGGAGGTTTAGACGGATGCGGCCGATGTAGCAGACTTCGTCAGATTCCCCCTCGCTTGAGGGGTTTTTGATTGTGGGGACGCTCTTCCCTGCAGGCGCAAGCCCCTGCAGTTAATTACGCTGCCGCATCGCGGTAACAACTTTCTCCTTCTCCAGAATTTCACTTCGTGTCGTGGGTGTTTGTTTTGTTTGTGGTTGCCCGTGGATTGTATACGAAGACTGAGTAATGCCGTCGCCCGTAGGACGTAGATTAGTCCAAATCCGTATTTACATAGATTTGGGTTTGGTGTTTTTAGTTTAAGGATACGTTAGCTGCATTTGAGACTAAGATCAACTTAAACGTTCGTTAAGGATACGTTAGTCTGATTTGAGACTAAGATCAACTTAACGGGATCGTCTAGATCCATTTCCAGTTTAAGGACGTGGTGGTCCATTTAATATATGGCCGTCGGGACCCGTCACCTCTCTGACGACGTTGAAGGATTACAACGACATGTGTCAGAGGAGTTCGGAGATGTACCCTTGAACCAAAGTTGATTGGGGGTCTTACAGTCCAATTTGGGACTAAAGTCTGTTTGAATATTTAAGGATACGTTAGCCATATTTGAGGCTAAGATCAACTTAAACAGGATCGTTTAGATCCGGAAAAAGAGCATTTAGAGGCTCTATTGTTCCAGTTTAGGGACGTATTGGTCCATGTTCCAGTTTAGGGACGTGGTGGTCCACCATTAGTTTAAGGACGTTTCGGTCCATCATTAGTTTAAGGACGTTTTGGTCCACGAGTTTAAGGACCCCGCAGTCCATGTTGATGTGTGGTCGTCTGGACCCGTCACCTCTCTGACGTCATTGAAGGATTACAACGATGGGTGTCAGAGGAGTTCGGAGATGTACCCTCGAACCAGATATATATTGATTTAGGGAGCAGCCGTGCTCAGTCAATTTAATTTGAGGACTTACAGCCATGATTGGGCTAAGTCCAGTTGGAAAATACTTATCATTTTTATTTGTTTTTGAATTACATTTCTTTTTTATTTTTATTTGGGCTCTACCCATAAAGGATGCAGAGCATCAATTTGTTTTGGGCTCTGCCCATTTATAAATGATGCAGAGCATCAATTTTATTTGGGCTCTGCCCTTTTAATTGCTTTGCAATTTATTTTGGCCTGCTAGGTCTTTTTGACTTGGGCCTGGCCCTTTAACAAAAGAAATGCATTGCATTTTTCAGGCGCTTTACGCCAATCAAAGAGCACAAGCGCTTGTGGTGATGACACGTATCATGCAGGCGCAGTGCGCTACGCTTGCGCTGCTGACACGTGGCGCACTCTGATGAGTTGCGCCAATTTCAGAGAGCAAAGCTCTATTTCAAAAGCGCATAGCGCAAATGGTTTGGACGCTGACACGTGGCGCTCTCGGGTGGCTTGCGCGAGTCCAAGAGTGCAACAATGCAGATTTATAAGTGCAAAGCACTATTAATTTGAGAATCTTTTAGATTCCAGAACCAATGGTTCATAAAAGAAGTGCAAAGCACTGCTTGGTTTCTTGATCTAATTTAGATCAAAGAAAACAAGTGTTTCCTATTTTTGTTGATCACAGAGAACCCATGGTTCATAAGTGCAAATCACTATTTTTATTTTGTTTTTTTTATTGAAGATTGTTCAGACCATAATATTGCATTTTTCATTCCCCTTTTCTTATCCTTTTTATAAATAAACAGGTACTCTTGACGCACGTTTGTTGCATATTACAGGATACAGGTTTCTGGAGCAAATACAGTGAAAAAGACATAAAACAACAGAAAAAGGGACTTTTGACCAACAAGTAGACGGATCCTAATCAAGTCTAGTCGAAGAACAGTGCAAGGTCCAAAATGTCAAGTGAACGATCAAAAGCTCCTTACAAGTTTTCACTGAAGATCTGGAAAAGACCAGGAAGCCAAACAAAGAAAATTAATGAAGAATAAACAAGCCCAAACACCCAGAAGGAAGAACAGAAAATTTAGTGGAATGAACCCACCAAAGGGCCGCGGATCCGCGGCCCAAGCCAACATTTGCCGCGGATCCGCGGCCGTCTAATGCCCGTGTCGGCGCAAACTTTCTGAGTTGGTGCGTCGGTGCGGGTGTTGGGATTTTCAGTGGGCAAATATGTAATTGCACATATGCGAGAGCCTGTAACCCTAGTTTTCTTGTTTGCTTATAAATTGTAATCAAAAATTGTAAAACCCTATGCCTCTTTTCAATCAATAAATTTTAGAATTTCTGGGAGATAAATTCAGATCTGTTCTTCTTGTTTGGAGGGAGCCATCGAATTAGTAAGTAATTTCATTTATGTTCCTTTAATTAAAATGTTTTCTCATCCCCTAATGAGCGAGTAATCTCCTCGCTTGTTAGGGTTAGCCTTAGGGAAAGGGTTGAGAGATAAGATCTCTCACCCCTTTCAATGCCACCTTCACCTAATGAATTAGAACTCCATGCATACGCGCACAATCGCTCCCTGCGGCATCCTACCCCTCGAGGTAACGATGAACCGTAGTATAAAGGGCCGGTTGCGCGTGTTTTCCATGGGGGTTAGGGTAATTATCAACATAGGAAGGATACGAATCTAGAGGAAGAAACATCTTCCCAAAAGATTCGTATCCATTTTATTGATAATTAACGTAACATCTAATAGATCTAAAAAAGAAGGCATTGAAAGCGGTGAGGAAAACGTTAATCTCCAAAACTTCCCCTAAGCCTAACCCTAGCAAGACTCTTAATTAGATTAATTAGATCCAGTTTTTATAGATTTTTATAAACCAATCAAAACGACATTTTGAATCAACTCGTTAAAACACATAAAAGAAATTTACCCGTCTCTGTGGATCGACCCGTACTCACCGGCTAGCTGCGAAGCGACGCCGTTTCTGATTGCGGTAAACTTATATTTTTGGACTAATCAAATGGCGTCGTTGCCGGGGACGGCGTAATTTTTCTTTTTGTGAATTTTCGGGTTGATATAAATTTTAAAAATTATAAAAATCTGTAAAAATAAAAAAATATAAAATTATATCATCTGTTATTTTTGGAAAGGGTATCTTTGTGTGAATTTTTCAGGATCTACGCACAAATTCGGATCTGGAAATCTACAGAAAGCGAAACAGCAAATAAACGATCCTATCAACAGAAGATTGCAACTACAGAGGAACAGAAAAAAATTTAGAGGACCGAGTCAACAAGTCAACCGCGCGATCTGGTGCCAAAAAAAAAAGCGCCGGCTCTTTCCGGCCGCGGAACCGCCGCGTTACATCCCTTCTGGCCGCGGAACCGCCGCGGCCTGGCCGACATCTGGAGCAAAAAAAAAAGAAGCAGCAGCAGACGCGCAATTAAAAAAAAACTATAAGTCTTCGAATCTCCTCCTCTGCAAATCTTTGATATATCTTCTGCAAAATCTCCTGCAGGATTTTTTTTGCGCTTAAAAAAATCTTTCCCCTTCCAAATAACAAATTTTGTGCAGGATTCGTTGCGCTATGCTTAAAATAATAATTGATTGCAAGTGATCTTTTCTGATTTGCATATCCTTAATCTTTTTGCTAAAAATATCTTTCCAAATAAAGAGGAAACGGAAAAAGGAAAATTTTAATTAGAAAACTTGCAAAACTTGAAATTCACAAAAAAGATTTGATTGTAAGTGATTTACTGTTTTGCATATCTTTAATCGGATTTTAAGGGGCTTTTGACCAACTCAGATTGGGTGGGGATTTCATCACTCTTCCCAGGACCCCAGAAAACACTTAAAGCATTTTGCATCGACCACAATTAATAAAAAATACTAGACTCAGCCCTAAGGAAATCGAGCTCAATAGGAAAAAGACTAGTATATGCATCGACCGTTTATCCTAACTGATTTTGCGGTGTCTAGGCTAGTGGTTTTTAATTAGGCCCACTGTCGTGGTGGTTCCTTCCCACTTACCTGGCCGCAATTGGCGGTGAAGAGGCGGTTTGAGGTCCTATTTCTAGCCCTTTGGAACAGTTAGGAGCTGTCTAGCTGACCTAGGTGACCCTAGATCTCGGACTGATTGTGCATTTCTGGTTATTTGCATTTGTGTCTTAGCCCTTTATCGAAAATTTTTGCAAAACAAATAAAAAAGAATAATAAGAGGATTTTTTTTTTAAAAAAACGACTTGCAACTTTTGTCGCTGAGAAATACTTGCACCACCTACCTTCTTCATCTTCCCTTTCTTCTATCATGGGTACCCCACATAATAAATCACTTGCCGAACTTTGGTATCCCGAGCCTAATTTTGCGTCGTTCGGCAATTTGTTCGATCAATTCAAAGACGATCCTTCCATGCCTAAAATATCTTTGAAAGATTAAATAGAGGCGTCTAGGAGAAACAATTCGACTTTAACCCACTTTGTGTCAACCAAGTCAATCTTTACCACCTACATATGTTGATACCACTTTTTCAAGTCCTTCTGTCACTCCTAAGCCGATGTCCATTGCTGAGCATA